>JAIUSX010000072.1:10000000-11335833 GCA_026573805.1 Hesperophylax magnus
TGATGTGACTTTACTACTTTCGGTGTCCTCTGCAATACGCCTGGAGTGACTTTACTACCTTTGGTGTCCTCGGCAAGACGCCTGATGTGACTTTACTACTTTCGGTGTCCTCTGCAATACGCCTGGAGTGACTTTACTACCTTTGGTGTCCTCGGCAAGACGCCTGATGTGACTTTACTAATTTCGGTGTCCTCTGCAATACGCCTGGAGTGACTTTACCATCTTCGGTGTACTCTGCAAGACACCTGAAGTGACTTTACTACCTTTGGACTTCCATTTATCATGATCCAAATTACAGCCTTGGTTTTGGTACACTTTCCAAAAATACAGGTGTGTTTTACTATCGCTAGCGGATAAACTATACTCGCTGTTTAATGAGAATGTAAAACCGGGATTAAAACACACAATAAAAAAAAACGAATAATAAAAAATGCTCAGTGCTTTTTTACTACTCTTTGACTCAATTTATGGCTCATAAAATTTTACGTTTTTTTTTAATTTTCCATTTTGACGAACGTAAAAAGATGGGGATTCTAAAATTAATTGTTTTAAATATGGAGTAGTTTATCTACTGCTAAGGGTAGGTTTGCCATTAAATAGCAATTAACACGCGTTCCTTTAAACCTTATCTACCGATTAGCTATACGCGTTAATCTTCGGACCGGCCGCTTAAAGGTTTATTTTTACTCCGTGTATTCAATTAGGAAGTAAGCCTAGAAACAGATATATCTATTAGATTCCTAACTCAGGTTTCTTAAAGAGAGCTTATAATAATATATAACTGTGGTAGGACTTAAATTATTTTTTTTAAATTCAGTACTCTATATTTTTTTATCTGAAATTGAGCCCCTACCGGGATGGAATTTATTTATTTTTATTACTATTTACTGCCAGGCTTCTTCCGAGTTTTTTCATTCTTATATTATGGCTTTATAAATACTTAATATTATTGCTTTTTTATTTATTGATGGATAAATGCATATTTTTATTTATTATTCTGTGGGGTAAATTATAGGGAGTATACACCTCCCGAAAATAATAACAACGTTACTTTTACCTACATTTATGTGAGACTAGTATCACTGTAAACGCCAATTTAAATGGATTGTTGGCTGGATGATTCTGTGGTTCTCCAATCCACAGAACCCAAGGTTGCGTGATTACTCTCGGTTTGTAAAATCAGAATTCGAATATTTTAAATTTAGTTTATATTTAAACAATCTCACGTTACAATAATTTTATGAACAAAACAGATCGCGGACGTTAGAGGGGATTTAGGGCTAAACCGGCGGCTGAGATCACTGGAGAGAGAATGAAATATTTGCCGCGCGAGGTATCGCGCGCTAGTTTACAGTGATACCATTCTCACATAAATGTAGGTAAAAGTAACGTTGTTAATATTTTCGGGAGATGTAAACTCCCTATAATTTAACCAACAATTCATTAACGCCCTATCATGCTTTTACAGAGGAAATCGACAATTTATGTATGTAAGTGTAATAAGTGTAATACATGGATAATAGCATAACTATATACAAAAAAAATAAAAATCAAATGCTTATACTAAGATTAATATCAAATCCAAATAACAAACACCTAATATTGTAAATAAAGCTAAATATAAAGTAAGTATGTACATTTCACATTCGTATAAGCATGTAATTATTCACGTTTGTTGCAAACCAGTAAGACTGAATACAGGAAAATAATTTACTCGTAAGGTAAATAAAAAATAAATATATATATATATAATACACTGATATGTATTATAAAACAAATGTTTAAAAAAAGAAGAAGAATAATGTCTGTTGTATCTATAGAAAAAAAACTAATAAGTAATGGCAAAATACCAATGCCCTAATTAATATCGAATTTAAATAATAGTACTTGAAATGGTAAAGTAAATCAACATGCATAAACAAGGAGTATGTGAGTTAAATATGTATGATATAAGATATTAAGGACGGGTTGTTTCGGAGAACTTGAACAATTCTTCAAATTTCAAAGTTAATTTTCAAGTTCCGTGAAAGATATTTTTAAGTTCTGTTTTTATTTCAGTTCTGTCAAGCAACTAGCCTATAATGATATAATAACAGAATTTGAATCGGACTTTCACAGAACCCGTAAATGAACGTTGAAGTTTGATGAATTGTTCAAATTCTCCGAAACAACCCGTCCTTAGAGTATATTTTTCTCATAATTTAAGGACTTTTGCAGCTTTTTACGTAAACCCCAATTGTCCAGAGTTAGTGGGACTATGGCATGCCCTATTGGGTATGTTGTGAGGCTGAATGGAGTCGGTAGGGGAAGAAGATGAGTAAACTGAAGGTTGGGAAGTTGGAAACTTTTTATGCAGGAAGTCAAAGATAGATTTAATAAATTAATTGAAGATATTTCACGTCAATACTGTCAGGTATACAAAAAGACGCAATTTAAACAAGATACTCTCTACAGAAATTGACTTTATAAATATAGTTATCAAGCACAATAATATAAATAAAAATATGAAATAATTCACCAAGTCACTAAGAAAAAGTCATCAACGGCTGGTGATTGGTGAATCGCGTCAAAAAAAATTCGCATGGACGTTTGAATCTCCACATGTTTTCTAGTATTAAAAATAATGAGTCTAGAGTTATAAATCGAAACTGAATCGATTACACCGCTAAACGCTCAAATAAACGTTTATTTTCAAAACCCCCTTATCTCATTAAGGCGATGCCATACGTAGAAATGCAAAATCATGTGTTTTTGGTTTGAAAATTTGGTTGCCTAGAAATGTTTGAGATGCTTTAATTAAATACTGCGAGTAGAATACATCTTGGCCTTTGAAAAAATCGAGTATTTTTCAGATAAGTCTTTTTATAAGCCCAGAAAAAAATAATGTATAAGGCCTATGAAAACTGCTTTAAAGTTCAAAATCTCCTACTTACGAACCCATTTTCAGTTATGATTTTATTGTATAATGAGGTAAATTAAGTTATTTATAAAATGATCGAAAAAAAATTAAATATTTATGCCTGAACATCCACAAAATAAAATAAAAGGCACTTTTTGGCCATGTTTTTTTCTTGCATAAATCAAAACAGGCGGATGGTGTTAAGCGGGAATTTAAACCTTATCGCCATCTACGTAAGGGTTGTTATTGATAGCGGCTCAATTTAAAATATTACACGACGTAGTGCATTGCCTTAACATAAGTAAGAATATTAGTATAATTAACTTGTGGCATGTTTTGACATTTTACTTAAATCTAATAATAATACCGTGGGATGAACATTTAGCCGAAATAATTACAGAAATACAATAATATGGCTCACTTTCAATAAACGCAATACACGTTTATTTCTTTACCTTTGACCCATAAAATAACTATATATTTTAATTGATTTAACCCACTCTGTTTCAAAGGTCATATAACGTTGCCTCTTGACCAAGAGACTATCAGTCATTGATTAGAGAATAAAGAGAGGAAGTGCCCTAATAGATTCCATGACAGTTGATCCTCCGACAGTTGGCCCGCCGACCGTTGATCCCCGTACAGTTGATCCTCCGGACAATTGATCCTTCTGCCATTTGATCCCCTGGAGGATTATTTCTTACGTCCTGTACATTATTATTGGTGAAGTATGCAGAGAGGATATACGGTCATATATCATATAGCAATATAGCAAAAATATCATACAGCAATAGTCGATATACTCATATATGAAGACTGTTAATGGGAAATCCGCTACATATATACAATATACATAACAGTCATACATTTAAACATAAGCAGTAATTATTCATATATTTTAGACCAATACAGTTCCATTAAGTTTAGTTATTGATTTAGTATTTGTACCTACACAATATATTTATAAATGACAAAGAAATATGAAAATAAATAATACGGAATTATAAGGAATTCCAAAATGTTATAAAACAAGTATAAACAATAAAATAAACAACGATGATAGTATTTTTTTCACAAAATAAAAATAAAGCTATCAGTTTAGTAAGCTGCATTTTATATGTTTTCAAGTTACAGTTGAAAATGTCTACATCTCTAGAGGCATTGTGAGGTTTACAGATACGTTCTATGAAAGGGTTTTGCGCATATATGTATTTACAGTGTAGTGTTCTAAATAAGTCGTTCGATCTGGTGTTGTGTTCAGGGCAACGAAATGCAATATTTTCTAACAAATATGATGAATCAACAAGATTGTTCACGGTTTTGAACAAGAATAGGGAATCACAAATTTTTCTGCGTTTATATAAAGCGGTAGATAAATGTTTATCAACTGTTAAACGTCAGTAGGTAGGTGAATAATGGTATAATATGGAAAGTGAAAAATTGTATAATATGCAGTGTATTTAGTGAAATACTATTTCAAAGGTATGTATATTATAACACATTGATTATCATTTTCATAATGAAGAATAATTTATTAAGAATATTTTTATAATTTATTAAGAACCGTTGAATATTAGGAAATCACTATTCCAACTGTTGCTGAAAGTTCCTACCCAAGTTGCGTTACGATTTGCTTGTTTAGTACCTTACATTTTCTTCGGTGTGTATAACGTGTTTGTGATATTAGTTCAATTTTTTATGTTGCCAAACGGTGCTCCTAGCAGCAAAAAAGGGTACTTTCAAAGCTATACGACCTGAGGGTTGGAGTCATCCAAGAACTCTTTTGTGTTCAAAACATTTTGAAGAACATTTCGTCAACAAAACATTGAATTTAACTCAATGGATGCATATGCATCAACATATTCATCCACGTTTGGAATTTTGCTATTATTATCTTGATATTCTACAGGCTCGCCAAAAAAAATGTATACTTAAATACAGTATTTTTAAAACAAAAATGTATTTTGTTATATGATATAGGTTATGATAAGAAAGAAATAGTTGTTGTTGCCCCCAAATATCAATAAAATATCAAGCCACTGAATAATAACTGTGAAAACGGTCTAGCGTTGCCGCCATCTTGGCAGTCATTTTTATGTCACTGTTTTAAAAAATTCTTTATTGGTATGCCAAGTGCTTTCTCATATATTTTATTAAGTCATTGCTGAGTTAATGCATGAAAAGCAGATAAAATTAATTGTATCGTTTAACGTTCTGACCTTTGTTTAGTTACCTTGTCTGAAAAATCAGATACTTCTCTTCAGAAATACCCGACCCCTCACCCTTCTCTTTCCTGTTTTAAATAACTTCTTATAGAGCTTGTATCGGACGTTGTTGTCGAAATCGAAGACGAGGATGTTATAACTACGACCGTCTTCGTTTTCTATTTTCCCTGCCAATACAATCACTCTAGACCACATCACGGGCATGTACCTTGTTTGGTAGTCTTAACACACCCAAAAATTGTAAAAAACAAAAAAAAAACACCGAATAAAGAAAAATTAATAAAAAAAAGAAAGAGTAACGTGGTAAAATCAGCAAATAAATCATTAGGTGCACCCCATGCTAGGTAAAAATAGTCGATTATCATCAGACAATAATCTTCTCATCTATAAAATGACCAAAAGGCCGGGCTTAACATACGCTGCACCCATTTGAAGACAGGTTTCAAAAACCAATATATAAATTACAAAACCATTCAACTAGCGTTGAATGTGCCCAAGTGGATCAGAGATACGGGTTGACATAAAGCAGTTAATTACTACATATGCGGAAAAAATTTACACCGGCCTAGCCTGACACAAAAATCCATATACAGGGTTTTCCAATAAGAGGTGTTATTTTGAAGAGCCCGCTATTTCGATAGATGTTACTTTTGAAGCTGTCATTTTTTGACATTTGACAAGTAGAAACTACGCCATTAATACAAATGGAACGATACACGCTTCAACAACGCATTGAAATTATTAAAATTCACTTGAGTGAATCAAATGCAAATCATCTTGAGTGATGAGGCCCATTTCCACCTCGGTGGCTACGTCAACAAGCAAAATTGTCGCATTTGGGGCTCGAAAAACCCAACAGTTATTACTGAAAAGCCTCTTTATTTTCAACGTGTGACTGTTTGGTGCGGTTTATGGTCCGGCGGAGTCATTGGACCTTCCTTTTTTGAAAATGAGGCTGGAGCAACAGTTACGGTGAATGGATTGCGCTATCGAGAGATGATTAATGATTTTTGATGGCCAGAATTGGATGGTATTGATTTGGACAACGTTTACTTTCAACGAGACGGCGCTACGTGCCACACAAGCAACGAAACCATTGATCTTTTACGATTGAATATCAAAATAACACCTCTTATTGGAAAATCCTGTATTAAATATCTCGCTAAATACAGCGAGAATGACAAATTCAACTTAAAAATCTAAGGTAATCCTCAGAAAGGAGTGAAATCCTGTCTCAAGTAACAGTAGAGTTTAAGTCTCATTTCCCAAAACCCATAATTACAAATTAACATTTTCATGGAAAAGTATCACCAGAGAAATTTTGCAATCTTACTAAGAATCATGGTCGAAAGTGAAATCAACACTTTAATCTGCATAAAGTAGCATTTGTAGAAAAATCATCATTCTTACGGACACAAATGCAAGACTTAGGTTCGAAATTCGAGATTCATTTTCTTAGGCTCCATTTCGCCGAACGGTCCGAAATTTCGGAATCGTACTAAGAATAATGGATGGAAGCGAAATCAATACTAAAATCTGCAAAAAGTAGCGTTTGTGGAAAAATCATCACTGTTACTGGCACAAATGTAAGACGTGGGTTCGAACTTTAAAAGGTGTTCTCGCTGGAGCTGTATCATCGAAAGAACTGAAATTTTGAAATCATGCCTAGAAAAGTGTTTTGAAGTGAGATCAGAAATAAAATTTGTATTTTGTTGCTTCTGTGGAAAAAACATAATTATTGTGGGAACAACTGGGGTTCGAACTTAAAAACGTGTTCTGGCTGGAGCTGTCTCACCGAACGGACTGAAATTTCGGAATCCTCCATTGAATTGTGTATTGAAGCGAGAGCAATAATAAAATTTGCATTAAGTTACATTTTTAGAAAAATCGTCGTTTTTACAGCCACAAATTCAAGACTTGGGTTCGAATTTTGATGGGCGTTTTCGCTAGAGCCGACTCACAGACCGGTCTGAAATTTTGAATTTATTCCTAGAATTGTGTTTTGAAGCGAGAGCAATAATAAATTATCAATTCATTATTTTTAAAATAATATATAGTATCGCCCTGGTAGAAAACCATCATTTAGAATTTAAACTTTGCTTGAAATGGCTTTAGCCGCGTTTGGTTACTAGATCTAGCAAGGTTATCCCCCACCTTCCTCTCCCAACATGTAAGGTCTATATTATATCATTAATGTCATGCCTACTGATTTATTACGTTAGTTAAAGCGAATTCAAATACAGTTTTTTTCCAATTTAGAATACAACAATTCTACACAATCATCATAAAAAAGATTATAAGATGTTTACCTTAGAGTGGGTTTATTTTAAACGAACGATATCAAAAACCCATCCAAGTATTCATATGTTTGTATCTACACAGTGTTTTTTTATGACATTGATCCATTGTTTTCTTTACCCCCTTTTGCGTATAAACACGCGTTAAGTTATATGTATAAATTCTAACGTGTGTTTGCGGAAACAAACACATCCCAGTTTTTCGTGCTTTTCACGGAAAGGGTGGAAACTGTATACAGGGCCAGGAGCGGACTAGTTTGCGGGCTAACGGGCATATTCAAAGGAGTCTATGCTTAATTGGAGTGGAAATTTACTCGGAACCTCTCTAATATTTTACACAATTCGATTCAGGTCCAATTAAAAAAAAACAAAACGTTAATTGAACATATATTGTATTAAAGAGAAGTTACAAAATACACGAATTTTCAGGAGAAAATTGATGGAAAATGCCACATCTCGTTTCTTACAACATCGCTGAGTCCTTCGGGCGAAGACTGTGAGAAATTCTCTCGAAGTCAACCCCTTATATTGGCAAGTTTCCGTTTGCCACGGCCATATTATGAGATAGTGAAATCATCTCAATTATCTTTCTATAGAGTCAATTATGACATAGTATTATGTGAGATGGAATTTTGTTATTCTAACGGGTCGAAGTGGGATTTCACTTTCCTCATTCCAGACGACGCGAGAGAATGGTCTTTTTTTCTGGTCACAATATAATTAATTGGGTTTTTTTATGGTGGGCCATTTTTCGAAGCCAATTCGTCTCTGATATTGAGGGTGGTGTGGGTTGGTTTTCTAGGGAATGGGAAAGGATGGGGTGAAGGTAGGGGTGGGTGTCCACTTACTCCGCCTGAGGAGAGGGGGAGTGTTGACACAGTGAAGGAAAGCAATTCAGATATACAATCCCTCTATCAAGTAGCGTCCCATACCCGAGCTCAGTGCGCTCACAAACCTATCGTCTATCCTCAAGGATCGTATTTGTGCAGTAAAGGGATTCTTAAAGAACATTTTTACATTCAAAACTATTAGATTCCCACAAAGTAAGAGTTTTAAATATAAATGTTACTACACAGGAACAATAAATCAATAAATAAACGACTTTATAAAAAATTTACACAACCTTTTGATGGGTATGATAAAGAAATCGATAAAATTTTACATGTCATCTCAGCTAATTATAACATTTTTATACAGATTACATGGCATGCAATCTTTTTCATACATAGAATTCAGCTGTTCTATGTTGCTAAATATGTCGAAACACCAAGATCGCTTGGATTTGAGTTTTTCGACTAGACTTAAAATTGGTCGCATTATTATTTGAAAGATCAAAAACTACGCATCATTAATCTTTACACTATATGTTTCTGATGTCATATTCTAAGGGATCAAAATCACCTTTGATCGGCATCGAAAACTTGAGAGCGATCATAGAAATCAAATTTAATTATTAGATATATTGTTAAGGAATTAGTTTTTTACATTAGAAATGATTCACGTATGTTTATTACTTATAACTTAAACAGATATAAATAAATAATAATAACACAAATGGTTATATAACCTAAAACGATTTGTAATAGAAATCTTGATAAGTAAAAACTATCCAGCACGCCACTGGGATCTAAAACGAGCAGGTTTTGGTCATGCCTTTAAAATGAAATTATAAAATATAAACATACAATTCCACAATATATTTTCTCCATTATTACAGTGAAAGATTTTTAACTTCCAAATTCCGTTAAAATCAAGCCATTTTATTAATTTATTAACTCCCTAATTTTGGGGCTTTTACATAGGAATAGTAAAAATTATACATATATTATGCATAACTGATCTGCCTCAGAAACATTATTTTATATGTATTTAATAAAAAAATTGTAGATGCCGACTCGACATAATTATTTTCCTCCATTAGTATTCTGGGCAATGAGGCATACATACGGTAGTTAGTCAAATGGTTAGTTAGGACGATAATAAATCTTAAACTAAAAGAACTAAATAGTTAGCGTTTTAACCAGTAAATTAATAATACCGAGTCCAACTGATAAACTTTTAAAAAATAAACGCTCGAAATATAATGTCTAATGAACGTAGGTATTTATTGTAGGTACCTAAAATGTTTTGTTCTGTTAGAAATTTTGCTCTTTTAACGGCAAAAACGTCACGTTTCAGAAGCAAAATAAACACAATCGATCTCGGAAAGTATTCAGGATAAATAAAGCCATTACACACACAATTCATGTCACCAAACCATTACACTAAAGCTTCGCCAACTAGTTTATAGAATTATTTACCCTTAAATATAAGGAGTAATATATGCTGTCGTAAAATAACGTGAAATCAAATTACTTCCAATAAGTTGGGCGCTCGTGTGATATGAAAAAGACTATAAAATATGAGACAATTTTACGTTCGGCTTTTATTGTGTTTTCCTACAATTTTTGGGGAGCATAAATCTAGTATTAATGTTACAGGTCGCTACATAACTGCGCATGTTTCATGTGAAATTGTGAAAAAGAGTAACTGATGGTATTTCCTCGGGGTAACTAGCAGACCAGGAGGTGTTATGAATATTTTCTGGGGAAAACGATGATAGATAGGCGAGGTATCATCTATAGATCATCGCATCATTATTTGATTATCTCTTTTATTCTTTCAAACAAAAAGTTTCGTTCTTTAATTTCTCTTTTATCCTTGGCTTGGAGATTGAGAAAGTTTTTGTTTTGTTTTCGTATTAATTATTTATATGTATTATTTACACAAATGGAGGTATCTACATAATATGGGCAACATATAGAATACAGCAAAAATACGTTAAGCTGGGCACACTGTACCGGGCCCGCAGATACATTAATAGTACACAACTGCTTATCCTGTACAAATCGCAAGTGCCCCCACAATTAAATTTGGCAGCCACCTCTGGTCTGGAGCCCCGATATACCTTAAGAAAGCGTTCTACTCTTTGATAGAATCTCCTATCTTAATAAATAGGAATGTAATCTTTAACAATAATTACTATCAGTTTTTAATATATGAGATAAAGTTAAAAAGTACAAGTATAGTTATAAGCGTAAAGTGTAAGAAAATATAAAAATACAAAAAAGAGCATTTTTTTAAATTAAAGATGACGTAATATTGAAATATAATAAATTATTTTATTATGAAATGTGAAAGCTTAGAATTAGTTACGGAATATGTCTATCTTGGTGTTACAGTAGATTGCTTTTTCAAATGGGACAAACATATTAAAAAACCTGTAAAAGACTCAGATCAATTGCTGGCAGAATGTACACATTAAATTTTTTCCTATCAATTGAAACACTTAAAATAATTTATATGTAAATGGCAGAATCTATTATAAGATACGGATTAATCATATGGGGAAATACTACTATAACCAATCTGAAACAAGTCCAAGTTGTACAAAACGCAATTGTAAAATTACTAGTCGTTCCTAATATTTTTAAACAGAGACATAATACACCGTTGCTGTTTCAGAGTGCCAAAATTTTACCTGTTAAGGCTATTCTATGGCAAAAATTCATAATTCAGTATATATTTACCCCGCAGCATAAAGAAAAATTAGAACATAAATAATAATAATAATATTAATGTTTATTTCAGCTGGACAGAGCGGTGTGTGCAATGCTCTGCCTGCCATAAAAGTTGACATTTAAGTTAATACATAAAAATAAAATTAATAAAGAAATAAATAAAAATAAAAATTATAAATAAAAAATCAATACATTGATGTGCACATTAGGACTTTATGGTGGCTTGAGTGAAATTCTCCATCTCCGGTGTAGAGGCGCTCCCTGCCACTGGGCAACGGCCTGGACAAGAGTGTTGTCCGATCTCTGGTAGCGCTGACTCGTCCCGGCTATTCTGTGGCGCATCAAAGCAGCGAACCCATGCACCCTTCCTTAGGTGAACATCTGTGAGGCGCTGCATCGCCAGGGGAGGCCAAATAGGGCTCTGTATGCGTGGTTGTACTGTACTCGGAGTGTGTTCATGACGCCTTGTGTGTATGTCGTCCATAGCTCGCTAGTGAAGAAGCTCATACAATATGTTTGGAAAAGTTGCTTCTTCACCGGAGGACTGCATTTGTTGAATCTCCTGGCAAGCATGTTAGCTCGCACACTCAGTACTCTTCTTTGACGTTCTATGTCTTTTTTATCATTTAGGTCATCGGTGATGACATGCCCCAAATATTTGATTTCGCTGCAAATTGTCAGGTTGGCCCCGCCGAGACGTACGGGTGGAATGACAGTGGGACAGTAAATACAGTACTAGATTCACGCGCAGTGAAGGGTTAATAGTTCCGAAATTTAATAATAAATACGGACAGAGAACGTTTGAATACAACATACCGAAGATATTTAATTTATTACCTGACACTATAAAGCAATGTAAATCTATGAATAAGGTTAAATATATGGTGAAAATTTTACTTTAATATGTATGAAAAATTGTATGAAAAAATTGTTGATTCTGTAGATATAAGATGTAAATTATAACTTTTAAAAATGTATATGTAGCTGAACTTTAAGCACCTGTTGACAAGCCAATTTAATTGGCTTAGCAGGACTTGTTTGTTGATATGTATTAACTATTTATTCAATAAAAATAAAAAAAAATAAATAAATAAAATAAAAATAAAAATAAAAAATAATATTGATGCCAATCTATACAAACCCATAAATAGCCATTATTATCAAATTACTTGTGACTTAGGTAGCATAGATATCTATTTGTTGTCAGAATAACCAGATATTTTTTTATGGTTCAAGAAATGACAACAAATATATGTACTATAATTGTAAGTAAATCAATAATCTGTTAAATGAGAAAATTGATAAGAGACAATATTTATGTAACACTAATCAAATAATAAACAATCAGTTAAAATACATGGATCAAAAACAAGAAATACAAAAGACTTCACAAACATTGCTATATCAAAAAACTATACTTTGCAAATGCATGACATTAAGAGTTTGCATCGACTATGTGGTTTCCATTTATGGATTATTTATTATAATATAATATAACAAAATATAATACATTACATATAATAACGTGAATCGAATCAGAAAATAAATCATGAAATAAATTTCCTACAAATCGCACAATCGCTATAATAATATCTTGTTGCAACTGTGTTTTTCACAAATTGATTCATTGGATGTACTCAAACAGTTTGCAGATGTTATTATATAAAATCGTAAACCACTTTACTTTACTGAATGTCCTGGTATTATTAAATGGAATTGACATCACTTCAAGATCCATGTTCACCTCTTCCTTTCCTCAAAAAGTCCATCACAGCATCCCCAAAGATGAGTTATTTTGATGAAATATTTTTTCTTCTAACACAGCAAACTTATTTTGTAGCATCATTTTAATTTAAATTAATAAAATACTTAGTTTTTACCACTTTTATTGTTTATAAATACCAACATGTTTCATGAGCAACGCTCACTTCTTCAGGGTTTTAATAATACTTATTTTTCGGAATAACTTTATTGAGTAAAACCTCAAATTGTAATATTTAAATATTGAAGACAATATTAGTGATTTCTAAACGAAAATCTGAATCAGAAAAATCAGAAAAGGAAACGGTCACATCTGGGACTCGAACCCAGGACCCTTATCTTTCCGGGACAGTGCTCTACCAACTGAGCTAATGGGACCCTATTCCCCTCGGTCACTTTTGACTGTATCATTCTTCGAATAAGAACCACTAACATTGTCTTCATTTTTTCACCGCACATTTTTATTGGCAACTATCTTTATGTACGAACTAAATGCAATCCAGACAGCGTCTTTTTAGATAAACCTATCTTATTTTTTTTATTTTTAATGTGCGACATCTGTTGACTTTTTTGCAAGTCTAGAATGAATATTTATTTTTCGGAATAACTTTATTGAGTAAAACCTCAAATTGTAATATTTAAATATTGAAGACAATATTGGTGATTTCTAAACGAAAATCTGAAACAGAAACGTTTCTCAAAATCAGAAAAAATTTGAAAATGAAAAGTTAAAGTGAAAAGTGAAAAGAAAAATGAATCAGAAAAAAATTCTAAAAACAGAAATTTTTCTGTCACCATCTTTTTGTTTGAAAATATTGTCATTGAATTGAAAAAAAGTTTTGTTTTAAAATAATGTTAAATAATAAATTTATATCCTGAGATAAATCATTTGATGAAATAGATGAAATGACCTATTCCCTTTTCACTATTCCCTTTGTAAATTTTCCATATTGCCTCTCTTTCCCCTATCCATTCTCATCTTTTCATTGTTGCCATTGTCTATGTCTATTATTTTTTAATGACACCATTGTCTATGTCTATTATTTCTCTATTGACACCATTGTCTATGTCTATTATTTATAATTAGTATTATTAAAACCCTGGAGAAGTGAGCGTTGCTCATGAAACATGTTGGTATTTATAAACAATAAAAGTGGTAAAAACTAAGTATTTTATTAATTTCAAATAATTTTTATTTAATGGAACAAATTTATAATTATACCAAATGTGGCGGCCTGTAATAAGTATTTATAATGTATACAACTTTACACGATTATAGTGAGTGTAGTGAACTTTACACGAGTATATAAAACGAGCGGAATTAATCAATGTAAAAACGTAATAACATGTGGCGGCCTGCCATGAGTATTATTAATACCTACAACTGTACATGAGTATATAAAACGAGCTCAATTACTCAATGTAAAAACATAATAAAATGTGGCGGCTTGCCATGAATATTATTAATATGTACAACTTTACACGAGTATATAAGACGAGCTCAATAACTCAATGTAAAACATAATAAAATTTGAAGGCCTTCCATGAGTATTATTAATATGTACAACTTTACACGAGTATATAAACAAGCTCAATAACTCAATGTAAAACATAATAAAATGTGGCGGCCTGCCATGAGTATTATTAATACGTACAACTGTACATGAGTATATAAAACGAGCTCAATTACTCAATGTAAAAATATAATAAAATTTCAATAACATTTAAAATGCGTCCTTCATATACAAAAACCCAAAACTATTATTAAAATAATAATGACCTACCATTGACCTATAAAATAAAAGTTTCAAGTGTAATTATTGACTGCGGAATTCGTATATTTGTTTGGCTTTTGGCAATGAAAGAAATAGTACTAAACCCGAATGCTAAAGGTAAACAATAATTAATATTGCCGCTTGTGAATTATTGACCTTTCAACTATTTTAGCAATCGAGAACCTAGATCAGCTAATTTATAACTTTTTACCTTTGAAACAGAAATAGCAAGACTGGCCCATTAGTTGTATAACTAATACTACAAATTGCTTCTCGCCATTTTCTGACAATCCCACTCTTAAATCAACCACCACCAGGGTACAAATGTTATGGTTTTTTTACATTAGCTTCATTAGGAAACAAATTTGGCCTATGTCATGTTTGGGATGCTGTGTGGAATGTCTTTCAGAGAAATTAAGGAGACGTATTTCTGAAAAGAAAAAAAACAAGATGAATACTTTTGATTTGAATACATATTAATAAAATTAAAACTGTTATTTATGAGTCATATTGAAGATTTTCAGCGTGAAGACCCTTAAGGCGTATGTTATATTTCTTATAGATGCTGATATCTAAGAATTTGTGGTTATTTCCGTTTTTCAATAAAATGGATATTTCTGAAAGTTTCCTAAAACCATAAATCTGTTTTTGAATAATTATTATAAATAAACATACAATGTTTTAATAATAAAATTCTGAAATCATACCTAATCTGGGGTCAATGTGTCCAGGAGTGACGGATTTATGAATTATTTCCTCCCACTGCGTTGCTAGGTGAGTGGTCGAGAGAGACCGGCTGAAGAATTCAAAAGGTCTCCTTTAACCAGTCTCTCCCGATCCGTCCCGCGACTAAGGAGATGGGCAAACGCATCCGCCGCCAACATCTAGACAAATCTAACCCCATGAACCGGCACCCCTGATAAGTCACCAAACGTAGCAAATCAGTTGAGGTGACGTATAGTAGAAGTGTTGCTTATCCAATAAATGATTCCCGGGGTGGCGATACCCATACCCGCCTCACAAATTATGTTTTTTTCAAGCGTCACCACATTATTTTGCCAGGGACTGGCATAACCAATTTGGGGGAATTGTGAAGTCGAAGGAAATTAGGAACGGATAGAGAAAAGTGATATGAATGATAAAAATTGGGAAGTACAAAAAATTTATTCATTAATCGTAGCTAAAGGCATTTCAAGCATCGCGCACCTTCTCAATTCAGGATAGTGGTTTCTTAGCAAGGTTAGAGTATTTTCCAATCTGTAAGATTTTGGTCTTTCTATAAAGTAAAGAAGAGTGAGTGTTCCGGTACGGGCTTGTTTTTATGCAAATCTACAGTTTTTATTACAGATTAATTTTTACACTTGATTATCAAGAACAAGAAGGTCACTGTATACATAAAAAATTTAAAAACTACCGTCATTTCCTTTTTCCACCCCTTTAAGCAGATTTTAATATTTTTTTGTGAAATTTTGCAAAATTAACGTTCAAAATAAGAGGAAAGTTACTGTGCATCTGATTTCTTAAAACTTTGCCCAACGCCTGGAACTTTAACTAGCTCTAAATATTTGTCATCGCAACTCGTGGCTTTGAAACATACGTGATTATTTGTTAGTACCTAAGAGAATAAATAGTTCCGCATATAAAAAAAGTGTAAATTATCTTGATCATAGCGGACATTATTTTAGAGACAGAGCACCATTAGAGTTAAAATATTACAAAGTGTCTTATTTATATAATAACTTCATTGATTCGTTTAAAGAGTAGAATGCGGTATAATTTCGTGTTTTAATCCAATAGTATTTTGATTGCTTTTGAGGCTTACCTACTCTTACCCACTCCTAGAAAACCTTCTCTGCATAAAAGCTCTGCAAATATTATTTTATACCCGTGAAATTCCCAAATAGGTCAAGAGTTGAATTTTGACAGCTTAACGATTTTCAATAACTCCACAAATACGGAGAACATTCATGTGTCAGCATGTTCGCGATAAAAGTGCCAGCCTAGCTGAGTGTTCCGCCGTGCCGACTGATGGATCCAGTGTACTCAATACATACCTTTTTAACATAATAAATCAAACGTGTTTTTAATGTACCTACTGAATATATTACAAGCTCTAAGTACATATCCATAAATATCTGTAATTATATACGAACAAACAAACAAATATAAAAAAATTTCCATAAATTTCAATACGTGTGCATAAATATGAATAAATATCCATTTACTACCCATAATAATCCATAAATACCCTTAAATATCCACATACCCATAAACAAACACACATACGCTTAAATACATCGATCATAAATATCCTGAAAAACTCTAAAAATATATTTTTAGTATCCATAAATATCCACTTTTATTCACGTACATAATGTATATTATATAACAATTCCATTCATATTTATACATCCATAAATATCCATGCATATCCTCGAATTTCCCAATAACTCTCAAAATTCCATAAATATCCATACATATCTGTAGGTAGAGACAATGAAAGATGTTAATGTGGGATTAAAGCGCCTTTATTATGTTTCGGTAGTTGAGACTAGGTATCACGATGGTATTCATATCTCAAAGTTTACATTACGACGGGATTTGGATCTGTGCTCGACGCCATGTGAGCTGAGGTTTCTGATATTGTATTCAGCTGGTGGTGAAGATCTTCCTGGTCCTTCAGTGAAATGCTCGATACCGTGGGTGGAGGAGATGAACGGTGGCGAATTACACAGGACGATGCTTGACACCGTAGGTGGTGGAGATGAACGGAAGCAAATTCCCCAGGCAGATGCTTGATACCGTGGGTGGAGGAGATATAAACGGTAGTGAGTTCTTGTGTGTAGTCACAGCAACAGGTTGGTAGCTCAACCCCATTTCGGTGAAAACTTGATGTTACAGTCAATTGGTGGTACGCGACACATAATCTGACGACGCGATTGTCTTCACTCGAGGTTGTAGCTGATTGTGAGCACTAAGCTGAACTGGTTGGAGGTATCGCCACAATTCATAAGAATTAGTGATCAATACTGCACTGTACTGTGTTTAAGTACTAGTTAAGACTGAACTGACTAGCTAGACGTTTTGGTGGTGCCGCCCGGACGCTTCCATAAGCTGCAATAACGTCGGCGAACTCTTGTCGCAAGTTCTTGAATGTTTTCAGGCTGTGATCGCTGCGTGCGTCCCGTATACGCCGCAAGTTTTGAAGATGTTAGGCTATTATTGATGGCTCGTATTATCATAGTAATGTGTCACTACACATCCATCAATATCCCTATATGTTTTACTTGCACGATAATGATTACATGAAATTACTGGGTGACTTTGTAAAAATAATAATGAAGTAAATTTATTTGAACGAAGCCTCAAATGACCGGGAGTTCTGGAATCTCTAAAATAGCTCAACCTTTCTTATCCTTGCAGAGAATTTTCGAAAGAGAAAGGAAAAGCACTTATTCACAAAATAAATAAGTTTTGTAGCATTTAAAGCTTCGGGCTACAACTCCATTTCTGTATTATTATTCATAGGTGGTAGAAAACTGGAGAGTTAGTTCCATTTCACAAATATATGTGATCAGACGGCGTAGGTACTAGAGGAAATATTTATTCTTTACATCCTTTAACTTGAAACAATAATAAGATATCACGAAAATAGCCCTACATTATTCATATTTCTCCTGAAAGAATTCGTATAGAACTGTAATGTTGAATCACTGAGTATTCAGAAATTAGTATTTCAGAACTGAGTATATCACTGATTCAGAAAAATTTATACAAACGCTTTTTTAACAATATTAGTATTGCGAAAAGAACGCAACAAATTCGTACTAGAAGAATTGGCTCTGGTCTGAACTTTGTGTGTGGCAATTCACACGAAATCTTCATTTGGTTAAAGAAATTATTTGTTTCAGGCTACACTTCAATTTGATAGCCTTCCAGATCTCATTAAGTCATCCAATTCCTTATGTACTTTTGAAAATAATTTGAAATTATTTTGCTAGCTGACAACATTTTTTTTCATCTTTACCCTTTTAAATTAATGGCATAATATGTATATTTTTTCATCTTTGTCCTTTTTTAATCAAATTCTTTTTTTATTCTGGTCCTTTTTAAAATAATAGTTTATGTATTTTTTTTGCAATCAAATATCAATGTATATCATGGACATCCTAAATGTTTACTACATTATACTGTAATAAATTGGCTGGAATTAGCTTAATAGGTACTCAATTCGTAGAAACATTAATTTACCAATATTGTTCTCTCAGTAAATAATCTTTGTGTTAATTTTATTATTTTGTAAAATTATCAACCTCAACACAGGCTTGTCGTAGTGAGGTTAAAAATCATAACTTAAAAAAAGATACAATGTAAAAAAACAATAAATAAATAAAAATGTTATTTTGACGTTATTCCTAATATAATAAGATATAAATCCCTCACATATCTAAGGGAAATTACCTAATAAATATGAATTAGTTAATTGATGATTAACGAACCGAATTATTGCAAGCAGCCAATAATGCTGAGAGATGGCGTGACTTGAATTCACATCTGATGTACGGAGAATAGAATGCCAGTGTGTGTACGCCCGGATTCACAGAATCATGTCCCTCTCCGAAATACTGCGGATACGGAACTCTGGGTTTTCGGCCATTTGCCTAAGATGAATCTGTTATTAAATAAAACATTAAATGAATGAATGGTTGGTATTTCTAAATTACGAGGAAATTAAAGGTGGGTCCTGTAAGTACTTTTCGTTACTGGGTACAATGAGTACAGGTACAAAATACCGGGTAAAAATACCGGTTGAAAAATACTCAATAGTATTTTATACCGACCTGAGTATCGATTAAAAATAAGTAGTTTGTAAACTGTACTCACATAATTTCTACCTAAAATTGATTCCCCCAATAATTATTCGAAATTCATGGGTGGGGGTTGAATTTCGGTGAACGGTTGATTCCCCACAGTAATTTTACAAATCCAAAGTCCAAAATCCAAATATATTTCAAATCTTCTATTTTTTTTAAAGTTACCCATCAGAAGTACTTATTAAAAGTACCTATAACAAATACCTATCAAAAATACCTTGTAAAAGTACCTTTTAAAAATACCCATTAAAAGTACCTATTTATAACACCCATCCAAGTACCTATTAAAAATATCTATCAAAAATACCTGGTAAAAGTACCTATTAAAAATATTTAATCCCAGAATAAAATTCTTTTGAGTATTTTCGAACTAGTTATTTTGGAGATTTGTCTATCTCATGTATCTCATGAAAATAACCGGTACTTTTACTGGGTACGATAAATTTTTTTCTCAGATAATCACTAATATCCACTTCGCGTAGTTTCGCGGTATGAGCGTCGAACACTGTGTATATTATTTTCACCCTTGACCTCTTGACTAAAGCCAAAGCTTCTAACATTCTGTCCCATAATCGAGTTATCGGTAATCGTGTAGATTAGTGGACATTCGGACATTATTGCGGATCTTGATACTGTTTAGTACAACAGTCAAGATACCCGCACTGATGTTTGTTGTTGCTGATGTTTCCTTAACAGGGCTGGACTTATGGCAACGTACATTTTTTCAATCACTCTGGTCAGTTTTCTTTAAAGGAATTCAATCATTCCCGGGTAACGATTAAACTGACAATATTTTAAGAACTCCTATTATTATAAGCGGAAGATTTTTATTGTGGAATGATGGAAAACTTAGCTAGCAGAGTAAATTACAGCGATATCTATATTATTGTGTGTTTATAGTGTTAATACCATATACCGCAGTTACTCATTTTTGTAAGACTTGTAATAATAATATTTTTCTTGTGGAATGATGGAAAACTTAGCTAGCAGAGTAAATTACAGCGATATCTATATTATTGTGTGTTTATAGTGTTAATACCATATACCGCAGTTACTCATTTTTGTAAGACTTGTAATAATAATATTTTTCTTGTGGAATGATGGAAAACTTAGCTAGCAGAGTAAATTACAGCGATATCTATATTATTGTGTGTTTATAGTGTTAATACCATATACCGCAGTTACTCATTTTTGTAAGACTTGTAATAATAATATTTTTCTTGTGGAATGATGGAAAACTTAGCTAGCAGAGTAAATTACAGCGATATCTATATTATTGTGTGTTTATAGTGTTAATACCATATACCGCAGTTACTCATTTTTGTAAGACTTGTAATAATAATATTTTTCTTGTGGAATGATGGAAAACTTAGCTAGCAGAGTAAATTACAGCGATATCTATATTATTGTGTGTTTATAGTGTTAATACCATATACCGCAGTTACTCATTTTTGTAAGACTTGTAATAATAATATTTTTCTTGTGGAATGATGGAAAACTTAGCTAGCAGAGTAAATTACAGCGATATCTATATTATTGTGTGTTTATAGTGTTAATACCATATACCGCAGTTACTCATTTTTGTAAGACTTGTAATAATAATATTAAAAAAATTGTAATAAAACTATAAAAAAAAACAAAGTTTTAATTGATTGTTATTTTATGTATTTTTTTTTATTTTGTATGAAGTTTAGATTTCTAATCACATCTAGAAATAAAATATAGGGGAAGGTTACGGTCAAAGGACAGGCGCACACATGTTTTTGCGAACATGATCTGTTAAGTCTGTTTATGAGAAAACTGTTTGGTGTTTTGTCGTGAATTTTTTTATAATTCTTCTAGATAAATGTATCATTAATGAAAATAAAATTGAATTCCTGAAATAAAGGTAAAGGTACTGAATAAAAACTTGAAACACGGAAATGCTGTCGTTTTAGTTATTTACAGGCGTATTATTAATTTTAAAAATATATTTAAATAATTATTTTAAAATTTTTAGAGATCATTGTAGCAGTATACATTTTTTTTTTAATTAAAATGAGTGAAAAAATTGTAAAAAACATGAAAAACTGAAATATGGGAAAGTTGTAAGTTTTATTATTTTACAATAACACTTACAACTTAAGTTCTGGATGGAGTATTATAGACAATTATAGGTGAATAAAATAAAGCCTAGTTACTAAATTGAACGGAAACACCTCTCTCGGAAACAAAGCACCGGTTTTTTTTTTTAATATTGACACAACGTAGCATTCGAATACGCGTGTGCTTTAATATATTATATAGATACAGGTATTGTCATGTTTTTTTAAAAAACAGCGCCATCTGTTTGACGTTAAAGCAACACGCGCTATTGTTTCTCTATGAACAGACAAACTGAGCCACAGCAATGCTTGGCGGGGTACAGTTATTAAAAAAATGATATCTCTAAATAGAGCAATTAATGAATACTTGGTTCCCTTAAATATCCTCAGCTGAAATTCTACAGACTTACTACAGTAGTTTTTACACATTTTCTATTGGTTTCCTGAAAGATCAATGTGGAAAAAACATATTGTAGTTTTAAGAAACATATCATTTTCTTTAATCTTTATTGTCGAGATCGTAAAAACATCCATAAAGTATGAAATATAAAATAAAAAAAATATTTAGAAACGAAAAATAAAATAACTAAAGCATAAATGTGTATTACATATATATAATAAACAATATTAACGATACGAGTCTTCGAAATCAACCAAAATTACTTCAAATAGAGTCAAGTTTGACCCACACCTATGTCCACGCAGGTTGCATTAAAAATAATATTCAAATCACAACAAAATAATACTCATAAAGTATTATCAATCTTAAAAAGTGTTAATTTCAATGTATCGTCAAAATTCACGATGTGCCATCGGTTCTATGGGATGACGACACCGTGCGGCCCAACCAAAGATATTAGTTCTTCTAATATCTTTGGGCCCAACGAATGGACCATTATTTCAGAAATTAACGCCAAAAAACAAGTAATACCTCGTCCTAACTCTGTGTCTTCGCAACCTTTATCGAAATATGACATATATCATTATGTCGTAGACTGTAGACTTTTACGTAAAAATATTTCACTATACATTTGCTTGCATTTTTTGTGAGCTCTGTGTATTTATTACTATTGTAATTTATTGTAAAATTTATTCCAAAAACATTTTTTTTATAACAAGGATTTTTTTAAAGAACACCACTCCACTATTGAACCCGTCTAATGGTGGCAAAGATTTTTTCGCGTTTTCAATATTTAGATTTTTTTAGGGCACTATATTACGAGTGAAATGAAAACAGCATACGCCTGGCTTTAATAGCCTCGACTCATAACATAATGAATGGAGTAACGAAGGTAACACTAAAACGGTGCCTCGACGGGGAAACCAAAATCGAAAGAGGGGAGAATCATTTTTTTGGATCTGCATATTGTTTCCATTGTTCCATTGAAGATATCATGATAGTGTATGATAAATTTACAACATATGTTCATGAAGAATACACCAGCGTTAAAAATGAGTTTGTTTGCCCTGCTGCGGTATTGAAATTAATATAAAAACAATTATCGTCTATTTTTTTTAAATATCATGCTAGCATTAAATATTAGCTTTTTTATGGATATTTTTAATGCACCAATCAAGAAAGGGCCATATTAATATTTTTTTAATTACCTGTAAAACATCTGGAACTAATAATTATAACAAAATAAAAATAAAATAAATAATTACGAAATTAAATTTGACGACGTCTGTTAATTAAATTTGACGGCGCCTGTAAATTAAATTTGACGGTGCCTGTAAATTAAATTTGACGGTGCCTGTAAATTAAATTTGACGGTTCCTGTAAATTAAATTTGACGGCGCCTGTAAATTAAATTTGACGGTGCCTGTAAATTAAATTTGATGACGCCTGTAAATTATTTTTTTTCATTATTGAAATTGAAAGTGTTTCAGTTTTGATGTTAATTATTTCTTTATTTAACGATTATCTTGATTCTTGTGACTGTGCCAAAAGAGGCAAAATACCTAAATAAGTAGGTATATTTTTACTACCTGACACTTAAACAGATGATTAAACTAAGAAGTATTTTATTTTAATTGTTAATCACTGTGTTTATTTTCTAATTTTAATTATGGTTTACTTTATGTTCACTGTCATTGTTTTTGAAAATCTTAAATTACGCACTAAAATTAACATTTCAAAGGGGAGCTATGATTGTATCCTGCATTCAAAATGATTCAGTATCAGGGCAACCAGTGATCCAAACAAGGTAACAAGGTTGTTTTTACCACTTTTGTCGTGTAAATAATAAGTTGTAAAATTTTGACTTTAATCTTTATTTTTATTCTATGTATCAAGACTAAAAAGCTATACGCGTTTAAAGTTAGTTTAAGATACTCATTAATTTTAGCTCTAGAAAGCCCAAAAACAGATATTAAATTTCATCGTTGCAGATAATCGATGTTAAAAAGCAGAAAATCAATGAAGCCTTATAATTATTCCTCAATATTACAAATCAAAATGAAGAAATCAAGAGTTTTAAAAGCGAACTTGGGTGAAATGTGTGCAATGGTGTCTCGTGACGTCACACGAATACGATTCGGTACAATTCGAATGGTACCGCGCGTATGACCGTCTTGTCAGAAACTATTCGTTATTTTTCAAAAAGTTCTATCTCAGCATGCTCTTATTAATATGGTACATTTTTAAAAACCCTGAAATTTCGCTATAGGACATGACTTAATTGATGAATAAAGAACATAAGCTATAAAAAAATAAAAATAAAAATTTTAAGATGAAACAATACCCTAAAATATAGCCATAATCTTAACGACGTAAGTGAAGCAGTCGTGCACTGAAACACGCGACGCGCGGTCCAGGTATCGATTCTCCAATCCAGGCCGCTCGCAATCGCCGTATAAAGTACATACATTAGTCGATATGTTTATTCTCGAGTCTCGTTGACGGTACATACTTACGTATGCCAAACGTCAAAAGTCATTCCACTCGAACAACGAGTAGATCGAACCACTCATTGTTCGAGTGGAATGACTTCGTCGAGAATCAAGACCCTTGTGTATGGGACAGACTCTAAAATCAAATCTAAAATCTCTAAAATAAAGTGGGAATCTTTACGACATAAGTGATGAAGACGTGTAAAAATGGTTTTTAGGTGCACATGGTTGACTTTGCCCTAGCAGGCCTAGAAAGTTGATCTTTCCATGATGTTTATTTTAATTATTTCTGACAACTAAAATTTTTCTAGAGGCATCTGTAGGGAAGTAAGAAAATAAATTCTGGTACTTACTGATAATCTTATACTTGAAAAACGTTTTATAAAAAATACAATCCATAAAATTTTATAATGGTTAAGTCCTTTTTTTATTAACCCTAGAAACATTTGAGATTTTAGTAATACGTTGATCAGAAATAATTAAAATGTGAGCGTCGAGCAAACCCCCTTACTAGAGTCTTATGTCGCGTTCAGCCATCAAAATATCTTTCTCAAGCCTATGTTTAAAAAATATATATTGATCTCATAACATCTACAAACCTACGGGAGTGATTTTTATCTAAAATATATATATTTGACAGAATTGCACTAAAAGTAGTCAAAGATACAGTGCGATAAACTCCGATGTTCTATTTGAATATGTGGTGAATCCGGTCCTGTTCCTTTACATGTGATATTATAACAACTAGTTCCATTATGCTTCCTCCCAAGTTCTCCATACTCTCGACACTCGATATATTGTTCCAGCTTTATCTTTCCTCAAAATCTTCATTTCCTGCAGCGCATAATGTCATCCCTATCTGAGTGAGCAAAATGTCTTCCTATTCACAAGATGGCTACCGTCGTGTGGTGTTCCCCGCAACACAAAATGGCGGCCGCCTCCACAAAATGGACGCTTAAGGATGTTGTTTCAATGGATGGAGTCTAATTACTACTGAAAATGGGCACCTACATTTTCCAGGAACCCTCTTCTGAGAGGCTAAGTATTAGTTATATACGGCTTTTGGAATGCTCTAATTACCTGTGTATAGGTAGGTAAGTGTATGTTCTCCTATCGCTTAATGTCCGAAGGGTACCTATCCCACAGAATAAATGGCTTTTATTTACGAACAAACATTTTGAATTATTAAACAAATCGTTACTGAATCTAAATATAATAACATTGTGTTCAAAATTGATTACCTCAAAGCATATCGAAAAGTTTATTGGCTCAGAGTTCAAAGTGTCAGGTTCATTACCAAGCTAAAGCAAAAATAAAAATGTGTTTAATGGTGTGGGTTTAAGCAAATATTTTAAATTAGTTTAGTTTATTTGTAACTCTCTTCAGAGGGGAATATCATCAATTGTATCACCAAGGATAAAAGCCCATAATGGAGTTTTGACATCAACCATGGTGAGCGGTGGTGTTTGGTACTGGCAAAGAGAGAAAGTGTACTATGAGCGTTTGCGATAAAACCATTTTACACCGAGAATGTGATAATCTATTATAAAGATTCGCATACTATATGGGTATAGTGTGGACATGTAACATGCAGGTGGATAGAAGTAGAATTCTTGTACCTTCAAGAAAGTAATGACACGATCAAATGAATTAATTAATATTGCTATTCCAAGTGACCATTAAGACGGACGCGGTTGTCTGAAACCAGATCGGTTAGAAAAAAATATGTTTTATATTTGGTTTGAAATACTTATTACTACGATGGAATTTCACCAAACTTAAACAAAATTTAAAGCCAAATAACTTTGTTTACACCATTTCATTAAATATAAAATCTTAATGTTTCGAGAACAAGGCTGTCTTCATCCGGATAAGTCGTGTTCTAAATGTAAATATAGTTTAACATCGGAAGAGGGGTTAACCCAATTCGCTGGAAGAAATGCAGAAGGAGTGGAAGGGGTGGGAGTGGGGGAGTTAAATAGGCAAATACATAGTCGTCAGAAGGGGGAAAATATTCAAAAAACTCCTTACAATTTTTTCTGATTACTAACCATATTTTACTTAGTAAAATTAACACTTTTTCTAATAACTAATATTTCTAAATTATTTGTTTTTATTAGGTTAGACAAACTTTCTCAGGTTACGAATAACCTGACAATAAATTGAAAATCTTCTTATACCACCACAGAAGTGAGCAGAAAATGTTTCTTGTGTCATGGTGGAAGACAGCCGAGGAACTCGCGACGTCTGGGTAAAACCCAGGCGCGATGCCAACTCGGCCATTGACCCAGGGGCAAATCTAACGGTCAGCATTTCTCTCATTCCCTGTCTTCGCAATTTTATTTATCTATTGCCTAATTAGCTGCACATAAAAAAAAAACAAATACATATTACCTTTACAAATACAAAATATATTTTTGTGACATTATTTTATTAAATGTCAAAATATATTCTATTATTTTTTTGGTAAACAAACGTTTAAGACAAGATTTTTTATGCATAGCACAAAGGGTAACAATTATTTTACAAGCAATAATTATTCGCCTGAAACACTCATCCACATTGAAAAATCTCCTGATAAAAGATACATGACGCCAACGGGACTCGAACCCGTGTCCCTTCGATTTCCGGTCGACAGCTCTGACCACTGAGCTATGGCGGCTTATCTCTTATCCGCGAAATAATTCAATATATACTAGTGTTTCATTCAACAATTACTGCTTGTTACATTTTTTCACCTGAAAACAACCAACTTTATTTTATATGAGAAAGGCATTGTAAGTGCTAACTCTCTCACTAGATGGCGTCGAGACAAATTGTCTACATTTTTAGGTGAAATACTGGAACTTGTCAAATATTAATTATTATTGTTTTGGTAAACAAACGTTTAAGACAAGATTTTTTATGCATAGCACAAAGGGTAACAATTATTTTACAAGCAATAATTATTCGCCTGAAACACTCATCCACATTGAAAAATCTCCTGATAAAAGATACATGACGCCGACGGGACTCGAACCCGTGTCCCTTCGATTTCCGGTCGACAGCTCTGACCACTGAGCTATGGCGGCTTATCTCTTATCCGCGAAATAATTCAATATATACTAGTGTTTCATTCAACAATTACTGCTTGCTACATTTTTTCACCTGAAAACAACCAACTTTATTTTATATGAGAAAGGCATTGTAAGTGCTAACTCTCTCACTAGATGGCGTCGAGACAAATTCTCTACATTTTTAGGTGAAATACTTGAACTTGTCAAATATTAATTATTATTTTTTTGGTAAACTAACGTTTAAGACAAGATTTTTTATGCATAGCACAAAGGGTAACAATTATTTTACAAGCAATAATTATTCGCCTGAAACACTCATCCACATT
The DNA here is from genome assembly GCA_026573805.1 of Hesperophylax magnus. Lineage (NCBI taxonomy): Eukaryota > Metazoa > Arthropoda > Insecta > Trichoptera > Limnephilidae > Hesperophylax > Hesperophylax magnus. Next base: position 10,027,750 of record JAIUSX010000072.1, read on the forward strand.
GAAAAATCTCCTGATAAAAGATACATGACGCCGACGGGACTCGAACCCGTGTCCCGTTGGCAATTAGTTGGCAATTAATGTAGACAATTTGTCTCGACGCCATCTAGTGAGAGAGTTAGCACTTACAATGCCTTTCTCATATAAAATAAAGTTGGTTGTTTTCAGGTGAAAAAATGTAACAAGCAGTAATTGTTGAATGAAACACTAGTATATATTGAATTATTTCGCGGATAAGAGATAAGCCGCCATAGCTCAGTGGTCAGAGCTGTCGACCGGAAATCGAAGGGACACGGGTTCGAGTCCCGTTGGCGTCATGTATCTTTTATCAGGAGATTTTTCAATGTGGATGAGTGTTTCAGGCGAATAATTATTGCTTGTAAAATAAAATATATTCTAATTTTAAAAATAAACCAATGCAGCAATAAATATATTATTTGTGTAGGAATACTCACAAAGAAAATATTGTAAACAATTAAAAGATAATTAATTTATTGATCCAGAGTATAATAAAGCCACGTGGACACCAATCCCAGTGCAATGGCAGATCGTTCCTTCTCGTTGCACCGAGCGAATGCAATAATACGGAGGCTGTTGACTGTAAGGAATGGCGGTGCGACCTGCAAGTGCAATGCATGTGTGCATCCGTTCATCTGTGCATGTGTTCACGTGCAGCGGGCAAACACCGACACATATTCTCAAGTACATCGGGGAACTAGACTGCCTTGGTTTTGTTTGGATATTGGAGATGGAAGTTCGGCGTTTGGGAAACTAATTAAAACAATATAATGTAACCAACATTTATGTGTTGTGGGATGGGGACCATTATTTGTTTGATATTTATGATGAAACTTATTCTTACTCTAAGTAAAACGTTTAACGAGTATAAATGATTAAGTTGTACGAGTATAAGTGATTCTAAACGCTTAGAATTAATTAATATAATTTAATGTGACTGAGGTAGTTAAACGTTTATGTCGAATAATAGCCGGTGAACAACTTGAATACTTTTTATTATGATGCATTGTTTTCAATCCACTTAGGTAAGTGTACTGATTGTACTATTATCTAATATCAAGTAGTAAGTAAGCTCAAGAGCGTTGTGATATGATGCACTTTTACCGAGATAATACAGACGGAGGCCTCTAGCGTCAGAATCAAGAAATAAGTAATTACAATCAAATGTATGGGTGGAAAAAGCTTTACAGGGTCGAAGGCAGATGTCTCTGTGAGGTAGAGAGGTGGACCAATCGTAGGCCTCGATTAAACCTTCCACCAATCAAGAGGGTCCAAGAGATGCGAGGCGGCAAGTGGGAGTGGTTTACCGAAGCAGACAAAGGAATGGACTTTGAACCGGGAGGGGCTACCTCGATTTATTACAGGAAAAAAACGGGAACCTTGGTAGAGGGTAGTGCGATGACGTCATGGGTTTGGAATGCAAGGGTGTGGCGGAACGGGATCGTAAACCATCGACGAACGAGGGGGACGTGTTGCAAGAAAGGTAAGAGACATAACGCGAAACGAACTGGGGACTGAGAGAAATTGGTAGAATCCTACGTTAAGACATACCGGAAGTGGAAATCATTGGGGGAGAGGGCAGTTACACGCGTCAATTAAAAGAAAGCAACAGAAATAAGGGAAAAACAGGCAAATTACGTAAGAAAAGTGAAAAAAAAAAGCAAACATTGAACTCCTATCGTAAGCATGACGTGGAGCCGCAAAGAAACAGCGTTGAGGTTACAGGAGAATGATGGCGCGAAGTTAGTTGCGAGAGGGATACCAAGGAAAAAAAGGTTGGCGATGTCAGACACTCGAAAGCGCTGATTTTGAAAAAAAATACGGACATGGTTTTGGGCCATTAGGACGCTAATAACGATCCAACGAGGTGATAAAATTAACCCGCGTCTTATGGAGACGAAAATACATTAAAATTAATGTATAAACAATTAGTGGGGAAATTATGAGAGAGTACGTTCGGGTTTGTTATGACAGGTGATTAAGGCCTCTGATCGATGCGAGATGAAGTAGGAGAAAAAGACAGGAGATGGGCGTTTGGAGGTACCACCCGAAGTTACACCCAAAATTACAGAGAGGGGTTGTAAGAATCCAGTAATAATTCTTGGGATAAAGTTGGTCGAAGGAATAGGCAGGGTATCAAACCGATGCGGACTAGAACGTGGAATAAAAATATGAACGAGGTGATGTAAACTGGGACGTCTCAACTAAAACAAGTATCGATGGAAGCCTTAAATAGAAATAATCGGTGGGAAAAAAAAAATGGAATAGCTATATTAGACCGTTTGTAAGGGAAGAGAACAAAATGTTAGAAGTAGGGGACGATCGTACGCGGGATGTTTAACATACACCGTTTGAATTGTCGGAAGTAATTGGTTTGGAAGAAAGAGGGGGAAACGGACGTGTACACCGTTTAAATTGTCGAAGGCAAAGTGAGGAAGATCAAAGCTAAGCTCGTGAAAGCGTTAAAAACAAAGCGTATCACATCATAAATGACGGCCATTAAATAAATTGTGCGGACACGATAGCATTTGAAATTAAATGGCCCGGAATTCACACTACAAAAGGGCAGCTCGCACTAGAGCGTAATATAGAAAACGCCGTATGGGAATACGGGACCGCTTCCCGGTCCGCGTCTGATCTTTCTGTCACATGAGACGAATGCTAGGGTGTTAACTTTCTTGAAATGATCAGAATGGCCTAATTAGCATGATGCGACTATGGACTAAATAGAAAAGAACATACGAGTCGATAAAGGTTAGAATAGCATGTATTTGACGTGATTAATGAGGAAACGGGACTATAAAAGGGCTGAATTTAGAAAAAACAGAAAAGTCTTTTCGTGAATTTTTGAGAGAGCTGGAACTCGCCGGGGACCGTTCAAACACGTCGCGCTGATTGGTATTTATTTGTGGACTTAGGAAAATTCCATAGTCAAAGACATACAGTTAGATTCAGTGTTTGGAAAAATAATTAATATCGGACCTTAGAGAATTTTAGAACTTCAAAGAATTAGTTAAACACAGTATTTTGGCGTGATAATAAATTAAGGTTGAAAAATTTAATTAGCTTAAATTCAGTGAAAAAAAAGATTAGTTAACGACACTACGGTGCCGCGATGTAAACCGAGTTGTTAATACGAAGTGATGAAAGGAGGGAAACGGTTATAATCCGAGATTAACGCGATCCTTCGTTGTAAGGAGTTTAAACTAGAAAATGATAATAAAAATAATTAAAGATAAAATAATCAATATCGGATTCAGAGAATTTCGGACTTCGGGTAATTATTCAGATTCAGTGTTCACGTCAACTCACGAATTCAATCGAAAATGATAGAAATAATAATAATACTTTTAATACTGGTATGAAAAGGGAAAATTAAATCGCGTACTCCACTAACGTGCGATAAATAATAACCATACCTCGTTATAACAAATAGTACGAACATAGCTAAAGATAATCAGGGTGCGCGGTTAAGCTAGGCATTCACAATCTTATAGAGGAATTATTGATAGGTGGACGGAGACAAAAGAACAGGTTGTTTTGCCGTCGATTATCCCGGTGGATTAGAGGAGGGGGGGGCTCAGGTAAGTGATTTGCACAATTATAATAGATTTGCAGGCCAAGGATGGAGACTACTAATCCTGCAGTTATTTGGAAGGCGCCAGTTGGAACCGTAATTATGTTACGTATTATCAAATAACATATGTATGTGTGTATATTAATAAATGCATGAGTTGATAAAATAAATATCATTTATTCTATGACAAAACAATTATCAATTATTCCATGGATTAGGATCGTAATCGGAATTTGTCGTTAGGGTTCATTGTAGGTAAAGTACCTATGTTATCGGGGAGATAATTTAAATAAGGGTGTCGGCCGAGCACGTGTGTAACACGATAATACAAAGGAAGAGAAAAAATATTCATTTCAAACCGGCTTTAAAATAGACAGGGCATTGACTCGAGTTGTGCTGAGGGCAGGTTGATTTATTAGGGTCTGAAAGGGCAAACGGCCTTGAAGATTAACTGGGACACTAGGAACAGCTGAGACTGGAATGCGAGGTTGGTTTCGAAAAAAAAATACGGCGGCTGAATGATAGGCACCTTGGGTAATAAAGACTTGCTCCGAGGATACGTACATAGCTAAAGTCATTCAACGGGAGGATCCCAAAAATCAGACAGTGTCTGAGGAAATTGAAGTAATTTTGAGCAGCAATTGAAAGTCTACGAACATAGCTAAAGCCATTTAACGGGAGGATCCCAAAATCAGACAGTGCCTGAGGGATAATCGAAGTAAATTTTGAGCTGCAATTGGAAGTCTACGAACATAGCTAAATTCACTTAACGGGAGGATCCCAAGATCAGGTGGTGCCTGTGGGAAAATTTGAATAAGCAGGGTGGCAGCCAGGAGAAGGGGGAGACTGGGGACATGGCTAAAGGTCATATCTGAGTTGGTGATCTCTATAAATAAAATCATCAAACAAACAAAACCGTAATATATTATGTGTATCGTAATTATTAGCATTTATATTAGTATTTATGTATCAAGCGAACTGGTTGGAATTCACAACTCCTTCTCGGCGATGCTTGGTCTGGAATGTACTGTATAAATAGTACATTGCAGATTATAAAAACAAAACAAAGTAAATTTATATATATTTCTTGATATGTACTGTCTGCAGGGGGGATGTATGTGGTCTGGTAACTATCGGGATGATACACTACGGCTGCATACACGTCCTCTCAGAGGATGGGAAGCAGCCTAGGAAACTGCTCTCCACAAAGACCGCAAGTATATTTTTGCATATAGAACGAAACCGGTTCGGACTAAGTAGACGTAATTCTCGGAGGAGTTGGAATCTGGGAGCGTGAGACCCTGTTGAGATTTGGACGTAGTATGTGACGACCACAGGAATGGTCAACTAGGACACGGTGACTTAGGCACCAACTAGGAGATTGGGTCGAGTGATCATGCCAAACCCAGATCGATACGGATCATTTTCACGTCTTGAAGGAGGCAGGAGCCAGATTTTGCTAGCAAAGTAATATTCCGAGTTCGTCATATATGCAATAACCGAATCGTACTAACACGCTTGAAATTAGTCCCATGTTATCCCATTTAGTAGGAGAGGTCGGCGATCCAGAGGTCCCGGAGGACAAATTATGATTGTAATGTACTAACAAATTATGTTTGACTTTCGTTTTGTGTATTAAGGGTTTATGACATGTCGGGAGGGAGGCTTAGATGAACTTCTAAGGAGATCAGATTAGGGAAGGTAGACAGTATGGAGAAAGCGGGGGTTTTAGGTATTTTGATCCAATTTCGATTCGTTAACTTTGAAATTAACAACTCTGACTTCATCCCTGTCCTAAAGAGAACTAGGGGTTACCAAACAAAGTAATTAAAAAACCCGATACCATAAAGCAAAAAAATCACACAACGTTTGGTGGGATTTAATTACAACTAAATACGAGGGAGTTACGTTGAAGGTCGTAACCGGCGTATTAATTAACTGAGTACATTTGTCTTTATATAAATGTATGTATATTACTTGAGAACCATGAGTAGCCTTCGTAGCTACCGAAGGGAGAAAGAGTTCTAGGGATATTTTAATGCCAGTGGCCTAAGGTCACTTAGGTATTACAAAAAAAATTAAATTCAAAGGGTGAAAGGAAGAGTCATCTCAGCGTATATAAGCAGGGGGGGGTTAGGAGGTTCAAACTCTCATACCCCCTCAGTATTAAAATATTTCAGTAAATCATAGGGAAAAAAGTACTCGTCACAAAAAACTCTCCCCCTCCTCCCTCCATCCCTCCCCTTAAACTTTATAAAACAGATTAAAAATTAACTACCAACCTTTTATATTAAAATTGTAAATTGTATTACAAGTTAGTTAGTAAATTATACAATTCCGATTTAGTTAATATTTTATGTGACTAATAACTAATTAAACCCTGGTAAGTATTATATTTTATATGAATTAAGTCAATTGAGGAATGTGAGAGTTGTGGAGGGATATTATGGGGTTAAATTGTAGAATGTATGGGTGTTGTAATTGAAATGTATTTCAGATGTAAGGATCCATAAAGTTATTTGTGTTTTGAAAATAGGGAGTTGAGTTTCGGTTTTTAGGATATCAAGGAGAAGGTTAAAGGTTTTGGGAGCTAGGCAGGTGAATTATCTTTGTGATAATGTAGCATGAGTCTTAGGTACACTGTTGTGTCGTTTGATTATATTCTGGTGGTGTGTTTGTTGTAAGAGTGTTTTATTTTTATTTTATTTGTACAAGAAAAGTGTAAGCATTTCAACTCCTGCATTTAATAACCTAGACGAACAATTGGACTATTATTAACATTTTATATATATATACAAAGACTGAGTTTCTGTGGACTGCTACAAGCAGACGTCAGCATAACATTGAAAACTCCCCAATAACCATTTCAGGAAGTGACATCACTCCAAAAACGTGCATCAAATTACTGGGTGTCAATCTGGATGCTAATTTTTCTCTTAAAACTCAGGTGAACAGAACTGTAAGCAAGGGGTTCTTTCAATTAAGGCAAATTAAAGCAGTGCGGAGAAACCTGCCAACAGAGGCGACTAAATTGCTAGTCAATTCCTATGTTGTTTCACGTCTAGATTATTGCAACGGAATATATGCAAGTCTCCCCAAATGTCAAATCAACAAATTACAATTCGTTTTCAACGCCGCGGCAAGGCTTATCACCGGAGTATCTAAATACTCCCACATTTCAGAGCATCTCAAAAATCTGCACTGGCTCAAATGTCCTGAAAGAATCCAGTTCAAGGTATGCTGGATGGTATTTAAGTCACTTAACGGAATGGCTCCGGCTTACTTATCAGAATTGTGTATTCCAGAAGATTCCAATTCCCGACAGTCAACCCTTAGGTCAGCAACGTCATCAGCTATCGGAAGGTTGAAGGAACCAAAGCGCACACCAGATACTAAGTTCGGTGAGCGTGCTTTCGCCGTGTCAGGACCTAAAGCCTGGAATGGACTGCCACATGATTTGAGAATGATCGCAGACTCGACAGAATTTAGGTCTAAACTTAAAACGCACCTTTTCAGACAGTCGTATCCATAATTTCAGAAACCTCCACTTTCACAGTCGACGGCAATTTAAATTAACAAAATGTAAAAAATACTAAAAATAAAATAAAATAAATAGAAATAATAATTAAAAATAAATAAATAAAAATGATACCACTAACAATTTCTAGGCTTTTTAATGACCGTTAAAATACAGTCAAACTAAAATAAAAACTATAGCAGACTTAAGGCCTATCCGCACACAACAGTGCCGGCACAGTGCCGACACGTGCCGACACGTGACGTATCCATCAGTGTCAGTGAAAAATGATATTGTGGCATGCATTTTGTACGGCACTATCCGTACTCGTCAGTGACAGTGACGTTCAGTGCTGCGCCGACGCTCGCCGTGACGGGACGTGAATTTCTAGCGGACAATAATTTCACTGACACGGTCGCAGTATTTCAAGATGGACGACGAACAGTTGATTGAATTGGTCCGTGTACATCCTGCAATTTATGACCTTTCACATAGAAAATACATGAACCTTGATTTTAATGTCGAAACAATGCTTTGACATTCTGAAATACTCGAAACCCTTTGATTCATCATCTATCAGATGTTTATATAGGGTGGCGAACTCTCCTTCTTCTCTTTTCCTCCACGCATTATGAACCCAATGCCTTCTTCTCACATAAATGTCTTCATCTAATATTAAAGCAATCGCTGCTAATTGTGACACTGCTGCGTAGAGTACCTACTAATCACTGCGCCATTCACTGCGCGTCGCCGTGTCTTGCCGTGTCGGTACTGACATGTACGAATAGCACGGCACGGTACTGTACGGTACGGAACTGTCGGTCACGTGCCGGCACTGTTGTGTGCGGATAGGCCTTTAAGGTCATGCGATGACCAGTGTTTTTTGATATAGTGTCCTCTGCGTGCAGTTCTATCTCCTATAAGCATAAACTTTTTAATATAAGTGTGTTTGTCGGAAGTGACTTGCCAGGTAAGTATGTTTTGGTATCTTTTCTAAATAACAAATGTAGATCCTAGGAAATAAATTGTACAGCGCCCTTGAGGTGATTTTTCACAAAAACGGCGCTCTACAAATTATACAATTATTATTATTATTATATATACAAATAATTCCAACTATAGTTTGCATTTCCCAATACAACATTTACATAGTTTTGAAAACAAATATTTAAACGATGTGGAGGTATTTGACAATCATTTACACTTCACATAATACAAACTTCATATAATCTCGCCTTATGTAACTATTTCTACCTAGTTTATAAATTATTGCTAACAACAATTTAATACATTTTTATTAATTTTATCGTTGATTTGAGGATATTGTCAGATTATCAATTTTTGTATTACTTATTTATATTTTATGTTAGCTATATTTTGTTCCCTCTTTATTTTCATTGTAGTATTTAAAAATATATGTACTGCAATATATAGAATAAGCGCTTTAAGCGTTTAGATAAAATAAAATTAAAATACAATTTCAAGTTCTTTTTTCTTAACATAGTTTGGACATCTTGATGGAAGGAAATACACTCAACAGGTTACTGTTCGTGGGAGAACAGTGGGATATAGAAGAAGAGAAGACAGAGGTGTCCAACTCTCTGCGCGATGGACGGACTATATAAAAACCGCAACAGACACAGTGGAGTCTGCGGAGTACTGCGAGCAGTAGGGAGCCAGGAGAAATGTAACAACCTCGTCAAAACAGTGCATACATATTGCATGATGATAATAATCTAACATCAAACGAGGCATGCCAGATCGGGTGAGGCTAGTTTGGCGAGACCCTTTGAGACCTTTCCAACTGGTCTCTTGACCCATCGCCTTGCGTGGCAGTGGGATTGATATATTCATATGTTCGTCACTCCTGGATTCTTCTTCTTTCCCAATTTTTATTCTTACCCAACCCTCATACCTTTTACCTTCCCAGAACTTCCTCTTCTTCCTTTCCTTAAAAAAGACCCTCCACACAGCATCCCAAAAGATGATATAGGAGAAAAATTATTTTCTTCAGAGCCTCCTGTGTGATGTTAATGTTAAAAAAAACACATTTGTATGTTTTTAAATGTTTTCATATCACTTCTCATACGAACTATTCAATTAAAATGTGTTTTGTTTTTAGCCCCTTAGAGTGCAATTTTGTTTTGTTTCACCCCTTCGTGTCCCTTAACTAGTAACTTTTTTTTTCAATGTTTTCGTATTTACAGTAATGTGGTTTTCAAAAAGTGCTTCCATATTCAAGTTTACTTCTAATTAAGGCACTGGAAAGGGTTAAAATTGATTGAGGGTCTTTGAAAGGTTAACATATTCTGTAAATAAATCCCATCATTTTAAGTGATTTGATTAATGTATGCAAATAATACATTTAAGAATAAGTTCGAGATGTATTTTCAAGTGTATTTAGTGTAATAGAAATAAGGTAAAAGTTTTATACTAAATATAAAAATGTAAAAAAAATTATAACTAAATAAAAACATACAAAAAAAAAATATTTTTATTATTATTATTATTTAATATGAATTTAGAATCAAAAGTGATTCCTAGATCTCTTACTCAACACTTATTTAAGAATAGAATTGATAATAACATGGGAAAAAACTTTTATAGTGTGTGATAATATGACAAGTACAATGTACGTCAAGGATAAGATTCAATACAGACGTGAATACATTACAGCCCTAACTAGTAACTAGGCAGCGCCTGTTCTGAAAAACTAATCATGACATTTATTTTTTTTGATTTAATGTAATATCAAATTTGAAAGATTTTTTTAAATTACATAATATTATTTTATTTTTAAAGGCGAATAAAAGAAAAAAATTGAGAGAAAGGAATTAAAAGCGAAGATGCAACGAGGCGCTCATAATAAATTATCCGTTGACAATAACAATATTTTCGAATCTGTCATGCCTAAATCTAATAACATTTTTGGTATTTTCAACCAAGAAACACACTTCCACACTTTAGTATTACAAATCGACATTATGCAATTGAAAACATTAACATTTTGAATGCAAATTTAGATAAAGTTTTTAAAGCCGCTTACCGTTGTTTTTTTACTGTGCAAACTCTATTCACCACTTTACCAGAAACTAAAAAACAAATATCATTAGACAAAGGTACTCGTATTTTTAAAGTTATCTTCACTTCAGTTTTTGGTCGTTTTGAGTAAAAATATTTATTAAAAGTGTTGTCTTGGTCTTGTCTTGGCAATTATTTTTTAAATACTTATGGACAGGTTGTTTCGGAGTATTTGAACAATTCATCAAATTTCAACGTTCATTTCTGGGATCTGTGAAAGTCCAATTCAAGTTCTGTTATTATATCATTATAGGCTAGTTGCTTGACAAAACTGAAATAAAAACAGAACTTGAAAAAATCTTTCACAGAACTTGAAAATTAATTTTGAAATTTGATGAATTGTTCAAATACTCCGAAACAACCCGTCCTTATTAATGTTGCTGCATAGAATTATTTCATTTTTTTCAGTAGCATCTCTGGTAAACTTTTGTATGCAAGCTTCGAGGGGTGTTTTACTTTTTTAATAAAAAAAGATATATTGTATGTAACATGTATCTTTAAAAAAGACTCCACGGGTGTTTAACGTCTGGGAAAAATATCCCCCAAAATTGCTCTAGGGGTTAAATATTTAATTATTATTTTCTTTTAAATACTATAATCATCGTGCTTAGTCTTAGTCGTTAGAGTTAGAGGGTTGACTAGACAATCTACTCATAGCAAGGGAATTTGAATTAGCATAGCTTGGAAGTGAATTTTGGCTGCAAATCGGACAAGTATTGGGCTTGGGCTTGACTAAGCCTTTCAAATTTCAAATGTAGCAGACTTTACACAATACCTCCGCTGGGTGGAAACTCTTAACAATGAACGTCACGTCGTGTTTGGCCCGCAATTTAAACCCGATTCTTGGTACAATAGATGTATTGCGGCTGCCAGTTATATACGATCAGCTCGTCATCACTAGAATGGACACTTGTGTGTTTTCTGTCATTATTGCTTTGAGTGGGGATTTCATGATTTATATTATAACCTTATTATGGCTGAATCGGAATTAATCGTATGTTTAGGGTATGATAGATTAGGTTGGGTTAGATAGACTTGCAATACATTAATTTATAAAAGATACTAGTGGACCCCAGACTCTTCTCGGACGCCTCCGACCTCTTCCAGCATTCACTACTGTATACCATATTGATTCTGTTGACATTATATTGAGTTTAATTCGACTGCGTATCTAATTCCAATGCAGAGATATTGCGTCAAGTATTCCTCGGGCGTCTCCGACTTCTTCTACCGTTAAAACCCCTATCTAAACATTCCTGGCACTAATAATAACAGTGCAAATCAGTGCAGAGTGCAAAATATCGTAGAGAGGTACCAAAATTCTGCTTTATGGATTGTTAAAGGGAAATAGGGGTGATTTTTCAAAATCTCGTGTAAACAGTGATCTTCTTCTTGTTTTGAAGGTCAAGTGGGCAAAATTTCATCAAATTCTGAATAAAAGTTTTGTTTTTTTTATAAATAGCAAACCCACAGACACTACTCTTTAAACAGATAGATTCATTCACTTGTTCAGATTTCCATTAGGCTTTTACATATATATTTTACATATTAAAAAATATATTTGATCAATATCTAGGTAATTCTTATAATCAGTGGCGGAACTTCTATTGAGATCATTTGGTCAATGACCTCCCAAAATATGATGCAATATTATTAATTTGAAAAAAAACACTTTCATGTCTTACGTATGCTTAGAATTATGCCTTTTAAATGCTTTTCGGACATGACCTCTATGATATAGAGATGTCTATAACCTAAGATTATGGTAATAAAGGGAGATGTCAAAAATGTCAGCCGCAAGTGTTTTTTTGTGATAAACGATAGCCATCTTGAACTTGACTATTCAATGTTCACGAAGTTATTTTTATCATCGTTGACGTAATTTGCATGGAATAATTTATGTAACGGACGTACTGCTCCGGGCTCGGCCACAGTCACCCACGTTAAAATTATAAAATAAAATTCTAAATTGAAATATGTAAATGTATGTAAAATTAAACTGTAAACCCTCTATGTATGTAAAATGTAAAAACAATAAATGAAACATCGGAGCTTGGCTAGGGGACACGGGCAGAGAAGTATACTGGGAGAGCTGGTGTATATCATAATAGCATTTAATTCGGGCACGGTTATGAGAATCGTGCCTATACGAGAGGGAACGTTCGGCCACGGCCCGTGAAGCAAAGGGCCGTGCGCCGTCATGGCGTGCGAGATGGTTTGCCGTCATAACGTTCCACAGGCGCGATTCTGAGGACCGTGCCTGAACAAAGAAAGGCCGTGGTCGCGTTCGACCACGGGCCCGAAATTACCGGCCGAGAGGCGGTAACGAACCAGCGGCGCGCTGCGATCGCGTCACAACGCGGCCCTCGATTCCAGGAATCAAAGAGAAAGTGGGCCCTTGTAAGCGTCGCGCGGCCGCGGGTGGCCTATAAAACATGAAACACCCCCTCAGAGGGCAGATCTCCAGAAACCATCACCAGCTCTACACCTCTCTCTCTGCTCTGCCCTCTTCCTCGTTCCGACTTCTGCCTCTGCTCGCCTTCTTTTACTTCGACCCCCGCCTCACCCTGGACCACGGACTTGCCTACCCCTTCGGACCAGACCCAGGATTAGCTACAAGAACTAGCGACAAGCGATCGGACCAGCTCTACAGCGGCTTCAGAGACGGCCCCGTTCTACCCCTCCACGCCACTGAAGGACGACATCTCACGCCTCCGCAGATTGGGATCACCGGCCCCATTTACAGTCTTGTGTATCACGATTACGTCTGATACAATTTAAAATGTCAAATTCTCTGGATACCGTTTTGAAAGAAAACGCAAACAATTCATTGAATCATAACGAACTTATTCAAATAAAGTCATAATTAGTTTATGTTACAAGAGAGAAAAATAAAGCGGTTAAAAACGATATTTTAAATCGAAAAGTTATAATTTTTGTCAGTGGATTTGTGGGTGCAATAAAATGATGGTACTTTTACCTTCATTGTTTAATTTTTAAAGTCAACTAATAAACAACGGATTGACATTATAGTTAGTGATATAAAATAGCTTTTAATAGGAAAAGATATTTAAATAAATGAAAATAATAATTAGTTACATGTAAATAATTAGATAAATAATCATATACTAAACAATATTGTACAACTGGCTTCAGAATGGATGAGTACCGACAAATTTACTACTTATATTTGCGTTTCTATAATATTCACTTTTTTGATTTACCTTCCCTTTCTGAACCCCTAGAGTCGCCTCTGCTTATAGCTATAAAAACAGTAACAAAATAACAAACTTAAATAGTAAGGGATTATTGCTTTTCTAATAGATGCACGTATATTTGTTTTTAATTCGTCTGTGAAATATATGTAACATTCTGAATCACCCTGTACACATTATTATTTCTTGCATTTCAATGAAATTTCGTCATTAGCATATTCAATCAACACGGTCTTTGAAAAAAAATCCGCAGTGAAAGGAACTTGACATTATTTCTGAAAAGATTAATGATTTTTTAGTCTAAATTGTAATTTTGTTGGAAAGGGCGTTTTATCATATTTGCTACAGAACGCCTGCTTTTTGCTTTTCACTTCGAAAACGATTTAGCATTGTCTCTCCCATTAAAATGCAAATGCTTTTAAATACGACATTTAAATATTCGTTTGGGATGTTGTCTCTGATGAATATGAATGTTTTCAAGTATTTTGTGTAGGTAGTTACTTTACAATCCAGTTCCTTGCTTTTACGAGTCAAAACACAAAACGTATTATTCAAAAGTAATTCCAACGAACACTTGGTGTAATTAGTCCTGTTAGATTCTCATTCATAGGTTTCTGAATACAAAAAAAAACGAGAGATATCCTTAAAAACTATAACCACCTTCGCAAATCCCTCTAGAATATAGCTACAAAACATGAAATAAAAAAACTAAATAAATTATAAATTTCATCTTATCTTAGGTTGGGGTGTTTCAACTACCATCAAATTTGATAAAAAAATCAAATAAACAGTCGGCAATAATTTTCCTTTTAAACATCGATTCTAGAATCACGATCGCGATCTGAAATTCATCTAATTGTGATCAGTTTTTATACGTTAATAACGTGTTGTTCTTGACTGCTATTTAAAGCTTTAACCATTTCAGACCTGAATTAAAACAGGCAGTGATAGAACATGCAGGGTGTCCGGTGGTAGAGTGGGCTAACTTCGGGGGATGTTTGTACATGATTTTAGAAGTAAAAAAAATAATTACTCTTTTCGACATTCCAATGTTTTAAGGTAGTTCTTAGGTTAATTCTTCAATGGAAAATTATTATAAAGTTATTTATGTCTTTTACTTCTACCATCATGTAGGATTTACCCCCGGACACCCTGCTTAGATTTATTTGAAAAAAAAATATTTAGAAGTTATTACTACTTTCGTATGAAAGATCATTCGGCCTCAGAGGGCGTGTTTCACATAAAATGTCTATTTTTTAATTGCATCATAATTTAATATTGATAAAATACCCAAAAAACTTCATCACAAAAAAAAATCGAGAGAAGATTAAACACAAAAACCACCTTTCGAAATATAAAAATGGCTTCTGCCTGAACCGGTAGCTAAAATCCGATATAAAAATAGAACACCAAGCCATACCAGCAATTGGAAAACGAACACCCCTCATTTTTATTCACTCTATTTATTGAGAAAAAAAAAATGAAATCCAAGTATTTTCAAATATGCATACGGTCAAGAAGGGTTAAAGGGGAGCATTTTAATGTCAACATTCGATGATCATCAAGTGTGATGGAGTTTGAAACATTCCAACCTAAGTAAATTAAAACAACATCATTTTTCTCCCACGGAGAACATTTTATAATATCATTAAGCCATTATTTTTTTTCAATGTCAGTGCCTTGGCAAATTTAAAAGATAATTAATTCTGGCTAAACATAAAGGCAAGCGATTTCTCAGTACTTACCTAGAGCCCACCTTCATATCAATAACATTACGCCTTGGGTAAAAAGGCCTTGTCATGAACAGATCTCGTGAAAAAATATTTCAAAGATTGGCGAACCTTTCCAAGTTATATAAATTTAATTCAAAAGCGATAAATTGTGGTTATAAGTTCGTTGTAATCGCAGAAGACTGTTTTTTTTTTTTCAAATATAAACGGAATCGTTGTAAAGATTAAGAAACCAGAACGGGTTCCATTTTTTCTGTAAGATGTTATGGTAGAGAAAAGTTCAATTAATTATATTTTTAGTTGTTATTAAATAATTGGCGTAAAAGTCACACAAGGGAATGTAAGAAGATTGAAATCTGAAAATGAGAGAATTATTATTACGTGACTTTTAACATAATGATAATTATCTCATCTATAAGATTGAAATTTGTAGATAAATTATTTGTTGAAACGAACTTGTGATGTGGTAGATTTTGGATCAATATTTCAAACTGACTTCAAATTCATAGTCGTTGCAAAGAACCTCTGTTGATAGTAGATTTGGTTATCAAATGAAATACTCTTTAGATGATCTGCATACCTTTTTAATTATTTACTCACTAAGTACTTACAAAATAAGTGTCAGTTGAGGGCACCCAGCACTTTTCCGAGCCGTTTGATGGACTAGATGGGTCCCCCTATCGGTTCTCATATTGCGATGTATGGTAATAAGTTGGGTATTCTGCAAGAAATCTGCAAGTAAAACAGAGACATAACACACATCAAGACTCTACTCTTGTTGAAATGAAGCTACTATTAAATTATTCTAAAAGCCCCCGACTTTTCCTACACGACACAACTTACATTTATACATACCAAAAAATTTAAGTGTCCTCATGTAAAGCAGTTTGTCCTTGTTCTTGAAGCTAGTGGAGGGAACACATTTATAAAGAAGAACATACAACAGTTCTCATGGCAGCGAACAACACAAGAACAGCCTAAGCTTTTGGCGCACCACAGGTAGTCCGGACGAGAGACAGTGAACAATTCGACGGTAAGGTGGTCCTACGAAACCTTCACACCGTTCTGGGTAGCACAGTGACCAGACGTGACCCCTATGAAAAAGGTGGGATAGTTGATAAGATACTTATGAACCCTGGGGACTAAGTAACTCACTCCAGCCAACAGGACCACAAGAGAACTGGAGATTAGGGTCAAAGCGAACTTTATCTTTCACTGCTACCGCTACGTCAGGGGTGGCGCAGTGAACAGTGCAGGAAACTAAACGACATAAGATTGAAAGTAAAGGCACTACCTCTGTCAAGCAGGGACAAGAGGCTATTCCACTCCCTCATGGGGAGGGTGCAAAAATACAGATAAAGAAGCTATACAATTCTTGCCTGTAAGATAAAGTAAAATACTTCTTCTTCTTCTTTCGTATGGTGGGGGGTCAGAGGGGGACATCTAGATCTGCGAGCCATTTTAGGGCCTCAGGCGTCGCCATGTGAACCTCATCAATCCCGCCGGGGAATGAATGGAGCGGGCATTCGTTGACCACATGTTCGGTAGTCTGCACCGCACCACATTCACACATCGCCGACTCTTTAAGGCCCCATCTGTGCATCATGTGGGCACAGCGGCTATGGGAGCACCTTAACCTGTTGATGGCGAGTAAAATACTAAACAGATTCTAGTATCATTACTAGAAAAAAAAACGAAAGCAAAGAAGTTCATAATGTTCTAACAAATTTTATATAACCAGGGCGATGAAAACTTAAATAAAAATCATAAAAAGCTGAGCCTAATACATAAAGCAAAAACATAAATAATTATTTAACTTTCTTTTCTAATTCTTAAGGAGTAGCACACCTGGCACCAGAAACGAAGTAATGATTTTATTCAAGTTTAATGACTCTCAGCGCATCCCATCTCTCCACCCATTCGTTAACATTTTTTTAAGCAATCAAAATTCAACTTGTTCGATACCAGGTCGGAATTCCAAACCGGCCTAGTAGTAATACCTTGCATACCCCTCAAGCATTTCCTCTCGAGCATCCATCATAATCTGACAGTGCCACAAAATGTGCATGGCCGTTTGGATTTCCTCACCACAGGAGCATCCTGCATGCCGAGAAAGACTGAGGCTGAACAGTCTTCCCCAGAAATTCTCCATGTCCGGTTAGCATCTCTAACATCACTACGTGATCCAGCTTGAGGTAGGCCTTTTCAATCTTGGTTTTACCCAACTCCACCTTATCGACCTGTCCCATCTTCTCTTCCAATCCTCAAGACTTTTCACTCGCATCTCTCTCAATAATGCTGGAAGGCATGAGGCACCACCCGGGTGGACAACAAACTTACGTTGATGAGTTTCTTTCTTGCTAAAATTTCCCTGATTTCGAGATTAATCGGCATCTGTGCAGTCAGCAGTGGAAGTGTGTCTGATGCTACAGTCCTATAAACACCCGTAAGAGCAAGCAAGGGGTGCGTTGGCCCCGTTTCAGCGCAAGTTGTATCATCACGTTGTCCTAACGATGTGACCACACAGAATATGCGTACGCGACTTGAGCCACATAAGCGCAACGGTATAACAGCCACAGTGCCGGACTCCGCAGTCCTCTCTCAGATCTGTGTGTCAGTAATGACCTTATTTTCGTCTTCCCTGTTTAGTTTTGTTTTAGAATCTGACTCAATATTCCTTATAGCCTCCTTGAAGGAAGTTGGGCGTGCCCTCTGAGGGCTGCGCCCAGGGTGGCTGGCGGCTCCTCCGCTCGGTTTCTACGTAGAGAGGTGACACTAGGGATATCACCCAGTGTACTCACCTGTGCCCAACCATCCCTCTGCGGTTGTAATACCTCTGTAAGGACATTCCTAGACAACATGCACTGATCTCATATTTCGTTTCTTTTTAAAAAACAAGTATCTAATCACTGCTTGTTCATTTTCATTGAAAGTAACATAAACTAAATTAAGCTAGTAGTTAAAAATTTTACCGTAGCCATTTGAAGGTTAGTTTTTACGAAAAAGAACATTTATACTGATGGCGCCATCTCTTGCCTAAGCCGATTACTGTTCGACCGCCCCCGGTAGGTTTAGGATGGATTTTTACGTAGAAATAAAAATAAAAATTAAGCACAAGAGTCCCAACTGCTTAAGCGTATGGGTTGTGGAAGAAGATGAGGGAGGTACCTTTCTATTAAAATCAGGGCCTCGATTCTCGACGAAGTCATTCCACCTGAGTCGACGAGTGGTTCGGCCCACTCGCTGTTCGAGTGGTATTACTTTTGACGTTTGGCGTATATAAGTATGTATCGTCGACGATACTCAAGAATAATAATGTAGATCAACCCGACGGCGATTCCGAGCGGCTTGAATTGGAGAATCGGTACCCTGGTCACCAACCAATAACGAATAAATACCAAAATTTAAAGCGATTTACGTACCATACATAGGTATATTATTTTATTTATCTCGTAAAATCCAGCATTGTTGTCTCACAAAGCTCTTCAATTACTTCGTTGGTGGTAGAAAATTATTTTATTTTCGCAAGGCACAGTGAGTTTCCGATTTTTTTCTGCCGTGGGGTGCAGTTCAATATAGTGATACAAATAAGCAAAGACAAATTTCTTTGATCCTCGCAAGGCGCACTCCGTTTCTATATTTTTCCTGCCGCGAGGTGCAGTCCGTAATAATTGCAGTGGGTGTGCCACTACTGGCAACATTAGTTTGCTTCAAATCTTTAGTCCTCAGTTCTAAGAATTTTCTTTTCGGAAAGCAAATTAAACGATCTTTTACATTTTCCAATTGTTTTCGGAATTTATGAAATATGCCGGCGGGTATTAAAACAGTGCTTCAACATTTGGTCATTTTATATAGATATTAAAATATTTTTTTTATATTATTTTTCACCATTATACAGAAGAATTGGATCTCATGTAATCTTATTTCAAAGCTCTACTACGAAAAAATCATTTGTACCTTTGACAGAATTAATATTCTTTGTTGTTTCCACCGCGTTTGTCTTGTCTATGTTTATTTACGATTCCACTTAAAATAAATAATGTTTTCTATCGCGCAGACCTTACGGGAAAAATCGGGAGATGTCTCTTTAATGCGGGGAAGAATATTATAAGTGCGCATTCGAGAAAATGTTGTTTTTCTCCCGTAAGAGGATTGCAGTATACCTATTTCCCGGGAAAATTGTATTCTTAATGCCGTCTTTGCATTTATGGAAATCACTCTCTCGGCTACGAGCGGACGGTATTCACTAAATAATAAGGAGTTTTCACTTGTCGACCATTTTTATTATTGTAACAGTTTTAAAGTTACTTTTTACTTCTTTAATTTAATTCAAACTCAGAACTAAGAACCTTAATAGATTTTTAGATTCTTCGTTTTTGTTCAATTTAAAAAAACTAGCCTATAAACATATTTTTGTATTATAATGTCAAAACATGGCGTGAACAAAGAAGCCAAATTAACCAGATTGTACCTTCTGTATCTAGAAGTGGGAACTTTAGATAAAATATTTGTTGAATGTCACTCTGAACAAATATCCTCTTTTCTATCAAGCCTTTTCAAAAATTTCTTCCCATCCATTCAACGTCTTATCTCTTCTAAGTCTGAATTTGACTCCAATCTTCCATATACTTTTTGAATTTGTCAATTTAAACAAAATTAATATATAAATTCACCTTCCCTCTCTCCATAATTTTAAATGATGGCCTAGAATACCATCGAAGGGTGAAAGCCAGAAATATTTGGAAAAAAAACATTTTTTTGAACGAAATAGATATTAATGCATTATTCACCTATTTGGTCACCTTTGTATAATGTTCACTCTAACAACATAGAATGAATTCAGCACAAATATCTTAGGTACATACATTTTAAGCTCAAAATTCCAATTGAATAGATTAATTTTGTCAGTTTGATAAATCAATTACACCTAATAACGCTGTCTGACAGGAAAATTACATCAGACCTGGTTCAATTACATAGAGTCATTAATAACTTAATTGACAGCCCTGCCATCGTCGCCACTATAAAATTCCATGTATCGACTAGGAACACAAGACAAAATGAAACATTATTCTGTAATACGTACACAACCAACTATCGGACACACTCACTAATAGGATGCATGATGTAGGCAACAAGTTTATGGGAACCATTGATATGTGTAATTACACCATTTGTAGAACTAAGTTTAATCTATATCAGCACTTTGTTGAATCCAATAAATTATAGTAGCGTTGTAACAAAATAAAATAATGTGACCAACTACCACGTTGGCGCCATTGTAACGGAAAGATTATTGCGTCAACTTAAATTCACGTTGAACGCCATTGTAATAAATAAAATCTATACCAAGCAAAAGTAATAGATAATATTGGATGACAAACCCGCGACTGCGGCATCATCGTAACAGATTAGGTTTACTATCAGAAAGGATTGCATTGGTAAAGAATAAAAGAAAGATGAAGTTAACAACATTTATTAAATAACAATTAGAAACATGAGACTCTCAATTTAGCATGGATTACATTAACTCAAGGTGTGTGCAGCGAAACGAAGATCACTAGCACGGTTGGAATTAATGGTAGCAATTTATAAATTAAATTTGTGACAAACGATTACAAAGAATATTGTCTGACCTGTTTCTCAAAAGGGCGCCATACAGCTCTTAGATTAGAACTATAAAATTTATAAAGGTTTACATGATGACCAGCAATTACATCAGCTAGCTAATCAGCCACCAAAATCTCCCGTAATGTCTGTCGTCTGGAGCAATTGCTCGAATCCTTCCCGTTGTCCTGTTTTAGGTCCAACGCCGCCCGTTTGGTACTCACATAAATAAACCACTGGTACTCGATTGACCGGAGATTGTCAGTCGCGCTGCTCTGCGATCAACCAGACCGAGAGTCCCATAGACAGGAAAGCGGTCTGCAGATAGAGTTCTGGAAAGAATTACCATAAATGTAGCGGGGCGAAAGTGAACTGCTACAGCGTTGGTAAGTACTTTAGTGATTTGTCCTATAAATGCAGTATTGTTCTGTTTCTCTTTTATTTCATGTGACTGTTACGTTTTACTACCATTGTTTCATATTAATTTTTTTTTTTTTTTTTCATTATATTCTCAATATGCTTGTAATCACAGTTTTTTTTTTGTGAATTCATAGACCTGTTTTGTACTTATTACGATGGATTGCATCTACAATATCTACATACTATTATTATTTCCTATATAAAACAAATATTTTCCTATATACACTGCATCATGAATCACTTTTTGTAAAAGTCTTTTTAGGCTTATAAATAAATAAATTATTTCCTGTGATGAAGATGTTTGACTGAACTCACTGTTATTAAAATGATACAAAGTGTATTTTTTAAAATAATTTGTGGGTATTAGCCGTGTCCAGTATTTTTAAATATTTACTGTATTGTTTTTGTAACTTTGGTCTTCACAGAGGAGGACCTATGTGAAATCATTTCCCACGGAGCGTAGGATGGGAATTGGGGATGCCGCATGATGTACGGTATTCAGAATTGTGCCTACCTTATTATGGAACGATCTCGATATATAGTAGGTAAATCCAGAGCTGAACTGAGACAATATAAACCTTTCAGGTTCAGCATTTAGCATTTCTTTCTTTGATCTTTGTCCCCCCAGAACATTATTTGACCAGACGAATGTAATTGGTA
Organism: Hesperophylax magnus; assembly: GCA_026573805.1. Classification (NCBI taxonomy): domain Eukaryota; kingdom Metazoa; phylum Arthropoda; class Insecta; order Trichoptera; family Limnephilidae; genus Hesperophylax; species Hesperophylax magnus. Next base: position 10,049,572 of record JAIUSX010000072.1, read on the forward strand.
TGCGGGACAGGGGAGACTGCGGGCGGGAGTAAATATTTATTTTTGGAATAACTTAATGAGTAAAACCTTCATTTTGTCGTTTGAGATTCTTAAACTGATTAAAATAATTTGTCTGTACTTAACCTTCCAGTACAAGACTCCACTACCTTCAGCCATCATAATATACCCCATTGGAGATCCTATTGCCCCACTGGCTTAAAACCTTTTTTTTAATTGTGTTAACAATGAAAATGTTGCGACGTTGATGGTTTGTAAAAGTTTTTTTTTAATATTTCCACTACTTTTAATGTTACTTCGTAAACTTCTTTTTGATAAAAGTCTTAGTTTTTAAACAAGAACAACTTTCCTTCGAGAGTAAATAATCCAGCTTCTGAAGTTCGCAGGGAAACTTTTACATTATAACAACCTCCAACAATAATAGCGGGGAGTTTCGTGAAAATTGGCAAACTAAACTATGTGTCTGTCACGCCTTCATCAAAAAACTATAAACCCTAAATAAGGGAAAGATTGATGGCGATGTAACAATGCCACAGACCCTAAAGGAGAATAAGACATATGACAATACGAATCTTTGGCGAGGAAGCGGTTCGACGTTGAAAAAAAAAACACCGCGATTGCTCAAACCGTGGTCATTGAATACTGTAGCAATATTATTTTTAATGCACAGTTTGGGCTTATAAGAAAATTCTCTGTGTTCAATGTACAAACCTCGAACACTACAATTATAAAAAATGTAATACACGGTGTCCGGAGACTTGTGGTACATGCGAATAACCGGTGAATCTACATTACAAAGAGGCCCCAATAAATACCTTTTTCGTTTTTTTCAACGTTTTTTCGGCGAAATTTGAGAAAGAAATCAAGATAAAATAAATTTTTCTCGGACAAAGTCTGTAATAACTACTAGCTATATATAAAATTTATGAAAATAGTGCAATTAACGGATGTTGTTCATGTCAAAACAGTCTTGAATTTTAAAAGAAATAAATATCTTCCTACTCACCGGACCTTTTTCCACATTTTGGCCAATTTGCAACACCCGCGAAATTACGCTGTCCAAAGTGTGGGCGATTTGAAGAGGTATTTCAAAACGTTTATTGGATAGTTTTTATATTAGTCCCGCGCATTCAAATTTTTGATAAATCACTAGTCTATGTTAGTACTTTCACGGTTTATTATGAGATGTCTCCCATCTTTTCCTAGTTATCTATGTAAATAGCCCAAGGTCATTTGTTGACGTTTTTGTCGTCGCAATAAATATTCCTGTAAATGTTTATTTAACACAAACTCTGTTATGTATTTTATGCAACATATTCGTTATTGAATTCTCCGCTTTTACAATGTCCTTAAAACTAAAATAACACGTGAAAGTGAATTTTAATTTGCATCTGTCAAAATGTGTTCTTTTTCGGATCCATTACTAAATTAATGTTAATTGAAAGGGGTAATGACATGACATGTGTATTTTTTTTATTATTAATTCAGTTAGAGTGTAATTCCAAACAACTAAATAGATACAATTTTTTATAGATATATATTGAAACTTGGATAATTTTTAGTCTCATAAATGACGATAGAAAAAAAAATGTGAAAAACGAACAAGCGATTTTTGCCGGTATTCGTGAGTACATTATATTTGGTAATTATTCGGAATCACTGGACACGAATTATATGAAATATTTTTAAATAAAACCTTCTGATTTACCTTAATTACTATAAAAGGAATCTGACTTCATTTGGTATATTTTTAATTTTAGCATACTAATTTTTAATTACGTAAAACTTTTTTATAAACATATCTTTTTAAACCTTGTTTTTAGTTCAATTGAACGTTAAATACATGTTTTCTTTAATAAGTACCATTCTAGATAACAACTAAACCATTTAAACTTAAATAAATATATAAACTTCTAAACCATTTTATATAAAATTCAGACAAATTTCACGCGTTTCTGAATTTAATGATTTTTTTATAAAACCTACAAACTGAAGATAAATTACGAAATATGGGTTAATTCATCGACTTTAAACGACAGTTAACAGTTTATATGATTTTATATAATGAGCGCGGGCGAATTCAAAAACAAACGTAAGAAAATCTCCAGCGCTCAACGCATTTTAACGTAAATATCTTGGCGCTTCAGTGGCTACTTTGTAAATTATTGCGTTTTCAAAGCACAAATAAAATAAAATTGGAAACTTTATTTTTAGTTGGAATTGGATCTTTTTGCTTGTTTGTGAGAATAAATTTACTCACGTACAATATTATATTTCTACTAGGGTGCCCGTTTTATGTCCATTATGCAACCAAAAACTCTAATGTCTGTTGTCTGTGCTGTGCGTTAGTTAGTTCTATGTGAAATCTGGTACAATTGACTTCAATTTGTGTCATTTTCAAAATTGGAACTGGTTGTTTGAAGTACGAGATAAAATACGAACCTATGATACCTAAAAGAAAATTATTTTAAAAATTGCTACTGATTTGTCGAAAATTCAGACTATCCTGTATTTTTTGACGAATTTATGCTAGTTTACTTTAATCTCAAGATACATAGTTTTGCTATAAAATCGTGCTTTCATCAATTATTTCAAAAAAACTTTTATTTTTAAAAACGCGTTAATTCAAACCCGCAAATAGTGAGGGATTAACACATTCCAAGATTCGGAATCGATTCACAACCTGGAAAGTTTTCACAACCCTTCAGGTCTGCGGGATTAGCGGGATTTGAAGGATAAGATGTCAAGAGAAATATTGGGTTCTGGGCCGGTGATAAATGGTTTCTGTTGATGATGAGCGCATCTTCGTCGAATAATTTATGCCACTCGAAGTTTTATTTTCAGTGAAATATTTGGAAACTTTTTATCTACGGGGATTTGCGATGTAACCTATATACCTTATATTTAGAGCCGTAAAACCAAAAAAAAATTTTACTTTAAACATTTCTACAATGCATTTCTGCATGATAACATTAATGACTAACGTAAGCAAAAAAATAACTAAATAAAAACTCCTACGATATACTACTAGAACCACTACAAAGTACACACCACACATACAAAAAGTGAGTTAGTTTCATTCGGTCCATTAAATTTAATAAATTTTAAAAATTTTTTTTTGCAGGTTATACAAAAAATTACTTTAATGTATTGCGATCGTCATGGTCGAGTCTTTTTAAAACATGTTTTAACTTCTCAAAAAGGCGAGTTCTTTTGATATTTCCATTTAAACTTTGTGTTTCACAATGTTCTCCCTTCACACCTCTTTGTAAAAATATTCCTCTTGATCCGTGAATAAATTGACTCTTCCAAAAAGGATCCTACAACGGGCTCAATTGTTTGGCCGTTTCCATCTCGGCCAAATCTTAGCACTTTATCGAAGTCACAAAGCGGCGGATTTTCCTAAACCCTTCGCCACCTTCTGGTCTGCGAGGGTTCGCAACTTTTAAGCCACCATTAACCTACTGTGGAGCTACTTCTTATAAACTGAATAAATTATGAATGGTCGACAAACAAAGGCAAAAGAATCCTCTCCATTTAACAGGCTCCCTCAGAGCTGTTTTGTTTCAGACGAATAAAATGTTTTAATGAATTAAAACTTTTTACTTATACAAACTTTTCAGGGTGTGAAGTACCTTCTTTCTTTTATCGGTTTTAATATTAATATTGTATTGCTATCTTTGTGATCGAGGCCCTCCGTGGTCGAGGGGTAAGGCTCTCTACTAGCAAGCTAGAGGTCGCGGGTTCGAATTCCGGCGTGCGCAAGTAAATTTAATTTGACTTATTTATGCTATTTCCCAAATCACTCATTTAAAATAATATATAGTATATTTGCGGCACGTTCCATAGTGGAAGATACTCTTAGTATCGCCCTGGTGTAAGATCACCATTCAGAATTTAGAAGTTGCGTTATATGGGTTTGACCGTGATTGGTGACCACATCTGAATAGCCAGGTACTTCCCCTTCCCAATACCTTCATCCTCACAACATATCCTAATTGGGTATGCCATAGTTTCACTTCAGGCCGTTGGAAGCAGTTCGGACTCTTGTGCGTTTTCAAATAAAAAAAAATAAAAATGCTTCTACAATTTTCTAATGAGATTAGTTAAAAGTTTGAATGAGAATTCCGTTGAATGTTCAATGCCTTTCGTTCAAGGGGAGTTAACTACAAGTTTAAGAGTATTCTCAATGGAAAACACGACTCCTAAGCTTAGAACCTGGACTATATTATTATTCTTTCAACCTTGAAATGGCTAAAGACTGATAATTATCCTTAGAATTGGTTCATAGAGTTTTAATTTACATTTGAAATTGTACATATTTAACGTGGTGCATTTCACTCTTTACAGAAAATATACACCGAATTAATTGTTATTTAAAATGCCAATATTTTGGTGCTGAAAATTCTTGTGAGTTGAAAACATTTTCCATGCTTGTGTGCCATTAATTACTGCCAATATTGAAAAATTACTGTTTATTTATGGATATAAGTACTTTGTAATAAGTAGGTATACCTACCTAATAATTGAATTGAATAATTTCGTTAATGTTGTTTTTACAGTATATATTATTATACGCCCATAAGGTTTCGTAACTGTATTTAATAGAATTAAAAAAGATTAAGTTTCTAGCCACCCCTGCAATATGTGTAATATGACACCATGACTAAGGATATGTTTAAGACATAGCAGAATTTTCTTAGACAACATCTCAATATTCTAGAATTACTGAGCTTCTCCCGATACGGCATTCGAAAGCAATCTATTACAAAATTTAATATGTACCTTTTAGTATTCTTAGAAGTCTCTCCGACTCTGATGGAATCGCAAAGGTTAGAGGAAAGGGTAACAGTGCTTCGATGTTCAAATTAAGGTTTCCAATTTCTTTTGTTCTCTCTATCGCATATATGAAAAACTATAAATTACGTCCGCATTTCTCCATATGGGGTAAATATAAAAGCAGCGTGAATAAAATTCCTTGTAAAAATCATTTTTGTTTTGACAAACAATATACGTATCGAGCAAAAGCATTTATTTTTCGATTTCCTCCATATCTACGTATCTAACCAAATCCTAGATAATAATAACTAAAGGCTACACCAATTGTTAACTCAATCCCTCGGGCGACCAACAAAACGCTGGAAGGACATTCCAGGACAATGGAGGAAATGAAGCTGAAACCTTTATGTACGGCTTGGCTTGCATCAAGAATTAATTTAATTGACTGCAATAAACAAGGGGATTGTTAGAGCTTCCGACTCCAGGGAACGGTGGCCGGGACATGGAAGGAGCTTATTTCAGTTCAAACGACTTAACAAATCGTCACTGAGAGATTTTCACCCTTGGAAATAGCAAAGGAAGAATAGCTCCTTGTACAGAGCACTTGTATTACAGTCCGCCTTCTTGATTGGAGTGGAGAACTGCTCTGAAAGTCCCGGTTCAAAGAAACGTTTTCTCTCTTCAATTTGACTTTGCGCTTATTGATGACGCGCTTGATTTAACTCGATACAGAAAAACACGCACCGTCTTTTATATCTGCTCGATTCATTTTCTCCTTTTAGCGAAGGATTCGTTGTGTCTCTGGTTTCCCTCTCGTTGGGTTTGATACATGTTTGAAGGTCACATTGCTGAGACTTGCGAAGTGAGCGGGGGGACTCGTTGACCCGTGTAAGTTTAAAAGGCGTTCGCAGGCTACTTGCTCAATTTACTGTTTTTAGTCAAGCAAACGAATTACTAATTTAATGACACCGTGTTATATCTGGGAATGTACTTGTAGGAACAAGTGAATAACTTTTTAATTAATCGATTAAGCTAAAAAAATATATTTTCTAACAATCAGTGTGATGCAACGTGTGCAAAACGGTTATAAAAATAGTTTAAAAAAAACAATTAAATACTCATAACTCAAGCATAATTGACTACTTGAGACTTCGGTGAGATCATTATTGTTTGAGACACAAAGCGCGAGTTCCTTTCTGATAAAATAATTATGAGATATCTATCAATCTTCATTATGGCTTATTACATCCGAAACATTGTGACGGCAACACTAATCTTATTAAAAATGTATCGTTCAATCACAGGAAATTTAATTTTCGAGAAAATTTTAATATTACAGCTGTTGGTGACAATTGGCGAATGGGACGGCATATTTTTTCTGTAATAATTACAAGATTGTAATCTTAATGGTAATTTCAAGACGAAAGATAAGTTAATTAATATTTTGAGCCATAGTGTCGGCCTTAACAGTATGGTAGGTACTTATTTAGGCACCAGGTCCAGTGATATAACTTTACTAGATTAGTTCTCCGGTTGTAGGAAATCACATCGCACCATTAATGCTGCACTGATTGCAGAAGTACACTACTTATTGCAACACAGGCATATAAAGTTTTATTTTATCTAGAACAGAAATATTTTTGCTGTTGCTTTATACCGCACAAGAGATCCATATTCCCCGAGCCATTGGAACTATCTCTTGGGAGGAATTTGGAGAGGGTTGAAGAGAGAGAAGAAAATTTAAAAAGAATTTGTCTAATGTAATCTAAGTAGCGTGGTACCTGTCAAATTGTACGATTCTGAGTGGTGATTTCGTAGCAAAGCAATGAAAAATTCGTCTCTAGAACAAGGTGCAAATAAACAACGTTTAAAATAATATACATTATTTTCTTAATTTGAACATGCAGCCTCTGGGATCGGGTCTAGATGCTTGCCACTGTGCCGCGAGGTTGTCAAATTTACTTTGTTGGATTATTAGTAATAATGTGATTTGTCATCATCATTGTAAAACCTCTTCGTAGCTTTTACTGTTGGTAAATTAACGCATCGTCCGCTCAAGAAGAATACACAAGGCAAAAATGTGTTTATTACTAGTGTGGCTTATATCACCAGTTAGCAGTCCACAATGATGTGCTGGTACCTACCTTGATGTATGGAAGTGAGGCATGGAAGCAGAGAAAGGATGAAAGTAGACTGAATGCTGTTGAAATGAGATCCCTGAGGCGTATGTGTGGTAAAACCATATATGATCGTCTTAGTAATGTGGTGATCCGCAAAGAGTGCAATAATGTAAGCGTAGTGAGTAAAATTAAGAAAGGGACGCTTAGATGGTTTGGGCATGTAGAGCGAATGAGCGAAGAAAGGAGTGTAAGGAGAATATATAATGCGAAAGACGAATGATAGCAGAAGTCGGGGACGCCCGCAGAAAACATGATCAAGTGAATCAGATACTCGAGTCTGGCCATGTAAAGAGTCATAATAATACAAAAGATGATCTATGAATGTGAAAGAGGCAAGAAGTGTGTGCCAGGACCGAGTTGTTTGGTGGTCCATCCTCTCTGTCTACCCCTGCGGGAAACGGCGTGTTGGTTGGTTAGTTTAAGAAGTAAAAAATGTTATCAAATCAAACTCTCATAGATAATCTTAGCCATAAAATTTTATTTTTTAAGTTTTTTCTCATGTGTTCACACATTTCTAGTAAAAAATACATTTTTTATTAGTTTACGCTTATATTTTTTATGAAGTAATTAAACATTATACATTAATTTTACTAAAGCGAAAAGATAAGAATAGCTTCAATTTATCCAAACGCAAATTTTCGATAGTCATAATGTAAACCGATTCGTGGTAAAGATTAATAGAAGATAGCAATTTCGCATTAAGCTTCGCCATTTAATGTTGTTAATGTAGCAATATTGTAATTTACTAGCCAGACGCAATATCCAATCTAGCTTATTTCAAGCCTTGGCCGGGCGCAGATTTGATATATTTCTATTTAAGGCGGGAATAAGTCGCCATGAAATAAAGCTTTCAACTTCCTTTAATCCTAATTGATGAGTCGGGAGGTATAATTCATTCGGAGCTTTCATATTTATTTCTGAAGAAAGCATTCACAATTGCCGTGCTTAGGATAAAGTATGTGCTCTAATGAATAAACGCAATAAAATTGCGTTTGCGCAAAGCGCATTACCTTCTATAGAAATAAAAAAAGTAAATGTTCGTTTGTTCAAAATCTTAATCTCCGAAAGTTCTTCAATGATTTTTTTTTAAATTTTGACACAATTGCATTCGAATATTTATATACATATAATATATAGATGTTACCCGTGACATGTAAAAAATTGTTTTCTTTTAAAACAGCGCCATCTGTTGGACTTAAAAGCAACACGCGCTATAGTTTCTCTATCTCCACAGACAGACTGAGCCTCAGCAACGCGTGGTGGGATACAGCAAGTTTCTGTATAAAAATTAAAGAATACAAAAAACGAAAATTTTCTCTTCTCTTTCTTTATTTGTGATTCAATGATATTTAAATCTAACAACGACTTATTAACCACTAAACCAATGGAACAAAGGTACATTATTTTTTATGACTCGTTGATAAACATCGGAAATCATAACCATGTTAAGATTTATTAACAAATCATCGAACATTATCTCAGATCTAATAACTAAACGACCCACGCCCCGCATTCCCTTGTGCTCTAAGCTTGTTTAGTTCACCCTTTTAAGTTTTTTAGACTTATTATGCTTTCGAACAAATTGGAGCACAAGAGAATGCAGGGCGTGGGGGCTTTTCTTCGTCTGGGTTATTACAAACAGTTTACGCGAAAGAAATCAGAAACTTTGCGGAATTACGAACAAAATTGAGACAAGCAGAAGAAACAATAAAAACCAACAGATTGACGTTTATGCGACTAAAACAAAATGATTTTATAAGATGTAGGGTTTGTATCGAGCACGAAGGTCGACATTTCGAAAACTTTTTGTGACTCGATAATAAACAATGAATCCATTACTATTTATCATTAAAGAAGAAGATAATTTACGATTTATTATTATTTCGATTTTATGTCCGGGTTAAATCTTCCCCACAGGATAAACTAAACCCTTCCACAAATGATCATCTAGTCAATCCACATTATGAAAGTGCATTATATAATAAATACAAAACAATACAAGAACAACGCGCCAACCCACCAGAGATCAAATTGGAAAATAATTCACCGACTCCAGATATTTTCATATCAGAGGGTTCTGCTCGGTAGGACTCCTAACAGGACCTATTGATCCCTCAATATAAATATTTCGTAATCCTACATGTAAATTTTTTACATAAATTCTTTGACATCTAATACAAATTTTTATCATTTTTTACATAAATTCTTTGACAGATCTAATACAAATTTTAATCAATTTTTTACATAAATTCTTTGACAGATCTAATACAAATTTTAATCAATTTTTTATATAAATTCTTTGACAGATCTAATACAAATTTTAATCAATTTTTTACATAAATTCTTTGACAGATCTAATACAAATTTTAATCAATTTTTTATATCTATTCTTTGACAGATCTAATACAAATTATAATCAATTTTTTACATAAATTCTTTGACAAATCTAATACAAATTTTAATCAATTTTTTACATAAATTCTTTGACAGATCTAATACAAATTTTAATCAATTTTTTATATAAATTCTTTGACAGATCTAATACAAATTTTAATCAATTTTTTACATAAATTCTTTGACAGATCTAATACAAATTTTAATCAATTTTTTACATAAATTCTTTGACAGATCTAATACAAATTTTAATCATTTTTTTACATAAATTCTTTGACAGATCTAATACAAATTTTAATCAATTTTTTATATAAATTCTTTGACAGATCTAATACAAATTTTAATCAATTTTTTACATAAATTCTTTGACAGATCTAATACAAATTTTAATCAATTTTTTACATAAATTCTTTGACAGATCTAATACAAATTTTAATCAATTTTTTATATAAATTCTTTGACAGATCTAATACAAATTTTAATCAATTTTTTACATAAATTCTTTGACAGATCTAATACAAATTTTAATCAATCTTTTACATAAATTCTTTGACAGATCTAATACAAATTTTAATCAATTTTTTATATAAATTCTTTGACAGATCTAATACAAATTTTAATCAATTTTTTACATAAATTCTTTGACAGATCTAATACAAATTTTAATCAATTTTTACATAAATTCTTTGACAGATCTAATACAAATTTTAATCAATTTTTTACATAAATTCTTTGACAGATCTAATACAAATTTTAATCAATTTTTTATATAAATTCTTTGACAGATCTAATACAAATTTTAATCAATTTTTTACATAAATTCTTTGACAGATCTAATACAAATTTTAATCAATTTTTTACATAAATTCTTTGACAGATCTAATACAAATTTTAATCAATTTTTTATATAAATTCTTTGACAGATCTAATACAAATTTTAATCAATTTTTTACATAAATTCTTTGACAGATCTAATTCAAATTTTAATCAATTTTTTACATAAATTCTTTGACAGATCTAATACAAATTTTAATCAATTTTTTATATAAATTCTTTGACAGATCTAATACAAATTTTAATCAATTTTTTACATAAATTCTTTGACAGATCTAATACAAATTTTAATCAATTTTTTACATTAATTCTTTGACAGATCTAATACAAATTTTAATCAATTTTTTATATAAATTCTTTGACAGATCTAATACAAATTTTAATCAATTTTTTACATAAATTCTTTGACAGATCTAATTCAAATTTTAATCAATTTTTTACATAAATTCTTTGACAGATCTAATACAAATTTTAATCAATTTTTTATATAAATTCTTTGACAGATCTAATACAAATTTTAATCAATTTTTTACATAAATTCTTTGACAGATCTAATACAAATTTTAATCAATTTTTTACATTAATTCTTTGACAGATCTAATACAAATTTTAATCAATTTTTTACATAAATTCTTTGACAGATCTAATTCAAATTTTAATCAATTTTTTACATAAATTCTTTGACAGATCTAATACAAATTTTAATCAATTTTTTATATAAATTCTTTGACAGATCTAATACAAATTTTAATCAATTTTTTACATAAATTCTTTGACAGATCTAATACAAATTTTAATCAATTTTTTACATTAATTCTTTGACAGATCTAATACAAATTTTAATCAATTTTTTATATAAATTCTTTGACAGATCTAATACAAATTTTAATCATTTTTTTACATAAATTCTTTGACAGATCTAATACAAATTTTAATTAATTTTTTACATAAATTCTTTGACAGATCTAATACAAATTTTAATCAATTTTTTATATAAATTCTTTGACAGATCTAATACAAATTTTAATCAATTTTTTACATAAATTCTTTGACAGATCTAATACAAATTTTAATCAATTTTTTCGTTTAGATTTTATTAGTATTATCTACTTCTTCAATCGTATATTACATTGATGGGTAACATGTAAAGTAGAAAAATTTGCTCCTGAATTATTTTTAGTTTTATTTATCTCACCATTTTAAGCGGGTTTTATGACTTATTATGCTTTCGAACAAATTTTAAGTTTGACGCCGTAGAGATAGCTCAGGGTATGACAGATATGACATGGTATAACAGATGATGAAATCGGCAAGTTTTTAATAAAGATTTGGGCGGAATTTTTCAGAGACTTTTTTTTTAAATCGTCCTCAAAAATTGTTTTATTGCGCAATGGTATCAGATCTACGCACATTTTTTGTATCTACATGGCATAATGGATCTCAATATTCATGCCTCTGTGACCAATAATCTCTTGTTAGTCAAGGTTTCAGGAAATACGAAAAAAATTCATAACTCGAAAACTACATAAATACGCGGAACACATTACCTGGGTTTTTTTTATTGTCTTCTTTCTAGTAAATTTTTTCCATTTTTTCAACATATTTATATATTTAATCTTAATCTATATGTTTACACTTCATATATCACTTCATCGTGAAACAGGCAGATGCCTAGTATGTCGATTTAATATATATATATTTCGCCAATCATATCCACCAAATTGCAAACAAAGGCATGAAAATACTAGGCTTCGTATTAAGAACAACTAAAAACTTTAACTCCATACAAGCCATTAAACTGTTATACATATCTCTAGTTAGAAGCATAATTGAAAACAACTCAATAGTTTGGTCACCCTCTTACAAAATTCACATTAATAACATTGAGCGAATACAAAAAAATGTCTAGTTTTATAAATTTTAAATTAAATATCCCACTAGAAGACTTACAATAGCATTTCTTATTAAATACTCTAAACATACACACATTGGAAAACAGGCGTAAAATAAACGACTTAACTTTTTATTCATGATTTAAAACTCTAAATTCGACTGTTGCGAACTTCTGAAACTCATAAACTTACGAATACCTACAATAACAACACGACAAAATACACTATTCCACTGCAACACACATAAGCTCAATTACATTTCGAACTCCCCAATACAACAGTTTCACACTATGGGAAACCAATACGTGATGTCGATAAATTTAATATTAACTTTGCGAATTTTGTGGATTACGTAAAAGACTTATTTCAACACTATTCCTAAATGGAAGTTATATTTTTGTAAACCAGTCAAATCGCTGTATTTTTTAATTTATGTTCTTGTTATTTTTAATTTTGTTTCTTGCATATATTAATTTTTAATGTAATTTTATTTTTATTATTTCTTTCTCATGTTTCAAAACTGTCTGTCATTAAAATTGTACCACCTACATGTAAAAGCCCTCTGGGCGATAAATAAATAAATAAAATAAAAAATTAATTATGAATAGGATTTAATTACTTAGAAGACATTATTTTAACATTATCTAAAAAGGCTAGGTCGCTGAATTAATATGCCTGACGCGAATCAGCACGATTCTCCAGACCAATAGGCATATTCATGGATTAAAACTTATCGTTGATTAAATTTCAGTCAAAAAGTACACTGGTGTGCAATATTTTCCAGGAAATTATTTTTTGAACTATTATAATATATTCCGTCGACCTCCGTGACATACGACATGGAGGACTTTCATTGTTTGGGCATGAAAGTATGCATTATAAACCATTTTTTAAGAAACTTTTGACTAACACAATAATATTATGCAAACTTTACTGCTGAAATACCACATGAACGTGTAAATAATATAATCTCGTAATCTGTCGTTTTACTGGGGCACAGGTACGCGGGGATTAATGTTGTTAAATCTTCTTATAATTCTATAATATAAACAAATAATAACACAATCTTAATGACATACCTTATTTTTATCTAGCTCCATGCACTGGCGAGTAATTTAATAAATAATTCCATGTTGATGGGAAGGCCCGAACGCACTATTATAGTCATAATTGATTTCATGCACTTTATTTTACCCTTTTGACAACTCAATTATGTATTTGCTATTTGGAGAGGGGATCCGTGCGTTGTGCGGGCGTTATGGCATTGAAAATAAACAATGTAATAACGAAGAGAAAAATTTTACCTCTTAAAAAAGGTTTTGGGGGCATGTTTAAGCAAAACCTCCTAGATCACAAGGCCCGGACACTGAATCAAATCAGCTTCCTAACTTGTATGATAACCTCCAAAATATGTATTATTTTAAATTAACAAAACATTTTAAGATGTTTTAATAAATAAGAATAAATAGAAAAAAACGTTTTTTTTGTAATATCCCATACAAGTTAGGAGGCTGCTTTGAATGAGTGACCCGGCATTGCTTTAAGTGGCTCATCCGCAAAATATCCATGGCGGCTCTACCAAAATTCGTTCCAAATGGCTGACATGCACGTTTGAAATCAGTTCATCTCAAGTGTATCTTTCCAACTACAAGTTATTAATCTCATCTTGGTAATGTGGAGCGGGTTAGTTACATGACATTGTGATACGCGGATAAGTCACATTTGTCAGTGGATCCTGTTTAACGTTTCCAGTTTCCAGTTATACATTTAAAATGTTTCATGTACATAATAATGCAGGGGAGACGGGCAAACTCTTCACCGTAAAGTAGAGTGGGTCGTCAAAGTAAAAATATATGACACAGTTAGTAGTTACGCATTCGAATACTGATAACGTAAAAAAATAATAATAATTTTGCATTACTTTTGGTCCTCTGCCAGACACCAAATTATTCCAAATTCAGTTATGTATATTGATTTACGACCAAAACCATGTTTAACTACATTCTCCATCTATTTTAAACGCTCCAAGAGCTTTATATAAAATGCAGTACATATTTTTTTGAAAAATTACGATGAAAATAAAGAGTTTACTTAAGAGGAAACCCGGGCGCTGAGAAATTTGAACAATAGGTATTTTAAAAATCACTTGCTATTTCACTCTGCTCAGCGAGCGCGCTATCGATGTGTAGGTACCCACCCAACTAAGAGTGTGTGCATGTTACGCTCGTCTTCCCGCCCCGCATCTCCCGTCTTCAGTCCTTCGTCATGTAGGTATATCTGGTGTTTGTGGTTATTTTTCCGACTTATTTCTCCTTTTGTCTCGGCATATAATGTTTTTGTTTACTGGGCACTTACTGGGTCTTACTAAAATCTCTAAATAATATCGAACAAAGTATCAGCGTCTGTCTGTTTGTGTGCTTAGTTTTTGTTTTCTTCTAAACTACGAAATGGATTTTGATAGGATTTTCACTATCATTTAAAGATTTTCTTCCGAAAGGTTTACACACGTAATTTATAAATATGTATTATATTTATAAAAAGTAGAGGAAAGTCATTGTGTAATCAAGTGATTTAAAATATATTTTCGGGCGCTTAAATTGCTAACGCTGGCTAAACCTTGTGAGATACATCAAAATAATGCGCTACTAATTAATTGTATTGGCATCGCGTTTTGGTCCCACCCGGGCGTCCCAAGTTCGATTCCTCGGCTGGCTAAGTTCTCCATCACAACACAAGCAATACCTTCCGCTTAGTGTGGTGGTAGTAGGAGTTTTTCAAATGTTAGGTTATTCGTAACCCGGGAATGTTTGTCTTTCTTTTAAAAATTAAAAAAATAAATCTTACTACCCATATAGGTACACCTACTAAAATATGTAGGTGCGTACATTTGAACTGCCTCCGTGGTTGAAGGGTAAGGCTCTTGGCTACGAATCCGCAGGTCGCGGCGTGCGCAAGTAAATTTTATTAAATTAATTTGTGTCGTTTTGCTAAATTAATCAATTAAAAATAATATAAAATACTTGTTTGAACAGATAGTTATCTTTTTTGTTTATCAAAACTTAACTAAACCATTCAAGTTGTTTGAGACAGGAAAAGTATTAAAAAAAAATATTTATTTTTTATTTTATTAAAATTCCCGAAATCAACAGGTTTTTATTACCTTGCGATGTTTATTTTGCCAAAATGACCAATTTTTACGACATAAACATCGCAAGTGACCAATTTTCGATATAATATTGCAATTTTTTGTTCACTATTTTGTTTTACGAATCTTATTATTGTGTTTTGTTAATAGAGCCAACGCCAATGCCATTCGTTGAAATTTTGAAAATGACATGAAAGCCATAACACCCTTGCCAATCACCACACTGCAAATCGGATGGTGTGGAGGAAACCTCCATTTTTTCCACTCTACCTCCAGACATGTCGGGGTTCTGAAAATCGGATCATGAGTAAAAATGAACTAGTATTTAAATATCCATGTAACTCGAAAATAATAGAAAATGTCATGACTAAACGGCGCAACTTTTCCTACTGTGTTTTGTTATAACAGATCACCACGCAAATGGCATCTTTTTAAAAATATATATTTAAAAAAAAATTCTTTATTCATTGTAAGTTGAGGATTTTTTGACTTTCATGCTAGGTACATGTCCGTGTTACGACCAAATTCTGTATCGGGTTGCTACAGGGTTTTGTTATAATACTCGTCCAATAAAGTCGCGTCTCAACTTGAGCGCGCACATACAATAGTCAGGTGGCTTCTTGCTGCTAAATCATCTTCAGTCGCGTCGCGACTTGAGCTTGCGTTTAGACTGGTCTCCCGATCCGGCCTGCCACGCAACTGGCGGACTGATGCATATATCGCCAAGACCCGGACAATCCTCACCCCCATGAACCCGGGCACCCCTGCTCAAGTCACCAAACGTAGCAAACAACTTGGGGTGACCTATGACAGAGGTTATCCAATAAATGGTTCCCGGGACAGCGGTACCCATAACCACCTCCCAAATTGAAAATTATTATAGTACTTGACGTATACAAATTGAATTTGGTCCAATTTTAGTAAGATCGGCAATGGCAACGGCAATAGGTATGGAATACTCGAAATAAGTCACTAAACCAAAAAAAAAAATTATAAAATATATCAATAACTCGGGAAAAGACAACACTAGTGCACCGACACAATTCGATATACTAAGCCACATCACTTTGCTGTATATTTATTTGTCGAAATAGAAGTTAAATATATAAAATAACAATATACATTATAGGTTATTGAAGAATTATAATATTATGCTAGTTACCCAAAAGTTATTTTTAAAAAAATTATCCATTTGAGTGTTTTGTATCCATATTGGCAATACGGAACGAAATCACCTCGGATTCGGTCTGGCCGTAACGGATGTTTTTTTACAGATATTATTTTACGTAAACATATGAAATTAAAGTAAGAATATCGGAATACTTCACCAAACAAACACAAAAGTGACCAAACGGAAAAAATAATAAAAAAACATCGATTACTCGGGACAACACAACACTAGAATATCTAATATCGATTTATGACTACGTGACATCACTTCGCACAAATACATACGTATTTATCTAAACCATGTCCCCCCGACCCTTACCTCCCGAACACTGAGCGAAAGGGACACATGCAGCTCGCTCTACTAATACCTAAATGAAATCTTCAAAATCGAGGTTTTGTATTCCCCATTTTTCTCCTCCAAAAGTTAACCGATTTTCAATTTTTTTTTTACCAACTACATAAAAAGAAACTATTCTATGTCGGACCGTTTTGTTTTTTTTTTCAAAATATATTGTCTAGTTTGTAGACTGAACGTCTTTTGACTGCGTTTAAATCAGGCAATTTTATTGATTTTTGGAAGGTCATAACTTCTATAAGAAGCAAATTTATCAAAAAAAAAAACGTACCGACACGCAAGTCGCCGATATCTATTTTATGTTAAAAAATATTTGCTGTAGGTTTAAAATCCAGAAAGATAAATGGGGACTACGTTTGTATGGAAAAATCAACGCCCGGTTACGTCTTAATATAGGTAACATAAAATATAAATGAGTAACGTATAAATAAAAATTCTACAAATATCCTCAAAATCAACGATAATATTAATAAAAATTCATAACGTTTTCCTTCCCAGAACTTCCTCTTCTTCATTTTCTTAATTCCACATAGCATCCCCAAAGATGACATAGGCCCTGAGGGAAATTATTTTATTAAAGGCCTCCTGTGTGGAGTTATTCAAAAAATGTAGACTTGGAACGGGGTACCCCAGTGGGGCTACATTTTTATTTTCTTTCCTTTTTGTAATCTGTGAAGTAATAAATAAATAAATATCGTGAACACAACCAGAACAAAACTTTAAATGCATTCGTTACGTTAGAAACAGAGAGGATAAATGCTTCAGATTAGCCAAGTTCTCTATCATTGCACAAACAATCTAATTACGAAAATATGACGCTCAAATAAATGACTTTCGTAACATTTGGGAACGTTTGTGTTTAGTATGAAAAAAAAAAAAAAAATAAGACGTTCTGTATCTTTTTGAGTACATATGAACCAATTTTATATAAAATTGAGTGAAACCGTGGAAAATTCCTCGAAATCCTTTTGTTCGAAATTTGTTCGATTTTGAACTGCTCACATTACTATGATTCTTTAAGAACATATTTTAGAGAGTAATATTTTTCTCCTCTTCGCTCCCATATTACCCAACTTTTGAGACCCTTGAGAGAGCGTTATCTAAAAAAAACTGTATATATATAACAGCCCATCCTACCGTACCTACAGTGCGGCGGGAGCCTAGTATAGTTGTATTGTGGCTCACAGTACTAGTTATGTGGAAGTTCCGGGCGCTTTTGTATGGAAACGCGATTTGAAATTACCCCGGCTTTTAATTAGAGTAATGAACACCCGCGGATGTCAAGAGTCCACAGAATTATCAAACCTTCAAATGGCAGTCACGTTTTGATTACTTTCCGCTGAAATCTAATTTAATTATTAGATCGAGCAACTGTGTATTGCGCAAGTTATGCGGAGCAAATAAACCACGGTTAATAGGTTGAGTTCCATTGCAACCAACCCCGATGCTCCAGAGGATCATTACTGAATTCTACCTTTTTGAGATTTTTCATGTGAATAGAGTTCCAACTTTTCACAACCAGTGAAAGCAATGGAACTATGGCATCCCAAATCGGGGTCTGTTGTGAAACTGAATCCGAAACACGGCAAAAAAATTAGTAAATTTTGTTTATTTAATTTGTGTTGATTCACAAAATAATGTACATAATATTTACGGCACGTACCAGAGTGGAAGATACTCTTAGTATCGCCCTTTCAGAGGCCACCATTCAGAATTGAAACGTTGCTTGAAATGACTTTAGCCGCATATGATTTGAGATTTTCACGGCTACATTGATTTACTTTTTGGGGTATTATGCCGTGTTACGCTACCTCCTTATTTAGCCAATGTTTAGGACAGCATTACAGTGTTGCGATATGTAATCATGCACGGAGAAAAACTAAGAGATATGAATTATTGTTAATTTATTAAAAATCTGGTCAAATATTCGTTTTCCTGTTAAAAACGGGACTGGAGACCTATAACGAATGAATTGAAAAAAATTATAACAAACTATCAGTAAAGCAAAAATATATTATAAGGAAGTCAGAATATTTTCATAAAAATAATAATATTTTCGCATCTCGTGGGAGGAATCTAGGGATCAGTGTGTCCAGGAGTGACGGACATATGAATATATCCCTCCTCCTGCAAGGCGATGGGACGAGATACCAGCTGGAGAGGTCAAAGGGTCTCCCAAACTAGCCTCTTCAGATCTGGCACGCCACTATGTACTGACGTTATTATTTTTTTTAATTAATCTGCATATTACGTAACACTGATACCATTTTCAAAGTTTAATATGTATTTGTTTCAATAAATGATTTTACCGATATTCATAATATTGGTAACTATATTCGTACAAAAATTTTCATAATTTCGGCTTAGGCTATAATAGACAAACAGAACTTATTTACAACATCATATAATTTGATTAATTTAAAACAAATAAAAATATAATAGAGTTACATAACTAACCGCAAAAACTATAAGCTAATACAAAAATTAGTTATTCTAATAATATAATTAAAAGGATGTCTTTGTTGTTTACCCGGAGTAGGCATCGAATTACCAAATCCTTTTCATCGCCGACGAAAAATGAAAACAAGCAGTAAGGCTCCGAGGTAGCCACCGTTCTTGGCAATCTTTTAAAATACCGAAAAAGGGGCAAAAACCAACCAACATTAAGGCGGATTGATGGTGCTTACTGATACGATTTTCGCCGTGGCAAAAACAAGCATCGTTCCACATTTGTCAGTTAATGCCTTCCTTTTCCTTTCAGAAAATTGGACACTTGGTCGCTTCCATTTTCTACAAAGCACCGAATTCACTAAACGAAAATACGTCCGACTTCCTCCTTCCTCCTGGGGCGACCGGACGGAAACACTATGGTCCCCTTTGAGGAAACTAGCTAGACAAAAAGATTTCAACGATGTTTTTATTTATGTACAAAAATATTCTCACAACATTGAAAAATGTCCATAGTATTATGTTCACATCGATAAAAAATTTAAAACAATACGCGCGATACGTGGCGACGTTGTAAACACGACACTTCGGATGTGCCAATCGTTCGCCCAGCGGTCGGACGCTTTCGGGTGTGCACGCTGTTCGATCGTTAGTGTTGTTATTTGAAATCGGAGAGAAATTATGTAAAAAAAAAATTGAAGTCTATGGTATGTTCTTTCAAATTAATTTAATTATTTTATAATTTGCCTATTCAACATTACTTAATTATTAATTAAAAATCGTGAAAAAAGTATCAATATTTAAAATTATTTGCCAAAGTTTAATTAAACTTTCAAAATCGTGTACCGATTTGTACCACCAAACAAAACTAGTTTCATATAAAACCAATCTTTATGTATAATATCTTATAAAATTTGTTTGCTCAAACTTGCTCTTTTGTCTTTTACAGAGCCTCTACCTACAATCTATCGTTTAGATATTTTGGACATTCTAGAAGTAAAGGGCACGTCAAAGTTGAATTGTGCTGCAATACGGCAGTGTGTTTATGAACATTTAAAATATTTATTGAAGAAAAACAGTTTTTAAAGTCTCGAGGATAGTTTACTTAAGAAAAAAATCCCTTCGTTTATATTAATATTTTGAAAATGCTTTGAAGTCGAAAGAAGTACTTTAAAATTGAAGTTTAAACACGCAAAATGGCTTAACACAGTATTTATTCTTCCTGTAGAGACGCGTGATGAGAGACTACATGGTAGACCAGAAAAAGAATTTGGTTTATGCTCGTCAAAAAGCAAAACAAGAAAATCTCGAAGTCCACAAGAACTCTCTCATACTACTCAAATCAACTTGAGGTCACATGGAAAACGGGATGCTGCCAAAATATCAACAACACATTGCAATGTTTTACCTACTGGTGTCTTAAAATTATTATGGATTCCAGAAGTTCTAGCGAAGAAAATACAGAAGTCTGTTAACAAAGCCAATGTTGGAACATTAGCATTTAATAATAGTGACGATAGCGACTCGGCTAGTAATTCATAAACAAAAAATGTCATTCGGTTTTGTTCTTATATTATGTTAAAAAAATATTTTTAACTAATAACTTAAAATAAGTGCTTCGTTATGACTTAACCGAACTATTATACTATGGACATTTTATTAGTAATTAATTTTGTTTTAAAAAATCTGCAACAATGGCTGAAATAAATGTATATTTTTTTAAGTATTTTTTTTATTAAATTGTGACCCTTTTGTATCAAATGCCATGAAAAAATATTTTTGTCTAGCTAGATCGGGATTTGGGACCACTGTGGGAAAGGGGCCTGACAAAAAGGTTTGTGAAATAGTGGACTAGTTTTGTAAATATTTATTTTCTTTTGTTTCTTCTCCTCATTCAAACACTTTGTACAGGACGTGACGCAACAAATTATTAATTACAAATTGTGTTGCAGTAGAGCCTGAGAAAACTGCTTTTAAAGTTCGAACCAAGTCTTGCATTTGAGTAAGAATGTAGATTTTACAAAAATGCTACTTTTTCCAGATATCGTCATTGATTCGACTTCAGACCGTAAGATTATAGATAGATAGTACCGAGAGATTTAAGCCATCTATATGTTGATATTTTCGGCTGGACGTAAAACTTGTGACATCGCGGTACATACGCGGCAGTACTGCTGCACTGCTATACTAATTATGAACTCTATGTCACGAGACACCATTGTGTACGTTTTACCCAAGTTTACTTTGAACTGTATGTCACGAGACACCATTACTTACGTTTTATCCAAGTTTACTTTGAACTGTATGTCACGAGACACCAATACGAACGTTTTACCCAAGTTTACTTTAAACTGTATGTCACGAGACACCAATACGTACGTTTTACCCAAGTTTCCTTTAAACTGTATGTCACGAGACTCCAATACGTACGTTTTACCCAAGTTTACTTTAAACTGTATGTCACGAGACACCAATACGTACGTTTTACCCAAGTTTACTTTAAACTGTATGTCACGAGACACCAATACGTACGTTTTACCCAAGTTTACTTTAAACTGTATGTCACGAGACACCAATACGAACGTTTTACCCAAGTTTACTTTAAACTGTATGTCACGAGACACCAATACGTACGTTTTACCCAAGTTTCCTTTAAACTGTATGTCACGAGACACCATTACTTACGTTTTATCCAAGTTTACTTTGAACTGTATGTCACGAGACACCAATACGTACGTTTTACCCAAGTTTACTTTAAACTGTATGTCACGAGACACCAATACGTACGTTTTACCCAAGTTTACTTTAAACTGTATGTCACGAGACACCATTACTTACGTTTTATCCAAGTTTACTTTGAACTGTATGTCACGAGACACCAATACGTACGTTTTACCCAAGTTTACTTTAAACTGTATGTCACGAGACACCAATACGTACGTTTTACCCAAGTTTACTTTAAACTGTATGTCACGAGACACCAATACGTACATTTTACCCAAGTTTACTTTAAGCTGTATGTCACGAGACACCAATACGTACGTTTTACCCAAGTTTACTTTAAACTGTATGTCACGAGACACCATTACGTACCTACGTTTTACCCAAGTTTACTTTGAAAGCTCATAACTTCATCGTTTATGGAGATATAAACTAACTAACTAACCATCACGCCGTTTCCCCGCAGGGATAGGCAGAGAGGACAGACCGCCAAACAACTCGGTCTTGGCACACACTCCTTGCCTCATTCACATTCATACATCGTCTCATACATACTCTTCTATTGTTCTGACTCTTGACATGGCCCGACTCAAGTATCTGATTCACTTGGTCGTGCCATGTCTTTCTCGGGCGTCCCCGACTTCTGCTACCATTCACATTTGCATCGTATATTCTCCTTACACTCCTTTCTTCGCTCATTCGCTCTACATGCCCAAACCATCTAAGCGTCCCTTTCTTGATCTTACTCATTACGCTTACATCAGCCTCGCACTGTTTGCGGATATCCACATTCCTCACACGATCATACATGGTTTTACCACACATACGCCTCAGGGATCTCATTTCAACAGCATTCAATCCACTTTCATCCTTTCTTTGCCAGTTCCATGCCTCACTTCCATACATCAGGGTAGGTACCAGCACTCTATTGTGGACTGCTAACTTCGCTTCTTTGGACAATTTTTTGTTAGCGCCAACTGCGTTCAGTCCTCCATTAATGGAGTTACCTGCATTTACTCTTCTTTCAATATCTCTGTCAGCCTTCCCATCTCTCGTAAACATGCTTCCTAAATACACAAATTCATCCACCTGCTCCAAGTATTCCTCATTCACAGCTATATTGCACACTGTTTTCGTACTTTCTCTTTCAAACACCATTACTTTAGACTTACTTACATTCATCATTAACTCATTCTTCACGCATACTTCGTTCATCCTAGACACGATAGACTGCAGATCATCCATACTGAGATATCAAAAAGTAATTTTGTGTCGTTATTAACATTAAAATAAATATATATAATACATTTTTATCAAAGTAAAAAAATAGGAGACAACAATGGTGGACTGCAGATATATCAATAAAATGTAAATGTAAATATCTCTTTTCTTAATTTTTATTTTGAAATGTTTTAAATTTTACACAACTGATAAACAACCATTAATGTAGAGTAAATGTGTTTAATTAATTAATTGTGTAAAATTTAAAACAGGATTTATTAGTAAGGCCCATAGTGTTTATTGTTTACATAATGTCAAAAATTTTCTCGGTGTAATGTTAAATTTCTGAAATGTCTTACTAACTTTTACTTGGCCAAAATGTTTTGAATTTAAAACGTCTTATTCATTTTTTTTAAATTAATTTATATTTTCTAGAAGAATATGCACGAAAAATGTCAATGCCTTTGACTTATTTCATATTTAGTAAATTATCAGTATAACCAGAGCTAATTTTGAATATAAATAATGGGCTACTTGCATTATTATTTTATTGGCTTAGAAATATATTTTTCACATGAATAGATTTTTCTGGGAGTTATCTACATTCTTATGTGTTTATAAAAAAATATTTCACATGCATTATAATGCTTTATTTTCTAAATATTTCTGTCGGTTAGAAAAAAAAATATTGATTTAAAAAAAAATTCTTTTCTGAATTGTAATTATTTTTTTAAATTCATCTATATGTTTGAATTTCACTTTTGTTTTTGATAGTGAATTAATGCTAATTTGGAAGCGGAAACTAACCCACTTCCCGACATCCGATGGAGCTGAAACTCGGCAGATAGACTCGTTGTCGATGACAATATACAAACGGACATATACGCATTTCTCTGAAATTGGACGATATTACAGCAGTTAATATACAAAATAAATGTCTGTCCTACACTATTGGCATCTGGCAAGATCGGTAGTATGGTTGACTCCGGTCCTGGGAAGGGAGGTTCAATCCTCACCCAAATCATTTTTTGTTTTTGTTTCAGACATTTTAAAATAGACGTGTTGTAGTAAAAGAACTTTGGTTTTTACAGGTTGATTTATTTTTAATTATCAAGTGGCTCATTTATTTTTCTCTGATGAATTGTAAACATTTTTCAAGTACAAAATTCTAAGTGCAGTTATAATATTATAATATATATATATATATATATATATATAAACTAGTAATTCTGTGAATAGTAGACTTCGCGTAATGTTGATTACTCCAAATTGATAGCTCCCAACAGTCGCAACGATCATGCGCTCTGGCGGAATAAAAAAGTACCTACACTGCTACCATCTTGACAGAAATGTTCCCGTCAGAAATAATATATTAGAGCAAAACATTGCACATTGTGAGCCGCGAATTTTCTTAGTTCCCCAACTTGTTTTTGAAAAACGTCCAGGGTAATGACGTTTTGTTCTATGTTCAACTTAAATGTACTTCACACAGACTTCAAAACTAAGTTTTGTGACATTTTTACAATGGAAATGGAACGTCGAAGAATCGGATATCATATGAGAAGAAGGACTGATCGGAATAAGAAGAACAAAGAACTTAAGGGACAGTTCTAGCTACAGAAAGAAATCCCCATTGTTTATCCTGCATTCATTTTCAATTGGTGTAATACCTTACAAGGGAGCCTCTGTCTGCACAATGTTATGGCAGAGGAACTATAGTGCCACCCGGTTGTTGGGAAGGCAAAGGAAGGGAATCTTCTTACGAAAAAATAAATAATTATCTCATAGGGCGTTAAAAGGTTAGGGAAAATTCAATATTCGGCAAACAGGGGGTCTACGGAAAAAAAATTGGCAAGTGGTCTACGCGGCAAAAAAGTTTGGGAACCTCTGCATTAATACATAAACGGATAGAATTTTGTTATGGGCGTGTATGTGTACCCTAAGTAAGCTCAATTTTGCTGAAATTGATAAAACATTTTGAAGATTGAAACATCTGAAACATTTTGAAACATCTGAGATTTCAAATTGGTGTTGTATAATAACACTAGGGATTTTATTTATGTATTTATGTCTATTCTTGAATACACATTTTACAAATGATTACAGTGGTTTATATTGTAGTACAGTAAAAAATTACATAAAAAAGGTACAAAAAATAAAGAAAATAGGTTGATGAGGTAAAACTGTGTGTGGGTGATATTGTATGTTACGTGAACACCTCACTAGGAGAACCTGTGCTGTGTTAACGTGTTTGTGATTAAGTGTGACCAATGTACCAATCGGGCAGCCAGCTGGGGACGACGCGACTTGAGGGAAGATGGGCAAGCGATGACGCAATCAGCTAGTAAAATTAATTCACTGGTCATCGGTTTGCACCGCTTCTAAATTTAACAACGCTTTAAGTGTTGTTTGTCGCCCCTTCACTCGTTTAGCAGGTAAGATATTTTATGTCAACACACAATGTCACACTCAATCTTTTGCTACCAATTTAAATTCCGTCCGTGCGCTCAGTACTTCGTATTGACGCTCACCCCTGAGATGTAAACTAATTTTGTTGTTAAGTAGAGATCTCTTGCTCTTTACGATGTTGGAATAAATGCAATATTGAAATTCTTTACTCTTTTATTTTACAATCGTAGCAAACCCGATGTTGGTTCCTTTTTAGCTGTGACAATGGCGGCCCAAACGTGGCTTATTAGAATTATTATTTCTGATTTTTACAATAATAATATTTGGATGATTTGTATAGCGCCGTTTTCGTGCAAAATCACCCCAAGGGCGCTGTACAAATATATAATATATTTCTACAGTGATCTATGTATGTTATTACTAACTATATATGGAGATAATATACAGTACAATACATACCTGGTAGGTCACTTGAGATTAACACTTAATTAACATTAACTAATTGTTTATTAGCGAAATTTAGATACAGGATTTGTATGTATTGTTGGATAATTCTTGAAAAACTTAGCTTGCTTGAGGAAGCATAACTCGGCATACCAACTCAAAACTAAACCACATTGTAAAATTATGGGAAGGCCCGAATACAATATTGTCACAATTGATTTCAAACACTTTATTTTTGGCCTTTTGGCTACTTAATTATTTATTTTTATATTGGTATAACTTAACTCTTCAGGCCTATTCTGTCAGAATGTCGGAGTACTTTTTAAATTTGTAGTTTTGCGGTAGAGCTGTTTAAAGTTTGGTTTTTGCATTTTTACCGTTTTTGATAGTATATTTCTCCAATTAAATAAATAGGAGTTATAACAAAATTTATAACAACATTATGTTTCTTGATCTCAAAAACAGTAAAAATGCCAAAATGAAACATTAAAAAGCTCTATTGCGAAACTACAAATTCGCACATCAGTCATTGTTCTTCGGGACTGTCGTTATAACGGACATTTATTTTTAGGTAAAGATTAAATCACTGTTTGAGTGTTCTACGATTTACAATCATTACAACTAAATCTAATCAGTTCGTTACCTTCGTTGTAACTCCTATCGTTTCCGAACTCAGTGGCGTTACACCAGGTTCGGCGAGTCCTGTGGAGCCTGCACAATAGTTCATTTCACTTTCGTTTCTTTACACTTTTTGGTGGAATGAAAGGAATGAGTCCGAGGAAATGAGTCCATTTGGCTGAACTTCGAATCAGACTCTAGTTCATAAAATAAACGATGTACCTCTACCGAAGGCCCATAAAATCCAATCAAATTTAATACCTGTGCAAGAAAGAATTTCGATATTTAAAAATGTGTCGATTAATTTCACCATAATCACTTATTCGCCTTATTTCAGCCAGCTTCAGAGATAAAAAAAGGATTGGTATGCAGTATAATAAAAAGAAAAATTAACAGAACATCTTTTATTATCTTTCAATAATAATTAACAATATTGAAATATCTTCCATTCATAAATCAACAACTAACTCTACAATAAATGCAAAACTAAATTAATTATAGTAAATTATATGTATTTGATTGATGTAAAATATACAAAACGCTGTCCATAGAAATTTTCATCACACAAAACATTAAAACTTATTGAAATTAAACAGTTCAATAAAAGCAGATTTTAACAGTAAAGGGCTTAAATAATTGTAGTTACATTCTGACAAATGAATGTACAAGAAAATAAGCAGGATGCAATTGTTTACATGGCAACACGAAGATGGTTTGAAAGTAAAAGGATGTAACTTTAAAAAAGCACCATAGTGTGTGGAACATTAGTTACGCATGGTATTCGGAAATTAGTGGTTATTTCCGAAAGAATATTTGAAATTGTTATTTTATAAGACTTTGAAAGTGAGATAATACTACACGGAAGTATTTAAAAAAATACTTATTAGATTTTAAATCAAAATAAAAACTATGACATAGTTGTTGACATAGTAATTAGTTTAATTTTATTAAATTCTTTTCCTTCCATCTTAACCTAACCTAACAGCGTTCTTCTTTTTTACAGCCCCATTATGTGTTCGATCCCAACATATGTTCTTTCTGATAGATTGGGTTAGGTTAGGTTAAGTGCGGCAGGCACAATGCGATCGTGAGCAAATGAAAAATCAAATAAAAGTGATTAAGTTACTTGTAGAGAATAAATATTTTTGATAAATAATATCTAAAAACCTAAGAGTCGCCAAAACATAGTAGAATTATCAAAACGAAAATCCCTTTTTGTATTTGTTTGTATCTATTTATAAGATTTATCAGTTATGGTGACCGGGTATCTCGTCAAAATGACAGTTCAACACATCTACAAAACGTGATATAAAGTCATGAAAAGTGATGAAACAAAAACTAGGTTAAATAGGTAACTATTTGACCTAGTTTTTGTTTCATCACTTTTAATGACTTTATATCACTTTTAAAAGGTGTGTTTAGTTGTCATTTTGATTAAATATCATGGAACCATCAGTTATATAGGTACTGATATTCTTGCAACCCAAATCTCAAAGTATATCAAAGTTGCTTAGTTTATTACATAATATTCAGATGTCATTAATAATTACAGTATTGGCAAAATGTTGACCAAAGAACTTGGTAAAAAGGGTAGGTACATTATTTTAATATTTATAAATGTGTCAATTTTCAACCGTAAATTAATAATAATGGTTAAAATAAGAAATAAATTTTGAAGCTATTTAAAAGAATAAGGGTCAACATTATGCTTCCAAAATGGAAGATAATCTCAGTATCGCTTTAAAAAAACTGCCATTTAGTAACTGAACCTCGCTTGAAATGGATTTAGCCATGTTTAGGAATAATATTTGAAAAATCAGGTACTTCCTGGCCTTCCTCTTTCCTCTCCCCACTTTCTTCAACCTCTCAACATTTTACAATCTGGGATCGCTATAGTCCCACTGTTATTTATTTTGTGTGATCACCATACAAGAGTCTGATTTATAGAATTCACTAGGTTGAAGACCTGCCACTTGCTGCCTATCACCTGGATACAGGAATTTCCCAAGACCGCTGACGAAGTGGTCGAGTTCAATAGAGGGCGATGGAACAAATTATATTTTTGCTGACACAATCACGCAGTTCAATAGAGGCCAACCTTTTCAGGGTGTAGTGCGATAATGTATTTATAGTATATACTTACATAAGTTGTAAATTTAGTTGATACTATTCTGTCAATTACTCAACGTAATCGACGTGCCTCGGAAAGACTAACATCAGCACAATTCTTCAGCATAGTATAGAGCCAAGACAATAGTCTGACTTCTACAAGACTACGCTATCCCAAATTTGGGTTACACTGTGAGGTTGAAGGAATTGATAAGAGGAAAGAGATGTAAAAAAAGATTGGCAACTACCTGGCTATTTAGATAAGCTCATTAAACACGGCTAATGCCATTTTTTTTCAATGTGATTAACTCACTGCTATCCCCTATTTGGAGTGGTGAGGAAGAAGGGAGCGGGAGGGGGAAGGAGATAGGAAAGCAGAATGTTGGGAAGTGCCTGTCTATTCAGATACGGTCATTAAACATAAGTGATTTTAAGCAACATTTCGATTCTGAATGGCGGTCGAGATAAAATTATATTAAAATGGTTGAAAAATGACTTTGCATCTTTATAGTAATTGAAGTCTAACATGAACAACATTGCGAGTGCGTGTGGGTTCTAGGTGGGTTTTAAACCCGCGTCGGCCGCATCCTGCATTGACATGGCAGATAGCTTCTTCCCGATACGCTCGTGGATGTCCAGATATTTTGCTACACAGCGATCCAAACAGACGGATTCCCCTTTACCTGGAATGAGAAACGATTGTTAAAATAATATAATATTATAAAGCTCAATTTGTAAATAAAAAAATAAATCCTGACACAAATAGAGATGGATGGATTTTTGGGTCATAATGCCTTAATCTCTCCACTAACACGTAAGCAGTCCTCAGACATTTCAATATTAATAATAAATACAGGGTTTTCCAATAAGAGGTGTTATTTTATGGCCGGAATTGGATGGTATTGATCTGGACAACGTTTATTTTCAACAAGACGGCGCTACGTGCCACACAAGCAACGAAACCATTGATCTTTTACGGGAAAAGTTTCCGGACCGTGTTATCTCTCGAAGAGGTGATCACAATTGGCCACCGAGATCTTGTGATTTAACACCTTGCGACTTCTTCCTTTGGGGCCACGTGAAAGAGAAGGTCTACGACAACAGCCCAGCATCGATTCAAGACCTCAAAGATAGAATTCGTGAGGCTATTGAGGACATAAGACAGCCACTTTGCGATTTGGTTATGGAAAATTTCATGAAAAGGATATGGTCCTGTAGGCGTGGTCGTGGTGGTCATTTGACTGATGTTATTTTTCACTATGAACGGCATACCTTCCTCTTTATAATGAAATAAACATTCGATCATTTATATTAAAAAATGGCATTTTTCTTTGAATATCAAAATAACTACTCTTATTGGATTATCTTACTATTAACCAGGATTGCAGGACTGAGGGAAAGGAAAAACCATTCCAGAAACATTATTATCATAGAATCCCGTCTGACTTCAGGATCGAGCATTGAAGACCATTGGAGAAAGATACTTGCTCCCACAATCTTAGATCCGATGGATTCCCGTGCTTCTCTACTTTAATTTAATTTCATTTTCTATTTAATTTTTAATTTTTTAATCTCTTTTTATCTATTTTACTATATTTAAATACTATTTGTACTTATATCCTCTATGGGATGTGTGGGATTGCACTAACCTCCCCACATCCTGGAATAAAAAAAAATTAAAAATAAAAAAAATTAAAAATTAAAAAAAATTGGAAAACCCTGTATTTAATTTTATTTATTGTACGACACATTAATCCTCCATAATTTACGGTACAAGATTTCTTATTTTAACATTCTTAACATTTGGGAAGATAGGTATTCAAAAAAGTTATAAGGTTGTTTGAAGAGTAATTAAATATTTAATCATTGAAGACAATATTAACGACTCTTTAAAGAAAAATATGAAACACAGAAAAGATTCAGTCACATTTAGGAAATTAACGCAGGATCTCTTACTTGCTGGGGTAGTGCTCTACTCACTGAGCTAATTCGACCATATCGTCTAATCGTACTCCGACTGAGAGCTACCGACATTATCTTCATTTTCCTAGATGCAACTGAATATTTTTCATTTGAGAGTCGTCAATATTGTCTTCAATGATTAAATATTACAATTTGAGGCTTTACTCATTAAATTCATTTTTATTAACTATAAAAATAGTAATCAAATAAATCCACTGTTTTAGAAATATCATTCAATAGCACAATTCCTCATGTTATGCTATGCTGTGATATAACATCTGTTCTGCCGTGTGGTATCTTGAACAAGTTGCGGTGATGAATACGGCTGGAGTTTTAAGGCGCGTATAAGCCAAAGCATTCCAAGAGGAATGACTATCATTAGAGTTACGCATTACATTAAAACTAAGAATTGCAAGATTTGCATAACGTCTGGTATCTAGGTGAAATCTATCTGTTGCCTCAATTAAGTCCATAATATGGTGCACGAACCTGGGATAATTTCCATGCGTACACATATATAACGTCTTCTACTGTTCACTTCCGCATCACAATTTCGTCTCCTTACAATCCTTTATTCATTTATCTGCCTTAAATGACAAAATCATCTAAGCCTCCCTTTCTTAATTTTACTTACAACACTTATATCAGCCTTGTATTCTTTCAGAATCTCTAAATTTTTCATTGTTTTAATCGATCAAACATGATTTACTACACATACTCTTTAGGGATTTCATATCTACTGACTTCAGTCTATCCATCTTTAGCCAGTTCCATGACTCACTGCCGTATATCAGGTTTGGCAATGACATTACAAATTAATGACATGTTGTAGAGATCTCAAAAGTGGCAAGTGAAAGACATGCTAATTAATGTATATTTGATTTAGTGGTTTTAGTACTAAACTCACACAAGTCGCGTAAGGCTGTGTGCAATCTCGACTAAATTGCATAAAAAGTGCCAAAATGCCCGTGTGAGTGATGAGTAGGTGTTTGCATTACACAGCAAATTTTAGAAAAAGCCAAAGAATAACATTCATTCGTAAATACATTTAAATTATTAATTACTAGCTGTACCCCGCCACGCGTTGCTGTGGCTCAGCAACGCGTGGCGAACGCGTACTGAGCGCGGTCTGTCTGTGCAGATAGAAAAACAATAGCGCGTGTTTTACGTCCAATAGATGGCGCTGTTTTTTTTTTCTTCAAAAAAAGCATGTTGTAACGTGTCACAGGTGACATGTATATAATATAGGTATAAAAAAAAACACATGCGTATTCGAATGTAACGTTGTGTAAAAAATTCAAAGCAATCGGTGAAGAACTTTCCGAGATTTAAGATTTTGAACAAACGAACATATTTATTTATATATTATAAAATGTTATATTTCGATTTCTTCCTAAAGATTTTCAGCGCATTAGAGAAAGTGAGATAGTGAACTTATCAACACTAAGTTTGAGAAAGGCAACCTAATGGCATCTCACACAGAGTTCTATTTTCATATTCATCTTTCTGTAAGCGTACCTTGTTATCTCATTGCACCCGTGATGTAGAATGCAAAAAGTATGTAAACGCTGCCCGATCTTATATCTACTTCGTTTATACACACGTATTCTTTGAATGTCTATCTCTGTCATACACAAACAACTTTTGAATTAACAATTTGTTGGAAACATATTGTTTTGGAGTGTTTCTTACTTGCCACAATTCGTCTTAATTTTGTTAGACAGTAACAGATCTAGATGTATTGTAATGTCACTGATGTTTGGTATTAAATCAATGACAAGCTACAAACTATAAAAAACTGAAAATATCATAATTACCTAATTCCACCTCTGCGTATTTGGGAGGAATACATTTCTTATGACACGCCGTTGTCAATCGGTTGTACATATCAGACATCATCTCAATCTCTAGTTCTTGAACCAACTGCAACTTTGAAGGATCCAGCAATGGTGAAACAGCCATATTGTCGTATTTCTTACAATCGATTGTTTCAAATAAAATGTCTTCAATATACTCTTAAAAAATATGTTTTTTTTAAATGGTCACACTATCTTAATAGAAATAAGAATACCGATGAAAAATTACTATTATTAATTTTTTATGTTGGCAGTACTTTTTTCAATTGTTTTCTTTCACTTGTTTTTTTTTCTTGCACCTTTATTTTTAGTTTGTTGATGGCCGCTGAAATCTGAAATGAAAAATATAACAATGAGGTTTGTATAGGAATTTTCGTAATATTTTTGTAAAGAGGACGACACTCTAGTATCGCCATAAAGATTACCATTCAGAAACAAAAAAATTGCTTGAAATTTTAATTTTTTATGCGCCTCGGGCTTTAGCATAAATTAATTACATTACATACATAAAATTTTAATCCCAGCTGCATATGGAAATATGGTGATCAGGTCTGAATAACCAAGTCTCTTCCAAATCTTTTTCCCCTCCCCACTCACTTCAGCTTCACAATGTACCCCATTTGGAGACCAAAGAGGCGGAATCAGAAGGACATCAGAAGATGAGCGAATAAAGGAAACTATATTAATTGAGAACTGAATGCGGTAGTCGCTAATAAAGGGTTGTTCAAAGAGGCGGGGCTATCAGTCCATAATGGGGTGCTGATACCGACCCTGATGCATGGCAGTAAGACATGAAACCGGCAGGAAAGAATGAAAGTAGAAATGATTTCCCTGAGGAGTATTTGTCGATAACCATGTGTTATAAATGTAGAGACCCGCATATAATGCAAGGCTGAAGTCAGCGTAATGAACAAGATTAAGAAAGGGATGCTTAGATGGATTGGACACGTTGTGAAGTGGATGAACAATATAAAACGAAAGTGAATTGTAGAAGAAGTCTCTGACTCCCAGGAAAGACAAGATGATCAAGTGGATCAAGTACAGTTCTCTGTAACCAATCCACCACTCCAAAAACCGGTTATGTGTTCAATTAGTGAAAGCGGCGGATTGTAATGCATACGTACAAATATGCTAAAAATAAAAACAGATTTCTGTAAAAAAAAAACAAAAAATGCTATCAAAAAGCTTTAGTAAAATTACCATTTTCGGTTTAAAATTAAGGTGTCATTTTAACGCGTGCAAGATGACTTAATTTTGTATCCTTATTCAAACAAAAGACTTGGCAGAATGAAACAAACAGAATACATGTGATAGACCGGTCAGTAGCTGAGTTGGCATCGCCTTTGGATCCCACCAAGGCATCGCACCTTCAATTCCTCGGCTGGCTAAGTCATCCATCACGACGTAAGCAACATTTTCCACTTACTGTGGAGGTAGTAGGAGATTTTCAAATATTGTCAGGTTATTCGTAACCCGGGAATGTTTGTCTTTCTTTTTTTTAACTAACTGAACTGTAATGTCATTTTTTTTAACTAACTGAAATGTCCTAAAACAACAATAATGAATCCTGGTGACTGGTAAAATGGTCAGCTCTAGCAAGCTAGACGGCGATATAGTAACTGAGATTGTAAGAGTAAGATAATCCGATCTGTCGGTGTACAAAGCTACCGGAAATTGACATATGAATATACGCGGATTATGTGCTTTCAACTAATAAAAATAATGGCGGATTATAGCAGTTGTCGGATAATTGAGCAGCGGATTATTGAAAGGGTTCTGTGTACTTTAGTCATGTCAAGAGTCAGAATAGCAGAGGATTATATATCAGATGATGAATCAATGAAGCAAGGAGTGTATGCCAAGAGAGAGTTGTGTGGCAGTCTATCCTCTGCCCACCCCTTGGGAGAAATGGAGTGATGATTAGTTTTTTGTTGTTGTTTGTTTTTGGGGTGTTATGCCGTGTTGCGCTAACTCCTTCTTTAGCCGACGTTTCGGACATCGTTGCAGTGTCCATCATCAGGGCAGATCCGGTAGATCCGAAGATCTACCGGATAGAAAAAACTTACCTGATGATTAGTTAGTTGAGACAATTCTTTACCTTCATTCAATCGAACTTCCTGTAGCTTTTCTCGTATTCCCCGTAGTTGCTATCTCTCATGCGTTCCCTCACTTTCATCGCCTGGGCGCGATTGGACACCACGAGGTTCTTAGTGTAAACAAATCCTGATATTCCCAACACAGTTATGGCTGTCCTGGTCAGAAAAAACACCAATTTCACTCAGTATACATATATTTTTAGGTGAACACCGAACAAGAATCCAAACTGCTAGAGCCACATTGAAAACACAAAGAGGATGAAGAAATATCCATTCATCTAACATGCCAATATTTCGCCTCGATGGAAAGAAGGCTCAGATATCCGGGGAGTTGAATACCATGTTGTGGAACCAGGAGACATGGACAAACACACAATGATAAGCTTGGTGAACTTTACTAATGGGATTGGGTTACTGCCAGAAGAATAAAGTGAAACATGGGAGATTGCTATCTCAATCTCAACGCGCATGAACAAACACAAAATTCCAAATCTACCATAACCAGAGGAATAACGCCCTGATGAAAAACCACCATTCAGAATCGATATATTGCTCGAGAAATGACAATAGCCGTGTTTGAAGACCAGATAGCCGGGTACTTCCCAACCTTCCTCCTTCTTATCTTCTTCCCTTCTGTCTCACAACACACCCCGATTGGGGACGCCATAGTCTCACCGGCTCCGGACAGTGGGATGCAATTGGAACTCTTGTGCTTTGTGCGGTATCCACAATATAATAACCTCTTCGTGTTACATCACCGTAAATACAATGTAAAAAACACACCAATGATGTAATATATTTAGTTTAACGTAAAATGCTTAGTTTGCTTACCAAGAGATCCAAATTTTTTGAAAATTTGCCAGAGGCATACTGGATAGTTTAATAATTATATCATTCAAACATACACTTCAAAAGCTCTCACTTCGCTCGCAGAAATAATGAATGTTGAACAACCTATTATTTTAGGTTAGGTTAAACTTTATTATTTGCTGTCAAATGTTTCCTAACCTGTTTAATTTTTTTTTGCCTACCATAGACAATATGTTCAGTGGTTTCAGTATTTACCTTACTGCCATTCAGACGTGGCGATTTTCTCTCCGTTGAATGACATTTGAAAGCTAATCGACAAATGTGAACGCCCTTTCAACAGAGTTGATCAAGTTTTTAGTTGAGCGACATTAAGTTGAAAGCCCGTCAACTTTTGTTGTTCAAGTGTGAGTCATCGTTCGAATCAACACTTGTGAACACATGTTTCAACTCTCTTTTTATTTCCTTGCGTCCTGTAGCGAGAGAAGTCGTTTCTATTTAAGATCATCGTGTGGTTTATTTAAGTATGTCTAGGCATGAAAAAATGTCTGTAGTGGTCGGATGACATAATTTTCAGGTTTATTGATTTCTACCAAAGTGCGAATAATATAATATTTTTTTAGAAATGGGACATAAAAAATTTAATTAAAACAATCAGAACCACGTACAAGAAAGATTCAGGATTAGTATTTGTATTTCCACAGTGGAAAATACTTTTAGTATCGCCCTGGTGTAAGACCACCATTCAGAATTGAAACGTTGCTTGAAATGGCTTTGGCCGTATTTGGTGACCGGATCTGAAAAGTCAGCTAGTTCTCCATCTTCCTCTTCCCCAACTTCTTCCTCTCCTCACTAACTTCAGTCTCACAACATACCCCAATTGGGGATGCCATAGTCTCACTGGCTCCAGACGGTTGGGATCAATTGGGCTCTTGTGCGGTTTCACATATAAAAATTAAAATTTATTGAAATCAAAAGAGAGTGGATAGTTGAAAATGAAACTCTCAGTGTCAAATATCTCAATATTATTTCTTATTTAGTTTTTGATGAATGTAAAGTTGTTGAATTCCGCTACAAGCTAAGAATGGAAAATTTAAAAAAATAGCCAGGTTTCAACTTAATTACCTACCGAGATGGTAAAGATTCATTATTTTTTTCTCAATCGCGTTCTGAGTTAATTTTTAAGATTAGGAAGTACGCTTAAATTTTTTAAATAACCTATTTTGTGCATCCATTTCCATCTCTCCAATTGTTTCCAGTAGTAATCAAGTTGAAATCAAACAATGTTATTTGTTTAAAAAATGCTTATATGCGTGCAGCGGAATTCAGCAACTTTACCGAATTGTTTATCCGAATTTCGTAAAAAATGTCGATACCCTTCAGCATCTTCTTATTTTGAAAAAAAGAGTATTAGATTCACCTTATACAACTGTTAGAATCGATTTTCTAACCCAAATATGACGTTTTTGTGCATTTTCAATGACATGTTCTCAAGATCGATCCGCAAAATATCATAAATTATTGAGACACACGCACGAATAATTTCAGTTCATGCCATCCTAATGAAACGTCTGAATGAATTTTTATTTTATTTTATTTATTAATCTTAAGTTAGCTCACATCTTCGTGTGTGCTAATAGTTTTATAAACATGTACATTGTTTGGCAAACATAATCTTTCTTTAAATATTTCAATAAAGTCACAAAAAAAGAAACATTAATAATTGAGATAGACATATTTTCTTAATTAATCTTATAAAAATTTTGTAGTTCAACTAAAATCGCACCGTCTGAATCGACATACGCGAGCTATCCACCTCAGTGAGGCCGAGGGAGAGTGGTTTATTTATGGGCCGAGAGTGGTATATTTATGGGGCCGAGAGAGTGGTTTATTTATGGGGCCGAGGTACGCCCGTGTTACGCCATATAATGCCGGGTTCAAAGTTTCAGTTTTAACTTTTTAACGTTTTTCTGACTAAAAACTTAAACAACTTTGTTGATCGAAGGTTACACTTGTCAATATGCTTTCAAGGTCGAGTTGATCAACTAAAATCGAAACGTCTGAAATGCCATTACATAGAACGCCCGATATAAATAGAAACCCTATGTTGGTAAAATTTCGATCGCGCTGGCCTCGCTTATTATGAATATTTTTTAGACAAAACCTTTAGATTCACCTTAATTACTGTACGACACAACTTTTAACCTTCGGGGAGGTGGAAAATATTGCAATAAAAATTTCAATTACGTAAAATTAAAATTAGCTTTCGTTTTGTGAAACGAGACCGTCCATTTTCAAACTTTATTGACAAATGTCATTTTGTTTTGTTGGTATTTCTGTTACTATAGGACGAAACGAACGGCTAGAAGTAGCTAGAGACAATCGCGCGGGCGTTTTTATTTAATGTTAAAAAATTCCGTCAAATTAGTATTTACCTAATATGCATGCATTGTGTGCGTTGTGATTGAAATTTATTAGCTGGATTTTATTTTTTTACGTTCAAATTTTATTTAAGTTAACTATTTCTGCGATGTTGAGCGGCTACGCTAAGTTTGTAATACAAAAGAAAGTGCCCCCTTTATAGCGCCTGCTCGCGTCAAGGCAAGAAAAACATCCCAGATTTCAAGTAGTTTAGCGGCTACGCTAGGTTTGTGTAACATGGTTTGTGATACAAAAGAAAGTGCCCCCTTTATAGCGCCTGCTCGCGTCAAGGCAAGAAAAACATCCCAGTTTTCAAGTAGTTTAGCGGCTACGCTAGGTTTGTGTAACATGGTTTGTGATTCAAAAGAAAGTGTCCCCTTAATACCGCCTGCTCGCGTCAGGGCAAGAAAAACATCCCAGTTTTCAATTAGTTTAGCGGCTACGCTAGGTTTGTGTAACATGGTATATATATATATATATATATATATATATATCTCAAAAACCATGTTACACAAACCTAGCGTAGCCGCTAAACTATTTGAAAACTGGGATGTTTTTCTTGCCTTGACGCGAGCAGGCGGTATAAAAGGGACACTTTCTTTTGAATCACAAAGCATGTTACACAAACCTAGCGTAGCCGCTAAACTAATTGAAAACTGGGATGTTTTTCTTGCCTTGACGCGAGCAGGCGGTATGAAAGGGATACTTTCTTTTGAATCACAAACCATGTTACACAAACCTAGCGTAGCCGCTAAACTAATTGAAAACTGGGATGTTTTTCTTGCCTTGACGCGAGCAGGCGGTATAAAGGGGGCATTTTCTTTTTCATCATAAACCATGTTACAAAAACTTAGCGTAGCCGCTCAACATCGCAGAAATAGTTAACTTAAATAAAATTTGAACGTAAAAAAATAAAATCCAGCTAATAAAATTCAATCACAACGCACACAATGCATGCATATTAGGTAAATACCAATTTAACGGAATTTTTTTACATTAAAAAAACGCCCGCGCGATTATGTTTCTAGCCACTTCTAGCCGTTCGTTTCGTCCTATAGTAACAGAAATACCAACAAAACAAAATGACATTTGTCAATAAAGTTTGAAAATGGACGGCCTCGTTTCACAAAACGAAAGCTAATTTTAATTTTACGTAATTGAAATTTTTATTGCAATATTTTCCACCTCCCCGAAGGTTAAAAGTTGTGTCGTACAGTAATTAAGGTGAATCTAAAGGTTTTATCTAAAAAATATTCATAATAAGCGAGGCCAGCGCGATCGAAATTTTACCCTTTTTTCCTCTGACAGTAGCCCAGCGAGAATAGTTTATTTATGAGCCTGGCATAGCCCCAGTCCAGCCCAGTCTCTATGAAAAAATTCCCCAGGGTTGTCATAGAGTGGTCTATTCAGGTCTATTTATGGTTGTCATTCTGTGTTTGATCATGTCCCTGGCTCGATCAACGAAAGCGAATTTTCATTTTACGTAGTTAAAAATTAAAATGCTAAAATTAAAAATTTCCCAAATGCAGTCAGTTCCTTTTATTGTAATTAAGGTGAATCAAAAGGTTTTATTAAAAAAACATTTCGTATTAGCCGTGGCCAGCGATCCCGAATTCATAAAATATGAAAATACCTTTATTTTATTTTTGAGGCCAAAATAGTACCTACTCATAGACATATGAATATTAGTAGACCTACCCTAAGTGATTAAAAGCGTATTATTCCCCACTCCCCATACCGGTTCCCACCGGTTCCATTGGAGCCGACTGTGCTCGCGTATGGCCTCAAGTGAATTTAGAAAACGTGACGTCATCATTCTTGTGCGAACTATGGTCGAGGCATCATCGGTTCATTTTACGAAATAACACGGCAAAATGGTGACTTGTGCTATGAAAACTTGTAAAAATAGATGTGAAAAAGAGAATAAAGCCAATTGTCGTATTACATTCCATATATAAGCATTATTTTACTTTATTTTAAGCATATTCACATCGTATAATATGGATCAGTTGTAAAAACATATACTATCACATCGAGAAACGTCTGGACGCGAAACACAAAGCTAGTTGGTTGCTGGGAAGTAAATTATGAACATTTATAAAAGTGTCTTAACTAAATACATAAACGAAATATTCGACTCTGAAAATAGAAGAAATTTATTTTGCCGAATTTGGACTTCGCAAATTTGTTCATAACGTGGCGAGTAATTTGCGCTCCCATGTAAAAATGTCTATTCATTCAAAAGCAGATTTTACTTTTAAGAACTAAATGGTGATATTATAATGCGAGATGCCTATTTACTGTCAGATTGATTTATTGACGAATCACAGTCAGCTTTCCTCACTGCGTCCCGCAACTCTTGTTTTAACCCCTCGTCCTTAACTTCTCGTCTATTAATATTCATATGTCTGTGTACCTACTTAATTTGCATAGAGAAAATGGTAAAAATTCAAACTTCAAACCACTAATATGGTATCAGGAATACTAATACAAGAAAATATCATCAATAGAAATTATTTTGGCCGTCATCCCATACAACGAAAGCGAATTTTCATTTTACGTAATTACAAATTAAAATGCTAAAATTAAAAATGTCCCAAATGCAGACAGTTTCCTTTTATGCTAATTAAGGTAAATCAAAAGGTTTTATTTTAAAATATTTCGGATTAGCCGTGGCCAACGATCCCGAATAATTACCATAAAGAAATATTTTAAAAAAGATTAGATTATTGTAGGTTAGGTTAGGTTGTGAAACTTTAGGTTAGGATAGGATATGTAAGGTTAGGTTAGATTGGCATCGCGTTTGGGTCCCACCCAGGCGTTGTAAGTTCAATTCCTCGACTGGCTATTTTAAAATATTATCAGGTTATTCGTAACCCGGTAATGTTGGTCTTTCTTTTTAGAAGTAGCAGTAAAAAGTTAAAGTATGGGAATTCCAAATGGATAATGTGTCAATATTCACCAACCTTTTAAATTTCTAAACTCATTGCAAAATCAACAAAAAAATACAACTACATGAAAAGAACCTCAATGAAAAAAAGCTGCAAACATTTCAACTATTTAAAAATAAAATCTTAAGTTATTAAGTTATTTTTTAGTTTAATTATTTCAATTGTAATAATAACATAAACATTTCCTTAAACACATAAGTAGTAAGATATTTATATTAAAGTAAGAATGATGTTATTTTAATTATATTTTACTCATGTAACGTCTACTCTATAGTCGCTTGCCACGCCACACCCAGCAACCGGCAACCAGGTGGCGAGAGTAGGTCACGAGAGTAAATCGCGAGACCCGGGTGCTGACAATCTATGTGTGCTCGCCTCGCCACTCTGGCACCCGGCAACCGGGTCGTGAGAGTAGGTCACAAGAATAGGTCGTGAGAGTGGGTCCCGAGACCCAGGTACTGACAGTAAAATAACCCACTCGCTCTTTGGAAGCTCGCAAGCGGGTTTCAATCAGAGGGTCATTCACGATCACCCAGGACTAGGTCAAACATTGAAAGCCATTTTCTCTGGCTCTATACTAGCGCACCGATTGGACTGAAATTTTAGGGTCGCTAAGTCTGAAGATAATTGAATGAAAAGATCGATACGGAATATTTTTATGAAAGGAAGTATGATTTTATGATACTAACTCTTTTAATGCGTGACGTTTCGATGCTAGGTGCCCGTGTACTCGACCCGTTCTCATATGACAAATGTCAAACATGTACAAATGTTGGGCGCACATTTCGTTTGATTCCTGACTACGCACCAATGCCGAAGGGATCAATGATGGTAGTTCCTCAGAGCTTCTTCCATTAAAATACTTATAGAACAAGACAGCTTTCCCACCTGTGCCCTGAAGATTGCAATTTGTTTATTAAGATAGGGGAATCTATCAACCTGTTTCTGCAGTCAAGTTTTTTTGTCAAGTATCTGCGGGCCCTGTACAACAACTGTACACAGTACACCCTGCATCTGAGTGGCTAACTTAAGGGGACGGTATCAAATCTCGACTTCAGTACAGTTAGGTATTATTGCTACTTGTAAATGAATCGGTCGGCCGCTAGAACAGCTGCGGTTTCAAAACCAACAACTGCGTCTTTTGAGTAGATAGGGGGATGATTGACACGGTTTTGATAAAATACGAAATAAAAATACACGTGCTTTATAAAATTTATATTTATTTACTAAATAATGGATACAACTTGACAGAATAAAAATCATACTAGCAAAATAATGGATATACAGTCACATCTTTTACGCCCTGGACCTTTTTTGACGTCTCAGTTTTTTACTCAAAGTCACTTAGAATCTAATCGTGTTTTGACTTGGAAAAGATTTTTGGTTCATAAATTTGATTGTATGGTTTGTGTAATGACAATAACTGTTTTTTTTAAATATAATATTACCAGAAAGTAATGGGTGTGAAAAAAGGGAAAACGTAAAATTAAGTTACGACAAATATTTTTTGATTATATATTTAGTGCGATAGAAATGGAAAAAAGTTTATTTGTAAATCATGAATGTAATTTGAAAATTTATTTCAATGTTTTTTTCGTACTCGGGAAAGAATATATTTTACAATATTAACTTAGATATACAAAAAAGTAGAATGAAGTACATAAACTAAGAAAAAAACACAGTCTAAGATAGATATAAAGAAGTTGTTAAAAATTGATATAAAATTATCTAAATGTCTTGGTTAAAATACTTTTTTCATGTTTTTAGCATAAAATTCCTCGAAAAGTGCCAAAACTTTGGCTTTCTTTGTGGTTAAGGCTATTAAAAAAGTTTTTTGTACATTGTATAAAATACACTATAATTCTTACTATGCATGTTACCGGTAATATATTATTTTATATTTATTTTCTCTCTCTCTCATATATATATATTTATATATTTTTTTTAAATAATTTATTTATAATACTACTACCCGGAATTAGCCATCAATGAAATTCAGTGCATTTATCAATGGATCTGATAGACATTAGGTAAGTTTTTAGATTTTCACGGCCAAAAGCATTTTTGTTGTTTGTTTTTGGGGTGTTATGCCGTGTTGCGCTAACTCCTTCTTTAGCCGACGTTTCGGACAGCGTTGCAGTGTCCATCATCAGGGCAGATCCGGTAGATCACATCTTCGGATCTACCGGATCTGCCCTGATGATGGACACTGCAACGCTGTCCGAAACGTCGGCTAAAGAAGGAGTTAGCGCAACACGGCATAACACCCCAAAAACAAACAACAAAAACTGATAGACATTGTTCCCAATCTTAGCGACAGTTTGAAAGGAATCGGTAGAATCGTTGAAAGCACCTTCACACTAGTCTCGCAAAGTCCATCTCCAAACTCCGTAATCCAGATTTTGCACCAAATCGGCAGAAAACTCAAGAAATTCAAGCTGGATGCTGAAGTTATGACGTTAGATCCGAGTTCAATGCACATCCAAACTCCTTAATCCCGATTTTGAACCAAATCAGTAGAAAACTCGAAAAATTCAAAATGGATGCCAACATCATGTTTTTTGACGTTAGATCCGAGTTCAATGCACATCCAAACTCCCTAATCCCGATTTTGAACTAAATCGGCAGAGAACTGAAGAAATCCAAGATGGATGCTGAAATTATGCATTTTGACAATAGATCCGAGTTCAATGCACATCTAAACTCTCTAATCCCGATTTTGAACTAAATCGGTAGAGAGCTGAAGAAATCCAAGATGGATGCTGAAATTATGCATTTTGACATTAGATCCGAGTACAGTGCACATCCAAACTCCCTAATCCCGATTTTGAACTAAATCGGTAGAGAACTGGAGAAATTAATGATTGATGCCGAAATAATGCATTTTGAAATTAGATCCGAGTTCAAGCCACCACCTACTCCGTTTTACCGACTTCTATCGAAGTCGGTAAAAATTTGTAGAAAACGTGTCCATCGGAATGATGTATTTTGACAAACCTTATTCTTCTTTTCCTCCAGTGGAGCGGTCTCTTTCGGCGCTGTACGCGCGAGTCCCTTTATTATTTCCCATTTATGTGCCCCTTTATTATTTACGTATGGTACCTGAAAAAGGTAAAAAAAAGTTGAGACCGTAAAACAAGTTTCAAATTATATATTACAAAATAATAATATTTAATTTCCACTTACCCCTTGGCTATAGCACCAATCTCCTCTGGATTCCTATTAGAAATTTGAAAGTTGGCCGAGGACTGGAGAATAAACAAAATAAGCGTGCTCTCACTTCCGAATTCACCTCGAGACTGACTTCACTAGCGGTGTTCGGTCAAGCCATGGACAATGATTTCATCCATAGGA
Source organism: Hesperophylax magnus (assembly GCA_026573805.1). Classification (NCBI taxonomy): domain Eukaryota; kingdom Metazoa; phylum Arthropoda; class Insecta; order Trichoptera; family Limnephilidae; genus Hesperophylax; species Hesperophylax magnus. The sequence goes on from JAIUSX010000072.1 coordinate 10,093,735, forward strand.
TTTTGTATGACGGAAAATAATTGAAATATTCGGGAAGTTTAATTGAATCACAACAAAAATCCATAAGTGTTTTTTATTTATTTAAAATGACCTGTATCATATTTACTTTGAGATGACCGATGGATTTAAAAAAAAAATCTCTCTGATAGGAGCTATTCTGCTTCCAGCGAAGGCATTTTTGAAGTTTTACGTAAAGTTGCAATGTGTATTTCATATAGAATAAAAAAGTTTACGATAAAAAAAGTTAATTCACTGGTAACATAAGACATTTTTCTAACTACCCCTATAGAATTTTTAGATAAATTATTAGTGGTATTCCTTTTACTAGGTAAATACAAAGTGATGTTTAGCGCTATTTATGATACTTCCCCCTTAATTCATCACCGCCAAGGAACTACATGAGAATGATGTCAAATTGACTTTTCTTTCGAACCTCAATCCACGTCTTATTCGCTAAATCCTTTCTAACATATTCCGATAAATTACAGTTATATCAACGTAGATATTATCCCACCTCCAGAACAATTTAACATTCAAATCATATTTGGACGTCATTTCTGTCAAAGGAGTAGTAGATGTGAATGCAATTCCCATAGCGTGCTTACCAGCTAGTAGTAGTAGTCAACCAATTATATACGAACACCAGCAAAATAATATGACGGATACTCATGAGCAGCGCGTATGCTACACGCACGAAACTCGAGTCGCTTGTATATATTTCCGTGCACGAATGACCTAATACTAAGCCACGGGTAAAAGCTATTATTAAATAAAAGATCAAATCATTATAATACTTTTATTATACAAAACAATAATTTTCATTGTTTCTTATTAAGTACATTATAATACCTGCGCTTGTAAAAATATTGCAAACTAGTTTTAAATACATTCCCAAATAATTTCACAATAACATTATGTACAATTTTTTAATAAACAAACACATTCCTAAGATGACTGATATTTGATCACAAGCAAGTATAAAAATACAAATTTAAGTGAATACCATTTCGTGATTTTTTTTAACATTATTTTAAATATATACATTTATGGCTACAATATTATTATTTAGGTATATGTATTCAACATAAAAAAAACATACTTGCACTATCCTATGTACATTATATAATATAATACAAACATGGAAAACGGATTAAATAAAATTGGTGTTGTAAAGATATGTACCCACGCTCATTCATACTCAATGGTTTTACGCTCATTCGAACATGTCTCAACGTTTGTACCTTCTCGTTCAATGCTTTTTTGTTTGCTCGATGGTCAACAGAAATTTACAATTTGACTGGTCTTCTTGGTGGTATATCTATGGCTTCTTGTGTCGAGCTGCTAGAATGCAACGATGCAACGCCACGACGAGCATGGTTCCAAGTCAAGATGTTCGATCGAGCCAAACCGTCGAGCATGAATTTACGTGTGTACATAGCTTGTTTGCTTCCTTTGCACAATGAGACACTTGCTTGATTTTTTTTCGGTTCAAGAAGGAGATTGATCAATATTAAATGGCTGTATTTTAATTGAATTGATTGTTTCTTATTATTTCTCTTGTTTAGATTGCCTGTGTGGTTGCTAAACAAATGCTGGTCATTCTGCTGCTCTCTCCGAAACTATGAAATCAGTGATATTCACAAGCAATTTACGCGTGATAAGAGCCTTGTTAAAACATTCCATGTTATATGATACGAGAGTTGTTGTTAACCAATAAGTGTTTTTATTTAAAAATCAATCAATCCCATTTGCAACAAGTTCTCGATTTTGAAGATCACAAAGTTCAAGACTTACAACCTTGGACTCAATCAAGGTATTCATTGCATACAGAGATATATAAAGTATTCAGTATTTTTTAAACTTGTTAAAAAAAAAAAATTTCACTGTAACAAAATGATCATTTTCATACAATGATGTCACAAGCTAAAAATAATCAGTAGAAAAATCTATTCATGTGAAATTTTAAAATATCTGTGGATGAAGAAGTGAATAATGATAATTGATTTATTTTTTTAAAATAAATATTCAGAAAATACGAGTTTAGAAAAAACATAATAAAATTATATAAACTATCAATTTAAAAAATATTTGTAATAATCACAATAATAATTTAACTACATTATAATGATAATTTGTAATGTTTTTTTTAAATGTATGTAAAAACATTTTAAGAACCAACTATTTAACTGTCAAGTATTTATCGAAAAATAATATACAATGTGTCCAACAAACTTTCACAATAATATTTACAGCTTGTCAATGATATCTTTACAGGTGGCCAGAAGAGTTTAAGAGTTTTAAATATTTTCAACTGGGTTTGCTGCGTATAAATTTGCGAGCCGAGCCTCGAATTATGTGAGAGGAACGAAGCGACAGCAAATGGCGCGAAACGCCGCTTGCGGTTGCTTCGTTCCTTTCCCATAATTCAAGGCTCAGCTCGCGTTTCAGTTCGCAAATGTATAGGCAGCATTATAATGAGCTGACGTCTTTAATCTTTATTATGTGTAATTTAAAATTTAAATTTTTTCTTTATTAATAAGATAATTGTTAAACTCATTGAAAGACGATATTCAGGTTAATTGCTCGAAATAAAACCTACCTCTACAGATTTTTATTGCACTGGCATCCCAAATAAGTATGGTGGCAACACTATAGACTGCAAAGTTATCATTGCCAATCTGTGTTACCAATATTGTTATTAACTAAAAAAATTTTTTAAACAATTTAACAATTCTATTCTAAAATAATATTATCAAGAAACAAAATTGTGGAAATACAATGTAAATGTAAAATGTCATGATAAATCATCAAACAGAATTTATTTTCCAAACCTTGATCACAATGATGATTACAATGGGTAGCCAATATGTATTGTGAATAAATGTACACAGTAGTAAATGGCTCAGTGGCTAATCAGTACAGCCTAACCAATGGAAAGGACAACAAGTCCCTAACAAAATTCCTGCAATCAGTATGGACAGATAATAATAATAATAAATGGATAATTTGTATAGCGCCATTTTTGTGAAAAATCACCTTAAGGGCGCTGTACCTAGATGTCAATTTGATGATTGACTTTGATGCTTACCAACAATGAAATACATTTCACCGGCTTACCAATAAATCTCTAACCAGACGAAGGCTGGGATAGAATCCCTCCTACCTTGAGTTTGACTTTGAGAGAATTGTTTTTACAATCTGCTGCTATTAGATGAGATTCATTCGAACACAGTTTTCTTTTTTAAAGTAGGAGGGCAAGAATAAATTAAATATAATGATTGCTTATACAGAATAGAGCCTATATATATTGCTTGAAAGTTGTCATTTTATAAGGACAACTATTCTTACATTTACATAACTGTAAGCGATATACCATTGTCCTTTATATTTCAATGATAGTTACATTAGTAAGTACATATATTTAATTAGGCTGCAGGGGGTATTCTGTTTAAAACAATAAGTTTGTCAAAAAAGCAAACACATGTCAATTAGTGTAGTATTTACGCACTGAATATCATGCTGTATACTCCGCCAGCTTTAGGAGGTAAAACATTAAGGACACAACATTTTCTATTAAGGTACAGTTTCGAGCACAGCGTTTATGGCGACAGTGAAGCTTTACAACGGTATAACAGTATTATGCACTATACAAATGTACAGGTGCTTATATGAACAAAGCTATACTGACGCAGCTTCAATACTCGGCGCCAATGTCGCGCGGGCGTCAGCGATAGAGCCGTGCTTGCATGCGTATTGTCGTCACAGCCGTGATTAGCTTGTGGATTATTTTCAGGTTAACTTGTAAATATTATACTATTAAAAATGGAGGCTTTCGAAGTCTGCTAGGCGATAGTGTCGCGGACCTCCAAAGTCACTACAGTATTGCGGCGACACTAACGCAGGGTCACTGTCGCCATACATGCTGCGCTCAAAACCATACCTTTAGACACAAGGGACATCCAATGAAAGACTTCATACATACATTTGTGTAATTATAACAGTGTAAACAGAAACTACAGCAAGTATAAATACTTTAATTTCCAAATTTCAAATGTGATTATATTGATTTATCTGCTTTGTTCAGTATTCCACGCGAAAAGCTTTTAAAAAATAGGGAAATCAATGCCTTTTTGGTATAAAAATAACAAATAAAACTCTGGAAATATTTAAAAAAAAAAAAATGAAATACCAATCACTTTTTGTCACAGTGCTAAGCATCCTTGTCTTAGATTGATTGTATAGCTGTAAGTTTGTAAGCTGCAAGCTATAAGCTAAATGCTGTAAGTTGTTAGCTGGAGTACAGTGAATGATTTTTCCTATATCTTATATCTATTCTGTATACCGCAGGGTCGGACAGATGTCATTGCCCGACATAGCATGACAAGAGGTATGACCTTACTAAATGCCCTACCAGCGGATATAGATGTGTTTAATATCACTATACCATGTTTTAAAAAATATATGTACATGTATTGTTAGTTTTAATAAAATTGTACCATAATTGGACTTACCTGTCTGTCGTACAATAATAAAAAAAAAAAAAAAAAAAAAAAAAAAAAAAAAAACTTAAGATAGCGTACATACATACACATTTAATCACAATATGAAGTAGGGACAATATTTATGTTTTAACAATCATGAAAGATAAAATAGGAGGATTTTAACCAATGATAAATGAGCTGCAGAGATTTTTGTACGTAGATTAAAATTGGTCCCATGAACATTAACATAAAAAAACTAAGTTTTACGCCTTGTTATAAAAAAAATAGAGTTCAGGGCCAACTAGTTAATAACACAACTGCGCCTTCTTCAGAGAACAAATTGACGGCTTTAAGGCAAACAATGTTATCTACAAAAATATACAAATAATTTTACATATGCCTTAAAGTCAAATAAATTACAATATTAAAAAAACATACCAACAATTTGAGGGCTTAAAGTCAAACAATGTTATCTACAAAAAGACTATAGTTATGATATAGTACTGGCATGATTTTTTTGTAGATAACATTGTTTAACTACAAGCCCTGGAATTACTAGTAAGTATATATTTTTGTAGATAACATTATTTGACTTTAAGACTAGAATTATTTGTATGTTTCTTGCAGATAACATTGTTTGACTTTAGCCCTCGAAATAGTAACAATTCATTCAATCTAGAAAAATTTTAAAGTGAGAATATTATTAAGCAATAAACAAGACAAAATACAAATGAGCAATTAATTCACACATTAAATCTCAAATGAGTATTAAGAAATGGTAATTAAATAAAAAAAATTAAAGTAACAACATAATAATTAATAAATCTCTGATGCAAAAGTCCAGTAATTGTGATTAATCCCATTTTAAATTGTGGATTTTATCTTACAAGTAATAACATACGGAAATTAGAGCAATGTATTGAGAAGGGCACCTACTAATATGAAATTATGAATTTCAAATACATTTTTAAAGTCAAACTTTATAAAATGGTAATACTCTACAATTTACAAATAAAAACTTATAGTCAAACTTACAGAATGGTAATTAAACTACGATTTAAAATAATTCTTATATTATGGTTAAATTCAAACTTTAAAAAAAGGCTACACGGCGAGTGCTTTGTTCCCATTTCATTTACAATTTATTCGCATTCGTGTGCGACTAAACAACTTGTATATAATACTGTAACAGAAAATGTCTGTGATACTAATCTACGAGTACCCGGCACACTACATTATTTACATTGGTGGCGGATGAATCATAAGACGATTGTTATTAATTTATGATAAAGTATTGCTCTCTTATACTTTAAATGCACTCCACTCATCGCAGCGGCCATTTCACATACCCGATTCGGCAATGCCTTCGTCATCTGTAACAGAAATTTAACAAGTTAGAAGATGATGATTTTTTTACCAAAGCATCCATAATAATAGTTTAAATGAGTATTTTTCTTTTAATAAAAGTTCCTAAAAAATTCCTCTAAATCTAAATTGCGATTGGATATATTTTAAACATTTTTACATTGTCATTTTGCCGGTAATGCTAAAGTAAAATAGAGAGTAAAACGAAATCTTATTAGAATTATAAAAAGAATGCAAGGTGAAGTTAACATAATGAATGATGTGGCGTGCAGAGTTTTTAGTCAATTGATACATATTATACTCATAGTAAGTTTTTGCTGAGAATGGCTAAGCTGCTGGCTTTAGCCGGCGTTGGTTGGGATTATCTAAATCACATCATATATCCAAATAACCTCTTCATTTACACATATTACAAGCCAAATAATTATTGGCTTGTAATATACATAATATACATTACCATATTTTTTTCGACCGCACTATAGCATGAAAGAAGGCTACATAACATGAAAATTATTTCGTTACCAAAGTTGTACTAATTAAAAGAGGTACCAACAAATGTCGCTGATTGCCATTGAATTTGTTCCCACAAGCACTGCCTAAACACTAATAAAAAAAACTAACATTAATGCATCATCATTTGAATGCACACACAGCTCACAGCACATAAGTATATAATATTCTGTGTAGTATATAAACAATGAATGATCTATGTACTATGAAACTGGCGGCACTCGAGTACCCGTAGTTAATGCTTATGCCACGTGCCCGCGTAGTTGCAATTCGCAGTGGAACTTCGCGCATATTTTTGAAAATTTATATTGATTTTTTGGAATAGTTTTAATATTTTTTATGCTATTCGAATACGATAGAGTAGACAGTGCTTATGTGCCTGTATGGAATGCACGCCTCTGCTTATACAGTATGGACATGTAGAGTGGATGCATAGAGCAAAGTTCACATTAGGAGTAAGATAGTGTCAATTAATAAATATTATTGACACACACCAAACATAAACTAGAAAAATTATCTAGTGCATTGTAGAAGTAGTATAATAAGTCTTGTATGTAATACATTTCCTGGCAATAAATAATACTTATAGTGAAATTAGAGGAAAATAAAGATTTAAGCATGCAAGGTTTAGAAATGTTGAAATAAATATTTATGTATGTTGCATATACTATATAATTTGTAGAATTCGGTAATTATTTTTTTATTAGAAAATCAATCGCAATCAACTCTAATCAACCACAAATCGTATTTGAAAAAAAAACACACTTTGATTTATAATCCAAATCAAACGGTACCCACATATAAAATGAATCATCCCCAAAACAAAATAAATTATATACATACAATATTACTTTACACATAAGCAAATTTTATATTGCAGCAAATAAAAATATTTTGTATTGTAGATTCCTAGTAGTATAACTATGTGAAGCATGTATTGTGTCAAGTAAATTAAAGATCTCTAGCAGCTTGCTGTCAACGTGCAATGAATTACGGTAGGATGTTCAATTAAGCATGCACCGATACATGTACAACATGTACATGTAATTAAACATGTACAACAATACAACACCATGCATCATGTTATTGGTTGCCTGACAAATTAGAGAATGCGGTTGTTGGTTGATGCAGAAATGCATTTTGGTAGGAGTCAGACTCCATAGAAAAAGAATTACCTATAGTTGCCTACAGACTCTCCGATTTCATTCGTACTAGCCGAAGGAAATACGTCAGAAGGCTTGACTGTCCAAAGATCCTTTTTTAAGCCACATACATTTCTCGAACCTTTTCCACATGTTTCCTTCAAATCGGATGGCCAAATCAGATAAAACTGTATAAAACAGAATAGTGACAAAACAGAACATGAAAAAAAACAGGTTAGTTTAGGTTAGGTTGTAATTTTTTCCATTTCTTCAATGTTCTGTTCAGCCTCTATTTTGTTTTGTGATGGAACCGTCTATAGGCCCCTACTCCAAAGTATCCAGAACAACTTCGGCAAAGCTGCACAGTAAAATCGAATTTACATTACAAAACTAGTTGCGCAATTTGTTTAATTATATTAGTTTCACTGGTAGCTTGATGAGTAAACATAGCTGCATCATGCTTGCATTAGTTTAATGAAACCAAAATAGTTTCGCGCCCCGTGCCATTTTTTGGCAACGCTAGTGTCATGCAATTAATTTCATTGTGTAAAATGTGATGAAACTAGTGTCTCGAAAATGCTTCACGGATTTTATTATGTGTGCAAAAAAAAATTTTGATGCTCCTGGTGCCATGGTTGTTGAGATACTGAAGATTTCAACAAAATTTTATACTTTTTCCCAACCGTTTGGGATGGTGAAATTAATTCTAACATGGGTGAAAGTAGTTTCGTAATGTAAATTCAGCTTAAATGAAGGGCCATCCACATTCTTTAATTTGTCAAGCTCTAGATAGTGTTTACATAAAGCGTGCCTAGTAGTTCCAGTGATTACAGACCCCGAACCAAAAGCTTTCTGGGCACAACGCTGACAGTTCTCTGTTCACTGACAATATAGTTAGTATTGGGAACAGGAACAAGAACAGTCAGGTTTGCGCAGACACAACAGACATCATCTCTCCTTCTCTCCGGTGGGGTGATTTGAATCCACACTCGTGCTACTCGTGTCCACGGAATCTCCGTTTGACTTGCCTGGATTCAACATATAACCTTGCACTGAGAATTCATTTTATACATGGGGGAAATCAGATCAGTTTGTAAATTTAGAGAGAATAAGATTATAGTTAAAATCATTAATAAAGTAAACCTTCTAATAACAAAGATAAAAATTTATAAATTTCTGTAAAAATTATACTATTTTGAAAGAATCAACAAAGGTTAGAAGAAAAGGACAATTAATTACCTGATTTCTTTTTATTTTTATTTTTAATTTAACCGCTTGTCAAAGACAGATCACTACAAACAGCTGTGGAGCAACAGGTTGCAACAGTTGTACAACTTTAGAACAGAAAAGTAAACATATGTACACTTAGTCGAACTTTAGGAATCGAACCTACAGATGTAGGTCTATACTTTTCATGATCATAGTCTCACTCACGGCTATCCCGCAGGTGTTGATAAGTGTGTTAATATGATATTGTTATTAAAAGGTCCACAATACTTTCTACAACCAAATCGGCGGAGTTAGAGAGTGAAAGGTTTCCCATAACCACAATAATAAATACAGGTGATGTTAATTTGAAAGTAGATAAAACAAAACTAAATGCTGTACATGGAAAGATAACTGTTCTCATTAAATGATATCAGACATGTGTGTCATCGGAAAGATTGTAACTGAATACTTGCAAGAAATTTAAAAAAAAAAAGCAAATAAATTGAGTAAAAATGTTCATTTATTTGACATATTTGAAGATGAAAGTTAATTTTGTTAATTACGTAAAAGTAGTATTTAACAAACAACAGTGAGACACAAAAAAACATTCCGGAGTGCGTAATATTTGATTGTGGAAATTGAAAACTTAAAACCCAAATTGTACCAAAATTGAAAATATTTTTGTAAACTCATTTTACTGTGTTTTTATGTTTAAATAACTACCCCTGGGGTACACTTGAGTGTACATTTCTTTACAATATTCTTTTGCAGTATCAAACATACTATGCTTCCTTCTTTTTATATGTCCATATTATATTCTCCATTTAAATTTAATTAATTACTTGTCCAAGTTTCCATTTGCAATATCATTATTACTCTTGAGCATCGGTTACACAGAGCGATTTCAATGCTGCTATAGTAGTGTCAATATCGCTCTGTGTGTCGAAGTCTTTATTGACAGTATTTCGCATTAAGACATGTGTGTGCATAGGTGTGTGTTTCAGAAATGAATGGACAAGCATAAGAAAAAGGAGTGTACCTTCGAAGGCCTGATTGTGATGGATTTGATGCTGGGGCGGAGACTGGTTATTGTGGTTCATCTCCTGTCCCTCCAACACAGCCAGCAGGCACTGGTGGATGCAGATGTACTGCTGCTCTGTCTGCACCATCCACACACGCTCCTTGCGCATGTTGTAAACGATGCCGAAGATGTCAACATACTCAGCGCAGCCTGCTATCTGCTGGATGATGCGATCCAGCGTGATGAATGTACCAGATCTCCCTACTCCCGCGCTGCAGTGAACCACGATGGGCCGCTGGTCGGGGCCCACGCGCTCTCGGAAGGCGCGCACAAAGCGCACCAGCGTTTGTGGTGGGTTCGGCACGCCAAAGTCTGGCCATGTCGTGAAGTGAAAGTGTCTTATGGCACGCTGGGTTTCTCCCTGAAATCAACAACATTCCTCCATAAGCTTCATCCAGTCATAACACGGTATGCGATGAATGACCTAGACATGTGCAAACAAGTATCAAGCAATAGTTGAACATTAATCCCAAATTCTTAAATGTATTACATACCTAACTAAAATTGATTTCATCTTTTTATTTTGTCCTTTTAACTTCTAGAAGTCTAGCCACTTAGCACAAAACAACAATAAAAGGTTTGTCGGTAACTTGCTACTGTTTACTGTGTACGGACAATGCTACTGAAGAACCAAGTTTGGGAAATAATATTACTATGTGCTAATTGTACTCACCCTACAGAGCATGAACTCCGTAACGCTCCAGTCCTGGTAGTGACTGTCGTTGAGTATTGTGACGGAGATGTCGCCGTAGTAGACGGGCCGCGTATCAAAGGGCCAGTAGTGGTCGCACTTCTCGCGGCCCTTCTCGATGCAGCGCGTCAACATTACAATGGCGCGCGAATTGCTCTCCCAGCACATCCGCCAGAAGTCATCCCGCGTCGAATGCAGTGGTCCCTGTGTCACCACAAACTCGCGGGGGGAATTGTAGCCCTGGAAATAACACCATTTGTGATTAAAATCAAAGTGTAGTAATTCATAGATGAATTACTATGAAATAGAGACATTGTAGAGGGGTTATCATAGATAATCGGAATAAAAGGAGATATGGAATGAAAGCGTACCGACAAAGCGGCGGAGCCAATGAAAGTTATGCGCTTGGTGTGTAGGTAGAAACAAAAGTCATGACCCATCATCCTTGCTTCTGTTATATGCAGATGGGGTCATGCAAGTAACCTACTCAACTAACTATATTATATAGGTATTTGGTTACATACAGGCACGTAGTTGGCATTGATATAATCGGATCCCTCCTCATCATCCACAGGCTGCAGCTTGAACCTCGAATGGTCGTACGGCAAGATGTTGGTGAAGCGGTTCTTGGGCCGGTTGCACGGCAGGTCGGCCGCAGTGCAAGCTTGCTCACGTCCCACGTGCTTCAGCTCTTCGAACTCTTCGCTGAATCTGCAGGAAATACAAATATTCAATTTACTTATAATAAAGGACTACTACTAAATATAAGAATTCTACTTATTTATGTAAAAGAATAATTGATATTTATCTAACATGACCATACATTCCGTTTTAAAGGGAACGTTTCGTTTTGCGAGACCTTGTCCCATTGTTCCGCAAACGTCCTGTTGGACTCGGAAATGTTGCGGTTTCAGAAAACGAGCCACTTGCTACATAAAATTGAAAGATTGTCTCAAGTACATATTTGATATTATGGAGCCTGAATGGATTATTGGTTAGCACCTCCAAAATATCCATAATCTCCAGAAATACAAAAAAAAAGCCCCAAATAAAAGTGACTCAATGGGTAATAAATAAGTCAGAGGAACATTAGCATAACCAAAAACAAACATTTTAGGGCCAAAAAAGTATATCTTAGTAAATAAAATATAGCTATATTTACCTAAAATCTGAGTCAGCTGACATGATCCTGTAATGCTCTGCAAAGTCGGATATCCTGACGGGACGAGATGTCTCGATGACGCTGTCGGGCAAACTCATGGTGTCGTTACCATTGCGCGCCTCTTTGGCCTTGCGGCCGGCGGCCCTGCGTCGCTTCAGCACCACGATGAGGATGACCAGCAGAGCCAGGAAGGCAAGCGGCACCGTAACTCCCACTATCACGGGCGTGTTGTCCGTATCTATAACACACAAACATACATACATTCAGATGCTTTTACTGTATTTCCTGTTTAACTAAATCCATTGATTCCATGAATAGTTCTTGTTGCATAATAGCATGCTTCTAGCATCTTCTATCATCCCCAAGCATTTCAACATTCCAGATAATCAATTAAATCATCTGATGCCATTTCACATTATCTTCCCGGATTGATTTATTTATTTATTTATTTATTATATTATAAATTTAAATGCCCTTAAACCCCTCGACTCATATTCTCGACGGTACAGGTGGTCAAACAAAAATACATGCCATGCAATTTGGGACATATTTATCACTTTTGGAAAAATTGTCACATTTGTGGTATTGCATTCCGAACGATGACATACATAATATAGAATAAAGTGATACACAGTTCATTGAAGTTGAAGTGTTGATTTTATCACAATTGTGGTATTGCATTCCGAATGACGATTTATTCAATCGAAGTATTGATTTTATCAAATCTACATATAGTGTTATGAAAAATATGCAAGCATTATTATTCATTTTTATTTAAGAAAATTGAAATACATGTAGTTCAAATAACATGTTGAGTCAATTATTGCGGAATGCCCCGGAAATAACACTTGTTTCAAATCTTGATACACATGAATACCCTTAATAACATCAACCCTAAATAACATGTATTTTAACAATAACATTACTATACATCTAGACTCATTATGGTCTCAGAAAATTAAAAGAAAATGTGGCAAGTAAGAAACCCTCTTATATTTCTAGTAAATTCTTAATTTAAACATTGTTCATGTATGACAAAGGCAGATATGCAAAGAATATGTGTGTACGAACGAAATAGATATAGGTTCAGGCGGTGTCTTCGTATTTAAAAGGTGAGGCGAATACTACATTCAATATCACGGGCAGTGGCGGCTTGTACTCACAAAAATGGGTAGAGCGCTAAAAATATTGCCAATCTATCCCTACCTACTGGAATGATCGGTAAACAAGAAGAATTGGTGAGCACCGTACATGTTTCGGAGAAATTTCAATACTATGGTCGACAACCACGCTCTGCGCGTATACATAATTGATATTCCCGGGTGACGTTTCTCGATGAGCGATATGGAATTCGCTCGCACCACGTGACTTAAGACACGTGATACAAAGAACAAAAATTCGAACCGGTTGAATTTAACTTAATATTTTTATTACTCTTATTTGCTTTGATTTTCGATAATATTATTATCGGTTGATAATTATTATTTTTAGATTGACTGAAATTTTGGGGGTGCGTTGCTCCGACGCTCCTTAGAGCTAACCGCCACTGATCACAGGTGTGATTGAGATTGAGATGACAAGATACGCTTACTTGCTTACAAGACGAATATGGAAAACTGTATGAGACAACCTACTGTCAGTAGGTTATCCTTCTTATACTTATGTGTTCATTATTTCGCTTTCTCTAACGGAGCTCAAAATCTTCTGGAAATGATTGTATCATTAATAAGTAATTTGCATGATTTTACGAATAAAATGTTATGCCTAGGGTTTTACTACTGTTTGCCGTCTAGTGGAAATACTTTATTATCACACACGAGGGCATTTCGGCACTCATTTATGCAATTTGGTTAGAAATAGCACACAAACCTCAAACGACGCGTGTCATTTAGTACTAAATCCATTAAATCGAAAGTACGACAATAACCGTGTCTTTCGCTTGCCACTTTTGAGATCTCTACATCATGTCTATAGTTTGTAATGTCGTTGTATTTTAACAATTTAAAATGATATGGATAATCCTTTTAAAATTTAGGTAGTTTGGCCTCTGTTTTAGTGACAATTCAGAACATGTCACTGCAAATATCATAGAGCATTCAAATGTATAAGGAAATATATTTCTTACTATCAATAAAAGTAAACTAATAGACCTTGAAGCAAGTCTTCAATAGAGCAACAATTCTTGGGACTATCAATTGGACACACCTTACTCAGTTTAAGTCACATTAGTTTTTGAAAACTAGCCGAAACTTTTACATTTAAAATGGAATGCAGTACATACTGTCGGATGATTCTGACATGTGGAAAACTTTACACAACGATATTTTAATGATTTAAGATCAATGTTAATTAACTTAACACAACTTGACACATAATTTACAATTTAGGTTATGCTGTCATAAAAAACAAAAAGTACACAATCCACTTCTGATCAAAATTCGAATATGAACTGCGAGATCTGATAAGCTTATCACTGAAAAAAAAAGTAAAGATAAAAAAAAATTATGATTGTATTACTCAGATATTAATACAGGGTACTCAAAATGAGTAACGAAAAATATACTATAGTATTATTAATTTTAAATGGGAAGTCTTTTCAAGAGAAAATTGTTTTTGGAAATAAAAATTATATCATTGTTGGGATTCATCACGGGAATGCACAAGTGACATTTTAATGCCAATCGAAATCATTTTCTCCGAGAATGTTCATCGACAGAATGCCAAATATTTTTTACAATGTTTTTTTTTAACAAGGTCTGTGGATATATTTTCTTTCTATGGTTTCGGCACGTGGCATCTTCAACATTACGCTTTGACGATTGTGTATTGGTCAGATTGCCAACCCTGGAATTTTTTGGGACACATGGACACATGGGTTGCCAATCAATCACAAAACCTGAGACTTCAACGCTAGAAATCATTTCTTGTGCAACAGCCAAGAGCAGTGGGCTCCCTTTTTGCTGGGGACCGACGGATCAGCTCCATAATTTCGTCATCACATTTGTTTTCATTTTTATTTTCATTTTTATTTATATTTTCATTTCATGTGCAGGTTCAAACTTTTTATTTTGAATCTGCACAATGCATGTTCGAACGCCGCCTGCGACGAGTCTTCAAGTACTTCCTGATCTTTTACGACGTGATAGCCTGATGTGATCGCTGTGAAATGTTAAATTTACCTATTGATTGCCCTGTAACTATCAATATACAGTAAAACTCGCTTAAGAAGTTCCCACTTAAGAAGTTTTCACGCTTAAGAAGTTTTGATTTTTGGTCCCTTGAAAATTCCATACAAAAAACACGATTTTTTCCCACATAAGAAGTTTTAGAGCTAAAACTGCTTCCCGCTTAAGAGGTTTTAGAAATCCGGCGGTAAAATCAACACAAACGAAATATTGTGTCGCAAAATATCTAAAATGAACCTTTTTCCAAGTCATAAATTGAAAGACGTTGACTGAAACCCATACCTAGTACCTGAGACCATAAAACCCTTTGTCGGCCGCCGGGCCGTAAGCCGTAACTTGCCGTAACCAATAAATAAACCAAATACCCCGTCTCCTAATCCCCTAACTAGGTAAAATAGCAATGGAACGAATAAACAATGCGGAATTATGTAACAAATATGCAAGCGTCTTTAAGGCCGAAATAACATGAAAGATTATATTGAACTCAACCTTAATGACAACGTGGGCTAGATCTACATTTGACGCCTCCTTCAATAATCTTCCCTTTGATAATGAACATAGAGATGTTTCGTAATATTATTGTATAAAATTTTTATTCCATCGAATTTGTAAAACACGAAAAACTTTTGATAATCTATCGGATCACGGTTAATACGGAATATTTCACCTTTAAATACATAACAACATGATTATATGGCGGGGGAGATGGTAAAATATGCATTATAATAACGTTTTTTTCATTCAAACATCAAAAATTGCCGTGCATCATGTTTCATCTGACATTTGTCGTAAATTAAGTTTGAAGGTTAGGAAATACATATGCATAAATTTAAAATGTAGATTGAAACGAAACTTCGCAAATGATTTTTGTAGTTTTTGGATGCGTTCACAGATTATAATTCCAGCGTCAAACAGCTCGTATGATATAACTTTCTGATTCAAGCATCAAGCCATTTATTTATGTGCGAAATCGTAGCTATTCGATGTCTGCTAGTTAGGTAGGACCATAAATGAACCTACAGGTAGGACATAATATTGAGCTGCGCATATTATTTTCATAAGGAATTTCTAGAAAAGGATTAAAATATCTTTAAAAATATACGATAGTCGACTGTGCCTGGCGAAAATACATCATAACAATAGTCTCTCAAATCTCAAATGCCATTGGAGCAAGCAGCAAGCGTGCAAAAAAGTTAAAGTCCGCCAACTAATAAGCAGTTTGCCGCGTAGACTTTGTGAGATTTTTCTGTGCAGTGCCATGGCAGGGTTGCAGTACGCAAACGGTTCTGAGGCAAAGAACCCGCTATCATTAGTTTGCGGTTAGCAAAATTACTTGCGGTGTCCTTTTATCAAACCGCTTGGTAAAATTAACCACAACAAGTCTTTCTTTCTCCCTCAATTCATATAGTAAACGAAAGCGTAAAAAAGAGACGGCGTATATCCACAGCTCTGTCTTCAACTGTCAAGTTAAGAGTGAGTAATCACTAACAAGTAAATATGTATAATCCAGTTGCCTTTACACCAATTTAAAATAAGATCAACAGTATGAACCTTTTGGAATGCTGCAACTTTTACTATCCGAATTCGAGTGGCTTTTTCGAGGGATGTACTTTAACAGTTTTAAAATTGTGTTTACTTTGTCCATGGGATGGTTTTGTTTTGATTTGTAATGTTTAGTCTCGATTTTAACGTTTCACCATCTACACCTTACCACCAACGCTCCATTTCTTCACCCGCTGACCTACGCTTTTTCGATTTTTTACCTACTGAACTCTCTGACCAACACTATTTTCCACTGAATGTCCTAACTCAACCGCCGACCCACCTCTTTTCCACTGTTTTTCGAGTTATTTTATCCAGTATCATACCGCCGAATATCGCATTTCCCAACTGCCAACCCGCCGCTTTTCCATTGATTTTCGAGTGATTTTTTCCAGTATTATACGAATATCGCTTTTTTTCGCTACCGATATTTCCCCGCCGACCTCCGCATTTCCACTATTTTCCGATAATCTGACAATTTTTGTGCGTATTTTTCTATCATGTTTTTATCCGGAGTACCTAAACCGGTTGTTGTAGAACGAAAACCATTAACGATTTCCCAAAAAATTTAAATCATCAGAGAGTTAGATGCGTCGCGCGGAGAAACGCGCATGCAATTGGCAAAAAGGCTCGCGATTCAGGTGACAACTTTAAATGGAATAGTGGCGAAAAGGGAGAATATCTTGAAACAATCACAGGAAACAGGACCTCTGAATCGCCAGAAGACGGTTCCTTGTGGAGTACAGGACATATCCGATCTATGCTCCGAGGAACCAGAAGAGGATGAAGAAGATATTGCTGAAGAAAATGAAAACCCCAAGAAAATACCAACCTGTGGGCAAGCACTCGCCCACTTAGATGCCTTTCAGCATTTCTTGATGGGGAGTACAGAAGTGCCCGAGTGCTTCAAGGGTTATTTGGCAGAGATGCAAAATTTTACAACAAAAGAATTCAATAATAGAGTTAAGCAATCTACTATAGATAAATACTTCGAAAAAAAATAATAATTTATATGTAGGTATGTAAATAAACTTTTTATAATCAACTATGTTCTACCATTTTTCATTTATTTCACATTCCCACCTTTTTCTAAATACATATGTAATACTAATTACCATGATAACTAGAAGATGTATATATATATTTTTTTTTTTGACCGCTTGGATCATATGAGCTTGTTTTCACGACAATTTAACGTAGGTAGACATAGGAATGACATATGCCCCGGACTCGAGTTATTAAATGGCTAAAATTGAATCCCACTTAAGAAGTTTTCCCACTTAAGAAGTTTTTTTTCCCCGGTCCCTTGGAAAACTTCTTAAGAGAGTTTCACTGTAGTTCAACCTAACCGCCGTGGAAAAAAATAATCATCTCAGGTGTCGATCGCCGAGAGATATTATTAGTGTTTTAACGTGCCTTGTGATCTCAAAACCCTCTTCAAATAATTTAAGTGTGGGCCCCACTTAAATTATCACATCAAGAAAACCAAAGCTGCCGGTGAGCACGCTGTATTGTGTAGTACTCTGTCTTGGTGTGGGGCATACAAATCTGTATCGGAGATCACAGGTTTCATTTGGCAGAAAGTAAGAATTATTTCCTTTCATCTGTACGAGTACGAGTTGACACAAGCAACCACGTCACCTTACAATATTTTTATTTTAAAATCTGGAGGATTCATCATGGAGAATCCAAACACATCTACCGATCCTGGATTTTTACCAGCTTTCTCTGGTCTTGGGGACAACTTTCACAAGGCCATTTTAAAACTATCAAGAAGATTATTTGTGGAAATCAAGTTGAGATGATTAGCTGTAGACAAGCTGTTCTTCTACTATCTACGATTCACGCAACAAAAGGTATCACACAATCCTATAATTAAGCAAGCCCCATTTTGCCAGACAATATAAATCTTAAATGCGTAACTCTAACTTCTGTTTACAAAAACCCCATCCTTTGCAGATCAGATGCTGATATTTTGCATTGGAGTTCTCACGTCTTTATAGCTTACCTTGACAAAATCCTCAGAACATTAGTTTGTATTTTACATAATAATTTTATTTAAAATTGTTGCCACTTAAAACCATAGTAATGTATGTAACATCGCTTCCAAGGACTACAAAACAACAATGAAGTTACAATATATGGACGTTCTGTAGAAATCTCAAGTGGCAGGCAAAATGTTTTCGATTTCATAGTTTTATTACTAAACTGTCATGTGTTGAGTAAGGTTGTGTGCTACCTACCTTAAATTGACTTCAAAAAGCGCCAAAATGCCCTCATGTGTGATAGAAAGTGTTTTAATTACTCGGCAAACACTTGTAAATGCAAAGAAATAACATTTCATTTGTAAATACATGCAAATTTATTTATACTTTTTTTTTCGATTATTATAAATAATACAGTTTCCCTCCCAAAGAATTTATGCATCATAGAGAAATGCAAGGCCGACTAGAGTAGAGGTTAGGGCGCGCAACAGCCAAATTACAAAGTCAATACTGCCGCCAACTAAATTTTACTGTTTAAAATAGTCTAATCACTCTGTTTAATCAATGCTTGCGGTAAAACAACATACAAATTAGCTGTAACAACGAGTATCAACAAGAATCGCCGCCAATTGCAAACTATCATTGCTCTATTATAGCACGGCACTGAGTTGATCACTTGACACCTCAAAATTCGTCAAGCACCCAGGCCTATAACTCTAGTCAGTCTTGAATACGAAGGCGCCACCCAGTCCTATCGTTTATTTCGTTCACACACATATTTTTTTTTATGTCTATCTTTGTCATACATAAACATTTGAATTAAGAATTTACTGGAAACATAAGAGTGCTTCTTACTTGCCACATTTTATCTTAATTTTGTGAGACAATAAGTCTAGATGCATTGTAACGCCATAGCAAAATAATATATATTTTTTAATGTGATAACAGAGAAATATCAAATCCATGTCTGTCTGTTTGTGCGCTTAGTTCTTCTAAACTACGTAACGGATTTTCATAGGGTTTTCACTATCATTTAGAGAATTTCTTCCACAAGGTTTATATATTTAGTTAATTTTTGTTTTATACTATATACAGAAGAGATAAAGAAGACTCTCTGTGGTGGTCGGCGTGGATTTTATTTATTTACAAATCTACAGGTTCATTACAAGATTGAGAAAATTTTGCACATCTGACCTTGAAAACAAGAGGAAGGTCAATATCTATAATAGATTTTGAAAACTCTGTGTAAAGCCAGGGCAACGCCGGGGACTTCTGCTAGAAAGAATTTAAGGTAAATATTCGGAATCGCTGGACAAGGGTTATATGAAATATTTATATATAAAACCTTCTGATTTACCTTAATTTACTATAAAAGGAATCTGACTGCATTTGGGATATTTTTAATTTTAGCATTTTAATTTTTAATTACGTAAATCGAAAATTCACTTTCGTTGTATGGGATGACAGCTGGACAGCTGGAATGGTTTCTGTTGATAAAATTTTCTTTTGTTTGTATTCCTGATACGAGTAGCTAGTATTTGAATCATTTCAGAATGCAAATTCTAGTTAGGTACTGTTTTGGCCAAACTCGAAAAATAAAATATTTTTATGTTACTTAAAAAACTTAAATTATT
Source organism: Hesperophylax magnus (assembly GCA_026573805.1). Classification (NCBI taxonomy): domain Eukaryota; kingdom Metazoa; phylum Arthropoda; class Insecta; order Trichoptera; family Limnephilidae; genus Hesperophylax; species Hesperophylax magnus. The sequence continues at coordinate 10,113,722 of JAIUSX010000072.1, forward strand.
TATATTTAGGTATTATTATAATTATTGTTTTATTTAACCTAAACTATAGTAACCTAACCTATAATAATCAATCCTAAACTAAACTAACCTATATCCTAACCTAACCCAAAATAATCCAACCTAACCTAACCTATAATAATCCAACCTTACCTAACCTAACCTATATCCTAATAATAATCGAACCTAACCTATAATAATCGAACCTAACCTACAATTATCCAACCTAACCTAACCTAAATCCTAATAATAAACCGACCTAACCTATAATAATCCAACCTAACCTATAATAATCCAACCTAACCTAACCTATAATAATCCAACCTAAACTAACCTAACCTATGTCCTAATAATAATCCAACCTAACCTATAATAATCCAACCTAACCTAACCTAAAATAATCCAACCTAACCTAACCTAACCTATAATAATCCAACCTAACCTAACCTAACCTATAATAATCCAACCTAACCTAACCTATAATAATCCAACCTAACTTAACCTATAAATGTTGGGGAACCTTTAATAACGCCTGCTCGCGTCCCCTTTAGAGTTATATCCCAGTTTTCAAGTAGTTTGTGGGCTACGCTAGGTTTGTATAGACTGGTTTGTGATTTCATTCTACCTAATCCAACCTAACCTAACCTAACCTATATCCTAATAATAATCCAACCTAACCTATAATAATCGAACCTAACCTACAATATTCTAACCTATAATAATCCAACCTAACCTATATCCTAATAATAATCATACCTAACCTATAATAATCCAACCTTACCTATAATATCCAATCTATCCTAACCTAAATCCTAATAATAAACCAACCTAACCTAAAATTATCCAACCTAACCTATAATAACATCACCTTTTTTAATTTTTCTATTTTATAAAACATACCTAAATATCTTTATTTTATTTTTCGAGTTTGGCTAAAATAGTACCTACCTAGTATTTGCACATGGTAAAAAATATAGCCACTCGTATCAGGAATACAAACAAAAGAAAATTTTATCAACAGAAACCATTCCAGCTGTCATTCCATACAACGAGAGTGAATTTTCGATTTACGTAATTAAAAATTAAAATGCTAAAATTAAAAATATCCCAAATGCAGTCAGATTCCTTTTATAGTAAATTAAGGTAAATCAGAAGGTTTTATATATAAATATTTCATATAACCCTTGTCCAGCGATTCCGAATAATTACCGAATTTAATTCTAAAGAATTTTATAGCTTGTAAATTGAATAAGAATCAGTATTTTTGGAAAAAACTGTCCCCATACATTGTGATAACAAGGTCAACAACAACAAATAACAAGCCTTTAGTTTTGAAACAAACACAAGATGCGTACAAACACATACAACAGCAAGAATGCACAATTAGTTTTCAGTAAAACATTAATAAAGTGTTATACCGCATACCTGTAATATAACTCACCTAAAAACAATACTCCTGAATGGCAGCATAAAACCAATTAACAAATAATTAAAATTAGGGTGCTTTGCTTTCTCAGGACAGTTACTTAAAAGTTAAATAAAATACCAAATAGGTGTCATAATTATATTATTGTATTTTTCTGGTGTCCCAAAATACTTAAAAAAAACCCTTCACTCTGTCCCCTCTCCATAAAAAGATCCTCCACACAACATCCTCAAAGATGACGGAGTTATGAAGAGATTCTGAGTTAGAGTTAATGTTAAAAAAAGGGTAATCTATGTATTTTTTACCATTGCATCTTTTCCGTGTATATGCCCCCGTTTATAATATTATACACCCATACTAAACAGTCGTACTAATAAAAAACACTTCCCAACCGTTTAATGGTGTTTTAGTTACACATTGAATAAAGATTGTACAATTTCTATTTTGAATTAATACTAATAAAAAATGTATTTAACTGCGCTGTGAAAGAACTGGCAACGTTGTAATTTTGGCAATTTTATATAGTTTTTAAAATGGTACTTGTTTTTATGACATCTTCAAAATGAAGAACTATATAGAACATAGGTTTCGACACGACTGTGTCATTCACTAGGGTTTTTAAGTTCAAATTTCAAGGGCACTCTTGACATTATAAAAATAGAAGACATATATATTCAAGCCCTTTTTCGGGGCTTTTACATGAGAATATTAAGAAATATATATTATTTATTGTACATAACTGAATTGCTTATATGAACGGCCCGCTAAAGTATGTCCACTAGACCTAGTTCAGTGAAACATTGCGCATTGTCTCAGTAATGTATCCTATATTAATTCATCCCTGCATTTCAAGGACAGATTTCAAAAGTTTAAAAAACACTTCCTAGAAAAACGATTGGCGAAACAGCGCTGGAAAGTGGTAATAATTTAGATGGTGGATGTTGGATGAATTATTATTACCTGTCTGTATAGGGAAGCTGTAGGCCGTATCGGTGAATTTGTCCGGGGCTGTAAAGGCCCTGACCTTGACCTTGTAGACGGAGCCAGACTTTAGAGGCCCGTTGCAATAGCCCGTGTGGCGCACGTCACACTCCTCCCACCCAATTGTGAAGTCCTCCACGGAGCTATTGTTGAATGGATAGTACGGTTCCATCACCTGAAACCAAAGCATTCAATTTAATTCAGAAAACAACTATGTACTTAAAACACAGTAACAGTGACCATCAACACACTTTTGAAAAGTGATATCTAGGATAAACAGGTTAAATGAGTTACGTTAGGTTAGGTTTAAAGGTTATTTTTTTAATGCTTTCATGACTTTTCAGAGGTGTGTTGATTTATCACTGTATTGAGTTGTCATGAAACTATTTTTATGCATTCCATTCCGTTACTTTTGCGTTCCACTTATAAGATTCCACTAGAGGTGAGTAAAACTTGAAACAGGTAAGTTTTTAGATTCTCACGGCCAAAAGCATTTTTGTTGTTTGTTTTTGGGGTGTTATGCCGTGTTGCGTTTTTTTTTTTTTTTTTTTACATCTTCGGATCTACCGGATCTGCCCTGATGATGGACACTGCAACGCTGTCCGAAACGTCGGCTAAAGAAGGAGTTAGCGCAACACGGCATAACACCCCAAAAACAAACAACAAAAAAAACTTGAAACAGTTCTTTCGTAAGTGTTTAAGTTCAAAAACAGTTGCAATAGTTTTGTGGATTTTGGGATTGACCGCACGTAAACCGATGCAAAGAAACGCATATTTATTAAACGTTTTCTCGTTAAACGGTTACCCATTACCTACCCGTCCACGATTGGACGCCCGTAAACTGTTGCAAAAAACGCTTCCGCCCGCCCGCTTCTGGCCGACTTTGAACCGATGCAAATAAATGCATATTTATTAAACGCATAATTATTAAATGCTTATTATTTATTATTTATTAAACTATTTTAATCTAATAGACCTTAAATTAATTACGAAACCAGACTTTGTTCAATTGAATGTAGAGGTGGGACATGGTAAAACACTACCTTTTGATCTGATTGATTAAAAATATAAATAGGTTCAAAATTTTTATTTAACTGACAAAGTAAATTAATAAATTTGCATGTTAAAAATATATAACTTTCCAATATTCATACATGAAAAAATTACAAAAATGCAATGTACAAACTTTTACAGAAAAGCCCACGTCATAAAGATTTAAAATCCTACCTGGTACGGAGGCCAAACGCTGTAAGCCTGCACGTCTCTCCAAGATGGCATCTCCAATCCGGAAGCGTTCTTGGAATCATCTTCCGCTACGATTATAGTGAACATGGTGATGTTTCCATTTTGGGAGGAGAAATAGTTCTTTCTGAATCGGATTTGAATGGTGGTTGGAGTTCTGCACACCTCCGTGGGAACCACTTGAGCCCTGGGCTTCGGAGGGGCTAGAATTGGCATTTTCTGCTTCCAAATAACCTCTTTACCATAACCTACTTTGGTCTCCGCTTGAATCCTGAATATGTAAGTTTTTCCCGGGACTAAATTCTTGAGGGATCCTTGGGTCTCCCAAGGTTTAAAGTCTTTTTTCAGCGTATGGATGGATCCTTCTAGTCCGTATGTAATAGTGAATTTTCTAACAATACCATTTTGTTCAGAAGGTTGTAGCGCCCATGTAAATGTTGTTTCGCTCGGTTGAATATCCATTGGTTGGAAACTAGAAACATTAATACATCAGAAATAGACGTAAAGAGTTACTGCGTTAAATGGCAGCAAAAGCTTGGAAAAAGTTGCAGTTTTTTAAATATTTTTTTGCAAGAGACCACGGGAGGTTAAATCACAGGAGAAGTCTACAATTTAAATAAGATCATATTATGTAAGTTTTTAGATTCTCACGGCCAAAAGCATTTTTGTTGTTTGTTTTTGGGGTGTTATGCCTTGTTGCGCTAACTCCTTCTTTAGCCGACGTTTCGGACAGCGTTGCAGTGTCCATCATCAGGGCAGATCCGGTAGATCCAAAGATGTGATCTTCGGATCTACCGGATCTGCCCTGATGATGGACACTGCAACGCTGTCCGAAACGTCGGCTAAAGAAGGAGTTAGCGCAACACGGCATAACACCCCAAAAACAAACAACAAAAAAGATCATATTATGTTTACAATTTTTGGCGGAGTTAGCACATGCATTGGGAATTCATAAATGCAAATTTAATGAATGCACTACGTCAATTGTCGCAGAGTTTTTCAAGCCATACAAACTCCACTGATCGGCGGAGCTGGTGGTGAAACAAGGATCATTAAATTCAACAAAAATATAACACCTTCTCGACCTCCAAAAAATAAGGATCATTCTCTTACCTGTCAACTTTGCCGGGCACACTTTCCAGGGTGGTGAAAGTAGCAGAAATAGGAAGAGAACTCCTCAAAATGCTGGATTCAGTTCCAGATCTAACACTGATAGTGAAAGTATAGTTTCTATGAGGCTTTAGGTTGGACAAGGTTATGTAGTCGTTCGATGTGACATTTTGCAAGAGAATTGAATCAGTGTTCGGGTATTGTTCTGTCAGGTATTGGACTTCGAAAGCGTTCCATTCTCCTTGAGGAGTGTCCCATTTTAAGGTTATTTCGGTATCAGTAATTTTTGTTTCATTTAAAGTTGTGATTGGTTCGGGATCTGTAATATTTGAAAATGAAATTATAGTTCTTTAAATTTTAAGTGGTTTGTTTAGTAATTAAAGGATATTTGTGCAGATTACAAAAATGTATATGTACTTGTAATGCATAATTATTGTTATATTCAAAAGATGCAAGAAAAAACTTGTATGCACTACATGCTATATTTTAATTCAAAAATACCAAACAGATGATCGCATTTCATTTATCTTAGTGAGTGAGTTCTGTTACCTGCATTTTTAAGCAGGTTTTCTTCATTATTTGATGAGAATTATATTAGTGATTAAAAAATGAATAAAAATAATCAAATATGGAAATTAAAATGAAACATTTAACTTACAAAGACGGTCCTGCCTCTGAATAGGCTGACTAAAAACACCGTCGCTTACAGTCCAAACAGTAATGTTATACAGTTTTCCTGGGATGAGCCCTCGGAATGTGACCTTTTTATCAGAATCATTGGCCGGTTTCTCTATGACGGGAATTCCAGGCTCGCTTAGTGAAAAGCGGTACAGATCAAACTTTGAGGACGACGAGGGGGTCGGAGTGTACCGAAGAGTTACCGAGTCTCGCTCCTGGTGATTGTTTACTACCACCACTTCGGACTGAATCAAAGGCACTAAAATGAGAACATAGGGAACATACAATCTATTAATATGAAAACAGACATCAATAAACTGGTCTCTCTAAACACAGCCACCATCTAATGAGGCTATTTTAGACCGGCGTTTACCATAGACAATAGAAACAAGAGATATGGCATTGAAGCGTGCCGACTATGACCAAACTGAACGAAGAACATAGAAATTAAGGCAATGCTGAGCCTGGATGCGATTTACAGTAGGTATATGGGTGAACAATATTGGCAACACTTTTATGTGCTTGGTTTCATAATAATAATGGTACATAGCTTTTGTCTCCTGTGTTTATTATCTGTGATGTTTACAGACCAGAAATATTGAATTCCTACAATGCGATAAAAGCGTTTAATTACTAGTTATATTGTTGATTTGGCATTCTAGCAAAAACAGCCAATTATTGTTTTACACAAGCAAAATCATGCATTTGAGATATCGATATAAAACCATTCAATGATACACAAATCTGTTATTATTATTACAGGTTAGTCGTGTCAACTCACTTGTCCTCGTGGTCAGGGTTGTTTTCTCACTCTCGAGGTTATAGGAGACAGTGAAGATTTCAAAATGGTATTGGACTCCTGGCCTCAAATCTCCAACAAGAACTTTGACGGGTTTGATCTCGTTTTCTGGTATGTTGGAGGTGGAGGGCTGGGCGTTGGTGATGTTCTTGCTGAGACGGAGCATGGACTCGGATGGGTCTGCACTCCACCAGCTGACCATGTAGGTCTCCACGCGCCCCTCCCTGCGCGGCCACTCCAGGGTTATGTTCGTAGAGTCTACCAGCAGGGCGATGTTGGATACGGGATTCGGACCTACAAATGATGAAACATATTTGTCACAATGTTAAAAATATACCAAACATATGTGCAACCTCTCCTAAAGTCAAAATATGTAGTATATAGTTTGCGAAGGATATAGATCTAATAGAGAGGGTACAGAGATGAGAAGAATGCTAGAAGACCAACTTCCACTGAAAATACTGAGGCCGATTCTAGCGGAAAAACGCAGGGTCGCCCAAGGCAAAGTTGAGAAAAGCGACTCCAGGAGCTGTGCGTGAAGCTGAACCTACCAAGTAACACAGAACAGCGACACCAATAGGACAAGGCGTAGATGAGAAGACATATTTTAAGCATAACCTCTTTGACTTTACACTGAAAAATGTATAGGAAGATTCATAAAATAAAATATACTCACGGACGGTATGATTGACCTGCTGGGGACTGGTGCTCTCCACTCCAGCGCTCACGGTGTTGACCTGGATAGTGTAGCGCTCCCCGGGCGTCATGTCCGTGACCTCCGCCTCCGTAGAGCTCGCCTGCACGGGCGGCAGGCGCACCCACTGGGCGTCTGACTCTGTCTGGTAGCGGATGGCGAACTCACTGACTACAGAGGTGCCGGGTTCGGGACCGCGCCAGTGCACCAGCACAGAGTTGCTGGACACACGCTCTATGGACATGTTGCTAGGTGGAAGGGGTACTGAAAATAAATAAATATTTTTATTTATTCACACATCTTAATCACTAATCCTTCATGCATTATCTTAACGGCTCTCAAAACAAACGATCCAAATTCACTCTTTAAAGATGGCCTTGGATGGCGGTCTCTCCCAGAAGGTTTTTCAAATTTGTTAACAATAGTGCCTATTTTTATTTAACAACTATACAACAAGCCCAGTGTCTTAGAAGCTAGATTTACTCGGGCTTCTATGGAGCACGGATACTTGAGCTAGCTGATGACCTACTCCAAGCATTTCTGGGTCATTAAACTGTTTAGATGATCTGATGATAAACCTCAGGAGTTTGTAGCAAGCTGGAGTGAGTCTGAGAAAGTTAGTTTGCCCTTTTATGCTGTACTAAAAAACTATGGGTTTCTGGGAGGAAGTTATAGATAATTATTATTAAACATATTTTTAATAAAATTCTTATTTATTTTTCTCTGACAATGCTGCTACACTACCAAGATCGGTTTGCTTTTGTAAGCTGTCTTGCTAAGAGATTATTTGTTTATCTTTATTGTTACGGTCTTCGTGCAATATTAAACTGTGTGTGCCAGTGGAAGAAGGTATAGGAAAAGAAGGAGAACGAGAGGAAGGAGAGGAACGAGAAGAAGAAGCATATAGGTGAAAGTTGTGATTCGTTGAACAGTGAATATTAAAAATTATTAGATTTTTTTGTTAAAGTTTTGGGTGTTATGTATTGTGTTTGCTCTAAACAAATTAAAATTGTTTGTTACAAGTAAATTTTTCATTTACAACTATAAATTCGTTGAGATTCTATCTATTGTTATAACTAGCACAGTCCTGTGAAAAATCACAGGACAATCTGAATTCTCGACAAATCAGTTCCAATTTTGAAAATGACATAATTTAAGTATTTTTCTGTTAAAATATTATACTATAGGTAGGTACGTTAGGCAAATTTGAGTTCATTGAACCAGATTTTACGCAATACTAACACACGGCACAGACCATTGAATAGAGTATTTTATTTAGTCATTGGTATAGACAACTGAAATTAGAAGGTTTGATTGTGTAGTTCTAAAATATTTCTTTAATATGTAGGAATTTAAAATTTAATTAATTATGCACACTCTAATACAGTTGTCATACGGAATGCATTGCAGCACCCGGCTGACTCGAGCATGCATTCCATGGAATTAGAGAAACAAATTTACCGTTGAGGGCCGTTAAGGTTTAGGTGTTTCAAATTTCATCACGATTAATCAATATTATTTATAGATGTCAGCACCTTTAAAAATTTTATCATTTTAAAGATTACAAAATATGAAGTTGAATGGTCAAAAAATGTATACTTACAAACTGCTTGAAAGTATTCATGAGGTTCACTGGGCAGATCGTGGCTGAGGGCAAACACCTTTACTTCGTACACTCCGCCGGGGAATAGGTTGCGAATCAAAAGACGACTGTCCATTGTGGAAACCTGCAAATTATATGGAACAAACTACAAAAACGGTACAAATAATTGTGACTCACACTTAAGGGTACTTACTCCTTACAAAGTGAACCTTGTCTGATAGTAGTTTTATGTATTTTTATTAAATTTAAGAACCAGGGTATTTAGCACGGTCGATCGATAAAAGATTTTTCGATAAAGTCATCGTTCCAGAGCATGACTACCGATCTCTAACGTAGAAAAAACAGAGCACCCTTGTCTGTATAGTGTAAAGGAAGGGGAACTATTTCGCCACCCGGTTGGTCAGATTTGTGAAGAGGGTTAAGGTAGAAGCTGTAGGAAGGGATTTATTTACGTAGGCCTTGAAGAGGTCCGGATTATATTAAGGAAAAACAGATGCCGGTAGCTCATTCTTCATATGAGCCGACTTACACAAAAACGAGTCAAAGAAACAACCCATTTTCATGAGGCCAACATCAACTGTGAATGGGTGTTCCGCTCGTGTACGTCGAGTTTCACGCGTGTGCACCGGGGATCAATGCTGCAGGCTCCATCAAAATACCTGTGGAACAGACTCAGCATGCCCACATTGCGTCTGTGCATTTGTGATGGCCATCGGTCTGTCAACAACAGATTGTCAATCAGACGGACCTCCTTTGCACAACTTACCAACATTATCGATAAAATCTTTACCTATATTTATATAACATTATCGATAAATCCTAGACACCCAGGTCCTGCTTAGTTTCTCCTGGAAATCGTGTTTGAAATTCGATGATTCTTGCGAAACCATACTGACCGAGACTGACATGACATGAATCAAGTATTTGATTCGCTTGTATCATACGGGTATGAGCCTAGTATGGTAATCAAGAGAACATAAATGAATTGTAATATATTTTTTTTTTTGTATTAGGCAATTCACCCTGTAAAACAAAATATATATATTAAAAAAAAAAAAAAGATCAAATGTCTTCCTCGGGTTTTCACAACTTAAATCATTAATAAATTTAATGAATTTAATATCAGACGATCACTGTTACCCTTCAGGCTTCTAAATATTTTTACCAACAATTTGAAATTTCAAGGTATTTTAAATGTGTTATATATTACTTATTTTTGAAGTTGTCACGAAAAAAAATACCATTTTAGAAACTAGAAAAAATTATCTTTCAGATGTTTGCATTAGATATAAACATTGATATTTATAAATAATAAAATTTTAATATCAAATATGAAAATGTTAACAAAAAAACTTACTGAGACATTTTGTCTCGAAATGTCCACAATTCGGAAAGAATTCAATATTTAGAAAACAAATTCCCCTCATGTAGGGTATTAGTAAGAAAACTGTCACTTAATATTTTAAACCGTTTATAATTTTTTTATTTTTTTTTATTTCCCATTTGAAAAATTTTGAGGATTTTATCCTAGGAATAAAGTATAAATACTTGAGACAAAATGAGAACATTAAATGTTTCTCTTTCAAATGAAGAAAGAATCATATCTTTCATATTATAGATAAAATAAACTTTTCCTTTGTCCTTCAAAGGCTCTAATGGAATAAATATGATGTTTGTCGCTAGAAATGTCCTTTCGAGGCTTGAAGAGTAAGTAATTCTAGATTAGCATTATTTACCTTTTCAATGTGTCCAGTATCATTCCTGGTGTACCATACTTCGTATTTATTCTGTTTGGAGGTGACATCGGTCTTCCAGCTGATGTTGAGTCCACCGGGGATGGAGCGGAGGTCTTCGATAATGGGTGAAGAGGGCCGTGTGGTGACATACATCACGGTTTCATTGGACTCCATCTTGTTTGAAACTGCTTGTACCTGAAAAATTGATTTAAATTTTTTTTAAATGGGGCTTGTTCATTGATATTTTGATGGAATAATAAATAAATAATATCCATGGACTTCTCACAATACAAGAGGGCAAAATATCATCAAACTGCACATCGCAGTTGATTACCGTTTTCTAAGGATTACAAATTGAAAGTACGATTGTGAAATACAATAAAATATAAACTTACAGTTATGGAGTAATTTCGCCCGGGCAATAGACTTTCCAGTGCAATTTCAGTCTTCTCTGTTAATACTGTATTACTATCTTCAGTAAATATTTCTACCTCGTGGTAATTCACCTGTTACAAAAAAGATTAAACATGTACAAAGGGTTTTTTTTAAACAAGGGATTGGTTGGGTTTACACAACACTTTAAATGTTTGACCAGTTTAAAATGTAAAGCTTTTAAAATGATCGGCTATCGGGTTAGTATTGCCAAAGTTGAGAGAATAATGTTGCTATTGATTGGTTCCGTTTGCTGTTGATGTACAGCTCGGTGTGTGTGACATTAAGCTAGCTGTCAGACAAATCGAGTTTGAATCTAATATAAGTCAGTGGCAACTTAATAATAATAATGTTGCTATTGATTGGTTCCGTTTGCTGTTGATGTACAGCTCGGTGTGTGTGACATTAAGCTAGCTGTCAGACAAATCGAGTTTGAATCTAATATAAGTCAGTGGCAACTTAATAATAATAATGTTGCTATTGATTGGTTCCGTTTGCTGTTGATGTACAGCTCGGTGTGTGTGACATTAAGCTAGCTGTCAGACAAATCGAGTTTGAATCTAATATAAGTCAGTGGCAACTTAATAATAATAATGTTGCTATTGATTGGTTCCGTTTGCTGTTGATGTACAGCTCGGTGTGTGTGACATTAAGCTAGCTGTCAGACAAATCGAGTTTGAATCTAATATAAGTCAGTGGCAACTTAATAATAATAATGTTGCTATTGATTGGTTCCGTTTGCTGTTGATGTACAGCTCGGTGTGTGTGACATTAAGCTAGCTGTCAGACAAATCGAGTTTGAATCTAATATAAGTCAGTGGCAACTTAATAATAATAATGTTGCTATTGATTGGTTCCGTTTGCTGTTGATGTACAGCTCGGTGTGTGTGACATTAAGCTAGCTGTCAGACAAATCGAGTTTGAATCTAATATAAGTCAGTGGCAACTTAATAATAATAATGTTGCTATTGATTGGTTCCGTTTGCTGTTGATGTACAGCTCGGTGTGTGTGACATTAAGCTAGCTGTCAGACAAATCGAGTTTGAATCTAATATAAGTCAGTGGCAACTTAATAATAATAATGTTGCTATTGATTGGTTCCGTTTGCTGTTGATGTACAGCTCGGTGTGTGTGACATTAAGCTAGCTGTCAGACAAATCGGGTTTTAATCTAATATAAGTCAGTGGCGACTTAATAATAATAATGTTGCTATTGATTGGTTCCGTTTGCTGTTGGTGTACAGCCCGGTGTGTGTGACATTAAGCTAGCTGTCAGACAAATCGAGTTTGAATCTAATATAAGTCAGTACTGACTAAATAATAATAATATTTGGATTATTATTTTTTGGTAAACTAATGTTTTTAAGACAAGATTTTTTATGCATAGCACAAAGGGTAACAATTATTTTACAAGCAATAATTGTTCGCCTGAAACACTCATCCACATTGAAAAATCTCCTGATAAAAGATACATGACGCCAACGGGAATCGAACCCGTGTCCCTTCGATTTCCGGTCGACAGCTCTGACCACTGAGCTATGGCGGCTTATCTCTTACCCGCGAAATTATTCAATATATACTAGTGTTTCATTCAACAATTACTGCTTGTTACATTTTTCACCTGAAAACAACCAACTTTATTTTATAACAACCAACTTTATTTACACGAAGGGACACGGGTTCGATTCCCGTTGGCGTCATGTATCTTTTATCAGGAGATTTTTCAATGTGGATGAGTGTTTCAGGCGAACAATTATTGCTTGTAAAATAATATTTGGATGATTTGTTTTTGTGAAAAATCACCTCAAGGGTACTGTACAAATATGTAATATATTTCTACAATGCTCTATCTTATTACTAACTATAGACTAGACCAGAGGTTCCAAAATTGTTCTACATGGACCCCCAAATTGACATTTTGGGTTGCTGGGGGCTCATATAGATTTAAATGGGGGAACACTGGAGCGGACCCTCATTTACATCAAAGCAGAGTCATTCAAGCCTTCCATAAATGATTACGACAGATTACACAGTTTACACAATACTAATAATAGACATAGATATTACTTATTTGATCTTTCGAAAGTTGTTTATTGAGGATAAATCGAGTGCACATTCTTCTGTCAGAATTAATATATTGAAGCAAAACATTGCACATTGGAAGTTGCGAATTTTCCCAATTCCCTAACTTGTCATTGACAAACGTCCAGGGTAATGACTTTTTATTCTACTACATTTAAATGTACTTCACACAGACTTCAATACATGACAAGACGAACTGATCGGAATAAGCACTAACAAAGAACTTGAGGGGCAGTTCTAGCTTATATTTATTGCTTATGAACTTCATTTTTATTTTAACTCAAAAGGGCGCCCATGTCTGCGCAGTGTAAAGACAGGGGAACTATGTATATTGCAACCCAGTTGTTGGACAGGCAAGGGAATCTTCTTACGAAAATAAGAAATTAAAATCACGTTTGACGTTAATATGTTCAGGAAAATTCAATATTCGGCAGGCACAGGGGTCAACGGGATAAAAAAGTTTGGGAACCTCTAGACTAGACAGACTATTATCAACTTACTAACACTGGCTAACAGATTGCATCCACCGGTTCGTAGATCACTAATACAAAACTATATGTGCAATGTTAGAATGTACATATATTATTATTTATTTATATTCTGTACAGGCAGATAACTTACTCCCTCTCTTCAAAGCAAGTTGTACTAATGAATAGGTCTGTATAAAACTTTCGGCATCTTTTAGTTATAAATGTTTTCAGAAAGAAATATATTTTTAAAATAATTACCTTATAACTATCTTGGGTACTGGCATTTGAAGGCATCCACATGACAACTAAATTTGTGTCCTCATTTATATATGACTGCAAGTTGTAAACAGGTAAAGGTTCTGGAAAAAAAAACAATTTTCAGTTGCAGGCGAAGGTTTATTCCTACGATAAAAAAAAGAGCGGGTGCTATGAGGATATTTAAAATTTTTTAGATTTCTAATGTTTTTCAATTAGAGATAGCGTAGCGCCTCAAGGGTCTAGATACCTTCCTAACTATTTACCCCCTCTTCCCTGGTGCAACTCATATCCCACTCAGCACCGCCACGACCGCGTGGTGAAGTGCTTGTGAGTACCATGAGCTTCCAGTGTTCCATTTTTTAATTAAGTAATAAATTACATTTGAAATAGCATGAGCATTTTGCTCGCGCGCGTCTTTCCTTGTATTTCTTTAAAGCATGCCTCCATGGGTTAAAAAATTACTCAAAAAAGAAAAGCAGTGTAGACAACTATTGAAATTTTCGGCACAGTGTCGTAATATCAAACATTTTTAAACTCCAACTGGGCTCAGTCCTCTTCCAATACAAACTTACTCAGTGTAACATCCCCAGTGGCGGGCCACGAGGTAACCTTCCCAGACAAGGTCTTGACGATGACAGGGTACGTCTTGCCGGCCTCCAGCTGCTCCTTGAACTCCCACCACGCTTGGCCTTCGTCTCGGTTCCTCATAGCCGGCTGCAACCGGCGTAGGGTGGATATCGACACTTGGTATTTGTCAAATTCACTGGAAAGGAAAATAATTATATTTTAGGGAATCTCTTAACCCTTCGAATGCCAGCGTAACCGTAGTGAATTTGATAGGAACTTACCTCTATTTTATGGTATTTTGAACCATAAAAAATGCTTTTAGCATACTAATATAGCATACTAATAATAATAGTATACTAATTGAATTTAAACGAGCTTTAAAAACAAAATTATTTAAAAAATCTTACCATTTATAAATTTTAACTTCTTTTCAATATTTTATAATAAGCCATATTCTAAAACTTCCGGTAATTGTTTGGTTTCGGTTGTCTCCTTATTGTACCTTTTTAAAGTGTCTGCTCAAAACATTCTCATTTCTGAGCACAAACTGCCTCCTGTTTTATGTTATGTTTTAGTTTTAATATTTGTGTTTTGTCCTGTCCTACTGTTATTGTTATTCTAAGTTTTGTCATCACTTTGTATAAACAGTGTATTAAGTGTTATAATATTAGATCTGTATTGGGTAAGGGACACTGTAGGAATAAGTTTGTTAAACGAGTAGTTAAGCGCACTTGAAGTGAAATGACACTAAACTGCGCTATATAAATTCCATGTTATTATTATTATTATTATTAATATATTTTATTGTTTGGCAAGGAAAAATGTATCTTAATATTATTGTAGCTTGTCGTTTCATCACTTACTAACATATTTATTTTATCTGTGAAAAAGCGCATTACAAATTCTATGTAAAATGTCATAATTCCGATTTTCAAAAGTCATAGTACTGTACTTTTTTACAGGAATGTCTCATACAACTTTTATTACGAAGAACGCTTATTTAACAATTTCTCTAAATATATGTAGATATCCTGGGGAAACTATATAGGATAGGTATGTACAATTTTTATTTATTTTTTTTTTTTTACTTCCAATTTTATGTCCGGGTTAAATCTTCCCCATAGGAAAAACTAAACCCTTCCACTCACTTTTCCACAAATGATCATCTAGTCCAGTGGTTCTTAACCTTTTTGGCTGGCGACCCAAGGTACGAATATATTTGAAGTACGCGACCCTAATCTAATTTTTTATTTTTTTTCCATTGACAGGTTATGTAATTTTATACCATAAAATTTATACGATGTATTGGTAAAATTAGAAATAAACAAATTTATTTAAATGTTCTGTATTAAAATCAGACCAGCATTAAAACAGTTAAAAAATTTACAGCAAAATAATCAGTGACTACCCTGGTGTTGTATTTTTGAACAAAGATCATGTATACGTGGAGTTATGTTTATAGAAAGTGCACACCGCATGTCATGCTGAGGATCCAACCTATTCCTGTACTTATTCTTCATAACAGCAAGGCATGAAAATCCTGCTTCACATAAATAAGTAGTTGGGAAAGGTAGCAGGGCTTTTTCAGCTTCATTGCTCAGAACAGGCTTCCCAGATAATTGTGCCCAAAATTTTGTGAGACTCGTTCTGGCAAATCTCTCTTTTAAAAGTGCATCACCTTGCATTTCGAGCAATTCTTCTTGTAATCCAGCTGAATCGTTTTCAACGCCCATTACATCTACTTCAAATGGATTTCTTACCCAACTGTATTTCACGATATGGACATTTTGTGGAATATATCTTTCCATTTCATTTTAAAGTCTTCTCAAATGTTCTAAAAAAATAGGCATGGTCTCCACGAAAATACGGTTGCCATTAAGATTAAGATCTTCCAAAAACAAGTTTAATGTTGGAAACGCTGCCAATTGACATTGAGCAATTTTATTTTGCCAAAATTTTGTTTTGTTTTTAAAAACAGTAATTTTTTCATAAATGTCTACTACAGTGCGATTTTGACCTTGCATTTCTGTGTTCAACTGATTCAAGTGGTGGAAAATATCACCCAAATATGCCAATTTAGCCATCCATTTGTTGTCACTGAAGCGATCAGCACATTCGTGTCTTTTATCTGTCAAAAATATTTCTATTTCTGTTTTAAGAGAAAGAACTCTAGCTAGAATCTTTCCGCGGGATAGCCAGCGAATATCCGAATGGTATAATAAATTCTGGTGTTCTGAACCCATTTCTTCGCACATCAGTCGAAATATCCGAGAGTTCATAGCGCGTGCCTTTATGAAATTTATAATTTGTATTACGTCCTGTAACACCTGATGTAGATCTGGCTGCATATCACGTGTAGCCAAGTTTTCTCGATGTAAAAAGCAGTGTATTAAAACAACCTCTGGATTTCGTTCCTTGACTTTGGCACAAAACCCGATGCGACTCCCTATCATTGCCGGTGCTCCATCTGTACAGACTGCGAGACAATTGTCCCACAGTAATTGGTGTTCCACAAAGAACTTGTCTATTAAAAGAAATATATCAGCCCCAGTTGTAGTTTCAGAGAGCTTTTCACAAAGCAGGAACTCTTCATTGAAATTTTGTGGAGTTCTGTATCTTACGTACACCAACAGCTGTGGGAAATCTTCAATATCAACTGATTCGTCGATTTGAATTGAAAATTTGATGGCTTTTTTGAGATCCGTTATTAATTGTTCTAAAATATCTGATGACATTAAATCTATTCTCTTTTTCACAGTATCGTTTGAAATTGGCACCATTTCCAGCTTCTTCGCAATTTCATCTCCACAGACAGTTCTTGCCATGGCTATTGCAGCTGGTTTAATCAACTGCTCAGCAATACTATGGGGTTTTTTACATTGAGCTACTTTTAAAGCTACTTCGAAAGAAGCGTAGGTAGTTTTTTCTAACGAAACTGTTGCTGAACTTGATGGTGCATCAAGTCTCATGCGCTTTGTTTGTGTTTCTTTTTCTTTCCAAAAAGCAAGCGGTTTATTTGCGTACGTTGGATGGACTTTTTCGAGATGTCTCTTCAATTTGTTTATTTTTAGCGATTCATTTGAAAGAAGTTGCGTACAAACCACGCATTGTGGACGTGGCACACCAGAGCGATCTTTTATTTCAATAAATCCTAAGGCTAAAAATTCTTGCTTGTATGTTAACATCCGTTTCGCCATGACTGTCCACAATTCGAAAGACTTACTGAAACAAAACGACAAATTATAGAAATATACTATTCTATTCGTTCATCGGCGAATTGTAGGCTAACAATGTCATTTATTGGAAAAAAATATTTTACCTTCTTTCGATAACAGCAATCGCGAGTTGCACTTTTAATCTTCCACAATTGATTATCACAATTTTGTAGCACTTTGTAGTTGTCAACAAAGAGTGTATTGTAGTCAAGTATAAACGTTATTCACGTAAAACAGTATGAGAACGAGCGTGCAATCGTAAACAAACTCGCTAGCAAACTGACCGAGATGAGACGAGACCGACCGACCAGCGCGGTGCGGCGGGCGGCGCGGGTGGTGACCGAGCCGAACCGAGCGATGCCGACTGCGTGAGCCGAGCGGTGGCGATGGCGCGCACTCCTCGCTTTGCGCCCCGCGCCCTTCCGCCCATTAAAACAGAACTAACATGTCGCGATTGTGAACAATAGATGTCCTTGTTCTGAGAGTAGTAATAATTGTGACTATACTAGTTTAGTGACATCGATCGGGATATCAATACGCGATTTCCGCGACCCAACCCAAAACCTCTCGCGACCCAAATTTGGGTCGCGACCCGAGGTTAAGAATCCCTGATCTAGTCAATCAACACTATGCAAGTGCATTATATAAGCAAAATAAATACAAAACAATACAAGAACAACACGTCAACTCACCAGAGATCAAATGGGAAAATAATTCACCAACTCCAAATATTTTCATATCAGAGGGTTCGGCTCGGTAGAACTTCTAACAGGGCCTATAAATCCTACTGATCCCTCAACATAAATATTTAAAAAATCTTTCGTTATCCTACATGTATTCAAAATGACCCACTTTTGCATCTTTATATATAATTTTTTTGATAGATCTAATACGCCTAAATTTTTAATGAGAGAGCTAGGTATAATGCCAGTAGCCGAAATAACGAATGGTAATATTTTTATAGTCCGAGAATGCCAAATTCTTTTTATTTCATTTCCTAAATCTGTGTATTTTCTTATTTTTTCATTAGCAGATTTTTGAATATTACAGGAATTTGGAATAGCGACATCAATGATATAAGTTATTTTTTTAATTTTGTCATGTAAAACTATATCGGGTCTATTATGACTAATCGTAATATAATATAATATACACATTATAATTTACATGGTACAATTTACAAAAACAACATTTTGCAAAAAACAAGCAGGTTATTACGAAAATAGTGTCAGCCGGCGCATGGCTGGCCTCTCAGCATTTGGCTGCTGGCACACTAAGCCCGTCATCCCACAGGTCAGTAAGCAATTAACATAAACTAAATAATGTAAGACCCTGCGCAGAAAAGTTCCCCACTGAACTGCGCTGCTGACCGTTATCTTACTATGGCGAACTTAATTTTAAGCGCAGGGTGTTGCAGCATTTGGTTTATGTTGAATACTTATCAACACGTGGGACAATGGGCTAAGGGTTAAATATCGTTCTACAATATCTGATGAAAAAATGTGTATAGAGATAATCAGTGACTAGAGATAAATATATAAATATTAGCCTTTCTCCATCCCTTTATCTTTAAACTCTCCTACTTCACAAACAATATTCCATCACATTTTGGGTCAAATAAATAATTTACTGATCAAGAAGACTAGTAATGAAAATATTGTATTTAAAGACAATACCAAAACTGTTTGCAAATTAAATAAATACATCCCGTAGAATAAAGAAGAACACAACAAATACAATAAGGCGTCAGGTAAGTGTGAGAGAAACAGAGCGCATGCTAAATGTGCTAGAACCAAAAGGTACTAAGTCAGTGGCGATATTTGTTTTTATTCTGTACATGTAAGGCATTTCTAGTGTGCATTATCTACTGAGTGATACATCCTTATAACAAGGAATGAATCACAATAATCAAAATAAGATTAATAACCCATATCAATTATCACTGAACCAATTTCATCTGAATAAATAGCATTCACGTGATAAGAACTGTTCTCGTTTGTGAATCATTGAACTGAATAAAGGCATCTGGTGGAAGAGTGTATAGCTTGACCGCAAGCAAAAGAAGGCATCTGTTTGCGTGCGTAGAAAGGGCGTGATTTGTTAGCAGTTCCCTAGCAATCGTTGGTGACTTGCCATGCCACACTCGCCTACTGCACCGCGCTTCATTCCGGACAACGCTAGAGTACAGTTTTTTGTTTTCGCTTGAACTATAGCTCTGCAATGAACAATGGCTGTGGATGCGTTAAAGGTTAAGCCCTTGAGGTGTTTTTGCACAAAAACGGCGCTATAAAAGTCATCCAGGTATTATTATTATTATTAAATAATGACATAGTATATAGGGAAGTTAGCATATAATTTTTACGAACTATGATTCTCTATATATGATGTCTGGGGATAAAGTGCGCTAACTTCGGGAGGTAATTATGCATGATGGTAGAAATAAAAACATAACTTTATAAATAACTTTTTTAGAAATTCCAATGTTTATTTTCCAATACAAAAATATTTTTCGATAGAAGAATATTTATTTTCCCATGCAAAAAATTCAACTTTTTAACATCAAAACTACATTAAAATGTTAGAATTTCGAATTTGTTTATCTTTTTTACTTCTAACATCAACTTATAACAATACGGACACCCTATATACTATAAAATAAGAATAATTCCGTGAATTTATTTATTAGTTTGTTACCTCTCTCCTTTGGGGGGGTCCCACATTACTTTGAAAGAGCTAGAAGTGATGGAAGCCTCATCCACAGTTACATTGAGAGGCCTCAATGGAACAGTTCGGTACTGAGCAGTGGTTGGGGTTGAGATTTCTTCTTCAGACATTGTTTGGACCGATATGTTGTAGGCTCGACCTAGAATCAAGAAATAAATGTAAATAGATCAGTGGTTCGCAAAGTGTGCAGTATTACCCCAAGTGATCCCAGAGCAGATCAGCAACACGAGGAAAAGTATGGTCCAGGGCTCAGGGATCGATTCTCGATAGACTCAAATTAGACTTGATTTCTGAGTATGATTTCAAATTAGACTCAAATTAGACTTGATTTCTGAATATGATGGCCTCCATGGTAGGGGGGATACTAGCCTCGGCTATGTATCCAGAGGTCAGGGGGTTCAGACTGACTGGAATTCTCGCCCTGGTGAGAGACCACCACTCAGCACCAAAATATTGCTTGAAATGTGGACCAGAACAAATGGCGAGCCTTTTTCGACTCCAAACGATTGGAAGCAGTTGGGCCTCTTGTGTGGCACCTACTCACATATTTTTTTTTTTTATTTCAATAAATGACTAGATTTTTCATAGTGCGACAGATCAAACCAGGAATGAGTCCCTTGAAGGCAGCCTGCGCTGGCCCCGGGGGCTCGCCCTCCTTCTCCACGTACAGCACGCTCTCCAGGGCGTCGGGGGGCTCGATGGACACCTTGTAGTGGGAGTAGGTGCCGGCCGGGTAAGGCGGCTGCCAAAGCACCAGTAGCGTGGTCTCATTGCGGAACCACACGATAAACTTGCCAGGGGTGTTGGGCTCTGCAAATTCAAGGAAAAACAATATACAAAATGGGGAAATGTTGAAAAAACTCACAATTTCCATAGTGACAATTTTAATAAAAAATTGTCCAATGCCAGAGAATTACAGAGCATTAAATTATTCAATTATTATTGGTTAAAAATATTTCTATATGATCCTTGGCATACAAATTCTAGATAAACTAACCCTGATCAACAATATAATTCAGATATCAGGAAGCTTATCAGTATATTAAGCAATCGTATAAACCCAGGATAAATATGGGGAAGATATATCATTCAATTCAATTTATTATTTCAAAATACTTCATACTCTAAATGATATCTGTCTAAACTCAAACATTGACATTTTTCAGATTCACTCTCCAAATTCAAATGTGGCATCATGTCAATAATATAAACTGTTTAATGCGCAAACATATACATATACACACACACACACACACACACTAACACATACATTACACACACACACACCTATATACTACACATGTCACCTGGTAATTAAGGAATAAACACAGACATTACAAGGAAACATATCATAAGTCCCCAACATGAAATATCTAATTCTTGTATATTTTTTCATCACTGTAACTCATGCACTGTTTGCTTCCATAACATCAAATAAACAAATAAAAAACATTACAAAATTGGTCATTTTAATGCGTTTTTAAACAAATTTACAAAGGAGAAATACATAAATATTAAAAAGTAGGTTTCAACTGTACTAATAGCAACAGAGCTTGCCTTTTAAAAGCATCTTCATTGATGCTAAATATCTGAATTGATTCTGTTCAACAAGAGGATTGCTCTCAGCACCGGCATGACCATTGGCAAGTTATTCTGTTACTGCAGGCTGGGAGATAAAACAGCATATGCTGTCTGTGAGATAACATAGAAATTAATGATAACCGAGTTTTCAAACCATCTACGAATCAGTCTGAAGAAATTTATAACAACGTGTACATCCCTTCTGGCTCTTACATGATTCATTACGAGCATACCCTAAATAAAGTCGGTACGACACAGCGAGGGGTAGTTGCCATACTCCCTCAGGTAGAGAAATCTCAGAAATATCACAGTATTTGCAATTTATATATTGACTAGGTGTACCCCACCACACGTTACTGTAGCTCAGTCGGTCTGTGCAGATTGAAAAACATTAGTGCGTTTTGCTTTTACGTCCAACATATGGCACTGTTATTTAAAAGTTTTTACCTGTCATAGGTGACATTTATATAATATAGGTATATAAAAACACACGCATATTCTAAAGCAAAATTTCAAAGAAATCGATGAAGAACTTTTCGAGATTTAAGATTTTGAACAAATGAACATTTACATTTTTATTTATCCACTCCAGTGCTCAAGAGCTGCTATTTCAAGAGTTGGAAATTTATCGCCCCCATTTAAAAAAAATATCATACCTCTGAATTTTGATAGGGAGCATAAAAACTGATTATATTGCTATACAGTCAATGAATTCAAAAATTATATTTGTATATCTTTCTAGAGGGGAAGATACTGCCAATGTTTACCCGGTGTTGCTTGAAATGACTCTAGCTATGTTAGTAACCAGATTTGAGTGTTTAGAACCATCTAAGCACTCTCACTCCCTTTCTTCCACTTAAAAAATTACCCAATTGGAAGTGTCACAGTCCCACTGGCTGACATGGGATTCTCATTGAAAATTATGTTGATTTTGGTCATACATACAAATTCGATTCATGTGAGCTATTTATGGAATCCCAATTATCATACAAACCTTAGTAATGACATAGTAATTACGACAGTAGATAGTAGGAATAAATACGCAAGTTGTATGGTGTTATCTCTCTAAAACAGGTATGTATCACAAGTAGTTCAAACAGACTACATAGTACTTAAGATAATTATTGTGATAATGATTCATACTCCTTTCACTGGTGAAGTTCAACATTCTTATCACAATCCAAACATGCGAGACCCTGACCTTCTCTCATCACCTGTTCAAACTTATCACATGTTTACAAATAGCAATTAAATAAATAAAGGTCTTACCCACTTTATAATACCTCTTCCGTTTAGCTGGACAGAAGGATGAACAAATTATTACATCATTAAAAATCAGGTGATTATTTTAATGCCCTCTTCCTGGTTACCGAACTAAATAGTGTTACATTAAATACCAACCTTGGTAATACATACATAAAAATCTAGCTTCATCTAAAACAAGGAATATTCTAGAATTCAGCTAGACTCTAGGAAATGCTCTTGCAGTCTTCAGACTGATTGCCTTTATTGACTTGACTGAAAGGTATTTTTAATGGAGTTGCACAGGATTCTGAATTGTGTGAATGTGGAAAAATTCAAACAACAGACACATCGTAGATGGATCTCCCCTTCATCAGTATCCAGGAGGTATATCTGTGCTGAACCAAGTGACTCGTAATGCCATCGACCGGCTGAATAATCTCAGCACCCCATTTTACACCCCTTTAACAAAAATGTAAAGCACCCTTGTTCGCATTCTTCGCATGGTTGGAATGAACTATCTTGTCATTTTGGGATTAAATAGACCAAGGCGGTAACCGGATAAAACAGAGCATGAGAAAAAATTGGTTGGTTTAGTTCTGGGGCTCGGAGGAAAACTATCGCATTTTAACATATTTTACACGAGGGCAGAAACGGTGATTCTATCCTATGGTCATGCAATAGTATACAACCAGTTATTTCTTTTTCCATTGACTTGCCATAATATGCCACTACGTAGAATTGAACCTTCTGTTTCGGAATATTTATACCTACCCTATAATATGGGATAAAGTGCCCTTGAGGTGATTCTTCACAAAAAAGCAATATACAAGTTATCCAATTGTTATTATACCAAAAAGTCAAAGTATATAAAATGTGGATATGCAATAGTTTATCTCTGAGCCACAGTGTTGGGTTAAGTTGGGTTAGGTTGGGTTAGGTTACTGTTGGTCTGGTGACTTACTGGTGGTGAAGTTGGTGCTGGTGTACGCGACGCTCTCCTTGCCGTCGAACACGGTGTACGCCTGGAGCTGGTAAGTGGCCCCCGGGTGCAGGTCGCGCAGCACGTACTGCAATGCGCCCTCATCCACAGGCAGCGCGCGCGCCGGTGCTGAGGGTTCTGATAGCGCAGCCACGCGCAGCCGGTAGCCCGAGCTACGGCCCTGCAGCGGCGGTGACCAGCTCACCAGGGCCTGCTTACCGCTGCGCGCCGATACGGACAGGTTCGACGGCGGGTCAGGGGCTGAAACGAACGAACAACTGACTGATTAGTATACAACATACATTTTTCATATTACAATTTATTGTATTCTCTCGGCTACCGCTACCATACTAAGCTCATGACCGTATCATGGTAGTCGTAAATAGGTTATATTATTTGTAATTATGTATATATTATGTAGTAACAAAGGTAAAAATAAAAAAAAAAAACAAATAATGATAAAAGCAAATAATTTAAAGAAAAAAAAACATTTAAAATTATTAAAAGTTAATTAAAAAAAAGTAAAATTAAAATGCATGCAAAAGTAAACCAATTGTAAGTAAGACTTCCTCTTCGAAAGAAGTCAAAATCACAGAACTCATTGCTGTATAGAGCGGTGAAGATCTTCCAAGATTTCGGTTCACTTGATCTTGCCATTTCTTCCTCGGGCGTCCCTGAGTTCTTCTACCATTCTCTAAACACTCCTTCCACTAATAAGAACAAATTTTTAATTTTCCGCAAAATCAGTCGAGTAGGTGTTGAGTCTATAGGGCACATTCATACAAGCATTGCATTTTAATTATATAATAATATAATAATTTACACAAAATTTCCAGGGGTAAAGTGCACTAATTTTGGGAGGTGATTCTACACAATCGATGGGAGAAGCCAAAAATAAAAATAACATTTTTAGAAATTCTATTGATTCCAAGAATATTTTTATCCATACAAAAAATTCAACTTTTTTTACCTAAAACTACCTTAAATCTTTTAATGATGTAGCCCTGGGGGAAATTATCTCCCTTGGGACCTCCTGTATAGAGTTTAAATATATATATATATAGTTAACATAAACAATAAAAAATGTTGTTTCCTCAAAATACATCTTTTTACCAAACCAACTAGAATATTATGCAATATTATACAGGTTTCTAGAAATGGATTAAATTTGTAGCACAAAAAATTGATCTGGTAAAAATCAACGTCAAATTTGAAGCAAATGGCTTTCCAAAAGATATTTAACGCTTATTATCAATTTATTACAAATGATCGGCATTTTTTTAGAGAGAAAGTACGTATCTTAAATAATAATCTTGTTCTAACTCAAACAAGAAATGTTATGAAGTCTTGCAGAACTTTCTACTTTATTTATTATATATTTTTTAATGTGAATATATAATATTTTTTGTCATACACTCGTAAATATAGGTATGTATGACTCGATGTATTGATGTGAATGAAGCAAGGAGTCCGTCTTCTCTGCCTACCCCTGCGAGGAAACGGCCTAATTTTTATTTATTTATATTTTTTCACTTTAGATTACATTACGTGATCTAGCCAGATCTAACACTTTACCCACAAAAACAAAACAGTACTTACACAAATACATTGCTCGCGTACAGCATGTCCAAACAAGTTAATATAAAATAACGCAATTTAAAACTTTCGAATTATTGTAAAAATCTCAAATTCGAACTTGTTGTAACTTTTTCTCTAGCAAAAATAAGTAGGCGCAAGCAAGAAAAAATACTGTTTCTCAGTGACGTTTCGCAATAATATCACTGCCGGAAGTACATGTATACATATGCACCAATACACACAATCCCAACTGTGTGTTTTTTGCTTCACCACTGACATAGATTTTAATATCTATTTTGCCCTTTTATAAAGGAATGTGAGCCAAGACTGAGTAGTATGGCAGTCTATCCTCTTTGTCCTGCGGGGAAAAGGCGTTAGTTAGTTGGGTTAGTTAGTAAGTTAGCATCAAAACCCGAAACCTCCTCGTACGAAGTCGATCATTTTACCGCTGCGTCATCCACCTGCTCCAAATATGACGGGAAAATGAACTCTACGGCGGCAGTCTCTGATCACAGCGAATCGGTAATGTTATTTTCACCTGTAATCTGGATCATCGTGATTTGGTAAACTCCCGCAAAGTTCATTAACAGCACACTTGAATCTAGTTCAATTTGCATCGTATACAGTTTATAATTTGATCCGCAGGTAGATCACACAATACTTGAGCGTTTCATAATTAATATAATTAAAGACAATTATTTTTTTTATTTTACTAACGCAGACCCGTGAAACAAAAAGCATTTATAAAAAAAATATTTGTCACTGGATCACTGGCTTTCAAGGGCAAACATTTTCAATTTTAGAGACGATCAGAAATTTACCTTACGAATTAACACCGTCAGTAAACATGAAAAATTACGACATCTGTCAAAAATTTATACAATAGAAATACATATTTCAAATATACATCATGTTGGTACCTATTTATCGCTTTTCTGAATTATTTTTCAGAAAAGCGATAAAGTAATCGTGTGTGAATCAGTTCCAATTAAAAAAATGACACTTAAATTCAAAGCAAATCCAAGTTCCAGAGTCGATGATCCGGAGTTACAGGCAGGGATACAACCGAAATTAGTATTTTTATAGTAAAAATAAAAGTATAAACTGATTAGTTTCATGATGTAAAAATTTAAAGAACGATCACTCAACTTTGGTCGCGATCAGAGTTAACCCAAACACAAACTTAGAATTGTGTGTATTGGTGCATAATATGAATTCTTTTACGACAGTAGTGATGTTCTTGTCACTGAGAAATAGCATTTTATAGCATACGATCGAAAATAAAATATTTGAAAAGTTTTCAAGTGACACGTGAAAAAAAAAATTCTTTTATAAAGTCGAATAAGAAATTTGAATGAACATGTTGTATGCAAGTAATTCATCTGTGTGAGTAGGTTCTGTGTTCGGGTCAACTCTGGTTGCGATACCTTCCTACATATAACCTACATATTTGTCTTGGCCGAATTGCCATTCGGTTACCTTTCACTGTGGGTAGGGTACCTATTGTTGATATGAACGAACTAATTGCGGTACAATTAGTATAATCAAAGTAAAATAAAACAAAATATATGGTAATCAAATTAAGAAATTTTGTACTTGGGGGGGTTGTTTCACAGAATTTGAACAATTCATCAAATTTCAAAATTAAAATTTAAGTTCTGTAAAAGTTCTATTTAAGTTCTGTTAATATTTCATAATTGGATCGGTTGCTTGACAGTACTTGGATAGCAACAGAACATGAATAGGACTTTCGCAGAAATTGAATATTAACGTTGAAATTTGATGAATTGTTCAAATTCTGTGAAACAACCCATCCTTAGAGAAACTGAAAGTATGATCGAATTATTAATATTGTTGGGAAAAAAAACGATCACGCAGAAATGGATAATATATACAGGCTTTGGACAAAGACACCACGAATACCGAAGAGGTAACAAAAGCTTTCAACAATCTTTCACTCGATACAAAATTAAAAGATGGATCAAAAAAGGCAATATTACCAAAAGTTTATAACGTAAAATAATAAATAATATATTTAATAATGTTTATTTTGTACCCCATAATATTTTATACCGCTTTCATTATTGAATTTTATTTTAATGCATCTCTGTTTTATTTTATTTTATTTAAATTTATTATTTCATATTATCTTTTTATTAAATTGTAAAATGGAGGGCCTCAGCAACCAGTGATGCTTATTGCCCACATTATCAAATAATGTTTGAACATATGTAAAGTTATTGTATAAAAAAACAATGTAAAACAAAACGTTAATACTAATCAATATAAATACCACAGTGAAAAGTGTTATCTGTGTTTATCTACGGTAAACAAATTTAACACTTTTGCGGTAAAGATATCATTATGGTTTGTTATCTTTTGATGGGACAATATTGCCTGGTCTAAACCGCCAGTATAAAAACCAGCCACATCAGAGCACCCGGATAATAATATATTGCTTAGATAAACACACCGCAGTATCGGATTGCTAATGACGGTCATAAACAATATTAGGAATTATGATACGTTCAAAGATAACAATGTGATCATCCCGGAGTCTGTTCTCTGTACCCTATACTGGATCGTGGCTAATGGTGATGGGCAATATATAGCTTCGGAATAAAGCTCTTAATAAATACAAAGCAATACTATTATTGATCCTCTACAAAAAATAGTAATATGTGTTATCAACGAGCGATTGACAAGATATTCATCCCTCCATTAGACTCTTAATCGATAATATCTTAAACATACGTCAACTCCATCTGAAATAGTAATACGTGTTATCAACGAGCGATAGACAAGATATTCCTCCATTCGACTCAATCGATAATATCTTAAACATACGTCAACTCCATCTAAAATGCATATTACCTACAATATAAGGTATGCCAAGAATATACACATTTTTGGCTTGTAGCTACCTCTTAAACATACGTCAACTCCATCTAAAATAGTAATACATGTTATCAATAAGCGACAGACAAGATATTCCTCCATTCGACTCTTAATCGATAATGTCTTAAACATACGTCAACTTCATCCAAAATTTATTTCTTATACAAAAACAACAAAAAGCTCTTTACACAATTACACTACCATTGGGTCTAACACGGTCGATCGATAAACGATTTATCGATAATGTCGATGACAAGTCGTTAACGTACAAACAACAGTTTACTTCAAATATATTTACAACACTTATTCGTGGTGAACCGTTGTTGGTTCGTTGGCGATCTGCAGTCGTATTCGGGAACGATGACAAGTTACCGACATTATCGATAAAATCTTTATCGATAGACCGTGCTAGATAACCAAAACTATAACTGACCGAAACTATACTATAGTACGTCAGCACAAAGATAATTCATCTACCTAGCTCCCAAAATCTTCAACCTTCTCCCTCATAACTTAAAAACCGAAACCCTATTCCATACTTTCAAAACACAAATAACGAGGTGGATCTGCAATACATTTCATTCATTATACCTCTACACTCTAATCACTTCACTATCTAATTTCCTTAATCATATGCATAAATTAAATCTGTAAACATCACCCGCCACAAAACAGGGGCATCCCTAGCATGGCAGGTGAACAAATATGTACAAATTGTTCAAATCTGTAAACATCACCCGCCACAACACAGGGGCATCCCTAGAATGGCGGGTGAACAAAAATATAGAAATTGTTTAAATCTGTAAACATCACCCGCCACAACACAGGGGCATCCCTAGCATGGCGGGTGAACAAATATATACAAATTGTTTAAATCTGTAAACATCACCCGCCACAACACAGGGGCATCCCTAGCATGGCGGGTGAACAAACACATAGAAATTGTTTAAATCTGTAAACATCACCCGCCACAACACAGGGGCATCCCTAGCATGGCGGGTGAACAAATATATATAAATTGTTTTGCATGAAACAAAAATAAATTATGACGAGAAAGACAAAATATGCTAATATAAGAAATAGATAATCCCAAGAAGTGCGATCTATGATGTGAAAGATAACTGATGTCGCCAATGGTAAATTCACCGCTCACAATTTACCGAGGGGAAATTTATTTGCCATTTTTAGGAAGTGAGTTTTTTTACTGAAATAATTTAGTGCTAAGCATTAAAAGGCAATAAATGAAATGGCAGTTTTGTTAGATAAGGTTAATATTACCATTAATTTTATACACACCTCAGTCCTTAGCACCATTCAGACTATTTATTTTATCTATTTTGTGAGATGAATTTTCCGTTGTGATTTGTGGGCGATGAATGTTCCCCGGGTGAATTGTGGGCGGTGAATGTTCGTAGAACCGTCGCACAATAATTTATATAAGACCTCTCGACTTGTAGGCCACAGACAGGTCATTGATTACTTGATTATCTTTTCAAGAAATAATGTTTGTTTTATTTCACCAGAAGTAAGGAAAAAATAGGATTACTTTAGACGTATGGACATGGCCACAACACACTTCTGTTGGTTTCTCTTTTCAGTTTATTAAATACGTATGTTTTGTAAGCCTTCCAAATAGTTTAGCGACCAGGAAAAGATCGAGTAGGTGACGTAATTATTCTCATTAAAAATTATGGAACAAAAACTGTAAAAACAAAAATCAAAAAAAAAATGATTAAACTAAGACGGGATATAAAACTAAGCCATGGGAAAATACATAACTAAAGCACGCTTTTTATTACAATGGATTCTTGGTTTGGGTTACCAGGGAGAATCGACAAATAACACGATTCGTAGAATTACGGTATTACTGCTGTCAAAATTGAGGGCATAAAAAATTTCTTAATCCTATAAAATAATTTACGATAATAACTTATGAATGAGCTATGGATTATATTGATTTTACGGGAAATACTAAAGATAAGAGTAAGATATCAACTGTTATGACATCTAATAATAATTGGTGCATATAAATAGCGGAATAACACCGATTTAAAACAAACCCAATATAAATGATACATCTTTACTGGTTTATTGTTTACTCCTAATATTGGTAAATAATTAGTCGCCTGAAATATCAATACAAATTGAAAATATCTCCCGAGTAAAAATAAATGCCGCCAACGGGAATTGAACCCGTACCTTCTGATGTCCGGTAAGGTGCTCTGAAACCACTGAGCTTTGTCGGCTTATTTCCAACCCGCCAAATGATTCAATATGTACTAGTACCTCAATCAACAATTACTGCTTAATATATTTTTTCAACCTGTAAAAAACCAAATAATATTGGTAGTTGTGTCGTGATAAACATGGTGTGTTCACGTTCAACTGGACAAAATATCATTGATAAATCACAAAAAAAGTTCAACCAAACGCTAAAAACAACTTTCTTTGACAATTTCCAAACTGCTGGCGATACTAGATCCAAAGGGTATAATGTCCTACTTATTCCTTTTGCTAAAACAATTTTTGGCCAAAATATTTTGTGATACTTTGCAATAAAGTTAAACAAGCATTTCCACTGGTCAATGCGCTAATATAAACTGGACACCTAGTCTTGGATCATCAGCTAAGACGGATGAAACATTGACGATTTTTTTAAAACCTACTTATCTAATAAGCAGAATATGTAACCAACAAAACCAAGTACGTATAAGTTGTATTATTTCTATAACCTTTCTGATGACATTTTAATTATAATATTGTATTATGCCTGCTCACAACACAGAATTCCCCAGCGATACAGGCACAGGGCACAGTACATCTACAATGCATTTTTTGAAAATGAACAAAAAAAATAAAAAAATACATAAAAGCCTTTAATAAAACAGATGCATTTATTGCGTTTTTAGTAGTTACCTATTTCAAAAACTGAAGCCGATAAATCGTAGAATAATTCCGTTTAAGGCGAAGCACTACGAATTGACGTAACGAATGCAAAATCATGTGTTTTCAGTGGCGAAGCTTAATGCCAAATCACTATTTTGATTGATCTTTACAACGAATTGGTGTACATTATGAATACCAAAAAATATGATTTAGATAAATAACAAATAAAAAAAATAAATTACTCAATAAAAAATATAAATGCAAACTACTAAAAAAAAATTTTTTTTCAATAGAAATGTATGAACCAAAGATATTAGAAGAACGAGATATGCTATGTTGGCCGCCGGACCGTAGGCGGAGTACTACCTAATTAGGGTACTTTGAACGGTATCGGGACGTTTACGCACAGAAATCTGTTCTATGTATTAGTGCGGATACCTTAGCGTAAGCGAAGCTGTGCAGTAGTATTGGTGAACAAAACCAGCGACACTCGGCAAAACAATTCCACACAGTATGAACTGCTCATAGCACATCTCGTTCTTCTAATATCTTTGGTATGAACGCATAAAGGAAAGAACTTTAAAAAATACAGTATTATAGCTAAGATTATCTGTGACAGTTTCACTTGATTAACTTTTTTGCTTTCTTATAAAATTATTTTCAAAATAAATAAAAAAAACAGTTTTTTGCTTGAAATCGAACGTTTCTAGACTCCGTTTGTCAAGCGATTATAATGCCTATTACTTACGATATAAGGTATACCAAGAATATACACATTTTTGGCTTGTAGCTTCCTCTTAAACATTTGATCGCTTATAAATATTTTAGATGCTTTAATTAATACAGCGAGAAGAATCGAGTAGAGTAGATCTCCTTATGAATCCCTTCTCGGTTATGGTTTTATTGTATAATATAGTAAATTACGTTCTTTAGAAAATAATGTAAAACATTTAAATATTTGTGCGTGAAAAATAAAATTAAACACACCTTTTAGCGACGTATTTTCTTGCATAGATCAAAATGGGTTGCTGATGGTAAGAGGAAATTTAAAACTTATCGCCTTCTAAATAAGTAGTGTTATTGTTAGCGGCCCGATTCCAAATGTTACACGAAATGGCGCATCGCCTTGAACTTTCAAAATTTTCAGTGCGTTTAGAAAACGATTTTTAAAATGAATTCCTACTACTAACTACTTTTTACTGAAACGACCTTTTCACTGAGTAAATTGTGTTGAAAGGAGAGTTAGTCTGTTTTCCGCTATGAGTACCGAAAACGAAACCCGGCCCGATTGTTGGTTGACACTATATTATAGTAAAACCATCCTATTCTGAAGAACCGTGAACCTTGGACATTATAAGCAAAGGTAGACGAAAGCATGACGATAGACGAATGCATGACAATGCCGACTAGAGTACAGGCCTGGGTACGCAACACCCAAATTACGAAGTCAGAGCTGTCGGTAAGTAAACTTCACTGTTTAATAGTCTAATCACTTTGTTTATACTAGCGCATTATCCGTGAAAAATCACGGGACATTAAAGTTTCAATTTTGAAAAAGTCAACAAAAATAATTTGTTAGAATATTATACTATTGGCAATATTGAAAATGAAACTTAAATTCAACGCAAATTTGAGTTCTTTGAACCAGATTTCACGGGGAGGCACAGAAAATCGAAGTTAATATGTTTGATGCTTGTGGTACAACAACACGCAGTAACAACGAGTATCAACGACAACCGCCGCCATTTGCAAACTGTCGTTGCTCGATGGCACTGACTCGATCACGTGACACTTGTCACGTACTCTAGTCGGCTTGACGATAAAAAAATCCAAAACACGGAAAAGTCTGTTGGTTGTATATTCTAAGTACATCTGTAATAATTGAACTCTGTATACGCTAAATAAAGAAAAAATAACAAGAAAAAATAAAGAATCAGAAGAGAAATATAGTATTACCTGTTGTTATGGAAGCCGACCACGTCGGATGCTCACTAACAGTAGCATTCGAGTAATACAACCAGAAGTCGTACTTAGTCCCGGGCAGCCCTTGGGAGAACTGTATGACGTCCCCGATGTCCTTGGAAGCGATAGTGGTGTTGGGCGGGGGGTGACCGCGCGGGGGGTGGTAGTCCAGGCGGTAGTACGAGCCCTCCTGGCCCAGGTTGCCGGGGATCTCGATCACCAGATCTGCGCACGAACATGTCTGAAACAAGAAGAAAGATAACACTTTAGAGTAAGCAATTTCACGGGGCAAATTAAGACATGTCAACAACAGCAAGACTGTCAAATTACAAAGTCAGTGCTGTCGCTAAGTAAACTTTACCGTTAAAAATAGTCAAAATTACTCTACCGTTTATCTTGTCGCAAAATAACACATAAATGTCACGTCAAGAAAATTCGTCGAGCGCCAAGGCCTATACTCAGCCTTGAATAACAGTCATTCGTCAAGTCAAAGAATTAACTTCGGACCAAAGAAGTAGCGGGCCTGGACAGCGAAATTAAAAGGACGCATGGTTTGGACGCACGCACGTCCAGCGAACGCACCAAGAAAGGAGTGACAGGATTAGGTATTAAACTTACCGGGGGACGGAAAGCAATCCCAAAAAATACAATAATTACCGGATTAAGAATAACCTGACAAAATCTGAATTTCTACAACATCCATCATTATAGTGTGAAAATATTGCTTGTGCAATGACATAGCAAGCAGAGGATTGAATCCTCAATGCCAGGGTGGGACCCCAGTGCTTTAGAGCAGTGGTTCCGGCTCACGGCACACCAGTGTGCCGTGGCACACTGGTGTGCCGTGAGCCGGACACAGGTGTGCCGCGGTCAAATTCAATGTATTTGACATTTTACAACATTTCATTATGTATTTAATACACAATGACAAAATATTTTTCATAATATTGTCTATTTTTCAGCAACGGAAGCACTGCCTCTGCAAATTCGAGTGGAATTTACAGATTTAAATAATGATATGACATTAAAACTTCACTTCTCCGAAGATCAATTAGATGTTTTCTGGATTTACGTTAAAAAAATATCCTCACATTTCCGTCAAAGCATTCTTAACACTACTTCCATTTCAACGACATATTTATGTGAGCAAAGTTTTTCAACGATTGTATTAATTAAAAATGAAAAGCGGTCATGCTTAAAAGGTTCCAAGAACTTCGGGTTATCTGTCAAAAATCGAGCCAAATATAAAACTTTTGTGTTCATTGAAACAAGCGCAGGTTAATTTAACAATAAATCGCTCATTAATTTATTATTATTTTATAATAATTATTAAGACTGCGTAAAAATAAATATGTTATAGTTATATGTAAGTATGTATACTTTTCAAATAAAAAAAAGAAATTATTGTAAAATTTGTGTATCAATTTAATATCTATATATTTTAGTTTTTGGTGTGCCGCGGAACTCTAGGAAGAAATTTGGTGTGTCGTAGGTAAGAAAAGGTTGCGGAGCACTACTTTAGAGGACCAGGACTTTTGGACCACTGCGTGAATTCACTGCAAGTGAATCATAAGTGAGGTAATAATTCATAAAAGAAGTTTTCCAACCGAAGTATTAACTATTAACATCCTTAGGGTTTATTTAGGGTATACTAATTGAATTCACGAATCTGAATATTACTGACGTTAATCGTTAGTTACACTAAACTATTCAGTGGTTATACTCAACTGGAGCAGAGTTCTAATCCGCTCCGGTTGGATTCGCGCACTGTGTAGGAACGTGAATGAACAAGGGAATTTCGAGTCTAAGCATAAATGTGTGGCGTTTCATCTGCCTACCTCTCAGTAAATGCTACGATAATTAAATAGTGTTTCCCCTAACAACAATCTAAATTTGATTGTTTGAGATGTAAGTTTACCGTAAGCAACGAGTAAGGCCTAATATACACTACGCTGTACGCATCAACGCTTATTTGGGAGTGGCCTATACAGATTATATGTTGAGGTGTCCCAATACGCTATAATCTTCCCCAGGAGAGGTTTTATATTTTAATCTTTATTTAGATGTACGAAAATTAATGTATCCCATGTCTGAGTCGATTTTTGTATTCTTTGTACCTATTTGTTTATTAAAAGAGCTATTATAACAGGATTTTTTTTATTTTTTATAGTGAATACCTCACAAGAGTCCCAACTGCTCCCGTCTGGAGCCAGTGAGACAATGGCATCCCCAATTGGGGGATGTTGTGAGGCTGAAGGTAAGTGGGGAAGGGAAAGAGGAAGGTGGGGAAGTACCTGGCTATTCAGATCTAGTCACTAAACACGGCTAAAGCCATTTGGAGCAACGTTTCAATTCTGAATGGTGGTCTTACACCAGGGCGATACTGGTAGTATCTTCCACTCTGGATTGTTCCCAGGTAAGTGAGATCGTCTGTAAAAACCCAGTATAAATAAATAGCGTAATGTGTCGCCACCCTGATGATGAAGTTAAATAAAACGGGATGGTACATATGTATATAATACACTTTTTTAATATTTTCGTTTCAAAAGCAGACACTATGTAATAGATTATATCATTGACCAATTCATTGGCACGAAGAATTTATTTCTCACGTTTCGTCGGATAAGCAGGCCATAGGTACTTAGTATTAGCAAAAAACTTATTTCTGAGATTATATAATAATTATTATTGCAGTTAATTGCAAATAAGTAGTATGAGATTACGACGAAAGTATGGAGCAACAATTTTAATCATACTGTTTACGAAATTAGTTTGAAATTTTGTACTGTACGAGTATTCACGGTCGATTCTGATATGCATGCAAAGAACAAAAATAGATAGTTAACGAATAATTTAGTTCAGTAATATTCCACTTTTTACAGAAAAATAAAAGGGAAAGTAACAACACGACAATGATACGTGATAGATTATGTAGGTATGCACTTAACGTCGACTGTCGAACGTGTGAAAAAAACATAGGTCAACATCAAGATATGACACGTTCTATCCTCTTTGTACTGGCAAATAATGATACAGAGTGGAAAATACTTACAGCAATGCCGACGATGCGTACCATCCAGATTCTGTATTGTCAAAATGTTTTGAAAATATAAGTACTATCTACTTTGATTTGTAAAATGAAAAGTGCACAAATATTTCAAAAAAAAATTAGAAAGCATCTGTCATTCGTCTATCAGTTTTGTATAAATATAACAGATACTGTAGAATGATGTTCTCGGTTTACCCGCGTAAAGTAGTCCTTAAAAGGACTTTTTAATTCCTGACGTTTCGGACAGATCTCACTGTCCATCTTCAGAGGCCTTATGTCCTGAATTTTGTCTCAAACTGAACGCTTTCGCGTGTCTGTTCGGTCCAGAAGTCAAGATACAGAAGCACTTCCAACAAGTTCAAAGCAACCCAATCAGGTCGCTACACGCATACTGCTTGATATTGCCAACCCCGACCCCACCCACTCTACCGTCAAATCACTATCAACACGCATACTTCGTCCTAGACATAAGAATTGATAAGCACCCACTTGTATCTTGACTTCTGGACCGAACAGACACGCGAAAGCGTTCAGTTTGAGACAAAATTCAGGACATAAGGCCTCTGAAGATGGACAGTGAGATCTGTCCGAAACGTCAGGAATTAAAAAGTCCTTTTAAGGACTACTTTACACGGGTAAACCGAGAACATCATTCTACATCTTACACCCGTGAAAACCTTAACCATAACATAACAGATACTACCTATAGTAGGTTGTATCGCCCTGGGTATCGATTCTCCAACCCAAGCCGCTCGAAATTGCCGTCGAAAGTTCATTGGTCGACGCTCTTATTCTTGAGTCTCGTCGAAGGAACATACTTACATACGCCAAACGTTAAAAGTCATGACGAGTGGGTCCAACCACTCGTTGTTCGAGTGGAATCCTTCGTCGAGAATCGAGGCCCTGGTGAAAGACGACCATGCATAAGCGAAACATTGCATGAAATGGCTTTAGCTGTGGTTGGTCAGGTACTTTCCAACCTTCCTATTGCCATCTACTTCCTTTCCCCATTCCCTAGCATACCCCCAATTGGTTATTCCATAGTCCCGCTGGTCAACAGATATTTGGGAGCAGTTCGAACTCTTTTGCGGTGGGTATTCACATAAAAGTATGCCTCACACTTTCTTACACGGTGTCAGGAAACTCTTAGTACAAGCGGGAAACTGGTGAATTTACATTACACAGAGAACCCAAAAAAACATTTGTTTATCGATCATTTCAATTTTACTTACGTTTTACTCTTTTTTTCCTTTTTAACTAAGGGGTTAAAAAAACTTTTGGAGCCGGGTATATGCTTCAAAGCATTTAAAGGCATTAAAAACGGACTTTAAAAGTTCCTACTTTGAACTGGATTTACTCTTAAACGAAAGCTCAAATAAATAAAAATATACTTCAAATGTGATGAAGATTCACCAGTTTCACGCATGTAATACGGGTTCCCGGACACCGTATATAAACACAGGACTGGTAATGTA
Source organism: Hesperophylax magnus (assembly GCA_026573805.1). NCBI lineage: Eukaryota > Metazoa > Arthropoda > Insecta > Trichoptera > Limnephilidae > Hesperophylax > Hesperophylax magnus. Next base: position 10,151,388 of record JAIUSX010000072.1, read on the forward strand.
TATACTGCACTGACACTAATAAAGCACAGTCGTCTGTGTGAATATGTGTTTTCATCCGGATGTCCCTGGACGAGGCCTAAAGAATTCATTCCTCATTACTGAGGTTTCTTTAACATTCGTTCAGAAGAAAAGATCCAACGTCTCGCAAAGTAAAGTAAACCTTGTAGTATTGGTTGGCTCCTCCTTTAGACATAAATAGTCCGTGTTTACAGTTTACCCGAGTATAATAGAAAAGCAGAAGAGATATAATAAGAGAGGACAGACCAGACTAGTTAACAATGCAGATCTTATCGTTAGGACGAGGCATATCAAGGTTTAACCAGAGGTTGGCCAACAATAGCCATGTTTTGTGCACAATCGCTCAGGTAATGTTAGTTATATACTCATCAATCTTGCGGGGTTTACTTAATCTTAACATTATATTTTATTTTTTAGCTTCTAGAGCATTCATTGTGAGTCTTTAAAATCATTTAAGCATTACCTGAAACTTCCGGCGTTGCCCAGAATCAGATGTATACAATAATATTTTCCTCTTATTTGGAACGTGCAATTTCTTCAAGTCTCTAATTTCTGCTTTAAGGTGTGGGATAGGGGGGATTGGTTGGTTTTAATCTCATGTAGACAGTGACCTTCCTCTTGTTTTTAATAAGTGCGCAAAATTTCATCACTCTCGGAATAAAACTGTAGATTGGTATAAAAAATCAAAACTACCGCCGCCCGCCGGTATCTATACAGGGTGTATCGGCACGTACCCGACAAACTTTAACCAGCTATTCCTTAGCACATTTGGAGTAAAAAATGTTATGGGCACTTTGCTGTCCGGTAACATTTTTTTTTAATAAAAAAATTATTATTCATATTTTCACCACATGTCACCAATGTTTTATCCTTTGTCAAAGTTTGAAAACCCATCTGGCAATATTTTGTTCGAGTTTCGTTGAATAATGTACGTACGTACCTACGTTGGCGCGCTTTTACAATCACAACGAAATGGCACGGCACCATTCGTCTCATTTTTAACTATTATTATTTAGTGTGTACGAAAGAGCGAGGACACTTTTTGACACACTTGCTAATAACAGCTGCTGAACACGAGATACAATGCAAATGACAGTGACGGAGTGTGGATTTTTTATTTATTTTTTGTTTTTAATGGAAAAAAAATGTCACCGGACAGCAAAGCGCCCATAATTTTTTTTACTCCAAATGTGCTGAGGAATAGCTGGTTAAAGTTTGTCAGGTACTTGCCGATACACCCTGTATAATATATATATATATCTATCTTCTACTTATATTAAGAGAAGGCCTGTGGCGGGTGGATTTATATTTAGATATACATATGTTACGTATGGTAGATTGAAGATAGATTGATAAGACATATATAAGATGCTGCAAAAGGTGTTTAAAAACGTGCTAATTTCGCCAAATACTATAGTCTAGGATTCCAATACAACAAACCCTCCGTCATCAAATACACAGATGAAACTACTTTGTAGTGAGAATAGACATTTATTAAGCCTTAAAAAAATTGGTCTTCCGGTGCGCCTCTTGGAAAAAATAGTGAACAATTTTTTTCGTAAAACTTACGTCATAAGGTACATGAACGGGAATGGTTTCTTACGATAGGGGTCGATTAGTAGATGAGAAAGAAACGAGTACACAAATAAAACCAACGAATAACTAGTCTAGATCATCCCGCTGAAGAATTTCTTGGTCTGCTGACCAGCAGCTTGGCAGTTTTATGTGTACGAATTTTTTAAGTATTTATTTTGTTATTGAATTAATTTCACTATCCTAATTATTAATTTTATTTCAACGTGGGTTTACATAATAATAATAATAATAATAAAATAAAATAATTTGAGTGTTCCGATTGGACGGGCGAGCCTTTCAACGCGAACAAGTAATAACTAAATTACATTATAATAATAGTCCTCGTAATATGCCTAATAGTTTATAGTGGTTGGAAGTTCGAACAACCTCGTCCGGTCCATATAGCTTTCGCGTGCCCAGGCGCACCGACTATATCGAATTCATGAATGAAACCAAATAATAACTGTTGTCTAGGTCTAGATCATTCCACTGAACAATTATAACAGTGTAAAGGGCGTAAATGACATAAAGTTGACCGTAAAAATATTTTTTTAAACCTCTGTTGCTCTGTTCACGGATAAGACATCGACGCAAACGAAAAAATAGACGCGCAGTAAAGTTCTATCCAAGAAAAAATATTCAATGTTATTATCAACACTAAACTTATTTTGCTAGTTACGCATTTTTTTCTTTGAAGACAAGTTTAGAAAGTAGAGGCGAGTGTTGCTTAAATGGGACGTAGTGTCGAATGCTGTCGATTTCAATGCTTTTGGTCGGCAAATACGCCAATACGCGCAGATTTTGAATCACGTTTTCTACTTTGAATTTAAACCAATTTCACGGTACTTAGCTCAGTGAGAAATCATAAAACACGCGTAGAGAGACCCAGTATCTATAATTTGTCACAATCCTTATATACTTACCCGAATTTTTGATAAAGATTTAGATACGCCATATCAAACGATATATAATAATCAATGATGATACATCACGATATCTGCCACAAGACCCCACTGGACAATCTTGACAAGTGTCAATACTAAGGCAGACATTAGCTGGAACGGTGGGAAATTTAACCTTGACGGTCGTAGGCAACTGACGATATCTGTTGTACTGCTTCTCATAAGCGTAATCTTCTTGCAACCCTGAAATTTAATTCACCACGCTGGCGTTTCAACAAGACGAGATTGAATCCAAAAAAATATCCAGATCTTCTTCCCTTCTTCAGTCCCTTCAGCCTCACAATATACCCCAATTTATTGAGAAAGTCATTCTCACTGACTCCAGACAGTCCAGACCTTTGTGCAGTATTCAATTTAAAAAAATATATATGCATATCAAATGTGAAATTATATTTACAATCCAGCAGTTAGCAGCCGCCATGACAGCAGCGAGTTCACAGATAGGGCGATATTTAAAAAATGCACACGATAATACGTATCACAGCCCGCCTTGATTCAACTGTCATAATAAATAATAATGATAACGTTAATTATGTTCAGCTGTCAAGATATTGTAATGTACGATAGACTAATTTACATATTCATTTATTAAAATTCATATAATTGGTATAAAATGCGTTTTTAAGGTCATGCCGGATCATAAATCCCAGAAGTCAAGTCAGAGGAAGTACTCAAGATCGTGTCCCCAAAACTAGTTTAACCCTTCAGTACTTTCAACACTTTTGTTCCGATTGCAATTTTTTCTGTTTGTTTCAAATGCGCTATATAATCTTATTTTTTAATTTTCCGTAAAAACAAATACTGTTTTAGAAACTAGATGAAATAATCATTCCGGTGTACGCATTTAAAATTAATATTACTATTTCTAAATAATAACATTTTAATATCAAACATGAAAAAAAGAAAACTCGATATTTCGAAAACACTTTAGTTTTATTTGGGGAATTTGTAAGAAAACTGTAACTATGAATTTTTTTTTTATATGTTCTTTATTCAGTAAAGTTTATACATTACAGTAAACGGGTAAATTATTGATGAAATATTCATTTTGACTATTGTAGGGTATTATTTTTTGGCGTCCGGTAAAAATATTTGAGGCAAATTGAGAGTATTTCCGCGTGAAAAAAGATAAAAATACTTCCATAAAAATGGACGCCTGGTCATATATGACCCTAACACGCTGGAAGGGTTAACCAACTCCAAGCAACGTATAGATTCTAAATTTTATTTATAATTTAGTAACGCCTTTTTACGGCTTTTACATGGAATAGTAACAAGTACAAACAGGGTAACTATTGATAGGTATGAAAAATCAACATTTTACAATATAAAATAAAATTAAATTAACATGATTAATAATAATACTGAAATGTTGAATTTACGAATAACTAGCTGTACCCGCCACGCATTGATGTGGCTGTGCCTGTTTTTTAGATAGAAAAACAATAGCGCGTGTTGCTTTTACTTCCAACAGACAGCGCTGTTTCTTTTTTTAAACATATTTGTCTAACAGATTACATTTTTTTTCTAAAAAAATGTTTTTACTTGTCACGGGTGACATCTATATATTATAGGTATTGTCTGTTGAAATTAGTCATAAATTTGCATATTTATTTGGTGTCTTCTTTTTTGTAACTGTTTACCAGTAAGTAGTTGTATTTTTTTTCATTCTGACAGTGTATACTGGATTCGCTAGCGGTTTCATATTCATCATTGGTTTACATTTCCATGGTCTATATTTTTTGTAATGTAAGTTACCAAATCACACTATTTTATACAGGGTGTCCAGGGGTAAAGCGTACTAATGACGGGAGGTGATTATACATGGTTGTAGAAGTAAAAACATAAATAACTTTTTTAGAAATTCCATTGTTTTTCCCATTCAAAGAATTCAACTTATATGCTAAAAACTACAGGGTTTTCCAATAAGAGGTGTTAATTTGAATAGCCCGCTATTTCGGTAGATTTTACTTTTGAAGCTGTCATTTTTTGACATTTGACAAGTAGGACCTACGCTATTAATAAAAATGGAACTATACACGCTTCAACAACGCATTGAAATTATTAAAATTCGCTTGAGTGAATTAAATGCAAATCATCTTGAGTGATGAGGCCCATTTCCACCTCGGTGGCTTAGTCAACAAGGAAAATTGTCGCATCTGGGGCTCGGAAAACCCAAGAGTTATTGTTGAAAAGCCTCTCTATCCTCAACGTGTGACTGTTTGGTGCGGTTGATGTTCCGGCGGAGTCATTGGACCTTACTTTTTCGAAAATGAGGCTGGAGCAACAGTTACGGTGAATGGATTGCGCTATCGAGAGATGATTAATGATTTTTTATGGCCAGAATTGGATGGTATTGATCTGGACAACGTTTATTTTCAACAAGACGGCGCTACGTGCCACACAAGCAACGAAACCATTGATCTTTTACGGGAAAAATATCAAAATAACACCTCTTATTGGAAAACCCTATACGATGGGGGTAATGTAAGTGACCGCCTAGTTTATTTGATTTAATAAACAAATGAAAATTGTAATTTATTTGTTTTTACTTTTCTATGAATCCAATTGTGTTTGCCATGATTTATCCAATTTCGTATTTTTTTATTTATTGTTTACTGTGTAAATAATATTTACAGTGACAGCTTTCGAGTCACTTGTAATTTGAGTGACCATGGAATGACCCTTACGGTTCTTAGGTTAACATGTAGTTATGTTGTCATTGATTTATTCGATTCTATCAGTCTGTGTTGTATATTATTGTAAAATAATATAATACGAATTAATCGTAGAAAATATCTAGCGTATGCGCTAAAATTGCCAAATGTATGCCTAAAGTTGGTAAACAGAAACGAGGAAATTAGAAACGATAAAAACTAATACACTTTCTTGCATTTTTTTATATCTACGGGGAAAGGGCATTTTCGCCAAAGTTTGAACATTACCTTTTTGTCATTTCCCAAGATTTTGATTGTTTTTTTTTCATAGTTACGTATTGTAGAATATTGGAAAGTTATATATTTATTAGCATTCAAATTAATTATTGTTGTATAATTAACTAATTCATTTACTTTATTTAGTGAGTTAAATAAAACCATCGAACCTGAATATATTTATAATTAATTATTTAAGTTAAAGGCAAATGTGCTTTTACCATTCCCCCATTTCTTCCACATTTCTACGTTTAATTAAACAAAGTCCGAATTCGAATTTAATTTAAGGTCCATAAGATATATGTTGAGGTGTCTTAAATATTTTGCATAATACATTTTTCGAAAATATTCACTTTTTACATAAATTTGGACCAATATTGAAAACAAAAATCAAGTTTAACTTTTCTAGTAAAGAATCCGTTAGTTCCATTCCGTGACCACATATTTTTAACTTTTCTAGTAAAGAGTACGTTAGTTCCATTCCGTGACCACATATTTTTAACTTTTCTAGTAAAGAATCCGTTAGTTCCATTCCGTGACCACAAATTTTTAACTTTTCTAGTAAAGAATACGTTAGTTCCATTCCGTGACCACATATTTTTAACTTTTCTAGTAAAGAATCTGTTAGTTCCATTCCGTGACCACATATTTTTAACTTTTCTAGTAAGGAATCCGTTAGTTCCATTCTGTGACCACATATTTTTAACACCCCTTTTAAGGGGGCTTTATTATCATAAAATTATATTCTAGTAGTACAACGAACTTTTGAATGTATTAAGTGATAAATTGAAAACGTACACTGAACAATCCGCATTATTACCCTCATTAGTATTCTGGGCAATGAGGAATACATATAATTGTGGTTAGTATGAGAATTTCCGCATCGAAAATAAATCTTACTTCTAATGATCTGGTATTGGAGGAAAATAAAACAAATAAAACGTAAAAGTAACGAATTGGAACCTATCAAAATGATAAAAAAAACATGTAAAAATTTTGGCGAAAATGGCCACAAGCAAGTAAGCTAACCTTTTACAAAATTCTGAAATACTCGCAGTGAGCAGCGTGAGTAGTGAGTACGCCTCGTACGCGCACTTCAGTCCAGACGGGGTTGGTATTCGAATGCTGAAAACGAGAGGCTCGTCATACGCTTCAGGCTTACTGAAATAACGCTCACGTGCAACAAATGCAATTAACGCATACATACTTTAAGTAATTAATTATTGTGTTAACTAGTCATTGAAATTATGGGAAAAAGAAGCAATTTTATTCATGTCACTCTCAAACACTCTTAAAAATACATTATTGATATTAACATTCATTGGCATTTACTTAAACCCCACTCAAACCCAATTTCTACCGATTTAAAACAAGTTTCTCGTTGACCCTTTAAGTTTTTAAGTTCCAAAAAAGTGTTATCTTTGAAGATAATATCTATAATTGTTATGCCGAAACGTTAATCATATGAAATTCCCTCGATAGAAAAAACTCGAAAAGTAAGCTCCGAAAATAATTAAAAACCCGTTTTGTTCTGTTATAGACATGAAAAAAGTCACAGTGTATCTTTAAAAACAACTAAAGCATTTGTCGAGAGATTTTTGCTCTATTTAAAACGAGTGGTGTTTTATTAAATATTTTCACCTAATTATTATCGTTTTTTGATATAAGCACGCTCCCTCTAACATCTGTATTTACATATCTCCCTTTCACACCATCTTTGAACGCTTACTACGGGGCCTTAAATGTGATTAGGTATAATCAATATCTACGGCTTCCTTCTAAGTGGGATAATGTCAGTTTTTTTACATTATTTTTTAGCGATTTCTCGCTTCGTTTCACCAAATCACCATTCAGAAATATTGAAAGTTGCAATGTTTTAGTTACATTTACAAAAACTGTATCCAGGTTTTACTTTTTAATATTGCTCTTCTCAATTCTTCCCAATTGGGGGCGCAATAGCCCCACTGGCTTCCGGCGGTGAAACCCTCGAGTGGTATTATTCACATTCTGGTTGAACGCGCGTATCTGAATCAAAAAGCTACTAACTAAAGCCCGTCTAGGTCCTTGGAGCCCCCCCCCCTGTAATGCAAGGGATGTGGAAGTTGAGACACGTCTGAGTGGGTGTAATTATTTTTTCCCGCCCTTCTCTTGATTTAGGCGGGAGATTGGACGCATGGCCGCCGCAAATGGCTTTAATACAGAACTGCCCACATTGTCCACTGTCCAAGTCTAGTTCCCCGTTCATATTTTTTTTAAAGAAAGACAAAACGTTCCCGGGTTGCGAATAACCTGACAAAACTTGAAAATCTTCTACTACCACCAATGTATGCGGAAAATACTGCTTGTATCGTGATGGAGGACTAAGCCAGCCAAGGAATTGAACTTCCGACGACTGGGCGGGATCCAGACGCGATGTTAACTCAGCCTCTAACCGGTCATTATTAAACTCGAACTCCGCTTTTCACCAAAAGCGGTTTTTTTAAAATTATTTAATACAACACAAAATAAAATTAAACGTAAGATTATTTTTAACATATAATATTTTATTTTTTCAACTTAGGAGGTTTGGTTCGACCCCAAATAAAAAAAAAACAACAAATGAAACAAATCTCAATCAAAGGTGTTTTTAATGCCTATCAAAATTTTACTGATATACTACTTCGAGAAAGAGGTCGTACGTTTATCATTCTAGTATCTTCTGTCTTTTTCTTCTTCACACAAGTCGCGTGAAAAGGAAGAGAACGATCGTCGATGACGTACGTACGAGCTCTCTCTGGGACTACTCGTTGGTGAAAGCGGCCATTGGGTAAAAAAATAAAGATTCTTAACCCCTCAGGCCACTGGCATATTGACCGTTATATTTCTTAAAGACGCTGTGAGATGGACGGAGAATGTTTGTATTTCCGCTTTGCAATAAAATCCAAATAAATGTAATATTTCTGAACGTACATCAATACTAAAAACGAAAAAAAAAAATATTATTATAAATAAACATATAATTTTTTAATGCAAACATAAAAAATATTAAAAATGGCTCACCTTGCGTGTTTTCGTTTAAAGACTGAACTAAATTACTGAATTACTGATAGCAATAAAACACAGATTGTCGTTTTATATAAAATAATTAATAAAAAAATTCATAAAATTTTTCTCAAAGTGAGGTCGGAACGTTTGGTTTCATATGGGTGCACATCGCAAGTCTTTTGTGATTAACTTCTAGATTTGAATATTCAGCGTGGTGTTCTTTTTTTTTCTTTCGAACACCGTTAACATCATATTTCTTACTACGACAGTAAGGGAGATGCAACAATTTATATTAGACCATATAAGCCGTTCCCAAAAACGAACAAATTGACTCAACGGATAATTTGTTCCCAAATCCGAACAAATTAGCCAGAGCGGTTAATAAAAATACAATATGATACTCACTGTATCGCGAGGTTACAATACCTAAAATGCAGAACGAGTGATGATATACTGAACAAAACAAGCGACAGACTGATTTTTATACGATTTCATGGAATGATTCGAATAAAAACCCAAAATATAGTGTGCAGCATTGACTTCTATGATAATAATAATAATTGGATAATTTGTAGAGCGCCGTTTTTGTGAAAAATCACCTCAAGGGCGCTGTACAATTTATTTCCTAGGATCTACATTTGTTATTTAGACCAACTGTGCCAACACGAGGTTCGTCATCCGTTCAGGTATGTGTCTGCCGCCAATATAGCGCTGACATGTGTCTGCTGCCAATAAAGAGCGCTGACACAACATCCTCACAACATATTAAAAAATGCAAATTAAAATAACAGCCTCTCTAAGACAATAATTATTTTTTTAATGATAAATTCATTTTTATAAAAAAGGCTTCTTATGCATAGAACAAAGGAAAACAAATTATTATAAACAATAATTACTCGCCAGAAATATCCATACAAATTGAAAATATGTCCCGAGTAAAAATAAACCGACGGGAGTTGAACCAGCACCGTCTGATTGCCGGTAAGGTGCTTTGAACCAATAAGCTACGTCGGCTTATTTTTGACTCAGGAGTAATTATTGCTTAAAATTATTTGCTATCCTTTGTGCCAATTTCTATGGTGTGCAGTAACTATTCATTTCTGGCCTCCATCGCGTCTCATCGATGTTTTTCTATTGCTACTTCCACTTGAATGGTGTATGGTGTAATGGGATGGGGCAGACAGCATGCAATCCTACTTCTCGTCTTTTCACCATCGCTAACGACTACGCTGCACGCGTTCTCAAAAGATTTGAAAGGGAGACAAAAGGATGTAGCAAGTCTTTAAAGAAAAAAGTGAAAGAACGAATCGGCAAATGTTTTTTGGGAGGGGGGTTCTTTTTGATTTAGCGTTCTTTAAAATGTTTGCAAAGATACGTGTATGTACAAAGAAAAAGATTTTAAGGGAACCCTTGCCTGTATAGTGGTGTACTGGGTGGATAAAAAATAAGGGTGGATAATAATAAAGACTTTAACGCTTAACGTTTTGATTCAATTTACAATTTACAAATATCTAATTTATATTAATTACATAGATCATAACACTTTTAGCGTTCATTGCATTTACTTTCTATCAATATTGCTGTGTAAATACTTTCATAGTACCTTTAGTACTTATTTTTTAGTTTTATTATTATAAACATGAACTCCTTTGTACAACAAAACTCTATGACAACTTGTATTGCACCTGCTTATACCGTTAATACTCAGTTTATTATCTCGCACTATACACTTATTATTATACTCCTGAGCAACTTACTTATAACAATGTATACACGTAAAAGCCTTCAAGGCGTGAATAAATAAATAATATTATTATTATTGTAGAAAGCAATCACTTTGTGGTTTGACATATTTAATAAAATAGAACAATTATTTTGCTTAAAACCATGTTTTGTTATTAATTTATTGACCGACTGGTTTCGTTTAACTCAAACATCAGAGTGCAAATTAATACTCAATATTAATGTTTTTATTTGAGTATCAATTTGCACCCTGATGATGTTTGAGTTAAACGAAACCAGTCGGTCAATAAATTATTAAAAATATGTGGTTTTAAACATACATATGGGTGCATAATTAAAAATGTGGTTTAAAGTTTGATATGTCACGTGTGCGATATGCAACAATTATAATTTAGAAAGATAAGAACATACTAGTATGCTTTTCCTGAGTTAATCCTTTCCTAACATTGGGATACTCTGTATATACCGTGTACCTACTTCTTTAATTTCAGTCTTGCCTATTCAGTAGGTATAGGATTCGTTCATTTCAGTTGAACCGATACATCTTGCAAAACAGTCAATTTAAAATCCATTGTTTTATAATCGGTACTGCCTACCTCGTAAAGTAATCATTGATCAACCATGCTAGAAACAGAAGAACTTGTTCTCATGCACATGCACTTGTATAATATTGCATAGCTTTCACTGTTAATATAACTGTTAGATTGTCCAGGATAACTAAGTACATACGAATAATACCAGTTATCTAGGAAACGATTTAGTATAATTATTGCATGTGAAAAATTATGCATACCGAAGCATTTCGTGTTTTGCAACATGATTAGATTTGTGAGGGAACAGCTTACTGCTTGAAAATGAAAGCGAAAATATCAAGTAATGAGTACAAACATAAGTTACACAAATTACGTGAAGTGTGAAGAAAAGGTGATTGGTAACTACCTAAGAGTATGGATATTATAAATATATATAATATCACCCAATCGATCATCACGAAACATAGTTTGATTATTACACATCATAAACGAAATCTTTTTTACTTTGTTCCACTTTATTGAATTATATAGGTCGACCGGTTTCGGTTACACTCAACCTTCTTCAGAACTCAGTTTGTATTTCCATTGTCCTGAAGAAAGTTGAGTGCAACCGAAGCCGGTCGACCTATATAACTGAATAAAGTGGTTTAAAAAAGCTTAAAAAATTTCATATACCTAATGTCAAGCCACAAAGTGTTTGCTTTCTTCGATAATTTATGTCATATTATTTATGATTGTCTTAAAACAAACATTCCGAAACATTATTTTGATAGCTAACTCAATAACGTGAATCAATTGAAATGGATATGCTGATGATGGCTAACACTCGTGTGTAGTCAAACGGTGAACAAGTACGTAAATTTGGACGTGAAACCAGTAATCAAATTTAGTAAAAACATTAATAATAAACAACAGCTTTAGCGAAAACTCACGTCCTGCAGAATAGAATGAGATAATGTTTGTGTTGCGAGCAACTCTCATCCAACAAAATTAAAAGAAACCCGATTCCAAGAATAGAAACTAGGTCAGTGGTAGTTAACATTGGAAAAAAGCCATGCTCGTAAAAAATCATTGGAATTATTTGCGAATTAAGTACCTACTTAACATAGTTTTAAGGTGGGAGCACCACCATAAATAGCAAGAAAGTGGGCACACTTTAATTTATTGTGACAGCAAGTTCGCGCAGAGTCGCCAAATAGAATTAAATATGCTTAATTATGTACTAACAAGATTCAAAGAGCTTAATTCTGTTTCATAATCATATATCTGTTTACGAAAGTGAGAAATATCTACGCGGGTAAGAATCAACTGATTGGACAGTCACTTAAAGGATGTCACTTGAAAAAGCTAACATGTTAGTATAGTCAAAAGTTAGAAGAAGCTTTAAGTAGGTACTTTTTTTTTAAACATACCGTTATAAAAACAAATCATAATTTCGGTATTCCGATCTTAAATTTAAATTATGGAAAATTTTCCAAAGCCCATTTTTTTAATGCATTTAACCTGTACATATAAAGGGATATGAACATTACTTTTGTGATTAGATCATTTTCACACTTATTGAACCTAAGAGCGTTAAAGGTTCTTGAGGCTGTCTTTAGCTGCTAGAAAGAACTACAAAAAATGATCAAAAAGGAAGGAAAATTCAGAAACGGTAGAATAATTTAAAAATATTCACAACAGCGGACAGTGACAATGACAGCATGCCGTCGTGCAATTGTTTTCATTAAAATGCTAAGCCACGTTTACAGAAAACGAACTCGTACAATAACTCTTAAGAAAAATAATTTAAATGCGTAGGACCTACCAGTATTTCAGAATGGCTGATTTAAATACCTACATTCAGTGCGTGTTTCAATAGACACGCACTACATATTGTAACACAACTTAAATCAGATTAATATTATTTCTAGGAATTAATGCCATAAATTTGAATGATTTGATGAATATATGAACTGCAGTCGAAGATACTGATTTCCCGACAAAGCTGGCGACAGGATCTAAATGGGAATGAACATCTGGGACATAACGCAAAAAATGCGCCAGTACCTTCGTTGATTAATATACACTTTCGCGTAATAGATTGAGTAACAGTATGACGTGTGCTGGATTGTATTTTCCTAGATTCTTTATAATATTATTTCGTCCTCGATTGTCCGCAGTTGAGAGGAATGCATGCGGTGCCTGATTCACAGATTACTTGTAATTTTATTTAAACTTAAAAAAAAACAATCTGAATATATCAACCAGAGTAATAATACTAAATATAATATACTGGTTATTCCCAATTTTAATATATCTTTTGGACAAAGAAATATTCAATTTCCTGGTGTAAAACTATACAGGGTGTCCTAACTTTGGGGTGAGGGGAGTGATTCTATGTGATAGTACCTACAATTAAAAATTAAAAATAACTTTTTTCGTAATTCCAACGTTCCATTGTTAAGGTTTTTTTTGGTTGAAAAGTTAAATTGTTTGTTTGAGAAAGTAAATATTCTTCGATGGAAAAATATTCTTTTATGGGGAAATAAACATTGGAAAATCGAAAAAAAGTTAATTATCTTTTTTATTTCTATCATACAGCATCACCTCCCGAAGTTAGCGCACTTTACAACCGAACACTATAATGCCTTACCGAATCAAACAAAAAATTACAGAAGGTAGTAATGTAGAAAGTCAAAATATTGCTGAGAGAACCGAGTGATAATTAACTTGCAAACATTATGAGCACAATGGAAAGACATCTAGATAATCAATGCAATAATATAAAAAAATTAAGACTTTAAAAAAAGATTTTTTTACCGAACGGGGCACGACCTGTTGAGCGATCATTCAATTTCAGAAAATGCGTAGGTGTGTGTGCGCATGTGTGCTTGAATATAATCCACCAAGAATTTAATGTCACCGATAACGAGTCTATCTGCCGAGTTTCAGCTTGATCGGATGCCGGGAAGTAGGTTAATTTCCACTTCCAAGATTTGCATTCATTCAAGAAAACAAAAGTGAAAAACGATTAGATATATTTAAAAAATACTACAGGCCGCCACAGAACAGGAAACCCTAGGAGGGCTAACCTTAGCCGGCGTTACCGGCTGCCCTCAGCTGAGGGCTGAGGGCAGAAACCCTGAGGAGGGCTGTGAAAACCACAACATTATTATTATACATATTCTTTAATATGTTTTATACGATATATAACTTATTTTAAGGCGAAGCTTAGTGCTAAATCACTATTTTGATTAATCTTTATAACGAATCGGTGTACATTATGAATACCAAAAAATATGCTTTAGATAAATTGAAAGTTTTCCTATCGTTTCGCTTGAGTAGAATACAAATAAAAAAATAACTTACTTTTAAATTTTTTTTTTTAAATAGATATGTATGAACGCGTAAAAGAAACAACTTTTAAAACATACAGTATTATAGCTAAGATTATCTGTGACAGTTTCACGTGATTGACTGTTTTGCTTTCTTATAAAATTATTTACAAAATAAATAAAAACCAGTTTTGTGCTTGAAATCGAACGTTTCTAGACTCCGTTTGTCAAGCGATTTTAATGCCTATTACCTACAGTATAAGGTATACCAATAATATACACTTTTTGGCTTGTAGCTTCCTCTTAATTACCACTTAACTTATGGTCAGGTACAAAACTTAGCTTAAATTGAAACCAATTGAATAATAGGAAGGTACTGGTTTTTTTTACTGCGAGAAGAGAGCAGTTTCACCTGTGTCATACCTGATCTTGATCTACATCATGATTGACATTCACCGTACATTGAATAAGAACTTGTTGAATAAATCTTCAATCGCGCGAGAGCAAATCGTCGAATGCCAATTCTTAAGGCGAGTAAACATTCGTGAACTGAAATATCAGTGGAAATATCCATGGATGTAAGAATGAACCACATTGGCGGATACAATATTTAGTAACGGTTGAACGGACCTGATTCGAAACCACGGCAATGAAATATCTGGAAATAGTAAGTATACCAATGGATCAGAAAGTAGACAGATTAACATAAATGTAAAGTGTAACGCCTCACGCAACAAACAGTGAACAGGGGCGAACTTTTCAAACTCCCAAATATAGCAACAACATAATAATAACCCTTCACCATTACCACGAATTAAATGATGCATTAATTAAAAACAAATATATACCGAATTACCGAAAGAAGTTACCATAATGCATACATGAGATTGCAATTAAAATGAATTATATATATATAGAATTATTAACGACAGTAAAATTAGTTTTTCAATCTCAAAAATTATAAACCTTAAAAGTGAAATATGATTTACGATTTTCACGGCCAAAAGTATTTTTGTTATTTGTTTTTGGGGTGTTATGCCGTGTTGGACCAAATAACACATCTGCCCTGATGATGGACACTGCAATGCTGTCCGAAACGTTGGCTAAATAGGGAGTTAGCGCAACACGGCATAACACCCCAAAAACAAATAACAAAAAAAACTTAAAAGTGAACATTTGTAAAATATGTGCAATAGTGTCCCGTGAATTCTTCATTCAGAAATTCATCAGCGGCAGTTCTGCAGGACCGCATCGTATATCCTGTGACGTCACATGCTTTTCGGCCGGCCGCAAAAATGAATATTTTTACAGCTTATATCTTCGGTAGGTAATATTTGGTATTTGTTATGATACATGTTTGTGAAATTTGGATGTAGAAGACGACCCCATTGAAATTAAAAATAATAATTTCGGTAAATGTAGAACTTTTGCTTTGAATTGTGTCATTATAGCAGTGAAAAGTGTTTACTTATAATATAACATTTTTAAAAGAAAAGTATTTTCATTTTCATTTTCAAAGTTGGAACTGATTTGTTGAAAATTAAGACCATCCATGATTTTTCACTGGTCTCCGCACTATTCCAGATAATACATAAATTTGTTGTGTATTGCTTTTTTACTGAGGAGTGTTGATTACCCAACGCGCACTGAAGCGTCACTGATAATGCGAGTCCGTCCCAGTATCCTATGCAGACAGCAGACAGCAGATAGCCGACTTAGCAGACTCCTGATAGCCGAACGATCGGGTTATTTGTCACGGACACGTTCTAACTTTAGACAACTGGAGAAAACCGTTAGCCGTGCCCATTCCGCCTGCACGGAGCAAGGGGCACAGTGGTAGGGACGTAGTATAATAGCTAAATCACCACAACCCAGGCCAGGGCACCATCAATTGTTTATTTAAGGTCCTCCATCTTATTTTTTGTTTTAATAGTTTATACATGGTAGAATGGCTTACCTTTAACATAAATTAGTATATAATCAGTGGAAGATCTAATGCTGCATCTAAACAGGAGGAAAATGCGCGAGCCGAACCACGAACTGTGGAAAAGGAATGAAGCAACCGCAAACGGTGTGAAACGCCGCTTGCGGATCTTCGTTCCTTTCCCATAATCCGTGGTTCGGCTCGCGCTATTTTGTCTTATTTATACGCACACTTACAGAAATAAGAGACCGACTTGATTCAGTGTCGTCTGGTTTAAAGAGATTTTGACAATAGGTACTAGGGGTCAATCAACACTAAACAGTCATTATTGTAAATTGAAACATTAATTCATCGAAAAAACTTTTCAGGATATTAAATTGTTTCGAAAATTATTATTTCGATTTTCGTTTATGTGAATACCGCACAAGAGTCCCAACTGCCCGGAGCCAATGGAACTGTGATATCCCCATTGGTGTATGTAGTGAGGATGAAGGGAAGAAGATTAAGTAAAGGACGGTTGGGAATAATTACCTGGTATTCAAATCTGGTCACTAAACACGGCTAAAGCCATTTCAATCAACGTTTCTATTATGAATGGCGACACCGAGAGTATCTACCATTCTAGAAATTTCATGTATGTTTTTTTATTCCATATCTCCAGATAAATTTAGGATCGCTGTGTCAACATTGCCATATGTTTGCAGAGATCCCCCGAATACTTCTTCATCTAACAATAATCATAATTATAATATTATACTTTATTATTTGTGAAGCTGAAATTATTTATACATTGCCTTTCGAAAATAAACATGTCAATAATTTTAGAGATGATCAGAATGACCTTTCGAATGGACACCGTTTGTAAACTTGAAAAAGTGAGAGGAATGTGGCTATTAAAAAAATCCGAATTAAAATACAATACTTTTGGTACCTAAATTATTGCACGACTGAATGTTTTGATCAAAATTGTAACTGATCAGTTACAAGTTTGAAAATCAAAGCAAATGTAAGTTCTAAAGTTCATTGAACTGGAGTTACAGACAGAATCACAACCGACTTAGTATTTTTAATTAATAATAATGCTACTTAATATCAGCAATGAACGGTGTGCGGTTTGCGAATAGCACTGCTGTGGACTCACAACGAGCATTTTCTATCGTCTTTCCATGTCGATGTCATCGGAGAAGAATACAACGAGGAAAAAAATAATCAAGAGGTAAGGAAAACCCCGAGCTGAAACTATTCACACTTGCTTGATCGCCGCGAAGGTCGCCCGGTCTAAATTTGGCGGAGTCAGACAGCCACCAGTCGAGGAGCATTGTATCGCCCATCACCAGCCGTGATATATTAATAAATTAATATCACAGCTAGGTAAATCAATTTCCGTGTATAGTTCTCGCATCGGCGGAATATAACTCACCGTGCCATCAATAAAATATTACTGACTATCCGACATGTACCAGGTTATCCTTAGGAGATAGACATATACCACTGGAGACATTTCTGTAGGCCTTTTAAAGATGTACAATTCCGTAGTACATTATTTTAATGTATCTCATAGGGTTTAGCCAGCGTTAGCAATGTACGCACCCGAAAATATTATTTTTACGACTTGATTACAAAACATCGACTTTTCTCTACTTTCTATAATTATAATATGCATGCATTATACATCTAAACCTTCCGGAAATGATAGTAAAGACTCTATCAAAATCTGTTGCATAGTTTAGAAGAACTAAGCTCACAAACAGACAGACGCGGATAGCGACTTTGTTTATACTATGTAGAGATATAGGCACTTATAATTTCTTTATTAATTTTGCTATGAAATAGGAACAGATTAAGAAAATTTGGTTTTCAAATTAAATGATATTTTTTTTAATTAGATGGTTAATCTAGCTTTAATCAGAGTTATTTTATTATTAATTGTAAAAATGTAGGTCACACAAGGTTTTGATTTTTTAAACAATTTTAAAAGTAACCCTTCAGTACATTTAATTCTTACATTAATTAATTCATTCATTCATTCATTAATTCTTTCATTTCCCTTCTTACACTTTTGTTCAGTTTGCAACGTTTTCTGTGTATTTCAAATGCGCTACATAAATCTTATTATTTAATTTTCCGTAAAAACAAATACTGTTTTAGAAACTAGATAAAATTATATTTCCGATGTACGCATTTAAAATAAACATGACTATTTCTAACTAATATCAAACGTGAAAAACGCTAACCAAATATTTAATTAATTATTTACTCCAATCGTACAAAAATTGAGAGAACTTGATATTTTGTAAAATTTAATTTTTTAGGGGGAATTTGTAAACTGTCAGTTCACTTTTATCTCGTTCATATAATAAAAAAAGTTAAACCGATTATTAAGATAGCGACGCGAAATATGAATGATTCATTTTGGCTATTTTTTATGATTTTATTAAAGGCATTCAGTATAAATATTTGAGGCAAAATGAAAAAAAATTATTATTTCTCTTTCCAACATCAAAAAATTACGTATTTCCGCATGACAGAAAAAAGATAAAAACAGTTTTATAAAATATGGATGCCCGGTCATATATGGCCTTAAAACGCAGGAGGGGTGAAATTAATTTGTGACTAAATGGAAAATATATTTAAAATCTTTCTCAAGTCACTTAAAAATATGCTTATACATAAAAATTTAATTACAATGTGTTTTCTTGTGTAAACTAAAAACTAAATTTTTTTGTTCCAACGATATAAAAAAACGGTTCATCATTGCGTTAGTATCTCATTTGGCTGCCAGTGAAGGTAAGTGTATCAAGCTCTAATGAATTTAGTAAAAAATGTTTGCTATCTTTTATTCATTAATTATTAATTTGAATGTGCAGGTAACGTAACAAATGTCAACATTATGCAGATTCTAATCAAACCATTTTTTTACAGTTACTGATGATAATAAAATGTTACGTTGAACAATATTACAAATAGGAGAGTAATTTCTAATTAAAAATAGAATTGTTTTATTTAAATTGGCGTTTACCAAATGGTTGAATAGGCACAGTAAGTATAATTTCAGGCTTCCGACTTTTACTTTAATTGTATTCTACGAAATGTTCAATTACCTAACTATTGAAACAGATAAATTGAAATAAACGTTAATTATTATTTATTATTTAACACTAATTATTTTATTTGTTTAATAAAGAAAATTTAATGATAAATTTAGGTTAGATATTTGATTATTTTAAATTAAATATTGCTGATTTATTAAGAATCTCTCCAAATTATTACTATTACGATTAAAACCGGAACTGCAAGCCTTTAACAAATAAATTGACATCCTGATAAACTATCTGAAAAAAACAATCAGGACAAACTCAGGTGCATGAACACGTGTTTCGATATACTATGAATATGCTAAAAGTTTATTAGGAAACGGCATGCTACACCGCTTTTAACAGGATTTTAATAAATCAGCACTATTCATTTTTCTCCGTACACGAGCTTTCACTTAAAGTAGTTAACTCGTGGAATTAGATTGAAATTGAAAAAAATTATAAATAACTCCATATTCCCATTCTACCTACCTACAGTTTATTTTTATAGTATTCACAGGCAGAGCTCGTATGCACGTCATCGTGGAAAATAATAATTATGAGTATATAGAAACATAAACTTGTATCGAATTAAAAACCGGTAAATAATATTTTCAAAAAAAGAAATCAAGTAATATTTACACTAAAACAATATATTTTTTCAAGTGATCTAAAATACCAATATTCAAAATTGCTTGGTTAGTAGTGGAACTTTATAACGACAAAATCATTTTATTTTCACGGTAAAATTATTAAAGAATAAGTATGTAATTAATGTTAAATGTCTACCTCATTATGTGTGAATTTTATTAGCATTGTGTGCATTTTATAAAATAAAGCATTAATTTTTTGTGTTTTTACAACTGGCAATACCACAATAGTCATCCAATTCGATAAAACACATACGTTCGCGAAGTGTATATAGGAATATGATTTAAGTATGACTTTCTAGTATCTTTTGTCTTTTTCGTTTTCACGTAAGACGTGTGAGAAAGAAGATTTTTTATGAGCGGCTTTTAGAACCATCTCTGCCAGGGCTAATAGGTATAATGAAAGCCTTCGTATCCGAATTTATCCATGTACACTTGAAGTTTTATTGACAAAATCGCAGTTCATGCAAGACGGCTTATAACGCCTCCGCCATAGCCCCCACCCATAATCAAATTCTTAGTTACACAGTTCATGGATTACCACATGGTGGTAAAGCCGAAACAAACCGTTGAAATAGAATGCATTAGATGAGCTCACAAAGTAAAGAATATTCTTCAACCTTGTAATAAAGTTAAACACACCACTCTCATTACTGAACACGTAACGGACTGCACTTGACCCAAGGCGTGTGAAATGGGACGAATAATTTCGTTTAGTTCATGGCTCACTTTGCTTTGGTCTGTGGACGTGCCACCTACATCTACAAACGTATTATACAAGTCGAAAACATTCTTCCTAATTTGAATTACTGTGAAATATGTACTTCGATTTGGTGTGGAAGCAGACACTGCCTATTCATAACAAGTGATTTGAAAGTCCCTTATGTAGTATCCACAGTTTTTAGGGCCACACTCGAAGTATCTTCTATTGTAAATAGTTGTATTATTAGTGTTACTATTTTTATACGATGTGTTGAAGAATATGAACAAAGTAAATCTGAACACATAATTACATACGTCTATGATGTAGAAAACTGGCAACGTTTGCCTTACTACTAAGTCACGGAGGTCATCAGAAATAGGATGTCAGCACAGAGCAGGAAATTAATACACATACACAGTGTTTCCTCGGAAACACCAACATTACACCACGAAACTTCAGGAGGTGATTATTGATCATATTCGAAGAAAAGGTGTGCACGAAGCTGTACAATAAATAGTAGGTGTGAAACAGATTTCGCATTTAGCGATTCAATAGCGGTCTGTAATGGGCAGTATAATATAACTAATTTGGGCCACTTAGAATTTCGCGGTACCACCCTGAACAAAATTTATATTGTGTGGAGTCATTTTCAACAATTCACTTGTGTATTTCATACCATTGGTATGTAGAAGGAACGGTTTAGTTTGTTAGAGAACACTGACCTAGGTTTTACAGAGTACATTCCTGCAGAATGCGCAATGCAACACAATAATAGCGTTCTGAAATCTGCGAGGCGTAAGCCGGTTGTAATAGGATTCAACCACATTCACTTAACATTGGCAGTCAATTTAGCGACTAAGCATAATATTACGGTCACTTCCAACTATTTAAACTCGGCGAACGTCAAGTAAGGAAAAATTACCCTCAGCCATGAAAAATTGTAATTTTCTATTATCTACACATCAAACACATCACTGGTAGTTAATTTTAGCCACTCGGCATAGTGCACTATGCATCTTACTAGCGATTGTCAAGTAGGGAGAAAAATACCCTTAGCGAAGAAGGTAAATTAAGCAAAATAATGATATTATCGTGAATTATTATTTTGGGTATTAAACCGTGTGCGCTTCCCCGTCTTTAGCCAACATTTTGGACAGATGTGTCATATTTTAGACAGTGTCTATCGTCAGGATATCATCACGTTGGCTAAAGAAGGAGGAGGCGCAATACCCCAAAATAAATCACGATAATATTTTTTCCGTGAAAATCTCAAATCATATATGAAATTGTAATTCACATAATAAATAAAAATATTAACTAAATTTAAAAAAAGAACTCAATGCAATTTCACCAACAGACCAGTAGTCCACTACTACCAGTTACTTTTCAAACATGTTTCTTTTGTTGGAAAAGTAACATTATGAAATACATTATTTAATATATTTGTACAGCGCCCTTGAGGTGATTTTTCACAAAAACGGCGCTATATAAATTAGCCAAATGTTATTATTATCTAACACAAATTCTACTACTAAATATGTAGTATATTTGCAGCACCATTCAGAAACGAAGCGTTGCTTGAAATTATAGTTGTCACTTAACAGTGTCTAGTGATCACATCTGAATAACCAGGAACTTCCCACCTTTCCCATCCCATATAATTCCACCCCCTACTCCCTTCAGCCCTGCAAAGCACCCTAATCGGGGATGCCATAGTGTCACTGGCTCAGTACAATTGAGAGAAGTTGAAACTCTTTGGTGGGATTCACATTAAAAAACAAGTTAACTCTTGTCGAATGTGTAAAACTGTTGAATGCCTTGTGATTTATTAGATAGGTAGGGACTATCGGTAAAATCTATCAACTTCAAATAATGCTGTTGTCGCAATTCAGGTGGAAAATCACATAAAACAATATTATTTAGCAAAATTTAAAAAAATATAACCCATCAAAAAAAGGTCTGTTTTACTGTAATACATCTATTTTATATATAAATATATAACTTTAACTAACGTTAACTTATAAAATATCTACTAAAACTTAAAAAAAAATGGTTTGACTGAGGATTGTTCCTTCCTCCCCAGGAACTGACTAAAATGAGTGAACCGCACTATCACTTAAGCCAAATCCTAATTGGATGGTACCGATATTTATTTCGTATACTAACTGCTGTAAGTTTTTATAATGTTATCCAATTTCAGAGATAAATGCGTGTGAGTGCGCATGTGTGTTCGTGAGTGCCAAAATGCATTGTCATCGACAAAGAGAATATCTACCGAGTTTCAGCTCGATCGGATGTCGGGAAGTGAGTTAATTCTCCGTTTCAAGATTTCACTCCATTTATTCATTCATTAATTTATTTATTAATTTATTCAAGAAAAAAAATCATAAAAGCGTCGACAAACCACATGAAACAAATATACGAGAGGCTCATTTGGGGTGATCTGTTATGGTACGTATTCATTTGAGAACCGACACGCGAACTGAGCCACGAATTACGCAAAAGGAACGAAGCAGCTGCAAGCGGTGTTTCGCGCCCTTTGCGGTTGCTTTGTTCCTTTCCCATAATTTGAGGTTCAGTTCGGCAGTTCGGCTCGCGTATGTATACGTAACATTAAATGAACGGATTCGATACTATGCCGAATGGCTTCACCAAACAGACATAAATAAACACGATGTTTCTTTCATCTTCTCAGAAGTTTGCCAACGTACAAATACTGGTGTTAGGTTAGTTCACTAATAATATAGCTGCAATCCAACTAATATTCGGTACGAATATATAATGCATTCAGAATGGTGGTCTAAAATCTACAACACTCACCTACTGACTACTACAAGACAAGACCGGCCGAGAACAAGTTGACCTCGTCATGGGATATACCTTTATACATACCTGGACATTCTCACAACGCCTGCATAATGATTGGGAATCCATACGATATACTATACAGAGTGATTGAACTTCACAAAGAATATTATATTACTGGAGCAGACCCGTGAAAAATCAGGGGATATTATAATTGTAGGATTTGAAAAGTTGAAAGTATTTATAAAATATTATATGACGTGTACCCGGTGTTGCTCGACTTTTCTTTACTTTCTATAAATATAATATGAATGTATTATACATATATAAACCTTCCGAAAGAAATTCTTTAAATCATAGTGAAAACCCTATCGAAATCCGTTGCTTAGTTTAGCAGAACTAAGCGCACAAACAGACAGAAGCGGATAGTAAATCGTGCAATGTGTAATGTTTTTAACATAGTGTCTGAGTGCACCTCTCCACGCTTAACCTTTCTAATAAAAATTAAACACATTTTCATCTGAAGTAAATATGTTTTATGTATCAGTAAATATTAAGATAGAACCTAGGAAGTCAT
The DNA here is from genome assembly GCA_026573805.1 of Hesperophylax magnus. Taxonomy (NCBI): domain Eukaryota; kingdom Metazoa; phylum Arthropoda; class Insecta; order Trichoptera; family Limnephilidae; genus Hesperophylax; species Hesperophylax magnus. Next base: position 10,175,226 of record JAIUSX010000072.1, read on the forward strand.
ATTTGTACAGCGCCATTGAGGTGATTTTTAACAAGGCGGCGCTGCACAACTTTAGTTATCAAATTATTATTATTAGTTACCTTCCGCGTGAACACGCACCTGAAAAATCACGAAATCTGTTAAACATTTAAACAAAATAAATACACATATCAAACATAGATTTTTTTTTTTAAATAATAAAAACAAAAGTTGCTGATTATTTTTTCGTTTATCTGAATTCACACATCAGTTCCAAAGTTTCAAAGACAAATTTACAACAATTAGTATGATTGTATGCAATGTAATTTTCATGAAAGGTTGTTATTATTATTTATTCTTATGAAGTTTACTTTATAGAACTCCGTTAAATCTATTTGTTTTCATTATAAGTACGTATACGAAAATAATATAAATATACCGTCTGTAAGTGGCTTCACTACAGTTTGATAATGCCTTCAGAGAGCGAAACGGCTGTCACGCGTAGTAATAATAATTACACAGCAGAACTTATTTTGTAAATTTAATAATAATATTATTCAATATTTAAAAGAAACCGCAAAAATTAAAGGTTATTGTTATTATTAAAAAATTTACAGAAGGTTTTCCTGAGTCAGCGAATGGTCAAACAAGTTTTTTTTTCGTTCACAATGTCGTTTCTATTTAGAGTTAAAATATTTTAAATATCCACTGAAAATAACAACTTGATAAATTGATTCATAGAGGAATCATTCACAGACATTAAAGATTTCAAAATGCAATGGGCGTCACCGAAATGAATTTCGCCGTGTGTACTGTAATGTCAATGAAGCAAACAGGGTACTCGTACTTACGGCGGGATACATTATAATAATGACGTTCAACACTTGAATACGAGTCACGTATTAACTATAAAAATATCGACATACTACTTATTCTACGTAAACCAGTTTATTTGTATCTAAGTCTATCCAAAAAGTAATACACACTCCACGGGTCATCTGCGAACAAAGCTCCTAAAAGTTAATAATTTGTATAATATCATTACAGACTCTTTTAAGCGGAAAAAAGTTTGCATCTACTGGCCATCTAATGTTCAGTTTCCACGAAAGAATATATTGATTTATCTTCAAGACTAATTGAAAATATTGTTCAATACATTGTTGAGTGATTTTCTACCAAACGATGACTAAATACGGCAATTATTATCTCACAACAAATCATTCAGCAAATTAATTAATATCAGCATGATGGAAGTTACTTTAAAAAAAAATTTAAATCGCAAAACCGGATATCGGAAAACACTCTTGTCCAGGCCGTCGCCCATTGTTAGGGCGCGCCCCTACAACAGAGATGGAGAATTTTCCTCAAGCCACCGCAGTACAAGTGCTAAATATGTTTACCATTTTGTTTTATTTTCAATTTAATATCATTTAATCTATTTAGATGTATGCTTTTACATGGCAGACAGAATATTTCACTCACCGCTCTGTTGAGTTGAGCTGAACTAAACAAACATTATTATTATGGCTCTGCTCGGTTTGGGAGGGAAAGGTGGTCCGGCGTACTTTTCCATAAAAAAGTTACACTTCCGTCACAGTGACTATTGTCAACAGTAAAATACGGCACCTAAATTTTGAACAATCCTATCTAGCGCACAAGGCAAATAAATACCAACTCTTCCGTTGCCACAAATCTTCTAACAAAAAATATAATATCAAAAATAAAGACGGATAAAAGGCAATTACAATATCCTGCAATGTACAGTGTTCTTAGTGACCTGTGCGTGTAAAAACGTATCTTACCAACTTTCTAATATAACGTGGTAATCTGAAGTTACCTGCCAGGAAAGTATGTTTCTGTATTTGTCAGTAGATACATAATAAGATAATTACTATTAAATGATATTAATTGTGCAGCGCCCTTGAGGTGATTTTTCACAAAAACGGCGCTATACAAATTATCATATTATTATGAGGTTAGTAATGTAAGCGCCCGAAAATATTGTTTTACGACTTGATTACAAAACATCCGACTTATTATACAGGGTGTCCGGAAACTCGTAGTACAAGCGGGAAACTGGTGAATCTACATCACATTTGGAGTCGATTTTGTAGTATATTTTTTTTTGATTTGAGCTTTCGTTATCGAGTAAATCGAGTTAGAAGTTGATTTTTTTTTTTTTTTTTTTTTTAATCAAATTCTTATAAATTATTACTGAAGATCAAAGAACCCAACTAATTAAAACTATTTGAAAGTAAAACAAATGAAGAAACTCGGATTTGAAGCATTATTTTGAAATCACCCTTCATTTAATCCGGTGTAATCATAAAATATTTCTGCTCTGCAGGGTTAAAACATCTGTTGTTCAACCCTAAACACCAGAAAAAACTTTAACCCTAAAATAGCCGAAAAATATTTTTTTTTGTTTTTTTTTTTTTTGTGAAAATGCTCAAATCAAAAAACTTTATGTTTATTTGGGTTCCCCATGTGGTGTAGATTCTCCAGTTTCCCGCTTGTACTACGAGTTTCCGGACACCGTGTATATTATAAATATAAACCTTCCGGAAGAGATTCTCCAAATGAGAGTATCAAAATAATAGCCTATCAAAATCTGTTGCGTAGTTTAGAAGAACTAAGTTCACAAACATACATACGCGGATAGCGACTTTGTTCTATATTATCTAGTGATAGAGATTAAAGATAAGGAACTTTAGTAAAAAATATTATGGCTTAAAAATACATATTCATATAGATCATATAAGTTTTATTTAATGCAATTGTACGCAGAATATTAAATTTCATTAAATTTTTTTTTTAACTGGAATTCCTTATTACTATGGTGCGATTGCGGCTCAAGAGGCGTAGGTATTTCTATGAAAAATAAATACAGAAATAAAAATCTTTTAATTTCTTCCTATGCCAATTTGACCTTTATGCAAGATTACTAGTGAAAAAGAAGAAAAAACTTAAGTCTAAAAACGACTCGTTTCTGTGGATTGCGAATAGTAGAAAAAGAGTTATAACGCATTGCTTCAGCAAAATAAGACAAACTTACCACAATTTATAATAATAATATGCAAATAGCAACCCATTAATATTTTGAATCTATCTTTAAATGAACTTCATTATAACATGATGCAGTCATAAGAGAGTACAATAAAACGTGATGATATATAATATTAGATTTGTTCCATAAACTGAGTAAAGCACCTTAATCTGTTGAGCAAACGGTATGCAATTTATTTAACTTCACATTAATATCGATGATTCCCAGAAAATAATAAAAGTCCAACTGCAACCATTAGCTTTATATGTATGGTCATGTAACAGTTCAAAGAGGTTTCAACTGTTTTTCAAATCAAAACATAATAATAAAAAAAACCTTATCAAGTGACGAAAAAACAACGTGAAATGATTTCAAAACATTAAAATATAATAGGCATAATATTGACCAATTCAACAGCGTTGCAGGTAACTTCTACCTACTGTTAGTTGCAGTCGGCTTTTTTATAAAACGAAGAAGGTTTACGTAGTTCCCGTAAGCACTAAGAATATGGGTCCATTATGCTATCTCCTATTTTATCTTATTCCTTCGACAATAACCTCAATTAGTAAGGTTTCGCCAAGGTTGTCAGATTCCACGGTGTGTCCTCCCAGGTGGCTGAGTCTTGTTCCCATCAGGGCAGGACATTGGAACCATAGGTGAATTGGAGTCTCTTCATCCTGGCGTTTTCCATTGTCCACAGCTGCATTTGTCTCCTTAGATGGCAGTGTCCCGTTAGTAGTTCTTGTCAGCTTACTAAATGAGACGTTTTTAATAGTTCCTGATGTCCGAACTTTTCCTTCTTCTGTCTTCGGTAGGTATGTTATGATTTTAATTTGACCCCCTTAGACTTCCATCATCGATAAAATGTACAGCTAAAGAAATGCAAAGTAGATGCATCTACGTAAGTAGATGCATCTATCTAGTAGGTGTATTACGACCATCACATGTAAAAGGCTTGCATATAATATAAATGGTGTAAATAGACACTCTTTACCTCTTGTTTTTAAAACGGAGACGGTTTACACGTAGTTCCCGTGAGCACTGAGCAGGCCATAGGCCCATTATGCTATCTCCCATTTTACCTCAATCCTTTAACAAAAACCCAGTCCCTTTAATAAAGTTCACCAGGGTCGTCATTGGGTATGTGGCTATGTCTTCTGGTTCTACTGTATGTCTCCCCAGGTATATGAGCCTAGTTCCCATCAGGGCAGGACATTGGCACCATAGGTGAATTGAAGTCTCTTCATCCTCTTCACATTTCCTGCATCTATTGGTGTTTTCCACTCCCAATATCTGCATGTGTCTCCTGAGATGGCAGTGTCCCGTTAGTAGTCCTACCAGTTCCCTCAGCGAGTTTCTGTCCATATCGAGTAGTTTTTGGTTCGTCTAGGGTCTGGTCCTTTTATGAGTACTTTGTTTTCTCCCATCCTTTGTTGTGCTGGGATTTGACCCACCTAACAATATGTAATACCTTTACCTCTTAAATAGCCCCTAACTTTTATCTACCATCAGACCTGCGGTTTCACAATTTACATTAAAGTGTTAACGCTTCAAAGCATGTAATGATGCAATCAGTAATATTATTAAGGCTCGTCCACAGTATCTAAATCTCCAACAAAGGATAGTGTCATCAGCAGCAGTTACGTCTTGACGAGATTTATGGTTTCGTCTGACTGCCTACGATAAATGAGTGTCACAGGTCAATTAATGGTATATTTCCTCAAAACTGGCCAATTTTATACACTTTAAACACAAATTATAATAAAAAACTGATATTACACGATTTCAAAACAATTCAACGGTTATGATTTTCAAATAAGCGAATCTGTAACGAATTAAAAACAAAAATACTAGGTGAGCGACAACTATTAGTAAATTGATAAGAATTATTGCTGAAATAATTAATTTCGATACGGTACCTAACAACCTAACTACTATTCAAAATACAGGAGTAAAACTCTACGGATATTTTCCGCATTATCAGATTAGTCGTGTCAAAATGTTCAACTGTGTTAATCTAAAATCTAAAGTGACCTACCAATCATTAAATGGCATTTAGATAATATAAAATAAGGATGACCGGATAAATCATCACAATGATAATTCATCACATCTTTAAAAAGTTATATAAAGTCATGGAAAGTGATGAAACAAAAACTTTATTAACTGGGTTAAGTAGGTTAGGTTAGGTAAAAAAAAAATTTTTTCATCGTTTCTAATGACTTTATATCACTTTTTAAAAGTGTGTTGAATTGTCACTGTGTTGATTTATCATGGAACCAAAATAAGATGTACAAATGCATTGTACATTCAAATTGTGTATTGATTAATGGGCTGGGGAATGCAATCTGTCCGGCATAACTTATAAGTTGATGAAATAGATTATCTTTAGTGAGTTAGTAAGATGGTGCCTACAAAGTTATAACCATTTTTGCCATGTCCTTGGGGGGATTTTTGTACTATTGATTGGTGGGTTGGTGAATGCAATCTGTCAGCCGTAAGTTATAATTTAATGAAATAGATTATCTTTAGTTAGTAAGATGGAGCCTAAAAAAGTTATAACTATTTGTATAGTGCCCTTAGGGGGATTTTTGTACTATTGATTGGTGGGCTGGTGAATGCAATCTGTCAGCCGTAAGTTATAAGGTAATGAAATAGATTAACTTATAACTTACGATATAGATAACTATTTTTACCGAGCCCATAGGGGGATTTTTCACAAATACGGCGTTGTACAAATTTTCCAAATATTATTATTAACATCGCTGTTGATTATTTTATATTGTTCGTGGTAGTGTTGATGGCGTGTGGTAATTTGGCGAGTAATCTGTAGTATGCAGTGTGCACTAGTTCGCTAGATGAGATGACCTTATTTGCAGAGAATCGCCCGGAAAAGCAGCCAGGCCGTGTAGCCGTGCAGCCGTATAGCCACGCGATGCCACGCGGTGTGAATGGAAATGTACCACTGACCCTCAGAATGCAGTGTGCTATCACATTTCCTAAACGACTAAATGCCACGCACAACAAACAAGAGCGCAGTGCCACTGCCTAGAGTCATATGAATTGTTATTCGTCGAGCGCAACAATAGAGATTACATGGCACATGACACGGTGCCAAGCGACAGGGTAGGGACCACACTTCACCACACTGACGTCCTTAGTTACTTTACGGTAGGGACTGAACCTGAACGTTTTTGAAGAGTACGTTCGAAACCGCTTTCACGGTAGATTGGAGATAATCTTAATACATAAACATGCAGCCTGCGCATGTCTTTGCTCGCAAAACTCGAAAAGTTGTAGACCGATATCGCTGAAAATTTCAAAGTTTGTTATTATTAGTGCCAGGAGTGTTTAGAGAACGATTTGAATAGTAAAAGAAGTCGGAGACGCCCGAGGAATACTAAACACAATATCTCTGCACCGGGATAAGATACGAAGTCGAATTAAAGTCAATGTAGTGTAGTTTTTTAACAGTAACATTGTGGTATACAGTAGTGAATGGTGGAAGAAGTCGGGATACACCCGAGAAAGACATTAGCAAGAGCGAAATATTGCGAGGTCCACTACTATATGATAAAACCTTTATCATTTTATGATGTTGTGCATAGTTTAAAATTTTGATAAAAATTGACTAGCGGTTTGCGGCATTTAATTCTTCTCTAATTCAGCCATATTTTCAATAGTTACTGAATTATACAGAGGAACACTCAAAGTTACTTTCTCTTAAAAACGTCTTGTCAATTACTATTATTTTTTTAAACATTCTGCTTTATGAAAACGTGGAGGCATTTTTTGGTCGCTACGTTCGCACTACGTCATTTTTTATTGAACGCCTGTAGGGTTTTTACAAACATAATACCTACCTACCTGTAGTCATGCACGTAATTGATGTCGTATGAAATCATAAATAAAAAAAAAAAACATAAATAAGCATTTTATCAGATACGCGCAGTTTCACGAATAGAAACCTCAACACATCTCTTACCCAAAGCAAAACAGATTTACGGATTTGAAACAGTTAAAGTCAGCACGCAGCACTGCTTTCGTGCCTGCCACCATCCACCATCGGCAGCAATTAAAGACCCAATGAAGATTACGGGATCTATGCAAGACGAAATCATGAGAATCCTACACAGGTTCACTTTCAGCGATTAAGGGAAATTAATTTTTAAAAAGACATTGCCCAGAGCATTGAAATAGTTTACGCGAATGTGTATGATGTGAACTGCTAATTAAAATAGGCAGATCTGCATAACTTTGTTTGTTTAGTTGTCATTTGCCGAGACAAGAGGCATAATGCGCACCTGCGTTTTGTAAACGTATTAATATATTTTTTTATCATGGTTCATAATATCTCCAAAATGTCGGGAATCTGAAAGAAGTGGGAAGGAAAGGGAAGATTAGGAAGTACCTGGTTCTCCAAATCTGACCACTGAAACAATTTCAAGTAAAGTAACTCAAAATTAACTACAAAAAAAATTTAAACACGGAATGAAAAAAAAAAAATCTGTCAAGGAAAATGTATACGTTATATTATACTAGCTGAGGCGTAACCGACATTGCTCGGGATTGTGATTGGTTTGGAGTAAAGTTTTGAATTGTGAAATTTAGGATAAACATCGATTTTTCTCTACGTTCTATAAATATAGGGTTTTCCAATAAGAGGTGTTATTTTGATATTCAATCGTAAAAGATCAATGGTTTCGTTGCTTGTGTGGCACGTAGCGCCGTCTTGTTGAAAGTAAACGTTGTCCAGATCAATACCATCCAATTCCGGCCATAAAAAATCATTAATCATCTCTTGATAGCGCAATCCATTCACCGTAACTGTTGCTCCAGCCTCGTTTTCGAAAAATTAAGGTCCAATGACTCCGCCGGACTATAAACCGCACCAAACAGTCACACGTTGAGGATAGAGAGGCTTTTAAACAATAATTCTTGGGTTTTCCGAGCCCCAGATGCGACAATTTTGCTTGCTGACGAAGCCACCGAGGTGGAAATTGGCCTCATCAGTCAAGATGATTTGCATTTGATTCACTCAAGTGAATTTTAATAATTTCAATGCGTTGTTGAAGCGTGTATCGTTCAATTTTTATTAATGGCGTAGTTTCTACTTGTCAAATGTCTAAAAATGACAGCTTCAAAAGTAACATATACCGAAATAGCGCGCTATTCAAATTAACACCTCTTATTGGAAAACCCTGTATAATGTGCATTTATTATATGTATAAACCTTCCGGAAGAAATTTTCTAAATGGTATTGAAAACCCTATCAAAATTTGATGCGTTTTTTAGAATAACTACGCGCACAAACAGACAGACGCGGACAGCGACATAATTTTATACTATTTAAAATAATATGAGGTCATAACACTTCCAAGTAGATGTTTACCTCAAAAAGGTCTGAAAACGAGAAAAAACCAAATACTTCTGACTCGTGCTTGCCAAGGTGATATGATTTTATGTTTAGTAGGAACCATAAAATGAAATTAATTGGCTCCGGTATATTAAACAAGAAGTGAAACTCGGAATAAAAACGAAATAATTTTACATAAAAACGCATGCACATTACAAAATTATATAATTGTATTTAAAAAATATTATTATATTGAAATAGAAACTGAAAAAACTTTACATGGAATGTCTCATTGTTATAGAGTATAGCTATGTTCAAACAATTACTAATTGGAAAATGCTAATCAACATAAAAGTTTACACTAATCAACAGCATTAAATATAAGAATAAAAACTAGTACCTCCGTCAGTGTGAAATAAAAATATTATTAAAAATTGTGGAGACAAGCTTAATAATAAAATTAGATGTTAATTTATATGCACATATAAAAAATCAGCTGCCAAGTTGAAAGTAGTAGACTGATTTCGATGAAGATTCAAAGTTTGTTCTTATTAGTGCCAGGAGTGTTTAGAGAGTGGTTTGAATCAAGACGCCCGAGGAATAATTAACGCAATATCTCTACACCAGAATGAGTTACGGAGTTATTTTTACCAGCAACATTGTGGTATACAGTAGTGAATGGTGGAAGAAGTCGGAGACGCCCGAGAAAGACATTAGCAATGGCGAAGCATCGCGGGGTCGACTCGTATATAATATTCCGTGAATTCATATTATTTAGCATTTCGATTGTATACATGCATAGTAAACTATGTGTTCATTTTACGTAGCATTTTGACTGCACCCAATCAAACTATATTTATAGTAAACTATGTCAAATATGATTTAAGATTTTTACGGCCAAAAGTATTTTTGTTATTTGTATTTGGGGTGTTATGCCGTGTTGCGCTAACTCCTTCTTTAGCCAACGTTTCGGACACTGCAATGCTGTCCGAAACGTTGGCTAAAGAAGGAGTTATAGCGCAACACGGCATAACACCCCAAAAACAAATAACAACAGTAAACTATGTGTTCATTTTACGTAGCGTTTTGACTGCACCCAATTAATTTATATATACATAGTAAACTATGTGTTCATTTTACGTGACGTTTTGACTGCACCCAATTAATGTATATATACATAGTAAACTATGTGTTCATTTTACGTAGCATTTTGACTGCACCCAATTAATGTAATTAATACATAGTGAACTATGTGTTCATATTATGTAGCATTTCGACTGCACCCAATACATAGTAAACTATGTGTTCTTATTACGTAGCATTTCGATTGCCCCCAATTAAAAAATTGGATAACGTCCAAGGTTCGAGGAATTCCCATTTGTTTCTCATACTTCTAAATTTTCATTTGCAACATTTTTTATCGAGAATAATGTAACGAATATATAGGTTACGTTTATGTATAGGAACCCGGATATCAGAACGCTAAATTAATGTTGAAATCTTGAAAAATGAGTAAATGTTGCAAAACAAACTAAACACCTGATAATTGGATACTTCCGTTCAATTGACTGCAAAACCACTAATTTCAAAATTTGCAGAGTTGGTGATTTGTTGTTTTAGGAATAATTTTGGCACTGGTGGTAATTTTTACGAAACAAAATTTCGGCTTCGCTGTGTTTTAGGAAATGACAATCAGCATTGTTTTTCGTGTTTGAGAAATTATTAATTCGAAACAACAATAAATAACTATACTAGTCCCAGCGAGAGGTCGTACGTGACGTCATCGTCACAGTATCTTCTGTGAGAAGGAAGAGGATGATCAATGACATAGGTACGAGCTCTCGCTGGAACTAGTATAAATAACCATCACGCTGTGTCCCCGGAGGACACAACTCTATCTTGGTACACGACCCTTGCTTCATATGCATTCATGAACAGTCTCATGCATACTCTTGTTATTTATACTCTTGAGATAACCTGCCACAATAAATTGATTCACTACACGTGTCTTGTCTTCCTCGGGCGCCCCCTACTTCTTCTACCATTCTCCTTTCTCCGTTCGTCCGTTCCACATGTCAAAACCATCTAAGCGTTCCTGTCTTAATCGTGTTTGATATATTCACATTAGCTTTCCGTATCTTCACATTAGTAACACGGTTAAAAATAGTTTAACCAAAAAAATAATACCATTTATACTGCTCAAGTCAAATATAAGAAAATGGCTATTTAAATACAGATGATTTATATTGATATCCTACTGAATTTGATGGCTAATTGGAATTCACATTAAGACTTATAATATTGTAATACCTTTTCTACCTACCTACATCTATGAAACTGTTGATGTGACTGTTCATTTGTCCTTGTTTATATATTATTGATATTTATACCATTCTGTTTATTTAACTCATTGATCCAACTGTTAATTTACCATCATGGTTATTGCACACTTATAATGTTTAAAAAATATTCCATGTATTACATCAAATTTTGACAATATGTACCTGCTGACAGACGGAACAAAAGTAGTTTTTTTTTTTAAAGAAAGACAAACATTCCCGGGTTACGAATAACCTGACAATATTTGAAAATCTCCTACTACCACCACAGTAAGCGGAAAATGTTGCTTGTGTTGTGATGGAGGACTTAGCCGACCGAGGAATTGAACACACTACGCCTAGGTGAGACCCAAGCGCGATGTCAACTCGGCCACCGACCGGTCGGTTAAGTAGGTTTGGATGATAAGAAAAAATATGCCTCAGGGATTGCTACAAAAATGATTTAAATATTATATAAGGTGCATTCTAAGACTAGCTTCTTCCCATTGTACGCCAAGAATTGAGCAAATAAGCATGCACCTATTAGAGATACATAACATTGAAAAATATTTAGATTTGCCAAGAAGACTTATTGAATTCTCCGTCAAAACCGATCATCTTGCAATTTCTCGTCAAATAAACAAACACAACTCAATATTATATGTATTCGGTAATGGGTAAAAATAGTACGCGCGACGGCGCAAAATGAACATTTAAATAGATTTGGATTAACGAGCTGACTAACTTGGTGTTTGCACCGACAGAAATAGTCGCGTTCTGGTAGTACTAGTTACAGAGATCGCCTCGCTTATAGATTTTAAGAGAATGCCAAGTCAACTAGTTGAAAATTTTTTGTCCTAAGAAACTTCGGTTCCGTGATAACAATTCAACACACCTTTAAAAAGTGAAATAAAGTCAATAAAAGCGATGAAAAACTAACTTATAAACCTAACCTAATTGAAATAGTTTTTGCATCATCACTTTTCATGACTTTATATCACTTCTTAAACGCGTGTTGAATTGTCATTTTGATGAATTGTCCGGTCACCGGAAAAATCATACCATGTCACAAAACATATAACAACAATAAAAATAATAATAAAACATTTATTTGCCAATAGATAAATTTTACATATTTTTTAACATAAATTCTATTGACAAAAAGGTCACTGCTCAGCTATGCATTCCGGATCTCTCTGGGAATGCAGCTGGTTTTCAGCAGTGCCTCCAATATAATAATAGGTATATGCATATTTAGGTATAATAATGAACAATGGAATAATATTAACAATAAAAACTAAAATCAACACAAACAAATAAAAATAGTAGGTATACAAATATAAAGCGGAAAAATCTAGCAATGTAAATTAGGTAAGTATTTTTCATTTTGTACGGGAATTATTTTTCTTAGAAAACTGCTTACTTTGTATTCGACATAACAGTTGAAAACAGGTTACCTTGGAATTCCCCTTGTGCAGGACAGATGCTAAAATTGGGATTTTCCTGTTTCATTAAATACCAGTTTGTAACACCTGCAAATGAATTAAGATGATAAACTATAATTCAAAGTACTTAAAATGTAACTACGTTATGCTACGCACACATTTGAGAACCGGAGCGCGAGCCGAACCACGAATTATGGGAAAGGAACGGAAGGAATAGACGCAGCATAAATATTAAAAATGCTAAAGAATACAACTGATGAAACGAGTTTGGTCATTGAATTATTACATGTTGGTAGCCGATCGGTTAAACGCATCAGGTTCCCACCCAGGGTCCTCTACGTACAACTTAGAAAGATGTGGCGCTATGAGAGTGGCACGAGTTGATGGAATTTGAAACATGCCGAGTTAAAAGGAAAGTCAGCCCGACCAGCTGACAACCGGCCCGCCCAGCTGCTAACTGAATAAATGCCTGTGATCTAATTCAGAGAAGATCAATATTTTTCTTGAGCGAAAAAATACAGTTTTTAAAGAAATTAATAAAAAATATTAATCACCAGCAGCAGTTTTTTAGTTCGAAGAAAGATCAACCCTGCTTACAAAGTTAGCGTTCACTAGGAAGCGAATTCTCAATTTTCCCAGATTTCCCTAGCTTTCGTAATGCAGGGGCTCGCCCTGTAAAGAAAAAAATTTGAGAAATCTAAATAACCTTAAGTTTAGTTTTTTTCCTCGAACATAGCAACTAATAAAAACAATAAAAACATTTAAAAATTACATTACTTTTTTCTACGGTCGAGAGCTTTAAAGAAAAAAAAGCTTAAAAAAAAAAAATTAAACTCTAAAACTCTCCTAAATTTTTAGGAGAGTTTTTTGTGTTAAAACTGAAAAAAATAGTTTATTTTGAAATTGTCTGTGTTTCTAACATTTATCATACTTATTTTAGAGATGAAGTTTTAAAGTTCGGAATACAGATACTCTATTCAAAATCTAAACGTTGCTGAAATGCCTTTAACCTTGTTTCTGGACCAGATCTGAACAGCCAGGTACGTACACTGGCTTTAGACAGCTGGGAGCAGTTAGGACTCTTATGGAGTATTCACATTATTTTCTTATTTTTTAACTCTTGGAGCGCCGCCACGAAATTTTCGCTGTTCGCCATCTCTTATTATGTTATCTCTAAATAGTTTTAAAAAAGTCACTATCCGCGTCTGTCTGTCTGTCTGTGCGCGTAGTTCTAAACTATGCAACCGATTTTGATAGGGGTTTCACTATCATTAAGAGAATTTCTTTCGGAAGGTTTATATATAAATATATAATATATGTATATTATATTTATAGAGAGTAGAGAAAATTCGAGCAACGCCGGGTACACGACAGCTAGTATGATTCTATTTTCGACATAAATTACTTGTTTCTGCAAAATGATGTTTTTGTAACTTGTACCGTATTACCAGAAAGTGTGTTTATATATTTATACACATAATCTACCATATAGAGTTTTCCCAGAATAGCTAGTTATATTCAGAGAAATGATTTTTTTAACTTATCCACATGGATACGCAGGCGTTTAAGAGGTTAATCGAAATAATCAAATAACACTGATTGAGATCCACTGGCTTCTCCTAGCCTCGCTAAACGCGTTCGGCGAATGCTAAAAACAATCGCGCCAGAAAATAGAATACAACATACATTATTTTATTTATGTTTGTATGACACGCGTTTATTTCGAATGGATTAATCCAGTCAAAATAGAAACCAAGCGTATAATAAACATGTGTACCATTGTTAAGTTGTATAAATTATTCGTGAATTCACTAATCGTGTATCTTGTCTTCATAATATACATAACAGCATATCGGAGGTATCGGATCCAGAATCGACACGAACACTGTACTCACACAGATGCATTGCTTAGATTCAGCATGATTTAAACCCGTTATTTTATTTACTTTTAGAAAACTACACAAAATAGGAACACAAAATAAACCTTAGTAAATAGGAAAAAAACAATGAACGCCTCGAGAAATAGGCAATTATGGAAAGAAAAAAAACTTGTGGCATTAAAAATAATAGAACACAGATAGAGAAAGTTTGCTCTGATAAAATTATAATCGATAGCGCTCCAACTACAAAGTTATTATTTACGTATTTTCAAACAATTTTGGTTCTAGGTATATTTATCGCTTGATGAAGCCGGTTTTGGCTCCAATATTGACTCTTTGAAAATGGACGCAACTGAGTAGGTAGGTACCTTTGTTTATTATTTTTCAATTTGCAGTTGGTACATTATATTTGCGTGGAAGTTTTTTTTAATTCCGTGTAAATGCATTCTATCAGAAACTGTAAGTTCATTCTTTACTCTACCGCTGACGCAAGTAACATAAAATCATAAACATAGTCCTTGAGGTGATTTGTAACAATAATGGCTCTATAAAAAAAGAATTCTTATTATTATTGGAGTAAATGCTTGCAGTAGAATACCCCCTCCATTGATCGCACCGAGGAAAGCGGGTCAGTGTACACGCCGGTCACGTGGCCGTTTTCCATGTTTGCCAAACTGGTCAAGGAATTGCTGAAGACAAAAGTCGCGAGAGGAAAGTGTCTCGACTCCAATACTAAACTTGCCGATATACTCCATCTTCATATACATATATTATGTACAATCTAGCAACTAGCAAGCTAACTATGCACCAGAAAACAAGCACTGTGCACCACTTCCAGGTGACTAGACTTCGAGGTCTATAAACAGTGCTAACTAAACACGCGACAGACAATGCTCATTAATTACATTTATCGGCAGTGATAGTTAACTGTTTACCTTATCCGAAAATGGGTTAGAAAACGTGCTACGTAGAACTAACTAATCACGCTTTTGAAGTCAAGTAGCAACTTCCTACCTTATCACCGAGCGTGATTTTGACTTTCAAGGTATTTCAAGAATTGCTTCGCCCAAAAGAAAAAAAAAAGTTTTTAACGAAGTTAACGCCTTTTACCAAAACATGTAACATAATTTTGTATTATTATTTCACTATGTAAACTTTTGTTTAAACAACAATTTTTTTTTTTTTTTTCGTAGGAAGCAATCACTTTGTGGTTAGACATTTATATATTAAATCAAATAAAACACTTTGTTTATTAACCACGACTTTTTTATTATTACATCTACCGGTTTCGCTACGTTCGAGCTTCATCAGGATGTGAAATATAACTAAAAACTAAGACAGAGGTGATGCATATTTATAGGAAAACAGAGGGAGACAGAATATAATATTAGAGATAAGGAAATCTATAAACAGTAACTTATCAGACCATTTATTAAATACACAAATTAATTTATCCAATCAAAAAAACACATTCTATAGTCCAATATTTAACTTGTTTCCCACAATCCACTCCACTCCTTAATAATATGTTTATGTTTTTTCTTATGTCTTTAAAATGTATTATTATATGTATAATTCATGTAAAAATGTGTTTTTTGTAATTTGTTATTATATATCTTCAATTCACTATGACTATGTAATATTTGACTCCTCCCACTTTTATTTTAATATAATGTATTATATTCTGTCTCCCTCTGTTTTCCTATAAATATGCATCACCTCTGTCTTAGTTTTTAGTTATATTTCACATCCTGATGAAGCTCGAATGTAGCGAAACCGGTAGATGTAATAATAAAAAAGTCGTGGTTAATAAACAAAGTGTTTTATTTGATTTAATATAACAATTTTTTTTATATAATGCCTACTTAAACATTCATTATTATCAATAAAATAAACTATGTACATATTTTATTTATTCAAATGAACCTAGTACCGACTAGCCAATTTGCAACTTACAATAATTTTCTCTGCCGGAAACTAAACCGACATGAAAATAAATTGAAAAAAATTCAAGAACATTGTTCATGTAATTAATTTGCATGTGTTAGCATTATCGAGTGGTTTTATTAGGAGATGCACCTTGATGTTAAACAGGAACCTGATGATTGCGTTTCGTCACCATTTAGACGCGGTACAGCTTTCAGAAATCAGTCACCTGGTTCATTATCAACTTCAGTATAATATCAGTATTTGACTTCTCAGTAAGGAACAAAAAAAAACAAAACAAGTTTAAAACTGTTTCTTCCATTTTTTCCTTTTTATCTATTGCTTACTTTGACGATTACGATTATTCATATTTTTTTACAGAGGTAGAAAAAAGTTTTACTAAACGGAAAAAATATAAATAAGTACGAATAAGAAAATTCATACAAAAACAGATATACCTATTTACTTCAGACTTAATGGATTTTAGCATGTTTATGACAACACTCGCTTGTTGCTTATTTGCATAATTAATAACATCATGGCTACTGGTGAAATCTTTCGAAATATCACACCATTACAATTTAACGACATTATCATAATATACTAAATTATCGCAAAAATAAGTACAAATATTTCAAACACTTTAAAATGATTTACCTGCACGTCTGATGTATGTGTAAGACACTATCAGGGTGTACATAACCAGTCCACTTTAAAATGATTTACCTGCACGTCTGATGAATGTGTAAGACACTATCAGGGTGTACCTAACCTGTCCTCTTTAAAATGATTTACCTGCACGCCTGATGTATGTGTAAGACACTATCAGGTTGTACCTAAAGTGGACCCTTTAAAATCATTTACCTGTACGTCTGATACATGTGTAATATACTATCAGGGTGTACCTAAATAAAAATAAAGTAAATTATTTATTATATTTATGGGGATCAGCGAACTACATCCACCGCACATTCCACCGAATTATGATTACAAAACCATGATTTCTCATACTTACAGAGTACACCTTACTTATTAAGTTATCAGTTTAGTAAGTTGCATTTTATATATATATATATTTTTTTTTAAAGTGTCTGGTTCAATAAAATTGTTAGTTACATGCATTGAGGAATTTTTCGACCACCATGCTAGGCACATGCCCGTGTTATGGTGGTCGAATGTTTTCAGGTTACAGTTGAAAATGTCTACATCTCTAGAGACACTGTGAGTTTTACAGATACGTCCTATTAAAGAGTTTTGCGCATATTTGGCTTTACAGTGTGGTGTTCTAATATATGTGTTTGTTGATATTTCTTGTGTTTTGTAATTTTGAATTATTGTTTTAGATTAGAGTTGTTTAAGTGACATGATGTTAAGTTTGTTGCTAGTGCTAGTTCTTCAGAATAATTTTCATTTTGGCTTGTTGGGTTTTAATCAGTGATTTTAGGATATTGTCATTTGCACTTTCCCATCCAATAATACCGTATTCTAATAGCGACGATGATATAAAACTCTGTATCTATAAATCTAAACTATACATGACATTGTAATAATGTAATAGGACTTTATCACATTATATCATCATCACCATAAAACAATTTCTCGGAATTTTCCATTTGTATTTATGGGAGAGAATGGAGTAGTTATCCATAAAACGATAATTGAAAACAATAACATCGTAACGCAACAGCAATACAAAGCAATTCAACTGCGAACTTAACCATAAAATGAATTTTTAATGTTTATTACAAATAAAATCGAAGATGATATAAACGTGGTCGACGGATAAACATTCAAACATTCAGACTTCAGACATCCTTCGATTTCCGCAATTTGTTCAGCGAGATTTGCTTTAAGCGGAGAGTGATCGACACGGAAAAGAATTTACTGATTCGACTATGCGAGTTGACATCTACAAGAGCGGATTCAAAGTTTCAAAGCCACCTCAACATAATACATAGGCTCGGTATATCAGTCGGTCCGTATGCTCGCTATGTGCAACATACCTCGCTCAAATTTAAGCGGGCTAAATCGGCCGCTTAAACCTTGGTAAGCAGCATAATAGTTATCCTTTTAGGTAGGCACCACATTACGCTATACGCATCATGGCTTGGTCTATTTCAGCATATCGCTAGCCATACACTACCAATGGGAATGTATGGTGAGCGATAAACTGAAATAAGCCAAGCCACGAAAATATAGAGCGCTTATAGCATGGTCTGCCACAGACGTCGACGTTAGCAGTAACAAGTGACAAATATGACGTTTACGTGAGTAATTACGTACTTCCGTCTCACCGAAATACACGTAAATTGCTTAATTTTAACAGTGTTGTAATTATCGAGCAATAAAAGATGTTAACGGTATTAATTTATAATCATAATTTCAAGAACAGTGCGTTGACTCCAGCATACCAAATACTAGTAAAATAAGTATCCTCGCATATAACACCGTACTGATTGAAGTTGGGAAATTAATTAAAAAATCAAATTAAACTCGCCAAAAACCTTTGACATTTTGAAAGCTCTCGATCTCCCCGTTACAGTAGAAGCGTAGATATACCACTCACGTAGACAGTAATTTGGTTTTACATAGAAAAAGTAAGCACATTCCTCTATTAAAATCATATATACGTGTAATACGGATTGAGTTCAAAGTCGTGCTAAGCTAAATATTTCAACGAAGTCGAGCTCAACATCAACTCATAAACCGGGCCATAGACATATTAAATAATACTCTTCGTATCACTTCAATCCAAGATAGATTAAATTTGCACAAACTAAGATCGCCGATTACAAAAGATAACAAAGATCAAACGATATAAGCATTTCCATCGTGGCTCCACGGTGTCCCAAGTCCCAAAGCGATTTAACTCACACGAGCAACATGGCCGTGTCAGCCGTGTGACCATATCCGGGATGCAGCGTTATTTTATTGTAATGATCTCCATCAACGGAAGTCTGTCTCATGATGATTTTAAAATGGCGCGCTTCCCGCATCACAATGGCGGAAAAACAACACATTTACGCGCCATTAATCGTCTTCGCCAAAGGCATATAAGGCTCTGCCGACACTAGAATTGTATGATGGCATATCTAAATCTATATAGTGTATAATATAAAATATTAAGTCCGGGGGGTTGAGTTTATGGCATTTGCTATTATTGATTACAGCTAACCAACCAAGCAAGTAATATTTATTCAGCGCCCTTTAGCTAATTTTTCACAAAAAATGGCGCTATAAAAATGATCAATTATTAAAATTAAAAATAATAATAATAAATAAATTAAAAACAGAGCAAGAATAAAGTATTCTAGTTGTATCATACGTATCCAGACCTCAAGAATCTTTCAGAGGAATTCATATTTACGTAAAAATTACAAAAACACTCAAACCCCGAAACCGCTCGATACCATGTCGCCGACACAATTGGAAATCTTCAAATCATAATTACTTAATGAAATTATGTGCTGTATGTGATTAATCAAGACAATTACATAGAAATATAACAGCAGAATACATCTGAAAATAACCATCCAGCACCTCACTCGGGACCTCCCGCCTTCAGAATGGCTCACTCTATGAAAACAACCCAGTATTTACGTGACCCCCACCTCCATACTATCCAGAAGGAATTCCATGATGGCCGCCGAGTTTTCAACCAATCACAGTTCAACATACTTCATTGACGAGTCACCAATCACGAAATGAACCTCCCTAAAGGGGCGACCCAGTATTTACGTGAAACCCCCTCCATACCACCCGAAAGGAATTCCATGATGGCCGCCGAGTTTCCAACCAATCACAGCTCAACATACTTCATTGACGCCCTTATCAAAAACTGATAACACGGATTATCGCAACCACCGATGATGACATCAGATCCAATTTACAAGAAAATATTAGAAGATATAACCACAGAATAAATATCAATATCAAGAAATAATTAATTACTAACATAATATCTTAAAGAATTGTACCTAAATATGTTTTTCACTCCTTGGGGAATGTTCAAACCAAGGATATTTTGCTTCAACCCCAATATGAAACTTTGTATAATTTATTATAAAATAAATAAACGGGACTGAAGGAGGTGGTTTGGGTAAATTGAACTGACCTGGTAAGAGGTATAATATTAACATATAATTTTCCTCTAAACAAATTAATTGTAAAGAGGAAAAATACCTAACCAACTCACCTTTCATGAAAGGGATGAAAACTCCCCCAAGAGGGTTCGATTTGAAAACGTTCTATAAATAGAGAACCGAATTCCATACAAAGTCAGTTCAAAAAACTACCCCAAGTGAGAAACTTCTCTCCTGAAGAAACCATCTCCAAAGTCTACAAATCTCGAGAAAAATATTTTCAAGTGTTTTAATTCAGTATTAAATTCAGTTTTTTCCAGTCTTAAATTCCTTCCGTCGACTCAGACTTGGGAATCAATCCTTCTCTGATTTTGACATTAAATTTTACCCACCGAGACTGAAACACTAATAAAGGTGTATCCAGCTACCTACGCATTTACAGTATTATACGGACAGAATATTGTTTCGTATATTTGGTCCTTCGAGCCGGATCTACACACGTCTTCAGTCTCAATTAAAGGTGGTGATGCCGTCACTTCGCAGCGGCCGCAAGGCCTCAACATCATCTGAGACCAGCCGAAACCGAACCCAACCTGTTACTGAGAACCCCCAAGAGCCCGATGCACCTTCTGAATCAACTGAAGACTCTCTCCAAATGCTACGCCGAGAAATGCGCATTCGTGAGGAGCAACTAAATAAACAAATCACAGAACTACAATCAGCCCTGAATGAAGCCACACGCCAAACGGCTACCCAACCCATGCCCAACTTAACCGCACCTGAAGTAACTCCAAATGTACCTCCGAGCCCAGCAGCTAACATCACCATATCAGGACAAGAATACCCAACTCATAACACAATGGAGTACCAACCACAGCCATTCCTGACAAACCTGGACTCTCCGCTCTTTCCACCACCTCCTACAAATGAAGAAAGAGCGCGACTTACTCAAGAGTGGTTACGACAAGGCGCCGACCCACTGACTCAAATAGCGTCGATAATGGCAGACGCCATCCGCTCCACCAGATCCCAAGACACCCCTCGGTCGCTGGAAGACGACTCAAGGATGGCAGCTCTCATCGCCAGGCAGTCTTCAGCAAAGGATCTACCCCTATTTTCTGGAGACCCGCTCGAGTGGCCTACCTGGAAGGCGCAATATATGCAGTCCACTTCCACCTGCCAAATGACCGCTAGTGAAAACCTCATCCGACTGCAACGCGCCCTCAAAGGCAAGGCGCGAGAGACAGTAGCACCCCTGCTGATGGATCCCTTTCAACTGCCCGAGATCCTTAACGTACTTGAGCAACGGTACGGCAACTCAGGAGCAATAGCCAAATTTATGCTCGAAAAAGTAAAAAGGCTACCCTACCTCACACCTGACGTATCTCTGGAAGACCTGACAGACTTCTCCGGGACAGTGCAAAATTTGGTGGCCTCCCTCCGGATCCTGAAAACCGATGGCTACCTCACCAACCCTACATTGCTGAGCGACATCACCGACAAGCTACCAAACACTCTACGACTAGCCTGGCTGATGGAAGTCCGTGGACAGCGCCCCCCTGCCACCATCACCCAACTTGCTGCCTTTATGAAGGAGATAACCAACGCAATACCAAACAGCGGGATGGTAGACCGCCCACGACCTCGCCCACGCCGAGACCAAGTCCACGCAGGATACCAAGGACAAAGCAACAATCCAGGAAGAACGCCATACGCCCTCAAACGCAAGGCAATCACACCACCCAGCTATCCCGGAAGGAACCAGAAACATCAAGTAACCGCGAGCGGTTGTGCCCAGTGCGGCAGCAACCACCCCACCAGAGAGTGCCAAGAGTTTGCCGCCAAAAACGTTGCCCTCCGGTGGGAGACAGTTAACGCAGCCAACCTATGCAGGAAGTGTTTGGGCAGACATCACTCTCGAGAATGCAAGGAAACAAAATGGTGTAGCATAGAAGGGTGTCAGCTCCCACATCACACCTTATTACACGATCCTCAATTCTCACCTCAGAATACCGTAAACCTGTGACGCCAGAACACGAACCAGAACGTCCTCCTGAAGATTATACCAGTCATACTCAGCACACCAGGTCAAGAAACACATTCAACATTTGCACTACTCGATGAAGGATCAACAGTGACACTGGTCGACGCCGATACAGCAGCACAAATCAGAGCATACGGCCCAGTTCACGGTCTACGAATCCACGGTGCTAAAGGGATGTGCACCTCTGACAAACTATCACAACGAGTGCGGCTGACAATAAGAGGAGCGGGCCAAGGCGACACGTATCAAATCATCGCCAACACCATAAGCAACCTCAACCTTCCTCAACAACAAATCCACGGAAAACCCGTCATCCCAAAGATACTAATTGGACAAGATAACGCCTACCTAATTGTGTCGAGAGAAGTGAAAGAAAATAATGATACAACACGAATAATTTCACGCACCGCACTAGGATGGATCGCCCATGGCGGATCAAACCCAGGATACGGACACCCTGCCACCACATTGGCACTTCAACGTGAAACTGCCTCAGACATGCGATTGGAAGAACTTCTGAAAACAAATTTTACCGTCGACTCACTCGGTGTGACCGCAGCAACCCGAGTCAACACAAACATACAACGAGCAATTGCGCTGATGACTGCAACAACCCGCCCCCTCCCTACTGGAAGATGGGAGACTGGCTTGATATGGCGCAACCCAGAAACCATCTTACCTGACAACCGACAGTGCGCACTGAGGCGGCTCATTTCCCTAGAAAAGAAACTGACAAGAGATAAGGACCTGAAAACAGCTTACACTGACAAGATTAATCAGCTAATATCTAAAGGCTATGCGAAAAAGCTGTCGAACAACGAAGCATCAACACGTACACCCCGACGATGGTATCTGCCACATTTTGCAGTAACCAACCCCAATAAACCAGGAAAAATCAGGGTGGTGTTCGACGCAGCCAGCCGATGCCGAGGAACCTCACTCAATGACCAGTTGCTCACAGGCCCCGACCTGCTGTCATCACTCCTGGGAAACATCATGCGCTTCCGGGAAGGAAACGTTGCCATTGCTGCTGACATCAAAGAGATGTTTTTACAAATAAAAATAAAACCGGAAGACCAACAATCGCAGCGATTCCTGTGGCGAACATCAACCAAGGACGAACCCGAAACATACCAAATGACTTCGATGATGTTTGGCGCCACCTGTTCACCAAGCAGCGCCCAATTTGTTTTGGGCAAGGTCGCTGAGAGGTACCAACACGAATACCCATCCGCCGCAGCAGCTATTCGCGCTAAATTCTACATGGACGATTACTTGGATGCGGTAGACACTCACCAGGAAGCTGCCAAACTCACCCAAGATGTGAGTACCCTCCTCGCGAAAGGAGGGTTCCATTTGACCAACTGGGCATCCAACAATCCAGCAGCTATTGCCAATTTTCCTGCCGAAGATCGCACCAACACCACAATAGCCATCAGCAACGGGAGCCCAGAAACAGAACGAGTACTCGGACTCATCTGGGACCCTTCCACAGACCACTTCCTATACTCATTTAACGAGATGACTCCGTCCGAAGCTATCACATTACCCACGAAGCGACAATTACTATCAACAGTTATGAAAATTTTCGATCCCGTGGGCTTCATCGGCTGCCTGACGATCAGAACAAAAATGCTTCTACAAGACGTATGGCGATCAAACATCGGCTGGGACGAATCCATCAAACCCGAACACGCGCAGAAATGGGCAAACTGGCTGAACCTACTACACACAAACAACATTTCAATCCCGAGACGTTGCCTATACAACAAACAGAGCAACGTAACCCTACATCTCTTCTGTGACGCATCAGAACAAGCCTGCTGCTCCGTAGCCTACTTCACCGAAGAAGTAGAGGGAAAGACGCATACGACATTCATTGCAAGCAAATGCAAAGTCGCACCACTGAAACCTCTCTCCATTCCTCGCCTCGAACTGCAAGCCGCCCTCATTGCAGCCAGACTCGCCCAAACAATCCAGAAGGAGAGCACAGCCCACATACGCCGCACATGTTTTTGGACAGACTCTACAACAGTACTATGCTGGCTACGCACCGACCCACGATCCTACTCAACATTTGTGGCCAACCGACTAGGAGAGATAGACGAGCTGACCAGAATACCCGACTGGAAATGGGTACCTACGAAACTCAATCCTGCTGACATCGGCACACGGGACCTCGAAATACCCGACCTGACACCAGAAGGAAGATGGTTCTCCGGCCCGGCCTTCATTACCCACTCAGAAAACAAATGGCCCAAAGAGCGCGCACCCGCCCATAAACCCAATGACCTAACTCTGGAAGTCAAACCTCTATACGTCGGACTCATCATCGAAAGAGGCGAAGCTCTACCAGCAATTGAACGATTCTCATCGTGGCACCGACTGATCCGCTCGACTGCTTGGATTCTCCGCTTTACCAGACGATGCCGGATGGGCCCCAACAGAACCCCAGAGGGACCACTAATAGCGGAAGAAATAAAAACAGCTGAACACAAATGGATCAGAAGGTCACAAGAAGACGCTTTCGGTTCAGCCCTACATACCCTACGAGAAAAGAAAAAATTACCCGCTAGCAGCCGCCTCAACCCCCTGAACCCATTTTTCGGCCCGGACGGTATCCTCCGAATGGGAACACGCCTGCAAACATTAGAAAAAGCTAAAGAAGTAGCCCGAACTCCCATCATCCTGGATGGCGACAACGCGTACACCCGTCTCCTGATTAATCACTACCACAAGAAATCAGATCACCCCAGTACGGAAAAAACAGTAGCAGAAATACGCAGCCATTTTTTCATACTCAGACTACGTACAATAAGCCGAAAGATTGCGCACACCTGCCCAATGTGCTGCATACGACGCAGCAAACCCAATCCGCCCCAGATGGGCGTACTACCACCACCACGACTGATGCATCACGTCCGCCCATTCACACATTGCGGGCTGGATTATTTCGGTCCTATGACCATAACAGTCGGCAGACACAGAGAAAAACGTTACGGAGCCATCTTCACCTGCCTCTCAACACGTGCCATCCACCTGGAATTAACTACTTCACTATCAGCTGACTCCGCAATCATGGCCCTACAAAGGATGACCGCACGAAGAGGACAACCAACTGCCATATACTCTGACAACGGCACGAACTTTCATGGAGCCGACGCTGAGATGAGAGACGCCTTGATGTCATTAAGCCAGGATACCAAGATGATCGACGCAATAGCCACTCAGGGCATTCTGGAGGAGGCCCACCACTTCCCCGCCCTGTTTTAGGTACTGATGGTACCCCTTCAGAGCTCTCTCAAGGACGCTAATTTTTTGATATAACGAGTCTACATTTAAAATTTCAAAACAAGACCTCCAAAATGTCCATGCATACAATGTTATTCGCAGTATGCAAGTGCTGCGTATTAGTAACCTGTTAGTAAAATCTACTCTATTTGGTTAGTTTAACAGGTCATATGTACAAGGTATCAACAATAACGGGTAAAAATAATAATTTACAGCCACCTGCAAAAATGAAAAATTATGAGACAAAAGAAAATGGTGAAATGTACACCTCATTTTTTGTGAGGGGGTGTCGTCACCCGCTCCCAGGCAGTCCTAGGGAGAGAAATCAGGGCATTGGATGGGTTTCACGAGGATCAGGTTCCGCGCCCCTAAGCCAGGAAACCGGTTGTGCCTCGACGAAAGATGTAAGTTGGGGTTGGGAAGATCCCAAAGACCATGAGGAGAAAGCGTCGGAGAACCTGGAGGCAGGGCGG
This sequence comes from Hesperophylax magnus, assembly GCA_026573805.1. Taxonomy (NCBI): domain Eukaryota; kingdom Metazoa; phylum Arthropoda; class Insecta; order Trichoptera; family Limnephilidae; genus Hesperophylax; species Hesperophylax magnus. The sequence continues at coordinate 10,201,045 of JAIUSX010000072.1, forward strand.
AAGGTCACCAATTAACGATCAGCCCATCTTCAGTCCCGTTCCTGTCAGGGCATAGAATGGCACTTCATACCTCCGATGAGTCCCCACATGGGGGGAGCCTGGGAGAGATTAGTGAGGTCGGTTAAAAAAGCCTTAAACGCCACGCTAAAGGAGAGAACGCCTAAAGAAGAAACTCTACGCACAGCCCTAGCGGAAGCCGAATTCATTGTGAACAACCGCCCTCTTACCCACATTTCGGTCGATCCACGAGACGAAGAGCCCCTGACCCCCAACCACTTCTTACTGGGGTCAGCCGGGAAACGACCTCAATTATCGTTCTACAATAAAACAGAAGAAGAAGTGTGCCTCCGCCGTCAGTGGCGCATTGGGCAACAACTCGCGGACGCTTTTTGGAGAAGATGGTTGCACGAGTACCTACCCACTATGGCCGCCCGACAAAAATGGCACCATCCAATTACACCAATTAAAGAGGATGACCTAGTAATCATCATGGATCCAGCACTACCCCGGAACAACTGGCCACGTGGCCGTGTCATCGAAGCAGTACCTGCAGCCGATGGTCAAGTCCGAACTGTTCGGATCCAAACAAGCACTGGAGTCTACATAAGACCGGCAGTAAAAGTCGCCGTAATCCTCCCGGCCGCACTGGACGTCTCCTGCAACCCCAACAAATAGAAATCGACACAAGTGACAGAACTTGTCTATATTGGCATCTCCAGACAACTACTCCCACTTCCTACTCCCGCAGGGGGCGCCCGACAACGCTGGCACTGAGCGGCTATCCCTCACTGACACGGCGGAGTTTGGCCCGCACCCCCTCGATGGCGCTGGCACTGAGCGGCTATCCCTCACTGACATGGCAAAATCGACTCCCACTTCCTACTCCCGCAGGGGGCGCCCGACAACGCTGGCACTGAGCGGCTATCCCTCACTGACACGGCGGAGTTTGGCCCGCACCCCCTCGATGGCGCTGGCACTGAGCGGCTATCCCTCACTGACATGGCAAAATCGACTCCCACTTCCTACTCCCGCAGGGGGCGCCCGACAACGCTGGCACTGAGCGGCTATCCCTCACTGACACGGCGGAGTTTGGCCCGCACCCCCTCGATGGCGCTGGCACTGAGCGGCTATCCCTCACTGACATGGCAAAATCGACTCCCACTTCCTACTCCCGCAGGGGGCGCCCGACAACGCTGGCACTGAGCGGCTATCCCTCACTGACACGGCGGAGTTTGGCCCGCACCCCCTCGATGGCGCTGGCACTGAGCGGCTATCCCTCACTGACATGGCAAAATCGACTCCCACCTCCTACCCCGCTGGGGGCCCCCCCCGACTGAGTTGGCACTGAGCGGCTATCCCTCACTGACACGGCGAAGTCTAAACAGCATCCTCTCGATGGCACTGGCACTGAGCGGCTATCCCTCACTGACATCGCGAAGCTTGGACAACACTCCATCGATGGACTAGCATTGAGCGGCTATCCCTCATTACCAGGACATAACAACCTGCGGAAACATCAAAAGAAGATACGTCTGAAGAACTAGCTGAGTACAGGCAAGACTGTACGGGGGGAGTGTATCATACGTATCCAGACCTCAAGAATCTTTCAGAGGAATTCATATTTACGTAAAAATTACAAAAACACTCAAACCCCGAAACCGCTCGATACCATGTCGCCGACACAATTGGAAATCTTCAAATCATAATTACTTAATGAAATTATGTGCTGTATGTGATTAATCAAGACAATTACATAGAAATATAACAGCAGAATACATCTGAAAATAACCATCCAGCACCTCACTCGGGACCTCCCGCCTTCAGAATGGCTCACTCTATGAAAACAACCCAGTATTTACGTGACCCCCACCTCCATACTATCCAGAAGGAATTCCATGATGGCCGCCGAGTTTTCAACCAATCACAGTTCAACATACTTCATTGACGAGTCACCAATCACGAAATGAACCTCCCTAAAGGGGCGACCCAGTATTTACGTGAAACCCCCTCCATACCACCCGAAAGGAATTCCATGATGGCCGCCGAGTTTCCAACCAATCACAGCTCAACATACTTCATTGACGCCCTTATCAAAAACTGATAACACGGATTATCGCAACCACCGATGATGACATCAGATCCAATTTACAAGAAAATATTAGAAGATATAACCACAGAATAAATATCAATATCAAGAAATAATTAATTACTAACATAATATCTTAAAGAATTGTACCTAAATATGTTTTTCACTCCTTGGGGAATGTTCAAACCAAGGATATTTTGCTTCAACCCCAATATGAAACTTTGTATAATTTATTATAAAATAAATAAACGGGACTGAAGGAGGTGGTTTGGGTAAATTGAACTGACCTGGTAAGAGGTATAATATTAACATATAATTTTCCTCTAAACAAATTAATTGTAAAGAGGAAAAATACCTAACCAACTCACCTTTCATGAAAGGGATGAAAACTCCCCCAAGAGGGTTCGATTTGAAAACGTTCTATAAATAGAGAACCGAATTCCATACAAAGTCAGTTCAAAAAACTACCCCAAGTGAGAAACTTCTCTCCTGAAGAAACCATCTCCAAAGTCTACAAATCTCGAGAAAAATATTTTCAAGTGTTTTAATTCAGTATTAAATTCAGTTTTTTCCAGTCTTAAATTCCTTCCGTCGACTCAGACTTGGGAATCAATCCTTCTCTGATTTTGACATTAAATTTTACCCACCGAGACTGAAACACTAATAAAGGTGTATCCAGCTACCTACGCATTTACAGTATTATACGGACAGAATATTGTTTCGTATACTAGTACTTGTTAAGTGTAGTAAATAAAGTATACGTAAAACGCATTAAACAGAGTTGACTCGAACGCAGCACTGCCACATAAGCATCACTTACATACAGTGTACTTCAAACATGTTATTTGACTTCATAAAAGAAATTTAAAGCAACATTCATAAATTTATTTACTATCATAAAAGAACACAGTGAAATAAAACTTTTAGAATATTCAAATTTGACCAAAGTATACAGTGGTCAGTGATACCGCATCCCAAAAATAAATAAAAACCTGTTTAATTAGTAAAAAAAAAATGTTTTACAATATTTTGAAGTATAAAAAACCAAGTTTTTCGCAAGCTTTTTATTGAGAATTTAAATGAGAAATCTACGGTACCTATGTAAATTATCTATAATGCTTTATGAAAAACAACCATCTTCTAATTTTACTTTGAATAATAAGAAAAATGTTTTTTTACTGGTATCAAGTTTAATTTGTAGAACCCCATTTCAAATAATATTAAAATATAAATAACTTTAAAAAAAACAAAAAGTTTTTTCAGATTCGTGAGATAAGGGAGAAGATTTTTTTTTTGTAATATAGACTGTGTCCATTTACAATACACATGTAAAATTAACTACATATAGATGATACGAAACAAAGAAAGAAAAAAAAAAAAAATAACAAGTTATAAATATGCTACTATTAAAAATATCGATAGTCTTGGAGGCGTTGTTTAACAGCGCCATACCTCGTGTCATGCTATGCCGAGCCAGTACGTCCGTTCTGCCACGTGGGATACATAGCAGATCATGGTGCCGTCACTGGATGTAGTTGTTCGGTACGAACAACTAATAGCATTCCAGAAGGTATGGGCTATCTATTAAATTATTAAGAATTTTGTACGCCGTTACTGCAAGGGCCCTTTTTACATATTACAGCAGTTGGGTATGCATGCACCTGGCAGAACTGTCATTGGTAGTTTTATCATTTTTGCTAAAAACAATAAGTAGGCATGCACGACATTCGTACGCACGAGTACCTACTCATGCAAACTTTTTAATAGCGACAATTCGTGGTGGAATACTATAATAATTTATTAAAACAGTATAAAACTTTCATCCACTTTATTTATATTTTTGTCCGTTACCGGTTTCAGTCTATCATGGCCATCCTCAGACTGGTCTAGTATGAAGGTGGCCGTAATAGGCTGAAACTGATAACGATCAAAAATAATAATACAATAGGATAAATCACCGATACATACAATCCTCGTGGTTTTGTGTCGATCGCCTCAATTCTGCGCGACCTACGTTCGGAGTGTTAAGGGACATACTTGACTTACTTTTACCAGTGATTCCTGACATTGTTTGGAGTAAAAAATGTAAATTGCATTTACATTATAAAACCAAACAACAATAAACAATTTTTCACTTGTCCTTACTGGTGACTGAGCCGAGTAACAGCCTAAGCCCACACCTCTGCCTTAACTCCAATACCTACTATTTTTTATATTTTTAGTTGAAAAAAAAAACATAAAAATTTTCACCGGGGACCAAAATTTCATTTACATATTTTACTCCTAACAATGTCAGGAATCACTGATTAAAGTAAGTCAAGTATGTCCCTTAACACCCTTTATTAAGGTCGCGCAGAATTGAGGCGATCAACACAAAACCATGAGAATTGTGTGTATCGGTGATTTCCGATTTTATGTCCGGGTTAAATCTTCCCCATAGGAAAAACTAAACCCTTCCACACACTTTTCCACAAATGATCATCTAGTTAATCAACATTATGCAAGTGCATTATATAAGCAAAATAAATACAAAACAATACAAGGACAACACGTCAACTCACCAGAGATCACATGGGAAAATAATTCACCGACTCCAGATATTTTCATATCAGAGGGTGCGGCAAATATATATATAATATATTTGCCGAATAATATATAATATTTATTTTATTATTATTTAAGTATTTCCCATAACATCCTGTATAACAAGTGCCTTTATACAAACAATTGGGTTATTAAATTTATGCCAAATAAATATGTTTGTAAAGGTAACTGTATTATCGCTATAATATAATAATGTGCTGTTGGGAAAAGAGTTTCATTAGTTCTGGCTATTGGGATTTTGTTTAAACTTCTTAGCAATAATTTTTTATACAATTTACGACAGATACATTTGGTAGATTATTTTATTTATTTTAAAAAGATCTTTGCTATTATGATAACTCCATGGAGCCTCTGACCACAAAAATTGAAGACATTATTTTAATTTAAATATAAAAATACTCGATCGCCATGATCAGTGATTTAATTCTTGCTGCCTTCAAACAGACAAAGAGTCAATCACCTTCTTTATTAGCATATTATGTATATGAGTGATATAAACATATCGGTTTAGCCTGACTAATTTTAATACTAACAAACGAAAAATAATCTTCAGGTAGATGCTTTAATAATATGAAGATTGAACAATGGACGGAACGTGTTTGAGAATAAAATAAATAAAGTTTTTAACACAGATCAGAATAAAATTTGCAGACTTTTGTACGGAAGCAAGTATTACATTAATTATTTTTTTCACGAGGTAAAATACTATGGTACATTGTTATTGTTATGAGCCATCTTCATTAGAAATAGAATTTCTAAATGTAAAATATAACTGAAATCTGAATCAAGAGAAAGGTTAAATATTTTATATTTCAAAAGAAATTTAATAATGTACCTACCTATAGTAACATTTATTACACCTAATCCTAAAAGATTATCCTAAATTATGATGAATAATTCTTGTAATTAACGTCTAATTCCGTTATTATTATTTAACGATAATGATATTTAAAAATTTAAGATAATATTTATTATATTAAGATTAACTTATTTAAAGCTTAACGCTTCATTGCGATATTAATTGACCATTAGGTGTAGAAATAAATACACATTTGATATTATTGCGTGTAGTTCATGTAAGAATCGGAGGTCCGCTGTGGTTAAATATTATTGTACGTGTACGATCTTAAAAAATAAACTATAAATGATGGTTTAAGTTCATACATACTTTGAGCAATATTTTACTTCCAGTCTGTTCTTAGCACAATTTGGGAGGCGGGTATGGGTACCACCGCCCCGGGAACCATTAATTTGATAACCAACACCTCTGCCATAGGTCACCCCACGGCTACGGTTGGTGACTTAGCAAGGGTGCTTGGGTTCACGGGGGCGAGGTTTGTCTTGGTCTTGGCGGCAGATACTTTAGCCCACCTACTGCGTGGCGGGCGGAGGAGACTGGTTGAGGGAGGCCTTTTGACCTCTCCAGCCGGACTCTCTTGACCATAGACATCCAATGAATGTCTATGCTCTCGACCCATTGCCTTGCACCGCAGTTGGAGGGATGGATTCATACGTCAGTCACCCCTGGACATATCCCAGAACTTTCACACCTTCCTTTCCAAAGACCCACTACACAGCATTCCCTAAAATGGCCGGGGATAAATTATTCTCCTCAGCGCTCCCGGCGGTGCTTATATAAAAATTAATAAAATGTCCCAGTGTTATAATATGTAGATTGTACCTGAATACGATTGTACGAGCATTTGCTCTTAAAAAAGGTGTATCACGATGTACTATTAAAAAGAAAACAAACTTAATGTAATGTAACATGTAATTGTAAATTTAATATGAAATAATGAAAAATATATATATACATATATAATATCGGTGTAAAGTGTACAACAAATAAATATTTGTTTAAATATAAATATAATATTTAAATATAATATCGGTGTAAAGTGTAAAACAAATAAATATTTCTTTCTTGGTTTCATATAAATCGATGTCCATGTATTAAAGTAAAATAGAGATGAAAAACTCCCGACGTATTTTTCCAAGCAATAATATCCTCAAAAAAGTGTGGCCAATTGTGACAATTGTTGCCATAGCAGCTGTTATTGGCTAGAAAAAGACACCGGAAGCATTTTGACTACCAATAAAAATAGGGCAGAGAGTTGACCAAATATAAACTTAACACACTACACAAAAACTAATACAGTAGGTACATAAAATAAATAGTGGATTTCTGAAAGTCAACAAAAGTAAGAAAAACTATGCATCCAAAGGATTAAATAAAGAAACGAAAAAATATAAATAACTATTTACCAACCAACATAACATTTTGAAAACTACACAAAAATGTTATTTGTGTCGTCCATTCTGCGTTCATTAGCATCAAAAGTACCTAATTTATTAGATCGTTTCCTCAATAATAATTGCTCATCGGAAGCTGCATACGAACAACAAAATTAAACCTGAATAAATTGGCGATAGTAATTACACGATATCGAATCCTGTATTGTTCGACCGTGAAGGTCACTTCAGTGGAAATAATGAACGTATAAAGTTACCAAGATACTGGAGATACTTCCAAAACATATACGTACGTACTTATTATTTTTGAGTTACCACTGTTAAATACCTAGCTGGGTAAAATTATATTTAAATAATTTCTGACAACAAACGAGTCTACAATATTCTTTCAATGCAATAGAATTGCTTCCTTCAAGATTTTTTTAAACGCCACAATATAGCATCCAAAATACCTGCATGTTCTGATAGATAAATTAAATAAATAAAATATTATATAGCTGACATGGGCGAAACATTGAACGAAAGAAGGTAGTGTGTTTGTACAAGTTTAAAATAATAATAATTAATTAAAAATTAATTCATTTGGCAGACTCGGTAGTTGTCGGTATGTTTGCCTTTCTGGTATTAAATTATTATTATTAAACAAGGTTAATTGCCAGGTGATTTGTAATAAGTCTACATAAATGTGTTAATACGGCAATTGTTTGAATTTTAAAGCCATATTTTGCGTGCAATTTTTAACGACGAACAGCGTTTTTTAGGAATGGAAAATTGGCATCTGTTTTGAGTGGAATTTAGGCATTTTTATAATAGAAAATGTACTAATATCTTAAAAGACTAAATGATACATTAGTCTACAAGGGACGATAAAAGTTATCGACTGCAAAAGGAAAAAAGGAAATTACCCACAATAGCAACATTTTACAGGAACTGATAAAAATCTAAATGTTTTATAAAATACAGTAAAAAATGTCACGTATTTTTTTTTTCGAAAGTGAATTACTATAGATTTCATAATGTAACGACATGATAATTGCAAATCGTGAGACTATAGCGTCCCAAATTAGGGTAGGTTGTGAGGCTGGAGGTAGTGGGAAGGGGAAGAGGGAGGTGGGAAAGTAACTGACCATTCAGCAAAAATCCTGATGAAAGATCACCATTCAAAATCGAAAAATGGCTTGAAATGACAAAAACCGTGTTTAGAGACCAGGTCTGAATAGCCGGGTACTTCCCAACCTTGCTCTTCCCCATTTTCTTTCCCTCTCCACCCACAACATACATAACACAACATACAAGAATGTGGATGCTAAGTCTCACTTTCTGTTTTCCCATCTGATAATAATTTGACAGCTAAGTTATTGAGAATTATTATTATTATTCCCTACGACGTTTGATATTCTAAATCCTATTATACAGAGTCGTGGCTTAGATTTTTTCCCGTTCGCAACGAAGAATATTTTGTCACACAGAATGTAATTACTAATTACTAATTAATTAAGGAAGAGTGGGGGATATTCCCACTCGAAAGATCTAACCTTAGCCCATATAGCAAATAGCCACACTACTCGGACAATAGTGGCGTGCGACCACCTCGGTATTAATCGTCCGCAAATTAAAATGCAACAAGCATTGTTGAATGAGATATGATCGTGTGAAAACACATCTAAATAATTACCATCACCTGGGAAGTCGAGATCAGAGAAAGTTATATAAACAATGCAGATAATTGAAAGTTTTCTCGTCAAAACGATTGCTTATTATGTCTTCCGTCAGAAATAATGAATATTGCACAACGATATACATAATCGCGATACTGTATCTTTAAAAGACTGCTCTGTACAATAATGAGAATAATTTACAGTATTTGTTTATTATTATTAGTGAATATTGATATACGCGGAAAGTACTCGTACATGTATTGCAGTATGTACATTGTGCAATGTGCATAGACAGATGCGAATTATTTTCTGCAGTCATTGATAACAAAATAGAGCTCTCTTGGTGAAGTCTCGACTAGGACGCGCGACATGGCGTATTGTACCGGTTTATTATAAAAATAATCTAAAACTCTACATTTACCTTAACTTCAAAACCTTCAAAACTTACTTGAATGATATTTAAACATAAATGGGCTGTGACACAAGTTAGTTAGAAATTGAGAAGCCCTGTGCTGTAAACCATATCTACTTGACCGACTCAGAATGATATTCCGCAGGGACTAGTCGGCGAGACAGGTTGATCTAGAAAACACCTTTCACCTTCGGTAATACATATTCATATCAAATACCGCGAGTGCTGGCCAGTGCCTGCGCTAGCAATTGCGCCAGACCAGCGGTATTTAGATTCTATTTAGCCATTCGGTACGGATATTTTTAATTACATGATGATGATAAGTGATAAGTTATCATTGATAACCAATTAATATTACTGTTTGAGTTAGAGATTGCTTCGTAATAAATAATAGTGAGGGGCATAATTTATTGAAATATCAACATTGAAAATAGCGAATATACAGAAAAAAAAATTTAAAAACAAAACGGCAATAGGGTAATTTCGCTTTCTTCTCGCGAATAAAATTTAATGTTCTATAATTTAAAATGTGCCATTTTCGATTTGTGAATTCGACGGCGTTGACGTCACGCCGCACAGTGGGCTGAAAATCGCCTTTCAGAGACATAGAGACTTGAATTTTCAAGGGTATTTTTGTTTGGCTAGAAATGGATTCTGCTGATTCTAACTCAAACAGTAATATTAATTGGTTATCAATGATAACTTATCACTTATCATCAAAATGAAATTTAACAAGCATTAAGATTAATCATCAACATTAAAAAGTGTTTTTTTCAACTTTGAGGATTTAAAAAAAAAAAATCGCAAGTTGCGCCACAATACGAAGTATGTCAAAAAAATACAAATAAATAGTATATCTGTGTGGAATGATATAATGACCAACCTTATGATTCCAGAGATAGCCTCATTTTTAATGTCAGTGCCATACAATTTTTTCTTAAAAAACTCCTTCATTTGTACACGCAATTGCTTCATACGAAATTTTATATCAGAATATTTATCAGAATTTTATGATCAGCAGAATCCATTTCTAGCCAAAAAAAATACCCTTGAAAATTCAAGTCTCTATGTCTATGAGGGGCGATTTTCAGCCCACTGTGCGCCGGGCGACGTGGTGACAGCCGTCTCACCGGACATTGGCATTTTCTATGTCATAATGACGTTGTTGGACCAGTTGGAACCGTTTCAGAATGTGCCGTTTTAGATTTTTTGAAATCATCAATAATGAATGAAAATATAAAAAAATACATTTATTTCGTATGATAATCACAATCGGAAAAATAATTCTTAATCTTCCACACAATTTTAACGGTAATATCATAGTTTAGTTAAGGTAATTCATAGTTTGTGAAAGTACCGCATTAATGTTGACCCAAACAACAGACACTTACGAATGTGTTTGTTGGTGTAAACTCATAATATACTCCCGACAATATTGATATTAGTGAAAAGTGGACAATGTGTAAATATTATCGCTAGAATTTGAATATTCGAAAAGTTTTAGGACGGGCTGTTTCACAGAACTCGTACAATTTAAAATTTCGAAATTGTATGCAATTTCTGTTACTATACAATTACTGTGAAACAACCGGCTAGTGATATGAAATATTAACAGAATTTGAATAGAACATTTATTTAAGCTCGAAATTGATTTTTTTTTTAATTCTGTGATATAACCCGTCCTTAGCGTTATCGCAAATATGTATTTTATTTTCTAATGTCATTGTTGGTACTGCATTGGTATGAGTACTGTGTTCGCATTAATTCTCGCTGCGGTACCTATTTTGAATAGGTGCCTACTATGTGAAAGGATTCACTTCCAAATACCAAACACATCGGGGTTTTAGCTGAATGGACAAATGCGTCAGGTTGTCGTCCACATAGCCATGGCGGGTTCAATCCTCTGCTAGCCGAGTCCTCCTTTCAGTGGCGTACAGTCCATAAAGGCTGAAAAGCTGTGACGACCTCAAAAATTAGGAACAATTAAAAAAAATAAAAGAATTTTTGATAAAAATGTATTTTTTCGTTAAAATGTTAATAATTTATTATTTCTATTTTTAATACTGACATTTTATGGTGGAATTCCTTTATAAATTATATATTGAAACAATTTTAAAATATTATAGTTTAAAAATTATTGTAGCCATCTTCAGGAATAATTGTTCCAGTCTGAAGATGGATCTATAATAAGACGAAACCGGTAACGGTAAAAAAAAAATAAGTGGAAAAGTGTTTAAAATTGTTTCAATATGTAATCAATATTTTATTTGACATTCGCTCTGCATTCATAAATAATTGTATTTATCTACATTATGACAAATTTACGCTTTTTGGAAAGATAACAAAATCTCCATTTATTTAAATATTCAATGCACAATAAATTCATACCCGTACTAGAAAACTACTACACGCCACTGGAATATTCCCGCTTAGTAAGATTAAGAAAGGGACGCTTAGATGGTTTGGGCATGTAGAGCAAATGAGCGAAGAAAGGAGTGTAAGGAGAATGTATGATGCAAATGTGAATGGTAGCAGAAGTCGGGGACGCCCGAGGAAGACATGGCACGATCAAGTGAATCAGATACTCGAGTCGGGCCATGTCAAGTGTCAGAATAATAGAAGAGTATGTATGAGACGATGTATGAATGTGAATGAGGCAAGAAGTGTGTGCCAAGACCGAGTTATTTGGCGGTCCGTCCTCTCTGCCTACCCCTTCGGGGAAACGGCGTGATGGTTGATAGTAGTTTAGTTAGTTAGTTATGTTCGAAGGAATTAAAATATTTTGAGGTTATCATATCCCGAAAAGGTTTTTGTCCCTGTTTTACATAAATTATAATAATATGTATACTGACAATGTTCTCTGCGACAGTGTGGTATAATTTTTTTAAAGTTTATCAAATCAACAAATCTAATACAGCATCCAGACTGGCAGACTGAGTTAGGTTCTGAATGAATACAATGATTAACAAATTCCCCAATGCCAATGCTTCACGCTTGTAACGTATTTTGGGCGTAATTGTACGTACATACCTACTTACAATTACATCGTTTCTCCGTGAATGGCCAAATGATGAAATTGAATCAAGAGGAGAACACGAGAGAGATGATTGATAATCTATTCTCAATAAAGAGGTCAGTCCATTCAACGGAGCGACCTTCGTATTTAGTAGGTATAAATTATTTCGAAAATGGTTTATATAATAATTTATACCTTGTACGTGTATATTCGTAATAGTATAAAGGTGGGCAAAAGTCCCTTTCCGATTTATAACTGTAATAATCTTTTAACGAAGTGATAAAAAAAAAAAAATTACAGATTAAAGTTTTCATTATTTTTTTAGCAAGGTGACTGGTGTAATTTGCGCAGTTATTGAAATAATTAAAAATAAATATAAAGGTACAAAATAATCGAAATAATTCATTTTTTCAAAAAATTGTGTCTCGAAAGTCAATGTGACCATTTTCGTTCGTTCTGTAAAGCGGCCGCTACACTACTCGCTTCGACGCTTCGACGAAGTCCTCGACGAAGTTAGCCGAAGTTCGAAGTGCGTGCCCACACACTCGTGCAACTTCGCGAGTAACTCAGTCCAACCAGTCAGTGATTGGTTCATTTATGCCGTGACGCTTCGAGTCCTTTGACTCGGGCGCATTTACCGACAACAATCGGAAGTCGGGCGAAGCGAAGCGAAGTTGCCCGAAGCGAAGCGAAGTTCGTGCCCACACTATCGTATTCGGTCAACTTCGATCAACTTGGCGAGTAGTGTAGCTGGGCTATAATGGTGTATTGCACAATATTATAAGTGTGGTAGTGGGGAAGGAATGGATATGGGGCAGAGGAAGGTGGGGAAGTACGTGACAAAAATAAGAACAAAAAAATAACAATATGTTACAAAAAATAGATAGATAGTAAATTATGAACTTTATAACAGTAAATGCATAAGTATTTACGTACAAATATTTAGGAAGAAAGGTTCATATGCCATGAAACCAGAAAAAAAATCATCTGTGAAGCAGGATAAGTGGTTCTGGTGATTGGGATGTATTTAACAGTGTTCCAACTGCATTTCATCCGATTGGATCCGTCCTCAGAGCGGTTCCCACAGATCGCACGACAGATGCAACTTTGCGGAGCAAAAACAGCGGATGCACTTAAACAAGCCAACCAACAATATGGGAGCAACGGAGTTTACCAGACACGTGCGCCAAAGAACCCGGATGAGATCCTGTTTTATATGTATACACGTGGCATGTGACACCACTCATGAGTCCCACTCATGGAACTAGGATTCCATACTCTTTGGTCCCACTGCTTAGAGCCAGAGAGATTATGACAACCACAAGGAAGTTGAGGAAAAAATATTTTTACTTTTGATAAATATGTTCATGCAGACTTATATGAGCAACCGCCGGGCTATTTTCTCCGGCCCTGATTCATCTCGGCGAAGTAATAGAGAGAGAAATTAATAGTTCCAGGGAGAGATATAATGGAGATGATGAGGGCGCTTGCAGTGGCTCCACTTTACTGGTTCATGATCACCACCGCTTGGACGACACCTAAAGTAGGGTACGAGCGGCTGTCGGCGCATGATTAATATTACTTTATTATGTTTAATAATTTGGTCAGGCCCTTGACTAGGAGACAAAATGATATTTTGGCCCCAGACGTAGGAAAGGTTGCCCATGCCTGATGTAGAAATTGAAGCTTTCGCTCTCAACACAACTCAAATGACAGCGCGACCGCGACTAAGAACGATGTTTTAACCCCGCTGGTGAGTAATAATAATAACATGGCATTTATATAGCGCAGTTTAGGGTCATTTCACTTCAAGTACGCTTAACTATAACAAACGTAAAAACGGTAATTTAGTATTAGTGGTCATGTTCTTAAAATTATTTCTACAGTGTGCCTTACCCAATACAGATCTAATATTATAACACTAAATATACTGTTTATACAAAGTGATGAAAAAACTTAGAATAACAATAACAGCAGGACAGGACAAATAAAGAATATTAAAAACTAAATCATAGTATAAAACAGGAGGCAGTTTGTGCTCAAAAATTAGAATCTTCTGAGCAGACATTTTAAAAGGTATAAGGAGGCAACCGAAACCAAACAATTACCGGAAGTTTTAGAATATGGTTTATTATAAAATATCGAAAGGAAGTTAAGATTTGAATGGTAAGATTTTTTAAATAATTTTGTTTTAAAAGCCCGTTTAAATTCAATCAAATTCTGGAGATTAGTAAGAGCTGGGGAAAGGCTATTCCAGATGAGGGGGGGCTGTTACACGAAAAGAGCGATGATAGAGCGAGTACACCTCGAACTGCAGCAACATGTTAGCCTGTGAGCTATTTAGGTATATGGATGATTCCGTGTGAACTCCAATGTCATAAATATATTTAAATATAAATAATATTTATATATAAATACAAATTACTGGAATTCCTCAATGAAGACGTCACGTGCCCATCTACCTCTTACCGCTCGGGTTATAGTCATTTCGGCGGGCTTAAAAAAATTCAAACTTGGAGAATTAATTTAACTATGAAAACGAACTTTAAAAAACTACTGGTATTTAAGTTTGAATGAGGACATTAATAATTTTTTTTTAAATGGACTCAAATTTCCTATTGAAGAAACCGAAAGTTCAAAATACCTATTCAGTGAAAAAAAGAAATCCATTTTTTTTTTTACTTGTTTGAGAGATTAATAATTTGTCTAATAGAAGCACAGACATAGGAATTAATAGACGAGAAGATAATGGCGAGGGGTAAAATCAACTGTTGAAGAACGAAGGGGGGTAAAGCTGACTGTGATTCGTCAATAAATCAATCTGACAGTAAATAGGCATCTCGCATTATAATATCACCATTTAGTTCTTAAAAGTAAAATCTGCTTTTGAATGAATAGACATTTTTACATGGGAGCGCAAATTACTCGCCACGTTATGAACAAATTTGCGAAGTCCAAATTCGGCAAAAAATTTCTTCTATTTTCAGAGTCGAATATTTCGTTTAAGTATTTAGTTAAGACACTTTTATAAATGTTCATAATTTACTTCCCAGCAACCAACCAGCTTTGTGTTTCGCGTCCAGACGTTTCTCGATGTGATAGTATATGTTTCTACAACTGATCCATATTATACGATGTGAATATGCTTAAAATAAAGTAAAATAATGCTTATATATGGAATGTAATACGACAATTGGGTTTATTCTGTTTTTCACATCTATTTTTACAAGTTTTCATAGGACAAGTCAACATTTTGCCGTGTTATTTCGTAAAATGAACCGATGATGCCTCGACCATAGTTCGCACAAGAATGATGAAGAATGATACGCTTTTAATCACTTAAGGCAGGTCTACTAATATTCATATGTCTATGAATAGAAGTAACATTTCCGTAATGCTGCAGCACCTCGGTAGGCGGGAAGTGTTAAAAGGACATATATATGTAAATGCCAATCTGACGACTGTTTGTCTATTCACTTGTCAACTTGAGTTTTTTCACCTGTCGTTTATTTTGGAATCTTTGTTTTGTATTTGGGTGGAGATGGGGTGGATAGGTAAAAAAAATGAACCAGAAGTGATATGGACGCCAGATATTGTGGTAATAGGAACAGATAGTGTTTTCTTTAGTTTTGACATGAATATAGTTTATATAGTATAGGTGTTGTCATACGTTATATCAAAAAGTTGCTTGAAATGGCATTGGCCGTGTTTGATGAACAGATTGAACAGATTTGAATAACCAGGTAGGTACTTCCTAATCATTCTCTTCCCCAACTTCTTTCCTTCCACACTTATAACATATCCTAGAACAAGTTATTCAATTTACTAATACGCAACACTTGCATACTGCGAATAACATTGTATGCATGGACATTTTGGAGGTCTTGTTTTGAAATTTTATATGTACTCATTATATCAAAAAAATTAGCGTCCTTACGAGAGCTCTGAAGGGGTACCATGAGTACCTAAAACAGGGCGGGAAGTGGTGGGCCTCCTCCAGAATATCCTAGAACAGATAATCCATTGGCTTCGAATAGTTGAAAAGACTGTCAAGTCAAAGGAATGATGAAGTGTAGTGGATAGAATCCCTAGGGCCCTCTGGTCACAAGCAGAGAAAGACCCCATCTTCGAAGATGTTAAAAAGGTTTTCAGATAGGTAGGAGAGTTGACATTTTTAGGCATAGAATGAAGAACACTTTTAAAGCATAGAATTGACATTTATTGTGATAGAAGCAGGTATGTAGAAGGTCGTAATCGTGTGGGTGGGTATTCAGAAATATGATCTCATGTCATTATTTCCGCTGCAATCATTATACATATTTACATCCTTCCTCAGCGAACTTTTTATTTGCATGCTGCATTCAAAATACTCTATGCATGATTAAAACGCATTTATATTTCTGATCACATATGACATGTTCTGTTTTTAACATACCAAAAATATAACTAATTAACTAACTACATTCAACACTTTTGTATTTTCTACAAAAAAAGTTATTTTATTCCACGCATACCTACATTAGTTCCACTTCTAAAAATGGCCTGTAAAAGTGAGTTTGACATGAACGCACGTTTCAAATAATAAAGAATAAAAATAAGCGTCCGGGAAAATAAAATATTACTGGTAGGTACTAGATTTGAAAAGATTATTTTTATAATTTGATCATTTTCTTAAACACATACACATATTACTGGTAGGTACTTTATCGCTTGTACGGATTTGAAATGATTTTTTTTTTTTATAATTTTCTTAAAACATACCCAGTACTGGTATGTACTTTATCGCTTGTATGGATTACTGAAATGGATCTACTGGATTTTTGAGAAGATTATTTTTTTATAATTTGATAATATCCTTAACACATACAGTTGCAATTTTGAAAATGCCAACATTGTAGACGACCTTGTGGCAGTTGAATCACAAATAAGTAACTAAAATTTAAAATAAATGATAACCCAAAAAATATACAATACAACAAGTGGCGAAACAAGCCATTCTTTAGCATGATTTTCAAATGAGAATCTTAGAAAGCGAGTCAAGGCAGTAGTAGTGGTAAGCAGGTAACTTGATGTGTTATACAGACAGGTGTCATTATTCCGGTTCGTTCTGCAATGTTGAATGTGAGGTCATTCAGTGAGCATGATGTCAAAAACACGGGAATTTTCGTCTCGGGTCCGAAAAGTTGATCTGTAGTAATGATAATAAATAAACACATCGTCGTTGGGTTGATTTACCAGTTCTTTAGAAACAAAACCCACTGACAAAAGCCCAAACACGGATGTTATAGGTCGCGCAAATTGAGTAGACCAGTGACGCTAAACGTAACTGAGAAACAGCAATTAATCTTGTTTACATCTGTTGTTTTTAACAAAAAAGAGATTGTTATAAAATATTAGTACTATACACCGTTACTGGTGTTTTGTAAACATTATATATATATTTTATACATTATTTTGGTCAAATCCCAGGTAAATTCTTGAGTTTTCTTAGAGTGGCGTTTATTTGAATGGATAAAAAAATGTTTAAAACTCTACAGGAGTAATATTCGCCCACGTATTTGTAAAGCTTGAAGGACAATGACCAAATAATACTATTTCTCTAATGAAAATATTGTTCTGCTAAGGATAAAATATTACTTCCAACGATATAAATAACTTCTATATAACTTCTATATAACTTCTATATAACTTCTATATATATAAATAACTTCTATATCATTTTAAGTTAGATGTATAAAAATAAAATAATTTTAGTGTCGCTGATTCGAGAT
The DNA here is from genome assembly GCA_026573805.1 of Hesperophylax magnus. NCBI lineage: Eukaryota > Metazoa > Arthropoda > Insecta > Trichoptera > Limnephilidae > Hesperophylax > Hesperophylax magnus. The sequence continues at coordinate 10,218,845 of JAIUSX010000072.1, forward strand.
TAATTCAAGTTTTAATACAAATTTTCAAATATTTTAAGTTCAAATCTGCCACGTTGTTCTAGAAGTGCATAATAACGCTGCAGCATCGGTAAAATCGGTCGAAAGAATAGGCCACATGTGCAGTGTGAAAGACAAGCGAGCAACCGTGTCAAGTGTAAATGCGTCAAGTGATTTATAATGGGTATTCTTTGAACTATGGTGACTGTAAACAATATCCGATACGACAGGGCGACACTACTACATCTCAAAAGTGAAAGTGTTTTTTTGGACCCTAAATTAGCCGCAAAAATATCATTATATGACCTTGGACGCGATAATTATACTACTTGTAAAATTAGATTTCGAGGTTGCCGTGCTGGACGCTATCATAAAAAACATACACTGTGCATCAGAAAGAAACAATATGACACAATATTTTGTGATGCAGCACAGGCCGAAAACACTCCTGCTGTAAGTGATCGGGCTACACTCCTAAGTTATAAAAGTGATAGTGTGTTGAACCCTTCAGTGACTGCAAAAGAAACCATATACAATCCAGTCCGTGATCCGAATGTGAAATTTAGATACAGGGGGTGTCGCGGTGGACAAAAAACAAAATATTTATGCAGGGAGGAACAATACGTTCCAAAAATTATTAATAATAACAATGGTAATGAAAATAATAATAAGTCTCCGTCAGTACAGGATGTTCAAGTAGTCGAACCGATCGACAAACAGAATTACCTACCGTCTAAAGCCCTCCGCGATTCTGAAAAATTCCACAACAACTTAAATGAAATTAGATTAGAACGACATGCCAACTATAGGAGCAGACAGCTTGCGATTGGTTCCTGGAATGCTCGATCCCTTAATAACAAACTAGAGGTGGTGGACGATATTTTCAGAGACCAAAAACTCCATATCCTTACTGTCACAGAAACTTGGCACGAGAACAGTGATTCGTACTCAATTAAGAGACTTCGAGCTTTAGGGTATGTGGTTATTGAAGAAGCCCGACCTAGTAGGGACCTACCATCAAACAATATCTCACACATGAATCACGGGGGTGTCGCGATAATAGCCCGACCAGGATTACGGCTAAACAAAGTAGCTCTCGGTACATTTAACACGTTTGAGTATATTGGATGCAGGGTTTCTTCTTCAGGAACGTCGTTCATGTTGTGCACCCTTTATAGGCCCGGATCGAAACCAATCTCTGTCGAATTTTATAATGAGTTTTCACAGTTTTTGGAAGTTTCAGTCGGACTCTCCGACACACTCATTATTACAGGCGACATTAATATTCGTCTCGAGCGCGTGACATCACCAAACACTGTTAAATTCTTAGATCTATTAGCCAGCTTTGGATGCCACCAATGGGTCGACGTCCCAACTCATGATGCTGGTGGTACATTAGATGTACTAATTTCAAAGAACAGTGATCCACCGCTTTCAGCAGATATTCGTGATATAGGACTGTCAGACCATCGGCTCGTTTGCACTGATATTGATTTTAACCCGCCTAAAGTACCATATAAAACAATTGTATCAAGGGAATGGCGTAAATTTTGCTTTAGCGATTTTCTGGAAGAGTTACAGACCTCTCTCTTATGTACACCCAATGTTTGGGAAACAAAGACCCCTACCGAACTTGTCAAGACATATAATAAAATACTTTCATGTCTGTTAAATAAATATGCCCCGACATCATCAAAAACACGGAAAGTTCGAAAGTCTGACGGCTGGTTTGACGATGAATGTCGAAACCAGAAGAGACTTATGCGGAAATTAGAGAGGACCTATAGGAAAAACTCTTCTGTAACTACAAGAGACGAGTGGATCCTTGCTCAAAAACAGTATACGTGTAAAATTAATTCCAAAAGATCAGACTATTGGAAAGAAAAGATTAACTCTGAGCGAACCAACCCGCGACGTCTTTGGAACTCAATAAAGACAGTAATTTCGGAAGTCACTGTTCCAACGAAAATAGATATTACCCCGGAAGCTTTCTCAATTTTTTTTCGGGAAAAAATTGAATCCATTCGTGCTTCCGCATCTCACGCCCCTCCGCCAATATTCACATTAAATTCTAAAGGAATTTTGTCTTCCTTCAAACCCACAACGCTGGAAGAAGTAATAAAAATTATTTCAAGCTCGCCTAATAAACAGTGCAGTCTTGATCCCATACCGACATGGTTATTAAAACAATGTTCTACTGTTTTAGCTCCATTCCTAGTTCATGTTTTTAACAAATCACTTAGCACGGGTGACTTTCCTGAACCACTCAAGTCAGCTGTAGTTACACCAATCCTGAAAAATTCACATCTAGACGCCGATAACTTAGGTAATTATCGGCCCGTTTCAAACTTACCATTTATTTCAAAAATCCTGGAGAAAATTGCTGCCGCACAAATAACCAGTCACTTGAATTCAAATAAATTATTCGCAAAACGTCAATCTGCGTACAGAAAGTTCCACTCAACTGAAACCGGACTACTTCGTATGCTATCAGACATAACTCTGGCCGTAGAGTCAGGTAAGTTATCACTTATCTCACTCCTAGACATGAGTGCAGCGTTTGACACGATTGATCATGAATTCCTCATTAGGAGATTAGAGGAAACATTTGGTTTGAACTCCGACGTAAAAAATTGGCTGGTATCCTATTTATCCAATCGCTTACAAGCCGTGAGGGTTGGAAATAAATTGTCCAACTTCGCAACACTTTCTTCAGGGGTACCCCAGGGATCCGTTTTGGGTCCACTTCTCTTCATCCTTTTTACAAATGATGTCGCCAAAATAATCGAGTCATTTGATCTCTTGTCTCACTGCTACGCTGACGATCAGCAAGTTTATTTTTACTGCGCTCCAAATGAAATCAATAGTCTCAAGATCCGTATAACTGAATGTCTAGAAGCAATAACTCGTTGGATGTCTTCAAACAAGCTGAAGCTCAATCCATCTAAGACTGAGTTCCTCTGGGTAGCTACAAACAAACGTCAACATTTCATAGACAATTCACCTATTACTATTTCCGGCAGCGATATCATCCCAAAAACAACAGTCAAACTTCTCGGTGTCAATTTAGATTCAGACTTTTCGTTTAAAAGTCAAATAAATAGGACTGTAAGCACCGGTTTTTTTCACCTAAGACAACTCAAGTCTGTCCGAAGAAACCTTCCTTCAGAAGCAACAAAACTACTTATCAACTCTTACGTAGTCTCACGTCTCGATTACTGCAACGGCATTTATGCCAGCCTTCCAAAATATCAAATTGACAAACTTCAATCAGTGTTTAATGCAGCAGCACGGCTCATAACCGGGGTTTCAAAATATTCGCACATTTCAGAACACCTTCGTAACCTTCACTGGCTCAAGTGCCCTGAAAGAATCCAGTACAAACTGTGCTGGATGGTGTTTAAATCCATCAATGAAATGGCCCCACCCTACATCTCTGAACTATGCTTCCCGGAAAACACTGGTCTGAGGCAGTCAACGCTTAGATCAGCAACATCAGCAGCTGTAGGCAGACTGATAGAACCTATGCGCAAGCCAAATACTAAGTTTGGTGATCGCGCTTTCGGAGTATCTGGGCCGAAGGCTTGGAATAAACTCCCTCCGGAACTAAGATCCATAACAAGTCCAACAGAATTCAGGTCTAAACTAAAAACTTACCTTTTTAAGTTGTCGTACCCTTAAATTAAATATACCAATCCTAAGAGAAAGTCCAGTTATATTCAATTTTTCAATTAATTCCTAAACCCTGTATCTAAATTTCGCCAATAAACAATTAGATAATATTAATTAAGTGTTAATCTCAAGTGACCTACCAGGTAAGTATTGTACTGTATATTTTCTCCATAAATAGTTAAGTAATAACACTGTAGAAATGTATTACAAGTTTGTACAGCGCCCTTGAGGTGTTTTTGCACAAAAACGGCGCTATAAAAGTCATCCAGGTATTATTATTATTATTATTATTTATCAACTATAGGTGGTACACGTGTGCGTTTTGACACTTAAAAAACTTTGACTCACAGTCCGAAAATAGTTTTCTAAATCAAAACAAACGGTTCGAAAGGAAACACCATGTGTAGTAAACTCGCCTACAAACTTGCATAACTATCAACAGGTAACAGGTACATAAGTAGCTAGGTGACAAATCTCAGGTAACTTCTCGCGAGACAATGGAAAGAGATAATAAAACAAAGTAACATACCTTGAAAGCAACAAAAAGACTGGCAGAGATTAAAACAAGAAAATCCCAACGGATGCGACGAGGCGTATTCATTTTGTTTTAAAATATTCACAACACGATTACACAGCAGACATGTCAACTATTATAACTAGTAGCAGAAACTTTCAAAACATTTTAAAAACTTATAAAATATATATTATTTATTTGCACAAAACAATAAACACACGCGGAAATATTTTAATATCACATACATTATTCTAAGAATAATACTTTGCACGGTCTTTTAACAGATAATTGTTTTAAAACTTTCATTTCTGACGATCGCGTCGATCACTCCCCATCGAAACCGGCCATAATTCTCGACTGAAGAATGGAATTCCACGGCAGTTCAGAACTGCGAACAAACTCGCACGAAAAGTTTTGTACTGCTATCTTCACGCCAGATGGCCGCTAATGTTGCCAAGCGTAAATAGTAAATAATATTTGGTTCTAATGCAAAACATGCCACTCACGAGAAGATACACACGTTGTGAATATATTTTTACTAACTAATAAATAAATCACATTCTAATTTTTTTTAAATTGGCTTCTTATAAATTCGTCACTATTTTTGTGACACATTCAGGAAGTTTTTTTAAAGAAAATGAAAACAGCCGTTCAGTAATTTGCAGCTGATTTTTCTTTTTAGTTAGCAACTTTGCCACAGCACTAAATCCACGTTTCATCTAAATTCACAAGCGATAGGAATGCTATCAGACATCGGTAAACAACCGCCCATAACCTAGAGTACAGTCGGGAGATTCGCTTCTGCAGTCAAAATTCTAGCCATTCTTCAGTGTAATTATTTTTTATAAGGAAGGAAAACAAACTTTTATTGTTTAATTCAGCTAGACTCCGAAGGATTTTTTGAGATAGAATTTGTCTGCCATTGACCCTTTATATTTCCTTAACCTTCTACCGCCCCCTGAAAGCTTCCAGTGCCCACGAGGGGGCTTTACCCCCCCCCCCCACCTTTGAGAAAGACTGCTCAAGTCCATTCATAACCTGAGCAACGTCGGGTACACGTCAACAATTAAGTTCCATTTTTGGTATATCTTTCCATGCACTTATGTTGGTTTGTACACAGCACTAAAGACTTTATATCACCATTACATACTTTTAACCAATGTTAAATATGGCAGCCACCTCTGGTCCGGAGCACCTAAATACTTTAAAAAAACCCTTGATTTAGTTGACATTATTGGTTTGGTTGGCCTTTTGATTGACTTTTGTTCATTTATCACACGAAAATGGGTCGTTTCCACGATTCGTTTTGAGTTCAACAGTTCGGCAGTCGAAAGATGTTCGTGTTTTCACCCTCTTACAATATGGATCTCTTCAAGATCCATTTTCACAACCTGATCTCATCAAAAAGACCCATCCGCATAGCATCCCAAAGATGACATAAGCCCAGAGGAATGTATTTTCCTCGGGGCCTCCTGTGCGAAGTTGAAATATTTTTTTATTAAAAAAATATGTGTTGGAATTCATGTTCAAATTTGATTATTTCGGTACAATTATGTTGTATTATAAATAAATTGTATTTAGGTATAGGGAGAAGAAGGAAATGGGGGAGAGGAAGGTGGGGAAGTACCTGGTTATTTAAATATGGTCAAATAAAGCCATTACAAGCAAAGCTTGAATTGCGAATGGTAGTCTTTCAACTTTCACCAAGGTGATGCTGAAAGTATCTACATCCATGTACGACTTTTTGTATAAATACAATAATTCTCAACACTTTCCCTGTCATGTCCTTGTCACGATTGTAAGATGAGACTTTTAATTTAAATGTCTTCAAAGGAAATATGTACAAGGCGCTAGGGCGTTAATAAATAACCTCGATTCTACATCATGAATGCATAAGTGATATTGAAAATATTCCCTTGCATTCCGAACATTAGTTTTAATATAAAAATGAGTATAATGTTACCAACGCATTATAATAAATCATTGCAATTGCAATCTGAGTCGCTTGAAGCCACTTGTATTGCAGTAAATTCAAATCTCCCTGTGGAAAACGGGCTTCTAACGTCATTACTTTCTAGCCATTCACCGCTCCCCTCGACGAACTAACCTTGTTAAATATGTTTTCTACGAACCTTGGTTTTATATCTAAAAATAATTGTAATAGAATAAATAAAGCAGTGACGTGTGTAGAGAAGCTATTGTTCTCTGGTCTTATTTAAATTCAGAATACCACTATTATAAATATAATAATTAAGATTTTTTTTAAATACATATGTTTTTAATGTTATAAAATTATAACATTGGGCCTCAGCACTGATCAGCACAAAATGAGGCACAAATTACCAAATAATATTTTATAAAAAAATCTGTGTATCAATGATATATGGTGAAGAGTGTACATAGATTATAATATGATAAAAGCAGGCTAAACAGACTTAACACAGGTAATTGAAAAATAATTCGTAAATACAACAAGAAGGATATAATAAGTTAGAGAGTTCAAAAGAAAGATTGTCATCTATCTATATTTCTTTATAAATAAAAATGTAAAAGTTTAGTTATTTATTTAGTATATAAAAATAAATAAACCTTATAAGGAATTAATTATTATATTTCATAGATGTCACCTGTAGCAGTTAGCAATATGCTTTTTGTCACCTGAGAGAGGTGAAAACTTGTTTTTTTTAAACAGCGCCATCTGTTGAACGTAAACGCAACACGCCCTTTTGTTTCTCCATCTACACAGACAAACTGAGCCACAGGCTAGTTTGTTAATAAAGATTCTATATATCTTTTAAGAGCTTTTTCCAATTTAACCGTCTACACCGTGTGTGTAACGCTTTATAAATATATTTCGTTAAGATCATATTTATATAACAATATGAGAGTATTTATGACGTTTTAGAAGTGAATAGCATGAAATAGGGTTTTTGAGTGATGTTCTTGTTTATTTCTTAGCTTAAAATACGCGGGTATTTCTTCAGTTCGAGTGGTTTATTAAGGTTTATTTATGGTTCGAGATCTCGAAATGTCACTTTTACTTCCATACATCTTTGTTTATTCCATGTGGTTTACTGGTTAAAAATATCATTAATGTTATGAAATTAGTGGATATTTTGAATAAGAATCACCGTCAAAATGGAGACAGGAAATCGGAATCCCGAAGACATATTAAATGTACTCGTTGCAACCGATTTACATTTGGGCTACAATGAATTAGATCCGATTAGAGGAGAGGACAGCTTTATTACTTTCGAGGAAATTCTCCAGTTTGCCGTTGAACACAATGTTGATTTTATACTTCTGGGAGGTGATTTATTCCATGACGCGAAACCATCGCCTGGCTGTTTGCTCAAATGTACAAAACTATTCAGAAAATATTGTTTCGGAGACAAGCCTGTCGAATTCGAGATATTTTCCAATCAAAATGAAAGCTTCAAACAAACGCTTACCGGTTCAGTAAACTACGAAGATCCCAATATCAATATTTCATTTCCAGTGTTTTCTATTCATGGCAACCACGATGATCCAATCGGGAGAGGCGCCGTAAGTTCTTTAGATATTCTGTCAAACATGGGCCTCGTCAATTACTTTGGTAAGTGGACCGATTACAGCCAGATTACTGTTTCCCCCATTCTGATGAAGAAAGGAAAAACACAGCTGGGATTGTACGGGTTAAGTTTTTTGAAAGATCAAAGACTGGCCCGACTCTTCAGGGAAGGCAAAGTCAAAATACTGAAATCAGATTCCGATGACGCTATATTCAACATATTCACTCTGCACCAAAACAGAGTGGACCGGGGACATCTGAACTACATTCCAGAAGAAGTGCTCCCTGATTTCATGGATTTGGTTATCTGGGGACACGAACATGACTGCCGAATTGAGCCGGAATGGAATGCAACCAAGAACTTCTTTGTTTCCCAGCCAGGTTCTCCTGTGGCTACTTCCCTTGCCCACGGAGAGTCCCTTCCCAAACACTGTGGCCTTCTTCAGATACATGAAAAAAACTTTAACATGCACAAACTAAAATTAAAAACCGTTCGTCCATTTGTATTTGAGGTGATAGTTCTGTCTGAAGAAGAAACTTTGGATGCTTCGGCGGTGGATGCCTCAGATCAAGTTCAAGAATTTTTGAAAATGAAGGTTAACGAAGCATTAGCAAAGGCCGACGATCAAAGAAGTGGACACTCCAGTCAACCCCAATTGCCTCTCGTCAGGCTTTGTGTTCTGTACGAGACGGATAACCAACAATTCAACGTCATCAGATTCGGGCAGCAGTTTTCCGACTCTGTGGCTAATCCACAAGATCTAATACTTCTCAAGAAGGAGAAGATTCGCGTGAGGAATACTGAAGGCAAGAATAAGATCAACAAACAAGCCTTAGATGAGATCATCATGGGAGCGGACGTTGACGAGATAAGCGTGGAGACCCTTCTAGAGAAATATTACAAAGAACGTCCTGAGGATGAGCAGTTGAAAATGCTTTCAGTTAAATGTTTAGGAGAAGCTGTGATAAGTTTTACCCAGAAGGGGCACCCTGAAGCTTTATCGGAAGTCATTAAACTACAGAAGGACCAGTACTTGGAACATCTGATGAAGTTTGATGTTCAAACGGAAGAGGAAATTCTGGAACACATCTCAGTGTTGAAGCAGCAGTTTGAGGATGCTAGCGGAGACAGGCTGGCGGGGGTCAAGAAGATTTTGCAAGCTGCACCTGTCAATACAGACTTTATAAACGTCGATGACTCTGATGCCAGCGGGGATGATGAGCCTATCGTTTTAGTTAGCCCTCCCCCGGAGTCGGGAAGGGGCAGAGGTCGCGGCAGGGGGAGTAGGGGCGGGCGGGGGCCGAGGGGGGCCCGCGGAGCAGCTGCTGCAGCCTCTAACTCCTCCAGCAACACCTCTCTTAATGTTACCTACCAACCAACTTCCAATAATGGCGCTGGTACTAATTGGCTAACTAATCTGAGTCAACAAAAAGCTACCCCTGCGCCCAAAGCAGCGCCTAAAAGGCAAGCTAAGAAGAAACAATATTATGATGATTAAGTTGTTTACTTTGAAAAATATCTTTAGCTCAGTCGCAATGCTTGAAAGCAGGCTTACAATTTCAATGTAGGTAGGTATTGCATTTTTAAAGTTTATTTTTAGCCAATGTTTTTAAATTGCTTAGTTTAAATTTACATTTATTGAAAAATCTCTTTCTATTGTATATTACACACCTACCTGTGCACAGCGGTATGGTTACATGGTGTATTACAAAATACCTACTCAAGGAATTACTTTCCTTGTTATGTAATAAGAATACAGTAAACATTTTTTTTTTATTTAGGTAAAAAAAGTTTACCTGCATACTAATTGTTTTTAGCAATTATAATATTACAAAGATTTTGCGAGCTTTTCAATACATATTTTAGATACTGAGTTATGTCTTGGAGACATAGACTAAGATGCTTGGAGATCTTTCGTACAAACGAATTATTTTATAAAATATTGAAAACAATAAAGAAACATTACAGCTGTTAATTTTTTATTAATTGCTGTGCAAACAGCAGTTACAACCGAGTTGAATAAAATTCAGTCTTCCTCTTCTCCATCTCCTCTGGATGCCCTATCCAACGGCTCTGAACAGTTTGAACCATGGGCATTTATGAGCGGCATTGAAGCCAAATATCTGGTGAAGGAAAATTGCCTGGCAGCCATCTTGTATGACTAACTTTTGAATTGATTTGTATGTCAAGCGGTATATAATGAACTAGTTTAATTTTATTTTTTAATTATTAATTCAATTATAACGGTATGAATTTAATTTGGGTGTTTGTAGAGACAGGGAATGGAATATTTCGTTAAAAGATTTAAGTAGGAAGATATAAAAAATGAAAAAATTTAGACTGTTTTCATACATCGTCCCCCTCACTCCGCGGTTTCAAATATTTCTCAGACGCTTAAAAATAGATGAGGAATTTTATACATGGTCCTGTTATTTGCCTTTTTATTAACACCTTGGTTTATGATTAGGTTACCATACTAAACTCTATCTTGCTGTATTGTTTATATCCGCATCACGAGGGCGGATAGGCCGAGTTCCTGCATCCAGTCAGGTGACAGTGATCTGATGCGGCCATCCCGCGAACAAGGAGTACCTCCCCCGGCATCACGACGGGCCTGGAGAATGTTTGCGCGAGCCCGGTCCCCTTCCGTCCTGCCTCCGGTGATCTGAGGTTCTGAGTTCATTCCCTAGGGTCTTTAGGAGTATCTCCCCCCTCCCTATTAACATTTCTTTGAGGGTACTCTCTGGAAACAGGCTAAGGGACACGGGTGCTTGAGCGCGTTGTGCTCGTTGCGGGGGCAAACTGCCCTTGACACGCGGCTTGTGTATTTTTTTTTGTTTTAATCATACTTACACCTGTAAATATTGTTTTATTTCTTTATTATTTTACTTTAGATCAAGGGCGGCCAACCCGCGGCCCACTGGGTGTCTACTTGTGGCCCGCGGAGCATATGCACACATTTTTTTCTTTTAGTGTACATAAAACCACCAAAAGAACATTCCAACGTGCATAGTTTGTATCACATCTCATATATGGAATATATTCTGTGACAGTTTAATTTATTATAAAGTACAAAAACATATATAATTTGTAGGCAACTTCTATCAAGCCAGGTGTATAGCTTAGCAGGATTTTAAAATACCTTGTATCTTTCAAAATTTTGAAATTGAAAAAATTACAATTAAATAAACAATTTTTTTTAATCATATAATACATGGTATCAGGAGGTATTTTATGTACACAATAACTTTTTGTTTGTTTCATAAAGATCAGATTCACTTTCGACAAAAATATTTGTTTTCATTGCCTATTCCAGCTTTTTTATAATAAATAAAATTGAAGTAATTTAACTGCTTTATTTATTTCAACTGCATTAAGTCAACGAGTTATTCCATTTCAACATTCAACCAATATTCCGATAAAAGCTTTTCTCTTTTCCGAACCCGTACGTCTTTTGCAAGCCACTAATGAGCAGAAAAAATATGGATTCTGCCAAAACTAACATCGTTCAGTACGTTAGGAGCCTAAGTATATGATGGGAATGTATCTGGATGTATAGTCATAATCTATACTATACATCTACTCAATCTTACGTTCCCGTTATTATTACAACCCTCGATAGTACATTGATTCAACTATCGTGATAATTTCTTCTATAGTATATTCGTGTTAAAAACTGTTACTAGGCGTGTCGACGATATTGGAAAACATATTGAAGATAATTTAAAAGTCGAGCATTTAAGTCCATATTTTATGCTCTAGCATTGGATGAAAGCACAGACCTAACAGATTTTTATCAGGGGTGTTATGTCCATTTTAACAATATAGAAGAATTAGCGGCATTGTATCCTATATTAGTGGCTCAATTTGGTAGGCGGAAATGGGTACCGCCGCCCTGGGAACCATTTATTGGATGACCAACACCTCTGCCACAGGTCACCCCAAGTGGTTCGCTACGTTTGGTGACTTAGCAGGGGTGCCCGGGTTCATGGGTTAAGGTTTGCCCAGGTCTTGGTGGCGGGTGCGTCGGCCCACCTTCTGCGTGGCGGGCCGGTTGGGAGATGCTGGTTGAGGGAGACCCTTTACAACCGGTTACCGCTGTCCGGGCCGCTCGATAGTACAGGGGCCCGACCCTCAGGCTCACGACTAAGGGTGGGCTGCCCCATCAGCGAGTGAAAAAACCCTGCCACTGCTGTTGTGCCGGTTCGTGACCGGAGGGGACCCAGCAGCAGCGTTTGGGGCGCATTGGATGCCCTCTCCAGCCGGACTCTCCCAGCCTATCGCCTAGCACCGCAGTGAGTGGGCTGGAACCAAACGCTCATCACTCCTGGACAGCCTGAACCCCATATTCCTACCCACTCCTCATACCTTTCCATTCCAGACCTTCCTTTCACTTCTTACCATTTAAAAAAAAAAAAAAAAAAGTAAAATCATGAATATACATAAAAACAAACTTAACGTCATTACAGCGGCGAGTAGCAGGCGTCCCCGGTGCGGGCCAAAACTGTTGGTAAATTTTGCCAACATTCGCGGTCTGCATACTAATTTAAATTCTGTTCATCACCATCTTTTGTCCCAACGTCCCAACCTTCTTTTCCTATCCGAAACTCAGATAGCCGAGCCGCCAGACTCCTCCTATCTGGACTGCCCGGGCTTTACCCTTGCAAGCAAGTTCCGACTCAAAGGAGGAGTCTGCCTCTATAGTCGAGCTGACGTCAACTGTGTACGATTATTGAGTCTGGAAAACTCCAGATTCGACGTAATGTGGGTGCGCGTCAATCTTGCCAGTACGGCAAGATTCTACGCATGTCTATACCGCTCACCGAACCACAGCGAATCAGACACTTCCGAGCTCTTCAAACATTTGAGAGAAACTATTGATGATCTCTTGCCCCGCTACCCTTCGGCCGAGTTTATTGTTCTGGGGGACTTCAATGTTCATAACGAACCATGGTTGAAGTTCTCAGGCCCAACGGACTCGGCTGGCCGACAGGCGGAATCCTTTGCCATTTGCTACGGATTAGAGCAACTGGTTCAGGAGCCTACAAGGGTTCCTGATGTCCAGACTCACCGTTCCAATCTGTTAGACCTATTTTTAACTACTGTGCCACACGGTTATAAGATTGACGTCACAGCGCCTCTGGGATCATCTGACCACTGCCTAGTGACGACATCAATCCCCGTTAGCCTCAGACCAACCAATGAGAGGCTGAGGAGAAAAGTGTGGCACTATAGGTCAGCAGATTGGTTCGGTATGCGGGCCCATTTCAACGCTTTTCCGTGGTCAGCTGTTTGTTTTCGGACTTCGGACCCTTCAAGATGTGCCCAGGAGATTGGTGAAGTCATCAAATCGGCGATGGATGGCTTCATACAATCGACTACTAAAGAAACTGGTGTGGGCTCAAAGCCGTGGTTCAGTCGACAATGCTCCGAAGCAGTTCGACGAAAAAACGCGGCTTACCGAGCCTACAACACATCTCGAACGCCCGAAAGCAGATCAGCATACAACAAATCGGCAAAGGAATGCAAGAGAATCATTAATAGGTCAAAATTCGAACACGACCTGCAGATCAGCAAAAAGCTGGCTGCCTGCCCGCATGGCAGCAGAGCATTCTGGTCCCTTGCAGGCTCAATAGGTCGGAATTTTTGCAAACCCAGTTTGCCACCTCTTACCAGACCTGACGGCTCACTAGCAAACACCGCCACCGAAAAGGCTAACTTATTAGGGAAAATGTTTGCGGAAAACTCGACCCTCGATGACGGAGGTGCTGTTCCGCCGTCGGTTCCTCACTGCGGCTTCTATATGAAAAAGCTGAGGATCCGGCATCGGGATGTACTCCACGTTATACGGGGGCTCGATGTTAACAAAGCTAGTGGACCTGATGGAATACCTGCCCTGGTATTGCAGAGGTGTGCTGCGGAAATAGTTCCAGTTTTGACAAAGCTCTTCAAAATGTCCCTGAAGTGTGGCACTGTGCCCTCTGGTTGGAAAAAAGCGGTCATTCACCCTATTCCCAAGAAAGGTAACCGCTCCAACCCGGCCAACTACCGCCCCATAGCGATCACATCAGTTCTGTCCAAAGTGATGGAACGTGTGATCAACGACAAACTGCTCACATACCTCGAGAAGAACAAAATTATCAACGACCGTCAATACGGATTCCGGCGGAACCGCTCGTGCGGTGATCTTCTCGCGTATGTGACGCATGTTTGGGGGCGGTGCCTGGAACGTCACGGTGAGACCCAAACGGTCGCACTAGACATATCCAAGGCCTTTGACCGGGTCTGGCACCGAGGACTTGTCAACAAATTGCCTTCTTACGGACTTCCCGCATCCCTGTGTACGTGGATTGCTGATTTTTTAAGGGATAGGTCGATTCAGGCTGTTGCTGACGGTTTCACCTCATCCTCACACTCTATAAATGCTGGCGTCCCACAGGGATCGGTTCTGTCTCCGACTTTGTTTTTGTTGCACATCAATGACCTTTTGACATGTGCACCGATTCATTGTTACGCGGATGACAGTACAGTTCATGATAGCTTTTTGTTTGACAAGCCCCCAAAGGGCACACAAACTCCAACGGCTCGGAGGGCTTTGAAGCAGAGAATGGACGGTTATCTCGAGAGTATTTCCTCCTGGGGTAAAAATAATCTCGTCGAATTTAATGTTTCAAAGACCCAATCCTGTCTGATTACGTCTAAAAGGGATCTAAATGATAACCTAGTCTCCTTCAACGGAAGCAATCTTCCGAACAGGCCTTCCATTGATATGCTTGGTGTAACTATAAGTGACCAGCTCAGGTATGGGGGCTCCATCGAAGCCAGAGTAAAGCTGGCCTCTCAGAAGCTGGGCGTACTGTACAGGGCCCGCAGATACTTTAATAGTACACAACTGCTGACCCTGTACAAATCGCAAGTGCGCCCTACTGTCGAATTTGGCAGCCATCTCTGGTCCGGAGCCCCTAAATACCTGAAAAAAACCCTTGACTCTGTGCAGAAACGGGCGGTCCGTTTGATAGATTCCCCAATCTTAACAAACGGACTGCAATCTTTAGAGCACAGGCGTCAGGTAGGTATGCTGTCCTTGTTCTATCGGTATTACAATGGAAGATGCTCTGAGGAACTAGCGTCATTGATCCCTTCGGCACCGGTGCGTAGTCGGGATACACGCCAAACGCGCGCCCAACATTTGTACACGGTTGACATTTGTCACATGAGAACGGGTCGCTTCTACGATTCGTTCTTAAGTTCAACAGCTCGGCTGTGGAACGAACTGCCGGCCTCTGTGTTTCCTCCCTCCTACAACATGGGACTCTTCAAGACCCATGTTCACTCCTTCCTCTCCACAAAAAGACCCTCCACACAGCATCCCCAAAGATGACATAGGCCCTGAGGGAAATTATTTTCTTCAGGGCCTCCTGTGTGGAGTTAATATAAAAAAAAAAAAAAATCCACTTAAGGACACTACTTGCTCATGAGATTTGTTAGGAGCTGTTACATCGACATTGAATCGCTTTTCGTTACAACTCAACCTATCGGGTTTAACAACGGATGGTGCTCCAGGAATGGTTGGGAAATACGAAGATGTAGTAAAATTGATTGAAAATAAGGCCTGCAAAGTTGGTAATACGTCGATGCTAAATTTTCATTGCATTATTTATCAGGAGAATACAAGTCCCTTAAAATGGATCATGTCATGAAGGTGGTCATCAAAACAGTGAACTTTATTAGGTCGAAGGGTCAACCCCTTCACTGTCAGTTCTAAGAGTTTCTCAAGTCTGTGGATTCACAGGATAATGACATGTTACATTTTATGCAGAAGTAAGATGGCTGATCCGTGCCAAAATATTGATTTGAAGTAGAGGTGAGGCGTATTTATCGTACCCAGTAAAAGTACCGGGTATTTCCATGCGATACTTTGTACTTGTGACAGATCTCTAAAATACGTTTCCTCACACAGCCGCATAAATAAACCACTCTCCACAGCGGACAGCCATGGGACAGCCGTTAGGAAAGGGTGGGTCCCCTCCAATGGTCCTGCTTAAGCAGGAAACGTGAAAGAAAACTGTCATTTTTATTATTAAGTTTTTTTTCTATTTTCATATTAATAACGTTTATATTAAAATTACAATATATTTATTGCAGTTGATGTTGCATGTTGTTTGTTAATCCCAAATATGATAACACTTTTTGCCATTGTGCCTCCTCCCAGAAAAAAATTGCATTGTACATTTTTATTGTTATGTGGTTAGCTTCTATATTTGAATATAAAGCTTGATGTTTTCTCTTGCTAACCAACTAGAGCATATTAGCTGTTTGTTGGAGTTAAAAATATTCCTAAAAGAAGCCGGTTCCAAAAATAATCGGTTCATGAGAAATGTTAAAAAGCGGGTGAACGAGTAACAGAAATCGTATTTTTGGGTATTTCTAGGGATTTTAAAGGACTCTACTAGGGAGTTTATATTTTTTGATAGGGCAACGCTGAACCACTGAACGCAGATCTCTACCAGTGTTGCCAACGAAGGCGATTTATCGCCATCGGTGACGAAAAAATCTAAAAGGCGACTGGTCGCCGATTAGGCTACCTCAGAGACAAGTTATTTAAATCAGCCATTACAAATAATAAATAATTGAAATGAAATTTTGTGAGGATTTTTTCTAAATGGAATTCCGCAGCCATCCCCCCCCATGGATTTTGAAATTGTTGTGGGGAATCACATAATGTTTTTGGCTATGCGGAATTTTTTTTCAGCGAAGTTTTGTAACAACCCCCCCACCATGGATTTGAAATTTTTTGTGGGGAGTACTCATTTTGAATAATTTTTGTGGGGAATTATGTTTTACAGAAATTATCTAACAAACCCCCCATGGATTTCGAATAATAAAAGGGGGAATCAAGCTCACGTACAATTTTTGGGAGGAATATGTGGGCAGAATTTATGCGAGTTCATTAGAATTACTGCAACTGAAATTCGGCTACATTAAGCTACTAAATGTTTGAAAAACGGCGACATTAGGCCAAGATCCGTTGGCAACACTGATCTCTACTGGCTTGACAGCGTCGTTATTTCTTTATGTCAAACGTGTCAAACTCAGGTTATGTATGGGTTATGTGATGTTTTCTTCATAGTTGTGAGAGTTGTTTGTTTATGATAGTTGTTTAACAAGTTCGTTTTCAAGTAGGAAGTTTTTATTGTTCAACGTTGTGGTGCACTTCAATTACAGAATTTTATTGTGCAATATAGTTGAAATGTAAGTTTATATGGTCATTTTTTTAGTTTACTGCCATTGACATTTACAAACTTTATTTGATTCCTTCTTGAAAATTATGTCCTCATTATTTTTATATTGATAATTACCTGTGCTCAGTCACTAAGCCTTTACGTGGTTCAAGACAAAAGGACCAGCCCGTCGTGTGTCTAATTTAATTTATACTTTATTGATACATTGTAAACTTATGCATTATTTAGTATTTAAAATGTTATACTGTGAATTGTAATAAAATTGTAGTTTCCTGGGTTAGAGGTAATTAAACAAATTTGAAGTTTTAATATTCTTTTAATTAATCAGTCAATTTATAACTTTCCTTTATTGATATTTATTAAAAACTATAAAAAACGTATGTATTTACCAGTGACGTGCAGTCCATACAAGCTGAAAATCTGTGCTTACCCCAAGAAAAATGAACCATACGAAAAAAAATAACAATGAAAATCTATTTTTTCCATAAATTTAGTAAGGCACTTGTACCATAATTTATCCAGTTAGCCATAACAATCAGTGTATGATGTAGGAATTTTCAAATATTCAATGCGCAGTAAAATTTGATACCAGAATACACACTAATATACGCATCATAATTATTGCATGCCACCGGTATTTACGTATGATGTCATGAGGAATTAAATTATTTGAGACGGTTTTGCATTGGGCTGCAAAACCGAGTAAGGTAAATACGTAACAAAAAAAACTGTAATACCTCTTCTAAGAACCTACTTGCAATCAGTTATTTTTCTAATTAATTTTTTTTACTTTTGACAGTTTTACTTTGGTTTTTTCTTTTCTTCTTCTTTTTAGTTTTCTCGAATTGCTCGTTTGAATCTATGGAATCGGATAGGTCTGAGAGAGCACTCTGCTTGGTGTTCTTTTTAATTTTAGTCTTTTTAGTTTGCACTGCCGTCGCCACAAATCCAGACTTACGGAATCGACTCCGAGCGGTGATGTCAGTTTGTTCACTCTTCATGGTCGCCATCTGTTGATTAGTGGTAATGGTGGTATCTATTATGGTGAAACTCGTGTTTATGCTTTCAGATTTGGTTGTTTTTATTCTGTGGAATTAAACAAAAGTATCAGTATTTATATAAATGAAACATTGGAGAGGACATGTTGTCAGAAAGTGTCTAGGCACTAGGCGTGCCTTGGTTGAGCAGATATCAGTATCAGTAAGGATCATTGATATTAGAAAGATTAGGCA
The DNA here is from genome assembly GCA_026573805.1 of Hesperophylax magnus. Taxonomy (NCBI): domain Eukaryota; kingdom Metazoa; phylum Arthropoda; class Insecta; order Trichoptera; family Limnephilidae; genus Hesperophylax; species Hesperophylax magnus. Next base: position 10,237,053 of record JAIUSX010000072.1, read on the forward strand.
GTAAAGGCAGGAAACTGATGTGCCATATTAGTCACCTCATTCGTGATATCTTTCAATCCTTGTTCCCTTATGTGGTGATATTTATTCATAATTCTTGACCCAATACCAACAGACAAGTTAGACAGACAGCAAGTTACAGCAAAACTTATTACTACAAATACAAAGCGTTAATGCCAATGTAAATATTGAATTATTACCTTGTCTTCTTTTTCCATGACCTTGAAATACTTTGACTGTCCTGAGTTAAGTATTCGTTGACGACATCGGATAATTTCAGCTTCATTTTTGACTTGGTCTTTTTGGATTTGACTTCGTCCTTCCGCAATTCTTTAGTCACATAATTGCTTTCTATTGCCTCTAGCTTCTTTGAACAAGATCTGGCAAAGTTTCAATTATATTTCTATAATAATTTTCTAGTGTATGAATTGATTTTAATGAATATAGCTTCATCAGGTATTTATTATATCAAATATTATTCTTAATAATCTAGTTGCTACATATGTATACTATATTATTATCGCTATTTGATTTATTATATAACATCCAATGATTTTGCTGATAATATTGTAGATAAGAAAAATGTTTTACTTGTTTTGAAGTGAAGCGAAACATTAAACACTACTTACTTGAGAAGAGATTCACTGTCTATGGTATAGCTGCTCATGGCTAGGTTGGATATTCCCCATGACAGCGGCAAGTAGGAGTTGGGAATATCGGATTGCACTCCTGTCCAAATATTCTTCTTTAAAGTCGACAATTTTATTTGCAGTTCCGATGGTTTGGATCGCCGTGAAGTTCTTGTGTCGGAAACACTTCTGGAAAACCATTTGCAGGTAGGAATTAAACAACATTATATATCAAAGTCTTTACTTCTCTTTATCGTATGCATTGCTTATGTTTATATCTCTACCTCCAACTCTGCTAGTTAGGTTAATGTATTTAATGCAACTTGTTGTTATAACAATTTGAAATCGATAACCCATTGGCTTATAAAAATTGGTTTTGAATAAAATCTACCCAAGCATAGATTGGATTTCCAGCTGCCCAGGGTAGTGTCATACGATTTGCAAATGCAAATTTTTTGCACTTACATGACTTGGCGATGATATGCTAATAGGCTACCAAATATTTAGTTTTTACACAGGTATGATATTAAAAACAATGAAATAATGTACCTGTATGAAGAAAAGCTTTGAATAAGAATAAAGAAGCTTTGATACAATATTTTAAGAAAATAGTTAAAAAAAAAATATTAAAATATGTGTGTGGTATAATTTTAAAATTTTGCATCTCTGCATAGTATAAAATAAAGTCACTATCCGCGTCTGTCTGTTTGTGCGCTTAGTTCTTCTAAGCTACGCAACGGATTTGGAATGGGTTTTCACTATCATTTAGAGAATTTCTTACGGAAAGTTTATACATATAATACGTGCATATTATATTCATAGAAAGTAGAGAAAAGTTGATGCTTATCCTAGAATTCACAAATTCAAACTTTACTCCAAATCATTCACAACCCCGAAAAACGCCGGGTACACGTCAGCTAGTTGTATATAAATTGATTACATTTATTAATATTTATTGATATATTTACTTTATTGGCGGAAAGCAACGAAATTGATGCCATGCGGGCAATTTAGTTTTGGCAGTTTCTGATAATTCCGTAAAGGAAGACATGGCCCGAGTTTGGCTCCTCATTGGGCTGGTTGAATACTTCTCTTTGTCTGAAGGGTCTGGTGAGTCCATCGTCTGAAATATTAAGAATTATTTTTGCACCTAGGGCCTCTGATAATTTGCACATGAACTGTCTCAAGTGAACAGTCCAAATGCAGATAATGCGGGAAATATTTTCATGTTACATTCGATTTCAAACAAATTTCATAATTAAATAATCTTTTTTAAAGCGGATGAAAGACTCTTTCAGATTTTATTATTAGAAATCAACATGGTATGTAATTAAAAATGTAAAAATTTTGAATGCAAACAAAATTAGATAAAGTTTTAAAGTCGCTTACTGATGGTTTTTATCATTGTAATAATTATTTTACAAAAAAGTAAAAAACGTATGTAATAGGGTATTATAAATGTTTTATATTACAATATTTATTTCAATTGCAAACCTCGACAAATATTTTTGAAATGAAAAATATTGTTTCATAAAATTATTTAAAAGTTTTCAGGAGCATCTATGGTAAACTTTTGTACACAAACTATACGCGAGGTGTTCTCTCTTTTGACACTGTAATCTTACAAATGTAAATCATTTATCTCACAGTAATACAAAGGGAGATAGGATGCAGCATACAAGTACGTTTCAGGCTGGGAGAAATATTTCCCAAAAATACTCTACGGGTGTTTGGTGTCTGCGAGAAATAGCTCCCAAAATTGCTCTAGGGGTTAAATCTGTTAAAATATTTCAAGCAACTCATAGATTTATGAATTGCAAAGATATTCTTCAAAATCTGATATCGATAGTATTTTCATAAATAATGCTGATTGATTGATTATGCAGGTGTTAAGGGACGTATTTAACTTACTTTAACCAGTGATTCCTGACATTATTTGGAGTAAAAAATGTACATTAAATTTTTGTCTCTGGTGACTATTGATTTTTTTTTCCGAAAATTTTATAATTTTTTTACAAAAACATGTTTTTTTTTTAATTTTCCATATATCGACACTGTTCATTAAGCCGAGTAACCGCCTAACCCCTCACATCGACCCTAGCTGTCCAATGCCTACTGATTTTCTATATTCTTGTAGAAAAAAAAAACACCAAAAGTCACCATAGACCCAAATTTCAGTTACGTTTTTAACTCCAAATAATGTCAGGAATCACTGGTTGAAGTAAGTAAAGTGTACGTCCCTTAACACCCTGTATATACGTACTTGTGCAGGAGTAACTTTGAGTTCCGGAGGCATTCTCTTTTTATGTTGCGGCTTAGTTTTGCCGGAGGATCTGAATTGCTTGTGTACGCGTCTCACGGGACTAGACTCATCTGCCGTGTCTATGTCTGAGGAAAACTCCCCCAAATCTGTTCCTTGGTCAGTTGTCAAATCTATGGTTGTCCGATATACCTAAAAATTAACAATATATACATTACTAAATTTTCAATTTGCATAATATTTATACATATTTATGGAAATATTTTACTATAAACCACTTACTGGCAAAGTTTCTCGTGGCATAGGTGGATTTTGCTTTATGATTTCGAGTTTTGGACGAGTTTTCTTCATTACCTGAAATAAGGAATTCCATTAAAATATTTTTTTTTTTTTATGTTCTTCTTCTTTTTTGTTCCTTATAACTGGAATTCCAGTTTTTTTTTTTTAAACAAATATTTATTTCGTAGGAAAAATAATTTTCAAAGTTTGCATTTTTCAAAGCCCACCAATTGATGGAAATGTGAAGGGGTATGCGTGACTTCATAGGTACCTCGGTTTTTTCAGTTAACAGTAAGGTCAATCAAAATGGTAAAACCCACCAACCAATCACAGGGCGTTTATGTCTCTTACGGTTTTAATCGTTTTTAAATGACGATTTATTAATTCTGTGTATAATCATATAAAATGTAACTTATGTAACTAGAATCAGCGTTTGTTGATCTATATGAATACAGTCGTTAATTCAAACCTGCGATAATTCGAACCTCTCTATAATTCAAAGTTATCACGAGTTCCCTACGAAATCTCTTTATATTTCGAACTAAATCCATACATTTTTGTACACTTGGTAATTCAAACGAAAAAATCATTGCTATATAACAAAACGACGCGTTAATTCGAACTCATCGGCGTTCAACATTCGACAATTCAAAGTTGCAGAGAGAAAGAGGCGGAAAGATTGTTACACACACGTTAGTACAAATACAATTTTGCGACAAGTTCAAACGTGTATTGTTTTTGTTATGATTAGTTTGTGACACACACTCAAAACGAAAGTGATGAAAAAGCATTTCAGGCACTTTTTCTCTTAAAAAAAATTATTGAGAAGTCTGAGCAGCAGCAATGTGCTTTGAAGCAAACCAGTATAACAGAGTTCTTTCTTTCGAAAGATTAATTAATTCACATTATGATTACATGTATGTACACGAATGTACCTATAAACTTTTGTCATCGTTATAGAATAGGAGTTAATAAATAATAATTGATCAACACTTAAGAATTCGAAGTTTTATTTATTTACTCTCACAAATTTCGAACCATTTGATATTTCAAACACTCGATAATTCGTAATATTTTAAGAGTCCCTCGAGTTTCGAATTATCGAGAGTCGACTGTATATGTTTTTTAAGCCATAATATTTTTCACTCAAGTTCTTTATTGATGTCATTGTTTAATTTATTTTATTAGTTTGTGGTTATACTGACCCTTTTAGTTTTAGTTATTCCGTGCGGTAAAACCGGTGATGGTGGGGGGACGGGGAAGTTGTCAGACGCATTCTCTTGATCTTCGGTTTTTATTCTAGACTCATTTTCTGAACTGCTGCTTGATGTATCTCCTTCATCACTGTTGAATATAAAAGCAGTCACTTTTCACAGCCAGTTTTTTGTTCACTGAGAATATTGTTTTTATGCATCTGTATATTATATATCAATTATGGTGATTATTTTTCTAATGAAAACATTTAATCAACTTCCAAAAACTCGGGATGCAATGAGTTTTGATTTCATTGACATTAACCCGGGCACACATCTACGTAGATTCACCATTCTTCAAAGCGTGACAAACGCAGAATTAACATAATAAATTATAAACTAACACAGTTAAAATTAAAAATGGTAGAAGAAGCATACGCCATGAAAGTGTACACATTTACAATCTCCTTCCCGATAGCTGGAAAACGGAGAATAGAATAAACTAATTAAAAAATAACTGTTGAATCTTAATATAAGTGAACAACATCATAATGTACTCTAGTGGAATAATTTTTAAGATTTTATAATATAAGTACCTAACATAACTGTGAGATAAGAATAATATTATATATTTATGTATTTAAAATGCGAAGTATGTAATTTCTCTAACTGTATATAAACATTACGTATTATAATATTAAATTAAATTCTTTGATGGGGTGTGTTTGCAAGTTTGCAAAGACACTCCTGCACCGAGAAATATTTATAGAGTATGGCAATTTCTGCAAATGCTTGCCTGGAATAATCGGATAAATCAATATTGGTGGGTTCATCTGCGCTGGATCCTTCTTGCAGCAGCCTATTGATGATCTTATTCCGGAGCCTCTCCTTGTTGGGATTCTCGTCGCAGAAGTCCAGCAGGGTCTCGCAGAAGGCCCGGCCGAGTCCCTCGTAGTCTTGGGTGGTGAAGTGCGTGGCCACTCTGCCTCCGAGCTCCGAGCCCCCGAACGAGGCCTCCATCGTGTAGCTGTTGGCCACTCCCATCATCCAAACCACCACGCGACCGGTGCCCTCTTTGCTCCGTTGAATTCGGAACTTACAGCTTTCAAATGAAAACTTGAAAATAAATATAACATTAATAAAATAAAATATTACTTGGTAATTAATTTATCTTCTGCTACCATCGATGACTACTTTGATACATCCATTGCTGATACAATTGATTCTAGCTTCAATATTTCTCTCTAGTGCTTCTGTCAGATTTAATTAAAAATTGATGGTAAAAATCGACTCAATTATCAATTTACAGAGCATAAGTTGTTAAATGAGATCAATTGAGTTTAACCTTATTAATTGTTGAAATCGACTGCGCTTGTGTAACTCCAATAACTCGTATTAAGCAGAATGTAAGTACTTAGTTCGCAAACAATTCCACACAGAACTTGGCAGCCACCTCTGGTCTGGATCCCCATAATACTTGAAAAAAACCTTGACTCTACGCAGAAGCTGGCGGTCCGTTAGATAGATTCTCCTTTATCATAATTTATAATATTTTATAACACAGGCGTCCAGTGGGAATGCTGTCCTAGATTCTACCGGTATTTCAATGGAAGATTCCCCAAGGAACTAGCATCATTGATCCCTTTGGCACCGGTGCATAGTCGGGAAACACGCCAAACGCGTGCCCAATATTTGTTCAAGGTTGACATTTGTCACATGAGAATGGGTCGTTTTTTAAGACTCGTTCTTGAGTTCAACAGTTCGGCTTTGGAACGATCTAGCTTCCTCTGTATTTCCTCCCTCCTACAACATGTTGATTTTTTCCTCTTCCCAAAAAACCCTCCACACAGCATCCCCAAACATGGCATAGGCCCTGAGTAAATTTATTTTCCTAAGAGCCTCCTACGTAGAGTTAATGTAAAAAAAAATATTGCACAATTTCTTACCTTATCTGCACAATTCTTGTGCAGCATCAATGGGAAGACCTGTTCATGCAATCTCTTGTCTAGTCCTCGTCTATTTTCACAGCCGTAAATAAAAACATTATGTTTCCTCGAATGTGCGTGTAGATCGCAGTACATCACAACCCCACACTCCTCTATCAACCTAAAAATATATGTTTATCAATTAGAGCCATTTATAAGTAGAGTTTAAACTTGATGAATTTAGTTATTCTTTTGTCATTACCTTCGTATCATTAGTTTAGTATGCCAAACCGACGGGTATGTTTCTCTTATCACTGTTCTGTATTGTCGATTTAGATCTCTTCCGGTCAATGAACATCTATTGTTTCCGACAATTACCTGAAATAGTAAGATATTACGATTAATAAATTATCTCACAAGTCAAGTTTATCCTACTACCTTTAACATGATTCAATTTCTTCATGGATAGAGCTGTTGCTGGCTTACATGGTTGCTGGTGCTTAGTATGAAATATTGAACAATGTAATAAAAGAGCAAAGCGGAAGAAAAAACAACAGTTTTTTTTAATTTTAAACTAATTTTATAACAATTAGTTTAGAGGAACAGCATACAGTTCTTGTGGTCGTTCCAAGTTATGGGTCACCTAGCTCAAATTTTATGGTTTTTCTAGACATCGAAGGAAATATAAAATTAATGTATTCCCACAGGAGTAGATAATGAATGGAATATTCAACCCGATGTTACTTTCTTGCCACTTGTAATTTCTTTGTCAATTTTTCCATTACCAGACCCATGAAAAATTGTAGAACATTAAATTGGAAGATTTGTGAGGCTGAAAGTATTTATAAAAATAATATTTGCCTCAGGAACATTGTCTTTCAAACGAAGATCAGAAATTTTACCTTTCGAATGAACACCGTTGATAAGCAGTTCTAGAGGTCATTGAACAGGAGTTACACAGAGACACACCATCAAAATTATTATTTTTATTTCAATATTTACTTGAGCTTATGTCCCCTCTTTTATACTTTAAAAAAATATTTAGCTTCAAATATTAGTCAACAACTACCAAGTACAAAATGTTTATTTTGTTCTTGTCTTATTGTCTTACCCCGTCTGGGTTCAGCATGGGCACCAGTTTGAAGATGAACTTCTCTCGGAGTTCCCGGGCCTGGTTAGAGTCTCCAGTGAGGAAGTCCATGAACCCTTTCATCATCCAGGACGAGGGCGTCTCCCCGGGGTGGACTCTCGCTGTTATTACAATGGCTTTCTTTTTCTGCACAAGATTTTCATTAAAATTCATCAAAATTTAGAAGAAATATAAATTAATTTCACTCTCCTTTCACATAAAAATCTATTCAATTTCGACTGTATAATCAAATATTTATTTGTAAAAATGATAAAAACTCCATCAATACTTTTTGCAAAATAACAAGTATAAAATAATGATTTTTCAAAAGAAGCAAACACATTGTGACTTGACATTTTAAATAATAAAAAGGGAAACACTTTGTTTACAGTCACTTTATTGAAATTTTTAACGTCTACCGGTTTCGGTACCTCCGTACCATCATCAGGACAGTTATAAAAATACTAACAAATACAGAATAATACACATATATATAAACAAATAGTTGAGAGAGAAAGAGATAAAAAACAGAGAGAGACAGTATCAGTTGTGGGCGGGAAGTGGGGGAGGGGAGTTAGGGATAACAGGAAACATATTTATTATAGGGCTGAACGTTAAATTTAGTTGATTATTGATAATTTCAGCCTTTGAATTGACTGATTTTTTTATTTCCAACGCTTCCAAGTTGTTAAGTCGTAAACCTATCTCATTTTTGTGAAGGACTTTAATACCCGTGTCACGGTTGAAAGTATGATCTTTATTAATTAGATACAACAATACGAATATACACATTACTAACGTGTTTGAATCAGCTCCTGCAAAAAAATAAAAAAAAATAACTAATTTAAATAGATCCTGATCATAAGTAATACGTTACTCTAGTGCTAATTTAGTAACAGTGCAGTGAAAGTAGTGCATTACTCCACATACGTGTTGTGTTAATTCAAAACCTAAGTTTATTAAAAATAATCCGCCATTACCGCTATTTGGTACCTAATTCCGCCGAGCACGACTTACTACTCTAGTGTGACTGTGTGTGTGTCCGTACTAGCCGTCAGCGCAAGTACTCACTCCTTCCCGCCGACACAAGTCAGGGCAGCTAAACCTATCTCACCAGCTACTTTATCATGGACTCCTGCGATACATATGCATTCATCACATTAGCAAACAATATTATACGTGATTTAAATACGACCATCATGGATCCCACTAATAAATTTACTAAAGAACAAATGGGTAAATTAACGCCTCAACTCTCAGTGCTATTAGGCAATATTAGTTTGGTTTCCACAAAAGTTGGTTTTATTGAAGGTTGTTTTATTTTATTTTGTTTTATCAATAAGGCCTATTTCATATCGAATATATAGAATATCGAATATATATATGATAGAATCCTTACAAAAAAATTAAGATGTATTGCCATAAATAAATACGTCTACAGTAGTCCACTAACTCTCAACAATAATAACTCCAACCAGCAGTGGAGAAGAATTTTGTATATTAATAACCTTTCCTCTACATGTACAGTTAAATTCCCCCCAGAAATTAAACCAGCGTATTATACTAATAATAATCTAGGAAAATTTTTAATTAATTCCAAAGATAAAGAAGATGTTCTTAGCCACTCAGGCGTATATAAAATTAGTTGTAATGATTGCCCAGCATTCTACATAGGGCAAACATCACGCAATATAGAAACTAGAATAAAAGAACACCTAAGATGTCTAACCAGTTCGGGATTTTCAGAATTTGCAGAACATCTAATTAATAAAGATCATACTTTCAACCGTGACACGGGTATTAAAGTCCTTCACAAAAATGAGATAGGTTTACGACTTAACAACTTGGAAGCGTTGGAAATAAAAAAATCAGTCAATTCAAAGGCTGAAATTATCAATAATCAACTAAATTTAACGTTCAGCCCTATAATAAATATGTTTCCTGTTATCCCTAACTCCCCTCCCCCACTTCCCGCCCACAACTGATACTGTTTCTCTCTGTTTTTTTATCTCTTTCTCTCTCAACTATTTGTTTTATATATGTGTATTATTCTGTATTTGTTAGTATTTTTATAACTGTCCTGATGATGGTACGGAGGTACCGAAACCGGTAGACGTTAAAAATTTCAATAAAGTGACTGTAAACAAAGTGTTTCCCTTTTTATTATATAAAATAATGTTTTGTGCATCCAATAATAATTTTTTTATTATGTTTAACTTTCACCCTAGTGCACACAAATATGACATTATTCGAAAGTGACATCTGGAGAATTTTACGAAAGCTTGGAAGTCATAAAAGTACTCGTAATGTAAATACTAGTGGACGGTGCGCTGTGACAAAATACAAATATTTTAGCCCTGAAGACAAAGAGGTAAGGTACATAGGAATTTCATAGGAATTATCTGACCACAGGTGCGTACTGGATTCCGCTCCTATGAACAGATTTTCACACGGGCGGGCAGATTTACAAGTATAGAGTTGTGGCGCGCTGTTCAAAATGTGGTAATATTATAATTTGTGTTTGTCTTTGCTAATATTTGGGAGTTGACTGCAAATACGCTCTTTAGAGAAAATCACCACTGGCCAAATGGTTATAAGGTAGATAACATGGAAAATGTGTTTAGATTTGACTGCGGGTAAAAAGACATTTGCAACAACACTTGCCAAGAGATCCCGAAGGTTAAAAAAAATTCGTAGAACTCCAACTCTTCGTTTTCTTACCTTGGGATCGTTTTCATTAGGCGGTGACCGTCAGATAGTAAATGTTATTGCCCACGATGGTTCGACACTGTAGCCTCAGTTTCGTGAAGGTGGACTTGACCGGGTGGATTTGTATTTTACATATGTAGTCTTGCAGGTCGGAGTAGGGGTACGGATAAAAGTGTGTGAGGAACACTTTGTCTCTTACCTTAGGATCGTTTTCATTAGGTGGCGCGGTGACCGTCAGATAGTAAACGTTATTGCCCGCGATGGTCCGACACTGTAGCCTCAGTTTCGTGAAGGTGGACTTGACCGGGTGGATTTGTATTTTACATAAGTAGTCTTGCAGGTCGGAGTAGGGGTACGGATAAAAGTGTGTGAGGAACACTTTGTCTCTTACCTTAGGATCGTTTTCATTAGGTGGCGCGGTGACCGTCAGATAGTAAACGTTATTGCCCGCGATGGTCCGACACAGTAGTCTAAGTTTCGTGAAGGTGGACTTGACAGGGTGGCTTTGTATTTTACATAAGTAGTCTTGCAGGTCGGAGTAGGTGTACGGATAACAGTGTGCGAGGAACACTTCGTCTCTGTCGTTTGGGAATTCTATATTAAATGTTAAAGTGTAGCTGGGGAATTGTTCTTCTTCTTCACACCTTAAACATAAAATATCATCAGTATACGTTTTAAGTTTAATAAAAGTAGACTCTATTTTGTAAACTTACGTTGGTTCGTTTTTGTAGTAGGAAATGTTATCTGCGCATCTCCTCCAGCCAACTGAACTCACTTCAGCGTCCATCTTGGAGTACATGAGTGGTCTCATTCCTTCATTATATAAACTCTCTCCCTTTGATAAATTAACTATTGAAAATCTGAAAAAGAAATTTCTTAAATCTTATATGAAAAGCGATGATGTACGTAGCACAAATGGGTTACATAAAAAGATAATAATTATCCTTGGTTACATGTCATTAAATTGTACGTTCAGTCATTAAATGATAGTGAAATAAGGGAATTGACATAGTCAGGAAGCACTTCAAACATGAGCCTTACATTTGTAAACGGTTCACATATGTTACATGAAAAATGTCACTTTTACGACTTGTTCTTTTGTCCAACAGCTTGGCTGTGGAACTATTTGCCGGCCTCTGTGTCTCTTCCCTCCTACAACATGGGTCTCTTCAAGACCCATGTTCACTCCTTCCTCTCCTCAAAAAGATTCTCCACACAGCATCCTCAAAGATGACATATACCCCGAGAGAAATTATTTTTCTTAGAGCCCCGTGTAGAGTTACTATTTAAAAAATTGGGAAATTCTTCTAATGGTAATTTTTCACCGACCATCAGACATTTACGCGTACATACCATCTGATTTTATTTCAAATTATTTAAAGACAAAAAAAAACATTTTTTTGCATATTTGGGAAAATACTTACTACACATTAATCTCGACCACCATAACACGGGCATGTGCCTAGCATGGTGGTCGAAAAATCCTAAATGCATGTAACAAATAATTTCAATGAATAAAGAAACTTAAAAAAAAAAAATTGTGTTCTTTTTTTAATATAGTTCATAAATCGTGTTGAATCATTGATGTCAATTTGTTGAATACATTAATGATTTTCTAATATTTACATCAACTTATTAACTAAATACGGTATTGTAAAATTTTCTACAATGTGATTTTTATTTTAATTTAGGTTTTTAGTTAGAAAATTGCTCTGAAATGCGATTTTGCAGGTTAATTTTCCTAAAAATTCCCGGGGCAGACTCCCCATTATACCGGGGGTTATGGATGACCCCCAGATTCCCTGGTAGGACCTGCACAACAGGTCTACAGATTCTAAATATGGCCCTGCCATCGCCTCTCCAGCGCATTCCATACATCGCCATATCAGGGCCATTGCTTCTTGAATTAGTAATGTCATCAGATTAGCTTAGCGGAAGCTTGATCTCCTCAGGTTAAAGCGGCGGTTTGGGAGTGGAATCAATGGGTTATTTTGTATTTGTCAAACCTGTAAACAACGTTCTTCTTCGTATTGGAAACCCTGAAGTAGAACCACTGCATGTGCCTGTTGGTGTAGAGGTCAGTGCGCAGATACAGCTCGTAGTACGTGCTGGTGATCTTAACCGCCTTGGCGAGGTTGCCCGATTCGAACCTGGACTCGAACAGCAGCTCGTCCTCCGCCCCGCCCGTCCCGCCCGTCCCGCCCGTCCCGCCCGCCCCGCCCGCCCCGCCCGCCCCGCCCGCGGTGCCGCAGGGCGACACGAAGAAGCGGCTGCCTCCGACACTGGAGCGACTGAACTGGAAGAAACCCACTTCTCTTGTAGCTTCGTCATTTTAAGGGGCGTGATCAGGGTCGTATTTTATGCGCAGACTACGAAAGCTGCAGCCTATAGGCCCGCACCACAAATCTCCCTCCCTCTTGGGGAAATATATATACTTTGGCTGTACAAGATTTTAGCTCTTTGTTGGCTCCTCCACGCCCCAAACTTCACATCTCACACCTAATTTCAGTATTTCAGCACCTTATACAAACTCATTCTGAAATCGTGTCCCAGGGTTCAGCTTCGAGTTCTAAATACGACCCTGGTGTGATATTGCACCGATGACATGTCGGTATGGCAGTTCATACTCTCAATTCAAATACAATTATTTACGAATGCTGCTTGCGTTGCCTGTTCGCTATATCTGGAACCGCCAATCATTCACACATTCAAACAAGCAGTTGGATAAGGTTCTAACTGACATTTTTTTCAAAAGTGACCTTTGAATGCCACTTATGGAATATTAGTTTGGGGAAGCCCTACAAACACAACAATTGACCCAATTCATAAAATTCAAAAGGCAATAATAAAAAATAAATAAATACTGCAAGCACCATTCTGCCCAGATTCAACCAAAATCTACAAAACACTAGATGTCATGTCAATAAGACAACTTTACGCCAAAACTGCTCTCCTACACCTCATCCATAATAATCTTCATATTACAAATCAACCAAAAACCATAATAAAAACCAGATCCTCAACAAATAAAACACTGAACATTCCGATGACACACACCACACACGGACAAAGACACTTTCAGTACTACGCAACCAAACTTTTTAACAGTATGCCCATTACTATGAAACAATTACTGACTGTAAATACATCTACAAACTTTCTCAAAAAACATATCATAGCCTGGATAAAAAATCAAGATGTTCACTTTTTTCAAAAGATTATAATTCCAAACCAAACATAATCAAAATATACTAAGTATAATCAAATATTTATACACGTTTTTCAAGAATTATCCAACAATACACACCCACATAGAAATGTGTGTTTGCATGTTTGAATGTATGTCTATGAAAAAAAAACTAACTTTCTACTACAACACATAAATACTTGTCACACTTAATCACTTAAACACCTCAGCACAGGTTCTCCTAGTGAGGTGTTCACGTAACATACAATATTACCCACACACAGTTTTACCTCATCAAACCTATTTTCTTTATTTTTTGTAACTTTTTTCTGTACTACAATATAAACCATTGTACCTAATCATTTGTAAAATGTTTATTCAAGAATAGACAACCTTATGATTCCAGAGATAGCCTCATTTTTAATGTCAGTGCCATACAATTTTTTCTTTAAAAAATTATAACTCCTTCATTTGTACACGCAATTGCTTCGTACGAAATTTTATAGCATAGTAATGATCAGCAGAATCCATTTCTAGCAAAAAAAAAATACCCTTGAAAATTCAAGTCTCTATGTCTATGAAAGGCGATTTTCAGCCCACTGTGTGTCGGTAGAATTATATATATTTTTTTGCATCTACAAAACTGTTGGAAGATAGTTATACTACTTACAATTTATAATTGAATGGTGGTGATTGTCAATGAAGCAGTTACTCACATAGTTAACAGCGCTCATGGGGTAGTACTGGAACATGATTGTTCCAGACTCCTCCCCGACAGGTTTGGGCTGGAGCTCCCGGCCAGTGCGGGTGTAGTAACTTTCCGGGATAGGAGGGCAGTACTCGATATGCTGTATTCGCTCTTCTAATACCTGAAATCCGAACAGAAGATCTTGCACATCAGTTGGAATTATATTATTTTTAGAATTTCTATTCTTATCCAAGGGGCGGTCGGGATATAAATTTGACCAAATATGACATTTTCGTCATGTACATATACATATAAATTATATTATTGACCGGAGACCCCTTTTCCGCGGCCCCAGCGCCTCGAGGTGTCTCATGTCCCAACAAGACTTTTATTAACTGTTTTTGTTAGTGGTTAGTTTATTATATTTTTTATAATTTATACTATATACTGTATCCTTTATACTGTACACCTTATACTTCTATTCCTATGTTTATGTTAATGGAATATTTTGTGCCGTTTGTTTGTTTAAATAAATACATATTGTATCTATATGTAATCGCGTGTGTACGAAGCTGCCAGAAATTAAACGGTTGCCAGAATACTAGCATTGTATATCCTGAATATTCGACAAGTAGTTCTAATTTCACCCATTGAATAAATGATTCCGTATGCATATGTTTGCGTATCACTGTTCCCCCTTCTGTTTCTGAAATGGTAAACTCGTGTATAATATTATTTGTTACTTATTTTAAAAGCTTCCCAGAAATATTGGGAACAGTTTTGAAACAGTGAACCCGATGACACGATGTATTGTTCTGGTAGGCCACGACATTGGATGTGTTTGCGCCTTGATTTTAAACCTATTTTTAACTTCGCATTGTATGTGGATATTGGGGGAATAAAAATGTATATTCTACCTTGAATAGTACCGGCATACAGCCTTGTACCGATATTTTATTGTAAGAGTATGTCAGCATTTCTTTTGAAATGCGAGCGATACGTTCGCATTTAGCTGTGTGTCGTGAACCTAATTATTTACTATTAAATCGTATAGTTTCGAAATAGACAATTTCAAACTATACTTCAAAACGTACAAATATTTTTATGTACAGTAATTTAGACCATCTTTTTAGACTGCAGGTCATAGGAAAATAGTTTCGTTATAACTTAAATTTATTGAAACGTTTTTTGGTCCGGAAAGTCATGGTGATGTGGATCTCGATCTGGATGCTCTTGTTGGCCGACTCCGGTTAGCTGCTATTGTAAACACCTGAAGATAATATATCAAACTAACCTGGCACTCTGTCGGCCATCGCGCCGTCTGCTGCGAGCAGTCCAGCTCTCTGGGCAACGCGAACAGGTCCCGCGGTTCCCGGAGTTTGGCGATGGTTCGGAAGGTCTTGGTGTCTGTGTTGATCTCGATCTGATTGCTCTTGATGGCCGACTCCAGGTAGCTGCTGATGTAGGCGCCTGAAAAACAAAGACAAAGTGTAGTTGTAGGATTGTTACCAAAATGGGAACAAATAAAAAGAAGTTCGACGATCCGAGACGAATTTGATTTCATATCCTAGTTTTCTCTATTCACTTCGAAGTTTTTTTTATTATGTGAGATTTTACATTGCTTGGCCATGCCGAATATAAAGGGTCAGTTCACTGAACAACTCTCAAAAGAAGAATAATAAATAAATTCATAGACAACAAGAACTAGTAAAAAATATCAAATTTCAAAAGTCAATGTTGAAGTTCTGTGAACAATTGGCCCATAAGGAAATAATAACACAAATAGACCATTCACAGAACTTGAATATTAACCTTGAAATTTGATGAATTGTTAAAGTTTTATGAAAAAACTCTCCCAAAGATTATTTTGAAAATAAAACGATTACCTCGTATCGCAATATGGTAATAATAATAATGTAATCTTTCGTCGTTCATGATTTTTTTTTTATGTTTCGGTTACAATTTTGCAAAATCATTGCGGCCTTTTTATTAATATAATAATAACTAATGAAAAAATGACTATTTTTACGGCTTATCATAAAAAAATCATTATCAATTTTTTGATTTAATTTGAAATAGAAAAAAATAAATTGAAATAGAATTTTGATATATTTTTTTGTGGTTTAAGCCCTCTTGTTTTTTCTCTTTGGTGCTTTCACTCGTTGCTTTGTACTTTATTTAACTTTTGCGTACGTTAAATAATATTTTTATTTTAAATATAAAGTAAATTAAATTTACTTTTTATTATTGTGATAGATGTTTCGGGCGTTTAAGGCTATTATCAAACTGTCAATTTAACAGTTGTCACAATAGTAAAAACTAAAACACTTGCAGAACTTAATATGCCATAACTTGATTCAAATAAATAAAATTAATCATTGAAGGCGAAGATAATACTAACAAATCTAAACGAAAAATGAAACAAAACAAGACGCAGAAAATAAAAACATAACAGTCTCAACTGGGAATCGAACCCAGGATATATGTCTTATCGGGATGTCCGGGACAACGTCTTTATCCATTATATCATTGGGACCTAATTATTATAAAATAGTTGCAAGTTCGTATTGTTCATTCTGAATTTGAAATATGGTATCGACAAATATGACGTATAAATAATGAGGTCCCAATGAACAACCCAATGGTTGTTTCCCAGAATTTGAACAATTCATCAAATTTCCACGTTCTGTGAAGGTTCTATTCAAGTTCTGCTATTATATCATTAGCCAGTTATTTTAAAAATCTGATATAATAACAGAACTTGAAAATCAACTTTCAAATTTGATGAATTGTTCAAATTCTGTGAAACAACCGGTCATTAGTATTATCTTCTTCTTGAATGGTATATTACTTAAAAAAAATATAGAAAAGTTATTCTAATAAAAATGAAGTTCTATCAATTAAACACAATCACAATAAATAATAATCCAAGTCTCAAAACTTAATGCGGTTCGATTACTGTTAATTAAAAAAATGCATTTCAATGAGTAATTTTTTATACTTACGCTACTGATACTGTTTTTAAAATGGTTAACGCCTATTATTGCCAAGAAAGATTATTAGGAATAGAATAAAATTAATAATTTTACTTGGTCTTTTTTTAGTCACAATTGCAAGGTCTACTTACTTTAAGTGCAATATTCCTCAAGTAAAATTAGAAATATTGCTTTAACTGCACAAAATTTAATAATTGCTATTGTAATTACATTAGTAACATTGGTTCACCTTTACAGCAGATGGGAAACAGTTGAGCCTGCAATTCTCGGACTCGTGGGAGGTCCATTATCTCCAGGAACATTGCCATGGCAACCTTATCCACCCCAAATAAACAATTATTGTTCACCTCACGATTTGCGTCATCATTTATTATCTCATTACCACGAGGATCACAACATAGTCGTAATAATATAGCGTATGTAATTCCCATGAAAATGGAACAAAATCACGTACACGTTACGAACCAATCACTCGTAACATAGAATATCATTTTTGTTACTGTACCGACACTACCGACTAGTCAGTCTTTTTAGGGCCGGTATACCAGTCATTTTTGTTACTGTACCGACAAGTCAGTCTACTTAGGGCCGGTATACAAGTCATTTTTGTTACTGTACCGACAAGTCAGTCTACTTAGGGCCGGTATACAAGTCATTTTTGTTACTGTACCGACAAGTCAGTCTACTTAGGGCCGGTATACAAGTCATTTTTGTTACTGTACCATAGACATATGAATATTAGTAGACCTGCCCTAAGTGATTAAAAGCGTATTATCCCCACTCCCCATACCGGTTCCATTGAGCCGGCTGGGCTCGCGTTTGGCCTCAAATGAAATTTGAAAACGTGACGTCATCATTCTTGTGCGAACTATGGTCGAGGCATCATCGGTTCATTTTACTAAATAACACGGCAAAATTTTGACTTGTACTATGAAAACTGGTAAAAATAGATGTGAAAAAAGAGAATAAACCCAATTGTCGTATTACATTCCATATATAAGCATTATTTTACTTTATTTTAAGCATATTCACATCGTATAATATGAATCAGTTGTTACTATCACATAGAGAAACGTCTGGACGCGAAACACAAAGCTGGTTGGTTGCTGGGAAGTAAATTATGAACATTTATAAAAGTGTCTTAACTAAATACTCTGAAACTAACTACGACTCTGAAAATAAAAGCTGCCTTACTTTGCCGAATTTGGACTTCGCAAATTTGTTCATAACGTGGCGAGTAATTTGCGCTCCCATGTAAAAATGTCTATTCATTCAAAGCAGATTTTACTTTAAAGAAGTAAATGGTGATATTATAATGCGAGATGCCTATTTACTGTCAGATTGATTTATTGACGAATCACAGTCAGCTTCACTCGTTCCCTCGTTCCCTCGTTCTTCAACAGTTGATTTTACCCCTCGCCCATATCTTCTCGTCTATTAATTCCTATGTCTGTGTACTGTACCGACAAGTCAGTCTACTTAGGGCCGGTATACAAGTCATTTTTGTTACTGTACCGACAAGTCAGTATACTTTTGGGCCGGTATGTCAGTCATTTTTGTTACTGTCTATTTAGGGCAGGTATATCAGTCATTTTTGTTACTGTACTAACAAATCTACTTAGGGCCGATATATAAGTAATTTTTGATAATAGTATTACTAATATATTACTTATCGTGCCAGAGAGCAACTTGACGGCTGTAAATACCCCACAAGCCGATATACCGGCCCACAGTTGTTTATTAATATTTTAAAATTTAGATAGTATCGCAACCAGGTTGAGTCAAACACAGTACTCGCACAGATGCATTGCTTGTATACATCACGTTTCAAACTTGTGATTCGACTTCAGAAACGAAAATTTCATTAAAAAATATTATTTTTTAAATTAATTAAAAGACCACACAGTAAAACTTTTCGGATAACTGTGAAAACTTTTCTAATGTAGTTAATTTTGATGATCGTATACACTTGTTGTCCCTTTCTCGCTAGTAACAATTAGTAGGAGTAAGCAAGACAAAATGCTGTTTCTCAGTGACGTTTGACAAGGCTATCACTGTCAGAAACGTTTAAAAACGCACCAAAAAACACAATCCTAAGTTTAGTTGTTTTGAATCAACTCTAAATGCGCGACCTATATTGTACGATGATCTGTTTCTAATGTGCAATTATTGTATTTTTTCGCGTGTCTTAATCCCAATTAACACTTTGTTTGTATGTGGGATATGCTTTAAAAGTTCATAATCCCACTTTGAAGGCCGATATAACTTAGGTATTAAACCAGAACTTGAATGAAATGAAATAGATAGATTCGTCTGCACAATCGATTCGCGTTCAGTCGCCGAGACGCCTTGCCAAGCGACTCACTATTCTCGTTTAGAAAATACACTAAATTTAATGCACTGTTACTTCTTATGTAAAACGTTTCCCCCACAACATTACAATGTCGATGTAGGTTCGGTTCGGTTTGGTATTATAACGCGGGGAAATGTTTTCCGGTTTCGTTTTATTGTGATTGACTAACCCTACTGGGTGGGAAATAATCTCGCTATCACAACGAAAAGAATTTAATCGCTATTCTTCATCAATTGTCAGGATTTTTTCTATACTTGTAGTTTTGTGAACAGTAGACCTCACGTTCAATAAAAGTTTGTTTCTAATTTTAATCTTATGTTGTTTAAAAATCAAAATCAAAATTTCCTCTGAAATCATTAGATTTGTAAGTAGGTACTTAAATACATACCTACTTAATTATAAACCATGTATTTTATGTAGTTGTTTTATTTCAAATAAGGAGTTAGGTATACAATTTATTCAAAGAAACGTTACTATCTCAATGACAATTATTATTTTTTCAAACTTTCGTCAGGCACGTTGTTAGGTACTACAATATATAAAACATGCGAATGAACACTACGATTTCAAATTGAAAAAAATATCTTTAATGAACCATTAAGACGTCCACCATCTCAAAATGAATCGGAACGCACACACAAATTTACAGACAGACAAAATGCAAAACCGTCGAGTAAAAACAGGACTTCGCTACGCTTTGTTATTATTAGATGTATACCTATAATATCTACAACGTACCTTCAAACTGTATTATCAATATAATAAGCGGAAATAGGTCATTATTAACATAGGGGTTGAGTTGTTTGCATTTAGGGGGTTGCATAAACCCTATATTTTTCTAACTCGCTATTTTAAAATGTTGGATAAAAACTTACAGAGGATTATGCTTGCTTTCCTCGATGTGGTAAGTAGTTTTTTTATAACAATAATAATTCCCAGGTTGAATTACATGTTTGTACGTAGCGTGCAGTGACTATATTCTCACGAAAAGTGGTTATTTTTGGTATTTTATTACTCGAAGGTAAAATCCGGCAGTGATACCTACGTACTTATTTTGAGCTACATCTATAATCAAAGCCAACACCTGCGGCTCAGAGTCTTTCACGCCTGTGCCTATGTCGTCGTTAAACAATATAGGTACATACCAATATGTCAATAAATCGAAGCTTTTATTAAAATTATATTTTACCAATCATTTATTGTTATTGCAATGAAGTGATTCGTTATCTTTATTACCAATGCAATACTACATAAGTATTTTCAGCAATATGATTAATATGACCAATGAAAAAACCTAAACAAACTAGAAATGATTCAAAACAGAGCTATGCGATGTATACTGAGGATAGGCAAATAAGGAAAAATTAATCAAATGAGAGAAGACCTAAAATCTATTCTAATTAAAGTATCTAAATAATTTGTCAATTTTTGTAGATAAAATTATGAATGCCTTTATTAATTTTAAGGGTGAAATAGTTTTAAATAAAAATGTACACAATTATGAAACTATAAATGTAAAAAATAATTAGATTGCCGCATGTGAGATAAACAGAATCACAGAATTGATTAATATAATATATAATGTATAAAGGACTAAAAATGTATGATGAAATGTCGGAAAGTCTGAAGAATCAACGTATTTAATAAACGTTGTAATGTTCTGTAAAAATATAATTTTATAAATAACGAAATGTAACCCTGTACATGTCAGTTAGTTTATATACGTATAAAGTAACTTAATAAACAATAAAAATACGGTTTAGCAACGCTATGTTGTCTCTTTAGCTTTAAATGGACATTTTTTTCACTAATACTGAAACAGAAATCGCTATCAATTTTGTATTCAATATGGAACCTTTCAGCCGACTTACAACTCGCATTACACGAAAACTTTAGTTAGTCAGTTTTCGTGAAAAGTCAATATTCAGTTGGTCTATCGAATAAAATTGAAGGTTGCCCGTTGACATTATGCAAATGTTACATAAACCTTGCCTTTGTTCTAAAATTAAAGCTTTTTAAATAACAATAAATATTTAAATACTATTTTGGCATTGTTCTGAAATTTTCAACTGATGTATCGTGACGTTATTGGAGTAATTTTCGGCTTGTCTATTTAAATGTCGACTAAATAATTTATTGTTTAATAAATCCACTAATAAATGGCATGTTTTTTAAGTCTACTGGTATATATTTTATTATGTATAGCCTGCATTTCGTGACAACCGGAAGGCACTGGCGGTCCCAACCCAATAAAAAATAAATTGATTCGAAAAGTGTCCCAAACACGAAATGGGATTTGTTCGTTTCAAGTACGAACTAGGCGTGTGTATTGGATATTGTGAAGGGCCCTGTATATATAGGAAATGTAGTAAAAAAATATTCCTTCCAAGATTATGCATAATATGCCATCTTGCATCGAATACCATATTTTTTTTATGTTAAAGTTATGTATTGTAATTAAATAAGCTTTACCTACGTTAAGTTAAATGAATTGTTTTTTCACAAGAGTGTTATCTACTATTATTATGTAGATTATAACCATGACCTGATTATCATTGAGGATTTCCATGTAACAATATTGTTATCCAACACTGTTACTCTCCTCTACGAAAATGATTTTTTTCTTATTTAGGAGAAAACACAGACACAAACATTAATTAACAAGACAATATAAAAGATTAACTATAGAATTCGCTTGCATCCTAACTGATTCTCACGGATTAACTTGAACAGCAGATAAATAAACATTTGCAAATATTTTTTACATGTAAATTTAAAGGTAAAAAATATATAAGAAAATGACATTTTTAGAAAATTGAGAGAAGTGAACAACATCTATAAATAAATGTTTACTTGTAATTTTTAGAAAAGTTTCGATCTGTCGGCTTGTATACTTTATTTTTAGTAATCAGCTTGTAGCTTATCCATATTTTCCACGGTTTGTCGTAAAATATTGAAGATGATAAGAATACTGGGCTCTGTTTGAACCCTGCTTTCGGATTAAGTTGCTAAACGAGTTTTAGCAACTTAAAATATTGAGGAGGGTAAGGATACTGGTCTCTGCTTGAACGCTGCTTTCGGATTAAGTTGCTAAACGAGTTTTAGCAACTTAAAATATTGAGAAGGGTAAGAATACTGGGCTCTGTTGAACCCTGCTTTCGGATTAAGTTGCTAAACGAGTTTTAGCAACTTAAAATATTGAGGAGGGTAAGAATACTGGTCTCTGCTTGAACGCTGCTTTCGGATTAAGTTGCTAAACGAGTTTTAGCAACTTAAAATATTGAGAAGGGTAAGAATACTGGGCTCTGTTTGAACCCTGCTTTCGGATTAAGTTGCTAAACGAGTTTTAGCAACTTAAAATATTGAGAAGGGTAAGAATACTGGGCTCTGTTTGAACCCTGCTTTCGGATTAAGTTGCTAAACGAGTTTTAGCAACATAAAATATTGAGGAGGGTAAGAATACTGGGCTCTGTTTGAACCCTGCTTTCGGATTAAGTTGCTAAACGAGTTTTAGCAACTTAAATTATTGAGGAGGGTAAGAATACTGGGCTCTGCTTGAACGCTGCTTTCGGATTAAGTTGCTAAACGAGTTTTAGAACTTAAAATATTGAGGAGGGTAAGAATACTGGGCTCTGTTTGAACCCTGCTTTCGGATTAAGTTGCTAAACGAGTTTTAACAATCCTCTTTTGAATATTTTCCTACTTAACCATTTCCCCCTTCTAACGACCATGTAATTCCCTAATTAACTCCCCCCCACCCCTAACCTTTCCACTCTTTCACGAATTCTTCTGCCGATTTGGGTTTGAAACTCCCCCCCTGTCCTCTAACCACTCTCCCAATGTTTATCTATATTTACCTTTAGTACACGACTCATCCCGATGACGAGAATATTATTCTCGAAACGCGTAGATTTCATATCTAATAAACTGGTGTAAACAAAGTAAGTTACTTGTTCATATGCTACGTAGACATTATTTGGTCTTCCATATCTGCATGACACTATAATCTTGTCTATTTTATGTCAATGCAGCTTTTGATTTAATGCCGAATCGTGATAGATCTTTTCCCTTGAGTTCGTTGGCATGCCGGGTCAAAGTTCACAGAGTAACTCGGCTCCCATATAACTCGTTCGTCCTTTGAATATCGCACGACTATAGCCCTTTATACCTTTCGTACGTATGCGTACCTGCCAGTCGCTATTATAAAGACTTGTATTCTGATTTCATAAAGCCGGCGAGTAGAAAAGAGAATGATTAATTTCGTAAAACCTAAAACATTTTTGCGAAAAGAAATCTTAATATTTTTTTCGGTTTGAATTTAATTCGCAATCTAAGTGTCGAATTTATTTTCTCATTAATATTCAGTTGTACTCGATAAGCCTCCACGATTCATCCCCCACTGTTTCCACCCCGCCTCCCCCTCCTTACTTAGCTGACTTCGCTTTTGCTCTATTTGTACCTGACATAATCGCTTTATAATTATTATGATCCCCTACCTTTGCCGATAATAATTTAATGTAGGTAACTTTTTGTGTTATAACTGCTAAATAATGTTCCACCTAAAGGTTACTAACTTTCAAAATATAAATAGTTAATTATTTAATTTCCCTTGCAACTTTTCATAAATTAAATTATGGATGGCGAATAATACCACGTGGGCAAAAAAACGTATCATCTAGTTTCAAAACATTTTATGTTCGTTGTTTCTTAGTAATTATTATTCTTATTTATCATTTCTTATAATAATTGTTAAATTATAAATGGTGTACGGAAAATGGTGGTCTGCAGCAAATTACATTTAATTGTGGGTAACTTTTTTGATTTGAGCTTTCCTTTTGAGTAAATAGAGTGTGAAGTTGAATTTTTTTTTTGCCAAATTAAAAAATAAAAGGTTGCTACGGGCAACATGGTTACTATCAGCTGTTTATTGTCTCTTTAAATGTGTCTAGACCCGGCGCCAATAGTTTATGAACCCTTAAGTTTCGAAAATAGGAAAAAGTAATTAAAATTAATAAAAATGTATTCTATTCCTCAAGTTCCCGTTTATACCGCTAGTTTCCTAATACCATGTACATAAGTTTGCAGTCGCTATTAGCTACTTTAAAAGCGTAAAATAATTTACTTACTACTTGCCACAAACTCTTCCAACCCCTCTTCTTCCCGGTCAATCCCTTCTTGTCGTTTCAACATTTTCACTTGATTCATTGGTATTTATTTATATTTACACTTCTTGCCTCAAATAGGTACTAAAATTAATATAACAACGATAATCATACAAACAGATTATATACTAACAATACATTAAGATATTTCGTGAAAGAATCACGAACGAAGGCACTCGATCGTTGAAATGATATCATTTCAAGTTGTTATTTTGCTTGATTATTTTTCCCCCATTTCGAAATAGTAAGAATTGTTTGGTTTGTCTCGCGCCCGGGGTGGAGGGGGGTTGGGGAGGGGATGGGGGTGGGACGTCACGTGACTTTCAGCGAGCCGTCCATGCCGCGCGAAGCTTGGAGGAGCTTTGGACGATTTTCTTTCTAAAGCTCGAAGCTCGGTAAAATTTCAGGGTGGTTCAAACTCGTGGGCAAGTTACTGATGCATTTTGTGACTCACTTTCGCGTGAAATGTGGGATTCTGGATCTTAACTATAATTTTAGGGTGATTTAAGCGCTTGGGCAAGTTACTGATGCATTTTGTGACTCACTTTCGCGTGAAATGTAAGATTCTGGACCGTTACTATAATTTCAGGGTGGTTCAAGCGCGTGGGCAAGTTACTGCTGCATTTTGTGACTTACTTTCGCGTGAAAAGTGAGATTCTGGACGTTTACTATAATTTCAGGGTAGTTCAAGCGCGTGGGCAAATTACTGCTGCATTTTGTGACTCACTTTCGCGTGAAATGTGAGATTCTGGACCTTTATAATTATAATAATTATAATTTCAATATAACATGTTTCAACCCCTCACAAGTGTCGGTTTTTATAACGAAGATGGTATGTTCAATAAAATTGATATACCTATATCCTCGCCTATAAAATTCAAACACATTTTACTTAAAAATAAATAAAATGTTACTATCATGGTTTTGAATTATGTTTCTTTTCTTTTCTGGTTTATAATGTTAAATATTTATTTATTTTTGTATCCAATGCTCAACGCTTTATGAGAACATTTTGCAAACGGATTGATGACCTTACTTTTATTTTTCTTTTATGAATATATATTATTTGCTGTTATCACTCTATTAAATGTCCCTCCTAAACAATAACTATTGTAGAGCTCTCCTGAGGTGATAGTATAGCTAAGCGGCCCTATGCAAACTTTATATATTTTTGAATAGATATTATGATTATATTATTATTTCCCTGAAAAAAAATTATTATAATAAATCACAGAATGAAAGTCTGAATTGATCCTCTCGATTACTTACTGATAACAAAAGTATAATATTTTATTTATTTATTGCATCTCACTATACATAAATCGCATTTTTCTCATAAAAATCAACCTCACTAGGATTTAGCCTGTATCGAGGTTAACAATCTACATTTGAGTGAAGCAAACGTAGAGTAATAACAAACATAAAGTAATACTACATACCAACACAAAATATTTCAAAAAGAAATAAAAAAATATTATTAAACCTTAAGATCAACATTTTGAATTGAGAATTGAGACGTGACTTGAAATGACTTAACTTAAATTTAGGGTTCCATGATAAATCAACACATCGACAATTCAACACACCTTTAAAAAGTGATATAAAGTCATTAGAAACGACGAAAAAAAATTATTTAAACCTAACCTACTTATCCCAGTTAATAAAGTTTTTGTTTCATTACTTTCCATGACTTTATATAACTTTTTAAAGATGTGATGAATTATCATTTTGATGATTTATCCGGTCACCAAATTTAGTGACCAGGTTTTGGATAGACAGATTTTCCGCTCAATTAATTTTGCATCACAGCATTTCCAATGATGTAATACTCACACTGTCTCTGTGTACCTGGAACGATTGCGTGATTTTCGCATTAATAAACTACAAACTTTAAAATGTAACTGAATATTATCGATTACACACTGAAAACTCATGTGATTTCGCCATGAAAGCCTAAATTCATTAATTTCCGATACCCAAGCTCGTAATATTGCCCGCCTTTCAGCCTATTTATTCTATTGTTCCGATTTCTCGTTTCCGTTCGCCTTTTCCCTTGGCTTTCTGGCGAACATCCAGCCCTTTTTACCGGTGCCGTGGCTTGGTACTTTTCCCCGGGACGAAGATAACCCACAAAGCTAACTCATATAAAACCTTACAAAGTTTCAGGGCCGTGTAGTTTTACCAAGAATTAATGTATTGTGTTTTGACAAACTTTTAGATGCCTGTCTACTTTGTGGTCAATATGTTTAATACATTTCATTGAATCATTTTTGACCCCGTGAGCTTTTTTTAATATGCTTCATTATTATCGGTGATAGTATCTAACTAAGTACGACGTACAAAATAGATTTTTTTTTTTAATTTTGACAGTTTGTCTTGTAAATACTGTCGCTGTAACTAAAAACACGGTGTCTTCTTAAAGACTCATCGAACAGTGTTTTTAGTTACCGCGGCAGAATAATCCGATCCTGAATACCTAAGGACGGGTTGTTTCGGAGAATTTGAACATTTCTTCAAAAGTTAATTTTCAAGTTCTGTGAAAGATTTTTTCAAGTTCTGTTAATATTTCAGTTCTGTCAAGCAACTAGCCTATAATGATATAATAATAGAACATAAATAGGACTTTCACAGCACCCGAAAATTAACGTTGAAATTTGATGAATTGTTCAAATTCTCGGAAACAACCCGTCCTAAATGATTTTTTTTCTAGTTATTGTACAGCGCCCTTGCAGTGGTGATATTTCACTAAATGGCACTGTAAAAAATAGTATTTTTGTTAAAAAATATCCTCAAACAGTCATTAGAAATTGATGTTCGTGAGTTTAAATAATAATAATAATAATATTTATTAATATTTCGGCTTTCAACTTTTCGCGGGTAGGTTTCGGCGGTGATTATGTTAATTACAGGAGCTTCTATAACGTTATTAACTTGTCATATATTGCTCAACTAGCTTTTTTGTACCCCTGATTAGTTTTTTTTACGAAGTTAATAATGTTGTGAATTTGATAGATTTTCAAATTGGAAAATTCTATATTTCATAATTTACCTCTTTTCTACAAGAAACGTAAACATCGTTTCTTCAAGGCAGTTTACATACAAATTTATGCGATAAAATCATTAAACTAATTTTTGTGGACTTCGTGACATGACATGCCATAAACGCAGTGGTGGGCGTTTTTTTTCCTGCTTTTTCCAACCCTTAGTTAAAAAAAACTTTTTTATTATATTTACCCCACACAGGAGGCACTAAGGAAATAATTTCTCTCAGGGCCAATGTCATCTTTTGGGATGCTGTGTGGAGGGTATTTTTTAAGTAAAAGAAGGAGAAGAAGTTCTGGGAAGGTAATAGGTATGAGGGTTGAGTAGGAATCTAGATGTCAGTGTGTCCAGGAGTGACGGATTTATGAATATCCCTCCCACTGCGGCGCAAGGCGATGGGTCAAGAGACCAGTTGGAGAGGCCAAAGTGTCTCCCCAAAGCTGCTTCTTCCGATCTGGCACGCCACGTAGCTGGTTGGCAGGCGCATCCTGAACACACCTCACCCGATGAATCCGGGCACCCCTGCTAAATCACCAAACGTAGCGAACCACTTGGGGTGACCTATGGCAGAGGTGTTGGTAATCCAATAAATGGTTCCCAGGGCGTCGGTACCCAAACCCGGCTCTAAAATTGAAAGCTGAATAAAGCTTGCATACAATTACCCTGATATCATTGCATTGATGGCTTCTGCCAAACAAAATGAATTAAGGTGAAGCTTAATGCCAAATCACTATTTTGATTAATCTTTATACTTAACGAATTGGTGTACATTATGAAAACCAAAAATTATGCTTTAGTTAAAATGAAAGTTTCCTATCTCTTCGCTTGAGTAGAATACAAATAAAAAATAAATTACTCAATAAAAAATATAAATGCAAACTACTACAAAAAATATTTTTTCAATAGAAATCTATGAACGAAGATTATCTGTGACAGTTTCACTTGATTAACTTTTTTGCTTTCTTATAAAATTATTTACAAAATAAGTAAAAACCAGTACCTATAAACAATAATGCTTGAAATCGAAAGTTTCTAGACTCCGTTTGTCAAGCGATTTTAATGCCTATTACCACATTTTTGGCTTGTAGCTTCCTCTTAAGTTAGGATTTAAATCATGCAATGCATTCAGTTATTAATCAACGTCTAAACTTGACTGATAAATTCCCAGGCTTCAAAACACTTTAAAACTTTTTTGGCAATCGCTTTTAATTAAAAAGCATTTCATTGCAAGTAGACTGAGGGACTATTTCTCTAGTCTTTCAATTCGAAATTGTTCCTAATGAATAAACATTTCTTAATTTATTCGACCGATCAAAGCAATATGCCATTACATTTTTTAAGGTAGATGAAACACCAATATTATTTTCATACAAATAAATTAAAATTATTGTTATATAAAAATAAAAATAAATGGAAAAACTTGTTTGGTAGGATTTTGATTTTATGCTTAAAAATGGTTGTAATTTAATTAGTCTGTTAATGATTATCCTAATCCCTCATTGTTGCATGTTTCAAGACTGGGTCTTGATGAAGTACCACCTCCCCATGTTGTGCATGATTCCATACTATTGGCTCGAATTAAATCATTTCCAAGTGCGTGCTGATCAGAGGATAGCGAAATCGATACGTTACCAATGACATTACAAAAATACACGACGCATTATATTCATACTTATCGAACAAAAAATGCACCACTGCTTATGAAAAGGAAAGCCATTCAAAAATACGTGTATACAAATGAAATAGCTATATGAACGGCTCGTTAAAGTATGTCCACTGGACCTAGTTTAGTGAAACCGCATTGTGACCAGATCTGAATAGGCAGGTACTCCCCCACCTTCCTCTTCCCCCATCTCTTTCCCCTCTCATTTGGGGATGCCGTAGTTTTACTGGCTCCAGACGGTTGGGAGCAATTGGGACTCTTGCGCGGTCTTCACTTTAAAAAAGGAAATGGGCAACGCAGAAAAGTGTATTTTCATTGTTTTTCATTATCATTTACATTATTCTCGAAAAAAAATACGATATTGAAGGATATTTATTTTATTTTTATGTTGACGAATCAATTTTTGCCGAAATCAATGTGCCATTTTCGATTTGCCGCCTAAACGACATGATGGTTTTTAACCGGCCAACGTTGGCCCCAACATTGGCAGCGGCGTTTACACGTTGGCGAGTAGGGGCCAACGTGTAAACGTGCAGGCGCTATAAGCTTGTATAATATTTAGATTATCTTTTTTTGTAGGTACCTGAGGCGGTAGGTAGTTAAATCACGTTTATTTATTTTCATTAATGATTATTTGAGATATTTAAAAAAATAAAGTATTCCTAATTTCAATGTATGTTTGAAGGAATAGGCCCTAACACTATTCTTTTTGCACGTAGAGGACTTTTAACACGAACTTTTTCATTTAAGCAAACTTTTCGAAATACGGATTTGTGTCAGGGGGAAAGTTTTTCTTTTTCCCATCCTGCATAAAAATTAAGTATATTGGATTTTTTTATATTGACGAAGAACTCGAGCACTTACGTAGGCTTGTAGAGAAAGATAAAGGTGTTTCTGAAATATTATTGTACCTACGTTAAATTCTGATGTTTTCTTTCTCGAATCACGGAATTAACACTGAAATCGCTGATGTTAGTTTTTAGTACATAACTAGCTCTCAGTGCCGTGAGAAATCCCGGTATAGTCAGAATTCTTCAAAAATCAGTTCTAATTTTAAAAATGACACAATTTAAATATTTTTCCGTTAAAATATCATATTGTAGGTGGGTACTTACTTGGTACTTTATTGCTTGTCTGAATTCTTCTCACAATCAGTTGCGATTTTGAAACTGATACTTAAATTGAAAGTAAATTTAATTTCGTTGAACCAAAGTTACACAGGACATTCACACAACCAAAGTAGTATTTTTAAGGATAGGTTCACATGGTTATTTAAAAAAAAATGTGGAATCAATTAATCGATTGTTATAAAACTTTCCGAATAGGTACTGCTGCATAACACCCTTACCACACACCTATCGGTTCAATCTGCCTATCTACCCGTAGGTACCTCCGAGTAGATTATAAACACTTGCACACACTGTATGTAAATAGGTATGTACGTATATATTAAAAAAAAAATGGGGCAAATTTAATAATGTTTTTGTTTTTGTTCTGCTCGTATTTTGGTTTATTTATTTATTATTATTGTGACAACTGTTTCGGCTTTCCAGGCCGTTGTTACTCCACATTGAAAACAATTATTTATTTATTTGACGACTTAATGTAATTTTTCCTTACTTTTGTTGAAATTGATAAAAGATTTTCAAATATTTAATTTCTTTCTTGAAAATCAATTTCATTGGCCTATGTGCCGCCTTGGATTCAAAAGTAATAAAATTAAATTGGCGACATCAATCTTCTTCCAAATTTGTACAGATCACACTTCTAGTTATTATAATTATGTTCAGTGGTATATATATAAGAGATATATATCAGTACTTCATTCGGTTTAGGTATTAACATTTATTTTGCATATGATCGGAGATTATTTTATATCGAAATTTAATAAGAAGTATACTATTCGTGCAGAGCATTACAGAAGATGCCATATTTTTCCAATCGCTCAATTTCAGAACCTCCCCCATATCTATCGCGTGCCCCCCCCCCTCTCCCTCCTCCCTGTCTCCCAACGGGTAGGACCGCAGTGTTTCAGGAGCTACAGGATGTCAAACAACATTTTCCTAGAAAGCTGGCAGTTATCTTTTCTTGTAAGTAAGTTCATTAAATGTTTTCATTTAGACATGCATCACGTGCAGGTATTGTATTATCATACATTAAAAGAATTCATAAAAAATTGACCCTTTTTTATTTTTCGCGTCCATGACACGTATCTATATTTTATCCACCCATAGGCATCCAAATTAATAGTCGAGCCAATCAGGGAAAGGGGCGTGACCGTCCCTCTTTCGGTGATTTGTTAATAAACGAATCTGACAGTATACAGGCCACTCGCATTTTAATATCACCATTCGGTCCTCTAAAATAAAATTTGCTCACGAATTGCTAGTCTTTTTTATAATGGCGCTCAAATTGCTGGCTGCGTAAAAAACTTAACTACATATCCCAAATTGGATAAACAAAAGTTCGGGCTTGTTTCAAAAATTTAATATTTTTCGACCTTTTGCTAGAAAATTTTCACAAATGTGTTAAAACAATAAAATAAATAATTTTAAAATAAAGTTTTTATTATATTCCTTTTTTGTAACAAATGTGTTAATTTAATAAACATACTGTTCAAGTGTTTAATACATAATGTGTAAGTATAATGAGAAAATCTATAATTGGTTATATAATTGTAAATCGCACATGTATGAACCAACTATTGATTTCCCTAAAATAAAATAAATATATAATTTTTTAAATATCCTCACTGGGATTTCCCGTGATAATATTATTAATCTCTGATGGTATCTATAAATAATACGCAGTAATTACAAATATATATATATATTTTTTTTAAATCATTATAAATAAAATACATGGTGTTTTAGTGCAGTTGAGTGGTTTCGGTTTCAATTAATATTTTGTGTCAATATTTTTTTCTTCTGATCTCTCTGTGTTACGTATCCAGCTTTTTATTTAAGATTCAAATGTCATAATATTGTTGTGAGTTTTGAATGAGAGTGGGATTTTGTTGTAGAGTTTAGTACCATAGTATACGAAGCTTTTTGGTCAAATGTTCTATTTTGTAGTTGATTGTTGGGCATATTTTTGACTCTGAGATCTAGTGTTTCTAACACACCTGTTCTTGTGTTTTGTATTTGTGAATGTAAAGGTGTATTGTTTTTAAATAAATACTCTGTTCCAGGGGTCGGCAATCCCCGGCTCTCCCCCAGCGGTGTGTGTGTGTGTGGTAATTTTATTTTAAATGTACATTAACAGTTAACATAGCCAATATTAAATACTTTATAATATTTAGTAAAAAAGTAAAGATACGATTTTATTTTTTTTTAATGTTTAGTCGAAAAATATCTATGTCAGGGGACAAGTTATTTAAAAGCAGAAACATTTTTCCGAGCGAAATTACCAATGGCAGGTCAGTTCTGCATCTCGGAACAACATTGTCGGGAACATAAAACTCAATTTTTTGTATAGTATCAGGAATACAGATATGACCGTTTAGAAGATTATAATGCTGTTATCATGAGCAGTTTTCTTCTATCGGCGAGACTATTTATAAGGTTCCATGATAACTCCTAAAATGACGTCATAAAAGTGACGAAACAAAAACTAGGTTAAATAGTTTCATATGTAACCTATTTGACCAAGTTTTTGTTTCATCACTTTTCATAACTTTATCACACTTTTTATCGGTGTGTTTAACTGTCATTTTGATGAGTTATCCGGCACCATCGTTTCTACGTGGACATGAACTGTAAGTTATCACATGTGATTTCCAAATCTTTCGAAATAACAATGTGCTTAAGACGTAACCGGGCGTTGATTTTTCCATACAAACGTAGTCCCCATTTATCTTTCTGGATTTTAACCCTAGAGCAAAAATTTTTTTAACATAAAATAGATATCGGCGACTTGCGTGTCGGTACGTTTTGTTTTTTTTTGATAAATTGCTTCTTATAGAAGTTATGACCATCCAAAAATCAATAAAATTGCCTGATTTAAACGCAGTAAAAAGACGTTCAGTCTACAAACTAGGCAATATATTTTGAAAAAAAGCAAAACGGTCCGACATAGAATAATTTCTTCTTATGTAGTTGGTAAAAAAAAAAATGAAAATCGGTTAACTTTTGGAGGAGAAAAATGGGGAATACAAAACCTCGATTTTGAAGATTTCATTTAGGTATTCGTAGAACGAGCTGCATGTGTCCCTTTCGCTCAGTATTTGGGAGGTAAGGGTCGGGGGACATGGTTTAGATAAATACGTATGTATTTGTGCAAAGTGATGTCACGTAGTCATAAATCGATATTCGATATTCTAGTGTTGTGTTGTCCCGAGTAATCGATGTTTTTTTATTATTTTTTCCGTTTGGTCACTTTTGTGTTTGTTTGGTGAAGTATTCCGATATTCTTACTTTAATTTCATATCTTTACGTAAAATAATATCTGTAAAAAAAAACATTCGTTACGGCCAGACCGACTCCGAGGTGATTTCGTTCCGTATTGCCAATATGGATACAAAACACTCAAATGGATAATTTTTTTAAAAATAACTTTTGGTAACTAGCATAATATTATAATTCTTCAATAACCTATAATGTATATTGTTATTTTATTTATTTAACTTCTATTTCGACAAATAAATATACATCAAAGTGATGTAGCGTAGTATATCGAATTGTGTCGGTGCACTAGTGTTGTCTTTTCCCGAGTTATTGATATATTTTATTAGTTTTTTTTTGGTTTAGTGACTTATTTCGAGTATACCATACTTGCCGATCTTATTAAAATTCGAACAAATTGAATTTGTATACGTCAAGTACTATAATAATTTTCAATTTGGGAGGTGGTTATGGGTACCGCCGCCCCGGGAACCATTTATTTATTTATTTATTTAGGAAAAAAAGTCCATTAACAACATATTAATTACACGAATAAGTTTTATAAACAGAGATGACAGTGAAAGGAGAGCATATATAAATGAGGAGCGAAGACAATAATAATGACAATAATAATATAAAAGTAAGAATGGGAGATAATAATAAGTCAAAGCATGAAGATGGTTCAAAGGGCATTAGAAATTAGACATTGCGTATTGACTGTCGAAAGTCATTTAGGCATATACCACAAAATTCAATGCTTTGACTTGACAGTGAGTTGACAAGTCTCGACATTCTGGACAAAGGAGAATGGTATCCATAATTGGTAGAATGTTGATTGACGAACAGCAATTCATTATTTCGGAGTCTACGGGAAGGGATGTTGAATTGGATAAGTTGCAACAAAGCAGGTGAGTCTGTAATACCATTGATAATCTTAAATATGCAAATCAGATCAGTGTCCCTTCTACGTTTCTCCAAAGAAGAAATGTTTAAAGTTTGTTCAACTTCATCATATGAGTACTCTCCTCTTTCAAGACCCAACCTCCAAGCGATTCCTCGTAGGAAGCGATGTTGTACGGATTCTATGTGACAAATGTGGACAGCATAGAAAGGAGACCAAATAACACTAGCGTATTCAAGGTGAGGGCGAACTAACGAGCAGTAAAGAGTTTTAAGGGTACTTATATGTTTAAAGTCAGAGGTTATTCTATGAACGAAGCCGAGTAGTTTAAGTGATTTGTTAACAATGTTGTTAATGTGCTCACGGAAAGAAAGTTTGCAGTCTAGAGTGACCCCAAGATCCTTGATAGATGTTACAGTAGATAAACAAACATTGTTTAATTTATAATCAAACTGAATAGGTTTTTTGGTTCTATAAAAGGACAAAATTTTACATTTATCAACATTAAGTTCCATGCAGTTTATTTTGCACAGTTTATTTATTTATTGGATAACCTCTGTCATAGGTCACCCCAAGTGGTTCGCTACGTTTGGTGACTTGAGTAGGGGTGCCCGGGTTCATGGGGGTGAGGATTTATTTATTTATTTATTTATTTATTTATTTATTTATTTATTTACGGACAAATAGTCCATTAACAACATATTAATTACACGAATAAGTTTTATAAACAGAGATGACAGTGAAAGGAGAGCATATATAAATGAGGAGCGAAGACAATAATAATGACAATAATAATAAAAAGTAAGAATGGGAGATAATAATAAGTCAAAGCATGAAGATGGTTCAAAGGGCATTAGAAATTAGACATTGCGTATTGACTGTCGAAAGTCATTTAGGCATATACCACAAAATTCAATGCTTTGACTTGACAGTGAGTTGACAAGTCTCGACATTCTGGACAAAGGAGAATGGTATCCATAACTGGTAGAATGTTGATTGACCAACAGCAATTCATTATTTCGGAGTCTACGGGAAGGGATGTTGAATTGGATAAGTTGCAACAAAGCAGGTGAGTCTGTAATACCATTGATAATCTTAAATATGCAAATCAGATCAGTGTCCCTTCTACGTTTCTCCAAAGAAGAAATGTTTAAAGTTTGTTCAACTTCATCATATGAGTACTCTCCTCTTTCAAGACCCAACCTCCAAGCGATTCCTCGTAGGAAGCGATGTTGTACGGATTCTATGTGACAAATGTGGACAGCATAGAAAGGAGACCAAATAACACTAGCGTATTCAAGGTGAGGGCGAACTAACGAGCAGTAAAGAGTTTTAAGGGTACTTATATGTTTAAAGTCAGAGGTTATTCTATGAACGAAGCCGAGTAGTTTAAGTGATTTGTTAACAATGTTGTTAATGTGCTCACGGAAAGAAAGTTTGCAGTCTAGAGTGACCCCAAGATCCTTGATAGATGTTACAGTAGATAAACAAA
The DNA here is from genome assembly GCA_026573805.1 of Hesperophylax magnus. Classification (NCBI taxonomy): domain Eukaryota; kingdom Metazoa; phylum Arthropoda; class Insecta; order Trichoptera; family Limnephilidae; genus Hesperophylax; species Hesperophylax magnus. Next base: position 10,273,040 of record JAIUSX010000072.1, read on the forward strand.
CATTGTTTAATTTATAATCAAACTGAATAGGTTTTTTGGTTCTATAAAAGGACAAAATTTTACATTTATCAACATTAAGTTCCATGCAGTTTATTTTGCACCAATTATTAAACGAGTCAATATCACGTTGAAAATGTAAGCAGTCAAGGTAGGATTTAATTATCTGAAGAATCTTATTATCATCCGCAAAAAGCCAGAAGCGTGTATGAGAAAAAACTTTGGTGATATCGTTAATAAAAAGGTTGAAGAGAAGCGGGGCCAAATGAGCTCCTTGGGGAACGCCGGACGTTACGTCAATGTTAAAGGATTCAAAGTTGTTTATTTTAACCCTTTGTTTTCTATCGCTCAAGTAAGAGCGAAGGAATGATAACAACGGGTTTCTAATGCCTATAGCATAAAGTTTGGCCATGAGAATCGAGTGATTTACTTTATCAAAGGCTTTGGAGAAATCAGTATAGAGTACGTCAACCTGAGTGTTGTCTTCCAAGGCTTTAACAATGGTATTTGTAAAGGACAATAAATTAGTTGTTGTAGATTTCGCCGATCTAAATCCATGCTGTTCATCAATCAGAACATTTTTGAATATAGGAGTGATTATCTTTGTAATTATCGACTCAAATATTTTTGGAATACAAGATATAATTGATATTGGTCTGTAATTTTCAATGTTTGACTTGTTCCCGGATTTAAAAATGGGTCGAATATATGAAATTTTCCATGAATCAGCAAATGTTCCAGATGAGAGTGATAAGTTGTACAACATACAAATTGGGATAGATAATGAATATTTACATTCTTTTAGCAAGATTTCTGGAATGCCATCAGGTCCGGTACTTTTTTTGTTAGAAAGTTTACGTTTAGTTTAGGATTGTCCGGGTCTTGGCGATATATGCATCGGTCCGCCAGTTGCGTGGCAGGCCGGATCGGGAGACCAGTCTAAACGCACGCTCAAGTCGCGACGCGACTGAAGATGAGTTAGCAGCAAGAAGCCACCTGACTATTGTATGTGCGCGCTCAAGTTGAGACGCGACTTATTTGGACGAGTATTATAACAAAACCCTGTAGCAACCCGATACAGAATTTGGTCGTAACACGGACATGTACCTAGCATGAAAGTCAAAAAATCCTCAACTTACAATGAATAAAGAATTTTTTTTTAAATATATATTTTTAAAAAGATGCCATTTGCGTGGTGATCTGTTATAACAAAACACAGTAGGAAAAGTTGCGCCGTTTAGTCATGACATTTTCTATTATTTTCGAGTTACATGGATATTTAAATGCTAGTTCATTTTTACTCATGATCCGATTTTCAGAACCCCGACATGTCTGGAGGTAGAGTGGAAAAAATGGAGGTTTCCTCCACACCATCCGATTTGCAGTGTGGTGATTGGCAAGGGTGTTATGGCATTTTCAAAATTTCAACGAATGGCATTGGCGTTGGCTCTATTAACAAAACACAATAATAAGATTCGTAAAACAAAATAGTGAACAAAAAATTGCAATATTATATCGAAAATTGGTCACTTGCGATGTTTATGTGGTAAAAATTGGTCATTTTGGCCAAATAAACATCGCAAGGGAATTAAAACTAGTTAATTAATATTAACTTTGCGAATTTTGTGGATTACGTAAAAGACCTATTTCAATACTATTCCTAAATGGAAGTTATATTTTTGTAAACCAGTCAAATCGCTGTATTTTTTAATTTATGTTCTTTTTAATTTTGTTTCTCGCATATGCTTATGTAATTTTATTTTTATTATTTCTTTCTTTTCTTTCTTATGTTTCAAAACAGTCATTAAATTTGTACCACCCACATAAAAGCCCTCTGGGCGTTAAATAAATAAATAATTAAAAAAAACCTGTTGATTTCAGAAATTTTACTAAAATAAAAAAATAAATATTTTATTTTAATACTTTTCCCTGTCTCAAACAACTTGAATGGTTTAGTTAAGTTTTGATAAACAAAAAAGATAACTATCTGTCCAAACAAGTATTTTATATTATTTTTAAATGATTAATTTAGCAAAAAGACACAAATTAATATAATAAAATTTACTTGCGCACGCCGTGACCTGCGGATTCGTAGCCAAGAGCCTTACCCTTCAACCACGGAGGCAGTTCAAATGTACGCACCTACATATTTTAGTAGGTGTACCTATATGGGTAGTAAGATTTTTTTTTAATTTTTAAAAGAAAGACAAACATTCCCTGGTTACGAATAACCTAACATTTGAAAAACTCCTACTACCACCACACTAAGCGGAAGGTATTGCTTGTGTTGTGATGGAGAACTTATCCAGCCGAGGAATCGAACATGGGACGCCCGGGTGGGACCCAAACGCGATGCCCACTCAGCCACTGACCGGTCAAGTAAGTAAGAGCAATACAATTAATTAGTAGTACATTATTTTGATGTATCTCACAAGGTTTAGCCAGCGTTAGCAATTTAAGCGCCCGAAAAAATATTTTAAATCACTTGATTACACAATGACTTTCCTCTACTTTTTATAAATATAATACATATTTATAAATTACGTGTGTAAACCTTTCGGAAGAAAATCTTTAAATGATAGTGAAAATCCTATCAAAATCCATTTCGTAGTTTAGAAGAAAACAAAAACTAAGCACACAAACAGACAGACGCTGATACTTTGTTCGATACTATTTAGAGATTTTAGTAAGACCCAGTAAGTGCCCAGTAAACAAAAACATTATATGCCGAGACAAAAGGAGAAATAAGTCGGAAAGATAACCACAAACACCAGATATACCTACATGACGAAGGACGGAAGACGGGAGATGCGGGGCGGGAGGGCGAGCGTAACATGCACACACTCTTAGTTGGGTGGGTACCTACACATCGATAGCGCGCTCGCTGAGCAGAGTGAAATAGCAAGTGATTTTTAAAATACCTATTGTTCAAATTTCTCAGCGCCCGGGTTTCCTCTTAAGAGATGAATAAGACATTTTGTAGTTATAGTTCAACGTTTTGTTTGCTTTGGTGTAAAACGTAATGGAGTATTTCTAATTAAATCCCATTTAATTGGTCTGACTTTATTCGACGATAAAATTTATATCGCTTTGTATCTGCAAGTAATTTTAATTTTTTTTACTAAAAGGAATAGTTTAGTGTCACCCGCAAATAAGAGAAATTTAGCATATTTTATGCAACGGTAAATGTCGTTGATAAATAGCGAGAATAATAAAGGTCCAAGATTTAACCCCTGTGGTACTCCATAGTTTGTGATGTTGGTATAGTGGAAAAAACCATACGTTACATATTGTTGTCTATTTGAGAAACGAAAAATCCAAATTGATCGAGTTTATTTGGCTTATAATTTTTTTAGTAATTATTACACGTGACTCTAAATACATTTTTGTACGTTTATTTTTTTATGTGCATACTGCACAAGAGTCTCAGCTGTGCGGATACAGTTTTGACTCCCCATTTGGGGTATGTTGTAAAGGTATAGGGAGTGGGAGGGGAACTAGGTGGAAAAGTAGGATTTCGAAGTACCTAGCTATTCAGATCTGGACATCAAAGACGTCTAAGACCATTTCAAGCGACGTTTTATATCTAATTATTGAATGAAGGTCTTTCAGCTGGGCTATACTTAAAGATTTACCACCAATCGACGTTAAACACGACAAACGCTATTATGTTTCGGGGTGGTTTATTTGAAGAATTTAATGGAATGACTTCGTCAATTAATCAGTCGTGAAAATGTGCAATACATCGAGCTTTGCCCAAAACTCATGTTTCGCGGTATTGAACTCAGGCACACCCTGGCAGATGGTGTTTGTTCGTAATATATTGTATCTCCCCTGCCACCCCACCGTGAGCGATATTCCCCCTAGATTCCCCACCTGGAGGTGGTATGCCGCATGCCCCCGCCCCACGGGAGATGTGCCGCCGATAGTACAGGCAAATCATTTTAAAGAGGACATTTTAAAGGTACGAGTATTTTTACACATCGATAGTATAAAAAAAATTGTTTGGGACGCCCACCCGCAGTCCCCTCTTACCCCGCAAATGCCCAAAGACACTCCGTCTGGTTTCAGCAGCACGGTGACAAGAGAGATCACGTGTTCCCGTCGCGCGCGTAGCATTGTGATCAGTGGCGACGTGTGGTAGAAATAGATATTTTTTTTGTTTTTCATTGAAAAAAAATCACAGGACTGTAAAATAATTTTTTTACTCCAAATATCACTGGTTAAAAAAAATCCTTCGGGTGCGTTCTGTTACACCATGTATACCTAAGGAATGGATTTTTTATTTTATTTATTCATTTGTTGGGTTAACTGTAAAAAATAGGATATACCTACAAGCAATATACTTTATATTTTATTTGAGATAAATATATTTTTTCATTTAAATTTGCATCCGAACGTCAAGCGTTTAAAAGGTAAATTATCGTTATATTTTATCCATCATCCAGTACAACACTACGAAAGACACACAAGAAAGAGTATCTTTAAAATGATTTACCTGTACGTGGATACTCTTTCAGTTCCACGGAAAGTTGAATCACTCCGCCTATCGCAATATCATCACCTTAATTAGTAAATCTCCCAAATCCATTTCGTCATTTTTAAGTTAAGAATATTAAACGTTGGAACTACTTCAAATTTCAGATCAGACATCGTCTAGTGAGGCGGGTATTATGTATCTATTAAAATTTAATATCGCTGAGTTGCGGCTAATGATATTAATTTTTTTTTAAATACGTACCTACATAATAAATGCTGCAATGACATTACTTTTTCACAAAATAAATAAGGTTGTAGGACAATTATTTTGCACAAATGTTTTTTGTATAAAGTACTAGCTGACGTGTTCATATTCCATCGCGGACTTTTCTGTAGGCCATTTTAAGATATAAAATTCCGTAGTACAATTATTTTGCTGTATCTCATGAGGTTTAGCCAGCGTTAGCAATGTAGTGCTCGAAAATATATTTTTATATCTTGATTATAAAACATCGCCATTTCTCTACTTTCTATAAATATAATATGCAAGTATCATATGTGTAAACCTTTCGGAAGAAATTCTCTAAATGATAGTGAAAACCCTATCAAAATCCGTTGCGTAGCTTAGAAGAACTAAGCGCACAAACAGACGGACGCGGATAGTGACTTTATTTTATGCTATTTAGAGATGACGAATTCTAAGATTCAATCGAAGATTCGATCTTATAAATCGTAAATAAAGTGAAACTGCATATACGCTACCCCTATATAAATATGTTGTTCATATTGTTTTAATTTTTTTGCTTATTATTTTACTAGACGTGATTTTTTGCTTATAATAATCTTTATGTAGACATGAGGTTTTGGGTTGCATCACGAAATTACACAGCCGTGAATTTCACGTACCTACCTACCAATATCAGGTAGGTACCTACACGCCCAAAATTACGACCCCGCATTCCGAATTTTTACCGACGTAAATCCTTCCCTTGAACACTTAAAAGTTTTTATGCTTTTAAAAAAATATACCTTCGTTATTTTGAAGATTCTCCCTATGGTAATTCAGATGCAGAATTGAAAAAGTAATTAGGCAAATGAAATTCCTTTAGATAGAAAAAAATCGCAGAGTATGAGCTGAAAATTATAAAATACACAACTGGTTCTGTTATTTTACAATTCGTATTTTAAATGAACGGAAAGTCGTATTTTATAAAATATGTTTTCAACAGTCGCTTACGCCAATTCATTATAATCGTTTTTGTGGAATATAAGCGCGCTCTTTATTATTTGTATTTACACACGGAGCCTAAACACGAACAAACACATGGAGAGAATTACACACGTCAAATAAACCTAACCTAAATTTAGTTTTTTTTCCAATGTGACATTTATTTAGCACGCACTTGAACAAAGATTGTAAATCTAACTTATTAAGGCGATGTATTACGTAGTAATTTAAAATCATGTGTTTTTGGTTTGAAAATTTGGTCGCCTAGAAATGTTTCAGATGCTTTAATTAAATACCACGAGTAGAATACATCCTGGCCTTTGAAATAATCAAGTATTTTTTTAAATAAGTCTTTTTATAAGCCCAGAAAAAAATAATGTATAGGCCTATGAAAACTGTTTTAAAGTTCAAAATCTCCTACTTACGAACCCATTTTCGGTTATTGTTTTATTGTATAATGTGGCAAATTAAGTTATTTATAAAATGATCGAAAAACATTTAAATATTTGTGCTTGAACATCACAAAATAAAATAAAAGGCACTTTTTGGCCATGTTTTTTTCTGGCATAAATCAAAACAGGTGGATAGTGTGAAGCGGGAATTTAAGCCTTATCGCCATCTACGTAAGGTGTGTTATTGATATCGGCTCTTTTTGGCCATGTTTTTTTCTGGCATAAATCAAAACAGGTGGATGGTGTGAAGCGGGAATTTAAGCCTTATCGCCATCTACATAAGGTGTGTTATTGATATCGGCTCGATTCAAAATATTACACGACGTACTGCATCGCCTTAACAAACTGATTTTTGACGCGTTTAATTCCAGTAGGTGTAATGTTCTCCATGTGTAATTTCGTCCATGGGTAATTAATTATTCCGTCCGTGTGTAATTCTGGCAGTGTAATCTTGGTACGTGAAATTTACGCCCGTGTTACTTCGTTCTGACACCTAGTAATACGTAAAAACAATTGCTAGAAGGCGGCATTCAAATATGATTTTGCGAAAAATACGAACTTACGAGATTTACTAGTTAAGGTGACGGTATTATTTTCCCTGAATTTCGCGATTCGATGCCAATAATTCACGGAATCTAACCAGACGTTGGCTCCGTTTACTGCTTGCTGAAGCAATTCGTAAGGTTTGAAGGGTTTGAAGCCAATAATTCACAGAAACTAACCAGATTATTGGCATCGTTTACTGCGGATCGGTAAAGCAATCCGTGCCCTACTTAGTTGTTTCGTTAACGAAATGCAAATAGGGGAGACTTTTATTGCTGCGATTCACATCATTTTTTCGACATTTATTTTACTAGGTCGTCCTTGTGCGGCATTCTAAAAATATACATCGTGGAAAAATTAACTATAATATTAATCAAAACAAGATACCGTCGACAAATAAAAATGCCAGCCAATTTAATAATGATTTTTTTCATATATTCCTTGTACTGACTACATGCTTATTGTTTGTTTTGAATTATGTACCTACCTACAAAAAATCAAATTGTTACTCGGGTGGTATCAGTTAAGTTTATATTTTTAATAACATTTAGAAAAATCTTCTCATCTTATTGTGATTATTTTTTTAAGGTAATGTCGACTTTTTATTCTTCCTTCTTTATTAAACGAGGAAGCGGAACACGGCATAAGAACTCAAAAAATAATCACGATATTACTTTTGGCTGTGAAATTTCCAATCGTATCCAGGTCAACCTTGGTCATGGGTTGGAGGTGGGGGTCTATAAATTTGAATCTCTAAATGGTATAAAATAAAGTCACTATCCGCGTCTGTCTGTTTGTGCGCTTAGTTCTTCTAAACTACGCAACGGATGTTGATAGGGTTTTCACTATCATTTAGATAATTTCTTTCGGAAGGTTTGCATATATAATACATGCATATTGTAATTATAGAAAGTAGAGAAAAGTCGTAAAAATATTTTTTCGAGCACCAAATTGCCAACGCTGGCTAAACCTTCTGAGATACATCAAAATAATGTACTACGAAATTGTATATCTTAAAAAGGGCTACAGAAAAGTCCCAGGTGGTGTATGTCTATCTCCTCAGGATAACCCCCAGCAACGCCGGGTACACGCCAGTTAGTACGGGATAAGAGTTTCAACAGTTCGGAGCCAGTTGGACAGACTATGACATCTCGAATTGGTGTATGTTGTGAGTTTGAAAGACAGTGGGGAAGTAAGTTGCTGTTCAGATGTAACTAAACACGCGGGAAACTGGTGGAAATCTACATCATACAGAGAACACAAAAAACTCTTTTTTACTTCAATCTGAAAATTTTTTTAAACCCTTTTTTAACACATTTCGGCAACTAATGTGTTAAAAAAAATAAAGCCGGATCTACGCTTCCACACATACGCTTTCAAAATACGTTAATATATTAACATGCCAGATAATATACAATACAATTATATCACCACACTTTAATTACTGTTCAAGTATTCTTTTTCTCTGCAATAAAGAGAAAATGAAAAAAATGCAAATACTGCAAAATAAAGCAATGCGAATAATACTTAAGCGCAACATATACACACGGATAAGAGACATGTTAAAGGAGCTGAATATTTTGACGGTGAAGCAAACTGTGTATTTGAATGTACTTATTTTTATACATAAAATTAACTTAGGGATGATGTCTAAGGAATTGAAAAGAAAAATAAATTACAATAACGAGATACACGGACACGGGACGAGAAATTCTAAGCAAATTAGATTGCCAACAAGAAAAAAAACAAGCACCCAAAAATCTCTGATGTACCAGGCCGTTCAACTCTATAACAAAATCCCGAAGGAAATTGCTGTGATAGAAAATATTAATAAGTTCAAAAATGAATTAAGAAAATATGTTTATCTCAATTATTAATGTTTCTTTTCTTGTGACTTTATTGAAATATTTAAAGAAAGATTATGTTTGCCAAACAATGTACATGTTTATATGTTTATAAAACTATTAGCACACACGAAGATGTGAGCTAACTTAAGATTAATAAATAAAATAAAGCTGATATTAACGCCATAGCGACCATTTTTTTCAATTTTGATTTTCAACATTCCAAATTCGGACGTGAATTACTCAAAAGCCAATAAAAAAAAGTTTTACCACATAATGTTCTCCAATGGTCATGTAGATTCTCTAGTTTCCCGCTTGTACTAGGTACGACTTTCCAAACAATATTTAAAAAATATGTATTGTTAATTTCTTTTTTGTTTCAACTTTTCCTTTATTTTATTTGTTTACACTCGCTATGGTTCAATATTTTTTAATCATAGTAATATGTAATAATAATATGTTATTATATCGCGCTCCCCCTTTGAATTACCACAATGGAACGATAGAGCGATGTAGCAATAAAGGCTGCATTCAAACACGCCTCAGATTCTATAACACCAACTTGTTTAAGGCTTTCGCTGTGGGCGCAGCGGGTGGGCGGAAGTTCATTGCACCGGGAAATTTAATGTGCCTCCCCTGAGAGTGGATAACTAAAGGTGTTTTAACTTTGTTAAAAAAACTACCCTACCAGACTACCTACTGGGAAAACTACTATGTTCTGTTGATTTATTCATCACACCCCTTCTGCTGCATTAAAGGCTGTCACGCCATGTTTATCTGTTCCAGTTTTCTGGTGTTACGGATTTCATACAAATTCCGTCATCATAGCCGGATTAATTTGTGTTATTTCACAATTTGTTCAATTCTAAAATAATATATAAGTAGAATTTTTATGGCACGTATCAGAGTGGAAGATAGTTTTAGTATTGCCCTGGTGTAAGACCACCATTCAGAATTTAGACATTGCTTCAAATGGCTTTAGTCGTGTTTGGTAACCAGATCTGGATAGTCCTTCCTATTGCCTATCTCTTTCAGCCTTAGAACATACCCCAATTGGGAATGCCATAGTCTCACTATGGCTCCAGACTATTGGGAATGGAGTGTGGTATTCACATTAAAAAAGAAAATATATACATAACACAGAAAATACCTAGAAGTGTGATCTGTAGCTACCTATTATTATTATTTTTCTCCTGCCCCCACCCCCATTTAGGCCAATGTACTTGATTATCTGTTCAAGAAAAAATTAGATTATTTTTGTTAATTTCAAAAAGTAGGGAAAATTTGAACTTACATCGGCTATACGGATACGCCCAAAACACTGTTCATGTATCTCTTCAGTGGTGGCGAGTTAGCAAAATAATGACAATAAAAGCCCGATGAACTAGAAGTTAGATCATTCATAACTTTTACCGAATTATTCAAACTTCGTAACTATTTTGACTCGACCACTTTGAATTTCGCTATCTGTTCATTTGCTTGTACATTCCGTTTCTGGTTTATGATGGGGGAGGTTTTGATGGTTCAGTAAAGATTATTTTTCAAATGTGAAATCGTCCTGTTTTATTTGGACTTTCTTATTTGTATTTTTCAATATTTTGAAAGTTATTTTCAATATTAATAAAGTTTTAAAAAGAATAGTGAAACCATGATTAATAGTGAATAATAGTGAAACCGTGAATAATAGTGAAACCGTGAATAATAGTAAAACCGTGAATAATAGTGAAACCGTGAATAATAGTGAAACCGTGAATAATAGTGAAACCGTGAATAATAGTGAAACCTTGAATAATGGTGAAACCGTGAATAATAGTGAAACCGTGAATAATAGTAAAATAGGGAAACCTCTGGAAAACCGTTCGCGCACCCGTGACAAGAACTTTTTCCCGCCGACAAACCGTTCAAGCGCTGCTGGCAATGGAATTTCGCCCTAGCTGGAGTTTTTTAATATGCGATTTAAACCCTTATGCCTTGAGAAAGTGCATACATTTTTTAACAGAATCGCTTGCACTTGAAACACTTTAGAGTTCATTTTTGATTCCATTTTTTGATTTCCCTCAAAAGGGTCTGGTATGGTCTCAAAAAAGATTAAGATAGTGACGTTTCTTTGGATCAGTACCTTCTTACAAACCTTATGATTTCAGAAGAAAATTTTGGTTTTGATATATAAAATTAGAAACTTACTTTTTTGGTTGCGAGGTTTTGAGATTTTTGTCATAGATATACTAACTAGTTACATTGGTTCAATAATTGTTTTCTGAGTAAACTTTCAATCCCATTTCAATTGACGTCATTACGAATTATTACGCACTTTCTTGCGAATACAATATTGCATATCTTCCAATCAAATCACCACATTAGCTTCAGAAAGTTTTTTGGTTGTTCGCAAACTTTACATTGCCTGCCAACGCATCATTTGAACAGAAAACTTTTCTCATGCGGTCCGTGTCTTGTACAGTACGAACATAATAATCGATAATAGATTTTTTTAATGGACAAACGTTAATTGTTAATTTATGTGTTCTAAAAAACATTTTGCATCGATTGGTATGCTTTTTAAAAAATAAACTAAATACAAAAGAGATCGTAATACGAAAGTAACTACTTGGCTACATTACACTAAGCACCCATATTTTATGTATTAACCTAAAAGCCGTACCTTAAAATTGCTTTTATTTTTTATTATAAAACACGCAAGAGAGTAGTTACTTTATTGCTAAACCTCTATTAACATTATTATTTTAATGATAAACTAACCTTTATAAGACAAGGTTTTTACGCATGTCACAAAAATAAAGTTGTTTTTTTTTTCAGGTGAAAAAATGTAATAAGCAATAATTGTTGAATGAAACATACTAGTACATATTGAATTATTTGGCGGGTTTTGTAATAAGCCGACGTACCTTAAATGGTAGAGCAGCTTCCCGGCAATCAGAATGCTGTCAATCAGATTTTTTCAATTTGTATGGGTGTCTCAGGCTTATAATTAATTAATAATTTGTTAAACTCTGTTAACCCTTTAAATTAACATTTTGATACTTAACCTCTAATCTATCTTTATTTTATTTGATTATTATCTTTCTCCCTATTTATGTACCTTGGTATATTATTAAAGCTTTTTTTTCTTCTGAATTATTTGTGTAAATCGTATCCTACCGTATTTTGAATTATTTGTGAAAACCGTATAGTATCGCACCGTATTCTATCGTTTTTGTAATTAAAAAAATTCAGACAGAGATCTTCCTCTTGTTCTGGAGGTCAAGTGTGCAAAATTTCATCAACTTCGGTATAAAACTGTAGATTTGTATACAAATCAAATCCACGCCGCCGCCCACCCTCCACGAACAGACACTCTCCTTTATATATCTGTACCTTTATGTACGGTAGATGATTCTGATTTCTTCCGGTAATTTATTAAAAAAAACTCCATGGTGAGTGTAATGGTGTTGTGCAAAAGAAGTGTTCAGTTCATTTTTAGTTTTTTTTTCGTTACCCATTTTTCGATACCAGTGAGGACAGGCATAGCAAAAACTATTGCAAAAAAAAATGTTATCCAGATAAATTTATTAAAAACAAAAAATAATACGTAATCATGTTCCAGCTTTTTCTGAAAATGTAGCACGAAAACATTATGGAAATAAATAAATCGGTATATTGACTATTGATTCTGTCTTATTCTTGCGTGTTTTCTGAATTAATTTTTCTTGAATTATTTTTTTTTCTAATGTCTAGTTAAAAAGAGCTCGCCTTTCATCATTATTTACGGGTTCAATATCCGCTAGACGAAGATGTATCATGTTAATATTTTTTCTGAAAAACGTAAACATTCATGCTTAGCGTGTCCTCACATCAAATAGCTGAATTTATAAATCATAACATCTATGGTTCTTCTTCAATCGACCAAAGCTTTAGTGGTTTCCTCCCAGTTTAAAGTTTTCTTGAAATAGATTAGATCATATGTTTACTGCAATCACCTGTCCCACTCGCTTCCTGCACTCCCAGGAGGTGCTCCTGCCGCTGAGAGGTCCGTTCTACCTCTCTTTCCGTTGAGTGGATTGTTTACGAGAAAGAGGGAGCGGTTGGTTGAGCGGGAGCTATCAGCGATGGCAGGATATCGCCTGCTCCAGAAGTTTTCCTTGGTCTCCCCACCTTCCTCGGCGCCTGGTACGACCGCCATATCGATTGTCTCCTTGCAACTTCCAGTTAATATTATAATATCGTATCGATTCCGACCTGCCTTTGTATGGTGTAGGGGTAGACTCACAAAAAGGGTTGAAATATAATCGCAGTTTCCCACATAAAATATTTATTTTATTGAATTTTCTTTGCTTTTGATTTTTTTCCTGCTGTTTACTTGCCACATTTTCACCACTAATGCGATATTGATTTTTTGGGATTCATAAAAATGTTTTATCTTGTTCATCTTCACATAGTAGCTATGTAATAAATCAGAAGCTGGAATTACAATATTAATTCAAATATTAACTATCTTTACCTTATTTAGGTGTTATACTACCTCGAAGGAGGCACGGCTTGTAGTTCTAGCCTTAATTAAATATTACGTATAAATTAAAAATAATAATAATTAACGATATTATATCTAGCATATATCAACGACATAGAACAAAGCATAACACAAGAAGTGCCTTGTGGGCGTGTTTTGTGATCCACACATAAATCCAATTTCGGCCTATATTTTCACACAAAATTGTGTTTCACCGTGATACGAAATTCATATGGGATGGCAATTTACAATGTCAGGCAAGTGTAAGAGAGACAGTCCGCGTGCTAAATGGTCTAGTACCAAAAGGTACTAAGTCAGTTGCACATTGTTTCCATTCAAATTTGTGCAGAAGGTACTTCTAGTTTTCTTCTTTATTCTATGATCAACGACCGTGATATTATTAACTCCACTGCGATGAATCGGCACACTTCCTCCCTCTGCGAAACGTTGCTTCGTTGCTTTCCCATAATTCTATTGTGCTATGTAATATACAATCATTATTTTACTCCTGATCAGCTTACTTTAAACATTACGTAAAAGCCTTCATGGCGTGAATAAATAAATAATTCGTTGCTCGGCTCTCGCTTCGGTTCGTACGTGTATGCGCAGAATTATGGCGACTATAGATTTGCGAGTCGAACCTGTGAATCGTTCGAAGAAATTATTTTTCATTGAACCTTGAACTACGAATAATGGGAAAGGAATGAACCATTAGAGTTGAAATAGCCACTGTTTTTTTTAAACAATTTAAGTAGTAAATAGATGGCATGTATTTCTAATTGGATTTCTGGCGCTCGGCGTAAATCTTACCGTGACAGTTTAATTGGCAGATATTTATAATTATAATTGTTCGCAAGTCCTTCTAGTGACAACCCTGCGTGCCGCTCCCCCGCCGGTGTCGTGTTGACGTTAATATTCCCACACTTGACTGGTCTTGTCTGTGAAAGCGGATTAATTGAGGAAGGTTTCATATTCGTGCTCGCGACCAGACCATTATTTGTCAAATTATTCGTGCTGCCAATATCGCTATGTCGGCAATTCGGCAATAAACATCGAATAATGGAATAATATACAATAGTAATCATATTGTAAAACAGCGAGTTGGCTAGAAGTGTGAGGTGGGCGTGTGATGCCCGAAGAAAGCTCAATTAATCCCTACTTATTTGAAATTGATCGAACATTTTCACATTGAAATTCTTTCCTGAGCAATTAATCAATTTCATTGGTCTGTCTGGGGCTCAGACAGACCAATGTGAACGCGTGAAACGCGCGTGGTTTCACTGAACTAGGTTCAGTGGACATACTTGAAATTTACTGCGTTACATGAGTTCGTTGTTGAGACAAGCTGTCACCAGCTGCTACGGACACGTCGCTCAAGGCTCTTTTTTTGTGAAAAAATGTCTTTCTATGCTTTTGAGAGGCACACAAATCATTCTCGAGCACAAACCAAATATGATGGATGCTTTCCATTCTTATGTGCTCAAAATCACTTATTATTTCAATAAATACAATTATTCAAATGGATTTTTGTTACATGCTCGCCCGTCAGCGGGCCGCCGCATACAGTAACGACCGGCGTTCACTAAAATATAGCTATTTCACCCGTACACACATATTCTTTGAATGGCTAACCCTTTCTAATGCGTTCCGTTGCACGCAAGGCAGACTGTTATATATGTAAATATTTCATGTATTCACGCATCGTTATTGACTATTTTTTATGTTTAGTTATTTCGCTTTTGCATCTAGAACCTGGAACGTGCAACATTTTTAGTTCGATTAGTATGAACATTACGCGTCTTTGTAAATATGTCAATGGTCTGGGGCTTAGAATTCGAAATTTTCGATATCAGTTTTCTTTTATATCTGTACTTAACTGTACTAGCTGACCCGCTGTGGACCCGGCGTTGCTGGGGTACATGTCTATCTCCTTAGGAGATAGACAATACAATCGTTCACTTTTCTGTAGGCCTTTTTAAGAAATACAATTCCGTAGTACATTATTTTGCTGTATCGCATGAGGTTTAGCCAGCGTTAGCAATGTAGTGCCCGAAAAAATATTTTTACGACTTGATTATAAAACATCGACTTTTCTCTACGTTCTATAAATATAATATGCACGTATAATGATAGTGAAAACCATATCGAAATCCGTTTGCGTAGTTTAGAAGAACTAAGCGCACAAACAGACAGACGTGGATAGAGGCTTTATTTTATACTATTTAGAGATCTGTATAGGAAGCATCACTTCTAGGAAACATCTGTTCGGCGAATTAGAGTAATAAAACGAAATTCTGACATGTTCATTCTTATAATCAACCGTTTTTTCTGATTATTTTATTTATTTTTTCTTGGTTCCATGAAACTGTAGGGACATTCATTCATATCTCCACGAAGGGTCCCTAATTCGCGAAGTCAGCAGTAATAATTGTGCTCATAACCAAAAAACATATCAATATATTTCGTCATTGTCGTATTTCGTAGACAAAATGGTGATAAATAAAATTTTCGTCGGAAAATAGTTCGTAATTATTAGTTTTATATTATTTCCATGGAAACTGTTCCCATGGACGACGTTATTTGCTAAACTGTGTATTATTTTTTACGATTACGTAACTTTTCACGGTTCGCAAAGTTAACTTTGTCACAATTTTGATCTTCAATGTCAATTGCTTTGTAACACAATACCAAGTTTGGAGGTCAAAGACGTAAGGCAAATTATCTTTTTTGATAGATTATAGAATATAGATCAATGTCAAATTAACCTTTCCTTCTTATTATGTGACGCCACCCATTTGATGAATAATACAACGTAGAAAATCTAAACACGGTTGTTTACAAGTTATATCTTATGCAACTAATATTATTTTTTTCCTCGGAGAATCACAAAAATGGTCGAATTTTAGCAAAAATGCTAAAGCGAAATGATTTATTGAAGCCTTGCTTTGAATCGAGTTCGCTACATCAGGGAATTGTATTGGTGATAAAATTATCTGAAAAAATACCATCAATGTGGAATTCTACAAATTAAACCTACATCCTACATAGTCTTCAGAAATTAAGCCAGCTAACACATGACTTAAACAGAGAGGCCATTATAACAGATGATCTGCTCTTGTATTAATTTATTTTTACACACTGCCGTTTAGTGATTCAATCACCTCAACGGTTGTTTTATACTGGATATTGTGGGAAGCCTTTTCTAAAAAATATGTTTTTAAATGACTTGTAAAGTTTCTGATTTATAATATGTATTATTTACTATTTCAGCGGTAAGATCGTGCGTTGAGAAGTGCGTGCCCTACAAGAGATTCAAGATGGGGCGCAAGGTGACGGTGGCGGTATGCACTCTCAACCAGTGGGCAATGGACTTTGAGGGCAACAAGAACAGGATCATGCAGTCTATCTCACACGCCGTGGATCTTAATGCAGCCTATAGAACTGGGCCTGAACTGGAAGTGACGTGAGTACCACATTGGTCGCTGATTGAATAAGACAAAGTTATTGCAATTAAATTTTGTACGCCTCCTTCAGTATTGGGCCTGAGATGGAAGTGATATGATTACGATGTTGATCTATTTAAACAAAGATTAATAAGTTCAGGTTTTGTACGCAGCCTGCAGTTGGTCTAATAAAACAAATATTAATGAGGTTAAATTTTATATGCAGCTTCCAGTACTATGCTTGAGGTGGAAGTGACTTGAGTGTGATGTTGATTGTTGAAGTTCTTCTTCCCTTATGAGGGTTGGTTCGCAGCATGTGTCACTTCCAGAAATAGTTCAATGGAAGCCTTAACCTTTCTTTTCTTATCTTGTTCCGTCTGTTTATTCCAACTTCTTCTATTGGTCTTATTGAATTAATTAAACTTGGAAGCAATCTCCATCGGATCATATTTTCAAAATCACACTATTTACTTGCTAGTTATATTTTCTTAATTATCAACGATAAACCACGAATACGTTTTCCCATTCCAGTGGCTACAGTTGTGAGGACCACTTCCACGAGCCCGACACGTTCCTGCACTCTTGGCAGGTGCTGCTGGAGGTGATGACCGCACCCATCTGCCGGGGAATACTGGTGGACCTGGGTATGCCTGTGCATCACAAGAATGTGGCGTACAACTGCCGGGTAGCCTTCTTTAACGGCCGCATCCTGCTCATACGACCCAAGATGACACTGTGCGAGGATGGAAACTACAGGGAGACGAGATGGTTCTCTCCGTGGACAAAGGTACTGCTGTCATAAGCAAAAAAGGCAGCTAAGAATTGGCAAAAGTCACATTCTGATGCACTTTTTATCAAAATTGGTAAAAGGTCTCGTATATCAGAATGTGACTTTTTTGTGAAATTCATAGCTTCCTTTTGTTGCTGATGACGGCAGAGTAGATGATCTGTTATATTATTTATTGTTTTATGTGAGAGGTAGGTTTCTTAGATAATACTTTTGTTCTTCTCTTAATGTAGTTTATTGATTGATAATACCAATTTAAGGAATTACTAGTAGTAACTAATGTTGAACTATAATGGTCTGGCACAGATAGAGGCTGAGTAAGATTGCGCTACTCTATATAAAGGATAATTTATTGTCATCTCACTCTAACACTATGTAAAACAACTTAGCGTCTTTCTAATCCCTCAAGTTAATTTATAATAATTATAGTATAGACTCAGTGGTTCATCCATCCACCACCATCATCAAGAGATGAGGGGCTAAAATTAGTAGTCAAAGTATATTATTTACCCTCAGCCTGTTCATCTTTTTAGTTTGGTGGAGGTCATAAAGGTATGCTGAGGTTACTCAGTGAGCCAACGACATTGAGAGTCATTTGATTCAACACAATGAGCCCCCGGGAAACTGGTGGAGTGAACATTGTTGGCTTGTCTTGTCATTCATAAGTAAATTCATGATGTCACTGCTAATGTTAAGAATTTCAACAATGACAACAATATTTAGACATCGAGAAAAGATATTTTAATATTTGACTTATTCTGGTTCAGGAACAACAAACTGAGGAGTTCTACTTGCCGAGAATGATCGCTTCAGTGACGGGGCAGACCACGGTGCCGTTTGGAGATGCTGTCATTGCAACCAGAGATACTTGCATCGGTTACGAAATATGCGAAGAACTGTGGAATCCTAAGAGGTGATTATATAATTCCGAAAATTATCATAAATCTACTACTAACCACTCGAGCGATAGCTACCCACATTTGGGTATATGATTTTTGGTAGATGATTAGTATGAATATATTATTTTTTATATCACCTAAAAATATGGGATAAATGGTGGATTCATTGGCTTTAAACCACAGTAAGCAGTTTATATGTTTCCTTGTTAATATTCGGAGGTATGATTTTTGGAATAAGCGTGACTGAATCTAAAACCGGAACTCTATTTTTTTAAATATGTTATCGCAAGAGTAGTTAACGGTCCTTCCTTATTTCTTTTGTATGATCAAAGTAGGTAACAATAATATATATTTTTTAATTGATAAGATTCTTCTTCTTTTTCGATGGCGCTACAGCCCATATCGAGCTTTGGCCGCCTGCAACAGTCGCCTCCAACTCCTCCTGTCCTCAGCGGCTGACTTCCAGTTTGTCACCTGGAGAAGCTGTGCTGCATCCCCTCTTACCTCATCTTCCCACCTCAGTCTGGGTCTTCCCACTTTTCTCTTTCCACCTGGGTGACCAGTCAGAATTCTTTTTGGGACGCGTGTATCCGGCATTCTCTGTACATGCCCAGCCCATCTCAGCCTGAGGAGTCTCATGTGTGCAGAGATGCTAGGGGCCTTATATATATAATTGATAAGATTACCTGGTTACAAATAACATGGCGCTGTTTGAATTCGTCTCACTTCCATCACTGTAATGTTTATTTTCGCTATTTTATTTTTTTATTTCTTATGCTCTAAATTATTATTTCTCTTGTACAAAGATAATGGTAATAAAAGTTAAAACTTATGTAAAAGCCCCCTGGACGTTAAAATAAAATAAAATAATTCGAAAATGTTGCCTTTGCAATAAAGGCTGTTGTTAGCAACGGATTGAACATTCGATGCCTGTTTCGGAACCCGACGCATTTGCCTACTTAGCTACTAACCGGTAACGTGAATGTTATTCCAGCCGTCACATCCCCATGGGCCTGGACGGCGTGGAGATAATATCTAACGGGTCGGGCAGCTACATGGAGCTGCGCAAGGCCTATGTGACAGTGGACCTGGTGAAAAGCGCCACCTTCAAGAGCGGCGGGGCGTACCTGTTCAGCAACCTACGCGGCTGCGACGGCCAGCGAGTCTACTTCAACGGCTGCTCTTGCATCGGCATTAACGGCAACATCGTGGGCAGGACGCAGCAGTTTTCTCTCATCGATGTGGTGAGTTTATATTATTTATAAGAAAAACAGGAACAAACCAATTTGAGAGGAACGTGGAGGTGGTGTGACCGTCTCCCTTTATGTGATTTGTCAATAATTGAATCTGACAGTATACAGACGACTCGCAATTTAATATCTCTTTTTATTGCACTCAAAAATAAAATCCTAGTCTCTAGTCCTTTTTACAACGGCGCACAAATTGTTGACTGCGTAAAAAACTCAACTACAAAATCCCAATGTGCGTAAATAAACGTTCGGGCTTGTTTCCAAAATTGAATATTTTGTTACACAATTTAAGACACTCTTAAAAATGTATTATAATTTACCCACCTTACTCATTTTAGAATCGCTACTATTTTTCTGAACAGGGTCTGCTTATTTCAATAAGCGCTCTTCGGCGGTCAACGTACGACTGATGTCGTAGTTTATTCAAAGCATTTTCAAACCCTCCTGTTGCCAGAAATATGGTCATGTGGTTTGCCTCCAGCTCGTTGAAATGTTACCCAGATTTTATTTTAGGGTAAGTCCCTATTTAGAATACTATGGTGAATACAGTCAAATGTGTTACTTACAATTTACATGAAAACTGAGTGCATTTTGAATGTATGTATATTAAAGTAGCTCTTTCTGTTATTTGGCTGAATTGGTGCTTTATTAGTTGGTCGAACCATACGCAAAATCGATACACAACATCAAACGAGTGTCCCTAGGCCTGTACAAAGTTTACTTGAGAGGCATTGTTTGTTAATCAGCCAATGCCTTGACAAGGATTTGAACCCCTGACTGATTTCAGGAAGTAATAGCGTCCACCATCGACCTTGAAGACATCAGATCATACCGAGCGAACTTGCGCTCCCGAAGCCACATGGCAGCAAACAGCACTCCCTTCCCCCGGGTGTTTGTGGACTTTGCACTTTCCAGCGATGATGACATCAGCGTGCCCAGCTGTCAGCCCATTGACTGGGTCTATCACACCCCCGAGGAGGAGATTGCTTTAGGTTAGAGTTTATTCTAATTTTATCAATACAATAAATACTCTCTCTAGTATCAGCCACCCCAAAAACCGGGCAGGTGTCCAATTGTGAGAGCGGCGGATTATAGTGCATACATACAAAGTATGCTAAATAATAAAACAGGTTATCATTATCGATCTTTCGTAATTTTTCAGTTTATAGTTAAGTTTTAAACTTATTCAAACAAAAATGTGGACTATACCAAACTGGAATTAACCAAAATGCCCTGAAACAACAATTAGTAATCTGCAGCTATTGATTTAGTAAAATAGTACGAAAACTATGTGCTTTAAATGATCAGAGCAGTAAAATGATGCATAGAGGAAAGATTGATGCAAATTATTTTTGCTAGTTGTGTATGAAATACACATGCTGAAAAGAATATTTGAGGAACAATTTCACACTATTTGTTTATTGTTTGTTCAGGTCCAGCATGCTGGCTATGGGACTATCTGCGGAGATCAGGACAGGGGGGCTTCTTCCTCCCGCTTAGCGGAGGAGTGGACTCGGCCAGCACGGCTTGCATCGTTTTCTCCATGTGCACGCAGGTCTGCGAGGCGGTGCAGAGAGGTGGTAAGTAATTATTATTTAAATTTCACTGTTATAATATTTGTTTGAATTGCCTCACTGATTTGTCATTGGTATAAAATTATAAAACCCTTTATACAGGGTGTCCGGTGGTAAAGTGCAGTAACTTCGGGAGGTGATTCTACGTGATCGTAGGAGTAAAAAAGATAAATAACTTTTTCTGAAATTCCAACTTTTAGATGTACTTTTAAGCTAATAACGAAAAATTTCTCCGACGTGCCTAGACGGCATTATTTTTTTCGTCGTTGCCAAATCTACATCCCGCGCCTCCTCGGTAACTAATCCCCGCTACCCCCGGCACCCGAATTCAGTCGGTCAGCTGGTAAACTGTCCCCCGCACCACCTCCTGCACCCCCCGCTATTAGTAAATCGTGCTTTGAATGTAATGTGTCACAAAATTTGACGGGCGGAGTAAACAACTTTGAAAATTTAATTTATCTAAGAATTTTTGAATTCGTTCACTAGATTTATTGTTTGTTCTCTACGAACTTTTCATTTGGTTTGAATTTTTGACAGATGTGAAGAGAACCCCGTACAATTTAGATGTCGGTACGTGTTTTAGAGGTATAATGGTTATGGTGCTGATTTTATCAAAATCAAATTTTATAATATTCTTATTATTATTATAATTTACAAGTACAAGTATATTACATTGGATTTATTAATATAGACGTTGTACATTATAATGATTTATGATCAATAAGATGGATCAAGGAAAAAAATATTTATGAGATGTAATATTTTTGGTATGCCTCGTTATTCTGCTGTGTCATTCATGTGGAAAACGTTCTTTTTTTTAAATGATTTTCGGCTATGTAATCATTGTTTTTTCTCACCTATAAAATTATGTCCCGTCTTTCCGGTTTATAAAAAAAGGTCTGATTTTTCAGATTGAAATTTTCAAAAAATCCCCAGGGTTTCAAAAATACGATTAAAAAAATAATAATAATATAGAATGTCTTAGAATATTTTCCTTAACCGGAAAAAAAATTAAAAAATATGATGCAAGTGGCCTATTAGTAAAAAGCGATGAAATTAGTTAAGTGTTCAATGAGTTATTAATATTTTTTATAATAAAAAGTGTAACGTGATTTTAGTGCAGTTCTCTTTTTGAATTTGGTAAAATATCAAAACATACGGCGAACTCTGTGTTGTTATTGTTTACAATTCACATGCGGTTTCCATGGATACGCGCCACTCACAAATATGCAACGTTGCCACGTTCACACTTGCGAATTTATCGGGTAAGTTTGCACCTACACTATGGCTTTTTAGCAGGTATGTCTTTTTGTATGAAAAATAAAAAATTGGAATTTCGGAAAAAGTTATTTATCTTTTTTACTCCTACGATCATGTAGAATCCCCCCACGAAGTTACTGCACTTTACCCCCGGACACCCTGTATAGTATTACTGTAATAAATTATCTTAGTATGTACATAAAAATTCAGCCTGCTTATGTTTGCGCTTGCCAAACTCGAAAAGTAATTTACCGATATTTCTGAAAATTTCAATGTTTGTTCTTATTAATGCCAGGATTGTTTAGAGAGTGATTTGAATGGTAGAAGAAGTCGGGGGTGCCCGAGGAATACTTAACGCAATATCTATGCACCGGAATGAGATACGGAGTCGAATTAAAGTCGGTGTGATGTAGTTTTTTAACAGTAGCATTGTGGTATACAGTAGTGAATGGTGGAATAAGCCAGAGACGCCCGAGAAAGACATTAGCAATAGCGAAATATTGCAGGACCACTAGTTGTTATCTCTAAATAGTATAAAATTTAGACGCTTCGCTTAGTTCTTCTAAACTACGCACACAACAGATTTCAATAGAGTTTTCACTATCATTTAGAGAATTTCTTCCAGAAGGTTTATATATGTGTAATACACGCATATTACATTTATAGAAAGTAGAGAAAAGTCGATGTTTTGAAATCAAGTCGTAAAAAAAAATATTTTCGGGCGCCTACACAGCCAACCAACGCTGGCTAAACCTTATGAGATACATCAAAATAATGTACTACGGAATTGTATATCTTAAAAAGGCCTACAGAAAAGTCCGCGACGGTATATGTTTATCTCCTAAGGATAACTCCCAGCAACGTCGGGTACACGTCAGCTAGTAGAGAATAGAATAACATTAGAAGTTTCTTCCATACAAATAAATGTTCCATTTAACCCAATCGCCCAGCGCTCTGTCTCATACTCTCCTGACATCGTAGATCTCCATCCCATTTTAGTTTCAAAAACACAGTTTTGTATTGGAAATTTACGCCTCACGATAATATTTGGATCACGAAACATGCCCACAAGGCACTTGTTGTATGATTATTTATTCAATGGTTAAAAGTAACGATGTTGAATGATTGCAGAGAGCCAAGTGTTGGCTGATATTCGGAAGATAATGTGTCAATCAGACTACACCCCATCGGACCCCATGGAGCTGTGCAACCGCCTCCTTGTTACCTGCTACATGGGCACGGAGAACTCTAGTCACGAAACCAAACAGAGAGCCAGTCAGGTAATACATCATTTATTACAATCCACTTCTGATATTTTGTATTGAAATGTATAATAATTGTAATATTTTTACATATATGTAACAGATGGCTCAAAATCATCACCCTATTGGGAGAAGGTCTCATTTTTGCAAATGGCATCTTATGCCATCACTACTTTGACATTTGTAAAGCAAACAGAAGCAGAATAGAGAGTTGACAAACCATGGATCACTATTTCCCTTTTGAGAAATAATCGGCCTATGATTTTGGCTGAACGTAAATTTTATTGTCAATTCCGTGGTCATGTGGCGCCAACTGCGAAATTCAGCAGTTTTAATCGAAAAAAAATTTAAACGTCTAAATAAACAGAATCAATTATTTTGATTTACAAACAAAGTTACTTACTGCCTTAGGAAATCGAGTGAGGAATGCGTCACTTTGTATACCTATGTAATGTATTTTGTTTTATTTTCAGTTATCTAGTCAAATTGGTAGCTACCATTTCTCAGTCTCAATAGATGTGGCGGTCAGTGCTGTGTTGGGCATCTTCACTTCTGTCACTAGCCTAGTTCCCAAGTTCCGGTCCAAAGGTGGCTGCCCAAGGCAGAATTTGGCACTGCAAAATATTCAAGTAAGTTGAAATTACATTTATTTTACAAGCAATAATTGTTCGCCTGAAACACTCATCCACATTGAAAAATCTCCTGATAAAAGATACATGACGCCAACGGGACTCGAACCCGTGTCCCTTCGATTTCCGGTCGACAGCTCTGACCACTGAGCTATGGCGGCTTATCTCTTACCCGCGAAATTATTCAATATATACTAGTGTTTCATTCAACAATTACTGCTTGTTACATTTTAGTAATTGTTGAATGAAACACTAGTATATATTGAATAATTTCGCGGGTAAGAGATAAGCCGCCATAGCTCAGTGGTCAGAGCTGTCGACCGGAAATCGAAGGGACACGGGTTCGAGTCCCGTTGGCGTCATGTATCTTTTATCAGGAGATTTTTCAATGTGGATGAGTGTTTCAGGCGAACAATTATTGCTTGTAAAATAATTGTTACCCTTTGTGCTATGCATAAAAAATCTTGTCTTAAAAACATTAGTTTACCAAAAAATAATAATTGAAATTACATACCTACATTGCTTTGGAAACTCAATAAATTTCAAACCCTACCCATATTGCCTACTCTAAACTCTTTGTCAGACTGAAACCAAAACCTACCAGAACCCAGAACCCAAGCGTTAATAATTGACACAGACAGAACTTTTTCAATAGTAGTAATAATGTTTGAATCATTTATATAGCGCCGTTTTCATGAGAAATTCACCTCAAGGGCCCTTAACTACTTAATTTACACATTTAACCTATATCTTATCACTTATAACTTTGATTTATTACTACATAATATTTGGCTAATTTATATAGCGTCGTTTCCGTGAGAAATCACCTCAAGGGCGCTGTATCACTAAGATTAATAGTTAGTGACTTACAACTAAGACTTATAATTAGTGACTTAATTATTATCTTTTCATTGTTCCAGGCCCGTCTCCGAATGGTGGTGTCCTACCTGTTTGCCCAGCTGATGCTGTGGGTGCGGGGCCGTCCCGGGGGCCTGCTGGTGTTGGGCTCGGCCAACGTGGACGAGGCTCTTCGAGGCTACATGACCAAGTACGATTGCTCCAGCGCGGACATCAACCCCATCGGGGGCATCTCCAAGACGGATCTGAAGTCCTTCCTCAACTACGCTAAGAGCAGGTTAGTTGTCCATGAACTTCATCACTTAATGTTTTTGTTCCTAGTTGGATCCCCCGTTGCTCCAATAATACAACTACAGGTTATAGTTATTTCAGTGCCCTCTTCATAAATCTTTCTGTTTTATCCATCTTTGATAGTATAGTTTGACATTTTAATGAAGTGGAACAATTTTTTTTCATTAGTATGGCAACGCCAAGTATGTATCACTTGAATATTCTTTTCTGGAATCGAATGATATGCAAGCAATCCATCTGTTTGAGTACTGTTTCCGGCTTAAAATTTGCTGCAATACTTATAGCACAAATTTAGGAACAATTACGCAGCATTCAAATGTGAGTTATGTTTGACAGGAAAACGGAACAACTTTTTTAACATTTTATATTATTAGAATCAATGTAATTTTTTACACATTCCCTTTTTCCTCATAACCATCTTGGTGTTGCCATATAAAGCATTTAAAACTATTACAGCGCCCTCTGTTTTTTAAATAAATTTTTCAAAATAATATTATTCCAGTTTTTCACATAAATTCTAAATTTCTAGGTTCTTCCTGCCCGCAATCTCGGAGATAATGCAGGCCCCGCCCACAGCTGAGTTGGAACCCCTGTCCGGAGGACAGATCGCGCAGACGGACGAGCAGGACATGGGCATGACGTACGCGGAGCTGGCGCACTTTGGGCGTCTGCGCAAGATGGAACACTGCGGCCCCTACAGCATGTTCTGTAAGCTGGTGCATGCCTGGGCCGACAAGTGCACACCGCAGGAGGTAATTGGTTACTACATAACCTATAATAGTAAACTAACCTAACCTCAGTATTCCACTTCGACTTCCACCAACCTAACCTAACCTAACCTCAGCATTCCACTTTGACCTCCACCATACGAAGAAGGGAAGACTAAATGATGGGGAAAGTGGACTGCGTAGTAATTAGAAATTAAAACTTATAAAACTCAAGAGGTAGAGTAGTAATATTGAAAAATGCTACTTTAATTATGATGTTGTAGCTGAAAATATATATTTTTTTTTTCATATTCAATTTTTTGTATGAATGTTTCAGTTTGGGGAAGCGCTCTAGTGTAGCATGTTGCTTTAAATGGCGGCAAATTGAATTTATGTAGTACTTAGTGGCTGTGTTTTGTGCTTTCTAATTTGTATTTTAATCAATATTTATCAAAAAGTATACATAAAAAATATAAGTAAAAGAAACAATAAACAATCTAGTCAATGGGAATGGCGTCGATTTTTTTTCAAATGAAAAGTTTCAGAAAACCACAAATTGTTTAGTCAGGGGTTACAAATATTATTTAGATAGGTACAATGTTGTACTGTTTGTAAAAGAATGAATTTTTATATGGACAAATTAGGTATTCCGTAAATGTGAAAAAAACCTCACAACTCGTGCTGCTAGGAGGCGCTAGCATAGCATGGTGGTATCATTAATGTTATAGGGTATTTCTAAACACAATTATTTTGCTTACTGGCAATATGGATTGAATTTGAAATGGTACACTAAGTACGGGTTGTTTCGGAGAATTTGAACATTTCTTCAAATTTCTAAGTTAACCTGTTAACCGGGGAGTTCAGTTTTGAATTACGCAGCATATAACGGGCGCGAACTCCTTCACTAGGACGTATCAATACGTCACGCCCGGTGGACGTAATTTCATATTTTTATTTATTTGTGCATCAAAAAAAGTGAAAACTTCGAATTAAAAAAAATGAATATTTACAAACAATTATAAAGATTACAAAAAAATATAAAAAAGGTTATAATTACAGAACAATTAATAAAAGCACACAGATAAAAGAGAAACATTGAATTTAAAAAATTAAAAACTGAATTTCCGTGTGATATGTTCGGAAATATACGTCCCGCTCGTTCCAGGGCGCAACATATATTTCAAGGACGTATTCATACGTCCTACCCGTACCCGATACTGTTTACGTTTGACGTATTTATACGTCCCGCCCGGTTAACAGGTTAATATTCAAGTTCTGTGAAAGATATTTTCAAGTTCTGTTTTTATTTCAGTTCTGTCAAATAACTAGCCTTTAAAGATATAATAACAACTTGAATAGGACTTTCACAGAACCCGAAAATGAATGTTGAAATTTGATGAATTGTTCAAATTCTCCGAAACAACCCGACCCAAGAGTTAAGAGGAAACACGAGCGCTGAGAAATTTGAAAAATAGATGTTATACTAAACTGTCGCTGTTACCTCTCCGAATACTGAGCGAAAGAAAAGCTGCGCCTCGGGCTGATTACACCTATATAAAATTGTCAAAATCGAGGTGTATTCCCCCATTCTCTCCTTCAAAAAAGGACCGATTTAAAGATTTTTTTTCCCCAGCTGTATTAGAAGAATAAATTCTTCTTATACTATTAAAGGTAACCGGATAACTCATCAAAATGACAATTCAACACACCTATAAAAAGTGCTATAAAGTTATGAAAAGTGATGAATGAAACAAAAACTAGGTTAAATAGGTTACATATTTAACTATTTAACCTAGTTTTTGTTTCATCACTTTTCATAACTTTATAGCACTTTTTATAGGTGTACTGAATTTTCTTTTTGAGGAGTTATCATGGAACCATTATTAAAAAATCCATTGTCAAATTTTTACACTGAACGTCTGTTGATGGCGTTCAAACTAGGCAATTTTAAGGATTTTTGTCCTAATTCCCATAAGAAGTATTGGTTCATAAAGTCAAAATTCATAAAGGAAATAGGGGAATAAGGTTTTATCGTGTCGCAATACTTAAATATGCAATAATTATTCAGCAATGCTAAACCTTGAATTAACATCTTCAGGTGGCGGTGAAGGTGAAGCATTTCTTCCGGTGCTACGCTATCAACCGGCACAAGATGACGGTTCTGACTCCGGCTTACCACGCCGAGTCCTACAGCCCCGATGACAACAGATTCGACCACCGCCCGTTCCTCTACATCGTCCATTGGACATGGCAATTCAGGGCCATTGATAATGCGGTGGGTTTCCCTTATTGTACTTATTTATTAAAAATAATATTTTTTTACAGGCATAAGATGTACGATGTGAAATATTGATGAAGAAAGAAGAGGAAAGAAGAAATAAATAACAATTGCAGAATTTGTTGGATGCCGAAATACCTATTATGCCGTGTTAAGTAAAAGTGTGTCACAGTGTCTTCCTTGATAGTCTTAAGGAAGACGCTGTGTTTTACTTACCACGGCAGTATTCTTGTCTCATCAAAATGACATACCTACTTAGTTTTTTTTAGGAAACAATATTACCAATATCATTCGTACATTTTAATTGACATTGACATATATAGGATATTTTCGATTACAATTTATTTTCCCTGAATGGCGCATCGCTAGATAGGTCGATAGGACCTTATATGTGTCAATGTATCTAGATATGTACCTACCTAATCAATATGTTTTTGTCTCATTTCAGGTTGCCATGCTGACCAAAGAAAAGAAACTATCAATCCGAGAAGTAGATAAGTCTGGAAACCAGTCCACTTCATCTCCAGTACTTAGTAAAGTTTCCAACACCAGTGTTGCCAACCTCAACAATGCCTCAGGTGTAACAACTGTTTCTTACGCAAAAAACAATGATAGAAAGGGGGTGCTTATTTAACAATTAAAGAATAATTTGTATGAAACATTCTAATTTTTATAAAAATATTTTTGTTATTTGCTGAAATTTTTTGTTCTTTTGCTCAATAGGTAATATAGTTTTAATTTGAATAGAATTTTATTATTATGTTAGTATGATGTTTATGAACTGTTGTGCTTAAGTATTTAAAACAGTGCAGTTTACTGGTGCTAGAATGATCTTTTCAGATGCTTTTATTGTTATTTTTATACACTTTAAAGAGGTTTAAAAACAAAATAATATGCCTAGATATAAGAATACATTGTCCCAAATGATTAACTTTCTCTTATAATATTAACCTTTAACATTCTCATGTTTTTGTCCCATGATATGTTGGGTTCCTACCGTCATGCCCTTTATCCAAAGTGTCTACCTTTGGCTAGAACACCCTGTGGTGAGAAAAGCCATTAAAAAAGTACCTACCTTCCTAGCCAACACTTTATCTATATAAATGTAAATGTTCTTCAGCGATTGCTTTGAAATTTTGTCAATGTTGCATTAGAAAACGCATGTGTTTTATGTAGATGTCACCTGTGACAGCTAAAAATATGCTTTTTTAAAAAACAGCACCATCTTTTGGACAAACATGCATTATTTTTAAAATAGCACAATCTGTTGGACGTAAAAGCAACACGCGCTATTGTTTCTCTATGTGCACAGAGAGACTGAGACTTAGTATCGCGTGGTGGGGTACAGCTAGTTTCAAATAAAATTAAACCGGGAAAATAGAGTTCGATTGTTTTTGGCCTGAAGTAAAGTTAGAAAAGAGTTGCTATTGATTGTTCATTGCGTTTTTGCTACGATGACAACTATTTTTGGACTTGTCCCAATGTTGTTCGTCATTGATTACCTCGAGGTAAGCAAATTGGTCCACTATTTAACCATAGATATGCTAATATTTAGATGCATTTTTGGCATGCAATTATTCTACGTCACACCATCGATGAGGATAGAGGTAACTGAAAAAAAAACGCGACCATAGACAGTATAATTCTCATTCGGAGCCTACTCCATTTATTAGCCTAAAATGTTTGAAATGTCAAAATATTCCCTCACGACAGGAAAGTGAGAGAGTTAGCACTTACAATGCCTTTCTCATATAAAATAAAGTTGGTTGTTTTCAGGTGAAAAAATGTAACAAGCAGTAATTGTTGAATGAAACACTAGTATATATTGAATTATTTCGCGGATAAGAGATAAGCCGCCATAGCTCAGTGGTCAGAGCTGTCGACCGGAAATCGAAGGGACACGGGTTCGAGTCCCGTTGGCGTCATGTATCTTTTATCAGGAGATTTTTCAATGTGGATGAGTGTTTCAGGCGAATAATTATTGCTTGTAAAATAATTGAAAAATTCTGTTACATGTTAAGCATTTTTATTTCAGCAAGACAATAAATTATAGATACAGGTTAAATCATTAATGAATAAAGTAAAACGGTGGAATTCTACCTTGCATGATATAATCACGATCCAGTACGGCCTCACAATACGCACATTCCTGGCAGGAACACGGATACTGTCTGAAAAAGAAAATAGATACATTTCTGTGGTGAAGTTAAATTGAGGCTATTAGAAATTAGCAACAAAATAAAGAGAGATTCTCACATGTTTTTTTGGTTACAAACACGTGTTGTATTTTGTGTTTGAGATAGAGATATGTATAGATATCAAGATTAAGCATTAGCAACACGTAATTTCTTAATGATCCACTTGGCCTTTTGTTTCCGATTCAAAATATCAAACAACCATAGACGTACCACTCAGCCAGTTCTCAGCTGTCAACAGTTTTTCCAAAGACATTCAGAGTTTTTCATTGGTGGATGCGGTGTGATCATGGAGATTACTGTGCCTTTTCTTCGGTTCCAATTTTCAATTGGAGATATACCTCCCTGGTGGCTGAGTTGGCATCACGTCTGGTATTGTGAGTTCAATTCCTCGACTGGCTAAGTCCCCCCATCACAACAAAAGCAACATTTTCTGCTTACTGTGAAGATAGTAGGAAATTTTCAAATATTGTCAAATTATTTGTAACCTGAGAATGTTCCCCTTTCTTTAAAGCAAAAACAAAAATTAAGGCGATGCCATAAATAATGTGTTTGTAATGCAAAATCATGTGTTTTTGGTTTGAAAATTTGGTCGCCTAGAAATGTTTCAGATGCTTTAATTAAATACTGCGAGTAGAATACATCTTGGCCTTTGAAATAATCGAGTATTTTTTAGATAAGTCTTTTTATAAGCCCAGAAAAAAATAATGTATAAGGCCTATGAAAACTGCTTTAAAGTTCAAAATTTCCTACTTACAAACCCATTTTCGGTTATGATTTTATTTTATAATGTGGCAAATTAAGTTATTTTTAAAATGATTGGAAAAAAATAAAATATTTATGCCTGAACATCCACAAAATTAAATAAAAGGCACTTTTTGGCCATGTTTTTTTCTTGCATAAATCAAAACAGGCGGATGGTGTTAAGCCGGAATTTAAACCTTATCGCCATTTACGTAAGGGTTGTTATTGATAGCGGCTCAATTTAAAATATTACACGACGTAGTGCATCGCCTTAACTGATAAAAGTGTATTCTGGTTGTGTTTTGTGTGCCTGAAAATCTACAATAGATTGGTTTTTCGCCATAGTTTTTGTACTTTGTATTCATTGTTCATGTGCTTTTAAAATAATTGGTATATTAGTATAAACTGATAAAACTGTATTGTGGTTGTGTTTGTGTGCCCGAAAACCTATAGATTGCTTTTTGTGTATTGTGGCTGTGTTTGCATGTCCAAAGACCTACAGTAGATTGGTTTGTATTGTGATTTTGTTTGCATGTCCAACAACCTACAGTAGATTGGTTTGTATTGTGACTGTGTTTGCATGCCCGAAAACCTACAGTAGATTGGTTTTTGTGTATTGTGGCTGTGTTTGCATGTCCAAAGACCTACAGTAGATTGGTTTGTATTGTGATTTTGTTTGCATGTCCAACAACCTACAGTAGATTGGTTTGTATTGTGACTGTGTTTGCATGCCCGAAAACCTACAGTAGATTGGTTTTTTAAGTGTATTGAGATTGTGTTGGTGTGCTTGAAAACCTACAATAAATGTTCTCATGATAAGTGCTTGGTTTTCCTTTTCCTACCACTTCCTTATTTTTTCCCACATTCACTTTCACCCAATTTTATCAAACGTAATAAATGTCATGAAAATTTGTAGATTTACAGTTAGTTAGTTATATTATAAATTTACCGTGAAATTAAGAATTATTACTATTGTTTATCAAAATTACATGGTGCTGTATACATCATACAAATTCCTTATTTCAGTACTATTTTGTAATGAATTTATTTGTTTTTTAGATGAATAACATTCCGTTGGGACCCTCTATGGCCTAAGGAACTAAGGGAAGGAGGTATTATATAATATGTGTTTGTGTAGTACATTTCAGTAATTCAAGTGATTGCTTTCTGTGCGTGTGGTCACTTTATAGATTAATAGTTGTTGCCGCTCTAGGAGTTGTGATTTTTATGTTAGAAAGCCACAGAATTTTCAATCCCCTTAGCTACCTACTGCAAATAGCCAAACTGTTTATTTTTGCTAGTAGGGTATTTTCACTGTTTTTTTTATTCTAAAAAAAAAAATGATGTAAGATATATATATTTTTTTTTATGTTGATGAATAAATTTTCTAAAACAATTTAAAATGTTCCATTTTCCATTTACCGCCAAAACGACATGTTCGTTTTTATTCCTGAATTCGGCGGCGTTGACGCCACGCTGGTGATAGTAGTAGTACTGTTGGTGATAGTAGTCTTACCACACATATTGGTGTTTTCTATGTTATAATGATGTTGTAGCCAGTTGGAACCGTTTTGGAATGTGCGGTTTTAAATCCTTTTGAAAATCAATTATTATTAGCACGCAAATTTCGTTTTACTCACAGTGTAATGTTAGCAGGTGGATAAAGTAAACAATCAGAGGTCTAGAATGAACAAATTCTCAATACACTATTATTTTTTAACAAGACTAGTTTTCACTGCGGAGAATACCAAATTGTGCCTAAAAATGTATCAGCTTTTCAGTCTCGAAGTTGTGTGATATCAATTGTATTTTTTATGAGATATAATATAAAGTTGTCTAAAATTATTAGGAAACGGCCTGCAATACCAACAATTTGAAGAGATTCTTAATAAATTAACATTATTCATTTTTCTCCGTGCACAAGAGTCCCAACTGCTCCCAACCATCTGGAGCAAGTGAGACTATGGCATCCCCAATTGGGGTATGTTGTGAGGCTTAAGGTAGTGGGGAGGTGAAGGAGATGGGGAAGAGGGATGTGGGGGAGTAAAGTCATCCAATTTCAGAGTAATGCTTATATGTCTGCATTATTGCCACCAAAAGTTGATAGAATTAATTGCCATCGACAACGAGTCTATCTGCCAAGTTTAACCTCAATTGGATACCGGGAAGTTGGTTAATTTCCACTTCCAAGATTCCAGTTTAACCTCAATCGGATACCGGGAAGTTAGTTAATTTCCACTTCCAAGATTCCAGTTCATTCATAAATCCATTCAAGAAAACAAATGTGAAATTTAAATAGATGCACATATATGCACATGTATTAAAAAATATATAAATATTTTCGTAGAAAGCAATCACTTTGTGGTTTAACATTTTAATGAAATAAAAACAATATTTTTTGTTTAAAACCACGAATTTTTATTTATTTTATTAAATAAAAATTCGTGGTTTTAAACAAAAAATATTGTTTTTATTTCATTAAATATATAAATGTTTCCTGTGACTTTGAGAGAATTTTTTTTAATCATATGACTTCATGACTATTAGCACACGACTGGGCAACACTGTGAGGTGGGTTGTACTATAAGCAAACCTTTTGCAAACCTCGTTCCTTGTAATAATATTTAACATTTTAAAGTTTGATTTTTACGTCCCATCACATTTCGCATTTTTTTACAAATGTTTTTTTTGTTTTGTTTTTTATAATTTTGATGATTATGTCTAAAATTCAGTTATACGTGGATACTACTTAGCCCAATTCATATTATGATCGAGCCGCAGGGAGCAGTTTGACGAAATTTGTTAAATGTTATTTCGCATCTTACGAAGATTATTTCCAATTGCCTGGAAAACTATCTGGAGTACACCAGGGTTACTGCCAGGACACTGAAAGTATGTTCATCTTTTGTTATTTATGGATATATGTATAAATTGTTTGCCCTTTGTTTATTACAGTTGATACAACCAATTAATAGAAAACACCTTTTCTTTGTGGATTCAATACATACTAATAATAACATAATATGTAATAATACCAACTTGTTTTATGTACGCAAGCTTGAAAAATTCACCAAATGGGTTGTTATGTCAGGAGTAATTTTTTTGTCATTATTTTTGTTGTATTTTTAATTACTGTTGTTAATGTATTTAAATATCAATCAAAAAGTTAGAACCCTTTTATATGTATTTACATCTTGTTATAACTATTTTAAAAACATATATGGATTATGCATGATCATGCAGACTATTGATTGTGTATGAGTCGTCGACTTGCAAAACCTGTTGTGGAAGCTTTTGTTGATTCCGAGATAATCGGGAAAAACTGTTTAGGACACATATAATGTAACATTTTCACTAAATATCTAAAGAATTATGATTGGCACATTATGGCAAGTGACTGCTCAAAATGTATTTGCAAACTTGCCATAATATGCCAAGAATCGTTTGAGTGGTTATGATAATGATCTTTAGAATCATTACTCATTACTTTTGATTTGTTTTGTCAGCATATATTTTAGTAAAGATTTATACTATAGAACTGCTTTGACGGTTGCAACAGCTATACATAGACTATATAATTCGTTACATACATTTTTAGTAATAATTTTTATACATTTTTGATTCTTTTTGATAAAAGGTATCGTATTTTATTATTGAGAGAACCACAAACATTAATAATCATTACGAAAATATCGCCTGAGCGTCTATTGCAACTCGTTTTGTAACTCCTTTTTTGACGAAGCGGATTTTGCCTCGCATCGGTAAGTAGGTATGGCAATAAAAACACAGTGTCGGGTGGTTTTTACTGTGGGATGATGTACTTTTTATTAGAATAATATACAAATTACGGAGGTATCTAAATAAAAATCTTAAAAAAAATAACATCTACGTACAACATTTTATGTTAATATTTTTTCCTGTTTTTATCTTCGAGATTCAAAAAACTCTGAAATAATTTCTTTGTAGTTGCGTAAAATGCACCGTGAAACTTCCTAATATCGTTTTCTTTTTACGAAATGCACCAAAAGCTCTTCACCTTATTATGCCTAAACTTATGTTTTGCCTTGTTGTATTACTCAAATTGTTGTTTTACCTAAAAAAACCTTTTTATGGAAGCAAAACTGACCCGACTTTTTGAAAGCGACCATATTGAATTTTAA
This sequence comes from Hesperophylax magnus, assembly GCA_026573805.1. Classification (NCBI taxonomy): domain Eukaryota; kingdom Metazoa; phylum Arthropoda; class Insecta; order Trichoptera; family Limnephilidae; genus Hesperophylax; species Hesperophylax magnus. The sequence goes on from JAIUSX010000072.1 coordinate 10,308,424, forward strand.
GTATCTTTATTTGAATTAAGGCATCTGATTGGTCGATTCTGCGGAGCGGATAATTCATGTCGCATTTTACCCATAAACATTTTTTTTTTTGGCGAAATGGAACAGAATTTGTAAATAACTTCGAACTTCGTTGATAGATCTTTTAATATGCTATAAAACTGCATTAAAATTTAATTTTTGTCAATATACTTCAAGAGTGGGTTTTGCATCTCTACGACTCGTATTCAATACAGATTATATTATTGGATTTTCACTAGAAATAGCATTGCTAAAGTGATGCTTCAATTTTTTTTTACTGTCCGTAGTGAAAAGTAATCATTTTAGCAATCCATTTTTACTCATCCCTCTCACAAAAAATTTTTCCCTCCATAGAAATACCAGCTTTGTCTTTTGGAAAATATGAATAATGTCATGTTCTGTAATATCTGTGATTGAGTGCCTAATAGAATATTTTAATGTGTTACATATAATTTTTAATCATTATATGGCCTTACAATGTAGTCTTTTGGCACCGAAATACAGTAACTACTGGTTACGGAGTCTCCATTTGATCAACTTCATTGTCTTAAGAAAATGTTTGAAAAATTGTACACACTCAAAAGGTTAATAGGTTTAAATTTAACACACTTTATACAGGTGAAAACAAGGGTTCCATTCGAGAAAATGGATTTAGTTTTTAAACCGCTATATATCTTTGAAAATAATACATATATTTTAATGAAATTTCTTACATAGCTCTCACCACACCCCAACTATAAAATTGTTGTCTGAAATGAAGCCTACTTTTGTAATACAACTCCATAATCTGAAGTTGTAGTCAGTGTTGGGTCATTTAGTGATGTTTTATTTGTAAAAAATGTATGTCTTTTTTATTACGTTACAACATTTTTTTTTTGCTCAAATCATTACAAAAAAAGTGGAAGGATGTACCCGTTCTACGGGCTTAAATATAGTTTACTTTTGATAAAATATTCTTCCATACCACAGACAAGGATTTAAAGATATGGGAAGACTTGGTTCACATTTTTAAATACATATACATATAGTTGGGACCCTTAGAAAGAGATTGGTATAAAAAATTTATGTAAAATTATTGGACAGCAATGCCTTTTCCGCCATTCAAGACCGGCGTAAAAGGTAGAACTACCCTTCCCGGACAAAGTGTGTTATTATTCCCCACATTGTTTTTTCTGAGGTTCGCTTATTTTCAAATTGTGTGCAGCATCTATGGACCACTTAGTTAAATTATTGCCTTTTAACGGCAGCTTAAAAATGTATATGAAATTATTTTGTCTGCTATGTTTCTTCTAGACTTCAGAATATGTTTTTTTGTTGGTATCAAGAAGATTAGCCTCTCGAGCGATGGGTATATACTCATATACCCATCGTCAGCTTTATACATTTTCCATATTATTTAATTAATGTCATTCCTCAAAATATTAATATGGAAACATATTAACACTGCTTACTGCGGTTTTAAGCCAATGAATCCGTCTAGATTTCATCGTTGATTGCACATTTTTAGGTTGTACAAATTTGGCACATTATGGCAAGCGATCGCTCAAAATGTTTTTGCAAACTTCCCATAATATGCCAAAAATCGTTTGATCGGTTACAATAATGATCTTTAGAATCATTACGCTTTACTCTTTTTGTCAGCATATATTTTAAGGTGATGCACTACGTAGTAATGCAAAATCATGTGTTTTTGGTTTGTAAATTTGGTCGCCTAGAAATGTTTCAGTTGCTTTAATTAAATACTGCGAGTAGAATACATCTTGGCCTTTGAAATAATCGAGTATTTTTAGATAAGTCTTTTTATAAGCCCAGAAAAAAATAATGTATAAGGCCTATGAAAACTACTTTAAAATTCAAAATTTCCTACTTACGAACCCATTTTCGGTTATGATTTTATTTTATAATGTGGCAAATTAAGTTATTTATAAAATGGTTGGAAAAAAATAAAATATTTATGCCTGAACATCCACAAAATAAAATAAAAGTCACTTTTTGGCCATGTTTTTTTCTTGCATAAATCAAAACAGGCAGATGGTGTTAAGCGGGAATTTAAGCCTTATCGCCATCTACTTAAGGGGTGTTATTGATAGCGGCTCGATTTAAAATATTACGCCACGTAGTGCATCGCTTTAATAAAGATTTATACTAAAGAACTGCTTTGACAGTTGCAACAGCTATACATATTTTATATAATTCGTTACACACATTTTCAGTGATCATTTTTATACATTCTTTTGAATAAATATTTTCCTTGAAACACAAATTTTAATTATATTACCTATTTCACGAACAGCAAACAGGAAAGGTTTTGTGTTATAATGGAAGTATACAGGAATTATTTTGTTGATAATTTGTTTATTATTACCTATTTCATGAACAGCAAACAGGAAGGGTTCTGTGTTATAATGAAAGTATACAGGAATTATTTTGTTGATAATTTATTGGTTAATCGACACAAACATTGTTCACATAAATTTGAGGACATTGTAACAATTGTATAAAAAGATGTCTTAAAGTAAGTAAATGCTCATAAATAGAATGCAAAAGAATACTGAGTACATGTTGGTTGGATGACAACGAAATGAATGATACTTGACTGGCATTAAAATGATTTGAATATACTATTCAATTACATTCGTCTTTAAATCAGTCTATTATTTTAATTCTCTAAAGCTCCATACAATTAATGAAACCCGTGTGATAGTTTTTTAAATTATATCACAAAGGCCGTTTTATGTCTATTAAATGCTCTTCCATTTTGTCACAACTGGTTGTTCCTTTTGTTAAATTCTCCCGTCTTTAACATTTTATAAATCCAATTTAATATAAGTTGTATCTATATCTATAGAAGGTACTTAGCTTTAAAATGTTAAATCTTTAATGTAAACTTAAAATAAATTTTAAATAAATATTTACATATGATTGCGTATAATTTAGTTTTTCTTTTCAACAGAGACAATTAAACTTTTCATTCCTTAGGAAGTTATCCGCGGAAGAGCTTCAAAGCATTTTTCTAGAAAATCCTTCTAAAACTTTATGCCTAAAATAATCAAATTTTATATCACAAGTTTTAAAGTGTAGGTAAATAGGAATGCAAACTTTGTAGAAACTATCTTTTTTGGATAATTTCATTAATATGTAATTTATTTTTTACACCTCTGTTGAAAGATAAAATCTCATTACAATTTGTCCATGCGAGCTTTGAAGAGTTGGTCTGTTGAACTCTCGGCCCCCTCTCAAGTGTGAACAGAACCACTTCCTGGAATCATATTCAGGACTAGTTGTGTGCACAGTCCAGAGCTGACGGAGTCCTTCAGAGGACCTTCTCAGTGGATACCGATTTAAGGAAAGTTCCTAATCTATCACAATAGAAGAGACAAAATATTCTTTCGTCTGATCCATTAAAAATCAATTCTCAATCAGCATAGCAAAGGGGCAGCATATAATATAGATTTTAATACATTTATTCAATAAAACATAAAAACAATAAAAAAACAGTCTTCGAAAAAATTAAACCTAAGCATATAACCAAATCATAAAGTCAGATTGAATAAAGTTGTAAAAACTGTTAAAATAAATAATTGAAGCTGCCCAATATGCTGAGAAAGAATTAAAAAAAACACCTCCCGTCATTACACATTTAACATATTATAAAATATAATAACATCTTCAGTAAATTTATCAAAATATCTATAATTAACTATTTATTACATCTATGTTTTAATAATAACCCCAGAGACCGACACCAGATTGCACAAATAACCCGATACTTTGATTTTTGTTTGTTTGCAGTCATGCCCATGATTGGCTCCTTCTGCCTTACTTCATCCTTCATCCTTATCCCTCTTCCCTCGAATGACCAGCTTAGGATCATCTTGTCTTATATATTGGAAGCGTTCAAATGCAAATGTTACTTTTCATAAAGAGAGAAACTTTGAACATTTAATAATTAATTCTATTGTAAATATCACTTTATGCGTTTAGTAACAAAAATAACTTAGAAGCGTAGCAGGTAGCAGGCACACAACAAATGATTGTATGGCCCGAGAGGATGGCTTCAGTCGCTGATGATGACGTGAGCCAATGAATTGAAAGGATGGTCGCTTGGTTTGGACGGTATCATGACATGTCTGCGTGACTATCATAAAGCCAGAGAAACACATCTGACGATAGCGGTGGGCGCACCTTATATTCCTTCCACGGTTTATCAATAATACTAACTAACTTCAAATAAATAATGTTGACCCCACGTTGTAAAGTCAGACGCGCTTGCCGGCATCACTCCTCTGCTGCTAGTTGTGGCTAGTTATGGACCGGCATGGGGAAGGAGCCCAGGAGATTGTTGGCGAAGGTGGAGTTGGTGAACTTGAAGTGGCGTTTGTCGTAGAACTTGAGCAGCGCCGGAGAGTAAGGGTGCTTGTCCTTCAGGTGTATGTAGTGTACTTCGGGCTCGCTCGTTGTGTGGCCGCACTCTTCACACACATACATCTGCAAACAATAACAACATTCATTAGAATAAACGAATTAAAAAAATATATTAGAGATTAGCTTAAATACTGAATATCAAAAGTTAAATATCATAATGGAGATGATTATTACCTTTGTACGCCTTTCCTTGTATGCGTATTGGTGCTGGACTCCGTGAACCTTGAGGCAGTGTGATTCCAAAGAGCAGCGTTGGGTGAAGGACTTCTCGCAGAGGTTGCACTTGTAGGGGCGGACTCCGGTGTGCGTGCGCGTGTGCCTCTTCAGGTCGAAGGTGTCATTAAAGCCTTTTCCGCAGAAGGTGCAAAGGTATCTCTTCACGTCGGAGTGGCATTTCATATGCCTGTTGAGTAGCCTTTGGAGGGTGAAGTTCTTGGAGCAAATTCTGCAGACGAACTTGTTTGGGTCATCGTCCGAGATGCAGATGGACACTTTGGGCTTCTCTTCATCTCTGGATCTGCCGTTGACTTCGGTGGCGAGTGGGTTCTTGATTCCGTGGCCGCCATTTACAAACTCCAGCTGAACTTCGGACGGTAGACCCAACTGTAAATGAAATAAATAAAGATTAGTTATATATATTTTACAGTTAACTTACGTTTATTCGTGCTGTGATTTTTCATTTCAATTGTAATTTTTCTTTTTAGACAATGTATTGATAATCGTAAAACAACTTTTTTTTTGTTTGTTTTAGTTGTGAATGGGTATATCTGAGTGGGTTTAAAAAATAATAATATTACAAAATATTTGTTTCTATGTGACTATGATTTTTAAAAGCCATTGAATCCCAAATAATTGCCAACTGGAATGCAGAAAGTAAAATTTGACAGAGTGTTGTCAATGTTTTTGGGAAGGTTAGAAATATATAATATTGGTTTATTTGGGATACGACAGTTAAAGCGAGCAAATTGATTCAGGCATAGCGTATTCTTTCACTTAAAAAAATAAAATGACCGAAATTGCCGAATGCAAATCGTGACATTTCAAATAAAGAAAGCATCGCCATTTAATCAATGTGAAAGCTTACCCTGGGTTTCAAGACTCCGAACTTGGAGTCTCGGTTGAAGGAGTTCCGGCGGACACTTACAGAGGCTGGGCTGAGGCAGGGGGGTTCTCCGCTGGGGGACGGCATGGACACGCAGCTGGTGCTTGGCGAGTCCAACTCCAGGCCGCTGCCCGAGAAGGACAGACCGGGGGACGGCGCGCCCTGCTGCTGTTGCTGCATCTGCACCTGGATCTGCAGCTGTTGAAGCTGTCCCTCTCCCTGGAGTAGCTGCTGCATTACAAGTTCTGGCCGCTCACGAACTCCGTACCCGGACTCGTGCCCGCCGAACTGATTCAGGTAGTTCTTCTGGTAGTACTGTCTGTTCATCATTATCTGATCGGAGAAGGAGTCAATAGCGTTGTCGTTCCGGTTGCCTACCGAATCTGGGGTGAGGGACGGTGTGTCGTCGATCTCGTCCGTGATGATCTCCGCTTGAGAGTCCTCTCCGGGCAGGCGTTGAAGGAAATTGGACAGGTCTGCGGCGTCCGACAGGCTGTCGAGCAGCGCGTGCTCCGCTGGCCCAGAGAAGGTCAGGGTAGCAGTGAACTGCAGCGGGTCCATCACATTGCCCGCCATGTCCACCATCATCGAATCGTTCACATCGTATCCTCCATAAGAGCTCAGGTTGGATCCTAGTCCCTCTAATTTGTTATCGTAATCCAAGTCTGTCTCATCCTTCAGTACGATTCCGTACGCGGCATTTTGGAGAAGCGAGTACTGCTTATCTGGATTTTCATTGAAGGCTGTGCTTTGAGAACTCTGCCCGGTGTCGCAGTCAACATCGAGATTTCCATTCATCATGTTGAAATTGTTCTGGGAGAGGAAATTCCCATTAGCGTTGTACGCGTTAATTCCATTCTGTCCTCCCTTCAGACTCTCGTAGAAAGGGGGGAGACTTCCCGTTGGAGGACTATTAGGCCCGTAGTCGGATCTCCCGTCTCTTCCGCCCATTCCTCCTCCTCCTGCACCACCACCCAAGGCCCCTCCTCCGCCGGCCCCGGCTGAGCTCCCGGAGGTACCTCCGTTGTATCCTCCCTGACCCCCACTGGCAGCTTGTCCCCCGCTGCCCTGGCCTCCGCCCCCGGAGCGGCCGTGCCCCGCGGCAGCCATCAGGAGTGCGGGCAGCTTTCCTGGAGGAGCCAGGCTGCGCCCTGCTAGCCCGGCGCGGGGGATAATACTGTTGGCTATCTTGGAACTACTGGATCGCCTTTGCTCCAGTATCTTCTTCTCTTCCTCTTCGTCTTCCCCTTCTCCTCTAACCTTGGGGATATGATAGTCGATGGGCTGTTCCTGCTCTGGCTCAGAGATGGCGATAGAAGCCGGCAGTTTGACTTCCTCTTTCCTCTTTTCGCGCACTAGAGGGGTCCTCTGGATGACGGAGACCTGGTGACAGCGCGGCGGAGGCGGAGGGGTGGCGGCGGGTAGCAGCGGGGGGAACTCCTTGCGCTCCGCCCTGGTGAGCACGTGTCCGCGGGAGCCGTAGGGCACATCCCCCCCGAGGATGGAGGATATGAATCGAGCGCGTGGGGCCCGTGGGGGGGTGGGGGGAGAGGGCCCCGCGGAGTTCCTCTCATCAAATATGTCACCGGCTGAAACAATAGAAATTAAATCATTAGCGCCTATTGTTTATGAATACTAAAGTGTAGACACCTCGGTCATAAATAATATAAGTCTTATGTACAGAGATAATTTATTTGTTGCCGTCTCGACTTCATGAATGAAATTAATGAAAGGTTTGAATACGTCCATGATCTAACGCGGGGTTTATGCACCTTCGGTTGACACAAATAAAAATATGTAGTTTTTCAAATGATTCGCTTTGCAATGCTAAAACGTCCATGAATAAAAAAATGCATGATTTTGTTTACTTGTTCATGTTTTAAAATAGACTTCTCATTTATAAATGATTTTTGTAATACACACATACACACTATAATAAAACAAAAATAAATTAATAAAAAATAAATAAGATTTGATAAAATTGTGTCTATGTAAAAACAACATAAACTTTGTGACGTAATAAATTTGCAAGTAAAGTGTAACACACAAATTAGCGAAAGCTACATACATGTAGACAGCATTTTCGCATTAAATATTCCAACACCTGGTTCCGCCTACAAACATCTTCCGAAAGAGCCGTATAAAGTATATTTTTAAAATTCTCTGTCTTTTAACCGTTTCAAATTCCGAGAAACGGACTCGGCCCGACATGACACTCCTCAAGATGTAACGAAGATGCTTTGATAAGTCTTTATATAAGTCATGCGAACGATTTGCTATATTATCTGAACGAAAAATCTGCAGCTCTAACCTAACACTTCACTGCAGAAACCTGAAAGATTTTATTTTTATTTTTACGAAATAGTGAATTAAATCCATTTGGTCTAGTAATTCTTTTGCTGCTAGGCCCAACAGGCGGCTTTTTGTTTGGTTTCACTTCATGTATGAAGAGTGCGTTCTAGTAGGGCTATTCCCTACGCACAACATAGCATAGTGTAATCATTTTTCGATTAATGAACTACCGTTTATTAATAATTGTACCCCCACTTAAAAAAAATAATAATTTGACTAGTTTATTAGTATTTGGTTTCCATCAGGCATCAGAGGGGTTATTATTGTAAAATTGTCTTTTTTTTTACATCATCGATTGTAAACAAAAATAGTTCGGACTTTAAAAACCATTTGAGAAACTATTCCATTATGTATAATTATTATATACGCGTTTGTCGACACTTTTGGGGTTAAGTTCGGTATTAGTATTCGGAGCGCTGTTGGCTGTTTGATTACCTGCAGCTATTTGCTTGAGCAGTTTGTCGGCTTCAGTATGAGTATTGTATAAAAGCACGATAGAAAGAATTTCAAGGATCGGACCACAAATGCGCATAATAGGGTCAGTTTTTTATGCTAAGCCCTCCCTCTACCGATGCACATGAAGGGTGGCGCATTCATTGCACACTACACTGTTACCTGTAGACTGTTTATTGTTCACCAGGCAAATACAGGTTCCTTATGCAAAACCAGACAGCAACCAACTCGACGAATTTTCTTTCTCCTTTCGCTATTTCCTAAATATGTTTTATCGTCAAAAGAACAATTAAGAGTGAAAGCTTTACCTATATTTGTGTTGAGTGCCTAAATACCTACAGCCATTAAGGGTTGCTTTAAGTTAATTAGCTAATTTTACTAGAGAATTGGAGTAAGAACTTAACGATGTAAGGTCTAATCTTGTGCTTTCCTTTATGCAGGTAGTCGATGACGCCAATGGCATTAACCTAACTTTTATATATGTACGAGTTGCTTTTCAGTTTTGGTCTTGGTCATTAAAGAATGATTCATGAAATATTATGCAGTTGGTTACCTGAAATATAGAAATACCTATTCCTATAGGAGTCTACACGATGATGTACAAAGATTGTTTTTATTTATTTATACACCTAAAAAGGCTTTTACACAAAAGTGATACATGATGCAGTGTACATAGGAGAGTATCTGTATTATAATAGGAAATACTAACAGCATATATATGTAATCCATTATAAAGTAGGTACAACACAGATCTGTTAATATAAAAATGTTAAATTGTGATTACAATATAATGAGTATATATTAAAAATAATAAAAAAAAACTAAATTAGAACAACACTACATATAAGACAAAATACTAAAACTTCTTTTTCAACGCTACTCTAATTTGTAGGATTCAACAAAGTGCTGGTATAGATTATGCTAAATTCTATAAATGGAGTCAATAAATACTCGTATATCAATAGCACCCCCATACTTGTTGCCCAGACCATGCATCGTATTGGTCAGGAAGTGTCTGATAGGTTGTGTATGTATTGCAGAAGAATGTTATATTCCTAGTCGGCACGTGGAATTTAATAGTGGCAACAATGGCAGGACTGTCAATTAAGTTGTTAATGACTCTGTGTAACACAACGACTCTGAAATAATTCTCCTGTCAGACAGTGTTATTAGATGCAATTGATTATTCAAACTAACATAATTAATATAAACAATAGGAATTCTGAGCTTAAAATTTACGAACCTAAGAAATTTGTGCTGAACTCTTTCTATATTGTTAGAGTAAAGTTTATATAAAGGGAACCAAATAGGTGAATTATATTCCACTGGTGGTTTGGTTTTGGTTCCTTTGTTATATTTATAAAAACGTGGGCGAGTGTTGTGATCTTCTTATTTCATTATTCCAATGATTTAAACATTGCGGTCTTCTCTCTGTGGTAATCAGTTAGATCATAATGCAAGAAATAATTATATCTGAATTTACCATTGATTTACGATTATTATGTATCAGCAGGGCAGCTTTGAATCTTGTAAGAGCTTTAAAAACAATCTCCTACAAAATAATAATGTTATTTATGGGACGTGGTGCCTAAACTTGTTGAATTGCTTCAAACCGTATCCTGTTCTCATACTTACCTAATGCATCCCTAAAGCACGTTTGCTTCACAATACAATTTAAGGTTTAAGTTTTATGGCCGATCCTTTGGTATTACTGCTACAGAAAATGCAGAATGGTCCAGATTTATTGAAAAGGAAACGACAAGCAAATCTCGGAATCCGATCCACGCTTCACTGGGAATGTTTTGTGCAGAAAGGTTTCTGCCGAAAGTGAAACAGGCAGTAAAATATAGTAGACTGCGTAATATGAAAGTTTATTTTTGATTTGTGTTATATGTTTTTGTATTTTATTTAGCTATAAAAAATAACACTAAATCTAATGTATATCTATTCTAAAACTACCATAATAATATTATATTACCTAAGTACTAAAATTTGGACTTCACAGCTTTGAGACATAACCCACGAAACACTTTTTTCGAAATAAATTTTTGCTTCCTTAACATCTAACATTGTTCATTGAACAATTTAAAACCTTTATAATAAATTAATACTGTTCCCGATAAATTAGTAGGTACTATTAATATGAATACCTTTTAAGATTTAGTCTAATAACATTTTATTTTTTAACTTATACGAGTATATAAATTCTAGGGTATTTATTTTTCTTTCCTTTATTCGTAAAATATATTTGTATGCAGTTTTACATGCTTTTCGACTACCACACTAGACACATGTCCGTATTATGGTAGGCGAAATTTGTATATAATTATATAAATGTAATACATGTTCATTTGTTAATATATTATTTTATTATAGAGTAAAGGTTGCCACACACTATTCAGAGTTGGTGTTGCATTGTTTCTATTGGGAGAGTTTCACTCGTTGATTCACTTTTACTATCTAAAGGTGAGTTATTTAAATAAGGTTGGTGGATGTGTTCCGCTTTCTGCCCTTCTGTCAACACCAAAGCGCTTTTGAACGAATTACAAATATAAAATTATTCAGATGTTCCGCCATTCCCACGGGTAGCAACTAACAACCCTGGCAGCCTTGACTATCTCAAGTTTAGTCTCGGGCTAGTCCGACCACCGCACCGCGCAGACAACCGACAGGTGAGTGGGAACCTCGCGGCCAAAGAACACATCCAAATTGTGATCTGAAATGACTCATGAAGGAAATGAAATGCTCCGTTTACCCAGTGGCAATGTTTTCCTCGTACGAATCTTTGTCGCCGTCTTCGTATCGAGCAAGCATCAAGGGCACGTCATGCCACAGAGAGCAATGAAATGGTGGAACCGCGAAGCGCAAGACAAAACCGTATCAACGTGTACGTTTATTCTAATATTCATGGTAAAAATATCAAAGTAGATCTGGTATCGCTTAAGTGTGAGTGAGGTTCAACGAAAACCCCTTTTCCAACCGGAATGACTACCATTGGTTGCTATTACAGGAAGCACCATGGAACTTCGTGGTAAGCCGTGGAATAACGATGCAGATAAAAGCCTTAAACCGTACGTTTCTAGCCGCGAAGGACATTCAAATATAATCTCTCTGGAGCTATTACACATACGTAGGGGCGTAGGTAAGATGTATTATAATGATCTTATTCCGTTTCGGAATCGTTGGAGTTTATATTTGAGTCATACATAGTAGGTACGTAATCAACTTTTGCTGCAAAACGCTTATCGCAGACAAGACAAGTATCTATCCTTTATGTAATGATCTCATAATATATAAAGGATGGCGTCTGTCTGTGGCGGGCAGCCGGCGTAAATTTGATTTGTGTACAAATCTACACTTTTATTCCAAGGTTGATGAAATTTTGCACACTCGATCTTGAAAACAAGAGGAAGATTACGGTCCCAGGCAACGCCGGGGACTTCTGCTAATAGATATTTATATTTATAAAAGTGTGACTTCATAGTTACCACGGTTGGTTAGCAAGTTATGCTACTATGTTTAAAAGATGAAATGCAAAATGCGCGCTTTGTTGCTCGATACTTTTCCCCGAAGGACAGAGGGTAGTCGGAGCAAGTGAACTTGTTATGAAATTTAAATTGAATCAACGCATTACAATAATAAAGAGATATCCTGTCGTGTGCTCTGGACGCACTGATACATACATTAAGGTGGCAGTAACTCGAAAGCCATGGGTTGAAGGTGAAAATTCATTTTGTCACAATTTTTCCTTGTACCTCGTTTTGTTGAAGCATGGGAAGTAACGAGTTATAAACTAATGATTTAAACTCAAATACACCGCTTTGTCATGTGTGATAAATATGTAAAACCAGTATTTTTTAGTAAACAAAGTAAAACTCGTTCGTTCACTTCGATACACGATAATCTGTAGGTGGTATCTAGTGAGCGCTGTGAGCTCTTTGTATGGGTAAGCGATGTCGGTCTTTTGTTTTAGATTCGTTGGTTCTAAACAAAATCATCATCTCAATTAAATAATCATTTTACAAGTCGATTGGGAGTTCTCAGCGATATACGTGGAGGTTATTGTTAAGCTGGGACTATGCTCTAGGTTTGGTTTCCCATTTTATAGGTCAAAGGGGTGTACCGGGTTCTCCCTTCACCGGAAGCGTTTACCCTCCGCTCCATTAGCATAAAATCTATAATAGGGTTTGTTAATTGAGCAAAAAATATAAATTACGTTTTATGCAGACCGTTAAAACGGACATCGGTTTGACCTTCAACTTGCCCGTCACGCCGACAGGTGCGACTTACAGTTAGTTACTCGATAGAATATACTCATAACAATGCACTTGTGTGAGTTATCAAACCATTTGTCGTATTGTCGCACCTGTTCACCTGTTGCTGGTGCCATTACCGTCGGTTTCGCTCAACCTCCGCGTTCCGGTTCATTTCACAAAGGAACGAATTTGCCACTGTTTGCGCAATTCACTCAATCTCTACTTTCAGGGTTTCCAAAACATTATATATATATAACACACATCAAAATAAAAGGGTTATATTCTCAGGGTTAATAATTATCTCAACTGGGAATCGAACCCAACAACGCCTCAACTAACTTGGCCATAATTGCACTTAATTTACCTAAATGGACAATCTGCAATGTGCATGATCCACAATGAGATCCGATTAAGGCCTAGGAGTACAAACTAAAATTATAGTATGCATATATTATTATACAAACTTAAAGTAATATACCTAATATGAAGTCGGTGCATACACTGCAGAAGAGAGATAAAGACAGGTCTGTTATACGATATTAGGTATGAATAATCGATTTGACCAAAGCCACTACATACACTATAGTACATTGTATTTTGAGCTATTTTCTGTTCATACGACCGACTTGGTATTTTTTCTTTGGAACCAGTGTCCTAACTATTGTAACCTTTACGAAAGCAACCTTTTGATATTGAGTATAGTTAGGCGAACTCATATTATATTGTGGAAATGTATGTATTGATGGCGGTATTTTTTTAAACATTTTTTTTGTTCTCATTTTTATGATCGCATTTTTATTCATATATTCACATCCGTTAATTGTTTTCCTAAGATAATAACGAAATGTGAAACTGAGCCACACTAGTGATATTTTTGTCACGAGTTGAATGCTTTGCTGCTTTTGATACATAAAGTTATTCACACTTAATAATTATCCTGTAATAATGATAACTGTGGTGCCTGGAGCTGATGACCCGGGGTTGCCATGGATACGATGTACCCATACAATGTGTGGTTGGGTGACACAGATACCACTCGTGTTAAATAAACCATCGGCGGCCACCGAGTTAAGCGGTGGCCATTGTTAATTGATGTCACTGGCAACACATTTCCCCATTGTTGGAGTTTTACTATCTATGCAAATTATTGCGTGATTCCGCATACGACCAGTCGGCTAGCAAATACCTCATAATATATGATCATGGCGCCCGCACGCGTTCCTACTTCCAGCGCCTGTGTCCTATGTGAGTTGAATAGTCCATTGGTAGGTTATTTTATAAAAAAACACACCGTTAAAATATTTAAACGCCAAAGCATTTCATGATAATTTCACCGCAACAGAAGCACTCGACAAATTATACCAAAAAATTACGTTCGTCGTCTATTTAGGTCGCGTGTTACGAAACCTAAGGACACTCCAGGCTATAATTTGAATATCCCTAGTACATCTGTACAGAATAAAGGCTTTAATCTGTTTGAAATTGGTTTATTTTTAAATATTAAATTGGGTGGTAACAAAAAAAATAAAGGTCGTTAACAGATTATTCAGTGTTGGGCAACGATGAAGTGGTCAGAATTCAGAATGGACGATTATTTGACGTTAACGGGGAATAAAGAATAAACGTTGTACTAAAATTCCGCACTGCAATAATTGAATATAATACGTTACATAAATTGCAACGACGATTGTTGCGAATAGGCTCATTGTTTGCGACCTAAAAACTGTTTAAGAGTGCGCAGAGCGAAAGCGTAGAGGTTAAACCAATGATAATAGATTAATAGAAAAGGGCTGATATTGACAAAAATTATAACATAAATGGGTTCCTAAACATTAAAAAAAATTATTGCCAGATATGATTCGAGATTTTCATGGCGAAAAGTATTAAAGTGATTTATTTTTGGGGTATTATGCCGTGTTGCGCTACCTCCTTCTATAGCCAACGTTTCGGACAGCATTACAGTGTCCAAAACTTTAGCTAAAAAGGAGGTAGCGTAACTCGACTTAGTACCACAAAAAATAATCACTGTTATAATTTCTTGGGCCAAATATTGTTTTAGCAAAAGTGATAAGTAAGGTAGCGTAACACAGCATAATACTTGAAGCATTGGGATTCTTATTATTGGTATTTACATAGAACAAAACTAATAAAATTAAAATTATATTATGAGATGAGTATTTGGAAAATCTCTCCTTGTTGGGTTGGAGCATTGCAAGTGAGAATTGATTTAGTTAAAAAAAACTTAACTGTTCCACTGTACCTCCACGGTCTATCACGGGCACTCGGTACTTGCCAGGCACATCAAGTCGTCACATGGGAAATGTTAATCAGTGATGAGTTCACCAACCCGCGGTTAACGCTATCAAGTGTAACTGGTGGTGTGATTAAATTCGACGCATCATGGACAGCTCTGAGCTGACCACCTGGACTTATTTGTCCCCGGTACATTGGCGGCTTCCAACTCACCATTAGCCTATCAGTGTCAGATAAGACGCATTCCAACGCGATGACCTAAGACCTTACATGGTCCAGTCAAATGAACGTTTGATGTTAGTGGAAAATTGATACCTGTCTAAAATTTAAAGGAATTTTTGTGTTATTTGATTAATTGAAAAGCGCATTTGAAGTGATTTAAAATAAAAATGCAATCGAATGGAAACCAGTATCAGCACTGACTTATTGACTTTTGGTTCTAGGTCAATTAGCACGCGTTCTGTCTCTTTTACATCGTATATCGCCTTCCCATTTGTATATCACAATGACGGTGTAACACAGTTAAATGTTACATACGAGTTTACGTAGCGTAACTTGGCACAAAATTGCTGGCATTTTTAATGCATGCGGACGGCCAACCCGTGAGGTAGCCGTTTAAGTGCTGTCAGAATCCACCGACCAATCACAGGGCGTTTGAGTGTGAGACGATTTTAATCATTTTGATTTATTAATTCTACGCGTAATTATATATAATAGAACTTATATATTTAGAATCAATGTTGGTTGATCTATTATGATACACGTTAACATGTTATACATGTTTCACTCAAGTTCCTCATTGGTAATTTCATAGTCCCACCGGCTCCGATAAAATAAAAACAAATATTAAAAGGTTGTTATACAATAAAATGTTTTATATACATGAATTCCAAGTTAAATGATCTTTCAAAGGGTTTTGTTGTAATTAGCCGTTTGCACAATTCATGTTAAACGTTTTCGTGTTCCAAATGTGTAAAAAAAATACGTCGCGTTGGCTAAATCGTGCGGTTCACAATGACCTCTGCCAAACGAATGCATTCCTATTGATATTCAGACGTATCGAGAATGCAGACATCGCCCATTGCATTAAAAGTGTTGTTGCACCAAATACCCCCATATACCCTACCTATACTCCGCACTTAGAATCTATACATACACCAGTCTGATTCGGATACCTGTAGGCCGAGACTGCAGGAATTCTCCGCTCGTATGTACCGCAAATTGCACACAATGGATCGGGTGGGCCAAAAAAAGAAGCTGTAAGCGATTGGGCTTTGTTCTGCTTATATCGAGAGACTCTGGCCACAGGTAATAACATTCTAAAGCCAGATGCATTCATAATAAAATAGTATATTTTTGTTATACTTTACTGGCAAAGCGCATGAAAAACGATACACCCACAACTTATTCGGTTATACGTAGATATAATATCATACACTGGTAAAGTTGCGGAATCGTACTTTTATCCAGTATAATTCATAAATCCCTGCTTTCTGGATTTAAAAAAATGATTTAAGAAATTTAAGTTTTTTTTTTATATTCTTCACCTGCTTGACATCACTGTAGTCAGAAAATAAAACTATTACTATTTCTTTATTCGTATATAGATGCAGACGCGATTCGTGACACGGTGAAAAAGAAGAACACCTTCGTTGGATTACAGTTTATTCTATCGCTGTTATAAATACCTGGGATTCATTCGACATATTTGGACGATGCGCGAATTCTTTACATGTCTCAAGAGCATGCGTTGGATAAGGAGAAATAATGTCGATGTTTGATTAGCATGGTGGTATAGACACGCTTGACATTTCGTGTACACCTGTGTGGCACGCCTTATTACAAATGATAAATCAATAATAATTATAAATAAAAAGTTATACAATATAACGGAATAACTAACCTTGTTTGGAGGTTAAGATGGCACAAGCACTTATGAGTAGTTATTAATTATATTATGTCAGCTAGAAATGTTTGTTATTATTTAATAAGAAAGAACACATTGTATACATGCACACTTAACGTCACTACACCTTCGTATTAAATCAAACCCGTGTATACTACGAGTGTATTTGTGTAGGTATCTTCTACGTGTTATTTTAAAGACTCACGTGCCAGACAGTCCATTTACTCTACATCTTCAATGAATTCAATGATTTATTAATCGCTATTCAACAATGCAGAAAATTGCATAAAAATACTGAATAATTCATTATGTAAAGTGACAATGCAGACAATTCATGTTTGTAACGAACACAAGTAAAGTGATATATATTTGCAAGCAATATAAATCACAACGAGAATTCAGAAATCCTGTATTGCTACCTTTGTAGGTAATTGAGTGTTGATATTTTTATATTAAAAACATACTATTTTAAACTACAATCTTCGGAAAAAAACTTGTAGTGGTGCGGCTATTCCGATGCATAAAATAATGTCTATATGTCATGCATACGTCACCGACAACTAGATGCATAAATTGTTGATGAATAAATTATCTGAAATTCATAGTGAATACAACATTGTAAAATGAAACACGTGCACGATAATACTAACCAAACAAATACTATAAAAGCTTACTTAACAACATAATTATATCTACTAATAACATTACCAAGAGCTGTCGCCGTCGGTCGTAAATAAGTAGATTTTATTTTTATTAGTTTCTAATGGTGTAAGTATAAAGTATATAATAAAAATAAATTCAATGTTTTCAGTCCTCCTCACTAGGGTTTCTTGTTATGAGCAGTCTTTCTATTTTGTGTTTAGTTTCTAGTCGTCTTTAGTAATAGTCCGCCGATTTTATTCTCACGATATACATATAATTTTAGAAAACGAGTTTTATTAATAAGCATCAAGACAAATCTCTTAATTATTGAAGACAATATTAGCGATTTCTAAACGAAAATCTGAAACAGAAAAATCAGAAAAGGATACGATAACATCTAGGACACGAACCCAGGACCCTTGTCTTGCCGGGACACCGCTCTACCACTGAGCTAATGGGACCTTATCCCCCTCGGTCACTTTTAACTGTATTTATTTAACTTCGAATTTTTTTCACCGCACATTTTTATTGGCAACTATCTTTATGTATGATCGTAAGATTCAACCCGAACTAAATGCAATCTAGACAGCGTCTTGATTTTGATCTTTTCTGATTTTTCTGTTTCAGATTTTCGTTTAGAAATCGCTAATATTGTCTTCAATAATAAAATATTACAATTTGAGGTTTTACTCAATAAAGTTATTCCCAAAAACAAATCTCTTAATTAACATAACCCCCAGAAAGAAGAAATCAATTTAACACCCGTTAATTAATATGATTTATATGTTTTGTAGTATGGAGTGAGTTTATTAATTCTAAAGATGTATAGTTGAGAAGAAGAGATATCATGAATCATGACTTATGACTCTAGAATATTCCATCCCGTTATACGGTTATTTTGTATTGTCGCTTGCATTTCAAGACGTTTTCAGAATATGTGATTGTCGCTTGAGTTTTCTTAGTCTCATTTGAGGCCAAATTGTCGCAGTGAGATTATCATAGATATGATGTGTGTTTACATATTGATAGAGTCCTCGATCCTTGCGGCCGGTAATTGTCCTATTAGGAGTATAACAAATTCAGCCGAGCTGCGGGCAATCATCTTGGAATGTGTACACAACGGACCATCGCGGGTTCCGCGGGTCATGACATACATAGCTCCAGCTGGGTACCTGCATTATCTGTAGACTGCAGCATTATGCATCTCGCATACTCCTCTCATTATGCAGCTCTGCGTTGTTTGTCAGTCAATGCAAGTGTGATTTATCATAGGAATCATATTATTATGAATAGTCAGTAAATTAGAATACTTAGAAATGCTTAGCACGATTGTTTTAATGTTCAGCAATAATTTGCTAGACATGTTGATTACGACCGAGAAATAAGTATACGAAGAGAAATCTTTCAGCACCATACAAAAATGTTTCACTCACAATCATAATATGACATTTGATGAAAAAATAGTTTGTCTCTTGCTGACTTGTCTATAACGCTATTGGATATTATTATTTGACGTAGGTACGGTTTACGTCTGAAATACTATGAACCTATATACTTGTATATCAGCGAATATACGACAATAATTTACTGTTCAATCAACGTGCATAGCTCGAACATTCGTGTTTATTGAAAAAATCGATTTGCATTTGTAATTACGTATCATCGATAATCTTATTAATTGATTTGATTGCAGATCCCTCTGTTATACAACCATTTATTTTAATACCTCTGTATGTAGATACAATATGTACACGCTCGTGACTATTTTACACCAACTGAGACTACTTTTTTTCCTAAGATTGCTTTCATGACCGTTAAGATGGAGGAAACAATTAGTAAAAGGCTTTGCGGTTTTATTTTCACGTGAGCCTAAATAATTATCTTCGAGATGGATATAGAAGGTTGTGTTACTCAATTCTTGTATTTACTCGGTTTGAATTCGAATAAAAACTATAATAGATTGGTAATCTCGTCATCTCAAACCGCGAGGGCGTTTTCGATTTGAAGGTTTTTTATAACAAGAACTTGAATAAGAGCCTCTGCGCTAGCGTGTAAACATCTCTTCGCCGCTTAGAATTCACTAACAAAGACCCGTCCGACGAACGAAATAGTACCTACTGTCAAGCAATTCAACATTTGAAGGTAGGTACTGCAATTAAATATTCATTAGAATGCTTTACAAAGGCTTCCTGTGTTCTCATCTTGTGTACGGATTGACGGTAACTAATCGTACTTGGTATCGCAGTCCTAGGCATAAAGATGATTGACCCGCTGGAAAAATAGGACCTTGATTCCGTTGTGTGGCAAAGGTTAGGCTTAGCGTCAAAAATGTGGTTACAACACACATAGCTATCAACCTTCTTTAAGAACCCCACCAAGTCGTGATGTTTTAATCTCAGTAACCGAGACTGTTGAAAGATGTTTTTGTTTGAATGAGTTGCTCGGCCTGTTGTAGGTGAAGGCAGATAGGTTCAGTAATAATTAGGCTCAGTAATTTGTTAAGAAACAGTGGCCATTGCAAAACTTCTGCGAAGTAATAATAAATGATGATGCGTCTCCCAGCTCCCTGTAACATTATATTGGTCCGTTGAGTTATTAGTTAGTTAATCTATTCTCCTGTCGATAGCGTGATTCTATTGAATTAAGGCTAACTCTGTTGCAAAATTTAGGTACGCAAATGCGTGTTTTAGAGCGAACCGTAAAGCCAGCTGAAGGTTGAATTGAATCTTTAAAGAATAACTGACATAACTCGTGTTCATTTGATTTTCTTACAACATTCCTAATGATTTACTCATTATTTTTCTGGTGTGTGTGCACTATTTTATTTTAGATTTGCATTATTATATCTACTGAGGCTATCCCGAAAACCAACGACCGGTACGTTTTCAGGAGATAATCTTTTAAATCAACTGATTTATTTCTGACACGGTTCACACAAAGAAATATGTTCACGTACGGAATACGTGGGTATAACTTCGCCTTAGGCGAAAGAAGTACAATATCGTAAAGATTGATGACTATTTGATTTTCATAGATGATTTTCGTTCTTTTGAGGTGATTTTTAAAAAGAATTTGAAAATGCAACAATCGTTGTTGAAGATTCTTATATTTATTTTTCTTTTGTTATTTTCATGGAGACCATCAACCATACCTATAACATGTACCAGATGTTGATAACAGCATAATAATGTCGATTTGAATAAATTAAAGAATTCCATTCCTTAGAAGGAGCATGTTACATATCTACTAAGAAAGTGGAATGCCCAAACCAAAAGTTGTCAACTTATCATAAATCACATAGTCATACGAAACTCCCGCTTTAATACTACAAAACCAAGAGTTTTCTTTAACCCCTAGAAGACTGGTAATATTTTGTAAATATCTCAATTACAATACCAGCTATTTTATTTTTCACGAACAGTAACGAAATGCATTCAAAACTACTTCTAAACCCTAGGTTTACAGACTGCACATTACAGAAGGGAGTCACCATTTCACTGGACTGAAATTTTAGTGGGATCCCAGGGAAACTGCTGAATCACAAATTTAAGTCAGATCTTGCCATTCATTCCTCTCTCGAATTCTTCAATGTCTTCAGACTATCAAATGCAGATCGATCATTTTGATTAGCAGTTTCGTTCAGGTGTTATTCTTTGAGATTCTGATTTGTTCAGTCCCGTCATAGCTCATATCGTCATAGATTATATAATATAATGGAATCTTCGTCATGGCCTGAATGGATTTGTTCAGATCTGGTTTCGCTAATAATAATTGGCCAAGTATCGCGACCAACAGAGCAGTTGGTTGACAACACCGGCGATGGAGTATGCAATAGCCGCAGCCGAGGCGAGGCGATGTATGTGGGAAACCTCCTTGTACTTGGCACGAATGGTTGAGCTAAGCGGGTCACGGCGAGGGGAAGCCGATTAGAAGATCTTGCTGAGTCGGACATAACAGAGAAACAGGTGTTCGGTGTGGAGACTAAACGCGGCGGCTAATTGTTTCGGCTGGAGTGTTAGATAATATCGTGTCGATCGATCAGGTACTGATTTGTATAACGCTGATAATCCATGGCGCTGGAGATTTATAACACAAATCCTTTGTTTTATTTATTTATAAAATTGAGAAACAAAGGCTTCCGTTGTTAACGTTGCGTTGTTGCAAAAGTTCTTATTTCTCGTCAGTATCAGTTCTGAATCAGACATGATAGTTCGCTATAGGTAAGATAATTTTTTTTTTTTACCTGTTATTATTTCTCCCACTAAAGCCCAAATAATAAATAGGTCAGGCAAGTTGTTAAGAGCTGCACACGTGCGTGGATATAAATCAAATTAACAGTAAAAATCCTATTCCTAAAAAATAACTCGTTTGCTGCATTCGTGGACAAAAAATACACTATTTGAATTAACAATCAGGTGTAGGTATGCGCAAGCCGAGTGCCGAAATGTCTACGGCATAAAGTATGCATGCAATCAGCTCCCCACTCGCGGTAGCAGCGGTCATGACCGTTGCACTAAACTGCATAGAACGAAAAAAAACACAATGCCGCCGCAACAAGTGGCTGAGATGAGTATTATAAATACATTTATAGGGTATTCGCCGTCATACTAAGCGTCACACATACTCAGATAAATATACACCGCTATCATTGGTTACCGTTGCGTGACGTCACCAGCCGCCGGCCACCTCTAGTGTGGAGACTGGAGACCTGCCGCGCCGCAATGTGACCTCCGAATTCTGAAATGAGAGGCCTAAACAAACGCAATATTTTTCATGTGTCAACATTTATTTTTTTGGCGCAGATTTACTCGAAGTGGGCGGTAACGTTTATTAAATTATCTGGCCGACTCTAGTGCCGTTATGGTGACGAAGAAACACATAAAAACATTCCGTTTCATGCACGCTCAAAATGCAGTGCAGTCTGGTTTTTAATGTCAGTGAATGAGGAGGAATCGAGCCACGATACAACGTCATGTTTTCAAAATCTGACCTCAAAGTCGATGTTTTTCTGTTATGTTTCAAAAACATTATTTTAACGCTATCTACTTTCAATAACAACAATAACTGTTTGAAGGTGAGAAAGATATTTTGTAATTTTCAGGTAAACAATGAGTTTAATGACCATATAACACATGCAAAAAAAATGATGATCTTAGGAAGTCAACACGTTTTCTTCTTCACTCAATATAAAATATTAGCCAAGAAATATTTAACACCATTATGGATGGTGATTTAATTGTCATTTTAATAACACAATTATAACGTTAACGGTATATTTAATAAATTATTCTTGAAGGTAGGCAAATTACTAAAGTATTTAATATGGAATAAGATAGAAATGGTGCGTATATTTGGGAAAAACCGGGAAATATTAGAGTGAGATAATCGTTAACTCCCCACGCTAATTTGTTCGGTTTTTCAAACAAACAGCTATTATCCGTAGAGTCAATTTGTTCGCTATTCGGAACAGATCATATGGTCTCATAGAAATCGTTATGTCTCCCTTACCGTCATAGTTAAGAATATGGACTAAACGAAAGAAAAAATACCAAGCTTTACATTCAAATATAAGAAGTTAACCACATCGTAATTAAAATATACACTTCTACGAAACCAAAGGTTCTGACCGCAATTGAGAAAAGTTTCATAAATTTACAAAATTATGAAACTTTGTGAATCTTTATATTAATTATTTTGATATAAAACGATAAAAATATGAGATAACATTAGTGTTTATAATACATTTGTCTAATTAAGTGTGTTTTTTGCCACAGTGATTTTAGTTCAGTTTTTAAAACTTTTAATATTTGATTTAAAAATTTTAATATTTAAAAAATGTATGTTTATTTTTAATAATAATATTTGAAGGCGTATTTCATCACCTATCAAAACACTGATTAGTTTACGGATACGTTCAGAAATATCACATTTATTTGGATTTCATTGAGTAAGTATGAAATATTATGAATTGTAACGATCAACATTGCAGATGTCTGAAGGGTTAAAATACATTATTAACTAGTAATTTGGTAGGTACTTTGAGTTGAATATTGAAATAAAACTGTTAAAATATGAGTTCTGCCTTGTACGATAAACGTCGCTGAACATACTTGACATTTAATTTGCCAGGAAAGCGTTGGCGTGACCTTGCTAAGGAGGTACCTATTGGTACGCTTCGGTACCTACTCCCCACTGACCTATCTCTGTTAAAAGGGAATGAGAGATTATACGAGATTCTAAAGATGTGTACTTAGGTATAACGGATTATTTTGTGAATGAATAACACTTTTTTGATTCAATTTTATTTT
This sequence comes from Hesperophylax magnus, assembly GCA_026573805.1. NCBI lineage: Eukaryota > Metazoa > Arthropoda > Insecta > Trichoptera > Limnephilidae > Hesperophylax > Hesperophylax magnus. Next base: position 10,332,139 of record JAIUSX010000072.1, read on the forward strand.
AATGAACCTCGTGTGTACCTACATTATTAATATTTCGGTAGGTACATATGTCTTTAATTGTACTCCAGTATTTTCACCTATAAAAATATAATTCAATAACAAAATTTGGGATTGCATTTCACAAATCACTCACCTTATACGTGTAACCGTGAAAAATTGAAAACGGCACTAAAATTTAAAGACAATTTTTTTTTTCGTTTTTATTTATTTATAAAAATTTAAATGATTACAGTTTTTTGTTTTCTGCAGCCAACATACTAGGCACATGTCCGTATTATAATCCGAATTAATTTAGTCAGAGTTTAAACATCTTCATTATTAACCACTAGTACCTACCTACGTAACCATATATATTGGCCTGCTAACATACGTCATACGCAAAATGAATCGTCGGGCAAATATACTAAAGTCGTAGTTTATGCAACTCATTGCATTGCTGGGTTCACGTGATGTCATTCAATTCACAGTTTTGCGGTCGGACGTCGGAATTTAACATGATATTTTGAGGGGAATTGGAATGTTCGTAAGGGTATATCAAATTCCAACTTCGTGAGTGTGATTCGCACTTAATTTCCACCCAAAATTATAATAATTTGCTATTATTGACGTGTAATAACGCTATTAATAGTGGCGGGACTATACTATACTACTTATTCCGATCTTCGTTAATCTAATTACCATAAGATTCGTAGTAAAAAAATTACTGATTTTTATTGAATCTTTTGGATTATTTTTCAGATTACATTTGTTTGCAGTATCCAATATTTTGCCACGGATCATACGTACACTTATCTACGTTGGTATCATTCAGAAGAGAGATAAATCTCGTCTCCAACATCGCCGTGAGCCATGAGGGTCGAACCGAAAGAACAGACCGATAAAGGTCTTGGTAATATTCATTTAATGTCTGAGCGATAAATGAACGTTAATGTATTCGCAGAATAGCAAACCCGGCATACATCTTTCTAATTGATGGAAGTTAATCACCTAAATAATAATAACTTAATGAATTAAGGAGATACGGTTTCGTTTGACAGAATAAAAATAATTATATTTATATTCTTACTGGTAACACAATAGAAAGAAGAATGATTTTCGATATCTTTTCCACAAAAACTAAGCCGAATAAATCATTATCCTATGTTTTGTATAGAAATCTTCCTACTGATTTGCATTGTTCCTAACGACATGTGTTTTGGAACATATGCGAAATGTAGCAGACAGACTCGATTATTCCTAGAAATGGTTTCATACCATAACGAAGAGTGTGATTTTTTGCCGTCTTGGATCCCTTTTCACATCTGGTCACGGGGCAGTGCGTTATTTCACTTAATTATTATTTGGACGAGTCCAGATATCCTATTTCATGTTAAAAAAAATAATACAAAGACAAAACTAGGAATAAGAATCTGCTGAAATTTAAACATAATTAAGATTTTACAAAGCGAAACAAGCTTACATCATATATTAATTTCTACCGCTGGTCTATTATTAATACTTCGCTTCTGTTCACTAAGATACCTACCTAATCCTTGAAACCAATCATTGTAAATTATTGTAGCTCACACATAAGCGACCTATTCTTAAATAATTTTTTACTTTTTTTACCTCGCGGTTTATTTTGCTATCACGTACGGTTCTTCCGAAGATGATCTTCTTTTGACGCAACGAACATTTCAAATTGTCAAAATTTGCCAATCGTATGTAGGCTTAATATTGCGTATGAACTGTAAGTGCTATTACTTCATGAAGTATGAATATGTTACGCGTACAGTTGACAAACATACCGTCTGCTTTCGACATCCATATTGCATTCTGTCTCCAATTTAACGTAACGTGCAAACACGATATAATTGTTCGGGATGGATTTGCTACACGAAATAGGTAGGCACTCAGTTCAAGTTAGACCATCATACTGATAAGTTTACTATGAACATAATGGTTAGTACTTCCATGTAAAAAATTAATGACTTCGTATGCAAGATTCCCTAATAATAGCTATTGGCTGCGTATTGCCCCCTTTCCATGAAAGTAATTTGCTAATTATACTTTTTACAAAAACATCTTAACTGCTTTTGGTAGGCAGTAATAGGAATAGAGCTATTAAAATAACAGGACATTTTATTTATTATTGTGGTTTAGGTATAATTAAACAATGTTATTGACATAAGCCAATAAATTTATGAGGTTTAATCGAGACCCTCATTAGTCTAATTGCCATTTGTATCATTACACATATTTCTGTGGAAATACGCTTTGACTAAGAATGACTCACAATCGTAAAGTTCATCCTAAGAAAGTATATATAAGTAAATTTCAAAAATAACATAACAGCCTACCAACATTTAAAAACCCAAAATTTTCGTAGCCTGAAGAGATTTCAATGGGCGGTGAAGCGTGAAACCCCGCGTTTTACTGCAAGGATTCGCGTCTCTTTAAATTTATGTTCAGTCAGTCGAACGACGAGAAAAATGTCTTTAATTTATACTATCGTACATAGGGCTGTCTGCGTTTACTTTCTTCTTTTTTACCAAGTAGCCCTTTTGTATTTGACACTCTCACTTGACTCTCAAGGGTTTCACATGAAGGTGGGCGAGAGGAGAACGAGAAACTGACGATTTAGACGGGGAGGAAAAAACCTGATTTGACAAGTCCGTCTCGGAGTATTGGAATTTTAATAGCGGCCTCTTTTGTAGAATGCATTTGATACAAAAATTGCCGGTAGATAAATGCATGAATTTAAACCGTCGATCGAATCGATAGCAATTAATTTCCAAAGAAACCTATGTAGTATGTAGAGGGAATTTAACTTTTATTTTTAGTGAAGGAAGTATAAATCTACTAACTATATATTTATTACACTTATGGCTCTCCAATGTTTCCACAATGAGTCATTTCGGGAAATCAGAAGTAACACTCAGCTTTGGTAACAAAATAACCCATGTGAAAAGAAGCAGTCTTTTCGTACATTTTTGTGAGGTCAAAAATACCTTCACAATATACTTAGTTGATCAAAAAGTAATCTAGAAAAAATTGTAATTTAAGATTAGATTCCGTTTAAGTGGAGAGCAGGTTTAAGAATTTTCAAGATGGAAATGGATGCTTACCATCTCTCCTGTCCCTTCTGTCCTTAAGGAGCGGTAGGGGTTCCCCGTCATCCAGCGGAGATCCCGGACACAGTCCCTGGTCATCCTTGGCCAGCAGGCCCTGCGACTCCTGGAGTCTCAGCTGCTGCTGATGCAGCCTGTTCTTGATGAGGAAGATCTTCGGCATCTTGTCTCAAAGAAAAATCCACAGCAATCACAAAAATCCCACCACTAAATCCTTCACAATGCACAAAATTCGTTTATAATAGTTTCACAAAAACAACAATGTCACGATCACAACAAAAAGTTAATGTTTTTATCCTTTGAGAATGTTGGTAAATTTGAGAAATACACAATGGGCGACATCCATTACAACGGGACTGTCGAGTCTGATCAACATTTTTATCACTTAATATTAAAGTTCACAAAAGCACAGCTTTTTTTTCAAAGTGTGATGAAACGCAAAGTGTTCTTAGGGTTCAAGAACAACAAGTGTCTGGCTAACTGGTACTGTTGACTGAATGAACTGAACGGAACAACCGGAAGTGTGTGTTGGTGTCGACGTGTATGCGATGCGGCCCGGCGGAGCGCTAGCTGAAGACTGCGGCAGCGGGTTTGTGCGGGCCCCGGTGCTAGCGGTACCCGGGAGGGGGCGGGGGGAGCAGGTAGCACCGTTGTTGGACCGCCCGCCCCCGCCAAAACGGCAAAGGCAGGTTGAAGAGGGGGTAACGTTGGAGTTGCGTTCAAATGATATCGGTATATTGCGGTATAATCCGTTTCTTTCAGAATTATATTGTTTCTTTCAGCGGTTTTTCAATTTTACATAATTTTTTTAACCGAACCGAACCCACTTGATTTAGATACAGGGTTTTTCAATTACATAATTAGGTTTAACTTAAATTAACCGATAGTTTATATGCGTGTGTTTAGCGTAGATATCTACCTACTTTTGCATGGACGTTTAGACATTATGTTTTTTAAACGCACAGGCAACTGTATATTTATAATTTTACGTCGGCGAGTTGTTATTTTTGCAATAACGGCGCTATTTAAATCATCAAAATATTACTGTTAAGAATTTTTTCTCATCTTTTATAATTGACGTCAGGCTATGCGAAAAAAAGATTACACCACGTTCTTGGATTAAAAATAACCTTTTGATGGATTTCTTACTATTTCAACTAATAGTCCTAATTGTCCAATTATTGTCGCTGTTCATTTCTGTAATACGTTTATAACATAATATTAATATGGCTTTCCCCATATCTAATATAAACCATTTCCATAATCCAATCTCAATAATTCGGCAGAGCATCATAATATTGCGTAATTAATTTATTATTACGTATAAATAAGCACGTAACGTTACGCCGGGACAAAGTGGTACCGTTGGCCACATTACAGGTTCACTGTTTGCTAGCTTGTTTGTTTGCTGGCTGCGTTGGGCCGAGTGGAGTAGAGGAATAGAGCCTCTGTCGTCCGTGGTCCGTAGTCCGCGGTCCGCTCTCAGTCCGCTAGAAGGAGTACAGACACAGACCGCGCGGTGCGGTCTCGAGCGGGATGAACGGGCCGCGGTTGGTCGGTTATTCCGCCCCCCTCCCACTCCTCACCCACTGAACTTCACACACACAGCCTTCAGCATACAACTAGCTCCTGCGCGGACTTGGAATTAAAATAATAATCACATTTATCAACTCTCTAGGTCTTGGATTTCAGCCTTATTTTGATAAAAATTATATGGATATATTTTTTCTATTATTGTAAAAAGCAATCACTTTGTGGTTTGACATATTTAATAAAATAAAATAATAAAAAAACCACGAGTTTTAATAATTTAAAAAAAAAAAAATCTAAAAAAAATTCAATTTTTTTATATACCTATAAGCTCACACTTTGTACTTCTTATCTAGTAATAATTTGTACCCTGAAGATGCTTGAGTAAAGCGAAAACGGTCGGTTATAAAAATTATTAAAAACTCGTGGTTTTAAAACAAAAAGTATTTTATTTTATTTTATTAAATATTTTTTCTACTTCTTTGAACTTAATATTGACTAACTAACCATTCAAATTTTCTCCACAGGGGTAGGCAGAGAGGACGGACTGCCAAACAACTCTTGGCACACACTCCTTACCTCATAACTCACACAGTGTCTCATACCAACTCTTCTATTATTTTGACTCATGACGTGGCCGACTCAAGTTTCTGATTCATTTGATCGTCTCTTCCTCGGGAATATTTTTTTTAAACATATAATTGATATCAATTTCCATATCGGATTGAATTTTTATGCTTTTTTCCAAATAGATACTTATGAAATTTATTTTGAATTAATCACAATTGGTGTTGTTTTTGAACATATTCGATATGTTTTTTTTAAGAGGATGAAAATATGTCGATGTAAATAGTTTCTTTCCACGTCTCTATTTAAACCTAAAGGATATTTGAAAGGAAAAGCACCCAATCTTCATGTAGGAAAACAGGACTATTATATTATATTTATATTTTATATATCCAATATAAATCTATATGACGGTAGATTACATATTATGGAGTAAAAATTAGCTTTTTTAATTCAGTCTAAAAATTTAGACGACCGAAAAATGAGTTTCAAATCAATTTTTTTATCACTTCATGGAAACGACGCCATATAAATTAGCCAAATATTATCATTTAACAATTTATGGCCTACTAGTAATGCAAGTTTTAATGGAAGTGATAATTGCTTATCTTGTTCAAAGTAATCAATACATCTGAAAAAAATCACATTTTCTAAGGCTACTGCTAGTAGAATTTCCAGGTACCCGTGCGATTTGTCCTTTTGACCCAAAAATGCTGAGACATCGTCAATAGCGCGCAGGACATCATATTGAGGTCAAATCAAAGAAACGTATAACGCGCTTCACAGAACCGCCCGTACTGGTATTGCTTACACCCACACCCACACACACACACACACACACACTAACCACACTCCTTACAATCCTTACACAAGGGTTGACCATTTGTATAATACGGCCAGGCCTGTCGGTGTATTTGTGTAAACAGCCTCTCGGTAAAATATCCAATAAAACATTTATGGCTTTGTTGCCTTTCTTGCACGGCTTTGTACGTGCAAGTCCCAAAGAGAGAAAAAATAAAAAATCCTTTCTTTAAAATCCCCCCTTCAGTAGAAAGGGTAGTAGCATTTGTAGGTATAATTATTTGCGTGGTACCGATAAAAAAGCCCTTAATTTATTTTATGATTACTGCCAGTTTCAACCCTTCTGGCAGGTCTGGACCGAAGGAAGATAATGCGAGATGTTGAAATTATGTAGGAATGCGCACCAATACTAGCGCTCATGTACCGTGAATACAAAATCCGAAGGACGTAGGTTCTTTGGGAAGCATTTAGGAGAAATTTTATTGAAAGAAAACGCAAGTGTCAGAACATCTCGCGATAGTAAAAGGAGGCACATTGTTTCTAAGTATCTCCCATTCTGTCATTCACAACTAAATTAAGATTAGATTTCACATAGAAACATCGAAAACTCACCCGCCTTACAGAATTTAACTAATTTTTTTATGTGAGTCCCAACTAATCACCACTGTCCAAAGCCAGTAGGACTATGGCATCACCATTTTAGTATGCTGTGAGAGTGGATGGGAGTGGGAAGGGAAGAAAAGAGGGAAGAGGTAGATTGAGAATAATAATAATAATAATAATTGGATAATTTGTATAGCGCCGTTTTTGTGAAAAATCACCTCAAGGGCGCTGTACAATTTATTTCCTAGGATCTACATTTGTTATTTAGACCAACTGTGCCAGCACGAGGTTCGTCATCCGTTCAGGCATGTGTCTGCCGCCAATATAGCGCTGACATGTGTCTGCTGCCAATAAAGAGCGCTGACACAACATCCTCCCATAGACAACAAACCTTGGCAGCACCGCTGTGACGCTCGACGAAGACAGCAGATGGAGACTCTGCTGCAAGAGTCCTAGGTAGCGAAGGAACTGTACCAGCTGCTGCAGGGAGAGAGACTACCCCGTCCACCAAATGTGCCAGCACGAGGCTCGTCATCCGTTCAGGCATGTGTCCGCCGCTAATATAGCGCTGACATGTGTCTGCTGCCAATAAAGAGCGCCGACACAACATCCTCACATAGATAACAGACCTTGGCGGCACCGCTGTGCAAAATCACCTCATCCTAGTTTACCTTAGTCTCTCCAGTCACCTCCCAGCCTTTCATGCCACCTAGTGCATCCTCTCGACCCTTTCAGACTCCTTCCTGGCTCCAATACATTCTTTCTATTGTCGTGATCCGACGATTTCACACCTCTGTCTCAGACCCTTAGGGCTCGCTTATCGCAGGCTATCATAAGCAAAATATTGAACCAAAGTCAAAGTGAAGTTTATGTGTGTCATCTGTAACAAAATACATAAACAAAAACAGAAAATAAAAACAAAAAATTTAAATAAAATATGTACCGGGATATTCAGATTTCTGCAAAAGAAATTGCTCAAAAAATAAGCCATGCCTTCAAAAAATTTAACAAAAAATCGTGTGACTAGTGCCCTAGTTTTTAGAAATCCGAATTTTTGGCGATGTTCTAAAAATATCTGCTACCTATGTAAGAAAAAACACCTGGCGGAAGGTAAGCATCGAAAGTCGCAAAAATAAAAAAAGTATAGTTTTTAGAAATGCGGTTACGCCATTACCCGTAAGAAAAACTACAATAATCCTTCTGATGTTCTCCGGATCAGCCGGAGCGTTCACACGCCCGCGCGGGCCGCGGACCGAAGCGGGTCAGGCATGGGGCGGGGGTGGGCGGTATTGCGATGGGGGGGAGGGAGGGGGCAACAACCACTGCCAAGATCACGGCGAACGGGCGAACTTCACGCCGCAGTGGATTCGGCGCAGTGATAACGAACCTAGGTACCAATATGTTGAATTAATAATTATATTTCTGATTCGGTTTAATTATAGGCAGCCATCCAGACGCGATGATTTAACAGATGAGATAAACTGTTCCAGAACCAAATCCTTGAGAACCTCGGTTGGTAACATTTTTTTCAATTAGGTACATTTAAAAATGTATAAACCAAGCGTGCACCCGCTTGTAACAGATAAAATGCACTGTAAATTCACATTGATTTTCTACTCAGTGCTTTTCGTGTTCGTCTGAAAGTCTGCTAACCACTAATCGGAATAAGGAGTCGATATTGCGCTAGATAATCGTTACCAATATGAGTATATTTTTTAAGGTTGAAAAATAAGACTTAGCACTAAGCCCAGTGTTCATAATAACTCTTATATCTTATTCAAATTAAATTGATTTCATGCTCATTTTATCGTGCAATGTCTTCCTAAGATTAAAATTCGTGCACACATTCATTTGCAAACAGTAAAAATTCATTCTTTCATCGTATTTCCGCCAAAAGACTACGGCACTTAGTTTTAAAATTAAAGTTTTATTGTTATCCTACGATTTAGACTTCGTTAGCAAAAAAAAAGAGAGAAAAAGAATTTATTATTGCATGTTAGAAAAAAATTGTCCGCCAGGATCGTTATCTATAGAATTAGTCAACAAGAATATTATAACTAACGTGTAATTCCTTTCTTGAGCCAAATTTATAAATTCCCACACTTTTATCAGAATTGAGTATCACGAATCAACTGTTCACGACAGCTGTATATTTTCGCCGTCACAAGGAAGGCTTTGCTTCGTCGCCGACTGGCTATACCACGGGCGGTCGGCAATCTCGCTTCGTGCTTTTCCGATTCCGCCCGAGCGAGTTCGTGCGTGCTCGGCTCAGCGATCACGGATTGTGTAATATCCGACCGCAGCAGCCAGGGCCCAGAGCGCTTGCGCAAGACTTGTCTCGGTCCGATCAGATTCTTTGCCAAGTTTAATGATGACTGTACAGAAATACTGAGGTCTTGTCTGGGGGTGACTACACCAGCGCTAGCGCACTCGACGCGTACTTAACTTCAACCATCTCCCCGTTGAATTATGTCTATAAATACTTAGTTAAAATCTGTACCGCCATCTAAAGAAACAAACTAAGAAAAATAGTATTAATTTATGCCAACAGGTTTATCAGGACATACTTACCCGATAAAATCCAGTGATTCCCGAGTATATTTGGATTAAAACTATAAATATAGATAAAACATTATAAAAAATTAATAGGTATTGGGCAGTAAGGGTTGGGCGAGGGGTCGGGCACGTACTCGGCTGAGTGACCGTCACTGGTCACTATAAAGATTGTTTTTTCAAATTTGAATAAACAAAAATATTTTACTGAAAACCGTCATTTTGGTTGGTCATTTAGGTACATTTTTTACTCCAAGTAAGCTCAGGAACCAGTGGAAAATATTTGTCGGGTACATCCTGATAAATCCTGTAAACGTAATTTTCAAGGATGCTGTATTGCATTAATTTGACTTTATAGGGTTGTGAAACTGGGCTAGAAGAAACTCTGTTATAAGAGGGAGTTTGCATAAAAGGCAACAGGTCCTTCTACAGCCACTCACTGTGCAAAATAGCATGCTTTTAAAGCGACCCGTTCTCATGCGTGAAATGTCATACTTGCATGAATAGGTACTAATGCATGTTTGCTTGCATGTTTCCTAAATTATTCCCTGCTGCTGAGGATATAATTGACTTAACAATACAGTTTTATTACCTTAAGGCGATGCCATACGTAGTAATGCAAAATCATGTGTTTTTGGTTTGAAAATTTGGTAGCCTAGAAATGTTTCAGATGCTTTAATTAAATACTGCGAGTAGAATACATCTTGGCCTTTGAAATAATCGAGTATTTTTTAGATAAGTCTTTTTATAAGCCCAGAAAAAAATATTGTTAAGGCCTATGAAAACTGCTTAAAAGTTCAAAATCTCCTACTTACGAACCCATTATCGGTTATAATTTTATTGTATAATGTGGAAAATTAAGTTATTTATAAAATGATCGAAAAAAAAAATAATATTTATGCCTGAACATCCACAAAATAAAATAAAAGGCACTTTTTGGCCATGTTTTCTTCTTGCATGAATGAAAACAGGCAGTTGGTGTTAAGCGGGAATTTAAACCTTATCGCCATCTATGTAAGGGTTGTTATTGATAGCGGCTCAATTTAAAATATTACACGACGTAGTGCATCGCCTTAAATTATTTAAAATACATATTTAATCACAAATTAAAGCATTAACTATAATACTTACGCTTGGCAATGGTTCTCTGACACTGTTCTTTGGTTTCAAGAATTACTAATCCTCCGTACTCCCAAAGGTACCTTCACCAGTGCTATTCGATGAAATATATGAATTAAAGCAGCTGTGTTTAATTTGTTGTCAAAACATAATTTAATTTAATAATCTTCCTTTGACTAACTTTGAACTTTATGAAAACGAAAAGTGTTTCACTATTATCGGTTGTTCGATGTTAGACTGTTGGGAGCGTTGACGGTCAAATTGGACTAATTGGAGGTAAAAAAGTGAAACCATTTATATTTCATATAAATAAAATACTTAAATTGACGGGGATGATTTGAATTATCGACAAGTCAGTTCCAATTTTGATAATGGCAATTAAAATAATTATCTGTTAAAATTATTATATTGTGGGTTATTAATTATTATATCTCCAAAAAAACACTTTGAAATAGATGGCAATAAAGATCAAAGCAAAAGTAATAGTGTTCATTGAACCGGATCTACAATGGAAATTAGTATTTTTAGGGCCTTACTAATCAAAGTTCTAATACCGTGATCGTTATTTGTAAAAAAAAGTCTGTTGACATTTATTTTTTCATTATCTTAACTTTGCCAAACTCCAACCAAATAAAATATTTTAATAATAGTAAAGAAATTGTGTTGATCTTTTGTAGTTCATTGTTCAAGCCCAAACACGTAGGAAAACCGCGATATGCGAATGGCTGTGTATTTTAACATACGAGGATATACATAATATTGAATTTATATGAAATTATCAATAAATCAAATACAGCCTTGCTAACATTTTTGCCATTATTTTAACAGTTTCCAAACCACAACATCTTTCTGCCAAGTGACATGCGGGGTGTACCTGGGCAGCCGGAAGATACCTGCCTACGTATCCACGGACAGAATAATTATATTGGATAAAGATTTTAACTAGTTGTTCTGTAAATAGTAAACCTCGTTCAAAAAATGAACCAAAATTTCTTATTTTTCTTTAGATTTCTAAGTAAATACTTAAATACTCACCTACTTAATATTAAACCGTACATTTTAAGTGATATTTTTTTATAATAAAGTTTATTAAAAGAAACGTCACTAATTCCTTTTTCAAACTTTTTCAGGCAGGTAGGTACCATGATATTTAAATGTGGTTGAAAGTCCGAATAAACATGTAGATTTTACACATGAACACAGATTTGACCGCCGACCCGGGGACCATTTATTGGATAACCAAAACCTCTGCTACAGGTCACCCCAAGTGGTTCAATAGGTTTGGTGATTTAGCAGTGAAGCCCGGGTTCATCAGGTGAGGTGTGTTCAGGATACACCGGTCCACCAGCTGCTTGGCGTATCAGATCGGGAGAGGCTGGTTTGGGGAGACCCTTTGACCTCTATCGACTCCATAGCCTTACGCCAAATCAGCGGGATATATTTTGATATGTCCGTTACTTTTGGACACACTGATCCCTAGATTCCTAGACAACCCTCATACCTTTTATCTTCCCAGAAGTTCCTCTTCATCCTTTCCTTAAGTACTCTCTCCACACAGCATCCCCAAAGATGACATAGGTCCTGAGGGAAATTATTTTCATCAGGACCTCCTGTGCGGGGTTAAAGTAAAAAAGCAAATCTTTTCTGAACCACAGTCGAAGTTAGCCATTTTTTTTCGTAGTGCGGATTGATGAACAAGAAAGTTGTTGCAACGGAACAAACAAACAAATTTACAGAGAGAAGACACTCTAAACGGTCAATTTGAAGTAGAACTTCGCTACACTTAATCAATTAAAAAAAATTGTGTTAGTTGATTTATAAAGCACAATGATATAATATGGACATTCTACTAACAAGTGGCGAGTAGTGGTTTTTTAGATTTATTGTTTTGGTTGAGGTTTTGGTGACCATTTTTAACTGGCATAATAAAATATTTCAGATTAGATTAAAATTAAAATAAATTAGCAAATGGTAGTTAAGTTGGACCCTACTTGAAAAAACCAAAACAACAAACGAGAATATAATCCGCCCACACCGGGCAGCCAGCCCACTGGGAGCTTCCATGTTCCATACAAAACACGCCGTTAGATAGAATTATGCACACCACCTTGACCCCAAACCTTCCCGCTGGCTGCTGCTAGGCCATTCAGCTATTATACTGCCTGACTGACATTCTGACAGACGTCGCTAAACATCGCATAATCGAGATTAAATTATAATGTCCGCTCATTCCGTGTTAATCTGTTTTGCGTGTTATTCTTCTAAGAAAACGGTTTTAATAATGTTATAATATTATAACAATACGATCCCCGAGACAGGTTCGCAATAACGTCTCCTTTCGCTTGAAGCGAATGTAAAAATATAGAGATGTTACAGTGAATAGTACACCTATAAATATTTATTGCCTAAGTGTACAACCTTTATCAGCAGGGAAAATACTTATCGATATAAAATATTGCTTATTCATTTAAAATCTGGTCAGATTATTGGATTTACTCTCAAGAACGGGACTGCAGGCTTTAAACGAATGAATTGACACTTTACTCAATTTTTTTCCTCGCAGAACGCGAATGTGTTGTGCGGACGGTGGAACACATATTCATAAAAATACTTCATCAATTAGGAAAAGAATTCCTCCATGAACACGTTTTTCGATATATTCTGAATAGACTCATATTTTACCTTTAAAGAACGAAATTTATTTCCACCAAGGGAATAATAACATAACTCATTATTAAATATTTATTTTAGCTTTTATTTTTCTTTTGTATATATTCTATTGTATAATTGTTCCGCTAAATTATTATACTTTAACCGATAATATATCACATATTTATAAAAGCCTGTACGAGCGTATATTATAAATAAACAAAGAGTTAGATCCTATAACTCTAAGAGAGGAAGTTTTCAACATATTGAAAGATTTTGTTATTTTTTACACAGCATGAACATAATACTTAGAAAAACATTTATTTTCCACGTTCACCTACTAATGAAGCCTAGTGGTTAATAATGTTATTAATGATTTAAAAAAAATATATTTGCGTTATTAAATGTATACCAAATAAATTTAAAATGCTTATTTTTAATATTAGGTGAAAAAAAACTACTATACAAGATACATTCGGTTCTTTGGGAACTAAATTAATATTGTTTTTCATTGTGTTCAGGAAATACGTAGGTACTCAAATAAAACCTTTCCTGCCTAGCAACAAGTCACGACCCAGAACTACGTATTAAAATCGTGATATATAAATAACAGCTCTGTCGCGAATAAAACTAACTTTGATAACTTCATTAATTTTTGACGTGACAATAAAAAGCGGACATTTAAAAAAAAGGTGTTGATTAGTTTTTACATAGGTAAGTTTCAACATTCTACCTGTACCCAATTACCTGTTAATGAATTTAGCACGAAATTCTTTAGCGAAATGTGGGCACATGTCTAAAAAACAAACAAACTTTGAATAAAATCGCGGTCAAATTTGTTAGTCAAATTGGTCTATAATTACTATGCATATTCACCTGTCGTTGTTTGAGGTTTGAGCAGCTCTCATAAATATAATTTGGTCAATTTCTATTGGCTTGCGCCCTTGTGCGAGGGGTTTCGCGTGTTACCGTAAGTTGTAATCTTTGGGTAACCTGATTTTTGTTCTTATTTGGACCTACTTTACTGTATTACCTACCTATGTTTGTACAATATATGGGGCCCCGTCCCTTCGCCGTCATACACCTGTCAATGTTACCCCTATCATTTTTGGAATAATGAGCAACCTGTGTGACTTAGATATAATATGTACCTTCTTATTCATATAAACCGCAGGAAGGTACTACATAACATGAATATGTACTATTAAAGCAGTGGCGTGCTGTTTTTAAACTGACCTTTGTTGATAAAAATACATTTATAACTATATCCCTTGTTCAAGAAAATCTCGAAAACCTGGAAAAAGAACGCTTCGCAGAATACAGAAATAGTTTTTCTGAAAGCATATTGTTTAAAATTTAGTAAAACTTTAGGTATTTATGTCGGAATATTATTATGTTACTAAAACTCGCGCATTTTATATTCTGACATTTAAGTAGAGTTTTTGTCTTGTTTTTAAGAAATTATTATTTATAAGAGCTGTAGATCCATTTTGAAAAAGTCCATCAAACTTTATCGTGAACATCACAGTACCCAGATCTAACAGCGTGCAGTACCCAGTCGAACGATGGCTACCCATATTTAGGTCTCATCGCTGTTGGCCTTGAGCGATGGCTGTGTAAATTTGATACCCTTTTTTCGACGATTTTTTCGAATTTATTATAGAATTTCTCCAAACAGTTCAATCATAAAACCTTCAAATGTGAAATAAACGATGAAGTTTGGGTAGATTCATTGGCTTTAAACTACAGTAAGTAGGTACCTATATAAATATTCAGAGAGATAATTTTTTGAATGAGCTCGGTAATGAATCCAATGGATCCAAAACCGAATGCCAGGAAATCATCTCCATCCTTCAAGGCATATATTTTGGAAATACTCCATTCCTCGAGTGGTTAATTCAATGAAAAATTAAAGCCAAAAATTCTTGCGCTGCTCAGGAACCGAACACGCAACATCTCTATTGGAAGATCAAGGCTTCACCGGCTACACCATAAATGGAGTTCGAAAGGTAATATTCACATTTTCCTTTATTTCGTTTGATAAGTTACGAGGTAAAAAGAAGAACGTTATCTTAACATATGTGATGTCTAAAATAATAATAATACCATAATATTATTTGCATGTTGCATGCAATGTGTTCTTCAGGGAGTTTCTTGTTCTACAAAGAGCTGGCCGATCTGAGAACTCTTTCGTTCGAAAAGTAACCAGCAAACAGGTTTGGAAAAAGGAACCAAAAGACATTCTGGAGACGACCGCCATGTCCACGTCCAAGTCCAGGTTTAGTTATTCGGGGCAGGTGTTCTCATCAATTAACCAACTTAAGGCGCCAACTTTTTGTCTTTGCAACTTGCAACGTTCCACTGGCGTGGCTATCGGAGTGGCAATTCTCATGTTCCAGTGGACTTTACAAGGAATAAGACTCAGCACATCAGTCCTTTATTTACTTTAAACTTAAATAAATTACTAATCTTAAATTATTACCGCTTACACACTTACTTAGATTCGATAGCTTTTAACACTCTTAGATGGTGAACACCAAATAAAAGCTACTTCTAGTAAAAACATAATCATCCTTACTAATAAATATGGGGCAAATTTTATGCAATTGAAAAAAAAACTGTTTTTGTGAAAACCTTAAAGTTATATATTTTTTTAAATTTTAAAATTTTATTGTTTGTACAGTAGATGGTAGTTTATTTGTTGTATAATCTTGAAATTTCTCATCGAATTTCAAAAAGGAATTTAAATATTTTTTCTTTTTGATGATGTCGTAAAAACAAATACCCTTTTTAGAAAATAGATATAATATCCTTTTAAATTTTTGTATTTTAAATATATTTCAATATTTATAAACTGGAATATATTTATTTCAAACATAAACAAATTGAAAGAAAAAACCACATATGTTTTTACTCAAAGCAATCCTTTTAGTTAGGGAATCTGCTAGTTCTGTGACATTACGTTTATCTCGTGTATACAATTAAAAAAATCCCAGAAGATTACCAAAATATGACATTTTGGATTCATTGTACAATTAAAAACACTAAATATTCTTAATCTTGATGCTCACCACTCTTCTAGACACAAGCGCCAGCTTCTATAGAAGAGGAACAGCAGTGAAAACTAATTTTAGTTAACATTATTGATTATGCTCTGTAATTCTATTACACTGTAAATTAATTAATTATTTAATAAATAAATACATTGTTAAAAAAAAATTGTTTGCGTAATACAAACGTTGATTAAATATATTTTTATTTACCTCCACAAGCATAAAGCATTACAAAATGGATATTTTGGTATTCACGCGGTAACACTCAATTAAAAAAATATTCAGAATTAATATAATTTTATCAAGATGGGAACTTCGTTAGTCTGTCTGCCATAATGTGATGTTGCCAGCTCTTTCGCAACCAGTTAAAGATTTTTTTTTAATAATTTGAAACAGAAATTATACAGTCTTTAGTCAATGTGTAACTAAAACACCGTTTACCAGTTGGGAAGTATTTTTTTTATTAGTAAGGCTGAAAATGTTTTGATGTAAATAACAACAGCTGACGTCACACCCATGATGGATTAGATTATTTACAACACAATAAATTACTAAGTCAGGATATAATACGTAGTTTACTGATAGCGGTAGGTGTCTTGATAGGTTTTATTGTAGATCAAGGAAATCAACCCGTTTGCCTACATTTTAATCGTATGAAATGTAGCTATTTGTATGTTATTATAAATAATATAGGTGCAAGGATTCGTATAAATATTTTTACTATATAGTAGCTTTTTTATAATGATTATTAAAAAAAATTATAATGTTATTGAACTTAAAAAAAGTTGTGTTTTGTTATTACTGAGTAGATACTCGTAGCACATTATAATATATATTATACTAGTCCAGACCCGTTAATCACGGGATATTATGATTGTAAGGTTTGTGAAATTGAAAGTATTTGAAAAAAAAAAAAAATTAATAAGGACAAACCTTGTTAATTCCATGGAATAAAGAATAACATAAGGAGTGTCTTTTGGGCGTTTCGTGATTAAAATATTTGCCGAATCGAAGGCTTAATCGTTTATAAAACTGTGTTTAAGAAATTCAAATGGGATGAAGATCTACGGTGTCAGGCAAGTGTAAGTAGATGGAGCGCTGGGCTATTGGGATAAATGGAACCCTTGTTAAAATTCAAATTTTTATGGGAGGCATAGTGTTATTCTTTATTCTATGATAAATTTAGAGATCATCAGAAATTTACCTTTCTAACGAACACCTTTTACTAACGAATTAATATATCTGACCAAAATTTAAACAAAAGAAATACACATTACATATATAGAATTTTTAATTAATTATTTAAGAAGCAATGTAAAATAATGGTTTTTTTCTGAGGGTCTAGGGTCGAAAGCTTATTTTTTTTCAGACTTCCAACCTTTACAATATAAAATGAAAATATCTTTTGGAGCACCTTTTGCAAAGATAAGGTCTTTTTTAAAGACCCGCTATCTCGCGAGATTAGAAGACAGCATAGATATACCACTAGTAGTAAGAAAAAAAGATACACATTCGTTGTTGCTATCTAGGCTATATAAGTTTAAACCAAGCCGCGCTAAGCCCGATATTCCAACCAAAGCGAGCTTAAAAGCAACTGATAAACCGGGAAAAAAACCAAGTAAATCCATGAGCTGTACCACAAAAGTGTGCACATAAACTTGGAGCGCTAGGTAGGAACGAGGTAATCATATATAATGTAGTAAAGGGTACGTACCGGCATTAACAAAAAGAAATAAGCATAATACGAATGCTCTTTATATTGCATTCATTCTCAGATAATGACTCCGCATACATCATTACGAACAATTGACTCAGTTTGCTCTTGGTATTTGCATTAACTGCATTATTATTTGCATTAGAAATGCAAGCTGCAGTTCTTAGGGGCTCTGCAAGGCGTAGAGGTATTTAGAATACTGCGAACTGCTTTGGAATACGGTACCAATGCCAAGGTCAATGCGAATGCGTTAATGCCGAGAATATGAAATACAGATCCCTGCAATTACATTAATCACTGATACATCAAGTACTAGATTCTACACAGCAGGCTGTAGACGTAACTAGATATACTCACACTAGTAAAGACTCCACCTCACGGAGGCTATTGGCGACATCTGCTCTATACGATTAGGAACTGTTACTTGATTACACCAATTTTCAATATGGCGAGCGTATTTTCGGACAACGAATAGCCTAATAAAATAGGATCTCGTATCCTATCCATCGGCTGTTCAAATCCATGATTCATATCCAACATATTATTATCTAATCATAATATAAAACGCCCGTGTGAAACAAGCATATGAAATGTTCACTAATTATTATCCATTAATAATACAACATGTGTTCATTTGGAAGCTGAGAATCATTAAGGAACTTTATTTGGTATTTAAACTGTGGTGGTTTTAAAACAGGCTTTGCATTAAGCGGGATCAATGATCAAAGTGCTGGGATCAAGGCCCCATCCAGTGATTTTTTAAACTTATGATCAATTGATATATGTTTAAACACAACGACCATGAAAAGGCATTAGAAAATAACCGATTTAAATTATTTTTTTACGGGAAATAAAAATAAAACTGCACGATTTAAGTCTAGGTTGAGAAATATGCGGTACTCACGCAGATTTTCAAGAGAGTTACAATTATTTGAATTATGAGAGACTTTTTTTAAAAATATTTCATTTTTAAAAATATCTCATTAATTATATAAGCTATATTATAAATGCGATTGGTTAGAACTTTACTTCTCGCGGAAAAAATTATAGAATAGATAAGTTAAGAGTTCATGAATCATAAAAATGAGATGTCACGAGTGTAATTATAGGGTAAGTTCCATTTATCTTCGCTCAAAATGCACACTGAGAATGAAATCTAGCAGCTTAAAAATCTAGCACTTAATTTAAAATTCTTAATAGAAGCTTCTAAAAGGAAAATATCACAAAAACAAGGGTTTTCCCTCAAACTTTCCGTGTCAATAAATGATTATAAGCTGCATTTTCTGTATTCATACCGTTATCTTCAGGAGTTTAATATAATGTTAGTCATTCAGTATGTCAGAGCATTCTTAAGCTCTGGGTTTACTTTTGATATGAATCATGCAAATGTAGATATGAATGCATAAAGACTTCAAGAAGAAGTACCCACAACAGTAGCTTTTACAGAATCATAACGGACAAGTAAACTATTTAAATTTATTATTGTGTCTATTTTTTTAATCATCTTAAACCTTAAGGGTGAAAATCGATAAATTTATAAGAGTATTTCAGTTTGAAAAGTATTTTTATTTTTAAAATAGAGCACCCCGTGAAAAATCACGAAAAAGTCTGAATGAGGATGTGTCTAAATTTTTTTATTTGGATGAAAATATATTAGTTTTTCGATGTCTCCAAAAATATTTTATTTATTTAAAAGCTGATTGGATTTTTAAATAAATTGAGTAAATGAAGGCATCACATAGAATCATTATTATTATTTAATTAGTTAACAATAATATGCCGTGCCCAAAGTTGCTAAATAAGATTCAATTTGATGTTTTGCTGCGCACTCCGCACGCTCTTCTGTCGTGTTCAAAGTAAATAAATGCAAAACAAACTATAAACAAAATTCTTGCTTGAACAGATTGAGTAAAAATTACAATAATATAATATCAAAATTGGACTTAACAAATTTAAAAGTCCAAATTTCTTGAGTATGTAACTTTCCAGTTGTTTATATTTATAATTCTGTTTTGAATTTGTTTTATGTAAATCCTATCTTCTTATGGTTACTAATAAATGACAACAGAGACAGTAGGTATGCACATTAAGAAAATGTCTTTCTTAATTGTTATTATTATGAGTGAGTTTTTGTTGTCGTTGTTTTATATAATTCTGTATGGAACTTAATTAATGTTATATCCCGTCTTTCATTTATTATTATATGATATATTTTATTAATACAACACCTCCAATTACACCAGAATGATCTCCATAAAATAAATGTTTTTCTTATTTTTAACGTGGTACAGTCACAAATAAGTTATTGGTTTTATTTTGGCTGTACAAAACATGTACAAACTGATAAAATATAAACTCTTGATGTCACAAGCTTTTTATCCGGCCGCAAATTTCAACAATTTTACGCTTAAATTTATAGTGCTTATTAGAAATTTTCCAAAATTCGAAAAGTTCTATCCTCAGCATGCTTTAATTAATATGATACATAAAAAAAATTGTAAATGTAAATATAATAAAAATGCTGTAGGAGTCCTCCTCATTTTCGACAAATCAGTTCCAATTTGGAAATTTTTCCTGTTAAATGTTATATTAATGGCACTTTCGATATAATAATACATCTGATTTCAAAATGATGACTGATGATTCAAATGAAAGAAAGATGAAATCAACACCGAAATTAGTATTTTTCATTCTCTTATCGATTGTGGAATAACTTGCCAGCCTATGAGTTTCTACTTATGAAATATTGGCATACAGAGCTCCGGGCCAAAAAGGCCCATTTCTCTTTCATCACGGCCTATGAGTTTCCTTTCTCTTTCAACTGGAGTATGTTCAAGACTCGGGATCATTCCTTACTTTTCTCAAGCCCCTGCATACCCATTTTCTACTGATTTATATCAAGTTCCAAAAATACATTCGTATTTACATAACTCCCTTTCAAACCATATTTGAACGCTTACTACGGGGCCTTAAAAAGATCCTTTACACGATATAACCAAATATGAATAGGAATAAATAATAAATCGGAATTACTTGCCAGCTTCTGTGTTACATCTCTGGTGCAACATGAGTCTCTTCAAGACACAAGTTCATTCCTCACTTTTCTCACCCGAGAAAAAAGATGTTCCCACGGAAAATATTTTCCCAAACTTCTCCCGCGGGGAGGTAATATTAAAAAAATCGACTGAGTTTAATCGTTTTACTTTAATAATATGTGCCACAAAAAAAAGAAATTAAATGTGATGACCACAGAAGATTTTCAAATGTTGCAAATGCTTGTGGTAAGACACCCCTGATATTGTGCAGTGATAGTAATGACGACTAGAAAATGATTTTTCGAAGAATTTAGGTATATCAGGTCACTAAAAGTAGCAGAAGTAATTTAAAGACACGCTTCATTTCTAGGTGGTGGTCTATCATCCGGGCAATACTGTATTTACTTGCGGTCGGCTCATCTAGCGAATAACGTCTCGATGGTATCTTGATATTTATGTGTAATATGGTAATCTCAACTCCACCCACGCAATAATAATATAATCTAAAGCAACGCGGTGGAAATCTCTCAAATAAATCGTATTCCACGCCATTAGTCACGGACTGGTATTACAGTTTTCCATGAATATTTCAGTACGTGGTAGTATGCAGATGCAGATTCGATGCTGCGAGCGGAGAGGCAAGGCTGAGATGACGGACTCGATCCTCCCGCGGTTTAATCAACTAGAACGGAACAAATCTACTGGTAATATCACTCTGTGGTTACATTTGTGTGGGGCAGGAATTCATCTCGAAGACCAAATCGATTCGGTAAAGAATTGGCTTTAAAAAAATAGGTCATTAGAGGTCAAATAATAGAGTGAACTGTTGTGACGAAAGTATAAAGTCCAATAACTACAAATAACTACTAATACAACTTTTGGGCAAAAAAGCTTCTTATATCATAGTATTAAACTCTACAATAAAATACCACTCTCACTCAAAAACCTCAACATTTTAACATTTAAATCTCAAATAAAAAGCTGGATACTTAATACTGGGAGATCTGAAATAGAAAATTTACTGATATCAAACGCAGACTAAAACAGAATCAACTGAACTATACCAAAAAACACTATCTTACTTATTTTAAAATTATTAAAAAACATATATATATACTACATGATATATGTTCATAATTAAATTCATATGTAACTTTGTTGTAATGTTGATTTTCTTATAATTAAATTATACATAATATGTTAATGCAATCCTCAGCACGGGAGATCCCAGTGAGGATATCATTATATCTATTTGTTACAAAAAAAGATAATAAAACACTTATTATTATTATTATCCAATTTGAAAAAATTATTGTTTGCAATTCTTCATTCCCAAACTTACTCTGATTTTCCTGATTATCTTGTTGATCCTAAGACTCCAAGGGATTATCATAAAACAAATCGTTAGAATGATTTAATTTTTATTTTTCTACCAACTCTCCTTAATTCAACGAGATTCACAATTTTTCGAATTTAGATAGAATTCTACTCTAGTTTTAACCGGATAATATAAAATATAATGTCAGTGTATACCTGTCACATCCATGCGGGAAAAATCGCTCAGTCACTAATTGTGTTTCTTTCTATTACTGATTATAATTATGGCATGAATTGATCATATGGGGAATTTTTCTGTCTGTAAGATTGTTTGTTACATTCCGGTTCCATTTCCAGATGGTGGCCATGTTGGACACTACATTTTTATCCTGCCTGAGTACGAATAACCGTGATTCCTACTACCAGCTGACATATCGGAGAAAGAAAGAAAGCACGAAGAAAGTTTGTAAAAATGGGGTTTTTTCCTAAACTATTAATGCCGTCAAAATGTTTGGAAGAAAAAAAATAATGTTCTGATTTTGATCGCTGTACTAACAATAGTTTCAATTGGCTAAAACGATCATGACATAGAAAACGCCAATGTCTGGTAAGACGGTTGCACACCCGACGAGGCAGCGTGACGTCAACGCCGCCGAACGCACGAATAAAAACGAACATGCCGTCTTGGCGGCAAATCGAAAATGGCACATTTTTGTCAAATTTTTTTTTATCGTAAATATAAAAATAAAATAAAAATATCCTCTTTATGCTAATTTTTTCAGGAATAAAAAAAAACATTGAAAATACCATATTCTTACTGAGATGGTGTATTTATGTGGCAAATTGTATAATTCCCCATTTAAAAAAAAATGTAACTTCAAATATTAATTATTTTATAAAAGTTTCTTACTATGCATTTTAATATTAAAGTTGTTTCATCCTTGTTGCACGTTCAAGTTCCAGATACAAAATATCATTTAATATTACTGTTGGTAATTAGTTGTGGTATGGAAAACGTTTTATGTGCACCAGTTTTTCAGCGAATCGTTTTCGGCACCGCTAATGAAAGGCTACAGTGTTAATGTTTATAGTCAAATAACAAATTAGAATGTTTAAGTTTTTTAGTCATTAGTTTTGAAGAACCGCTTCTTGCTTATTTATTGCTAATATTATTAATAGTTGCTCATACCATCGCATCTATTCTTTAAGATTGATAGCAAACTTCACAATCCTGCGTGATAAAAATGAGTGAAAAAAAAACACTAAAATGCGATTTTTACGACAGCGAATTTGTGTTCTTTTCATATGAAGAACCTATCCTACATAAAGGGGTATTTTCACAAACTATGAATACCATTAAAATGTGAGATCAGTTGAGTATATATTTTTGATTCTGATCACCTTACTAAATTATTGATTAAACGATCTTAAACCGCATATTACGGAATGGTTCCAACTGGCTAGAATGTCAATCTAAATAAAACAAAAATAAAGTGTGTGGCAAGCCTACGCATGACGGAAGTGAAACTTTTAGTATTCTTCTCTCTCTCTTTTCATTTCAAATAAAATATTCTTCTTTCTCTCTTTTCATTTCGAATAAACCACAATCAATTACGTATTTCAATCGTATTACACTTAGCGCGCAGTACACGAAGCAAGCAGCTGATGCCTGGCGTGGTGTCGTTGGCTAGAGAGAGAGGAAAAGAGAGAAGAGAGAGAGAGAGAACGTTCGTCAGTGGCTCCCTCACCTCAGTAAGCGACTACGGTGAGAGAGCGACAGTGAACGGTGAGCGGTGGTGGGGGTCCTGTACCCCCACCACCAAATGATCACGGTTTTTCGTGACGGTCATGAGTCGGTTTTACTCCGGTCCTCGAAAATGCATAACGCGCGTAAAGAAGTTTCACTTCAAAAAATTATGTTCGTACTCGAAAGTAATCGACCGATATCGTTGAAAATTTCAAAGTTTGTTCTTATTAGCGCTAGGAGTGTTTTGAGAGTGGTTTGAATGGTAAAGAAGAAGGAGTACTTAACGCAATATCTCTGCACCGGAATGAGATACAGAGTCGAATTAAAGTCGATGTAATGCAGGTTTTTTAACAGTTACATTGTGGTAGTGAATTGTGGAAGAAGTCGGAGACGCCCGAGAAAGTTATTAGCAATAGCGAAGCATTGCGGGGTCCACTAGTACTACATAGTAAAACACTACTAGCTGCTAAGACGGCTGTTACCGACGTTGGTGATGTCAACAACGTCATATACACGAACAAAAACAAGCATGTCGTTTTGGTGGCAAGTCAAATCACTTTAAAATTGTTTTAGTAAATTTATTCGTCAACATAAATTAAAAATGCATTCGCTATCGTAATTTTTTCGAGATTAAAAAATAGCCTGTGGATATACCCCATAATTGAAGTGATACATACAAAAGTGATATAACAGTTCCATGCCTCAATGCCATACATCAGGATCGGTATCAGCACTCTATTGTGAACTGCTAGCCTCCGTTCTTTGAACAACTTATTAACTTCTTGATAACTCCAAAAACTCGCAAAACACTAACTACATAATATGTAGATTATTTTCAGGATGGCAGAAACCATCCATACATACTAATCTCGTAAGGTAAGTAGGTTAAAGTTCCTTGAATCGCATAATAAAAATAAAAGAGTTTATGATTTTCTTGCACCTAAAATACCCTTGGGATGCGCCGACATGCTTTACAATCCATAATATTGACTAGTCATCTTTTCAAAAGCACGCATCGTTTATTGTCCGTTTCACCCTATCTGTTTTACAGCCAGTAATTTGTGACTATTATTCCTCAAAATAACTGGTTTTACCGCCTATTGGCAGTGACAGTAAAATTATCCTTTCCAGTTTGAAGGAACAAAACAAAAAGATTTTTTTAAATCCATTTTTGAACATGTTTTTTATGTAAGTAATATTTCTCTTTTTGTGAGGGTGCACGGAAAAGCAAGGACTATATGAAGGCTCGTGATGTTTGAGTGATCAGGATCAAGGATCTAGATATTGGTATAAGAGAAGTGGTTAGTAGCTGAGCTTGGAGAAGCAGAGGCAGACTGTACAGTCTCAGTTCCGAGTGTTTACTCGGTAATAATACGGTGTTAATACGTCAAGCTCGTTGGGAAAGAATAAACCGTGACTTGCACAGTTCAGGGCACATTGAGATTGCATAAATATTTATGGATCACTTAAAGATGATGTAAAAAATATATATTCCAGGTGAAGTTTACTTACCTGCGCGGAATAATTATAATTGATGTATGAATATTACATTTGCTGTACACCAGGATAGATGGGGGAAGGTACGGAGAATAATTTATATTTGTGTTCGTGCAAATAGCGATAGCGAAGAATGTGGCTGGACCTAAAACCATATTTTTCTTATTTCTTCACAGTCGTAAAGTAATAATTATGTTTTTACAATCACACTACAAACTCCAAACTGAAGTTGGTGGCGTTGTCCATGAGATTTAAGGTTTTTGTAATAACTGCAATATCGACTAAGTTAACCATAACCAAGGTCTCCTATATATGATATCAAGCTTTGATATACGAATTAGGTTGACGTGTTGACTTATTATGAAAACAGAAATAAGAAATACAACATACCTAATTACAAAATAACTTCCTGACAAGCAATATTTTTCCCTAGGCTTCCATAAAATAACATGTGCATAATACAAATTTTTATTAATGTTTCCACAATAAATTAATAAACAAAGAAAACACAACAAAATGAATTAATATTCCAGATCCATTCTGAAAATTTTTGAAACAAACTAGTGAGTGATTTCTGAAATTTTCTATAAATAAATGAAAAAATCTTGAAATTTGGTTGTTAGATACATCCGCTTTATTAATTTCAATCGAATGAGTGTAATTAATATAAGCCAGTTCACGATTTAGCGCGGATAATGCTAGTTTTTTTAAATTTTGTTTTATGTGGTCTACAAATTATTGTTAGGTAGAACCCAACCCTTTATTTAAGCGGTCGGTAGAGATCAGTGTGACTATGAGTGACGGACGTATGAAGCCATCCCTGTCGCTACGGTGCAAGACGACGGGTCGAGAGAGACCAAATGGTGAGGTCGAAGGGTCTCCCCAAACCGGGGCATTTCCCAATCTGCTGCCCAGACCTGAACACTCCTGAATCCTGGCACTCCTGATAAGTCATCAAACGTAGGGAACCACTTGGGGAGACCTATGGCAGAGGCGTTGTTTATTCAATAAATAGTTCCCGGGGCGACGGTACCTGCCCCCCATATTGTTTTTCTGCAACCATATTTAGTCACAGTAATAGTTAGAAAACTTCGTAAAGTTTGCGGCTATTATCCCCGAAAGGTAAGTACTTTGTTTAAACACTAACTTTAATATTTTATTTGCATAATAGCCCTCTCCCCTCTAACAAAAGGAAAGTCACCATCATCATAAGTTTAACTTTATAGATGCCAACCACAACAGGCGTGTATCATGACAATGTGTAAAAATCTCACAAGCAATCACTTAAAACAAGCTAAAAGCCTAACATCGGCAGCGTTCGCTGTCTATGTCTTTCGCAGGCGTAATAGGTTGTAATGGATACCGCTATTCCCGCACGCTCCAATGATTTTCCTTCCATTTCCCCGCGAGTCGCGACATTACTTATTACCTACTACCTGTTTATATTTACCGGGAATAACTGTATCGCCTCTCAGACCCGCGAGAAAAACATCACGCATCCGCTTTTTAACACATCGACATGTTAAGTTAATTGTGCTGCGTTAAGGGGTAGTGGTAGTGGTGTTCCTCTTGAATATTATGTTTTCCTGGTAGTGGTTTATATGAAAATACTTCTCACTCTAAATTTACGTCATATTTGATACAGGTATCGAAAATTTAAACTGATGGTTGGTTGTCATATTATTATTGTTCCAGTTATCTGAAAAGTCAATAAAATATTTCGAGTGATTTGTCCCTTCTAGATGCCTAAATGACCACAACTCTGTTAAAAGTAGACCTGGTGTATTCTAAAAATAAGTTTCTAATTTTCTTTTATTTATAAACACTATCTAATTTTTTGTACCATATACCTTATGTAACATTTAAAAAAATATTTTAATTAAGAAAATACACAATTTATCCAAAGAAACGTCACAATACAATTATAAACTAAACATACCCACTAAGCAACTGCAAATACAACATTAGGGCAAAAAAGCTTCCTGTACTTTGGTACTTTGTTAATAAACAAAATCCCACTCTGGTTCAAAAATTACAACAATATTATAAAATTTATATCTCAAATAAAAAGCTGGATGCAATACAACATAGGGTCATCAGAAATAGAAAATATATTACTGACACCAAAAAAATACAGATGGAAAAGAGAAAACTTAACTCAAAAACATCATATAACGGTATATTTATAATTATTTCAGAAAAAATACAACATGATTCATTTATAACTAATTCATACTGTTAAATTTTAATATTATGTAAATGATGTCCTCATTCAAGAATTCAAGGATATCATAATCTCTATCTGTTACAAAGAAGGAAGATAAGATGACATTTATAATTATTATCTCAATTATAATTCTTTTTCAAACTTTTTTTGTGAAGTTACTACGTACCGTCATAATGAAAACAATTTGAATAAGAACATATACATTTACAGACATACGAAATGCAAAACGGTTAACTTAAAACAGTAATTCGCCACCAAAGAAAGGTTTTGTCGCAAAGCAGTGTAATTTTGTTGTTATTTCGCTAATTTATTTTTGAAAGTTTAAATGAATAAGATGTGAATAAAGAATAAAAGAACAAGATAGCTTAGTAATAATTTACGTTTTTCTACAGAAACGAAACAAGTTTCCTTTTATGAGAAGGTACCTACGTGATATCTTATGCATAGAAAAGCATTAAAATATTATGAAGAAAATAAAGATGTTGCATGACAGACTCCATTAAAGCTGCAAGTTATCACCGTAATCTCTCTAATCTGGTGCATCATATACTGCAATGTGTACTTAATGCACTGACACATTATGTCATCGCACTGCAGACGACTCTTATGCTACGTATAAGCAGAGATGCAAACGAAGCAACCGCAAACGGCGTGAAACCCAAAGCGAAACACCGCTTGCTATTGCTTTATTCCTTTCTCGTAATTCGTTGCTCAGCTCGCGGAAATTTTATCCTATTTATACGCACCCTTAGGTGCACGCTGGTTTCTGACTTCTGAAGGCTTACTGCTGCTGTTCTGACTGTGTTATAATTGTCTCCGAGTAATGACGACGATAACGTTTTGCAAACACGCAATTCGCTGGTTTGCAAAGGAAGTGCATTAAGGATATTAAAGTTTAAGTTTTGGGTTTACACCGATTTACACTGTTAATTCCCTCCCTATCATTGGTAAATCTGGCACATACTTGATATTAAAAAAATGTATTTATCAATATTTACAAGGTAAGTTTATTTTTTTTTAAGTTCGTTTTCAAAGTTAAATTATTTCACCAAGTTTGATTTTTTTTAAGGCCGCCAAAATGACCATAACCCGAGCGGTAAGAGGTAGATGGGTGCGAACGTCATCAGTGCTCTGCACGTCTACCGTGGGGAGTAGTGGGTAGGCATTTTGTATGGAGATTTTATTTATTCTTCGTTGACGAATTCCAGTAATTTTTAATCAATTTTAACAGTCTAATTAAATAAAGGTAGTTTTTCTTTTTTTTAATGTTTAAATTTCAAACTCTAATTCATTTTTTACGTTAGAATTTGATATTCGCGCCAGGACATTGGAGTTCACACGGTATTATCCTCCACGTAGCTCACAGGCTAAAACGTTGCTGCAGTTTGAAGTGTACTCGCCAGCGATGTTAAACCGTAAATTTGAAATGAGTTTCTACATATTCATTTTTACAAAAACGTTAATTTTTGGAGTAGATAATTTTAGTTAGAGTCGCGTTGAAATTTACGTTGTATAAGCAGTTATATTGAATAGCTTCAATATAACTGCTTTAAATGTAACAAAACATTCTAAAATTTCAGGAGATAATGCAAATTATTATTCGTTCCGATCTATAAAAAATACAGGCGTTACAATGCTATTTATCGATCTTCTAGGAAGTGCAAACGCAAAAAATTGTAAATGTAATCTGTTCCTCTGACATATTATTATATAAGATGACATTATATTAACATTTTTTACAATAATTGTGTATTTTAATGAACATTTATGAAGATCATAGTCACAACCACCGGTCAAACTAAAAACACAACCAAAAAAATCATCTGAAAACCTCATATCATACAAATAAAAAATACAAAACTACGCCATACAAAACTGTATTGCAACCTTTCCAGTGTATTCGCAAAGTATGCGATGTAACAGAAAGAGATGCACAGAGATGTTTAGTTATTACACTGTAAGTACAAACTTAACATGGAGGGTCATGGAGTACATTGGACGTAAGATTTCATTCGACCCAATCAGGGAGCGTTTGTAGACTATAGCTTTTTAAGGCGATGCCATACGTAGTAATGCGAAATCATATGTTTTTGGTTTGAAAATTTGGTCGCCTAGAAATGTTTCAGATGCTTTAATTAAATACTGCGAGTAGAATACATAAGTCTTTTTATAAGCCCAGAAAAAAATAATGTAAAGGCCTATGAAAACTGCTTTAAATTTCAAAATCTCCTACTTACGAACCCATTTTCGGTTATGATTTTATTATATAGTGTGGGAAATTAAGTTATTTATAAAATGATCGAAAAAAAAAAATTATGCCTGAACATCTACAAAATAAAATAAAAGGCACTTTTTGGCCATGTTTTTTTCTTGCATAAATCAAAACAGGCGGATGGTGTTAAGCGGGAATTTAAACCTTATCGCCATCTACGTAAGGGTTGTTATTGATAGCGGCTCAATTTAAAATATTACACGACGTAGTGCATCGCCTTAATCACTTTTCAAGAACGATTTATTAATTCTGAGAATAAAAATATAGAATTAAATATGTAGGTATATTCAGAATCGGAGTTTTTTGGTCGACATGAACATTTTTTCAAAAGTCACAATATTTTTTACTCAACTCCCAGAGGCGCTACTGCGTACTGTTATATCGTCGAAACTTGTTCTACTATTATTAGAACGCGATAAGCGGTGCGCGTAGACCGGAGTCGGTAGTTTAAGAGAGCATTGGGAGAGTTGCCGGTCAGTTGGAGGTCAAAAAGCTGAACCTATTTTTATTTTATTTAATATTTATTTATTTATTTTTTCATGTTCTCCATGAAACGGTTATACACCAATATATCATGGAGAAGATTACAAATTAAAAGGTTTACACAGGCAGTTTTACTATTTTGTCACATGCGTTATAAGATAGTTACTGAATTGTCTGTAGGTGAAATTGAAAATGTCGATGGCTAATGCAGAATCGTTAAGCAGTTGAGTCGCTCTGTGTATATATATATAAGTGGGTACAGGATGTTATATGAGTACATAAAAAATATATTTACATTACAAAATATATTTATGTTCGCAATCTCACCAATGAAGAAATTGGTTCTTGTGGTTGGTGAGAGAATTACACTAATTATAAGAAAAATAGAATACCATTATGCTATAGGTAAGTATATATATAATAGGAACAATATATAAAGAGACAACATCTAAATACAGTGGAGATGAGTATAGACTGATACTAAATATCAATAAAGGGAAAAACAGGCAATTATTTAGTTAATTATTTCTGAAAGTGTAACTTTAGTTTTAGTTTAAGTATCCTTTATTTTCTTTATATTTCAATCTGAAGGTTGTTGAAATACTTTATTCCTAAACCGGTATAGTTATTTTGCATTTGTTTGGTATTACATTTTGGAATTTTGATATTGTATTGATATCTTTTAGATAGGAGGGTTTCAATTTAACCTATTTTTTCGCTTCATGTCTCATCTAAATATAATATGTCAATGCTTATATCATAGGTCACTCGAGTGGTTCATCACGGATGGATGGAATGGATAATTATTATTATTGATCCTTTACTAAGAATAATAAGTTTCACTTTTTAAGTTTTTACTGCTAATGTACTAATGAAATATATCGTTGGAATAGAAGGTACGTTCAATATTAATGGGAAGTTGTAAATATTAAAAGGATTATATGATTATCATACCATTACCACTATAATTTGTAAAAATGTATTCTAGGTATTCATTCCTAAAAATTCATCCTTTGTTCGGGAATTTGTGGCTTATAGAGCATATTTTAAATTATGTATATAGATTCACATAATAACACAACCCAGAGAGAAAGTGGACAAGATGACGACAGAACATAAGTGGGAAAAGGATAGTGGCAGGCCGTAAGGAAATTCCGCGGGTTTTACCAGGAACAAATTTAGTAGGTACCCAGTTGTAATATTTTTGATGTTGGTAGGTACATTGTTTAATGGCTCACTCAGTTTAAAGTGCTTCGTAATGATCTAATCCATAATTTATTTGCATGTAGCACATTAATACCTGCACATTTACCACAAGTGTGATTAGTTTCCTATAAACAATTAGAAGATTTTGAAAAACCTATGCTATTTAAATGTTGGATGTTCCTTGAATCTAATATTTTAAATTTTCACGTGTAGCAAACACTTTGTGGATATACATAATTGGAATGAAATAACTTTGTTTTAAATACCACTTTATTGTATATACATTCAACGAGACGGCGCTATGTGCCACACAAGCAACGAAACCATTGATCTTTTACGATTGAATATCAAAATAACACATCTTATTGGAAAACCCTGTACTTCAAAATCCACTCTGACTCCATTGAAAAAATTCAGCATAAATTCCTTAGATTCATTAACTATAAACTCTACCAATTGAAACAATAAACTACAATCACTTGATGAAAGAACTAAACTTATTAAAACTCTCAAATAGAAGACTTGTTTCGGACTTGATTTTTATTTATAAAATTGTTAATGGTATTATAGACAGCCCTGATTTATTAAGTTAATTACCTTCCATATACCTATAAGAACTAGTCGATCCAAAACTCTTTTTGGTTGCAATTAAAATATCAGGACTGAGTCATTTAGATACTCGCCTGTAACTAGATTGCATGCAGTTGGCAATGTTTTCTCAGAAATTGTAGATGTGTTCAACTGCACGGAATATAGTTACAAGAAGGCTATAATAACATACCTCAGTAAAAACAACAATTAAGTTTAGCATAACATCATTTTTCTGTATGGGTTCTGTATAATTATAAATGCAAATTTTAATTTTGTTTACTGTTTCACTGAATTGTTATGTTCATATTATCAAATGTTTGTAAAAGCTTTTATGGGCGTATAATAAATATATAAAACCAACCGGTTTCGGTTTACCCTGAACAATTCCCCTTGTTATCGAGTCACTTTGAAGACAAGTATTCAACTTGTACAACAAGACAAAAATTTATGATTTTTATTTTGGATCTGGCAGTATGGGTCACCGGTGATTGGGCACCTATTATTTTTACACATCATAAAGGATAGCAAGAAAAACAAGGCACAGCAATGAGCAGTCGAGGAGCCGGCAAAATGTTCACTAGCCATAATATTGCTTGACGAAGACTGGGTCCAGCGTACAAAATCTTGGCATGGGTGCATGAAGCATTTGATAACATAATATCAAAACGATCAAAATAGTGAATTTATGATAACTGCCTTTCGTAGCGTCTTTAATATCCTTTGACCGATACAGAACTTTTTTTCGAGTATTTTATCTAATGTTTCGAATTTTTACAATAAAACTGTTAATTTCCAAATAAACCCATGATTCATTAATTTTGTTGATTATGTAAGAAAAACATTTATGAAGAAAGGTAAATATCTTAAAGGGTTCATCGAATAATATAGGTAGGTAAGTACCTAATGAAAACATCCCTGGTTATCGGTACTGCCGGAACTTTCACTATACCTACACTAATAAAATATATAAATTTCATCAATAAAATCCACCCCTTATACAGCATAAACAATAAATTCAAAACAAATGACTTCATAACAATCCCAATACTTAGAACGACACCGGCTCAACACCACTACTCGTATTTAGGTGTGAGATGGTGAAATATATTATTTAAAAAAAAAACCGAAACCTTGAAATATGAGTAATTAAATATCAAATAAACGCCCTGAAATTGGAGAAAGCTTAATATATGTTTACTTAATCTATAAATAATAATAAAAAATAAATATAATAAATAAATAATCTAAAAATATGTTTTGACGATAACCTTCTGTCGTTAAATAGTAAAAAAATCATATGTCATCCCATTTGAAATAAATACCAACAGTATACCTCCAAATCTTCAAATAATCCTACATGATCATTCTCTCACACAAAACGACGCTAACCTCTGTCGACAAACATGCTCATTTCTGAAAACAGCAAATAAAATTACATATCTAGGAATAATCACTGATAAAAACCTAAAATGGAAAGATCACATCTGCCATACAATAAGGAAAATTAGGAAATTAATTTATATATTCTTACGAATCAGAAATTTCTTATCAATGGAAAATCTATACTCAATATATTATGCATTAGTAGTCTGTTCTGCAATATGCCATTATAAGTTAATATTTATTTCAATAATAGATATTAATCATATCATAATATCTTTTATCTTATTACTAGTGAAATACATATATGTATATCACACATTGAAAATTTTTTTATTGAATAAATAGAATTAAAAAAAAAAAGTTGGGGAGCAACTTACAAAACTAGCCTGACCCCCATAGAATTTGTTCAAAAAGGAATAATAAAAATAATACTAAAAAAACCTCCAGACTTCCCCACTGAACGCGTATTCGAAGAATTCAAAGTTCCTGCATTTAAACACTTATTTATGCAAAATTCAATTATTCAAATTATAAAAGAAAAAGATAAATACCCATTTATAGCTGAAAATCGAACCAGACTTAAATATATATTTGCATGCCCTTAACTACACACATTTTTTGCCCAGCACCATTATACCCACCAAGGAAAACATTAATGTTAAACAAGAAATTAGAAGCATTAATGTTAAAAAACAAATATTGAACCATATAAAAAAATATTTTATTGAAATCGTTAACAAAAAAACCGATTCCCCCAATTTCACTTGAAATTATCCTACTATACTCTATTTATCCTCCATAATATATATTTTTTCTTCCTTCCAAAAATTAAAAATTTGTATGGATTTTAATTTTGTAATTTTTTTTCTTTGTAACCTAGTTATATTATTTTTTCGCAAATGTACACTCCTCTTCCATCCACAAGCAAATGCTTTTAATGGAAGTGCAGTACAAATTAAAACAGTATGACTTGTAAACATTGTATATTTATTGTAAATAAACAAATACAAATAAGATTTAGCATTTAAATAAACTTTGGAAATTGTTATTATTTTTCTAAATCAATTTTTTGTATAGTGTAAATGGAATACGTTAATTTCAATATTGAATTATATTAATTTGCATGTTGAAATACGTTTGTATTTATTGAATAAGTCTTTGAATATTGTTTTCACATCGCCTTTTAAACATTATTTTCTTTCTCTATGTAAATATTCCTCCCATAAATACGAACTTATGTAGTCCATCTTAGGGAGTAGTAAAATAATTAAGAAAAACATTGCATAATTTAGAAAAATCATTTCTTATTATGTAATAAATATATTTTTTAATATATCTATAAATTGTATATAATTCAACGTGTCGTCAGCATCCGTAAAAAAAATAAAATATTAACATACAAAAATAATATTTGTATATATATTATTCATCGTGTCGTCGGCTTCCCTACCAAATAGCTGATCTTTATTATTTTATTCATCCAATTTTACTTCGTTTTTTGCCATCCTATTCATAGTTTGTTAACCGACAGTTTGATAGAAAAAAATTTACAAAACTCATTAAACTTTATTCACTTTTTGCAGCTAGACACGAGGTATATGATAGTCCATCGGTTTTTAATCTACTCTGGATCTAAGAAAAACGGAAGATGCAATATTTTTGTCTTTAATTACAGAGATAATCATAAATAAATCTTAAAGAGAGAAATTCTCACGTTTGCAAAACGTTCAATTACCCACTTACTATCCATATTACCCACAACTATACTATGTTCTTTCAATCTTAAATGGAATCAGACTCAGCAATTAAAAATATAAGGCGGTTAATGTTCACCAACCCATTAATAATAACAGCAACGTGAATGTGATAAAACTTCGTTCAATTAGCCTAAAGAACGATTATTTGACCGGTCAGTGGCTGAATGTGCATCGCGTTTGGGTCTCACCAGGCGTAGTGTGTTCAATTCCTCGGCTGGCTAATTCTTCCATCACAACACAAGCAACATTTTCAGTCAAAATTGTGATATTTAATATTTATTCAATATAACCGATAATCACAAGTACAATAAAATTATAATTTATTTATTTTAACGCCCAACGACTTTTACATATCGAATGTATTTTGGTAAAACCCTTCAAGTCACATTTCTTGGAAACGTTACTTTTCGGTAGTTTCATACAGTCTTCCTAGTACAACATGGCAAAGTAATTTTTGCTCATTAATGCATTGTACTAAAAACTGAATTTAGCGTATTTTTTTTTAGGTTATTTTGAGATAATTGTAGATAAAATTGCTCAACCCTTAAATCTCGCATAATTGTAAGTAGAATTGCAATATTTAATATCAAAATATTGATAAAGAAAATACCGCTTCATCTTAACTTCAAGATCTAAAAACAGTTTTACAAATTTGTAAAAATTGTTAATATCGTCTGGCGTAAAATTTTCTTTTTGTGGTTTGAAAAGTTTTACAAAATCGCAGTCGATATTGTAGTACCTGGAGCATCTTTAATGAGAGAAAAATAAGTTTTAATATGAGAAAAAAAGATCGTTAAAAAATACAGAGAAACGATAGAAAGTTTAGGGATATAAAAAAATAAAAGACATGGAAAGGAAAAACGATTAAGTTGCGACTAACTTGAACTAGGAACCTTTCCTGTGAATACCTTTATACCAACTAAATGTTAACTTGTTTTTCTTTTATGAAAAAATATTGATAAAACACGCATAATGTTAGATTGTTTTTGAGAGTTGCCAAATTGCTTTGATTTTGATAATATTCTATGCTATTTTATGTAAAATTTTATTTTTTCGGTACCTAAGTAAGACACTTTTCCTCTTTATAATAAACAAGCAGCAAATCAAATATTTATCTTCTTCCAAAAGCAGTTCGCAGTTATATAGTAATCACAACTAAATCTGATTTTGATCCAACTCAAAGTATAAAGCGCAATGTGTTGTCGATGGATTACCTGCTAATTATAAACGGTACTATCTGCTCTACACCTTCTGTTCGAAAGAAAATATTATTTTAAATTCTGTGTATTTTAAATTAACCATAAAAAGTGTTTAAATATTCGTTTTGCTTTAACCATATCAAATTGTAATGAAGACATTATAAATAATTGAAAGCTTAACCACAATAATCGCAATTTAAGACACACTTCAAATCATATACACGTTGCTTAGAGACATTAGATATGCATTTGGTAACTGGGTGGTCAAATAATCGGAGTGTTCAATTTTCTTTTACTGTACATACAATACGGTTTTTTGATTGAATAATTAGTGAAGAGAGGTTTCAACTGGCAGTAAAAGATTATTTTTATACATTTTATTAGCATAATTTGATAATAACATAAAAAAATAAAAAAATTATTTAAAAAAAAAAAACACAATTTATAAATGTAAATTACATAGGTAATAGGTACCTACTCTTTGCGAAGGATGATATCGAATCATTTAAATAATTTTTTCAATAATAATAATTATTTATTATTTTTTTGGTAAACTAATGTTTAAGACAAGATTTTTTATGCATAGCACAAAGGGTAACAATTATTTTTATAAGCAATAATTATTAGCCTGAAACACTCATATATATAAATTTGACAAGTTCAAGTATCTTCACCAAAAAATGTAGACAATTTGTCTCGACGCCATCTAGTGAGAGAGTTAGCACTTACAATGCCTTTCTCATATAAAATAAAGTTGGTTGTTTTCAGGTGAATAAATGTAATAAGCAGTAATTGTTGAATGAAACACTAGTATATATTAAATTATTTCGCGGATAAGAGATAAGCCGAGTGGTCAGAGCTGTCGACCGGAAATCGAAAGGACACGGCTTCAAGTCCCGTTGGCGTCATGTATCTTTTATCAGGAGATTTTTCAATGTGGATGAGTGTTTCAGGCTAATAATTATTGCCTATAAAAATAATAATTATTATGTCCGTATCATTCTGTTCGATATTTCTCTTCGAACCGTTGATATTTATTTAGCGTACCTTTTAGTAAGACATTCAAATTAATAGACATGCACTAACATAAAATCTAGGTATCACTTGGACAAGCTGGAGGCAAACAACGTGACCATAAATTTGGCACTAGAAGGGTTTGAGAAAGCTTTGATTAAACTATGACATCGGTTGAATGTGTTATAATTTACCCAACGAAAAGCGCAGATTGAAATAATAAGTCCACGCGCAGAAAAGTAAAATTCTCCAAAGGCAAAGGTTTGCAGCGCTGTTCATTGTGGTACTTTTCTGTGCAGAATATGAATGTTCGTTTTTAAGCGAATTGCCTGACGTACTGACGCTAAAATCGAGTGAGGTGGGTAAATTATAACACATTTGTAAAAGATTCTAACTAAATAGTGTTACAAAATATAACATTTTGGAAACAAGCCCGAACTTTTTTTACCCCATTTGAGACATTTAGTAAAGTTTTTTTACGTAACAGATATTTGCACGCCATTGTAAAAAGCACTAGTAATTCGTAAGCAGATTTCGTTTTCGAGGACCGAATGGTGATATTTAGGCTGGCCGCATACATACGTTTTCCGTATTCGATTTCCGAATTCGTTTTCCGTATTCGGACATCCGAATGCACGGAATCAGTAGAAAATACATTAACTGCCGCACACGTTCGTTTTAGTTCCGAACGGAACAAATTCCTTACGCACGTTTCGAATGCAAGCCGGCGCGTTCGGAGAAACCGAATGGAAAAAACCTAATGACGTCAGGTGGAACGCAGCTCTTGAATACATTTTGTTTGTGTCGACGCAAACGTTCGGAAATTTCCTGTCAGTAATTCAGTGTTGCCAACGGGTCTTGACCTAATATCGCCGTTTCTCATACATAAGGTAGCGTAAAGTAGCCGAATTTGCTGTTAGGTGGGACATGTTTAAAATTGATTTTTTTACGTGAAAATAACTGCTGGAACACTGGTTCTGACGTTTATACATTCCGAATGAAGAAAAACGAACGTTTTGCGCTAGTCTCACGGAATTCCGAATACGGAAAACGAATTCGGAAATCGAATACGGAAAACGTATGTATGCGGCCAGCCTTAGAGTGGAGGATACGCGTATTATCCTTGTGTACGACCACCGTTCAGAATTGAAGAAACTTCACTTGAAATTGCTTTGGCCGTGTTTGGTAACCAGATCTAAAATAGTGCAAAGAAATAAAAACTACCTGTAATGTCAAATTATCCATATAGTACTTCAGTGCTTTCAAAATCTCACAAAAAAAGCATGTATTTTTTTTCTTCAAAACATGGTAACATGATTTTTTTTCCTTTGAAACATATTTTTTATTTTTATTTTTTGGTTATGGCATCACTTGTTATAGAAGAAAATAAAATATATAGTAATACAACTGATATGTAATTTCTGTCGAAATACATGTCACTTTTGTGATTTATGAAGAATACGAAAAATTGTATGTATGCTCACAGAAATACAAAGCATTCCAACCCAAGTATAAGAATAAAGTGTTAAGTATGACATAAAAAATAATACAGAAATTTGAATCAGTCCAACTTAAAATTTCTCTAAAGGCTGTGTTTAAATATCAAATTGAGCTTCAATTAACCTTAACACTAACGGTTAATCACTGATTAGTTTTACACGATTGCCTATTTACAGGGTGTTACCAAATATCTCTATCAGATTATTATGAATAGGTGTGTTGCTCAGACTAGATAAAAACCATAATCATTAACTGTCGATACACATTACACAAGATCAAGGCTAGAACTCTCATTAAAGGCAGACAGATTAACTTCGGTCGTGCTATTTTTCGATTTCAATAGATATAAATAAAACCAGTACTCTTAATCAGCTTTTTAATATAAGTCGAACTTGATATCTATAAGCATAGTGAATTTGATAAACTTCATGGCTTGATAATAAACTACCTAACTTATCGGAGTGCGTACCTACTTGTTTTTTAATGAAATACCATGGAAAGAAGTATATTTCTTCCATGTGAAATACTTTGTTCAATTGGATATTTTATTTTATTGTATTTCTTCTCTTTGTTATTCATATTTATACAAAATATGTTAGTAGGCTTAGGCACCAGTTAAAAGTACAGATACCTATTATTTCATTATTATTTTAATACTATACTTATCAAACAACTTATCAAAATGTTAATACTCATCCTAATTTGACTGTCCTAAAACGGGAATCCTCCTAGTTGGGCAGTCAAAAAATTTCTTATATAATATATATAAATGTATAATCTTTTACTAAAAAAAAAAAAAATTGTGAAGGGATGGTTTTCTTAAAAAGCAAAATAAATGAAAAAATAAACAATTCAATTTATGTAGTTAACTTTCGAAACATGTATATTGATTAGGTGACAAAGATATGCTTAATAGTTCTGTGAACACTAGACTTCGCGTAATGTTGATTTCTCCGCTTTGACAGCTCGCAACAGTCGCAAAGCTCACAGCGGATTAAAAATGTACAATCAAACACGGCTACAATCTTGACAAGATTGACCGGACACGGAACAGACAAACAAATTTACAGAGATATGAAATGCAAAGTGGTCCAAAATTAGACTACTACCTACTACGCTCAGCCAATTATGCACCCTACAAAAGGGTTGAATTATATTGCAAAACTTGGAATGTACCTAAATTATGTTATTTTATAACACCTATCGTGTCGACCAATAAAACATAACATATGGAGCTATATACCTGCTTGATTATAAAGGTAGATACTTAAGGCGATGCACCACGTAACATTTGGAATCGGCTTCTTATGTAGATGGCGATAAGGTTTTAATTCCCCGTTTGATTCGTGCAAGCAAAAAACGTCGCCACAAAATGGGTGTTATATTATTTTGCGAAATTTAGGCATCAATATTTAAATTATCATTTTCTGAAGAACTTCATTTTACCACATTATACAATAAAACCAAAACCAAAAGGGGTCCGTGAGTAAGAGATTTTGAACTTTTAAGCAGTTTTTATAGACCCAATACTTTATTTGTTTCTGAGTTTATAAAAAGACTTAAAAAACAATACTTCATTATTTCAAATGCGTGTTATACTGGCAGAACAAAGCGTTTAAAATATTTCTAAGTGATCATATTTTCAAACCAGAACAAATAATTTTGCATTACTTCGCAGTGGTTCGCCGTAAGCTTAAACTGTAAAAGCTCTTTATTTAAGAGACACCTTATTTGAAGAAAAATTTGAAAAGAATTACAAAGTAAAAGATTTTCTATTGATGAGGTAAACTTTCATTTGGAAATTGTGGTTCTTTTTTTGTAAGATACTAAGCACGATGAAACTAAAATACTGCATCACTGATTTTTTGAGAGAAAAAAGCTCTGTTTGATGTTAAAGATAGTTCCAAGTTGGTATCCTCTAGTATTATGTAGTCTTTTGAATCTTTCCGACCGACTGAAATGTTATCGACCTGGGTTTTCCGTCTTCTGATGATGTACAGAGCTAACTGATGAACAGTTTATCTCTCAGCAATATAAAAATAATATTAAAATCATTATACACTCAACTAATCCATTATTGACGTTTCCTGCTTCGGTCATTTAACTCCATCTGTCGATGGTGTTGGTAATAATAAATATAAATTGAAAAACAATTATTGAATCTGCATAAAATTGATAAAACTGGTTTAATTTTAAATATTTAAAATGACTAACTAGTTTGTTAAGTCAATATTTATGTAACACGATAATGTTTATTGAGATCAAACCTCTTATCCGTCTGATATTGATTATGTTGGTAAAATTTATTTATTTTCACCATACGCTAAACATTACTTTACAGATCTATTTTAATTGAGGCGATACATTTAATTTTTTATGCTATAGCTGTATCACCTTGCAAATGCTTTTTTTCTTTACATGTGAGCTTCATATTTTTCCTCTAATCGATAGAATAACGTTTTTTTAAATAATGATTTAACTGGCAAAACTTATAAATAAATAGACAATTTCGGCAGGTTACAATTTTTTTTAGTGTAATCAACCCTTAAGTGACGTCGTGGGTCCATGGGACCCGGATCAAAACTCCCCCCACCCTCTCTGTCTCTCTTATCCTATTCATTACTAGACCCGCGCGTCTTAGTGTCTTCCTAAATATTGAACTGAGATTATGCAGGAGGATAGACAGCTCCCTCACCCACCTTTAAGTCCCTTACGTAGTTTTAGTATTTTTCGAGTTTAATTGTCAAAATGGTGAGTCAAAACCCCAGAACAAGTACGATAGATAACATATTTACCTCAAAAATAGATACTTTCGAGCGTTGGCTATTATTGGAGTAACTGTAAAACAAATTTACGGTTCAAACCCAAATTGTGCAAAATGTGTTGAACATTCTGGTGCAGAAATATTTGCATATTGTCATTATTTTTATTATGAAATTTATTGTCATTTCGTGTAACAGAAGATTAAAATATTTGTCATTCATTAACATCATTTTTAGTAACGAAGAAGTCATATTTTTGTAGATTATTGTTTATGGATATCTTTTTGTCGAAGGAATTGCGACGCAGTTTAACAGTGAAAATAATACTATTTTCATTTAATTTTATTTTTACCATTAGCTGTCCCCTAGACACACTACGTCACTAACGTAAGTATTTTGTTTACCACATCACTTAAGGGTTAATTTTTTGCGTCATTAAACTGTTTACAAGTACATACCACCTAAAGGTGGTTTCCACAATATTTTGCGCAAATTTGAATAAGCAATAATTACTCACTCAAGGATACAAGTGAAAATCTACACACTGTGATTATATTTGAATGAATAATTCATTACAGTTTTAGTTTCTTTATTCTTTACGGTACTGTTACATGATTTAATAAGATTGTTTCATATTAATTTAGTTAGTTTTACATTACTGCATGCTTTAATTTTTTTTGTGTAATTTTCGATACCTCAGTAAGAATATATTCTGTTCTTATTATATATGTAAAAGCCCAGCTGGGTATAAAATCATTTTATATAAAATCAGGCTGTGATTAATAAAAAATTCAATGTGTTAGACATAAAATCCTTTTATGAATGCTTTAATTCTTTAAAACATAATCATATATTATTAAGTTTTTGTATTAATGCACGACAGTCCCAAATGCCCAGAACCGTTGGAACTGTTGCTTCACTGTTTTAGGGAATGTTGTGAGGTTAAAGAGAAAACGGAACGAGAAGGAAAAAGGGGGAGATTAGGAAGTATCTGGTTGTTCAGATCTAGTTACAAGTAACATTTCGGGACCTAGATGCAAAACATTTAAGTAAGTACCTTTCCGTTTTGCCGTCAAAGTCGACAATTTTGAAAAAAAAGAAAGTATTAGGCCTACAAAAATTGCTTTAAAGTTAAAAATATCCTACTTACGGACCTCATTTTCGGTTATGGTTTTATTTTGTAATTTGGCAAATTAAGTTCTTAAGGAAATGATATTTTATTGAAAAAAATCTTTCTGGAAAAAATAAATGCCACTGACGGGAATTGAACCCGCGTCTTCTGATTCGGCTTACATTCGGCTTATTTTATCAATTTACATTTGTGTTTCAGGCTCATAATTATAGCTTATAATAATTAAGTATCCTTTGTGCTTTGCATGAAAAACATTGTCTTGTAAAAACATAATTTTACTTTTAGTAAAAATTAATAAAAAAATTTGCATGAAAATAATTTTTTCATAATTACATTTATTATTGGTATTTAAATACCTACTTATAAAACTTATAAATTCAGAAGAAATTTTGGTTTAGATTTATTTATTAAATAAGAAAAAATTAGAAATATGCGTTTTGGATGCTAGATCTACTGTTCACAGAACTACTAGTAGTATTTTGAATTGTTTCATTT
This sequence comes from Hesperophylax magnus, assembly GCA_026573805.1. Lineage (NCBI taxonomy): Eukaryota > Metazoa > Arthropoda > Insecta > Trichoptera > Limnephilidae > Hesperophylax > Hesperophylax magnus. The sequence continues at coordinate 10,375,455 of JAIUSX010000072.1, forward strand.
ATTAAATATGAATGTTTAGATTGGATCAAATTTCTGTTGTGATATGCAGTACACAGTCATATAACTGTATAACTAGGTTCAATAAATAATATATAGGTAATTTAACCACGGTATCATGTTAACTATGGTCGAGATATATATTACACAAATCGGTAATGTTAAGCAGAGCTTCTCGCATTTTTAACGGCATCCTCTTTGAACATTTGAGAATCCCACGCCAAAATTAAATAACCATATCTGTACATAAACACTAATGGCGCTCTCTCTGATATTGATATGCTAATGAATGGTATCACGCTGGAGAATTTAATGCCAAGGCATTTTAAATTGGATTTCCGAAGCTCTAATTTAATTTTAATCCATGTGGATGTGGATGAGTTATCTGCAATGCATAATCGTTTATTATACCTTATACCGCGTGTGGTACCGTGTCACTTCACGAGGAGATTATTATACCTTATACCCCGTGTGGTACCACGGAACTTCAAGAAGAGATTATTGATTGAGCGTGTCAAAGTTCTAGTATAACTCGACTCTTTGGCATTTCAGCTGCCTGTAAATTTTTTTGTGTTTTCCATTTCCATTTCCATTACATGGTGGCCGTGTTGGATACTATCTTTTTAACCCGAGAGTTCGCATGAGCATGGATGTTATATACGAGCTGTCAAATCGGAATAATCAATATTAGGGTATTACCTGCATGAAAGAAAAGTTTGAAAAAGGAATTACCATTGAGATTGTGACGTTTCTCTGGATATATCGTAAAATTCCTTATTTGAAATTTGAAAAAAGATTTATTTTTTATAATTAAGAAGGTATTTAAGTACCCATATTATGAATTAAGAGGAAATTTTGTCTTTGATTCATTAAGAGACGATTATTAAAAAAAACATTTTGATGCTAGGTGTACATTGCCGGTCCTGAGCAACTGGAGCAGTCTGCTCCGGGCGCCGACTTGCCAAGACACCAGGAAGCCAAGCCGCTGATAATACCCCATCTCTTAACACAGCGTCCTTGAGGTTTTTACTAGCGCAAGGAGCTGTTTGGCTCAGGGCCGGCCCTGGATGTTGTTCACAGAACTACTAGTTAACATTATTCTAGAAAAAATCTTGGTGTTTTTCTTACTCAAGTTAATTCAACTTAAAAAAAGGAAATTTGTTTGTAAGTTAAGTTGTGCCCGTAGCTTTACAATACCTGGGTACGTACCCGCTTTGCTTAGGTACCTGCCCATTTGGTTAGGTAGGTAAGTACGTACTGTGCATGGCTACTCACTCAGTATTTATTTGCATCATATATACGATAGGAAATGCCATGTTTTTAAAGTTTACCGTATCAATCGATTTGTAATGGCTTAAATGGTACTGGCGAAATACTAATTTTATTATTATTGTTATTTTAACAATCCATATTACGAACAATTCTCGTACACAGGGTGTGTTACGCTAAATCCATTTAAATGGAAACTTGCATAGGGCCGGGAATTACTTATTAGCAAAGTAAAATATATTTATATATAAATAAACTAAAGAACTATTCACACCATTATTTAATAAAAATTGGTTTCTTCATAAAGATTAAAAGTATACTAAAAGTTCATACATATAAAAATAGACAAAAAATGACAATAGGCGGTGAATAATAATTGTGGTTATGAAATATTATAATAAAAATTGGCACCCTCCGTGGTGGATGGTAAAAGCTCTCGACTAGGAATCCGGCGTGGCCAATCAAATTGTATTGATTAACTTGTGTTATTTCACAATTTATTAATGTAAAATATATTTGCAGCATGTTCACCAAAGAATTGAAACGTTGCTTGAAATGGCATTACAAAGAGGCACTTCCCCACCTTCCTCATCCCCATCTCCTTTCCCTCCACGAAATCTTCAGCCCCACAACATACCCCAATCGGGGCTGCCATAGTCTCACTGGCTCCAGGCGGTCAGGCGCAGTCGTGACTCTTCTGCTGTATCCACATAAAAAAATAATTAAAAAAAAGTTTTAAAAAATAATAAGTTTATTAAAAACATTACTTTTATAAATTAAAACGACCAAATCTTTTATAGTTGTTTTAAAAACGAAGCTTCTAAAATTTTAAAAAATTAATACAATATGTATTTCTAACAATAAATGTACAAATAATTATAACATTTTACAAATTATAAAGACGACCTCTTCAACCGAGGATATCTACCTAGAAAACAGATAAGCCATATTTTATTTAAAGTTTTTGTTTTTGTTTTTATTTTCTGTTTTTGTTTATGTATTTTGTTACAGATGACACACATACACTTCACTTTGACTTTGGTTCAAGATTTTGCTTATGATAGCCTGCTATAAGCGAGCCCTAAAGGTCTGAGACAGAGGTGTGAAATCGTCGGATCACGACAATAGAAAGAATTGTAATTTTTTCTGCTGGATTTTATTTAGGTATTGGAGCCAGGAAAGAGTCTAAAAGGGTCGAGAGGATACACTAAGTGGCATGAATGGCTAGGAAGTGACTAGAGAGACTAAAGTAGACTAGGATGAGGTGATTTTGCACAGCGGTGCTGCCAAGGTCTGTTATCTATGTGAGGATATTGTGTCAGCGCTCTTTATTGGCAGCAGACACATGTCAGCGCTATATTAGCAGCAGACACATACCTGAACGGATGACGAACCTTGTGCTAGCACTGTTGGTGAACGCAGTGGTCTCTCTCGCTGCAGCAGCTGGTACAGTTCCTTCGCTACCTAGGATTCTTGCAGCAGAGTCTCCATCTTCTGTCTTCGTCGAACGTCACAGCGGTGCTGCCAAAGTTTGTTATCTATTTGAGGATGTTGTGTCAGCGCTCTTTATTGGCAGCAGACACATGTCAGCGCTATATTGGCGGCAGACACATACCTGAACGGATGACGAACCTCGTGTTGGCACAGTTGGTCTAAATAACAAATGTAGATCCTAGGAAATAAATTGTACAGTGCCCTTGAGGTGATTTTTCACAAAAACGGCGCTCTACAAATAATCCAATTATTATTATTATTATTAAATAATAATCATATCTTTTCTTCACCATAAAGATACAATGCTCTTGTGTTTTGTGACAGAATTCAAACTCAAATAAATAAAATAAATAATTAATACTTAATATTTATCGATAGCAGAAAATGGAGAATTTAAAAAAAGAATAACTAATAATGTGGACTCTTAATAATAATAGTGAAATAAAATAATTGGTTTTGAATCGTATTGAAAATTGTAAAATCGTATTGGCGTTGGCGACAAGTTTGTTATTTCATTAAATGGCGTTGGCGACAAGTTTGTTATTTAATTAAATAGCGCTGGCGACAAGTTTGTTATTTAATTAAATGGCGTTGGCGACAAGTTTGTTATTTAATTACATGGCGTTGGCGACACGTCTGTTATTTTATTTTTAAAATGCAATTTTTAAAGAAGTAAAATTTATTTATTAATTGGACGGAAGTAATTGACGTTAAAACATAAATAAGTATACAAGTCTAAATAAAGCTTTGGATTATGGAGTACATAAAAGTATACCTTATGTACGTTGAAGATATTATTAGCACCCTGTATCTAATGCCTTGTAGTTATAACTAGTAATAATATCGGAGAGCATCAGGTTAATAACCACAAATAAATAATATCAATTATATTCCCACGGAAGTGTTAAAATTAATTCCCCTTAAATGCACGTCGAGGCTTATATTTTATGAAGTAATCTTAATTTGGAGATTAGTTATGCAGCGTTAACTTTATATCTTCAGTTCATTGGCTTTTAATAGAATAACAGTTAAATAATCATTCAATGATTTCGTTATTCTACTTAACTACTTTTAAATATATATCACTAGCTGTACCTCACCACTCGTTGCTGTGGATCAGTCTGTCTGGGCAGATAGAGAAACAATAGAGCGCATTGTTTTTATGTCCAACAGATGGCACTGTTTTAAAATGAAAACATGTTTAAAATGAAAATATATTATTGTGTGTACATTTGTATAAAAACAATCCAACAGACACTCTATTTTATATATAAGTTTGAAAAATATATTTGTTTAAAATATTTTAATAAGATACAGAAATTGGATATAATATTTTAAGTACCTACCTAATAATAAATTAAATAGAACGATAATACAGTATATATGATATTGACTTTATCCATAAAACAGAAAATCGATATAAAAGTATAAAAAACCTTAATTGTAATAAATTTAATTAACAGGGAGCTAACAATATTCGTAAAACCTTACTAACTAACTAACTAACTAACCATCACGCCGTTCCCCCGCAGGGGTAGGCAGAGAGGACGGACCGCCAAACAACTCGGTCTTGGCACACACTCCTTGCCTCATTCACATTCATACATCGTCTCATACATACTCTTCTATTGTTCTGACTCTTACGAAGAAAAAAAAAAAAACAAAAAACCGAAGTACGAAGTAGGTAAATGGTACACACTAATGAAATGTAACACTAAGCGCGTACAATTACTTTTAATTGCAGTAAGATTATTATTATTGACGGCCTTCGAGGTTGAGTGGTAGGCTCTCGACTAGCAAGCCGAAGGTCACGGGTTCAAATCCCGGCGTGCGCGTGTAAATTTTAATTGATTAATTTTTGTTATTTCAAATAATATATAGTATTCTTGCGGTACGTTCCAGAGTAGAAGATACTCTCAGTATTGCCCTGGTGTAAGACTACCATTTAGAATTGAAACATTGCTTGAAATGACTTGCCGTGTTGGTGACCAGATCTGAATAGCCAGGTACTCCGTTAGCTTCCACTCCCCACTACCTTCAGCCTTACAACATACCCAAATTGGGGATTTCATAGTCTCACTTACTCCAGATGGTTGGTAGCAATTGGAGTTGTCTTGTGCGGTATTCACATACAAAATAGATTCTCAAAGATTTCTGAAATTTTTAAAAGACAGTTTTTCTTAAAAATAATAATTTTCTTAGATAATATTAATAATTTCTGATCATAGAATATAGAATAACACTAGAAACCCTTGCTTACAAATTTGACTGAAAACAAATGTTCCAATTAATAGTCCAGCGCTCAGTCTCACTTACACTCGCCTGACATCTTAGATGTCCATCCCATTTGAATTTTATCTTGTATTGGAAATTTAAGCCTCGATTAGGCTGATATTTGGATTAGGAAAGCCGCCAACAAGGCACACACTTCTTGTGTTATTCTTTATTTTATGGTTCTGATGAACATTATAATACGGTATATTATTAAAAATTTATTATAAAATTCGGGTATTTTCATTTTAATTTAATTTTTTTTTTGACTACGTTAACTAATATAATGCAGAACTACGGAATTAAATACAAGGTAAAATTGAAAGACTTAAATATCTTTACATTTAAAAAAATTTTATGATTCGATACTTTTTTTAGTCTACGAAATAATTAATGGCCATTGCTTAAATTTCCAAGAAAAATGAAAACCTGTAGCGCAAACATACCCATGAGACGAGGAAATAAATGAAGTAAGACTTCTCTTCAGAAAAAAACCCAGAATCAAAACGTTGATGTACGGAGTAATGAATATATTTGGCGAATTACAAAAAAAAAAAATTTAGAAAAAAAAATCTTACGTTAAGAAAATGTGTGATTGATTCATTATAAATGTGTTTAAAAAATAACACATGTATAATGATTGTATTTGGATGTAGACAACTATGTACTTATTTAAAATACAACAAATAAATAGGTAAGCATAATTTACAAATAATTAATTAATCAACCACTTTATTGTTTAGCTTCATAACGTATAGTAGGTAAGTTACCCCACATAAATACCCCCTATTTATCTTAATAAATTCTTCGTTTTCTGATCATTCGATATTAAATCACATTTTTTTTGTAAAAAAACTTTAAAAAATACAATTATTAAAAATCATTCATCATGGGAAAGTCTATTGGAGAGTTTCCGTGTAATGTGTGACACGTATCGAATCAATTAAATGGAATGGAATGCTTGTGAATCATATTCTTAATTCTAAATAATCCACAATATGAGTCAATGCATAGTGAAAAAAAAAAAAAAAAAAAACAAATATTTTACCGAGTATAATGGGCTGACAAATGAATGTGTTAACATTTTTCGTTCTTATCCGGCTGTTTTTTTTTTTGTTTTTAATATTTTTGATATACAGGGTTTTCCAATAAGAGGTGTTATTTTGAATAGCCCACTATTTCGGTAGATGTTACTTTTGAAGCTGTCATTTTTTGACATTTGACAAGTAGAAACTACGCCATTAATAAAAATGGATCGATACATGCTTCAACAACGCATTAAAATTATTAAAATTCACTTGAGTGAATCAAATGCAAATCATCTTTAGTGATGAGGCCCATTTGCACCTCGGTGGCTTCGTCAACAAGCAAAATTGTCGCATCTGGGGCTCGGAAAATCCAAGAGTTATTGTCGAAAAGCCTCTTTATGCTCAACGTGTGACTGTTTGGTGCGGTTTTTGAAGCGTGTATCGTTCCATTTTTATTAATGGCGTAATATCTACTTGTCAAATGTCAAAAAATGACAGCTTCAAAAGTAACATCTACTGAAATAGCGGGCGATTCAAAATAACACCTTTCATTGGAAAATCCTGTATATGACATAGGCCCCGAGGGAAAACATTTTCCTTATACGTGGAAAAAGTTTTTTGAGAATATTAGACAGTTCTGCGTTTCCTTCTCTTTTAGCCAAATGTTCAGATAGTATAGCAATGTCCATAATCTGGATTTACACTTTTGCCCTTGAGGTGATTTTTCACAAAATTACCCATATATTATAATCTTAAATCGTATTCATAATAAGTATTATTTAAAAAAAATAGATATGTGATTTAGAAAATTATGACAAAATTTTCATAACTGAGTTGCTAATGCCACATATAAAGCAATCGACGGGAATTCATGTACATTCCCAATATTCAGCAAGTTTGGTAGGCAACGCACAAAGTTCTCCGTGTTGGAGAAGTCGCACTGCGCAGCCCACTGAGTCATAAGCCGTGATAATGGTTTTCTTTGTCACTTGCCCCCATTTTTTAGTTCAAGTTCCGCCCATTGAATTTGAGTAAGTATTCTCTAATACGGCGCGATATCGCCCATTTAACATTTCGACTGCTAATGTCATTTTGATTGTGTAACCGAAATTTTAATTGAAAATCTTCCGTACTATTTTCCATGATGCATGAACTTGTATTTGTTTCTTCCTAGATTGTTTGGTATATAAGTTGTAAGATTGTTTACAATGTGTACATACTATACTGAATAATATGTAAGCACTTCCCACAGCGATGTCTTTGTGAAACTTCACTGAGTTTTATCTATTGTTTTTAGCGAAAAAGGGGCAACAATGTAAACATTCAACAACTCTAAGGACGGGTTGTTTCGAAAAATTTGAACAATTCATCGAATTTCAAAATTGATTTTCAGGTTCTGTTATTATTAGTATTATATATTATTATAAGTTGTGTAACAACTGGCCAATAATGATATAATAATAGAACTTGTATAGAACCGTGAGAGTAGCGTGTTCGCAATAAATCGGGCTTTATTACATTATTACAACCCTGTAATGGCGTCGGAATTTTTTTTAGGCAAACAACATTTCAATGTATTTAAATGTACGTTATAAATAATTACAAAGCGGCATAAAATATCTGAAATGTTTAACGCATTTCCGGAAGATATAAAACAGAGACATGATTACACTATTTCGAAAAAAAAGTGAGGTTTATTCAACCCCCGTAGAACAAGAAACCAATAAACCTTAATCTATGTACAAAAAGTGTTTTCTTTATTGTAAAATTATACCAATGTATGTACCAGAAAAAAATATTAATAAAAAAATAAAAAAATGACACACCTACAAACCGAAGCAAATAATTGTCAGGAATAGAGCTTACTTTTAGTAACGCACTACAATTAAAATTTTAATGATTTAATAAATATATGTTCAATATGCACACCCACAAACCGTAGCAAATAATTGTCAGGAATAAAGCTTACTTTTAATATCGTACTACAATTATAATTTTTATGATAAAATATATAAAATACCCATAATGTAAACGAATTAATTTGTAAAAATAAGAGAATTATTGCAATCAAACTGAACTATACACAGATTTGTATGATGTAAAATATAATTGCTAAGAAAAACAACTGAATAAATTCTTTGGAATTCGGCCATGTTTTTTTCAAATAAACGTACTCGCGTGAGGCACCGTGTGATGTTTTACGCATCCAAGAGCTAATCATGTTCACAACAAAACACACCTAATAAGGCGAAACAACTATTCAACGGAGCTCTAACTACCTTATGCTACGTATACATACGCGAGCCGAACTGCCGATCTGAACCTCAACTTATAGGAAAGGAAGCGCCGCATGCAATTGCTTAATTCCTTTCACGTTTTTCGTGGCTTGTTTCGCGTTTCGGTTCGCAAGTGTACACCTACCATTAGATTTTTAGGTGTACCTACCTATAAACAGTTTAATGTGTTGAGCCTTGAAATGATTTGATCTCTTGAGGCACATTCAGGAGTAGTGAACAACAATATAACTGTATTTTATAGGTTTACAATAATTCATCTACATCAAAAAATATTATTTGACACTTCCTGTCTGATGAATATAATAGTATATAACTACATTACTGGGATGAAAACAATATATAGTGAATGTGAACAATATATTAGTCTTTATTTTTTGGAATAACTTTATTGAGTAAAACCTCAAATTGTAATATTTAATTATTGAAGACAATATTAGCGATTTCTAAACGAAAATCTGAAACAGAAAAATCAGAAAAGAAGACGGTCACATCTAGGACACGAACCCAGGACCCTTGCCTTGCCGGCAAGGGTCCTGGTTGCCTTGTGCCACGGCGAGGCAAGGGTCCTGGGTTCGTGTCCTAGATGTGACCGTATCCTTTTCTGATTTTTCTGTTTTAGATTTTCGTTTAGAAATCGCTAATATTGTCTTCAATAATTAAATATATTAGTCATTCAGAATATATCTGAACACGTTTTCACGCAGATGTCCTTGTCGGAATAAATTTAATGGAAGAGATGCGAAACTATTATTATTTTGAAAAACATGTTTTATACTTCCTCATAACATATTCGTGCTTTACTGACAGTTTGTTATGAAATTTGTCAGATCTTTCATAAATTAACATTTCATTAGAAGGGTTTCTCCGTGCATTTATTGAGATACAAATTTTCATGTTCCATGCCACCAATACGCAGGCTCTTCCATAATCAAAAAATAAAAATAACCTTTCTCTACTTCATCCCCATAAAAACATTTCATATGTTTTTCACTTTTACAGGAATATTTCTAAATTAAATTTTTGTGAATGTTTCTGCAATTCACAAGAAAAAGGCGTCAGATTGCATTTTGCTTGGTGTACCGATTAGTTGAATTAGGACACAAGGAAAGTCAGGTCGCATTCCAGGTGAGAGAAAATGACTAAATCACTTAGTAACTGAACTGTTCGACCGTTGGACTGTGTTGTGGGTGTTTATTTTCAGTGGGTCGACAGAGATATGTTTGTGCAGTAGAACTGTTACGAGTGAGCTCATCGCTGTTTATTTAAGGAATTTCATCACAGAGCTGTGAACGAATTCACGTATGTAAAACACACATCGGCCACACAGTATAGGTAGACGTACACACGGGCACCTCCACAAGGACACGAGGAAACACCACAAAACACTTCGTCGTTTTCGCAGTGCTTTGTGTTTAAAACAATGAGCATTTAGGAAACGTAACATTTGGTTATAAGTGATTTTTACACACTGGTGTACTTGTCATAACGTTTTTGTTTGTTTCACAATCAGAAATTTATTTACAGGTACTCTTATTTTTTAGAACGCGTTATAATTCAATGAAGGCAAAAGTAAAATGGCCTAATACAAAAACAACTTTGTATTGAAAAGGAAGAAAAATGGAGAAATGTTATTTGTGAAACGAATATTATGCTAAAAAAAACGTAAAAATGATCTAATAAACTATAAACTACTACTGTCAGTAATGACTACTTCAGATAACAAACATACTGACGGAGAAATAAATAACTTTATGGAATTTAAAGTCTTCAAATTAAAAAGAGTGTAATATGGACCTATTTGACATTCCCATCCAATTTTTATTGATTTATTTTATTTGATATGGAGGTTACACGGTTTCACTTAAATTGTAAAGCTGATCATCTTGACATAGGACTGACATAGTAATATGAGGGGCTTATGTTTTTTTTTTATTTTGATGAAAAATTTTGAGTATACAAAATAAAATAACTATAAAAAATATAGGTTGATGGAATTGAGAGCTTAGAGATAAAATTACTGCTGAATACAAAAAAAAAAAAATTTTTTACAATACTGATGTGGCTATAGCATAGTTTGACAGTTTCTTCGAGGGGCGTAACAGCTGTCATGCCTAACATAAACTTTTGGTAAGTTAGGTAACTTCAAAATTACTATTTTAGCAGTCGTAAAATGAGAGTTGGGAATCAATGCCAGCACTGAGAAAAATGAGAAGGTATGACTGATTTATTAAAATAAACTTCTAGTACCTATATTTATAATTTATCATATTGTCCCGATAAAATACAATGAAGAAATGCAAAAAAAATTGTTGCAGACTTGTTCCGACATCGCAATAACACATTCGTGTTTTACTGAAAGTTTATTAGCCTGCAATCCCGTTTTTCAATTCTTAATAAATTAGCAATATTTTATATGGGTAAGTTATCTCCGTTGACAACATATTATAAGTCATGCTTAGGTAATAAACTCTTCATCGTATAAATCAATAAGCGCCTATACTGATAACTAACATCATTGTAAGGCTATCGTCTATGGCTGGGCGGTGCCAATTACTTTTTAAGTACATGTATGAGCTTACCGACCAACTAATCATATTTCATCACATTAGCTTTTTAAATGCGTTGAACATGCTCTTCCACGAGATTGCATGAATAAATCAATCTCATTAGACGCAAATACAAGACCAAAGAGGCCTATAGGATCCGATCGCTCGAGCATCGCAATAAAGCCGTTACTTAAAAGAAAACAACATTTTCCTAACATCTCAAGTTTTATCGTTTATCTTTTTACGGAAATAATTTCACGCAGTAAGTGAAAAACTCCCAGCATTGCCAAATTTTTAATAAATTATTAGTTGCGTCACGTAACGTGAAAAATGTTCTGTCCTTGATTTCTTCCGCATTTTGTGAAATAACGTATTCCAATATTTAGTATCGCAACACAATGAATATTGACTTTGTTTATTCTAGTTACAATAAATATACTAATTGAACTTTGTTGAAAATTTGGCAAACCTACTGTCAATAACACTTCACAGTTCATAAGAATAGGTAACGGTTGTATCTTAATCTTATTTCATAATTACCACCGGCTCGCGCTATTATTCAGACTCCTCCGGGAAATGCCTTTCCTCCTTCCGGTCTTCTGCTGTCTTCCTTAAGTTGCTAAATGTCAATGATGTAGCCTACAGATTTCCATCCCATTCAGCGAACTAAATTTAGGTCTATCTCTCCATAAAGCAATTCTTTACCATGCTTTTTTGTTGATAGGCACACGGAAAAAAGAGTACATATTGATAATTTATTACGTGTTTGAACGTGCTTTCCGACATCGTCATAATGTATTTGAAATGTACTAAAAGTTTATCAGGAAATCTGTTAATTCATTGGTTAAAGGCCTGCAATCCTGTTGTTAACCGGATTACCAATAATTTGAAGAGATTCTGAATAAATTAGCAATACTAATTTTTGTCCGTGCAATTTTAAATTCTTATACATGCCTTATCCCGGAGATCCCCAGTTTTATGGTACAGTTAGGAAAGCCTTTTCTGCAAGACAAATTTTTCTTGTCTTATTTTTTTTAGTATTATCGATTTCAGATGACTTGGTAGAGCAGATGTTTTGCCAGTGTGATACTTCCATTGATTTCCTGACTTAATATGATTAGCGCTGTAGCAAGAGTTCCAATCTTGTTTAGAACTTTTTTGATAGAGTGCTAGCGATAATGGCTTTAGAATGAACAAGCTGCATCCGTAGGATATAAACCGGAGTTTCCCATACTATAGTATCATCTGAATGCAATACCGCCATCAATCAGCATTATAACACTAACAATACAGCCTTAAATAAATTATATTACAATCTTTATACATACCTACAAATGAGCAAATACATATTATTGCGCAAAGGTCCCATATACCATATGCATTGAGTTACTGTTGTTAGAAATCAAAATCCCGTTTGATAGATCTTTTTATTTCAGTGATGCGAGAGTCTGCTACTTAGAAATATTACATGAAATTCATATTTCATAAAAGACAGCTTATTAAATGAGCTGACGTTAGACTTGGACTTGTGACCCGACGCTATCCGGATCTTCCTAAGATGGATTGCAATTATTAGTTTCAAGTTTGGGAAAGAAAAGCTTCTTGGCGAATAATTACAATAATCTTATATAATAACCTATAAATCTGTTCCCAAACATTTGGTAGATTTTCTAAGATATGTCTTTTATCAAGAAGACTGAACTTTATACAAAATTAATGATAATATAGTGTCACAATAATTTACGTAAGCTTCTCGTCGCGAATTCAAATCCCGGAGTGCGCAAGTAATTTTTATTTTATTAATTTGTGTTTTCACAATTAATAAAATATTATTTTTTATTAGTTAAAAATTAGTATCTCTCATTATCGCCCTGGTGTAAGGCCACCATTCAGAATTGAAAAGTTACTTGAAATGGCTTTAGCCGTGCTTGGTGACCAGGTCTGAATAGCCAGATACTCCTTCACCTTGCTCTTCCCCGTCTAACTGGCTTCAATTGGCTGGGAGTAGTTGGGACTTTTGTGAGGTATTCACATTTAAACAAAAATAAATAATTGAAAATCTTTAGAAGGTAGGTAACGCGTGGGTTCCGTTCTTGCCTGAGCATTAAACTTAGTTGCGCATTTCCTAGAAAGATTACTTATGCCGTGTGTTACGAATAAATCAACAGCGAACTGTTTTAAACGAAAGGGAAGCATTAGTACGCCGCAAATTGACGCGTTAACCTTTAGGTAACTGCGTCACACTATCGGAAGTTGAGTTCAATGTTCACGAGAGTCATGCAAAAACGCTGTCGCCGTTTTCCCGCGCGACTGGTGCGGCGTGCATGTGTTAACTGGGTAGATATTATATGCGGGACGATTTACATCCATTATGCGAACGAGGCAACGAGGACAATGCTTCGTGCTCGCGGAAAGGTTACGGGCTAATATCGGGGTGAACAAGCCCAGACGCGTCCCTACCGTGCGGGGTGCGGGATGCGGGGTCTCCATCCGACCAACATTATCATATTTACTACCTACTACGATTTAAATACTACGTGGCGCTATCGACAAAGAACTATTTTCATATTTAAATAAGTATTCGAGTTTGAGTAATGTGACAAGCAGTGACTTATAAAATGCGTATACAAAATTCCGATTCGAAATCTTATGATTTAATTCAACATTAAAATTATGAAATCTCAAATAATTATAAAAACTGTTTTATTTCTACCTACATATTTTTCGCTTAAACTTACTCGAACAACAAATATTAGAAGTACCAAAGCCCTGTGTTCATTTTGATAATGAATAGATTTGACTTAAACACTAACAGCACCGTTCCCCTCTACAACTTTGATTTAATTAGCCAAAATAACGTTTTCCATTCATGTTACTGCTGATAAAAATTGTGAAGTTTATTGTAATAGCTTATTAGCTAAAAGATTAGCTATTTGACCTTAAATATTTTAATGAAAAACTAATGTTTAAGAAACAAGGATTTTTTGCATAGTAGAAAGGATAACATATTATTTTTAAGCAATAATTATTAGCATGAAACACCTTTATAAATTTTGAAAATCTACCGAGAACAAATTCATGCTGCCGACGAGAATTGAACCCGCATCCTTCTGATGCATTTATAATCAACACTCCACAAATTATGGATACCATTCACCAGATGTCCAGAATGTCTAGACTTGCCCTTGAGGTGATTTCTGACGAAAACGGCGCTATATAAATTAGCCAAATATTATTGTCAACTCAAGTCAGGACCTTGAATTTTTTGTTAATTGGACTTGGTTCGTTAGTTTGTTAATTTAATAATTTGAATGATAAATACCAGTATAATTTTTCATTCAAATTGAAAAAATATTCCGAAAAAAATACTAGTATAATATAATAGGTTCGATTCCCGTCCAAAGCATGCATTTTTTCTCGGAAAATTTTTTAAATTTATATATGTGTTTCAGGCTAATAATTATAACTTAAAAATAATATTAATAAAAAATAGTGACAAAGAATACTGTAACAGCTCTTCTTCTGCTCCAAGGAAATGTATTTTGCGTTACTACCTACATTTGATCTAGAAAGCTTTTGATATTCCGTAACGTGCCCGTGAACGTATGTTATGTTAGTCGCTTTTCAAGTGGAACATATGTATTCTAATGAAGTGTATAATTACCTCTGTAACATGTGCTTACTGTTTGAAGTTCAAATCGTAAATAATAATATCTTCCTAGACTATTGAACTGTCTTTTTTGTGGCATATGTTTTTTTTTTCAACTTAATAGTAAAGTAAACACTATTATTTAGTTGTTAAATAGGTAGCTGCTGCCTAACAAGCAAGTAATGCAAGGCATTAGTTGTGTTCGTCGATTCTCCTTTTTACACATCATTGTTATGCGAAGGGAAAATATTACCTAAGCTACTCAAACCCATTGAATAGAACATTACGGTATTTAATGAAGGCTCTTGGGAAAACCTTGTTTATGAGCACTTGTTACTTGTTATGATTCTTACTTTTATCTGAAGGAGAACAAAGGCCTAACATGGACTTCTCTTCACGAATTCTCATAGATGTAACTACTGTAACTGTACCGGTACGGACAAAAAGGCGAACGGTAAAGCTGCAAGAATAACACAGAAAATGAAATTAGATTTTTCGGATCTGTCGCAAAAACAATGGTTGTTACTCAGATAAGATCTGGTTTGTGGTAATAATGATATATAATGTTGTTTACAAGAACCATGAAACAACTACGTTTAAATTTATAACCAGTCTTTAAAAAGACAACCAAAAAGTCTGCCAAGCGAAGAAGTCGTCCCAAACAACGCCGGCAAAATAAATAGCAGAAACTATGGGAGGAAAGACTGGACATGCAATGAACTGAGGCCATAGTGAAGTAGCGTAAGATAGGGACGATTATTTATTTAAATAAGTAATAATTTAATATTTCCTCGTCGATCTAAGAAGTGGCTTAAAAACCGATGACCAGTTGTTTTTATTTAATCCATATTTCAGAGTGAATTTACTCGATTTTTTTTTATCTTTCCTTCGAATTGATTAGCAAATTAAAGTTACCTACCTAATTATCATTTTTAAAAGTAACCACACTATACCAGGAAATTTGAACGGCTGCGATATTTTATAACCCTGATGGTAAAAACTTTGAACTTTAAAAATTGTACTTATTACTTGGTACTTATTTATAGTTCATCTCTGAAGCTACTAGTACCTACTTGGTAGTTGATTTAAAATGAACAGAGAAGAAACGAAACAGCGTCGTACTTTGCAGTCATCGAAAACGAAATGGCGCCGATGTTTTTACTTGCTCATGCCCTGATAATTATTGGGAGAACCACAAATTCTTGTAAAACATAAAATAAAATAAATTTTGTAAAGGAAACTCGGAAGATGTTAGATGTAAAAAAATAGCGTTTGTTTCACTTTACGTAACTACTTCCTCACGTTGAAGTACAAAAAACCTTTATTTTATTATTATTTTCTGTATGTGTTTCAAGTTTATAATTGCATAGAAATAATAACTATTCTATTAATTAAATAACAACACAGTTATACCAATGAGAAATGCTTCCTTTTCATTGAAAACCGAAAAAAATTATGTTACATATTTATGGACATGGTTATAGATATAGTTTTTTTTCAATAAAATCCTTTTTCTTCAATAAAATCGTCATTTCTTTCGATGTTGAAGAAATTTCAAGCAACTGTTAATATGAACAGTTGCTTGAACTGTCAATATTAATAGCTGTTTTGAGTGAACTTCTTATTTCACCATCAATAACATTAATACCTCTCTTGTAATATAGGAACTTTTAAAAATTATTTGAACTCCTGCCTAAAGTATTTTTTTGGTACCCGCAGTAGTATTTGATCTTCTCGAGTGGTCTGCAAATTCCCACTCTTTACCCGGAAAAAAATAAAATAATAGTATTGTAAAGAAATTCGATACAAAGGAAAGAATATTATGTCCCATTCCACTATGCTTTGGTCACCGTACTTCTTTGAGGCACAAGGCAGCCCACGAAAATCGATAATGACATATTATCCGTCTGCAGTACCGTTATCTAAACTGAATTCGCGGTTTCTTACGTGTTGTGTTTTTATAACACTTATATAATAATACGCCAGCCATTTGAGTCATGAACTTGGATTCCGGCGAGCTATTACGTAGGCTTTGTTTTTGTCTCTCACATTTATGCAAGTACTTACGCGGAGTTCTTACTTGTTACAAGTTTTAGGTCAATCTACCTAGTTCCCAAGACTGCGACGCTACGTTGAGTTTTTGTACCTACAGATATTTTTTTGATGAACGTCGTTTCAATTTAAAAAATTCATATCGTATAGAAGATATGTGCATATAACATATTTTTGTACATAATGTACATTAGTTTTGTAATATTGGTAGGCAGTACCCTCACATGAAAATATTGGCCTGCATAACATATATATATTTCAAACATGTGACAGCTGCTGTTCCTTTTATCATAATGATAATTGCATGAATTGCACGTCTTTTCAAATGTAAACTCATATTCCACCGAAAGCCACTTAAAAAATGGGTGTTAAAAATAGGTGTTGTTTGACAAATAAAGTTATAAAATATAAAAAATCTTTTTTTCTAAAAATTCGTGTAAATCGGGATAAGGGTGATGAATCTTTTATTGTGTGAATATTCCATATCCATCTGATATCATTAATGATTAATTTTCTGGGTAATTTGTCAAAATTGTTTTCACCGCTATTTATTTTTGAAGACCGACAATTAAAAATGTATTTTTTTTTGGATTTACAGTTGTTCTGAATTTTTTATTGATTAAAATGTTTATATTACACTATTTAGTTTATTATAATCAACAATATTGTTTAGGTACATGATAGTAACAGTAGATACATACCTGGGTACTAAATAATTATTTTTATAAAATTCTTATAGTCTCTTAGGTCCTAACTTTAATGGCTTTAAGCTTTAATTTACCATATATTAATGGCTGTTTATCACATGTGAAAAATTTTAAACACTTTTATTAGTAATCCACAGTAAAAAGTTTTCTAGAAAGCTGAAAAAAAAAATAATAAACAGAAATTTATGAGATTTTTTTATAAGATTGAGTGTCGTCGGCGAATGATATGATTTTTTTCCAATTTTCGAAATTGTAAGCACTTCATTCAATAAAATGATAAATAATATTGGACCTTGATCTGTTCCTTGAGGAATTCTAAATATATAAGTACATTCTTTAAGTAACATAAATTTGATGTATGTGGATTTAAAATAATTGTGAAGTACGATTATACTCTAAAAACGATGATGGTTCTTCTCTTTTATCATCTCTATCCAGTTCCCTTAACATTCAGCAAGTTAGTAGGTATGTAAACTATCATACCACAATATATTAATCTTTCAATAAATTTAATCAAAAATATTGTCATTTTGTTGATTGGGTCTGATTGCACCGGTGTCTGAGAAAATGCAAACAGTTTTATTCCTAATAATGAAATGGCAGCTGATTTACTTTGTTGTATTTTGTTTCTTTTTCCTCTTGCGGTGTTATCGTTAAGTGCAGGAAACGTTTTTGCAATTTTATTACAGGATATGGAGAAAAGATATCATGAATGAATAAGCGTTGGGGAGATATGAACAGTGTAAATAAGATTAAGAAAAGGTCACACAGGTGTAATAATGAAGCTTTGCGTAAAAGTGAATTATAAATTAGAGGCAAGAGCGCATTGACAAAATAATTGATTGCCAAAAAGCAAACAATAAATAACATCGTGTGAACAAATTTGCTTGTACGAGTCCACGTCAAAAGTAAAAATATATTCTTAATAATCTCTAAATAGGTGCATGTTAAGCAGGGTACTCACCTAACCGTGTAACATGTAACGTATCTGATACTGTATCAAGTCATGCTACACTCTTGGTGAGTACCCTGCTTAGTGCTCGCTTGGTGCTCGCAGTGAAACCGCCGTCGGCGGGTCACTGCGAGCACACTGCGCTCCACCCGCGAGCGGCTCGCAGTAGGCTCGTTCCTACGTACTCACTCGATACAGTATCAGATACGTTTCATGTTACACGGTTAGGTGAGTACCCTGCTTTAGATTCCACATATGTCCAGGTAAGATGACAATGTTTCACGAAACATGATTTTAATATAATATGAAAAGATAGGTGCTAGGATTTGAACCCCCTACCCCCGGATTCGTAGTTGAGAACCTTACCCCTCGATCACGAAAGTCATCCGAAGTGCGGATTCCCTATTTTTTTAAACACTAGCTCCAAACAGGAAGCCCTGGAGAAGAAAAAATCGCTCAAGGCCTATTTCGTCTCTGGACTTGCTGTGTGGAGAGTTTTTTTTAGGAAAGGTAGGAATGGAATGAGATGAAGATCGGGGAAGGAAAAAAGGTACGAGGAGTTAGTAGGAATCTGGGGATCAGTGTGTCCAAGAGTGAAAGACGTTTAAATTGCCACTACGGTGCAGGGCGGTGGGTTGAGAGAGTCCTGCTGCAGAGGTAAAAAGATATCCCTCGGCCAGTCTTTCCAAATCCAGCCCACCACACATTAGACGTTAGATTAGTGGGAAGACGCAAATACCGCTAAGACCCAAACAATCCTTACCCCATGAACCCGGGTACCCCTAATAAGTTACCAAACTTAGCAAACCACTCGGGGTGACCTATGGCAGAGGTGTTAGATATCAAATGAATGGTTCCCGGTGTGGCGGTACCCATACCATTCATTTAATTTTAGCTTTAATAATTATGCAATACGAGAGTATTTCTGCTAAGGATCGAAACTAAATGTTATAACCTCACATTTTAAAATGTTCGCGTATATTATATACTTTTTTAAAATAAAATACCAAATTCTAAAAGTCAAAATACTACACCGCAAATCAATTCGATTTCGCGATTTTGCTATACCGTTTACGCTTTCGGGGTCATTGTTTCGCGTTCACACAATATGAAATTGGCCTTGGTTTTAAGAACGATGAGTTTGGTTTAAAATCAAAACTTAACTTCTTCAACTCAATGCAAATTGATTTACAATTGCCTAGGGAAGCTCTCAAGTGGATTATAGCAAATGATTTAGGATTTGAAGCTTTTCTGGACTATACCCAATGAACCAATAATTTCTCATAACTAGATATCGGAATACTTGCATTTGCGTATTCCCCCCCCGGAAACGTGATAAACTAACCAGATTTTAGATGTATAGCATAGAGAAACGTTAAGCATCCCCCCCCCCCAACTCTCAAAGAAATCAAAGTGCGGAAAATTGGATAAAATTTTCAAATAACATGTTTTGGACATTTTCTGTTTTTGTACATTAAGGCGATGCACTACGTCGTGTAATATTTTAAATCGAGCCGCTATCAATAACACCCCTTACGTAGATGGCGATAAGGTTTAAATTCCCGCTTAACACCATCCGCCTGTTTTGATTTATGCAAGAAAAAAACATGGCCAAAAAGTGCCTTTTATTTTATTTTGTGGATGTTAAGGCATAAATATTTAATTTTTTTCCGATTACTTTATAAATAACTTAATTTGCCACATTATACAATAAAATCCCAACCGAAAATGGGTTCGTAAGTAGGAGATTTTGAACTTTAAAGCAGTTTTTATAGGCCTTATACATTATTTTTTTCTGGGCTTATAAAAAGATTTATCTAAAAAATACTCGATTATTTCAAAGGCCAAGATGTATTCTACTCGCGGTATTTAATTAAAGCATCTGAAACATTTCTAGCCGACCAAATTTTCAAACCAAAAACACATAATTTTACATTACTATGTAGTGCATCGCCTTAAACACTTCATACATATTTTTGGATTTATAGTGCATATAATCGATTTTCTTCTCATAACCAACTGATTTACGAGTAATTAGAGAGCAGTTACCATACTAGTTGAAGCGCTCATTGTCATAGTTAACCCTAAAATATAAATGTATACATGTACACGTACTTTTTAATTATTTTTTATTTTAATTAGTATAACCATTTTGACAGTTTATGCCGTACCTAAAACCCCTTGACAGTCCGATGTAATTACAAAGTTTTGTTAATTTTGATAAACCTAATCAATCGAAGTCGAATGACATATTTAACAGGATTCGTAATTTTTTAGCTATGATATGATTGACATTTTTTTGAAGTAATTTTATATATGTATATTGACATTTCTTTTATAGAGATATTCTTATATCAATGGCCTTACGTCAGATTTAAACGGCTGGCGGGAGGCTGATGATTTTGCTCTTAGTCTTCTCTTCACGTCAAAGCTTTATCGATACGTCGTGGTTATTTTCGGAAGCACTAAAGCCAATCTCACGGCAGCTAAATCTTTGCTTAAATATAAATCAAGCTGACATGAACATATTGTGGCACAAAGAAAACAAAGTAACTTATCTGCAGACATGTTATTACCGGTGTTCAAAACAGATAAACAGAACAAAACAATTCTTATTGTTTATGTTCACAGGTATGTTAAATGTTCATACTAGTACCAGGTACGTATTAAATAATTAGATAATTTATGTAGCACTGTTTTGTTAAGGTTTAGCTCAAGGGCGCTTTAAAATAAATTATAATTGTAACAACCTTTTCCAATTTTTTGTCTACGGGAATGAAATAATGTCGGTGACGTACCTAAATGATACGTCATGCCTACATATTGAAGAATACTAAAAAACTACGTAATCGATTGATTCGCATATAAATTTATATTCCTTATTCATTCAACGTTTGAAAGAAGCCAGAATACGATTTTTTCAAGTTGTTGTTTTATCGGAAAAACAGAAGTTACTACTTTGTTTCATAATTATCTCATAATATCATAATATAAGATAAGATCATAATATTACTACTGTATTTTATGCAAATTATGAAAAGGAAAAATTTGTTAAAAACGGTTTTTCCTCAATTTTTCACATCGTATATCTTTAAATTTAACTTAATAATATTTATCGAAATACTGCCAGTAGGTCACTAATTTCAATGTAATTTAATCTGAATATCTTTTTAATACGGGGTGTTGAGGGACTTAGCTGTCATGCTTTTACTGGTAGATGACATTTTGGCCTCCGGTGAATTTAATTTAATTTTTTCAACTAAAGTATTACAAAATGTCACCGGAGACCAGTATTTAACTTAATTTTTTACTCCAAAAAATGACAGGAATCACTGGTTAAAATAAGTCCGGTCACATCCCTTGACAGTCTTAACATCCTGTATAGTTTCCTGAAAAGACCTTTCAGGAATATTTTCTGTGACGAAATTTTGTATAACATTTTGACCTACATCAAACCGTTGGGGACCAAGTTTAATAGTTTTCGTAGAGTGATTATTCTTTTGTGTTCCTAATTTAGGGTTTTTCCGCTCACAAAATTTATGTTAATAATATCAGTATGCATCACGTACAAACTTCTATTAAAACTGTTTTTTATAACTGTGAAGTAATTATAAGATTTAACGATTTGTTAGTAAAAATATTTTTTTAAATCAACTTTTTCTCAACCTGTCTTTTAATTAATAATAAATAAAAGTTATTTTCCCATCAATTGAAAAGGGAGATAATTCAGATAATAGTAATAAATCTACACGAAACATAAAATAGATCAAGGCTCAAGAAAATAAAATTAAAATTGTCCCCGTACCTAAGACAGAGGTCCTGGCTTCGATTCCCAGTTGCGATCGTTATCTTTTAATGTTCTGTTTCTTGTTCTGTTTTATCTTTAGATATATTTGAATTATCTTCTTCTTCAATGAAAGTATTTTTAATATTTTTGCTAATATATTAATTTTCATAATTGTTTAAATCGATTTCCCTATATTCCTGTTTAACTTAAATTTCGTTCAAATTGCTAACCAACAATTGTTGCTTAAACAAACAAAGACATCAGGATTTATAGTAACGTTTCCTACGTTGTCGAGTGGATCTAGTGTACAGTACTGAGCATTACAGTAGTGAACACTACACTACATACAGCAACAGTTCAGTGGGAACGCAGCCGCAGTCAGTAACAACATATCCTTGAACCGTGCTGAGGTTACACTACCACCACCACGAGGCGGAAAATTCGCGTGCTCTGATCGCAAACTGGTCTCCGTGGCTCTGCCTGCTGTTACACGTACACGTATACTTGTGTAGGATGTAGTATACCTTTGTGTGCGAGCCACCTCTACCTATCTACGCGCATGTACAAGTATCGCCAGGTAAATGTTGTAATGTACCCACTTAGCTACGTATTATTTTCCGTTGGCGGGATGGTTCCATGACTATTTACAGCGGATATTTATTTTTAACAGTTATGTGGTGGGAGAGTTTTTAAGGAAAATAATGAACTTAATATAACGCAATATTTAAGAAATGATTCATGATTATGATTGCTCTGATCGGGATGCGATCAGTTGTAACTTTGTTGATTTCAATAGATGTTTTATTCTGTGGCTCAACTTAAGATTATTATTTAGATAAACTGATATCACGTAATGTGTAGATTAAATTTGATTTCCCAAACTAATTACGATTTAAAGAATATCTACGTAATTATGGCCATTATTACTTTAATTAACAAATGTTCGCCTTCATCTCTTTGTAAATATCGTTTAGAAGATGTGAAAAGTGTAAATAATTTCTTAAGGCGAAGCTTAATGCTAAACCACTATTTTCGACTAATCTTTACTACGAATCGGTTTATATCATAAATACCAAAATGCTATGAATAGATTGGAGTTTTTTTCTACCGTTTCCCTTGGGTAGAATCAAAATAAAATTCTTAGTAACTATTTTTTTTTAATATAAGCGCCAACTACTAAAAAATGTATTATGCCATTAGAAATGTATGAATGTATATAATAAACCACTTAAATAAGTTAACTAAAAAAAAATATGTCTAAGATTGTTTCCCTTGATTACCTTATTTCTTTTAAAATTATTCAAAAAATAAATAAAAACCACCTTTGCGCTAAAATCGACCGTTTCTGGACTTAATTTGCCAAGCGATTTGTATGCCTATTACCTATATTCGTGGTGATAAAAGGCACACAAAGAATACACACATTTTTGTCTTGTATATTCCTCTTAAATCAATATCACACTGGAGTTTTCCAGTTGAAAATTTTCTTAAATATTACCCAATTTTATAAAAATAAATATTAATATTAAATATTTCAAATCAATTAAATTTAAATAATTATTTATCTCCTTGCATATTTAAAATCTTATTTCAGTTTACGTTACGAATTGAAATACTGTTTTATCTACGATAAATTTAAGGAAGGCGTTAGGCACATTGGATGACAAATCAGCATCAGAAAGTGTTATTATAAAGTGATTGGTACTGACTCCTTACTTTTATTTTCAAGGAAAAGTGACGCAGGTAGCTGAAATAAGGAATCTAGGTCGCATCCTAAGAAAACAGTATTTTATAACATTTACGTTCCCCATACACAAACCTTCCTGATAAAATTACCGTTCTAAATATTCCGAGTATCATATTATGGTATTTCAACTATTTCCGGAAAAAAACTTTGATGTCAGTCCTTCTTTCAAAGGATCGACTATTCGGAATAATGTTAAATGAGATAGAATGGGATTTTTTGTACTTTCCAAGTATACCACATTCTTTGCTCAATGTTTTTCATTTGCACAACGTTTGTTAAGTTTGATGAGTTTAAAAAAATGTTACTTGTTAACTGTACAGAGATGACACTAAAACCTTGCCCCCGCATAATAAAATGTTCACCTTATCGTTTCATAAAAATAACTACGTTCTACATATTTGAAGTTTAGTCAGATTAGCAGCACGATTAATGTTAAAAAACGAAAATTAAAAAATCAAATCAGATCATTTTACAGTTTCTGCAATATTCAAGATCACAGCACAATACAGGTAAAGCTATTGAGAGAATTAATTAATAACCGGTTAATCCATTAATGCCACACGAGGCAAGATTAAAACATTTCTATGACATTTATTCATAACACAATAATACAAATATTGTACTATATTTTAGTTTTCAATGCAATTATCTAAACAAAAATATTTTTGTATCGATTCTGATCTTAGAAGAAAATGTAGATTTTTTAACTACTGTCAATAAAATCTACCATTGATAGGTGGTTGAACATAGATACGAAAAACTACATGCTTATTATGATGTAATGTTTATCTTTCAAATGTGATATCGCTGTGATATTTGTAACAGACATCCGTTGATTTTCACATGATTGATTTAATTTATTAGTGTTGACTTTTGACATAGATAAACAATTTGAATAAGTCGTGCATATAACACGCATATTAATACGATGATATGTGCATAAGAACTTGTGATAATTCATAAGCTTTTCACCGAACAGTAACAGCAGCAAGTTATGACGAGGTATCATCTAAAAAGCATAACTACAGTTGCTGGTCTATTTTTATGGATTTATGATGAAACATATGATATGGTGTAGGCTTCATTTTCAGCAATAAATATGCTTGATGATATGATCTAAATTTGAACCAGCAGTATTAAATCAAGCCTTCATTAGATTTTAATGGGGTTTTGAGGACTCCATAAGTTACTGCTATCTGCTTTATATTACTTTACTCCTAATGATTCATACATTTTGATAATCAAAGTTATAATTCTCGTGATGTTCATTCAGTTCTTAAAAGTAATTACACTGATTCTGATAAATGCAAAACCGATACAAAAGCAGCTAGTACCGACCCGTTGCAATGCGTTTTGATTTTAGGCCCTGCAAAGCAAAACCATTTTATTATGCCGCTACGGTGCCTTTGTTAGGATTTCTTATAGTACCTACTACTGTTAGTTTGGGTGTTGATGTTGATTACAATGATTAAATACGTTACTCAATCGAGATTGCAGCGCATACTGTGTATATCTAAGTGGAATTTTATGCAAAACACATAAATTATTTTCAAAAACTGGTTTTTCTTACCAACTACCGACAGTACATTTATCGTACCTAATACCTACTTAGGTAAGACCTCAATGAATACACTTTTGGTTCTAGTGGTGATAGTAAGTATAACCAATCTATTATGTATATACAAACCGACAGAAGAGTTACAAGAAGTATACGTATGATGTACGATGTTGAAAGCAACGGACAGGTGAAGAGTTCGTACAATAATATTGCAATAATTATTCTTGCAAATTAATAAATTGGAAGCTGCATGATTGCTATAATAATTATAATATAATATAACATGTTGTTTACAAAAAGACAATAATGAGTTTCTCTTTGATTTCGCTGCCAAATCTCTCAGAACACAAGGTAAAGGTACGTTAGGTAGTAAATTGTTGAAATATTTTTCGACTTTCGGGAAAAAGAAACCGACAACTTGTCATTGTCTGGTTGAAGATTCGGACTGAGGCCAGGGAACTGTGCGCTGTGTCATCGAGAAGCAACGATTAAGACGCCAGTGCTCATTCGTTGTGTTGTATGGTTGTTTTCCGTGAAAACCGCCACGTTGTTCGCTTCTTTATGAAAACGCCAGCAAATGGAGTTTGCCTTTGGAGTTGAATATGTTGTTTATGTAAAATGCCGGTTCGTTATCCGCATTTCTCGCTGCATGTATAGATAGATTGCGCGCTATAGTCGGTTGGATGTTTGTTTGTCGGGTTTTTTTGGCACACGGGTGGAATGACACCGGCGAAGGCCGCGTTCCGAGCTCCGAGCTCCGAGCTCCATGCTTCGTGCTCCGCTCACAGAGATCGCTGTTTGCTTCTCAACGCTCATGGGTAGCCCACTGCCTCGACGCACAGTGGGCTGAAAATCGGCTTTCATAGACATAGAGACTTGAATTTTCAAGGGTATTTTTTTTGGCTAGAAATGGATTTTGCTGATCATTACTATGCTATAAAATGTCGTACGAAGCAATTGCGTGTACAAATGAAGGAGTTATAATTTTTTTAAGAAAAATTTGTATGGCGCTGACATTAAAAATGAGGCTATCTCTGGAATCATAAGGTTGGCCGTTCTATCTTTACACACAGATAATACTACTATTTATTTGTATTTTTTGACATACTTCATATTGTGGCGCAAGGTGCGATTTATTTTTTAAAAATCCTAAAGTTGAAAAAAAATCTTTTTTTTTGTTAATGAATCATTTTAATGCTTAAATGCTTTACATATGAGTATGCTTTGTCTAGTTTACAATATTTTATTTACACTGCAAGCCAAAACACTGTGCACAGTGGGCTGAAAATCGCCTTTCATAGACATAGAGACTTGTATTTTCAAGTGTATTTTTTTTGGCTAGAAATGGATTCTGCTGATCATTAATATACTATAAAATTTTGTATGAAGGAATTGCGTGTACAAATGAAGGAGTCATCATTTTTTTAAGAAAAAATTGTATGGAGCTGACATTAAAAATGAGGCTATCTCTGGAATCATAAGGTTGACCATTATATCCTTCACACAAATATACTACTATTTATTTGTATTTTTTTGACATACTTTGTATTGTGGCGAAACTTGTGATTTTTTTTTTAAAAACCCTCAAAGTTGAAAAAAAAACTTTTTTATGTTGAAGATTCATTTTAATGCTTAAATGCTTTACATATGAGTATGCTTTGTCTAGTTTACAATATTTTATTTACACTGCAAGCCTAAAAGCATTTAAGCATTAAAATGAATCATCAACAATAAAAAGGGTTTTTTCAACTTTGAGGATTTTTAAAAAAATAATCGCACCTTGCGCCACAATATGAAGTATGTCAAAAAAATACAAATAAATAGTAGTATTATCTGTGTGTAAAGATAGAACGGCCAACCTTATGATTCCAGAGAAAGCCTCATTTTTAATGTCAGCGCCATACAAATTTTTCTAAAAAAAATTATAACTCCTTCATTTGTACACGCAATTTCTTCGTACGACATTTTATAGCATAGTAATGATCAGCAGAATCCATTTCTAGCAAAAAAAAATACCCTTGAAAATTCAAGTCTCTATGTCTATGAAAGCCGATTTTCAGCCCACTGTGCGACGCCGCACCGGAGACTGCGATCGCAACAAACAAACACTCGCGAGTTCTAATTCTCTATTACGTTCATTACAAGAGGCACGAACGTCACATAAAATGCTTCAAAATTGTTGAACTCACACTTAAAAAAAATATTACTTAGTTAATTTTTTCTTCGGGAATGATGGGAAGTTAGTCCAAACATGTACATCCCATAAAGTATAACTCTGGGAATTAATGCTAGAAGCGCATATGTCAAATATCAGAATCATCCATAAAAGGAGATTGTTTGTCACATTATTTTGATTTTTTACAATTAGATACGCCACTATGTTATATAGCAATAAACATTTATGAGTAGGTACTTTCTGACACCTTACTCCATTTAACAAAATCTGACATATACACTTCTAATATTAACCCACAGAAATACAATACTCATGCCTATAGTCTATATAATAACTCTACGCAGAACTCTTGCCTGAACAGACAATAATTACAATAGCGTATTATCTAAAGTTGATATTTTCAGTTGGGAACTTACCAAATACAAGAGGTCCATAAAAGAATATTTCTCTGATGGTTTGTGAATAATGTTTATGTCTCTATTGTTTATATCTCTATTATGATTTGATTTATATCTACAACCTCTCTCCATGGCTATAAATGTATTGTTTTGTAAATTTTTCGTTTTATATAATTTCGTTTTGTATAAATTTTTTAATTCATGTACTTTTCACACAAATTTAAATAACTTTTTCCATATTATGCTGTCTCAGTTAAAGTCACAACGAGGAAATCCATAATTGGTTTTATTTTACTATATAATACTTATGTACAAACTGATTAAATGTGAACTGTCGATTTCCCGAAAATGAATAAATAAAAAAATAAATAATAGTGAAATCTTATAAAATTAGAAGTGACTATGATATTAGCAATTGGGGTATGTTGTTTGTTGTATGTTGTGTGTTGTATGTTGTGTGTTGTAGGTTGTGTGTTGTGTGTTGTATGTTTTATGTTGTTTATTGTATGTTGTATGTTGTATGTTCCATGTTGTATTATGTATGTTGTATGTTGTACGGGGTATGTTGTATGGGGTATTTTTTATGTTGTATGGGGTATTTTGTGAGTCTGACTGTGGTGGAGAGTAGGAAAGCTGGGAACTATCCGTGTATTTTTATCAGAAAAAATGTGTTACATTGCATTCTATACCTTTAGATGTTGGATAAATCTACACTGATGATAATTGCTACTGAGAGCTCCGTTGTAAGCTATCCCCCTTTCTCACAAACGCCACAAGTAATAGAACAATATGTTGGCCTTAGAACATAGTACAAATAATCGTTTTTAAACTTCTATAGATTATCATAGTGTATTTTATAACTAATTTAACGTCTTTCGGATATTTATTAATAGTTGTATTACAATGTGACAAGCGTGCTACCATTGCTACACAGCTGGTGAACACTTCTGTTGTTTCCGTAAAGGAAATATGTACAATTAAAATACACCTTTTCTCAATATTTTGATAGCTATCAAATAATCAATTCATTAGAAAAGGCAATATTTATAGCTAGGAGTTAATATCGACCAGGTAAACGTAATTGCAACTTCAATGCAAATGCGCAGAGAAAAATGAGTATTACTAATTTATTAAAATCTCTTCAAATTATTTGAAAAATTACCCGATTAAAAACGGGATTGCAGGCGGTTTCCCGATAAACTTTGAGTAAATTCCCAATATATCTGAACTTCTGTTCATGCACCTGAAATATTAGGATTTTTATAAACACATGTTCCGACATTTACATTTTGAATACCGTACATTTAAATGTGAATACCGCACAAGAGTCCCAACTGCTCCCAACCGTTTGGACCCAGAGAGACATTGGCATCCCCAAGTTCAGTGTGTTTGTTTTTTTTTTTTTTTAGATATTTATTAAGTTAAAAGAAATACATATTTCGCTTTGTTAACTTAAGTGTACATTGATTAAAACAAAAATAATATATATATTAATAATTATGGTTTACTACCTAAGTAACATATTTTTCTTAAGTAAGAGCATTTTGGTTTTGCTCATTGATCTTGAGGGCAAACAGTTTTTTCTTAAATATATTTATTCTATTTACGGTTGTCAGGCTATCAGGAAGGATAGATATCAGTGTTATGAGGCTGAAGGTAGTGGGGTGGGAAAGAAATGGAGAAGAGGAAGGTGGGGGACTACCTGGCATTTCAGATCTGGTCGCCAAACATGGCTAAAGCCATTTTTATTTTTATTTTTATTTTTATTTTTTTATTTTTTTTATTCTTTAATATATTTGTTATACAATGGTATAGTATATTGTCCTCCACGCTAGGAGTTCAAGCAAAGTTTCAATTCTGAATGGTGGTCTTACACCAGGGTGATACTTAAAGTATTTTCCACTCTGGAACGTGCCGCGAGAATACTATATATTATTAAGTTGTGAAATATCATAAATTAATCAAATAAAATTTACTTGCGCACGTCGGGATGGAACCCGCGATCTTCGGCTTGCTAGTCGAGAGCTTGAGCCCTTGACCACGAAGGCCATTCATTCGTATTTTGACATCATTCGTATTTTACCAAACGTTTATTAGGAAACCTATCAATTCATTCATTAAAGGTCTGCAATCCCGTTATAACTGGATTCCAAATTATTCCAAGAGATTCTTAATAAATTGTCAATTTTCAATATTAACAATTTTTCTCTGTGTGCATTTAATTTTTTAATAATTTATTGTGTGTTTAGTAATTTATTATTTGTTTAATCCTCAATTAAAACACAATAAATAATTTCTCAATTGAGTTGGGCAGATTCATTAAAAAAAAAATTTCGTTATCAGCCTCGAAATTATCTACATTTGTAAATTATTGTAATATTTTTGTATATTTAATAAAACATAAAAAACGTAGAAAAAGAATCCCCTGTTTTATTAGTTTAAATATTTCAAAACATTGTCTCTTCGTGCCAATGGTTAGCAATGCGCGCCGTCTTGATGTTTCCTCGTGTAAGAATTGCTTCTGATGACGTTAAACTTTTATAATTAATTAAAATTTTATGATATTCGATATATCTTGGCTGCTTGTACTGTGCAAAGAAGTAGCTTTATGTATTATGTTAGGCTTGTGTGAGTTTTCACACGACCGCAACCGCCGTTATCCAAATGTTTTTCTCAAAACGAAATCGGTCGAATTTCATTTTAAATGCGCACCAATTTCACGGAAACCCCATCATGTACTGTCCACATCCGTGGCACTTCCACAAAGAATTTTAATATCTCAATGTTTATTTTTTTAAGTGGAATTCTTTAAGTGAAGATTACAGATAACAACAATGAAGAAAAGTTATTGTTCCTGCGTTGGTCGGGTAACGGCCTGCTTTACGCAAAAAAATATCGGATCACAGCCAATGCAATTCGGTTTATTCAAAGGTTTTGTAGCTCGTAAATCAAAGTTGTCAGTGATGATTGATTTTTAGATATTTTTAATTTCATGCAACAGCGCAGATTAAAGGCATTTCCGAATTAATGAGGTGAGGTTGTAGAGTTTGCATACAATAAATAATTACTGATATATATGTACTTTAATTTTAAAAGTAATCTAGTCTCTTTCTGTTTACAATTTTTTTTATGGAAAAACAGATGCATTATTATTATTTTTCTAGGTAAGTAAAATAATAATAATTTTATATATCGCAACTGTGAGCATGAAATTAGATAAAATTTATTTGGTTTTGTTTAGATTGTTTTCATATGAAATTTATTTGTTTGGAAGGAAATTATACATGTAGTTAATGGAATTAGAAAAACAGTCGCTCAAATAAGAGAAAATGACTTGAGAGACCAACCCTTAGAATTTAAGATCAAATCAGCATCGCCATATCACATTGAGAAGTAAAACACCTACACATGCTGGCAGATGGAATAACTATTCAACAAAACATTGTCTACAGTACAGTGCAGAAGAATACAATTAAAAGTATGAAAATCACGAGTGAAGATAGCTGCAAGTAGATGCTCTAAAATGACTTAGTATTTCCAGGTATTCTACTGCAAATTGTGGTGGTTTGATTCTCGGATGAAACCGGCATTAATTTTAATAAATCAATAATTTATTGTTTATCCAGGTAATTAATATATACTATGCAATGAAGAAAAATAGTTAAATGGCGTTTTTGTAAGTAATTCCGAACTATAGATTATTGCTAGCTCGTGTTCAATCAATACGCTTTTATGTGCGATTATTCACAGTTTGGATAATGTAATTAATAAATTTCATAGTTGGAGGGTAATTATAATACTATTATGTTCAGAGTGTAGCTTTCTTATCCAATCCCACACTATTCATAAATTAAAACATGTAATTTATGTTTATTGTAATTATATATCTGAAAGGTTATTTATTTTTATGTACAAACGCAAACCACGGATGAAAAATTTGGAATTTCAATTAAATTACGTGACTAATGCGAAAATTATTTTGAATTGATGAAAATGGACAATTTTAAAGAATCTACCGAACATTGTTCAAACTTAGTTTTTTCTTGTTTTCCGGGAAATGAAAACGGCTCATTATTTTCAACTAACTAACCATCACGCCGGTATGCGGCTCAATCTTGAACACACCTTGCCTCATTCACATTTATACATCGTCTCATGCATACTCTTCTATTATTCCGACTCTTCTCAAGTTTCTAGTTCACTTGATCGTTCAATGTCTTCTTTGGGTGTCTCCGACGTCTTCTACCATCCATATTCTCCTTATACTACTTACTCATTACGCTTACATTTCTCCACATTGGATCATACATGGTTTTACCACACATACGAATCAGGGATCTCATTTCTACAGCATTCAGTCTTCTTTCGTCCTTCCTCTCCTTGTGTTAAATAATTTTATTAATGTCTGGTATGGCGTTACGCGAGGCCATAGGCTTCTGATTAAAGCTTTTATTATCTCTCTTATTATATCCTCTCTCAAAACCTGCCTTGTGTCTTGTATCTTGTCTCTCGCTGTAGGACTGCTATTATGTGCCAAGTGAAGGATTCGACTTTTGAATTGCGAAGCTGCAATCAATGTAATGAGGAATGAATTTAAATAATTTCAAATACATCCTACAAATGAACAAAAAAAATCACATAAAATATTTATTTATTTATTTTATTTTATTTGGTACAATATTTTTTACATTTTAAGTTTTCCAGTAATGTAGGCCTCACTGGGTGGCTTGCCCGTGCTGAGGCCTTCATTTTATAATATGAAATATATAATCTACATAATGCATTTAAAGAGAAAATAATACATTAAAATTAAAAATATGTAATACATAATAATATATTTAAAATTAAAAAATAATACATTGAAAATAATCTTGTGTGTTTGTGAGTGATGTGTGTTCATATTGGTTTTGTGTGTTACGTGTAGGTTTTATTTTTATTTTATGCTATGACATTTTGGTAATATTGTCTTTTTTGTTCTTTAATCCATTTTGTAATTTTGTGTGTGAATTTATTTTTATTTTCCTCAATTTTAATTTCAAGTTTTACACTGTTGAAAGCTTTTATAGCATGGTATTGGTAGTGTCTTTGTCCAAAGCTTGAATTTACTGTCGGAGTTTTTATGTTTTCTTTGTACGCTTGTCTAACTGGTCTGTTAGTGATATTTTGTGTATGTTGAAATTTTTTTTTTTTGTCAAAAATGTAGTTTAGTAGTGTTTTAACGTATAATTGGCGTATATCTAGTACGTCACAGCTGTTGAATATTTGGTCTGTATCAGTCAGTCTATGTTTTTTTAGTATTACCTTTAAGATCGTTTTCTGTGCGGTTTCTGTGTAATTGATAGCCGAGTTTGTTGCTCCTCCCCAAGCAATAATTCCATATTCTATTATTGATTGGCAAGGTGCAAAATATATTGTTTTCAATTGTTTTATTTTATATATGTTTCTTATGTTTAGGAAAATGTGTATTGTTTTGAGAAGTTTTATGATTTTTTTTTTTTATGCTTCCGATTTTGTTGTCCGGGTTAAATCTTCCCCATAGGAAAAACTAAACCCTTCCACTCACTTTTCCACAAATGATCACCTAGTCAATCAACACTATGCAAGTGCATTATATAAGTAAAATAAATACAAAACAATACAAGAACAACAACACGTCAACTCACCAGAGATCAAATGGGAAAAAAAAAAAATTCACCGACTCCAGATATTTTCATATCAGAGGGTTCGGCTCGGTAGAACTTCTAACAGGGCCTATAAATCCTACTGATCCCTCAACATAAATATTTAAAAAATCTTTCGTTATCCTACATGTATTCAAAATGACCGACTTTTGCATCTTTATATATAAATTTTTTGATAGATCTAATACGCCTAAATTTTTAATGAGAGAGCTAGGTATAATGCCAGTAGCCGAAACAAAGAGTATGGAATCCTAGTTCCATGAGCCGAAATAACGAATGGTAATATTTTTATAGTCTGAGAATGCCAAATTCTTTTTATTTCGTTTCCTAAATCTGTGTATTTTCTTATTTTTTCATTAACAGATTTTTGAATGTTACAGGAATTTGGAATAGCGACATCAATGATATAAGTTATTTTTTTAATTTTGTCATGTAAAACTATATCGGGTCTATTATGACTAATCGTTCGGTCTGTTAGTATAGTTTTATCATAATATATTTTATAAAATTCGTTTTCTAAAAATGAATTTGGTTCGTATTCATAATATGGTACTATATTACGGCAGGCAATCAAGTTATGTTTAATTACCAAATTTTGGTGAATTATTTTTAAAACTTGATTGTGCCTAAATGTATACTCAGACGGTGCTAATATAGAACATCCCGATATAATATGTTCTATAGTTTCCGGAAAAGCCAAACATTTTCTGCACAAATCATCAATTTGATTTGTATCTTTGATTATATGCTTTCTATAATTTTTAGTATTAATGACTCTATCCTGAATGGCAAGCATAAATCCTTCTATTTCTGCGCTCAACTCTCCAATACTCAACCATTTGTTTGACGAAAATTTGTCAACATACGTTTGGTTGAGATAATTGAAGTGTTTTGCGTGTAAAATTTTATTTGACCAGGAATCTAATAGTTCCTGGTTGGGATTTATAAAAATGTTGGCATTCTCATCGTATAAATTTAAATTAATTATTATTTTTAATTTAATTATTATTTTTAATATCTATATATATCATTTCTGCACAGATCCGTAGCAGATCATTCGTTACGGCACCAATTAAATAAATTATTTTAATTAATCTGAAACATTATTATTTACAGTTTTAAGCGTATTTTCAACTTAAAGCTGCCGATAAAATTCTATGTGGTCATAATCATAAACCTTTTCATTTCAAGGTGTCATTTATAAGTACCATGATTATCGTTTGGCAGGTCTTCTTCACGTTAAATTCAAGTACACATAAATAAAAAATACTTTTTTAAATTAATTACTCACCCGATTCACGGAATCAATATATTCAATTAAAAGAAATTTCTTAACAGAGATTCTAATTCATACTTTAGTTTTATTAGACTGACGCCTAAATGATCTTGAGTAGGTAATATCAAAGTGTTAAACTATTAATTTACTGGAGTGCCCTTCGTCATAGATGGGCATTCAATATGTTTTATAATTGACACGTTTTTGTGGGTATTGCATAACCTTGGAAAGTTTTGATTATTATTCAAATACTGATTGGTGGGTAGTTGAGATGTTTGTTAATGACTTTGGAGATGAAAATAAAACTGAAGCCATGAAATTTAATACATTTCAAGAAAGGCTTGGTAGTTCATCTCTACGTATCATTTAATATTATATATTTAATTTAACGGTTTATCGTTATTTCATGCTTTAATTGTGTATAATTTTCGGTAGCTCACTGTGTATATTCTATATATTTTATGTTCTTATAATATATGTAAAAGACAAGCAGGGGGTAAAACCGAATTAAATTAAAATAAAATAAAATAAGAATTCATACCTACTACTGACTTCACAGGTCGTATTCGAATAGTGATGCGATAAATATATTTCAATCTAATGGATGCTAATTAATATGCTATAATGTTTGGGAACAATGTTACCTATCTTCTATCTAAATAATAAAAATGTTGATATTCGTTTGCTCAAAATCTTAATTCTCCTAAAGTTCTCGACCGATTGTTTTGAAATTTTGACACTTTTGCATTTGAAAACGCTCTCGTTTTTTATACCTATTATTAAAGAATCACGTATCGTGTTCGTATGCGCTAATCTCCGAAACCGCGGAACAGATTTCATTGAAGATTTTATTTGTGTGGTTGGTTCCAGCTTGAAACACATGAAAGTATTGGACCCGATAGGTGCCGCTGTTGTCGAAATCTAATTTAAAAAAAATTCAACGTACTTATTTAGTTTTTAACTTTATCATCTAAAAATACATTCAACCAAAAATTGGCCTTAAAGATTTCAAAACTTTCTCTACACCCCGCTCCCACCTTAATATTTTTAATGCAATTTTTATGACTTTATAGGATTTTTTTAAAAGTTGTGTAAGCTTTATCTATTCATATTGGCAATAACGGATCGACAAAAAATATTGTTCACCAAATTGAACTATATTAAATTCATTACTTTAATTTAAAACAAAAATATGTTATAGACTTAAGAAAAAGACTTTATTTACCTCATTTAGAACATTTAATTTTAAGAGTATAGAATCACATTTTTAGAGGTCGCATTTTTACTTATTTTCAATCGTACCGAATCGCATTTTTAGAGGTCGCATTTTTACTTATTTTCTATCGTACCGAATCGCATTTTTAGAGGTCGCATTTTTACTTATTTTCTATCGTACCGAATCGCATTTTTAGAGGTCGCATTTTTACTTATTTTCTATCGTACCGAATCGCATTTTTAGAGGTTGCATTTTTACTTATTTTCTATCGTACCGAATCGCATTTTTAGAGGTCGCATTTTTACTTATTTTCTATCGTACCGAATCACATTTTTAGAGGTAGCATTTTTACTTATTTTCTATCGTACCGAATCGCATTTTTAGAGGTTGCATTTTTACTTATTTTCTATTGTACCGAATCGCATTTTTAGAGGTCGCATTATTACTAATTTTCTATCGTACGGAATCGAATTTTAAAAATTAAATCTTCTGAGATTCACAACCTGCTGACATGATCGATATCAAATAAAACGTCAAAACAATATGAGAGGAGGGATATGACTTGCGCATGTATTCTATGTATGTCAATTACATAAAATATACATAAACATAAATAACAGCGACAACAGATAAAAGGCAGTCTACATAAAATGAGGTATATATATATAGAGAAGGCGGTCTGTGGCAGGATAACGTCTGCACGGGCCCACTAGTATTATATAGATGTCACCTGTGCTTTTTTTTGAAAAAACAGCGTTATCTGTTGGACGTAAAAGCAAAACGCGCCATTGTTTCTCTATCTGCACAGATAGACTGTGCCACAGCGACCCGTGGCGGGGCACAGCTGACAGTTTAACAGCAATATGGGTTTTTTAAATCTAATAAAACTAATTTATTTGATGAAACTATCGAACACTGGATGTGTAAATGAACATTAGTACTATTTAACTACTTAACTTACATTGTGAAACTATTTAATATTACTTTTTATCTCCTGTACACTTTTTATGAGCATATTATACACATGTGCATGTAATAACGGGTGTAAATTAATTATTAATTCGTAATTACCAATATATAAATTTTTTAAATTTAATAAAAATACATTGTTAAATCTTACGAAAATATATTTAATTTCATTCATATAAATACAATGTGATTATAATTAGATAACTTTGAAATTGTATTATCATTAAAAACCAAATATATATTTTTTAATAATTGTAACCAATTAATCATCGTTTGAACTAATAATTTGGCTTTAGGTACTTACTTTTCTGTATTTTTTCTGTATTCTTATATAAAGAAAAAATATGTATAAATATGGTTTTGAAACATGTTAATAATTTTGTCAAAAATAGTTGTGTAAAAAATGTTGATTATTTTCGTTTAGATAAATAATGGTACATGCATATTTTGCAAATGGCTTTAGGTATTAATAAGTTTTTTCAGAGTTTCAGAAACTACGCCCCTACTTCCACTAAAACAGCGCTATAAATATTGTCCAATTATTTTTACTAAGAATTTCTTTCATTTCGTTTTATAAGTTATTTAGTTTTCATAGAGTTAAATATTTCCATATCGTTGGACATACTTGTCGTAACCTCCATATATGTAGATTGGTATAATAATATGTCCTTAAATAAAGAATATTGACGTCGTCCTCAACTTGGATGCGAGCTTCAATTTATTAACGAAGTGATAAATAGTATCATCAAAATTACTAAATTCGGTGGTGGGTCTATCTGCGATTGGAGCTCTGGTTTGATCAAGTCGGATTCATTTTGAATTAAGTGTCATTTTCAAAATTAGAACTGATTGTATTAAGAATTCATACAAGTGATAAAGTACCTTTCTGTAGTATAATTTATCAACATTTGGATAAAATTTTGGTAAGAAATGTCAAATTTCGAGATTTTTCAAAAAAGGGTTATTATTTATTAACCAACTAGATTTACTAAAGGTTTTCATCTGAAAGGTAAATTTCTGATCGTTTCTCTAATTTTCCGAAAAAATAGGTATAATTAGATCTAAAGAAAATTTACAGTATTTGTTTTCGAAAGACATACTGAGGCATATATTTTTAAACACCTTCAGCTTCATAAATCCTACAATTGTTATCTACCTACCATTATCAAAGTGAGACTCGGTCACAATCAACTAAGTTATTTACATGAATTTTATGAGTTCCTATAAGTATTAGCCTACAGTTTGTGTACTAATAGTAAATAAGGTATTTACTGTAAGTTAATAAGAAAACCTGCATTGTCCTAGACAATGATTTAATTCGTTTCCTCCGCTTAACTTAATACGGCGTCCGCGTACGAATTCATTT
Source organism: Hesperophylax magnus (assembly GCA_026573805.1). Classification (NCBI taxonomy): domain Eukaryota; kingdom Metazoa; phylum Arthropoda; class Insecta; order Trichoptera; family Limnephilidae; genus Hesperophylax; species Hesperophylax magnus. Next base: position 10,413,891 of record JAIUSX010000072.1, read on the forward strand.
TCAGCGGACGCCAGAAAATCCACCTACCTGCCTTGTTTATACGGGCAAAAGCTAGTTCGGGCACCGGGTTAGTGATGCCGCCTAACGGGACTGCGCGGCTCGCGGATGTCTCCCTCACTCGCCCGCCTCTGAGCGCGCGCGTCTCTGTCTGGCGCGCTGGACGTAGGTCGCGAAGCGTCACTCTGCGGACTGACCCGTTATCGGTAGACTTGTTATTGTTTTCGCAAATTATGGATTTCCCGCCATATTGGCAATGTACCATAATATTGGCGTGTTTTATTAGGGACATTGAAGCCATTGCCTTTCTACCTACAATAAATATTTATTACTACAGAGTTAACTATTAATTGTCAACCGATTTGTGCCAACTCTCTGTCTTTGAAAGTTTCTTTTTCAAAAGTCACCGGGTATTATAATTATACCATTTGTGAAGCTGGACGCTTATGTAAAGAACAGACCAGAAGATGGACAATTGCTCCAGAATGATAAAGAAAACATATTTACAATAGCAACTCTTTTCGAGAATATTTTTTCTTGATCAGTTATGTAGGTTATCAAAATATATCTGAATTTTTGGCACATCAGTTCCAATTTTGAAAATAATAATTAAAATAATTTTCTGTCATAGGTCATATGTAGGTACTTTAAGGCTTGTCTCAATTCTTGACACAATCAAGTCACTTAAATTCATAAAAAAATCCGAGTTCATTGAACCAGAGATACAAACACTTACAGACAGACCCACAACCAAAATTACTATGCTGATATTCATTTTTCTGAGTGAAGAAAATATTTCGGATGAACATAAAAAAAATGTTGAGCTGCTTCGTCTCGGAGAAGGCCAAGAATTCGATCACAGATACACGCCATACAAACATACATAGGAGTACGAATACTGCGAGCGCGCCAACTTGTCACAAGATAGAAGAGCAGATAGGCAAATTATTGTTTCAGAGTGTTTGAACTGCGGCACGTGAGCAGAATCCTCATAAGTCTGGTAATACGCGTTCCACCAAGTGCCAGGAGTTGCATCATTTAGGTTAGTTTTGATGTAACGGCGTCCGTGCGTTAGATTAGATGTGTGGCTAAAATAATACGGCACTTTGAAAGGAAAGCTTTTGCAACTTTTTTGACGTACGTGATGTTAATGCCCCTGGCTTAAGTGCCAAAGGATTTCATGCCCTGCTACGTGCTACGTGCCCCTTGAGATAGAAGCGAGGTGGCCGAACGGACGATTGGAATATCAACTTTTGATTGACTAATGTTTTAACTGGTGATATGTTTTATTGTCTAACAAACCAACATTTATGAAAAATATAGGTTCATTTGGTGCCTTATTTTTGGCATCTAGATGTAAGAAATTAATCGTGCATTTAATTTATGTTAAGTGCAGTAAGAACTGTATTATAAACTGAGTAAAACTTATGGTTTGACCAACGAAAATGATTCACAAATGCATAGATAAAAAATGTTACGTTTTAATTAAAATTGATTTGCTTTAAGTCCAGGACGAAGGTGCTTGTAATATTAGTAGATTAATTGATTGCTGATTTAAAACGTTAGGTAGGTAGGTACTTAAAAGTTTGCCAACGGGAGAAATAAAGAGAAAAGAAGAAGAAAGATGAACCTTCCAAATTTCTTTTATCTTTATTTCTCCCGTTTCGTTAGATTTTATTATTTTCACGTTTCATTCCATCCATTTTACCGCAATTGAGGTGATTTTTCATAAAAATGGCGCTATGCAAATCATTCTAACATTATAACTATAGTCTCACAAGCTCTGGAACTTTCATGTACTACCATATAAAAAACATTTTTTTCTTTTCAGTGGGTGCCTACTTGACTAAAGTCTTTCCAAGCATCACCCACTCACCCCACACGAAGAAAAATGATAAAATATTAGTCATTCGGAGTATATAGAGAACACATGTTCTTTTCCTAATAAACATCATGACGGAATGCGACAATATTTATTTGAATTTAACAAAATTATCTGATCGTAGAATCGTTTCCGATTAACCTGTTTGTATAAAATCATTAATTCAATGTTTGATACCCCTGATTTATTATATGTAATCTCTTTTCATACTTCAAGTAGGTCAGTTACAAGACAGTACCTACCATATTATTGTAGCAATTCTACGTCAACGTCCCAATATTACACTCCTATGCGACGGATCCAACAGCTAGGAAACAAATACTCCGATGTTGTTGATCTATTTAGTACATCAATTTCAATGCATAAGCATACCTTATTGAAGTTTTTTCATCAAGTAGGGGAACATTTGGATAAAGCTATATAGATTGACCAACACATTAACAGTATTTTGTCGGCTGAAAGAAAAAAAAAATATTTTTGATTTTTTATTTTTATATTTTGTACCATTTTTCGTATTTTACATTTGTATGAGTCTCATGACGTGCTGACCATTCATGTATACAGACTGTTTTGATTGGAATAATAAATTAACAAAAGCACCGAAAGCTATATTTTAAATTTTGGTCGAAGTTATAAGGTCTTCCTGGTTTGTCTGCCTCAGTTCTTGATGCTGCCTGTAATAAACTAATCTAACCTAACCTGTATATACTTCAGTTAATATTATTTGAAGTTTATTTAAATTATAAAACTAACCAATAAATATTTACCTATTGAAAAATAATACCACCATTTTTAGGCATTTCAGTTCATTTTGTGTGGATCAAATTCAATAATATTTTTACTTTATATTTATTTTTGTGCAAGTGTTTAAACCGTGATTTCTTGCACTATTTACGAGTAAAATTTCGTAAATATTGTCATATATGTATGTAAAAGCCTTAATAGGCGTAAAATAAATAAATAAATATCATTCAATATAAATATCAATTTCTGAATGAACACGTGCTCCGCTGTTCTCATAAAACATTCGCCTTTAACTGATACTTTGTTAGGAACTATGTCTGCAGTACCGATTTTAACAGGAAAACGAATAATTTGAGCAGAGTTTTCTCCGTTCTGCCAAATATTTTTACATCGCTCTGTGTTTTCGTAGATATCGTTTTGATTCGTCGTTCGAGTGACTTTAAGGATTACTTCTTAAAATTTCTATAATATAATGCACTGCCTCATGAGAATTAGAAATAAACAGAGTACGATGGCAGATGTTGGCAAACCGGGCTGTTCGTTATTTGGCCAGTTGACAAACTCGTCCCAGTTTGACGGAAAAGGACTCTTCCAACGCCACGCCATGTAATATCCATACCACACCAACATAGAATATCACACTAATATAATACACTGCGTATAATATCAGGTAGTGTTAGTTACCACCAGGCAACATGTAGGTAACCTATGTAACATGTTTCAGACCAGTCTGCCGATGAAACAAAGAGTTTGCTGAAATGGATTTAATGAATGGACGTGGTGTGCTATTCATATATTGCATTATCATATTCATATGCTTATTAATCGAGCCTATGCTCGAAGCATTGACACGTCCGAATAGCCCGGCCGAGGCAGGTTTGTCAATGTTATTGTATAACCGACCATCATTTAAAAGCTCATCCAATTTAATATTCAGATAGTTAGTATCATACCTCTGAAAGGTTTTAGTAAGCTACAGAAAATAATTTGAAATATCTTAAAAGTACATCTACATACTCGAACAGTCGTAAAGCTTTTGACTCTGAACACAGGGGTCAAGTTTTCGAAAAATGGCAATAAAAACTTTCGGTGAGCTTTTTAGATACCTACACTCAGTAACAACGTATTTGTTGTATTCACGTATATTAGTAATCTATGTTTGTGTTGTTTATAATATAAATCATTTCTTAGCAACTATTCGTAGTTAGAATAAGAATAAAAACAATCGTGAAAAAAATTTTATAGGTTCTACTCAGAATATGAAAAGATTTTTTACATAATTTTATCATCGTAAATCAGTTCCGATTTTGAAAAATTCACAATACGTATAAGGATATTAATACATAAAAATCACGGCATATATATATTTAAAAATGGTATTTAAAAAAGTGTAAATATAATAATATAAAAAACGAACCCCGATTAAATCCTTGGAAGGCAACTATGCTGACCATTACACCATAAACTATTGTAAGAACGGCGGCATAAATTCATTACACGCACTGAAAATGTAAGAATTTTAAGAATGAACCAACGAAAATTTGAATTTAATATGTTTCGTACGGTAACAGGATAAATCATCATAATGATAATTCATCACATCTTTAAAAAGTTATCTAACCTTTTAAATATCAGGAACCCAAATTCGTATGATGTTTGGGGACAAATTTGGTCTCCTAATATAATTAAAGGGATAAAGTCATGGAAAGTGATGAAACAAAAACTTTAGTAACTGGAATATGTAGGTTAGGTTAGAATTTTTTTTTTCATAGTATCTAATGACTTTATATCACTTTTTAAAAATGTGTTGAACTGTCACTGTGTTAAGTTATCATTGAACCGTTTCGTACATCAGAACCGATATTATATTATTTATTACTATTATTACTTACCTATTTTGACATTAAATTGTGTAATCCTTATTTAATGCAGGTCTTTCCACAATGAAAAATTGTGTCCAAGAAAAAACCGGACTTAACTGTTGAAAGGATACGATCCAAATAAAAATATATTTGTATGAGTCTCGCGACGTGTTGACCATTCATGTATACAAATTGTTTTGATTGGAATAATAAATTAACATGTTTTAAATGTTTTTAACTTCGGCCGAAGTTATAAGGTCTTCCTGGTTGGTCTGCCTCAGTTCTTGATGCTGCCTGTAATAAACTAACCTAACCTAACCTATATGTACTTCAGTTAATATTATTAATTTTATTGCGAATTACAATAGCGGTGTTGAAGTTTATTTAAATTATAAAACCAACCAATAAATATTTACCTACTGAAAAATAATACCACCATTTTTATGCATTTCAGTTCATTTTGACAATAAAAAAAACAATTCAAATTGTGCTTGTGAAGAAAATAAATATACTTACAGAAAAGCTTTTAAGTCCATCCTTTATGAAAAATAATATGTCAAAAGAATATCATAGAGGTAAAGTAGGATTCTTTTTTTAAATTTTATTTTGCATGCAAGGACACAGCCATGAATTTGCCAGAACGAAATGAAAGATAATAGAAATCTCAGATAAGTTTAAGACATGAAAAAATTTAATATGAAATAGTCTTTTCGCTTTTATAAAAAGCCCTATCAGTAAACCTTTGTCTTCGGATATGAAAAGAAACCACGAAGCTCAAAACAGTTAAATAAGGATGCCTGTAAATACATTAAATTCTATTTGATGAAACAATGTTTCCTACCTATCCTGGCTATCATTGACTGATAATAGTATTCTGATCAGTTACATAAAATTGCAATAAATAAACAGTCGATCGTAACGCAAATATTGATATTAATCAATAGTCGAATTCCATCAAACAATGCCTATCCTGTCTCCTTGCACGCGCGTGCAATACGGATGGGGAATTATTAATGACAGAAGAACTATAATTATACTGTAGGTTACGTATCACTGTAGGAACTGACAAGATAAAATTGTGGTAAAAACCAGCAGCGAATGAAGAATGATAAAGTAATGTATGAAAATAAAAATAAATGTTTTCATGTTTTTAAAATTGTACAAACAGTGGCGGCTCGTGACTTTTGGGTGTACGAGTACAAAAAATGGAATTATTGATGTTGTTGTAACTGAAAACGATTTTTTTACTTTTGTTCGAAAATTCGATTTTTGTTTGAAGATTTTCAGAATATCTGAATGAAATTTCATAAAAATCTTCATACAAAAAATAGCATTTTTGAAAAAAAATAAAAAATCGTTTTCAGCGACAACAACATCTCTAATGGCATTTTTGTAATATCAAAACTCCAGTATAATCAAAGGTCACGAGCCGCCACTGCGTACAAATTGTTTTACTGTGTGAGCCAAAATTTAGGCCTGCCTTACAGTGCTAGGCGTTAGAGCAGATGAAATAGTGCTGAAAAGAGAAAATTAATAAAAGCAATGTACTAACTAAGAAAGCTTACAATATTACATTTATAATTCCAATTAATATTTGGGAGAATATTTTGAACATAGATTGGTTAACTTTGTGTTTAAATAGATGGCAAAAATAAGATTTTCAGGAGTATGGTTTCGAAATTCAGAAGTAGAAATCTCAAGCACTACGAAGTTACCTAGATTAACCAATTAAGCTTGAGTAGATGTACATATTCCTTATACACTTTGGGAGTTATAATAATCATCGATTTTGTGAAGAAACATCAAATGACAATTTCTTTATGTTCAATTCTCTGCCAGCAAAGACCTCCATCATTCAAGAAGAAAAAATTTGAATGATGGAGGTAACCAAGGTAACCAAGGTTAGATAACCTTGTTATGTAACCTGTTTACCAACAGTTTTATAATCGCCGTATTATTGGTTTGAAGACGGTAGCATGTTGGTTGGTATATCAGCTCTGTTGGCTCCTGTTTGGTTAGCGCTGGAGTCATTTGAGGTCCCGGTGAGACAATGAGGTCCGGCGGATGCTCGGCACACTTGCGTCGTATTTGTGCAGTCTGCTTCCGTGACGACAAACAGTATTCAAATAGACCTCCGCTGCTTATATCTTATACCAACCAACTTAGCGCTAATGGCTCATGGAGTTCGGGGAACTCAAGTCGGAGTGGGAGTGACTAGGTCCTAGAACCGTCTTGGTAGGAAGTCGATAGCAATTATGCAGATTAATTCAAAAGTTATGCTAAAATTAAAATTGGTTTTCTTCCTTATCGATCTCTTTCACCGGCCTTCTGGCGTCATTAAACACAGGTAACTCGCAAATATAGTGGATTCTTTGTGTGTCACCGTGTTGAAAGACTACCATTTAGAATCGAAACGTTGCTTAAAATAGCTTCGGTCGTGGTTGGTGACCGGATCTGAAGAGCCAGGCACTCTACAACTTTCCTTTTCCCCATATTTTTCCCTCCCCAATCTCCCTGGCTTCACAAAATACCTAAATAGGGGTTGCCATGATCCCAATGGCTCCTGGCAGTTAGATCTCTTATGGTCTATTTATCATACTTGTGGATAATGAATGAGAACAACCATCATTAAGACAATGTTATTTACAAGACCAGTTGGATCGACAGTAAATTTACGAGTGACAGGAAGCGGTAAATATTAAATAGAATTTAGTAACATACGCAATTCAGAGTAATTAACTCTAAGATATTCTTATTGTTCACATAAAAAGCCAAAGCTTAGCGGTTTTCACCAAAACCTCCTCGATCACAAGGAGGTTTTGATTTCACCCACTCGAAGGCAGGAGTTTTGCTTTTCCGTCTCAATCTAGGACACTTCTGAATTAATCTACAGTTGTTAACATCTACCAAAGTCAAAATACCCAAATAATCATCGTGCTCGGACTATTCTGATCTCAACAAAAGAGTTCTTCAAATAAAACATTCAATTTGGTTGAATTGTGATCTACATATTTATCTCTGGACAAATAATGCCTTTTTCCAATCTAGGCTACAGGTTTGCACACAATACGTGAACGTGGATAATGCCAAGTATCCGACTTGCCAACTCTTAAATAGCAATTGACAGTTCTTCACAAATGTGCAATTAAGACAACCGCAATGTTTAACTTGAACTTATGCAGATTGGCAAACATGTCGTTTTTAGAGCTCTGCAAATTGACGTTTCGAGATTCTCTTATGTCTCGTCCTCGATTGGGTATTGTTGTACCGAATGAGATTTTAGAACTACAGAGAAGATTCCGTTATGTACGAGACTAAAGAAATAGTTTTAAGATAATGTGTAGTATATACCACATATTACGTGAATTCTAGCATAAATGATCTAAAAAATTTTTCTATATGTGTCAACTTTTGTATCAAACTGTTTACTAGATTATTACGAATTAATTACAAAATTTACCAAAATATTATAATTATCAAATTATCATTGGATTTCCGAGAAGTCCTAAGTGTTGGGTTTCCACCAAGGTGGTAGTTAAATCCTCTTCTAGAATTTTAGTAAACAAATATACATAAATAACATAGATATTTTTAACATTACTAATTCAATGTTTAAAACACTTGTAAACCTATTTTTCATGTCAAAATATTATTTGTCATAATTCTGGGGGTAATTTTTATTTTTATTGTAAACCATCTTATTGAAAGTAATTTTAGTATACAACCATTGTTTATTATTGTAACTAAAACTTGTAATAAAAGATTGTAACGTGTACCTAGTATAAATGCCTTTTGGACGAATTAAAGAATATAATAAATAAAGAAAATAAAACACTACTTACGCAATATTTTCCCCTTATTATTATTTTTTTCATTTTAATAATAATATACGTTAGTTAATACAGTTATGTTAAAAAAGGTAGTCTAGCAAAACTGCCACATGGCGGCTTGTCTGCCGGTTCTGCCTTAACATTTTGACTCATCAATAAGTATAAGGAGAAGAATTATATATATTAGAATAGTAGAAAATTGGACAATATTATTTGTACTGTGTCAACATTATAAGTATTAATAGTATGAGGAGTAAAAGTTATGGACTAATGTTTTAGACTGTGTAATTATTGTTAATTACTTTTCAAGTTCTATTCAAGTTCTGTAAAGCAACTGGTCCATGTTGATATAATAATAACATAACATGGGTAGAACTTTCACAGAACATGGAAATTGACTTCTAAATTTGATGAATGATGAACTTTCAGTTTTGTGAAGCAACTGGTCAATAATGATATAATAACTTGAATAGAACCTTCACATAATTTGAAAATCAACTTTGAATGAGTTCTTCAAATTTCAAAGTTAACTCTTTATGTACTGTGAAAGATTTTTCAAGTACTGATATTATTTCAGTTCTGTCAAGCAACTAGCCTATAATGATATAATAACAGAACTTGAATTAGACTTTCACAGAACCCGAAAATGAACGTTTAAATTTGATGAATTGTTCAAATTCTGTGAAACAACCTTAGGACGGGTTGTTTCTACTAATTTGAACAATTCTTCAAATTTCAAAATTAAATTTGTTCTATTATTATTTCCGTTCTGTCAAGTAACTAGCCTATAATGTTTTAATAACAGACCTTGAATAGGACTTTTACGGAACCTGAAAATATACGTTGAAATTTGATGAATTGTTTAAATTCTCCGAAACAACCCGTCCTTAGTGTTGGGTTTCTGAACATTGAATAATATTTTAAAATGCAGCAGTTTACACAAACGAACAAGGATTTATGAAAATAAGTTAGAAAATACATAACATTTTTGCACTGTAGTATTAATAATTTTAAATTCTTGTATATAATATGTCGATAAAAGGGTTGATCAGATAGTGTGAGCGATGTTTAGTGCTTATTAATATTAACATTTGTTAGCCTTTGTTCCAAATCTATCACTATCAGCCGGGAATTGAAAATTGGAAATTCACCCAGCCTAACTAACTGCCTGTCCGCTAACTGCTTGGCTAGGAACCATAATCGATTGGCTTGAAAAATTGGAAATTCAGAAAACTGGGACCTGATATTCCTATAACACTTGTAATCATATTGACTTCTACACTTTCATCGGGGTTAATTTTTTTAATAGCAGAGTAAAATTTTTAGTTATGAGTTTCTGAGGTTAGTTTAACAATCACTGTCCATGACTTGTTGTCCATAAGTTGAGTTGGTTTTTCCCTCCGTGTAACTCTATAAATCTATAGTTGTATAGTATAACGTTTTTTTTAGTATATTTGAAGATTCTTCGTGATATTCGGGAATTTCACATAATTCCAAACAGGTTAGTTATCTTATTATCTTATATTCCATGTCAATCTCCAGTGACTAAATACGGTTTTGTAATTTTTAAATCTAAATTTCTTTTAATGTGATATTCTGATCCTGAATTGTTTGTAATCTAAGTAGGTATTCTTGAAAATTTTTGATTTTTTTTGGCTTTGTCATATTTGTTGGACAGGAACTCAATGGAATTAAACATTATTTTTTTTTAAAGAAATATCTTCGTATCTGTTTTTATTCTCAATGTAAATTAGCTCAATTTTTCTCCATTTTCTTAAATGTTTCATTTTTATTGCTTTCAAGTTTCATTTCGATTGCTTCAATATTTTTGTCTATGTTCGAACTCTCGTCGGTATTAAACAGTTTGTTTCTTTTGTCAGGTAGGTAATTGGTAACCTTAGAATGTTTGTCTTTCTTTATCAAAAAATATACTAAAATCATCATAGTACTGTTCGGAGCAATTTAGTTTCGAACAGATAGTTGAAAAACCTTAAATAATTTTACTGCATCCAGACAAGTTGATCAAATTTTTGAAGTGCTTGTCAAAAATAGTTATATTAAATTTCTTGAAACAAATTAGTAGATATTTGGAGTAAACTAATATAGACGTTTGCATTGTCTTCGATTTATGAAGAGGACTTATGGCATTTTCTCCACGGAAGAGGTAATACTGTAAAGATAGATTTTAATGATTAGTTTATTTATAGGGCTTTTGGTTCTGCACTGCACTGGTATTGTCTTCCCGTGCTTTTCTGTGTTCGGTGTAATTTACCTGTACGATATGGCAGGGGTAGGGGTGTAGATGGAGCACGTGCCTAGTGACTTCCGCGACCCGCATGAACTTATCACAGTGTCCACAGCTATACAGTCGCCAGAACTACCGGGTGACTGGAGATTGGATGTTGGGATCAAATTTAATATATGAAAAAACACACTTTGTAATACACCACATTCATTTCATATATAATGTCACGCCAGTATTTGCTTCCTTCGAAGAAAGGTAATATGTTTTTAAAAAAAATCAAATGAACTCAATTCGATAGTAATTATGGTAAATTTAAAAACCGAGTAGAAAACCATAACTAAAAAGAAATGTATTAAATTGGGATTATGATGGATAGGTATTTTTTTGCAATTGAGAACATTTCAGTCAAAATATAAACCTAAATTAACCCTCTCAGACCGTGCGTATATTTGAAAATACATAGATTTCAAATTATTTCCTCCATGACTATATCGAATAAAAAGTGAATGTTTTCCTTTTCAATTTCTGTTATAACTAGCTTTTCGCGCTATTTATTTATCGTATTTTACCTGGTAGTTCAGGCGGTGGCCATTATTATTCCATTGAAAGGTAATTTTTGTGTTTAAAGTATATTTTCAACGTTTAGTTTTTATGTATTTAAATTTTTTTTATGTTTTTCTTGTAAGATTTGTTATTTTATGTGAAACACGCCCTCTGAGACCAAATTTTCTTTCAAATGAAAATAACAATATATACATAAGGGTAACATCTTTAACCGTTTTTTGTTAAATCGGTTATCCCTATAGATAGAGTCAAATGAAGTACCTGGCCATGAAACATGGCCTCAAATCATTTTTTGTTTCATATAAGTACTTTTTTTTCAATGTTAGGTACAAATTACAATAAATTTTCGTTAAAATGCTAGAAAGCAGTTGGTGAATGTTATAATTATAAATTTGGGATCGACATGTATACATATATAATACTACGTTATTATTTTAATTACTTACCAAAACAGTTAATAAATATACAAAGAAACAGAAAAAAAAATATTTAGAAAATATAGAGAGACAAAATATTAGTTCTTACCAAAAAACTTTTACAAATAACCATTATTTTCAACATGCATGTACTTCAGAAAATTAGTTTCATTTTTTTTATTGACTTGGGTAAATTAACTTAACATGTTGTAAGTTTTTAGGACAATGTTAGTATGGTTTTTGCAATGTTGTGCAGTTAGTCTTGTGTTATGAGCTTATATCACTATTTGTCATTATATTCACATTAAAGTATCTATCTTCTTACATTGTGATATTTATGTCACCCTGTAGTTTGTTTTGTGTTCTGGTGGCCCCATAAAGTATATGGGATTCTTCACTGTTCACTGTTCACCTGCTCGCGATACGATGATACCAGCCATACCAGGTTAATATCACATGTCACGTGTCGGGAGATTGACACTATACCTGTGTCTGTGCGTGTGTGTGTCACACCTGTGCCCTACAAGCAAATTGGTAACGGGAAGGGGACTGACGCAAACATAGATAGGCACAGTTTAAAATATTACAATTCACGTACCTAGGTCATTATTTTAAAGGTGTTCCAAGTTCTAATTATTTCGACATGACCGAATTACCAAAAATATTTATAAGAAGGAATCATAGAACATCAACAAGAGATACCTGAATATCTTAAAACGAAATATGCCCAGGACGGGTTTTTTCGTAGAGTTTGAACAATTCATCAAATTTCAACATTCATTTTCGGGTTCTGTGAAAGTCCCATTAAAGTTCTGTTATTATATCATTATAGGCTAGATGCTTGACAGAACTGAAATAATATTAGAACAAGAAAAAATCTTTCACAGAATTGAAAATTAACTTTGAAATTTGAAGAATTTTTCAAATTCTCTGAAACAACCCCTCCTTCGAATTTTGGTTAACATTAAAAAACATGCATTTTCCTTCCCAAATTATCAACATCAACAATTAGGAAAAAGATTTTAAATAAACTGTGCATTCTTATGAACACCTAAAATGGCATAAGTAACGTTAGTAGGTAGTTATGAAAAAAATAGTTTAAAATTCTTTAATATTGGTTTTAAGTCAGTTTGAATTTAGGCCATTTAATTACATATATATTTTATTTTCCATGAAAATTAACAATAGCATCAATAATAAACATACATTATACAGAGTAAATAATGATACGGTGTTTAAAATTTTCAACGTTTAACTGAAAAATATCTATATCAGGGGACAAGTTAATCATTTTCGCTAGCAGCATTACCAGGTTAGTTAGGTTAGTTCTGCATCTTTAAACAAAGTCTCCCTGCTCTTATGAAACTGTCGGGAACATGAAACTCAAATTTGTTTATTATATCAGAAAAAGAGATACGTGCTGCTATCAGCAAACTAGTTTTCCTTCTATTGGTATTTTTATTTATTGGACAATTTGTATAGCGCCGGTTTTGTGAGATATCACCTCAAGGGCGCTTTACAGTTGATGCAGGTATTTAAAAAAAATGTGAATATTACAAAAATAAAGTTAAGTAAAATGAAGTACAAGAACAGGTGACACGAAGATAGAAGAAGGAGACTCTGCAGCAAGAATCCTAGGTGGTGAAGAAACTAGACCAGCTACTGCAGCGAAAGAGTCCACCGCGTCCACCAACAGTGCCAGCACGAGGTCTGCTACTAATAAAGCGTTGACACAATATCCTCTCACAGATCCTAGGCTTAGCAAAACACTTGCCAGGGCCTTCGGAGTTTCTGAGAATTCCGTTGAAAACATCTGGGGTGTATACAATACATATTTGACCGGTCGGTGGCCGAGTTGACATCGCGCTTGGGTCCCACTCAGGCGTAGTGTGTTCAACTCCTCGGCTGGCTAAGTCCTCCATCACAACACAAGCAACATTTTCAGCTTACTGTGGTGGTAGTAGGAGATTTTCAAATATTGTCAGGTTATTCGTAACCCGGGAATGTTTGTCTTTCTTTTTAAAAATTAAAAATTAAAATAAATATTTATTAAACACCCTTAAAACGAAGACAATCCTTTCTTCAGGCGTCAAATCCCAACTTACAATTGGATTGCCAGATTAATTTTACTGAACGAATATAACAGAAAAATCTTTTGATCTGATACAATCAATCATTTCAAAATAGATATGACGATTGAATATGCACATTACTAGTTCAAATGCCCTACCTTTGTACCTTTGATTAACAATGACATTTCCCACAGCAACTTATTTCTGAAAATAACACATTGTTTACTGACACATTTATTTTAGAAAGTGTCGCAAATGTTTGCATAATTACTGCAACAAATGGTTGCAATATATTACGCCGATAAAACGTCTTATCTATTACATTGCACTTTTAGCAAATGCAGGCACCCTCAGCGAGTGTCAACCAACTTCTCTTATCGCCATGGTATTATTGACACCTACGAGTACCAACAACTACTGATTGTTTTGCCATAAAATTTGCATTTTCAGTGCCATTTGTTTAGCTCTGTTGTTGTAGTTTTTATTATATTTAGGACTTAAAACGCAAACTGAAGCCAACCATCCACTAATTTGAACAAGCATGGAGTTGTAAACTAGTTGGCTTAATATATACCATTTTTAACAATGAGAAATATAATTTCGTCAACGGCAGACATTGTCTTTTTAAGGAAAAGAAGTAGAGGAAGTTATGCGAGAAAAAAAGATACATAAATAAGAAAAAAAAGTACGAGGGGTGGGGAGGAATTTTGCGGTCATTGTGTTAAGGAGTAATGGACCTATGTATCCACCTCTCCTTCTGCGGTGCAGGACGATAGTTCGACCTCAGTAAGTCTCCCTAAAAAACCAATAAAACATTAGTATATAGTAGTATACATTAGTATATATATAATACATACGTCAAAATAACCTTGATTGTGATGCATGGAAGTTCTTTAAAAACTCTCCCAATTATACATACGTTGATTAAAAACAATTTAAACTTATCTTAACATTTTTATTGAAAATATGTATAGGTATTTTAAATAAAACGAGGTTGTAAATGAGAGCAAAATATGAAATACTTGTACAAATATTATAATAAAAAAGGACTAAAACTAAAATTACCAATAAAAGAAAGTGTTGAAAAAAGAAAACCCGACCCATTCAGCAATACATGGTCAAGCTTTAAAAAGCTTGTCACTTTTTTTACAACGATTTTGGAAATAAATTGTTTTTTATTTATTTAACGCCCAGAGGGCTTTTACATGTAGGTGGTACAATTTTGATGACAGACAATTTTGAAACATGAGGAAGAAATAATTTTTTTATTTTATTATTTTAATATAGATCATATGGGTTACATTTATACATACATATTTTGCAAAATATAATATTTAGGTTCATAATTGGTCATGTACACCTTATCAGAAAAGAGGAGCTCTTGTGCCTGATAAGGGAGCCACGATTCTTACTTAGATTCTTAAATGTAAACTATATACATATTTTTTTACTATATATTTTTTTACTATAATTTTTTTACTATAATTTTTTTTTTACTATAAATATATATTTTTTACTATAAATTTTTTTGGAAAAAAAACATTTTAACAAAAATTTTACTCTGTTACTTTCGTACAACCCGAAAAGTCACTGTTTCAAAAAGTGGTACAATTTGATAGGTTATTTCATCAATTATAAAACACTCTAGAGAAGATTTTTCATCTACTTATGGCACATTCGAATTTACCTTTTTATGTCAAATGGATTAAGAGACTCGTTTAAATGGGAAATTAATACTATTCCATCAATTCTGAGCAGTAAATCGGATCGCATAAATTAGTCATCCGAAGACAAGCCATTTGACTACTTTATTATTTGGACGTGCTTCTATCAATTTAAATTACAGTGAGCCGTGTGACAGATTCACAGTACAAACCATGGACATGTTTTTGACATAAATGGAATGCAATTTAATCGAGGAAATCTTCGCACACTGTCCTTTTTCCGATATCTGGAAATTTATCGCAAGCGACATGTTTGATAGCGCAGCATTCAGTGCGAGATAAATCTTACGGGACCAGTCAACGTCAGTGTCCAGGAGACGCGGCTAGGACAAGATAAACGGGTTTCCCCGGAGCGAGAAAGGTTTATCTGCAGCAAACCGGAACACAGACAATAAAAACACACCGGTCTCCCGCTACCGCCGCATCTTACTGGGACATAAAGACTAAAGAAAAATGGTGCTGTTTTAAAAGCAAACAACAAGTTAACAGCGCGGATTTAGTTGTAAAAAACCAAAATTCTCAACACATGCAGAAACCAATTCTTCTTTCATTAACTGTTATTGCAAACAACTGAAGTGTTCGTGATTTTTTATGCATATGTCATGAGGGTTCCTTGCTCCTGCGAGCAACACTCACACTGTGTTCGATCTCTCTTAGAATAGCAATATAATTGATTTTCTTAATTTTGTTGCCATAATGCTCCGAAGAAGGTACGGCTGTGCCCGAAACTAGGTGGCCTTAAACTAAAATTACAATATTGCTTACAAACACATTATTTGCCCACCTACTAATCACTTGTGGTTTAATCTCCATTAAATATTTGAAAGAGCACAATCCCTTCAATTTAAACTTCTTGCATATTTCATATGGCATTGAATGCATTGCGTTGCGCCGCCGGTGCGTCGACTGGTAACAAACCCTTGACCTTTGGGCCAGTAAGCGCTTGCAGTAATGCCCAGTGATTGCAGGTAGGTCAGGAAGGTTTTTGCAAGGATACGAACTCGAAGAAGTTCGGTGTAAAAGATGAAAAGAAGCACGGGATATTAAAAAAAAACGTGAATGCCGACAAGAGTCCAAACTGTTACAACAACAGTGAGACGATGATATCCCCAGGTAGGGTATGTTGTGAGGCTGCGGGGTGTGGTTAGTGGAAGAAGATGGAAGAGGAAGATTGGGAAGTTCGTTTCTATTCAGATCCACCAAATATGGTTAAAGTCTTTTTTTTTTTTAAAAAAAGAAAGACAAACATTCCCGGGTTACGAATAACCTCACAAAATTTGAAAATCTCCTACTGCCACCACAGTAAGCTGAAAATGTTGCTTGTGTTGTGATGGAGGACTTAGCCAGCCGAGGAATTGAACACACTACGCCTGGATGGGACCCAAACGCGATGTCAACTCAGCCACCGACCGGTTTCTCGTGTGATCTTTCATCAGGGCGATACTGAGCATATATACCACTCAGCATTGATTTATCCTGGAAAAGGTAGTATATTTAAATGAATATAATAGTTTTATGTTATTTTTTAGACATGTCTTCACATACCAGCCTGAAAGCCTTATAACCGCAGAGCTAGCCGTAAAGCATTCAATACTGTCCAACTCCTGTTGCTTATTTTCTCCAGACGAGGCTCTGGACGGTTCAAAACCGGATATAATTACTGTTCTAAAGTTTGTACAACTAGGCAGGATTCGCTAACAAGACAAGACTAAGATACTTTTTTACTTTTACAGACTGGTTTAGTACAGATTCCCGGTTTGTACGGGTATATTATCGTCTAAGAAAATCTGTGCATTCGCGAAAAGAAAACCAACCTTTGTACTGATCCTTTGATTCCAAAAGCTAAAACTTCACCCTTTTTCTTCTTCCGTTAACATATTTATTTTGTTGTATACGATTTTAAGTAGATAGTCTTTTATCTTGTACACTATACGATATTTGGAATAAAATGTTTTTCCTCTATCTGGGCAGTTTATTTTATCACTCAAAATCAAGTTACTATTACATAATTTTATGTTTTTTGTCGTTTAAAATTCCTCATACTACAGCGACGGGTGCGAAAGGATGGAATAAGTTTTTTAACAAAAACACAAGTACTTCTAAATTTAATCCGTTTTGAAGGGAAATTAATCTACCGTTCACCACAATTCGGTTGTACGATGTTTTGGGATGGAATTTGTTTAGTTGATTATATTTTTATGAAGACAGATTTAAAATACACGGAAGCTTTCAAAACTGAGAAAAAATATTACAGAATTGAACTTGAGGTTTCGTTTACATTAGGAAAGCATTAAATAATGTCGACTTCAAATGGCAAGAGTTATTTTGTCCGGTGTTCTTTATTTATTGCTGAAAATGGCATATTTTGCAGTCGCGTGCATTTGATGAATGCAAACCCTAGTCTAATGATAATGTAATGATGTAATTTTGTCCAGTTGTCGTCTATCATTTCCAACTGGAAATGTCATTACCTCCACGGCCAGGAAGCTATTAGCCGCGTCGAGTGAACTGACCTGAGGAATGCCAATTTTCTTCTTCTTTATTGTACCGAAGCTTCTTGATTGTAGTTGAGTATTTTCCTTTGCATTTGTGACTGCGACGAATTGTACTGACTGAAAAGCTTTTCAAACTACCTCATAAAAGATACAATTACAATGTTTTCTAGAATGAATGTGTTTCCAAAGTGAACGATTGCTGTCTGTAGTTAATTTACAATAAATTTTTGCCAGGAATTTTCTCTGTGATACGGTGAAAAATTTTTGGTTTTATGAACTCGACTATATTTGCCCTCAGATATGTATGCATTAATTATAATTTTTCTCAGCCAAGGAAAATTGATTACAAAAGTGCACTCTTTCGCATGATTGTAACAAATTTCTCAAGTTTTATGAAAAATTTACAACTCACGATGGTTAATATGTTCAGTTATTAGACTACAATTTAGGTGACACGTTCTTTAAATTTATGTGACAAATATCATCACCAATATTCTAAATCACTTGTGTGGTAGTAAGATGAGCCATATATAGTATATCTAAAATTTGGTGACCGGATAAATTATCAAAATAATAATTCATCACATCTTTAAAAAGTTATATAAAGTCATGGAAAGTGATGAAACAAAAACTTTATTAACTGGGTTAAGTAGGTTAGGTTAGGTTAAAATTTTTTTTTAATGTTTTTAATGACTTTATATCACTTTTTAAAAGTGCATTGAATAGTCACTGTATTGAGTTAGCATGGAACCCTAAAATTTTACGTGCCACCTAATTAGGTATAGATTTCACGATCTTCCGGACATTAATAGCACTTTAGTCCTGAAACCTTGTTGCAGATTAACATTCCATATAGAAGAAGACTACTTTTTACACACATATTCCAATATAAATGACAAAAGAAATATTTGTGCTTGATTTTTGTGAATTAATCATCATTAAATAGTATGACTTCAGTTTAAATAGTATGACTTCAGTTTAAATAGGTTTTATTCCCCCACCAGGGGCTGCTCTTGACTTTTGGGAGCTCTAGAGTGCTAATTTTAGGCATGTTGATTATTGATGTTGATGTAGCAGAAAACTGTTTTTGGTTGTTTTCAAAATTTAGATTTTTCATATGAAGATTTTCAGGAAAATTTCAGTTTGGATTTCCAGAAAATCTTCATACAAAAAATCTTGTTTTCGAAAAAAAACGAAAAGATTTTCATCAATAGTACAATTTTTTTGTAATATTAACACTCTAGTACAACCAAAAGTCACGAGCCGCCACTGTCCCCCACAATAGACAATTCAACCACAATAGAGAGTTCAATAAATATTGGCATTGATGGATTCATTTGCAGTATTGTCCAACGGTTCTTACCTGCAGGGCTGTATGTTCTTCAGTAGTATAGACGGTAGATTTTTTTTGTATCGAATTATTATAGCTGTTAAAATAACAATGACTTCACTTTGAGCTTCGTTTATCATAATGCATAAATAAACCACTCTCTAACGTAAGCAATCGAAATCAAAAATGTTTTTTTATATCCCTGCTCGAAATGTTGAAAATAGAACGTGAAACCTTTCCACAGACTCAAACAAATAATTAAATTAAAAATGAAGGCAAATGATTATGGAATTTTTTTTCAAAACAAACAATTTTTTTCTTTACGTGTTAGAAAATAAACAGTTTTTTTTAAACGTTAACCAACAAACAACCAATATTTTCCATTATAATGGTTTGAATACTTGAAGGATTGAAGTTTGTGTGAGGTCTCGTATGTTCTTTAGATCCTCCCTGTGTGGTGTTGTATACTGTGATGGATTTTGATAAATCTTTTGTTGCAAAAGCATAAATTTACAGGGCCATTCAACCTGTCTGCTAGCATGATTGGATGTCTTTACTTTGCCCGAAGGGATTACTGATTTGTTTTGCTGACTTTCAATTTATTTGCATAAACAACAACGAGAAAATAAAATGAGTTGTATGGATGTAAAAAATCCAGTGAAACCCAGATTATTAAAACGAAAAGAAAATATGGATTAAATTAAAAGAAAACGAATATGGCAGATGGATGATTGCAAATTTGTTTGTGGTTGTCTAAATCCAAAGGCCACAAAATGATCGGAGGTCTGTGTGGTTTGGTGCGTAATGAGACGTTGTTAATTTGACCCTGCAAAAGTTGATTTGTTGGGACATTCGTATCTGGAAAACTCAAAAGAGCAGCAGTTAATAGAGTAATGTCTGGTTGAAAAGTCCGTGAATTACCACGTCCTTAAAGCTCCATCACGTAATTTCGCTGCCAATAACAACAGGGCTCTGCTCAGATCGTGCTGCAAACTCCGATCCAATCTACTTTAATAAAGTCTGACTCAACAACAATAAAGCCTGAAAGTGACGACTTACCAAACATCTTTGCTACTTGAATCAAGTTCTCAGCAAGAGAAGAAGGTTTGGAGTTAAGGGTGGAACATGGATTAAGGAGAAGAAGAGAGATGGTGTAATCCATCCTGTAGTTAGATCTGCACTCTGCGCAGTCGTGCATCAAGTATTCGCGGTCGCCAAAACCAGTTTTTACTTTACACCCTGTCTTAAAAGGATCAAGTAGCAGAGGGCACTTCGTTAAAAGTAGTCTGGAATCAGAACATCTAATTATAAGCCTTGATATCATAGAATGCTACATTTAAAGTCAAGTGTCGTGATTTACCAGCAGGTAGCTTGACGTGCGCAGATGAAGATTTAATGACAATAAGAAACTGACTGCATCGTGAAAGAGATATAAAATGTGATTCCAAGCGGAGGAGAAGGGAGTAATGGGAAAAAATAGGTTTATCATAGTGGGTTTCTATGGTATGTTTATTAAAAGGCTGTAAATTGTCGTATGTTTACGATGTCTACAACTCAAAACCGTTATCCTAAAAAAATTACTTCAGAGAATTCTGTTGATAAAATATCTTTCTGCCACCTATTTGACCCCTTTTGGTTAAAACTTTAAATGACACTTGTGAACATCAAGATTTGCGAATAAAAGCATTTTATTTATTTATTTATTTATTTATTTATTTAACGCCCAGAGGGCTTTTACATGTGGGTGGTACAAATTAAATGACAGTTTTGAAACATAAGAAAGAAATAATAAAAATAAAATTACATAAGTAAATACATCTAGTAAATACGAAACAAAAACAGGTCATTCCTGGTGAAGGGACTCAATTATTAAATGAAAAACAAAATAATGATGTCAAAGGAAACCAATGTCTGCCATCGTGTGTTAATGTGTTTTAAAATAATTGATGCATTTGGGGCAGGTGGTTTCTTTGATTATTGCGAAAATTATTTACCATTTTAAATTTTTTTTATATTTCTGTTTTGACGAATTTCTAAACTTAATGGGTATATTTACATTTTTTGAAGTGTGGTATTCGATAGCAACAAATATTTCACTACACATCATAACATAACTTAGATAGGAAAAAATTTAAGAAATTTATTCAAAATATCTGGGATCTTATGAAGATGTGCTTTCACCTCTTTGGTCTACTGTCCTCACAATGAAATGAGTCCATTTAAGCTACAATATTTAACAGAAGGCTTCAGTGTGCTCTTCCAGAATTGTTTATAAACACATGTTTTTTGGTACTCCCTACCGTCATTTGAAAAGCATTAAGTACTCGTAACTTAATCAATGCCCACTTGAAAACCTGGCGAATTAAAACTCCAAACCTCCATTTAAACTAAATTTTCATTAAATCCTGTAACCGACATGACAGTGAGGATTAATTTCAATCAAATAGTTGATTGCATTCGAATCAAGTCCACCATCTGCGTCCGCCATTTTCCTCGGTGATGACGATCGGAAGGTGACCTTGGAGGCTAATCATTCTCCATGAACTTGAACCAGAGCCATCGCAATCGGCGCTGTCATTGGTCGGCTGCGGATAGCGTGTGCCAGCGCCCTCTACCATTAGTACCAAGTCGCTTTGATGACGGAAGAATTATAAAGGTTTCGATATATTTGGACATGGACATGAAGTGCTTTCTACATGTTTAAGGATTTGAAGTAAGCATTCAAAAAGATGAAGCAGATGGTTAGAAAGGGAGATATGTTAATACGAATGTGAGGGGAAAAGCACCAATATTAAAAAAACCATAATATTTGGGAAAATTGTAAAAATACTTAATAAAATATGTCTCGTTTAAAATAGAGCAACAATCTCTCGTTGCATTTAAAAGTACTCTGTGAATGTTAAATTTTTTTTCTTTTTCATTTACTGAATCTAAAGTTAATGTTCTTTATACAAATAGAACGGCGTCATATGCGCATCACAATTTTTACCTCATATGGGTGTTTAAAATGTTACCTGGCTATTACAGACTTAGAGGCCTTGTATTTTCTCGGTAGGGAAAAAATGTTTTCTAAAAAACCCTACTAAAATTGCATGTTTTCATGCCTATAACATATTAGATAATTAGAAAAAATGTGTTTTTAATAATTTTTAAGCATATTTTGCACATTTTTTCTATTGAGTAATTTCATATACTTATAATTTCGGCTCTACGAATGTATAGATATTATCTTAAAAAATAAAATATTTATTTTTAGCAAGTTTAGTGTTCAAGAGATATATGTTATAAATAAAATGCGCGGGCTTTAATGTTTACATCTGCAGCTCAATGCAATGGGAAAAGTGTCAAAAAGTCAATTTGGGGCAATAACATATCAGCCATTTGGACTCCAGTTGAAAGGGCAAACTTTTCCTTTTTACTATTATATTATTTATTGTTATATTGTCCTCCACGCTTGACAGGAATTGGTTACAGTATTTAAATATATTATATATTAGATACAAGAAACATTTTCCGCTTTCTGTGATGGTGGTAGGAGATTTTTAAATATTGTTTTCATGTATTCGTAACTCGGGAACGTTTGTCTTTTAGACGAAACTTAACGATAATTCACTACTTTCTAATAATCTTTACAACGAATCGGTTTATATTATGAATACCAAAAAATATGCTTCGAATAAATTAAGGCGTTTCCTATAGTTTCGCTCGAGTAGAACTAAAGTCAAATTGTTGATAACTTTATAAAAAATATAAGATTGAACTACAAATAGTATTATTTCATTAGAAATGTATAAATGCATCTATGAATTAACTTTAAAAAATATAATTTTATGTCTTTATTAACTTCTTCATTCTTATAAAATTAATGAAAACCACTTTTTGTCTTTAAAATACACTCGTTTACAAGGCGATTTTCGTGTCCATATTTGTGGTGTGGTGATATAAGGCACAGTAAGAATGAACACATTTTTGGTATGTGTTTTTCTCTTAAAAACACCAAAGAAAATAAAAAAAAATACAAATGCTTACCTGTGGCGATCCGTGAGTTTTCAGTGAGCTAGAGTGGTAAGATTGAAAAATAGAAAATTATTTTCTTGTTGTCGCTGAGAACATAAAAAAATTTGTTTCAAAATTAAATTTTGAAAAAAAAAAGTTTTTCAGCCACAAAATCAAATGACATATTTTTCAATCTAACCATTGTAGCTCACTGAAAAGTCACAGACTGCAACTAATGCCTACTTGTATGACCTAATTTAAACAAAACAATATTCTTAACATTCTTACTCAAAAACCTGCTGTCATAATGTCACAATATTCGTCGAAGGGAGTAACTTATAATAATTGAGAAACTTCGCATCTATGCAGTTTCTATTTATGTTGCTTGAATTGCCGAGCGTTTCAATTGCACGGGAAAGAAAAAAAAAATATTTCCAGGTATATTGAATCGACAGAAAATGATGGTGTAATTTCATTGCAATTCTGTATCTTCTTCAGTTACATTATAAAACAAGGCTTTATATATTGGGGCAATCGCTAGATGGAAAGATAAGAAAAATGCAATTTGGGAAAATGTTACAGCAAGAATCACAAAATTTAATTCGGTCATTTTAATCGTTTCTAAACATGAACGTTTTGAATTACAAAGTAAATAAACACCTTCCCTGTATCACTGGAGAAGTTGTCAAGTAGGACAAAAATAATTAGAAAAAGCTAGCACGAATTTTTAATTTTTATTTTTATAAATATAAAAGTATGTTGTTGATCGTTGAAAAATCGTTCTTGATTAAATTTTATTCCTCGCACGATTTCCCACACAAAATTCCCTGTAAAATTATTTATTTTTGTTGTTTGTATGTAAATACCCCCCAAGAGTCAGAACAACTCCCAACCGACTGGAGCCAGTGACATAATATCATCCCCATTTGGGATACGTTGTAAGGCTGCAGGGGGTGGGTCGGAGAATTAGATGGAGAAAAAGAAGGTGGCGTACTTGACATAAAGCCATTTTATTTTATTTGGTTTTTACGCCCGTCCAGGGTTTTACATGGATTTTAAGAACAGAATATACCTAGTGTGCTATTGAAAATCATACACAAAGTTTTTAAAGAATGATAAACTAAATATGAAACAATATTAGTAAAAGATATAACAATAAAATAAAGTAACAGAGAAACTAGAACAATACTACATATAAACAAATCACTAAAACTACACTATCAACGCTACTATAATTTGTAGGATTACCATAATTTGCCATAATTTCAAGCAACGTTTCAATTCTGAATCGTAGTCTTACGCCAGGGCGATACTGAGAGTATTTCCCACTCCGGAACGGGTCGCAAATATACTATACATTATTTTAAATGAAAAAGTAGTAAAATAAAACAAATAAAATTGACTTTCGCACTATTGAATGCTAGTTGAGAGCCTCGGCCACGAAGACCGTCCAATGAACATCAATTTAAAATTTAGAATAAATCTAATCAGTCAGAAAAATATATTATAGGCAGGTACCTACATATTTTATCGTTTGTATGAATTTGAAAATATTATTTTAATAATCCATAAATCAGTTCTAATTTCCAAAAATGTCACACCCCTACGTGAGCACAAGGAAATCAAATTGTTGAATATTGGAATATGAAGAGTTGTTGTCGATGTTATAATTAACAATTAATGCATAATATTACAACTCAATTTTATGGGCTTCAATTGATGTTCAAGCAATGAAAATGATCTCCTGAGATAACGATAATAATTCGCCTCTAATAATACGGTGATTCAGGAACGCATGACTCCATGAGAAAATAAATTTAAAATTTGCATATTTATACCTATTATGTTACAAGAACATCAATCTGTAACAATGCAGACATGCGATTAAATAAGAAGTAGCAAAACCAAACCCATACGAGCTTCAGAGGAAGTGTAGCGAGAAGCCCTCACTTCGCTTCACTTCACATAACCCTGGAGTTTTCATCATTTTCATAATTCTGTGAGATAGTTCATCACAACACAATCGATTTAATAGGTGTTCAATATCTTTTGGTTTACAGTAATGGGTGTGTGTTGGGAATGTAATTAGCTCTTCTTTGTATGTGTACAAGGAAAGCTCCAGTATTACTTACTTACTAAAGGTACTGGAGTTTGATCAATACATGAAATCAATTACACTTTATTAAAAATGATAATCATTCAATCATTCACGACAATATTAGCGACCCCCAAACGAAAACTTGAAACAGAAAAATCAGAAAAAGATGATCGCATCTAGGATTTGAATCAAGGACCTTAGCCTTGCCGGGGCTCTGCTCTAACACTAAGCGGATTCGACCCTATTTCCTTCAGTCATATTTAACTGTCTCATACTTCGACTAAGAACAAGCATTATCTTAATTTTCTTAACCTATATTTTTTTGGCTGCTATCTTTATATATGAGACATAGACTTTTCTGCAAGTCTAGGATGAATATTTTGTTACCAATTAATGTGTAAAACTCAAATTGTAATGTTTAATCATTGAAGACGATATTAGCGACTCATATTGTCTTCAGTGATATTACATTTTGAAGTTTCCTCATTAAGTTATTCCGAAATAAAAAGGTAATCATTTAGTTAAACCACTTCTATTCTATAAGTCAATGTTAACCACTCTCAAAAAATCTCTCTTGACGAAAATGTGAAATCAAAAAGACAAAAAAATTCTAAACAGCAATAAAACTATAAAATGAATTAAGTGATTCGGAAAGTAGCAAATTTTTGATACCACAAGGCACAGTTTTAGGGCCATTTTTATTAATATGTAAATGATATATTTGAAGGGTAACCGGATAAATCATCACAATGATAATTCATCACATCTTTAAAAAGTTATATAAAGTCATGGAAAGTGATGAAACAAAAACTTTATTAACTGGGTTATGTAGGTTAGGTTAGGTTAGGTTAAAAAAAAAATTATCGTCTCTAATGACTTTAAATCACTTTTTAAAAGTGTGTTGAATTGTCACTGTGTTGAGTTATCATGGAACCATTTGAAGATGTTAATATGAAGATATTGTTTTGTATGCTAATGACACAGTACTTCCCCTAAAAGAATACACATGGTTAGAAGTAAATAAAAAGGCTAGCAACAGACATTAATTAATAAAAAACACGGAATGACAATAACCTTCAATTAATTTTATTTCTTTCTCCGATCAATTAATTTTAAATTAGGAATTCCCGCGGACGACATTGATTATGATTTTTCTATTACAAATAGTGCAATTTAAAAGACAGACGAATACTTAATATTTTTATAAAATTTTGCACAGCTGACATTTCTGCTTAAATTTTTTTTTTACTCGATAACATCTTAGCTACTTTTCAAATTTTATAAATTTTTTTATTATTATTTTTCAGACGATGCCTGACAGAGAAAATAAGTACACCATGAGCATGGATTTTCAAAAGAGGGTCCTATTTGATGTCACATATCTAATTAATTTTTTTTATTCACTATTATTTCAAATTATTCATAAAACTACTATGTCTATGTGATAAATAAAAATATATATTTTATAAATTTAATAGCTGCGACAAAATTTTGTATAATTTTTATAACTTTTTTTTCCGAGCTCCATGGCGATGTAACCCCTTAAATCATATCAGACAAGCGTACCATTGGGTAATTTTATTTTTTTTACTAAATAATAAAAATATTCTATATTTGCAATATTTATTTCTTTTGTTTGACAGATATAAATCTTTGACAGATCTAAATCTTTGACAGATCTAAATCTTTGACAGATCTAAATCTTTGACAGATCTAAATCTTTGACAGATCTAAATCTTTGACATCTAAATTTTGACAGATCTGGATCTGAATAAAGATTTTTAAATTTTACTAACGGTGTCTAATTATTTTTTTGGTAGCCAATAATCTTGACGCAAGTATTTCAAAAATTCTTTCAGCGTCACAAACACTACAATAAAAATAATCCGTGATTTTTCACGAGTCGGCAACTATTTTTTGATAGTTGAATAATTTAAAACGTTTCTGAACTAGATGTTTTTACAAGTAGATACCTCTATTATTATCAATACCTATAATTAGTTTCTGACCTTACCTACCTATTTTTTTATTGAGCATAGGTACATAGAATTACGGGTGAAAAAAACCTGTCCTACAAATGATTTAACTTAAGCATTTTTTACATAACCAAATTTTAGAATTGATTTTTCAACTAATAAAAATTAAATACCTTTGCCACTCAAGAAAGGCGGTGTATTTTATTTTTAAATCCCGCTATGTCAGATCTTTGAGATTATCAATGGCTATCAAATTAATCAAATCGAGTTCGAGTATTGATAACCCAAGAAAATGAATTATTGAATTAAAGAGAACCCACTTATAGTTTACTTTTGTCAAAATATATCAGCCTCCGTAATTTTTTTTATCACGCACCGATACGTTCAAACAAAAAATACAACAGTTAAATAGAAATAAATATTGACCGCGCGAAAAAATAGTAAATCTTGCGCAGACATGCTAGCTAGGTGTGCGCGGGGACAGTAGTTTCCGATCGTTCGGCGTTACAGCGTTGCAGGTCAAATTAGACTATTTAAAAGTTTAAAAAAGTGAAAATTTTTTTTCGCTTCATGTCTCATCTAAATATAATATATCAACGGAGATAGTCTGAATTTTCGACAAATCTCTTGGCTCTTGACTTTCTTTGTGATGCAGTTCTAATACTGATAGGTATGTTGTAACTTACCTTTCCGTACATACCTACGTTGTTTATGGGAAAGAGGAAGAATTTTTAATAAAATTTTCAGTGTTAAGTAGTAAAAATACATTTATTTTCTAAAACAGCCAACATACTCAAATGGTTCATACTCAAATAGTGCAAATTCGAGTACGATTATTTTTGAGAACAGAAGAATCATTGCGACTATTATCAAAGCAAGTTGTTGGTGTTTTTCCTTTACATAATCTTATTGAATTCTAAAAGAAGGAAGTTGACAGTCTTAGAAATGCATAATATCGTTTTGATTATTCATACGTTATGTTGTGGCGATAATTACCTCGAGGTATCGCGGTGGAACTCACTATATTGTGATTATGTTGTGTGATTTTTGCTCCCTCGCAGAGAACCAATTGTAAGTGATTGGTCATTCCGTTTTCCTTTCCACACCTTATTCATTCCTACACATACTTCATTTCGTCGATTTATTTAGAGTCCCATTAAGTCCATTAAGTGTATCTGAAGCAGCAATTAGTGAGCGGTTTCGTACAATTTTAATCTGTCAACAAAACCAATACGCATTTCGTAAAATTTATAAAATAATTTTGTTACCAACTCTTTTTTTGTCTGATATTATGATAGTAAGTAGTTCAAATTTTTGAAAAAAAATTACACATCACGCTGAAATATTTCATATTACTTACCAACTTACCTGTACACAGAAAACCGAAATGAGTGTTTTCAAAGCAGGGTACACGATTAAACACCTTCAATTGTCGTCATCAACAACATTTTTTGATACTTCGGTAACAATGTTCAACCTGTCGAACTCTAGTAAGATAAATACTTGGATACCTGGGGTGTATGTAGAAGAATCAGAAATCAACATGGTCAAACTCACGATAACAATGAATACTGATGAAATTTAATGTCGAAGGAGTAAAGTGAAACATGGGAGAACGCACAATGTGACTATGACCTGAATTAAAAATTGTATTCAAAATATTATGTACCGAGGTAACACGTATAAACTCATCAGTTAATATTTTATGACGTTTTATTTGAAAATAATGCCTTCGACAGTACATGAACATGTCAATAATATAGCTTTCATCTTTAAAAAACCATTTGTTTGTCTAGAACTGTAAAAATACAATTTACGTGTTTAATTTTAGACTTATGAATAAACTTATTTCCACTTGCAAGATTAGCACCTGCATACCAACTACTAGCTCACGTCCCAAATTAACATTTTTAGTAATGAACTTTGTTACTGCTCTGTTGAATTTCAGTCGGTGGTGTTCTAACGAGTAATTATTCTGGCACACGATAGGTCTCAAGTGCTGGAATAAACAATGGTCTAGAGCAAATATACAGACAGAAAAGCTTTTCTGGAAAAATGGTATATAGTTTTCCATGTTTGTCGTCTGTATTCAATTTGACTGAATGTGGTTGTAGATAAATTATTCTCTTAAAAATACTCTACACTTGATGAATAAATATTTTTGTCCTGGTTATGTAATATCAGACAGCAGACGATCTAAGAAAATGTTTTTCCTTGAGATGAACTGGTGCGGAGTTAATAGTTGGCAATTAAAAATAAATACGTAAGTATGTACCTTACTAG
This sequence comes from Hesperophylax magnus, assembly GCA_026573805.1. Lineage (NCBI taxonomy): Eukaryota > Metazoa > Arthropoda > Insecta > Trichoptera > Limnephilidae > Hesperophylax > Hesperophylax magnus. The sequence goes on from JAIUSX010000072.1 coordinate 10,443,405, forward strand.
GTGAAATACTACCTAGGTAACTTCTCTAGGTCTCAGATATATAAATAATACAGTTTTGAATGCATTCGTAACGGAGTAAAAGTACCTGTGTGGCCAGTAAGAGGAAGTACATAGGTACCTTACTGGGTCTAATGATTAAGAGTACATAATAGTGAGATTATCGTAGAAGTCCTAGAAGAACCGTTTAAAATACCATGGTTCACTGAAGTTAATCTAAAAAGATCCGGACATGTACTAATGGAAAGAACATTGCGTTTGATGGGCACAATTGAAGACGTACATACATTTACGAAGTGCATTAATTATGAACAACAGAGAGTGACAATATTAATAACCCCAAACCCATCGGAAGTTAATAACTTCAATCATGAAATTTGTTAGATGAGGTAAATTGGAAAATATTTTAATGTGAATTCTTACATAAAGAACTAGATACCTTTTAAACAACATTAGACATTATAATTACAATATATTAATGTTGAATTTTAAAAACAGAAAAGGCAAAAAATGACAACATTGTGTGAGTCAGAAGCCTCGAATATACATGACAAAAAATGTATTGTATAGTAGAAGAACGTAGTTATCCGTATCTGAGTTCCAGAGTGCTCTGGTACCTACGTTATATAACCAACAAGAGGAAGTACCTAGATAGGTACTTCCAAGACTAGGTACTACGCACCTTCTCTAGGCCTAGATATAATGGCGTTGTGCACACAGAGGAAGGTATTCGCGGTACGGTGCGGTGTGCGGAGTGCGGCGTGAGTGCAGAGTGGTTGCTTGTTTCGCGGAGTAACGGGACCGTCACGTGGTGCGGGTCCACGACCTCGCGCGCCCCCGAGACCCGTGCGTCAGTCCGACAGTTTGTCAGTGCGACTGGCGATGTTGGCGAAATGAGGTTTTGCGGAAAAACTACTTTAAATTCAATTAGCCAATGTCAGATGGGAGTCAGTTGATTTGAACTTATTTATTTTAGATCCGTAAATAATGATTTCCAAATCGCAAATACGAAATGCCGCCATTTTTGGCATTGATGTCACCAGGTTTATCATTTAATAATTGGTGGTAATTTTGGTAACATGAGGTGTGCGAGAGTCTGACGTGCTAGCGGGTACCAAACTTCACCTTTAAATTTAAAAAAAAAATAAAATGAGGCTGTCACTCCAGTCGGTTTACTCGATTTTATAATTCATCTTCTCGTGTTATAATTTATTATTTGGTGCAACAATTCCTGCCCACATGGGAATAACACATTGTTATTCCCGAAGAACCTAAATTTACTAGCAGGGACGGAGATGTCTATAACTGAAATGTAATCTGATCGACGATACAAGTCGAGTCAAAGAAACGGCTATGAATATTATTCTAAATTAACAGTCCTCGAAAGAAAAACAGTTAGGTATTTTTTTAATCCTTATGTAGAATACGAAACTTATTGATTGGAACCTTCGAGAAGCAGTGTTGTGGCCAGAAAAAAATTTAAAACGTGCAAAGTGTGTAAAGATCTATTGAAATTTCATAGTAAGATACTGTTTACCGTTTTTTTTTGCTTTCATTCAGGCTGAGGCGTGAGTGTGTTGTGTGAGTCGCGTAATTTACGCTGCGTTCAGTTTCATATAAAAGTCCGGTTTGTTCCACACAAAGTTTAGCTTGTCTGGCCTCAGCCTAAGTGTGCAAAGTTTAATGCAATTTCTGTAAATGATTTCTTTAATTAATTAATGATTTCTAATTAATCAGAACCTTCCATTTCATTCCTGAGATTTTTCGAAATAGTCGTTAGTAACTAAATCGTTTTTTTTTTTTACGGTGGGTCTATTTTTATTTTCTTCTCCTGATATCATAAGGCAAATCTTCACTCTGCAGGCTATAGCCCGGAACAACTCTGTGGAACTGAACACATACCAGTCCCATAGATGTCATGAAGTGCGATTTTTCTAAAAGTTTTCTTAACTTTTTTGAAACTTTACAATAATTAGTAGGTCGGCAAAAACCATCATCGGCGCACAGTCCCAGCATGGCAGATAGTTGATAGCTCGTAGCGCGCCTGTGTGAGTCGTCATAACACTGTGCCGCAAAGAGCCGCGGCTCGGAAGTGGCCCGTGACGTCATCAGCTCCATCAAAATGGCGGACGAGACGTCGCACTGTCCAAGATGGTGTCCAAATTGACTCTGGATGCAATTGGAGCCTTCAGCATCTTGCAATGTATAAATTAGCATGGCGGTGTCTAAATTTACAACAGTTCAGAAACGTGACCAAGGAATTGTGGATATTACGGAGACGAATGCTCTTGAACTGGGTGATCTCGAAGACATGACCGAGTGTTGACTCATGTTAGAAGCTGTATTTGAAGACGGTGTGAATGAAAAAACCAAACCAAAAACACGACACGTAGTTAGCAGACAACACGCAGGTTTGTGAGTTCAATATAAGTACTGACTGTAAACATGCATACCATTGGTAAATACCAAACATTAAATCATAGTACAAAGAAAGATAAAAATCGGGCAGTAAATTTGAAAAAACGTTATATTTTTCTTGTTCTTGAAGCTGCAAATTTTCACTTGGAATCGTCAACTGTTTCTCATAATTCTTAGTAAAAGATCACCGTTCAGAATCAGCACTATTCATGCGTGCTGAAATTCGTTAATATTATGCAAAAAAGGACATTGTAACAAAACATATTTATTCAGTTGAAGGTTGAATTTTTTCTCACATACATTTTAATGTTCTACACCTTCTCGTATTATTTGCTAATGACTAAACAATGTTTGAATCAAAACTAATTTGACAATGTAGATATATTACATTACATGGAGATGATGCATAGGTTTTTTAATTTCCTCATTCATCCTACTATGGATATTGACATTGGTTCCTCTTCAATTACATTTGCTCTCAAGATCATTTGATTTGGTAACGATTTTTGCCTTGACTTTAACACCTTTCATTGATATGATATGTTTGAATATTTTTTAACGATGTTTGTACACGCATGTTGATTACTTCTAGCGTGTTTTTGGTAAAAGCTAATGATTTAACACGCCTCAGTCGAGGACGCTTAGTCCATCAATCATGATTGTTCCGAAAGCTGTTTGCTCAGTGGAGATTACCACTTTGGTATATTATGCTGCTAACTTTTAACTTGAGATTTCTGTCGCGGCACACATGAAATAATGATTCATGAACAAAGATGTAATCGTAAACAAAAAGTTCATTTTAATTTTACGCACGATACTGGAAAAATCAATACAGAGGCGACGGAGCGACAGTACGTTGGTTATCTCTGCCAAGTTTGAAATTTGCATTTGCAAAAAATAAATCAATATTATAGTTGATATAGTGTTAGACGGTACTTGAAAGGTATTCTACCTACTGTTTATTTTTCTGTCTTAATCTTCCATCTCAGTAACAGGTTCCATGGCAATTTAGGATAATGACAATTCAACACACTTTTGAAAAGTGATGAAAAAAAACTGTCGTGTAAACTTAACATAACGTATTTAACATATTAATGTTTTCATCACTTTTCAAGATTGTGTTGAATTGCCGCTGTTCAAAGTTGCCCGGTTACCCAGTAATATGACTTAAAATACAAATCTCCTTTCAAAATTCAAAAATTTGAGATACAATTTAATAAAAAAAATATATTTTTTCTTAATTTTTTATAATAAAAGATCATATTATATCCTAGCTAATGTCAAACGCTTAGGAATATCACGGTGAATTGACATCAGTAAGAATCTAAGCTCGTAGAAACATTCACATTTTTGGTTGGTATACCCTGAAATCAAGTAGGCAATCAATTATTTAACAAACATTTGAAAAAATTAATGAATTATATTTTATCTTATCTTGTACGACAGCTAGAAGATCATTTTTCATTATCAGTTTAAATATCAAAAATTACTCAAAAGCTGCTGAAAGGTATTGACGATGACTTCATCTTCCGACCACGGTATCCTGGTTTAACGATCTCTGGTGAGCTTTACGCGTGTCCTTGGAGATTTGTTAAGTACAATACACATAGTAACATCTGATTTCCTTTTATTCTATTACAGTTTACTACTCTTTTTCGTGCCGTAGTGATTAAAAATAAGTATTTTTATCAACCGATTTATTTAACGTGTTATTGACCGATTAATTAATAGCAAAAAGCATTGGAAACACATATGCATCTTCTAGCGCGAGAAATCAATTAAGAAATACGATTCATCAAAAAAAATCATCATTTTGAAGAAATACTAATCATCAAAAGTGCTTTGTAGTAATTGGTTTTTTAGCCATTGCATAATTAATAAGTAATAACTTGTTTTCGAACCGGCCTTCGCTGGTATCAAGACAAGAGTCCCAACTACTCCCAACTGTGTAGAGCCAACTAAACGTAAACTTTTATTTTTATTTTTAATGTGAATTCTGCACAAGAGTCCCAAAATTCTCCTAGCTGGCTGGAACCAGTCAGGCTATGGTAGGTGTCCCCAATTGGGGTATGCTGTGAGGCAGAAGGTGGTGGCGAGAGAGATAAGGAAGAGGAAGATGGGGAAGTACCTGGCTAATCAGATTTGGTCACTAAGCCATTTTAAGCAACATTTCACCAGGTCGATACTGAGAAATATTTGGCGTTTACCTAGAAGTTCACAGCAGAACATTCATTTTATGACAATCACAACAGTTAATTAATTATCATTTAATTTTTTATGTGACGACATGTTATTATTACCATTTATTATCTGTTTATTGATTAGTTCCTTACTTTACATTATTGAATATTATGGCTAAATGCCAAAGAAATTAATAAAACCAATCAAGGTATGTTGATGGACGCTTGGTTTTTTTACAAGTAACCAGAGGGATCAAACAATCATATTTATAATACGTATATATTATTATCTATGATTATGAATCATGCCATTACAAGCCGTAATTTCGCTCTAAACAAACCAATTATCAGATATGCATAAAAACTGTAGGAAATACGGAATTATTATGCTTACGTGAACGTTTTTTGTTGTTTGTTTAAAATTTAAGTGCATTTCTGGCGTAATACGCCGGCAATGCACGACTACGGCGTGTAGTCCGAAACCGCAGAAAACCGAATACCAAAATCAGTCACGTCGCTCACAGAACGTGATCCTGTTACGAAAACCCCCCAAATGGGCATTTACAGGGAGCCCACCTCCTAATAATATGCGGTCGCTTATTTAAAAATCTTTACGCTACCCGTTTCACATTCATCAACGCAAATTTATTACGCCCCCAAGCCAAAGGGACATTACAAAAGCGTATAAAATCAAAGAATATAAGTTAGTTGTTAGCCCCTTTTTGCCTCACCCGGAAAAAACCGCTATGTATGACGGGTAGGTACCGACCCACCAAACGGCGATCCTTTCTGCACGCGCATTCACCATCCATAAACAAAAGGACAACTCGTTAGGAATTTAAAAATCGAACGCGTCGGGAAGGCAAGATGGCGGGCGGCAAGCACAGTAACCATAGTAACCTCATTCCTCGCCATAATGGAAAATCCGTTCCCGCGCTGTTTACCGCCACCGTAACGCGAGGCGAGAAGGCGGCCAGGAACCAAGCGCTGCGTCTGTAGGTATACTACCTACTTATCAACAATATTATTATTTTTGCCTCTATTTGATTTGTGGGATTTAAAAAAATGAAATTCAAATAATTGTTTTTTTTTTTATTATCTTCGGAATTCTTGGTTGAATGCGATAAAAATTGTGGTGATTTCAAGGATACATAGAAAAACTTCTGTACTAATTGATTTTTACATGTTTGTTTAAATTTTGGCATATTCATATAATTCTAATAAACAATTTTTTTGGACATTTATAATAAATAAAGACACATCGTGGAACAAATAAATCAAAGTCATAAAGATAAATAAAAAAGCAATAAATATAACTGATCATTCCTTTATTGAACATAAATTTTCAATGCCTTTAATCAATTTACTGTTTAATTTCGAGTGTTACCATTGTAATATAATCAAAAAGGGTCATTCTTTTAGGTAGGTATTGTGCCTCGTGTTAAAATAATTATATTCTGATATGTAAATTAAATGATTTCATTCCTAGCAATACCCACCGCCAAATACGTTTCCTGTAAATATGTCACAAGTTCAATCAACCCAAAAAACATGCAGAACTATTAATCAAGAAGAGGTTTTGGCATACCAAGCGATCATTGCGACTCAGCAATACATTTTGGAAATGGATACATAATATTAGGTATTCCTCCTAGATATATTAGAACATTCATTCCCAACACATTCACGTACCATTCCATAGAATGTTCCGAAAAGGTGTTGGTGAGCAGGTATATATATATATATATATATATATATATAATGTTGGATAAGATGTTGCTCAGAGTGCAATAATGTTGATTTGACTAAAACAAGAAAGAATACGCGTACCTACCTTCGCTTTTCAAGAATGAAACGTGAAGTCCGTTCTTCAGAGGTTACTAGAAATCTTTGGATTTGCCCTACGTAGTAGGTGCCTACACATATTGTGCCTAAAACTTGAAATTTTGGTTGCTATTTTTTCATTGTCCTGTCGAAGAAAAAATCTAATTAAAAGTTAAGGCTAAGTGGAGGCTTCAAAATTCCATAATATACATAGATTCTATGGTGTATAAAGAAACATTGTAAATGTATGCAGTAAATATAGTAACTGTAACTGATAGTTAAAAACTTAGTGATGCAGTAAAAAAAATGCAATATCGACCTTATATGCTACGTTAAAAATACATGAAGATATCTAAATTGTGGGAAGTTTATGAAAATGTAATTCCAATTCATCATTTCAAAATTATTATTTATTTTTTCAGTAATTATTATTTTAAATATGGCTATGAAATACATAGTAACAATATTGTTCCGTCATTGGTTACAATCATAGAGCTACAATTAGAGGCGATACTGCGTACTTAAATCTCGTCGAAACTTGATCCACTATTAGACCTGATTCGGTAATATTAGTCCTAGAGCGTTAGGGGAGTTGGAGGTCAGATAAAAAAGCGGAACCTATTCTTTCGCTTCATGTGTCATCTATATATAATACATCAATGGTTACAACTGTTTTATTTAACATAGTGTAATTCAAATTACAAACAACAATACTTTTAGTGTGGATTCACAAAAAAAATAGATGTCAAAAAAGTCTAGTCTATAAATATTATGGTTTACAGTTTTACCTTTTCTAAAAATCAGTTATTAATTTTTTTTAGTGTCACGTGGAACAAGAATATAATTATAACATACACCTATAGTACCGACCTTTTCACTGAGAAAAGCCACAAAGGTGAATTAGTATTGCTTTGAGATTCAATTTTGATCCACCCTACTTATGGCCGAGTGTGCATTGAACACATTCGAATTTAATCAGAACAATTTATAAATTGAACACTCCTGTCCCGCCAAAGGAGTTACCATTTATGGCATCAGAATGGTCGTTAAATTTTCACTGAATTTTTACGTACCTGCGACCAGCGGCGAAGGTTCCTCCGGTAAGTCGATACCCACCAGTGCCGTGTAATAATTTTTTTAGAAATATTCTTATACACATAATAATTGGATTATATTTTTACAGCACAAAAGATTTTTTATCGACTTTTGGTATTACATAAATTATTAAGTCTAAGGTCTAAAACCAGAAGAGTTTATAGTTCTTTCCATGGACAGTAAGAAAAGCAAATTGGTTGATGTAAAAATTAAAAACTTTTCCTGAAAATATCAAATCTGAAAAACGTCGATGCAGTCCCAACTGCTTTCAAAAGTCTGTGACGATGGTATTATTTTATTTTTTTTAGTTATTTATTAAGTTAAAAGAAATACATATTTCGCTTTATTAACTTAAGTGTACATTGATTAAAAACAAAAATAATATATATATTAATAATTATGGTTTACTACCTAAGTAACATATTTTTCTTAAGTAAGAGCATTTTGGTTTTGCTCATTGATCTTGAGGGCAAACAGTTTTTTCTTAAATATATTTATTCTATTTACGATTGTCAGGCTATCAGGAAGGAGATTATATATGTGTACACCCTCATGGCCTATGTTTCTTTTACCACACTCTGTCTTTACTGAATTTGTGTATAATTTATTATGTTGTCTTGTGTGGTGGTCATGTACTTGTGATGTTTTCATAAATGAAGTATTTGTGTGTATGAGGCCATTTTGGATTTTGTGAATTAATAGGCATATGTTGTATTCGTACAGTTTTCTAATTTTAAGTAAGTTAGTTTCTTGGTATACTCTTTTGGTGGGGGTATCTGGTCTATGGTTAAAAAGTTTTTTTTATAACTTTATTTTGTATTATTTGAATTTCGTTTAGATATGTGATGTTTGTGTTTTGTTTTTGTTATGGCATATCAATGGAATGATGGAAAGCAAAAAGGGGGAAAATACCTGGCGATATACAACTAAAGCCACTTTGAGCAACATCGTTTCGATTCTGGATGGTGGTCTCTCACCAGGATAACATTGACAATACCTACGCCAGTGGTGTTGCCCATGTGGAGGACGCTTACAATGCCTGCAAAGCCTTCATAACGAATTAAACTCAGCTCAACACAAATGTACAATATATATTGGGCTAGTAAAAATATGTTGCACGTACAACGCTTTTATTTCAGGAAACATTTATTACCTGAAGACCTATGTGGCAAAGCAGAAAGAGTTTTGATTCAAGGCCGAAAGGCCGCGAATTTAAAACACCGAGAAGAAAAAAAGAAAAGGTTTTAAACATATTGATATAATTATTTTAGTTAACAGTTATTTAGTTCATTCTACAGCGAACGATACTACCAGTATTACCGTAGTTACAGACCAAGACTTTCGTATGCAACTAAAATTCATCACGTATTACATAAAACATAAAGGTCATTTGGTTAATTGACCTAATTACGTGAAGATTTACGAGATTAATTCTATGGAATTGGATAAATTTACGTTGCAATCGTCCTCAATATCCATTTAAAAATAATTACATGCAGACCGTAGGAGGCCAACACTGAAAATATTATTCTTACTAAAGATTCATTAGGATTATGGAAAACAATGTTAATTAAGATTAATGCATTTATTGCTGTACAATATGAAACCTATGGATAATCTGAAAAATTTCAACCATTTCCAGGATATTGAGAATGATTTCGTACATTTAGTTAAAATACATAGCAATGTAAACTTGTTTACGACGTGTAATGACAATCAACATGTAGCGTGGACGATGTCCACGTCTTCAGAAATAGCTGGATTCAGGATGAAAATCATCCATGTAATATGTTATTCTTTGAGAAATGGTCATCGTCCACTAAACACTTGCATTGTGCATCAAAATAAAGTGATTTAAACAAAGTTATTTGTGTTAACATAATAAAAATAATAGTATAAATAATGGCATCGCAAAGTGAAAACTATTTGGAAGAACTTTTTATTTGATAAAATTTTATATCAAGAGATAAAAATTTAAATTTTAGAAAAAATGTAACAAAATTGTAATTATTATTTTTTTTAAATGACTTTTTAATGTTTACCAATTTTAATGTTTCCTGTTTTAGAAACTGTCCATTCGTAGAATTCTACTGCACTAACATAATATTTAACCCCTTTTCCACTGATATAATTTTTTTCATTGATTTTTGTGGTTGTTAAATGCACCAACTCGCTTTAGCAGTATAACGTGCTATGCCTTAATACTTTTTTTTCAATGAAAATGAAGTCTTTTGAGGACGTCGTTAGCATTGAATTACAGTGAGTATACTGACAGCAAATAAAGTTTCGTAAATTTACCTCTCAGTTACTATCTGGACGGTACGCAATTTAACTTGGTTGGGTAACTTAATGATTTGTAATATACTACTAAAACCTAATGAAATAAGTGTGAAAATAATTATGCAAATTGAATTAAATTATTTTATCTAATACTCAAAAAGATGCCCGATTGTATTTTAAAATGTCCTCGAGGTGAATGACGAGCGGTCAATGAGCGGAATAATTTATTGCGTTAAAAAAGTATGACGCTTTCAAGCTTTAATATTGTTAAATTAGGCATTGTTAAATGATACGAAGGTCTTCCGGATTCATTCGTGCCATCAATCAAGATCGGAGAACATTGCAGACTTAAGATATAATCAATAACTCCTGTGATGATCAATCATTTACTAAAGCACCACAACTTGTATGTTCATGTGGACATGACATAATGGGCGTCTCTCATGTACGTTTTGACAGTTGAATTGCAATATGTAAATCTGAAAAATATAGGAAAAAAAAAGTATTTTCGGAGCCGGACTATGAACTCACCCATTTTGGCAAACACTGGTCAGATGAAGACCTTGAAAAATAACGCGCATAAAAAATATAACGGTTTTTAGTAAGAGGAAAATGGTCAAAGCAACATATTTTAAAATGTTATTTATTAACTTAATGTCCAATAAATTGGACAAAATTATTTATTGGTATCTATTATGTGCGCAGAAACTCAAGTAAATTTTCACCGTTATATTTCTTCAGTTTCTGCAAATGTATTACAAGTTTGGATTTAAAAAAAAAAAACTGAACAATTCAATTGTTTTGCCTTCCTAGAGATTCATGAGAAGCTGGTGATTATTACAATAATATGGGCAGTTGCAGGTATCAATAAGAAAAAAAGCCTGTCACAAATAAAAAGATAGCACTTGACTCCAACTCGGTCAAGGAACACTTGATCTCGGCTTTTCGTAATTCAAAACAAACAATAGATCTATGTGATTCATACTCTGGTTCCAAGCTTGCACTTAAATAGACTTATTGATAGATAAATTAATCAGATACCCTCAATGACCGTGTGAAAATCATATCATTTGACTTAGATAATGATATAAGATTCCGGAACAATTTTTTTTGTGGATTTGAGCAACTTGAACGTCAGCTGTGTGTGGTTTGGATACATCATGTGTCCTGATGATGGACACGGCAAGGCTGTTCGAAACGTTGGCGCAAGAAAGAGGAGGAATCGCAACACGACTCAATACCAAAAAAATAAGCACATAAAATATTTAAATAATAATTGCTGCAACAGCGTGAAGTGTCAGAGAGAGAGAACCAACACAGAGATAAAAACAATCGCACCAACACTAATGCGTTTCCCTATTGCCGAATTAAATCGGTCAAAGACTTTGGCCGTTGTTTCATTCTATAGATCTATTTAGAATGTGGTTGGCCTTCAAATTAAACGTTATACAAACGTTTTTTCCTGTATTCGTAAAAAGAATTGGACAAAGCTTGCGTTACAGGTTGGCGGTAAAAAAATAAACGTTTTCCCAGAAGTAAATCAAGGATCATTAGTGCCGTGAAACCACGGCGGGATATTTTCATTTTCCCTCCACTGTTATCGATCCATCATCTTTATACTTCCCGGTTGAACCTCCTTTTAATAGGTACCCCTTTTCGACTCCAATGTTGATCGTCTTATTCTAGGAAACTATCTGATTTTAGGTTACTTAACTAGGAAATATGAAGAATGGCGGTGAGTTATTGCATGTCATGACACGCCTGTGCCTGGCCACCCGTTAAATAATAATTCATCGAAAATCATGAAAAATCATAATTGCTTCCAGATAAAAACACCAAATCCTATTAATGTTTTTGTATTCGCTAATATGTCAAGCAGCTTTTCAAATTTCAAATCTAACTTCATTATTGTGAAATAATGAAAAATGTCACCGAATCAACGACTTTAATAGTACCTACACAACAAAAAACATTTTTTTATCAAATCTGAAGCAAAAAAGAGTTATTTGTTAGGAAACCAATCTTAAAAATAAATTACATTTCTAAGTTAAGATCTAGTAACTAATTATAGTTGCAATATAAACAGATATATGCATGTTGGTTTTATAGTAGTTTTATTATGTTTTACAGATTGGATTTATTTGTTTAAGTTTTATCATATTTATTTCACAATCACCTAAGTCTATTAATTTAAATGTTTATTATTATTACTATCACAGAACCACGACCACCCTGAGGTTAATTATATCATACTCACCAAGAAATCACGTATTTTAAGTATGTAAATATGTATAGTGAATAGTATTAATACTATACAGAATAGTTTTCTACCAAAAAGTCTCAGAATAATAAATACGGTATAATTAAGTCCCGAACAGTTAAAGCACAATGATTAAGTCCAAAAAATATATCATAAAGTGGTAGTCATCTGAAGTGCCTATTCTGTTCTGTGTCAATGGCTGACTGTATCTGTATAAGTCTCGGATTTAATGATTATCCTGTACTTGGCAGTGTAATCGTTCGTACGGTTACAAAGCAAACTCAAGGTGAATGATAATTTGCGAAGCGCAAGTAACCTTGTGACTGGCGGCACTGAGCGCCCGGTTCAGTCTCCTTGGGACAGGAACAGTTGGCTTACAAAGAACGCTTCGAATTGAGTAACTGCGATTTTTTCTCGAACACAATGCGTGTAATATTAATTTAATAATATGTTATTTGCCCGCGTTTGCCAGCCGGCGTGGCATTCGCTGTTTGAGGTTTTGTAATGTATTGCTTACAGCTAATGATTATCTAATGAGAGATAAATATGTACTTTGAAACTTATATGTACCTGTAGGTATCGGTAGAGTGTAAGTTTCGATTATTAATGTACAAGGTATTTATTTAGAGCTGGATTGAAAAAAATAACGGTGTGGCTTAAGCATAAAGCTACTATTTTTTTGGCGAATTATAAGGCTTCGAACGTGATCATCAGCTTGTCTTGATTTTCATTTAGGTGCTCTTTACTAAAAAAATATGTAAATAGTTTGCCATTATATCTTGATAGACCTCCCCTTCTTTAAAACTTTATATGTGGATTTCGTAATGTTAAAGATCGATGACATTGAAATATATTAAGTTTTCGAATTAATACTAGGACAAAAATCGGCCATCGGTAGCTAAATGTAAAAGCTTTACAATATAGATTGTTGTCAGTTTATCAGATAAACGTGTTATTTAAATACATGAAGTCAAAGTTTAATTAACATTATCTCAGAATGAATCTATCATTCATTACCATAAACCTTTTTCATTTAATTTTCCTTGTAAACGAAGCTTTAACCAACACACAAACGGGGGTCTGATGATTACCAAACGGAATAAACATTGATTTTCTCCAGAATCAATTTTATCTACGTACCTCGTCCTTTCAAAGTCAATATTTCCATACAAGTTGAAGTTAATTTTTTTCTTCTAAATCAGCCTTCTGGCGTTCAATTTTGATCGGAGGCTTTCTTCGAATCTTCTCAACATTGCTGATTCTTGATGAATCTTGATGACTGATTCTTGATGACTCTAACTCATTCGAAAATGGCAATTTATTATCCAAGGGCCATCTCAACTCTTTTGTTGGCAACTCTGTTTCTTCTCACACCAGGGAAGTTGTTGAGCGTAGGAACTACAGATCTAACAGTCATTCGATTGTCACTCCGCATGTTTTTGATTCTCTCTTTAGATTGATTAACGTGAATGGTGTAACGCCAAAAAGGTTCAGTGGTTCCAAAAGTGTTTTTTAAATTTAATTATTAACTATCCATTTTACAGTCGACTAATCAATATTCCAAGTGATGGAGAGAACCGACTTGAGATTTTTTCAACCATACCTAATGCTTATTTTAATATTAGGTATATAGAAAAAAAAACTTTACTAATTTGAAGGTTCCGTGATAACTCAACACAGTGAAAATTCAACACACTTTTAAAAAGTGATATAAAGTCAATTGAAAAGATGAAAATTTTTTTTAAACCTATCCTAACCTAACCTAACCTACTTAACCCAGTTAATAAAGTTTTTCTTTCATCACTTTCCATGACTTATATAACTTTTTAAAAATGTGATGAATAATCATTTTGATGAGTTATCCGGTCACCATCTCTTTCATATACGAATGTCTCTTTTATACATTATATATGAAAATGAGATGTTTCTGTAAATTATACATAATATTAATTATTACTCTGTTATCAATTAAATTTATATTTTTTATGAATATATTTCCTAAAAACATTAACTTTAGAAAATTAAAATAAAAATCAATTAAAAAATAATCGAAACTAAAATAATGTTTTCAAAATAAGGATTTTAAATACAACAGAGCTGATGAAAGTATTTGGAATAATGGCAGCAATTCATTCCTCTACCTATATGCACTACTTTTGTGTTTTGGTTGATGGAATAAAATTTATTTTATTAGCCAATGATTTAATTATAAGAATCTAAGCCACTGACTTATTATTGTTACTAAAACATTTAATTTTTATTTACACTTGTTAGACTAATTGCACGGATAGACTCTCATTAGACTTAACCAAAGGGGGACGATTTAAAATCGGAATATTGGTGATTTGTATTGCAGACTGCCGTGAAGCGAACAGGTTCATATTTGTATTTATGCGATAAACTTGCTGAAAGGAATTGATATATTTATAGAGATTTTTTTAAATCTGTTTATTATTACCCTCCACACAGCATCCCCAAAGACGACGTAGGCCCCGAGGGGAGTTATTAACCTTCCAAGGCCTCCCCTTTTATGTGTAATAAATGAATTGAGATAAAGTAAATAATTGATGACAAGACATAATTTTTTGATTATTTTTTAACTAAATTTACAAAAAAAAAGTTTTATATTTATTAAATTAAAGAAAATGGTAGAACCTGTAGTTACGCTACCAGGTTCTACAACTGTACTTTTTTCTATTATTAAAATTTTTGTAATATCAATGTTTCATAATAAATAATAAGCCATTTGATGAGGCAGATTTGAGTCTAATAAATGTGCGCCAAGATAGAATTTATTTATCTGCAAAAAGTTATTCTACAAGAAACGTGGGATTAAGATGTGACGTAACCACCTTTTGGGGGTTTGCCGAGGCTCAATTATAATTAATTTCGATTTATTCGTGACAGTCACAAAACAGATTACGCATTATAAAAGACATTTATATTTAAGATTAATAAAAGCGGTAGATTACCATTAACATATTTTAAGTAAAACGGTTTAACATTTTTTTGAGCGTTTTTCAACTACAGGGTTTTCCAATAAGAGGTGTTATGTTGATATTCAATCGTAAAAGATCAATGGTTTCGTTGCTTGTGTGGCACGTAGCGCCATCTTGTTGAAAGTAAACGTTGTCCTGATCAATACTATCCAATTCCGGCCATAAAAAATCATTGATCATCTCTCAATAGCGCAATCCATTCACCGTAACTGTTGCTCCAGCCTCATTTTCAAAAAAGTAAGGTCCAATGACTCCGCCGGACCATAAATCGCATCAAAAAGTTGGAAGTTGAGGACAGAGAGGTTTTTCAACAATAACTCTTGGATTTTCCGAGCCCCAGATGCGGTAATTTTGCTTGTTGACGAAGCCACCGAGGTGGAAATGAGCCTCATCACTCTAGACGATTTGCATTTGATTCACTCAAGTGAATTTTAATAATTTCAATGCGTTGTTGAAGCGTGTATCGTTCATTTTTATTAATGACGTAGTTTTTACTTGTCAAATGTCTAAAAATGACAGCTTCAAAAGTAACATCAACCGAAATAGCGGTCTATTCAAAATAACACCTCTTATTGGAAAATTCTATATAATATTAGCGGTAAGCACCGGAATTTATTTTTCTAGACGATCAATTAGTCACTTCCCGAAGTAACTTCCCTAAAACATTTGAGGATTTGTAATATTTTCAAAAAAATTTCTTAAAATAAACCCCTCGGAAAGATGTATTTTCTAAGCTAGCAAGATCAAATTCGTCCGTCTAATTCGCGGGGCCGCGGGCAGCATGTTTTTTATACGCCTTCTTCATTAAAGATCCGCTTACATGCTCAATCTTATTTGCACAAACTATAATTTGTACAAGTAAGTAAACTATTCCACGCAATCAGCTTGCACAAACGTTAGTTAATAACGCAAATGGTTTGTATGCACTCCAAATGATTGCGACAGGTTTGCACAAACTGTTTGCGCATGCAAGTCGCTGTCGTATGGACGCCGCACAGTGTACCGTGTTTTTGCGCATAATTTTTCACAAATTGTTTTCGCATGCAGGTCGTTGCGTGTAGATGGACCTTTACGTTGTCGTTCAGATTCCGACTTTGTTTTAGAGTATTGTGTCGTCTTTAAGGAAATAATGTTGAAATGTCAATATAATCATTCGAGTTTTAATATAACACTAAAACAGTGTAATAATTAAGTTGTATCATAAAAAAAGAACAGGTGTGAACGGGTTGGTTGGTTTTTGGAAGAGTATTGAGTATAGAAGTAAGAACCAGTACCATTAGCAACTATCCGCATAGCGATAACTCCCTCACGGGGTCATTGTGTTATCCAATCTCAGCGCGGTCCGCCGGCCGGCTTCCTCCGGTACAGTAACCTTGGAGACTGGAGGCGGGAACTAGAAGCTGTACCCAGTGAGAGAAGGAAAAACTGACTAAATAGAAGAATGTATCGCAAAGTAAATACTACTGAAATATTTTACGATATGATATTAAAAATTATTATCGGAATAATGATAATTGAAATATCGGTGACCCGGCTATTGATCCCCCCACAGTTTTTGATCCCTAAAGGATTATTTCTGTTGAACTCCTTACCTGTTAACGTACGCAGAGAGGATGTTATGTTGTATAATAAAAAATGATGTATGTATGATATTTATATAATATGCAGGTTCTTGAGTGGAAATCCGCTTTACAAATATTTTTAACAATAATGCAGTGTCTTTGATATAGTATGGAGGATTTACCGCCGAATAGCAAGATACTACGTACGTGAGGATATACAACAGAAATAATCGTTTTGAGGTTCAAGTGTCAGGGGGATCAAATGTCCCGAGGATCAACTGTCCGAGGTATCAACTGGCCAAGGTATCAACTGTCTGGGAGATCAACTCTCCGGGGGATCAACTATCCGTGGGAACAACTATCCAGGGGATCAATTGTCCGAGAGATTGTTTGTACGGGGTATCAACTGTCCGACGATCAACTGTTCGGGGATAAACTATTTGGGGATCAACTATCTGGAGGATCAACTATTGCGGGATCACCTGACGGGGGATCAAGCGTTATTTAATCGAAATATCACCCATATGACGTTTAATAAAGCTAGAAAACACAATTTTTTATTCAACCGCTCTGCATATCAAATGTAAACACCTCAATTATTTTTAATTACTCTTACTTCGGCCTTGTATTATTTTTTCTACATCCTCATTCGTGAGACAATCATACATGACTTTACATCACAAAAGTACGCTTAGGGGATCTATTTACTACAGCATTTATTTTATTTTCGACTTATTCTCAGCCAGTTCAACACCTCACCGCTATGTTTTTCAGGGTTGATATCAGAACTAAATTGTAAACTGCTAATCACGCTTCCTTTAATATTTTTTACGGAAGATTACTGCATTCAGTCCCCTTCCAATGAATGGATAACAATAAGTATAATGCTTTTTGTAATGAGATAATCGCCAAAAACCCAACCAAAGTCAACAAATCAATAACTATCAAACAACCAAGCCATAAAAAAATTACAATAATCTCCCAACTGAATTGCTCTGCATAATTGACTTATCTAAGCAAATAAATAAAACTAAATATTAAAAATTTAAAAAAATGCTATGTACATAATATTACGTAAATATTTTATAAAAAAACATTTGTAATATTCAATTCAATTTCGTAAGAATCGTGGCTCCCTTATAGTACAAGATATCCTCTTTTCTGACTGTTAATACTTCTAACTATAATATTTTTGAGAAATATATGTATACCTAAATGTTTTTTATGAAGTACAATAAATAAAATGTTGATAATATTAAACTTCGTGGAAAAGAGAATAATTTTCTGATCTAGTAGCATGAAACAGTTTTTCACAGCTTTTCTAAGTAATGTATACAGTTCAGACAATTCTAGAAGTATTTATCACTTCGTCGTTGTGAATGCTCGACGTCAATTTATTACGGTTCGTCGTAGGTTGATATAGATTAATATTGTAAACTCTTTCGTGGTGAACAGAATACATTAAATAATTGTATTTCGTATGATACTTACTAATAAATATTATTTTATATATGATGTTAAAAAGATCGCCTAAACCAAAATGAATCCAGTGCCACCGCTGCGCCTCAAAAATGAAATGTTTTGTGCGGCAAGGGAGGTTTGGAACAACCTTGATATTCTGGTAACTAAAATTAAGTGACCTTAAGATTATTTTTAAATCTCTATAAAATTTCTGTGACTAGATCTTTGAAGCAGATCATTTTTGATTGATATTTGACCTTTGGGTAAGAATACCACCCACCAGCACTAGTCTTTCAGCACGACTAGTAATACGGATACTGCTAGATGTTAGATTATCAAATACAATCAAATGTCAGGTTGGAACCTCCTTTATTTGACTAAAACACTTAATTTTTTATTGTATATGAAGCATAAATGAGTACTCTTTACAGTCCTTACCCGATAAACCCTGATAATAAGAATTTTTATTTTTTATTTTGTACATTAGCTCCACACACGAGACATAGGAAAGATAATATTCCCCGGGGCCTATGTCGTCTTTGGGGATGCTGCATGAGAAGGAAAAAGGTATTAAGGGTCGGTTGGAACCTGGTGGTCAGTTTGTCCAGGGGTCAAATTCATCCCTCGATGGGTCAAGAAGTTTTGCTGGAGAGGCAAAAAGATTTCGCTCAAACAGTCTCTCCAAATTCGGCCCGCTACACAAAATCCTCACCCTATGAACCCGGACACTCCTGCTAAGTTGCCAAACGTAGCAAGCCATTTGGAGTGACCTATTGCAGAGGTATTGGTTATCCCATGAATGGTTCCCTCCCATATCCGTTCATAGCCGCCTACAAAGTTGTTGCATCTCATGCCAATATACTGTACGTTGAACTGTGGACCTCGCGTCAAAAAAAGTATGTTTTCAATTTTATCTTATTTAATAAATTAAAACCAAAATTTCCTTAAAAACCAATAGATATTTAAATAGGTACTTTAATACCTACCTACTTCATTATGAACCATATATTTTATAACTTTCGTCAGGAAGGTAGGAAAAATGCGAATAAGAATGTCAGAATAATCACAAGATTTCATAGTTGAAAAATAATCTTTACTGAACCATTTTTGAAATGGAACGTACAAACAAATTTACAGACAGACGAAATGGAATTCGCTACGCTCAGTCAATAAAAACTAATATAAAATAGTCCCACGAACCTTAAAATCATAGTGAAATGTTTTTAATATTCATTATTTTTTATTTACTCCGTTTAAGTCAGAGTTTTATTTCATAAAATTGAATAAAACTTGCAGATGGCGTTTTGCTTAATTCACCGGAGATTTCACAAAAGCCTCATCAAATTACCTGTCCTTCGCGGCTCACCTTGATTCCTCCACGCTGGTTTATGACGATTACTCAGTGCTCTGTAGCCTGCCTTACTATCATCATTGTGAATCACTAAATAGTATAAAACAAAGTTGCTATCCGCGTCTGTCTGTTTGTACAGGGTGTCCGGGGGTAAAGAGCACTAACTTCGGCGGGTGATACTACATGATTTTAGAAGTAGGAAAGGTAAATAACTTTTTTAGAAATTTCAACGTAGTTAAATAGTTTTTAACTAATTTTTTAAAATTGTTTTTAGTGAATAGCAAAATATTTTAGTATGGGAAAAAAATTGCAATTTCCCGGACATCCTGTATTTATTTATTTAGAATTTACTTCACAAGTGCTATTTACATAAAAGTATTGTATTAAATTTGCAGTATTAAATTTTGATGAGAAAAATTAAAGAAATAAATTTAGTTAAAACATAACAAATAAAATAACGGTAAAGAAAGAAGCAATGACAAAAGCCTGTTATGAAGTGACCTCATTAAAATAAGTGGCGTTAAAATGTGACTGAATAGAAGAAATATTATACTGGAAGCTTCGAATGAATTTAAAGCTAATATAAAAATATTCCATCAATATTTGGATCGATTAATTATTTAACTTTGTAGCGTCGATATTAATCCATCGAATAATTAATAATACATCGCTCGACCTACTTAGGTACGTACTTGCTAATTGCTACTTAGGTACGTATTTGCAGCCGAAATCAAAACAAAGCAACCTACCTGTTTCAAGACCTACTTGCCTACTCGCGACAATACTAACGCGCACTCAGTCCGGGATACTACGAGAACTCGCCAGAAGGTTCGAGTCTACGGCCTATGCATAATCGCCGCAATGTCGAAGGTTCCCGAAACACACAGTCTGTGCGAGTGCCTAGAATTTAGTTGCCATCCATCTACCTACTGCTACCGTCGGCCGTCTAGTATAAATAAGCCCGACGCAGCGAGCCAGTCAGTCAGTCATAATTTTGCCGCCAGTCTACAAGGTTCAACGAGTGATCACCCGCGCTCTTCTTACTACCGCGAGGGACACGTACCCGGCTTCGCCCGTACAATCATGGACTCTATCGGGACATCATCATAGCGCCTTGGCCACGTCCGCGGCCAGCGCTACTCGGATTACAAGCGCCCTGGTTCCAGCGTCTCTGACCAGCGCTTCTTCCACGCTACCATGACCACCACGAGGACACGCAGCATCCTCACTGGTCTACACCGTTCCCGTTCAACCGCCTACAAGGTCCGTCGCACCTTCGGCCGTCTCGTCAGCACTGGAGTGCCTGAAGACCTACGTTCTTCGCCAGTGCCTGACCTCCATCGAGTCCCGGTCACCAGCGCCCGGCGTCGACTCACTGACCCGCGCTTGACCTGCCAACACATCACAGCAGCAACCGGAGTATTCTACATCTGTCCTTCATCATCTCCTTGTCACGGCTACTGACTCACCAATAAAACACATGTGACCTTCACAACCTTCTTTCATTTCGTGCCTCACCATTGATCCCCAAAACTTTATAGCGGATGAATTAATCTATATTTTGATAGGTCAATACAAATTAATGGATTATATTTTGTTTCCTAGGATGGTTACACATTACGGCGTTACACTATACGAGAAATACCACAATTTTTTAATAGTTTGTGAATAATTTGGAATAACTATCATTACAAACATGATATTTTTAGAATCCAAGCAATGATATAAACCAACGATAAGATATTATTTATTTTTTTTTTTAAATATCAGAAAGAGTAAAGTAACACGCCTTTTCTATGAGCAAACGCTCGTGGTAAAAAGGTGGAGAAACTTAATTAATTACTATTATAACAATGTTATTATTTTAAACAAAGAAAAATAAAAAACCAATTTACAGACAATTGTTGTAAAAAAATAATAGAAAAAAGGAGGAGAGAAAAAAAGAAGAAAGCAGAAAAAAGGATATCTAATATTATTTTAGAGAATTATGATATTATTTTAAAAGTGTAATAATTAAAAAAATAATGCGGAATTATATTTTTAGTAGTGTTTTTGAATTTCAAATTTTTTTTTTGTAATCTTACATCTAGAGGTAATTCGTTAAACCATTTCACTCCACTATATTTATAAAATGTTTGGGCTGTGGTGGTTTTACAGGACGGGGAGGTTATAGAACCTTGCACATTTGATATGTTGCTGTTTGAAAAAAGTATTTGGTTTTCGTTGTTGAAAGAATCTTTATGAAATTGTAAGAGTGATGTTTTTTTTAAAATGATGAGCAGAGAAGGGACTTTAAATTCTATAAATAATCTGATGGTGGGGTAATCATAAGTCTTATTTAAAATTATTTTTATTAATATTCTCTGGATGATTTCTACAGGCAAGAGAGAGGTTTTGAATACACCACCTAAGCCAACAATTCCATATTGCAATACAGATTGAATCAGTGAAACAAAAAAAAAATATATTTAAGATATATAAAAATACAAAATATTTAAAAATAATAGATATATATAAATACATATATAAAATACATAAAAAAATATATATATAAACCAACGATTAGATATAAACCAACAATTAGATATAAACCAACGATTATATATAAACAAACGATTATATATAAACCAACGATTAGATATAAACCAACGGTCAGATATAAATCAACGATATAAATGAACATTTAGATATAAACCAACGTTTAGATATAAAACAACGATTAAATATAAACCAACGATTAAATATAAACCAGTGATGATATGATATAAAAATCTATTCACATTTGTTTATTTTTTTATTATTAAAACTTTTGTGCAAAACAAAATAATTCAGGTTTAACAATGGGTCATTTAAATCTTACGATTTATACTGCTCTTTCATTAGAAACATTTGCATGTGGATGAAAGAGGAGTGTACACTTGGAAAAAAATAACAGTTTAATGTAACAATAATATTAAGACTGGGTCTTCGCCGCTTCCGCTTGTAGGCACGTAATAGTTCGTAAAACCAAAGTTAGGAGGCTGATGTATTTATTATAATAATAAGAGTTTTATTATCTACCTTTTTTGGTAACAGATGATATAATGATATCCTCACTGGAATCTCCCGAGCAGAGGTTTTCATTTACATATTTTTAAAGGTTCCATGATAACTCAACACAGTGACAATTCAACACACTTTAAAAAAGTGATATAAAGTCATTAGAAACGATGAAATTTTTTTTAACCTAACCTAACCTAACATAACCTAACCTACTTAACCCAGTTAATAAAGTTTTTGTTTCATCACTTTCAATGACTTGATATAACTTTTTAAAGATGTGATGAATTATCATTGTGATGATTTATCCGGTCACCATTTTTAAAATTTAGATGTATAAATATTACAAATAAAATTTAAAATTTAGAGTTTTCCACGAAATAATCTTCTATCTGTAGTATATAAATAAAAATGTTAATGTTCGTTTGTTCAAAATCTTAAATCTCCGTATATTCTTCACCGATTGATTTGAAATTTGAAATTCGAATACGCGTGTGTTTTTATATACCTATATTATATATATATATATATATATATATGTCACTCGTGACAGGTAAAAAGATGCATTTATTAAAACAACGCCATCTGTTGGACGTAAAGGCAACACGCACTATTGTTTGTCTATCTGCACAGAAAGACTAAGTGGAGGGGTACAGCGTGTTAAAAAAGTATATTCGTATATTCTTCACCGATTGATTTGAAATTTGAAATTCGAATACGCGTGTGTTTTTATATACCTATATTATATATATATATATATGTCACTCGTGACAGGTAAAAAGATGCATTTATTAAAACAACGCCATCTGTTGGACGTAAAGGCAACACGCACTATTGTTTGTCTATCTGCACAGAAAGACTAAGTGGAGGGGTACAGCGTGTTAAAAAAGTATATGATGGCGTTTTTTGTTTAATTGAGTGGTTTCAGTTACAGTCTGTATTTGGTGACAGTATATTATTTATTTCTGATCTCCCTGTGTTTTGTATCTAGCTTTTTATTTGAGGTTTAAATGTTAAAATATTTTTTTGAGTTTTGAATGATACATTCCTACTCCAAGGTTTTCCAATAAGAGGTGTTATGTTGATATTCAATCGTAAAAGATCAATGTTTTCGTTGCTTGTGTGGCACGTAGCGCCTTCTTGTTGAAAGTAAACGTTGTCTAGATCAATACCATCCAATTTCGGCCATAAAAAATCATTAATCATCTCTTGATAGCGCAATCCATTCACCGTACACGTTGAGGATAGAGAGGCTTTTCAACAATAACTCTTGGGTTTTCCTAGCCCCAGATGCGACAAATTTGCTTGTTGACGAAGCCACCGAGGTGGAAATGGGCCTCATCACTCAAGATGATTTGCATTTGATTCACTCAAGTGAAATTTAATAATTTCAATGCGTTGTTGAAGCGTGTATCGTTCCATTTTTATTAAAAGCGTAGTTTTTACTTATCATATGTCAAAAAATGACAGTTTCAAAAGTAACATCTACTGAAATAGCGAGCTATTTAAAATAACACCTCTTATTGGAAAGCCCTGCACATAATTATATCTAAGTACACATTACTTCATGAAATTTTGTGTACTGGGAAGATATACGGGGAATTGGGGATTTTAAAAGGCGTTGAATGAGAGTGGGACTTTGCTGTGGATTTTAGTAGCATTGTACATGAAGCTTTTTGCCCAAATATAATATGTGTAATTCCTTGTTGAATATGTTTATGACCCCGAGATCCAATGTTATTTTTTATTTAGCTGTATGGATTGTAGAAACAAATAGGCTATAAAATACAAATAAAAAAATAATTCAACAAAACAAGACAATTCCTCAAATATAGATGATTGAATTTTTAATTGAAGTGATTTTCACACAGTACAATTAATTAAATGTCATTCCCTCCTTATTTTTTTTAAATAATTCCGAGTAACGAAAATATAAAAAAAAATAAATAATTGTGTAAGCAAATTGTAAGTTCCAAACTAAGCACAAGAATCAGCTTATGCTTTGGTAGGGAACAGCGACATGTTTTATATATCAACCTTTTCCATTCTGTTCATCTTAAAAATAGTATGTTGTACTTTTATTATTTATTTTTATTTTTATTTGAATACCGAACTGCTCCCAACCGGTTGGAGCAAGTGAGGTTATGGCAACCCCGATTGGGGTATGTTGTGAGATTGAAGGTAGTGGGGAGAGAAAGGAGATGGGAAACAAAGAAGGTGGGGAAGTACCTGGCTACTCAGATCTGGTCACTAACAACGGCTAAAGCCATTTCAAGCGACGTTTCAATTATGAATGGTGGTCTTACACCAGGGCAATACTAATAATACGATACGATAAAAAAAAATTATTAATGATGGAGTGAGGAAGCAGAAAAGGGCACCTTAAATTCCTTTCGTCTCATTTCTAAAACAAAAAACAGGATCGGCTTACATAAATTGGCTTTGCTTTCATGGTCCAACAAAAACATCACAAAAAAATATTCTAATCCAATAAATTTGATGACTTAATTCATTACAAACTGTCGAATTCTTGCGTCATTTCTTTTTTTGTGAAACTCTTATGTGAGATAAACAACACTAAGCCAAGCAAAGAATCGTATTGAGGTCAGCCATTTGTCAGAGGACTTTAATACGTTGTAGCCGAAATCAGTGGACATCTCGCGCAACAAATAAATTACCTCTTAACGGGATAAAAATCCTGTTTTTGGCAGGCATAATTTTAGCTCTAATCAACAAACAGCATTTGATAAGTATAAAGGTATTTTTATGACTTACAGCCATAATAGCGTTTCGATAATTCTAAAATATTGACGTGTTAGAATTTTCGCATTTGCAATAATGTTTCCCATGCATAATTAGGCAGTTTTGTGTTTAATTTAATGTGTCATTAGTTTCAGATTAGCCATATTTATTGAGCCACTCAATTGGGCAAATTGTGCTATCTATTAATCAAAAAATCTTTTTGGCATCCTAAAAACCCATTTCAATAAAGTTTGTTATTTTTAAAAAAAAAATTTTAATTTGGCGGAAAGCTTGACCTAAAACTCTGTTGTAAAGATAAAGTTTTTTTAAAAATTTTGTTTCAGTATTTCATAGATATGCCGAGCCAATTCAGTATTTAGGTATATGGAACATCCACCCTTACACCAACACAGTGCGGTACTAAAATAAAATAAAATAATAAAAAGTTCACAGAACACAATTTCGGTTATCTAAAATACATACTCGTATTATGGCTGTCAGGTAAATAAAAGATTCAGTGCAAATAATTGATCACCGAAATACATCAGCAACGTTTCCCGTTGTGAGCCTCTGCGAGCATCTCAGCGTTAGATTATGTTGTTTACAATAGAATTAACACACTTTTTAGCGTCGAGGAATTTGAGCAATTGCACTTACAGTTTTCAAAATGCCGTCGCCGTCACAAACTCGGTCAAAGGAAATCAAAAACCGCGCCGAGGCAAAGAGTGAACCCGAATGGCGATATGCCGCGAAAAAACCGTTCAGTCGATGACGCATTATTATTCAAAAACGGAAAATGAAACGATAACGGTTATGCGTACCTTACCTTGGCCCAAACGAAAATGACAACCGAAGGTCCCGTTCGCGTTGATGAGGACCGTTACGAGTATATTATTGAGTATTGGTGGATTGGGGAGTTACAAGTGATACTTTGACATTTCTTCGCCACCGCGTCACCTCTTGGCATTTGAAATGGTTTGTGACCTGACTTATTTAGTGCGGACTGTATTAACAACTTATTTTTCTGACATTTCCTAAGCTGATTAGCATTAATTATTATTTTTAAGATTTCAACACTTTAACGCGTTGAAGGAATTATCAGAAGTAATATTTTTTCTCTAGTGACTAATATTATTTTAATTTTGCGAAGAATCATGTGGTTTAATGATTGAGATCAATTGAGGTCATAAGTCATAATCATCTAATCTGCCACGGTCCTCTTCATTCCTCGATGTAAGAGTTTTGCTACCAAATTAAACTTCCAATTCTTTCTTAAAGATCGCATGATAATTTTTTTTATTAAAGAGTTTATTCTAAAAGTTCTAAATTTAATATCATTATTAAAGCCTTAATAATGATATTAGGCAACAAGGATGTTGGATGTTTTGCAAAAGAAGCAAAATTAAAATATAGAAATGGACGGAAGAGATCAAACAGTTTCGTATTTAGGAATCGATGAAACTGTGGACTTTTGAGGGAAACTTCCTTATTTTATTAAAAAACTTTATCATTTTTGGGGTGACCTGATAAATCATCACAATGATAATTCATCACATCTTTAAAAAGTTGTATAAAGTCATGGAAAGTGATGAAAAAAAAACTTTATTAACTGGGTTAAGTAGGTTAGGTTAGGTTAAAAAAAAAAATTCATGGTTTTTATATCAATTTTCATCAATTTTTAAAATGTGTTGAATTTTCACTGTGTTGAGTTATCATGGAACCTATTTTTGGCCTTTTTTTATAGTGAATACCTCACAAGAGTCCCAACTGCTCCCGTCTGGTGCCAGTGAGACTATGGCATCCCCAATTGGGGGATGTTGTGAGGCTGAAGGTGAGTGGGGAAGGGAAAGAGGAATACTTATGATAATAAAACCGTTGCCGTTTTTTGAGAGCTTCAACTTAAAGAATCTGATTGTAGCAGGTAAATACCTCTGTAAACATAATAATAATTCTGCTGTGTTAGTATAATTGATCTGAACGATAAAGTAATTAAATTTGTGGCACATTCTGTTAAGAAACCGCCAAAAAAGCTTTTGTTATAATCGCTTCCAAAAATAGACATTTATAGAATACAATGTGATTTTTGACTGTCAGCTGTTTTTATAATAGCATATGTTAGAACGTTAACGCTACCAAATAGGAATAGATCAATTTAAAATAATTGTTTCTGCAACAACAACAAATTAAAACGATATTTACTGATTGTGATATAGTTTTTATGCAATAGTTTTGAAATACGTGTTTATTGATAGTTAGATATGTGTTTTATAAAAAATATAAGAATAATGATTTTCTGCCTTGTAATCCACGAGACTGATTAAAAATCAAAACATATTGCGAGAAAATAAGATAAACTTTTTTTTTGGAATCGATATAATTATGTTTCTTGAACAACTTTATAACATTTTCTTAATAGTGTATATTAATTATATAATTTTATCCTTAACTGTATCGGTTTGTTGTTATGTTATTAATCTCATTATTACGAGATTATTATATTTTTTATGTACGTAATATTCTTTAATTTACAAAAAAAAATTATGTATGTAAAAGCCCAATGAGCATTCCAATAAATATATTAAAATAAGAAATAATAACATTCGTTTATATCGAAGGATTTAATATTGGAATACCGAAAGCATTGTCAAACTGAACCTCGAAAATTCGTACAAAAATAAAATAAATACTCTGAAGCTACGACTACTTTAAATAGGGACATTAAAGAATTTATCATACCACTTACTGTTTTGAATGTAAACTGGAGTAGGAACCAATACTTATTTCAATCAAAACTTAAAATTGCTAAGTACTTTTTTTTTCAGATTTTAATCAAAATTTGTACACGAAAATTTTTTTATGTGTTCTATATTCCATTTTCCTTAACTCCTTGTTTCATTAACTTTTGTACATTTCTTATGTAATTGCAATACAGACAAAATATTTGAGGTATCAGAGACAATTACAAATTCTTTGTAACAATCCGGAAATTGAAGTTGCAGCATGTTATTTAGGCTTAGCCTTATTCGAAAACAAAAAGGAAACCTCGTCCCGTTTGAAAAGAAAACAAAATCGTTTCTCCCGCAACGTGTGTGTGTAATGCGCATGCCCCGGGGAGGCCCCCGTGCCCGCGCCCGAGTCCCGCGTCTTTACTTTCTATAGGCCACCGTTAGCCCGCTCTCGGCCACCAGTGCGATCCTCACCTAGCTGAACTGCTGCCTTATCACATGCAAACATACTCCGCTGAACTATACGCACACTCCTCACAAAACTTATTCCACTCTTTACTCCTCTCGAGTATCCTTATACAGCCCGCAACCTCCTGAATCTGGCTGGAAATGAACTTACCACCGAGTGGAAGAAAACACATATTTCGACTCCCTTTGACGTACAGTGTACACACTTCAGCGAGCTTTCTACTCGGAACCACTATTTCATCATCTAAAAGGGTAGATGTTGGTATATATATTTAATATATCAGTGCACAATGATCGGGATCCTGCAAGGCTTTATGATCAATCTTATCCCCTATGAAGAAATGTACGGTAGGTGCTTCAACACGGATTTTTAATACGGGTTGTTCGGTAGTATAACTAAATACCTTTGTCATAATATTGTTTTTAGATATTTTGATTAATTGTACTAGTAGATATTTACTTCAGTGTGTGTTTGTGTTCTCTGTGTTTTGCTATCCGGTGATATTTAAAACAAGTTTTAGAAAACGGTAGGGATTTCACGTGATCGCTAAAATCAGCTACTACACCTATCTAAATATATCATGTATGCATATAATTTTGTATGGAAAACATACTTAGGTGGTTTTATTTTATACCCATATATGTTTAGCAAGGCTAAATTATAAAATTTTTCACATAATATACTTGGGTAAAATATATATTATCACGGTAGATTCATTATAGCCCGAAAATCGCTAAAGCACAACGAAACTATGATTTTCTATGATACCTATGTAGGAATGACTTCTTGAGCTTCCTTTAAAAAACACATCAATTATTTACCATCTTAAATGCCGAATCTATTTTTGCAACAAGACTGTACAGCAAAAAACTTGTTAATCTTCATTAACATAATTTAAATATACACATCTTATTTGTCTTCACTAAGCATTCAATTTTACAGATATAATATTTCAATGTTTGTTACAGTTTATAAAGTTCATTACAGTTCGTAAGTATTCGTATATTGTTATTCGTATATCCCTGAATATTGTTAACGTTGTTTTTTCTTCTACTTAGATCTTAATTGATTTTTTGTGAAGTTTGCAGATATTTCACAAAAATATACATTACGATGTACGAGTATAAGTATAAATAAATTTTCACGCTTCTCTCCAGGTATTTTATTTTACAGCAAGAATCATAACGAATCATTTAACAATGAAGTGGATTTATATGGTGTATTTAAGACACCGTGAAAATAATTCGTTGGCGTATTTTCTGCCTTTCCAACGTGTCAATTAATTAAAGTCTTTCGTGCGTGTTAACTTCATATTAAAATTATAAATAATTTCATTAGGTAGCCAAACATGAAGCCTATCGAAAGCTCTGCAATTATACAGATTAAGCGCTTTAAGAAATAATTAAAAAAATAAATGTTTCTAGTTTTTTTTATTTAAAAAAAATATATATATGGTATCAGAGGTATGTGCTTATTATAATCCTTAGTTATAAGACTTGTTATATGCCTTAGTAATAAGTTACTAGATGTAAGTCACTTGTTATTATGAATCCAAGTCGTAAGCCATCTATATTTATTATTCAATACAGATATTTGTACAGCGCCCTCGAGTTGATTTTTCACGAAAATGGCGCTATATAAATTAGCCAAATATTATCATTATTGAGGCAAATATTATACAAGGTAAGAAGTATTTGTAAGGCGTATTTGTTGCTGCATTTGTTTAGTAACTAAACGTGTTTAAAACATTTGTTCATTTTTCGATTTTGGATTTAGGTGATTTCCGGTCAGTTGTATAATTCAATTAGTAATAAAATATTGATTAGCCAACTAACATGAACACTACAACGAGATCTTTAATTCAATTAAGAATAAAAAATAATAGTTTCTGAGATTTGCAGTGACATGAAAATAAGTTTATAATTTAATAGATGTTAATTATTTTTATTTATAATTTTTTTTTCTCATAACTTGCTAAGTAAAATACTTCAAAGCCTTTTTCGGGGAAAAAGGCTTTGAAGTATTCAAAAAATGAGATTAAAAACACTTTTTTAATTTAATTAGTTTCTTTAACAGCATTTATTGCTTGATAAATAGCGGAAAATGACAAAAAATACTGCAACACTATAGATAGGTAGGTACTGCGCATAATCTGGTATTCAGAGAATATATATTTTTTTGGCGTAACTTTAAATCTTAAATTGTGATGATCATTGTGTTCAGCTAAATGTTTTTTTAAATCTGGGAATGATGTTACGAGTACGTATAAACCAACCTTATAAAGATAAGATTCACCAATGCTTGCGGTGTGATTTTGCAGTACTTAATGGTTAAATTCCGTAATGTTATAATTTATCCCGTAATCCCAGTCATTTCCGCTTTGTCGTCGTTTGGAGGAAATAATCACTATACTTATTTGGTCTTTGAACCATAAGCCCATTAGAGAATAATTGAACCAATTATTAGGTACATGCAGCATCTTAAGAATGACTCATTTACCCTTATTTTATTGATGTACATAAACAAAATTAGAGTAATATAGCCTAGTTGATGATATGAGAATGGCATTTATGTATTTTTTAAACAATTTTTTGAACAGCCCGACAGTAGAAAACTCCAGGGCGTTTTCTTTATTTTTTTAACAACAATTACACTCTAACTTTTTAACAAACCAGTAGATGTTTTACTGAAAAAGTTAGTTTTGATAGTTAAAATAATCTTCAAAGTTTTAATTTTTCAGAAAGCCCCAAATCTGTGGTTTGTTTGTATGATGTCACCAGTCACAAAAGCCTACTTTTTATATTTTAGGAACTGTATTTGTATGGTGGCTTAGAGATGTTTTTTATTCTTCGGTTAAACCGCTTTTAATATTGAAGAATACTAGGTAAAACGTCAGAATCTCTTCACAACTGTTATTGTGTTCTACATAAATTCCATTTAATGCACATCCGTGATCGCACCTGATAAACAATTCATCAGTGTTACTACGAAAAAAATAGTGTGACGCCATCAAACTAACCAATAAGAAAAATTCTCTTTTATAACTTAGGTCAACTGCATTTTATTACGTGCGCCAATTTGATAAAATTTATAAGCAAAATAATATATTAGTGTTACAACTGCATATTTTATATTAAAATTATTGATAGTTTCTAGAATATTTTCTTTTCTAGAATTATTATAATCAACAATTTATTTATTGATATACTAGCTGTACCTCGCAACGCGTTGATGTGGCTCAGTCTATCTGTGCAGATGGAGAAACATTAGCGCGTGTTGCTTTTACGTCCAACAGATGGTACTGTTTAAAAAAACTGTTTTTACCTGTCTCAGGTGATATCCATAGGTATATAAAAATAAATGCATATTCTAATGCAACGTTGTATTAAAATTTCAAAGTAATCGGTGAAAAAATTTCGGGGATTTAAGATTTTGAACCATATTCATTTATATAGATTATGAGTATTATTTGGTAATTTATTGAAATTATGTTAAATTAAATGAATTTAAATTAAATAAAAAGTAAAATAAAATTATAAAAATAAATTAATTATGGCAGTTATGAAAACTAAGCAATATGTATGTAATTATTGGTCCGGTTATGTATAACACGCAAAGATATTAGTTTGATAATACGTGTACTATGAAGGTAATTTTTTTTGTTTTTTAAGATAATTTTGTTTGTAATATATACTATAGCAATATCATATTCATATTATTTAAACGGATGAACATATAAATAACATTGTATTATAATGCAACTATTTTTCACACTATTCTCAAAATTACCTTAAAATAATACACCCGTAATAATAATTTTTTTTAAATATGAATTATTACAGGCTCCTAAATGAAGTTTTAATTCTGTCAACACTGTACATTAAGAACAATGAAATCTTTTAATACACAAATTCAAAATACAAAACCTGAATGAAATTTGATTCATGACTCATGACCTCAGAATCAACTAATTCAGTGATGCAAACCACACAGGGTGTTTTAATATGATAGTGTTTAATAAATTTCTAATGACGAATTATAAATTCTACGTATAATAACATTAAATCTTTTTTATAGCCATAATATTTTTCAATGAAGTTCCTTATTATAACTACTAAAACTCACAATATTTGCTAATAAGGTAACAGAATTCAGGTCTAAACTAAAAACTTACCTTTTTAAGCTGTCGTACCCTTAAATTAAATATACCATTCCTAAGAAAAAGTCCAGTTATATTCAATTTTCCAATTATGTCCTAAATCCTGTATCTAAATTTCGCTAATAAACAATTAGATAATGTTAATTAAGTGTTGATCTCAAGTGACCTACCAGGTAAGTATTGTACTGTATATTATCTCCATAAATAGTTAAGTAATAACATGGATCACTGTAGAGATGTATTATAGGTTTGTACAGCGCCCTTGAGGTGATTTTGCACAAAAACGGCGCTATACAAGTCATCCAATTATTATTATTATTATTATTATTAAGGATGTGCGTGCTAGTATTTAAATTAATTTATTGAATTATTTATAATCAGATTGACTTCCTTCTAATTTTTAACTAAATCTTTTTTATTAAGCATCATATTATCATTAGGATTAAGGTCCTATACTTCCTACGACCATCCTGAATAAAATTAGAACACTTTATTAAAAGCAAGCAATTAATCCAGGAGAATTTTATCGGTTCGTTTAACAATTTTAACGTTTAGGCGCCTGAAATTATTACATCACGGTCCATATTTCGTATCACGATTGATTTAAAAAATCAAACACGTTACATTCTAATACTTGACCTTCAAATCAACAAATCAAAGGGCGAGTAATATATGCGTTCACATCAGTAAGCAAAAGGGTATACAAATCAAGAATTGTAAAAGAATTCGGACGCATAGTTGAAAATTCCTTTCTGTGAGGTGGTGAAATGCTTTGATTGAATATTATCTCAAGTGAGACAAAGATTTCAAGCGGCTTCTCGAGTAACCGGATTCTGTGTGTCTACATAAAATCTTGACATTTCCAAAAAAATTTACCAGTCAGCGGCACTAATGTAAAAAATCAGTTGATTTCGCCGAGACAGCGACCAGATGAAATGCTTTTGTTTCTGAGACGCCTCAAATTGGACCAGAGATTCTGTAGTGCGCGTCTCAAGAGTGAGGTCAAGGAACTCGAGGCAGCCCACGGTCTTCAGAAATAACTTCTTCTTTGGTAAATGGCTGTTGATCAACTTTATTTTTAATCAACGGGTATTTTTCGCCAAGCCAAATAGGTGTCTACCTAATGGAAATATTAGAGGTTAATGTAATAAAATTATACATTCATTTATTTGTTCGATTATGGGTAAAGAACCTGCAAATAGTGCCGATATCCTTAGAAATTTTTGCAACATATTTCGCAACATTAAAAATTAGATTGTTTTTAAAACTGTCGATACATAAGTATACCGTCGCAGGGAGATGTTGTAAGTGACGTATTCATTCCAGTATTTTTGAAGAAAAGTTTAAATGAGACAGTTACTTTGGCGATATCTCCTAGAAGACGGGTATAAGTACCGCTCGCGCAACCCAGGAAATTTGTTAGAAAACTAACATCTCTGCGATAAGTCACCTTAAACTGATCGCTCAGTTGATGCCTTCGCAGGGGTGCTCGAACTCATGAGGGGAGAATGAGCCTGCCCACCAATGCGTTGTGGTCCGGATCAGGAGGGGCCGATTAAGGGAGAACCTATAACCTCTCAAGAAGTTGCAATGGAAGCGATGATTCATATGGCCATCACTCCTGGACACATTGACCCCCAGATTCCTACCCACCCTCCATACCCATTTCCTTTACAGAACTTCCTATACTTTCTTTCCTTTAAACAGAATCTTCAAAAATGACATAGGTCCCGAAGGATAATATTGTCCTTACGATATCCCGTGGGGAGTTGTAATGTATGTAAAAAAAACTGCAATATTGTTTCACTGTTATCCCAGTTATATTACATTCGAAACGGGTCAGCGATACCATAGAGTAATAAATGACATTTCCGACAGTAATTTTCTTTCACCAATTGCTTTTAACTCCTTTAGACGCATATTTTAATTTATTTAATGTGTTAGAAAATAAAAATGCATCAGTCTACCCACATAATATATTATATGATTTGCAGTTCAATAATGTCATATTCGTTCTAACAACTTAATTTATGAACACTTCCAACCACCGTGCCCCAAGCGTTCAAATACAAACTTGCAAATAATCTTCCCGTTAAACTAGGTTGTAACTTTGTTGCACTTGGTTTAAAAAAATGTGGCGTTTACAGTAAAGATTTGTACTACCGATATACAAATTAATAGTTTAACAGCTCCAAACAGGTTATTCAAAGGTTAAACTAGAACAATTTATTCCCAGTTACCCTATCAAAGTCACCAGTTTTAGTTTCCGCATTTGCACAGGTTTTAATTTACGACTCTGGAATCAATTGCTTTATAGTCGGTATAAACCATGTTTTAGGGTGGTAACACAAATCTCCAGGGGTACCCCTATTCTCTCAACGATAAATATTACAAAGATAATAAATATTTACTTTCAACGATAAATATTACATAAAAACTAAATATTTACTCTTAACGATAAATATTACATACATACTAAATATATACTCTTAACGATATTTTTAAAAAAACATCCAACATCGTGAGATTAAAAATTTTAATTTTTACCAAAAAAATTACCACGTGAATAAATAATAAACACACAAAAACAAACACATAATATATTTATTATTAATTTTCGGGAAATAACATTTTACATTTAATCAGTTTGTACATAAGTATTATATAGCCAAAATAAAACCAATTATGTATTTCTTCTTGTGACTTGAGTTTTTCAAGTGAATTTTGGTTGTTCCTTAATTCTGTTACTCGGAATTTCTAAAACGTTTATTATTTAAATAATTTTTTTTGTTCTATATTTTAGAATATAAATATTTTATTACTGATTATTGTATTATTTGTGTCTATGCTGATTTCTCTACTCTTAAAAGTATTAATTTATCAGTTTACTTTCCATCCTTATGAGAGATGCTTTCGTTCAGAAAAATGTAAATATTTTTTATTAAAATTGTTGTTTGAACATAGTTAATTATTTTCACTGAAATAATAAAGTTTTACAAAGAGGGCAATTTCTCAGACAATTTTTTTAATCGGTTATTTATTTGATAGTTGTCACAAACTTGTATTGTGCTCGTAGCTTTACAATACCTTCGTATTCAGATAAGTAGGCTTGTGCATAGCCAATCAGTTGTTAGGTTGAAGTTGGTCAAACAGATTTTACATTTAGCGAGTTCTGTTGGCAGTATATTGTTTACTATGAAGGATCGATTACACAAACATAGTGTACTGAAAACATATAGTTACTTTTATTTGGGTGTTATATATAATATATTTTTTTAACTTTTTTCAATAGATTTTCAGGTGCAATAACACCCGCAATTTTGTGTTTCCACCCTAGACACGATATATAAATGATTGATTATTTCATCTAAGATTAATGTTAATTTGATTTATTATGCCAGAAAATACAGTAAACCTACTTAAATATAGGGTTTTCCAATAAGAGGTGTTATTTTGATATTCATACGTAAAATATCAATAGTTTCGTTGCTTGTAAGACACGTAGCGCCGTCTTGTTGAAAGTAAACGTTGTTCAAATCAATGCCATCCAATTCCGGCCATAAAAAATAATTATTCATCTCTCGATAGCGCAATCCATTCACCGTAACTGTTGCTCCAGCCTCTTTTTCGGAAAAGTAAGGTCCAATGACTTTGCCGGACCATAAACCGCACCAAACAGTCACACGTTGAAGATAAAGAAGCTTTTCAAC
The DNA here is from genome assembly GCA_026573805.1 of Hesperophylax magnus. Taxonomy (NCBI): domain Eukaryota; kingdom Metazoa; phylum Arthropoda; class Insecta; order Trichoptera; family Limnephilidae; genus Hesperophylax; species Hesperophylax magnus. The sequence continues at coordinate 10,479,677 of JAIUSX010000072.1, forward strand.
AATAACTCTTGGGTTTTCCGAGCCTCAGATGCGACAATTTTGCTTGTTGACGAAGCCACCGAGGTGGAAATGGGCCTCATCACTGAAGATGATTGGCATTTGATTCACTCAAGTGAATTTTAATAATTTCAATTCATTGTTGAAGCGTGTATCGTTCCATGTTTATTAATGGCGTTGTTTCTACTTGTCAAATGTTAAAAAATGAAAGCTTCAAAAGTAACATCTACCGAAATAGCGGGCTATTTAAAATATTACCTCTTATTGGAAAACCCTGTAGATTTGAGTTATACGTGGGTTTATGTTAAACCATTACGAATTAAAAGAAATCTCAATCATTACCAGTGCGTTTATCTTTATGGCTGTGTTTTGCATCGGTCAACTTTACGACTCGATGTTATCATGTTGCAAATGGCAATAAAACGGGAGCTTGTAATTTTGATGGGTTGAGATTAGAAGGAAAATTACCATAAATAGAAAATCTTTCCTTCCAAAGTGTTTAACATCCTAAAATGGTAAATATCAGTGACATGTAGTCATTAATAGGGTACCAAAATTCCGTGTTTTCACGTTTATTTTTGAAAATCGAGTGATAAAAATGTATGAGATCATAAGTTCTCTTACGGTGATTGTCGTGTAAAAATTTAGAATGTTTCCCATGTAGAAATGTCGCGCTATTAAAAAATGTATCATTAAAGTATTACAAAGATAAGACTAGAATGAAGGGAAGTACCGAATAGTACCTACAAAGATATAAGTCGGCAAAACGTTAGTAAAAAAAGTGCGATAGCAGATTATGTGCAACAGTAGGTGCTGCAGTACTGACATTTGAATTATGAATTGGAAAACGTGCGACAGCATGCTATGTGCACGGCAGTAGGTACTGCAATACTGACATTTGAATTATGAATTGAAAAACGTGCGACAGAATGTTATATGCGTGGCGGTAGGTACTGAAATACTGCCATTTAAATTTTGAATTGAAAAACGTGCGACAGCATGTTATATGCGCGGCAGTAGGTACTGCAATCTGCAATACTGACATTTGAATTATGAATTGCACTGCATCTGACGTCATGAGACACTATTGAATACGTTTTACCAATTTTTACGTTGAAAACTCTTTGTCGTTTTTGGAGATGTCGATAACTATTTTTACAGTCAATTTAACACTTTAAATATTAAAAAAATGATTCGAATAAAATGAGAGACAACCCCATTCACCGAGAAGGAAGATACGTGTTGTTTTTCTTATGTTATTGAGTACTTAAGGGTACTGCGTTTAAAATAACCACGTTCTAAATGTTTATTGAGTTTACAGCACTAGAGCGCACAGAGTTTTCTAATATTTTAATGAAACGATTAATAAGTTAAAGGAATTAGATCATTTTATTACTTCTAAATACACGCCTTTGGGCACATTTGTGGTGATTTCTCATAAAATATTTGACTTAGTCAGTCAAGGAATTGAACTCACGACCCATGGGTACCAGAACCAGACGCGATGCCAATTCAGCCATTGACCGGTAAAACTATTTGATGTACTTTAAATATTTTCTCAAAAGTCGAATCAATAAAATAATTATATTCTTTGAGAAAATTTTAAACGTTATCGGGCATTTAATTAAACAAGATCTATCTAGTTATGGCCCGTTTAAACAAGCAATAATTTATGTGTTGGATTATTCGCCCCTTCCAGCACTAAACATGGTGTCCAGTGTTTGCTGAAGCAAATCATTTAATAACTGCTTCTCGGACAAACAAGAATCGACTACATACTGTAGGTATCTAAAGCTCGATATATGATCAAGTTTGTATAATTTAGTCATATGTATTTAATAGTAACTACTTATTTTATTTATTTAATTTGAACATTTTTCAAGATACGAAACGGATTAATTTAGTTGTATTTCATCAAGGTATGTTATATTGAACAATTGGCTTGGTAAAAGTTTGCAAACGTATTTCTGTGAGATTTTTTATGTGAATTTAAGGACAAAGTGTCATTTTTTTACATAAAATTATTTATGAAATTTTCTGTAAGAAAAATATACAATTCGCAAAGTTTTTTGTGACTAAGAGTCTATATACAAATATAAATATAATAATTCTTTGGGGCATGCCATCAAGAGATTGTAAGTTGTGGGGACCTAAAATATTAAAAAAGGCAACATTTCGAGGTACTACAAGAAACAATTTAATTGCGAATGTATAAACGTTACATTCTAAAATTTAAAAAAAAACATATAATTCAATTCAATTTGGTAGTAAGTTAAAAAAAACAAACAAATTATAGCACTTTTGTTTTGATATCAAAACTAATGAACGTATTTTGTCGATGAAGCGACGTGAATTATGGGGCAGCGCTAGTGTACTAATAAAATTTAAAATAACCATTTCAAGCAATATTTCCAAGCTTAATATTAGTCTTTCGGCAGGGTGAAATTTACAGTAGCATCTTCTACGCCACGGCAAATAATTGTATTTTTTTTAAAATCATTTTTTTTTAAATGTATTGATATGTTTCATGGGCCAAGGCTTATTGTATTAAAAATGTAAATAAGAAGGATACATAAAAGACATAATAAGTATGATATCGGTACATTTAATCCTCCGACTTAACGAATGTTCTCACTGTGGTGTGTGTGCAAAATGATAAACCACACGTGTTATTACGGATTGATTCTGTCGATATGATCGTCTAAACACAGCTTATTACAGAAGCAGCGGATTCGCCTGGAAATGGAGTAACCTTGAGTTTTCTCGCAATCCGCCATTACATAACCGTTAGAATCAAGTCCGAGTTTAGTTCCAAGCTCGTTTGGTCATTACATTATTGTATGACGGAGACTTGAACGGGTGGGCAGAACGGAAACCTGGCCACTTGCTCAGGCCAAGGCAGTCGCTTCGGGCAGAATTACATATTATACAAACATGATATAATCTACTGAACGGCTTTACTGCTAATACTAAGCTCGGTTCTAGACGCGAGATGTATATTATTAAATCTCAATTTTAGATTCATTACGCTACGCGCCGTGTCATGTGTAGGTAGGTAGATTATTAAATATATTTATGGTGACATTTATAACGCAGGTAATGTATGGTACTTTTCAACTAACACAGGAGTGGGTACAAACTTAATAGTCAATGATTAGTGGCGTAAAATTGATATTTTCCTGTTAGATATATCATGTATTTGAATATTAAAACAAATGTTGCCAGTTTCATTAAAACTTTATAAGTTTTTTGCAATATATTCTGAAAATATTAATCTATCCGTTAAAGAATTAATTAATCTTTAAAAAAAACATGCTAGATTAGTAGGACTCTTGGTTACATAAAAAAATCATTAATAAGTTTGCTGAATCTTAAAACGTTCTAGATACTTTATACCAATCTAATTCGTTCAACGCAAACGTTTACTGTTATCTTTTAAAACAAATGTTGATAAAAAAAACTTATTTTATTTATAACTCAATACTACCATACCTAATTGCACACGGATCCTTATGCGTTCGGATTATGTGTATATGAACTCAAATTTTCCTTAAAAATGCTTTAAGTCAATCTTAAGAAAAAACTGATATAATAAATAAATAATTTCAAGGCTTTTTCGAGAACAGCGTGCTAGTTCAATTAATATTGTTCATTTTCAGGAAATCTTTAAAAAAAACTTGAATAGATCCGAGCGATTTATCGTTTCCTCTCTGGCAATATAAAAAAAGGTTTACTGCCTTATAATGGCCAGTTTCCTTTGAAAATAGTCATCGCTTTTGTGATGCCCATAGCTAGCTAAATTAAGAGCTGTAGGTACTTGTGCCAATATCTATGATAATGTTTTTTTGGAGGTCGATGTCATACTGTCCTTGAAATAACATTTAAATGTTACTCTAAAGAACGGATTCTTAACACATTTGCCCGGAAACCGTTTTTATAGATCAACCATTCAAAATAAAAATTTTGTTGACTACGTAATGTAATAGTAGATGTCTATATAGTCTTGCAGTATTGTAGAACGGTGAGGCACAAAAACAAAGAATTTTTTGTTTTAGTGCCGCACCGTGTTAAAAATAAATGCTGACGTTATTTTTCTATAAAACTTTGCTACCTTTGAAGCTATAAAATATGTTAGGTACCTACGTGATAGAATAAAATAATCCCAAAACATCTATCGATTAACATTTTTGTTCTTCTAAAAATATCGCTTGACGACAATAGGACAAACCTAACTAGAATATTATTTATGAGATAATAAATGAAATGTGAAATATTTAAAGAATTTTATTTAAAATTATATTATTTGCGACATTTATTATTATGCAAATAAATATAATAGATTATATTGCCACTTAGCGTCACGAAAAACGCTTTTCATAGTTCAATTTATTGAAATTTATTACGATTTGTTGGAATTGACATATGTATGAGATTGCTAAAGCCCAGTTTGCCCAGGTTATGTTTAAATCGCATTGAATCATAATAGAGGAGCACTGTTGTTATTAATAATGTGTCATAATAACTTATTTCTTTTGGATAAAATAAACATTATATAATTGCTGCTAGGCCCTGCGGGCGGCACTTGGTTTGCTACGCCCAGTTTAAGTGATACTAACAACAGTTACATTTAATAGATAGATATTAGGTCATTCACAGAGAGAAAACAGGAAGGAGTTAATGAATAATAACATGCTCAATTTAGGCATAATAAGAATGACAGTTGTTTAAATAAATGAAATTTTACGTATTTGTGATGGATTATTTCAAATGAAACACTATTATTGACTACATGTCTACAACTGATATTAACTGTTATCGTACCTAATATAATTTGCTCATAGGAGACTTGCAGTGCTTAAATATGTGTTACAACCGTCAATGTCTATAAGTTGAATCAATATCATATAGTTTGTCACAACAATTAAAGATAGTTATAACAAAGTTGACTGAAATAATAGATTATTACATATTGATTAATTGTACCCGTGTTTATGAATAAAGGACGGTAATTGTGCGTTGAGGTTAGCAGTCGGTTTAATTAAAAGGTGTTTATTTTACTCCAACTGATGGTAATTCTTTACCTACAACTGTTACTGTATCTAATTAAGTTTAAAGTTAGATTATATATACACCTTCATCAGGAGGGTAAAAATCTATATATAAAGGTAGATAATTACAATATAGGGCCCCTGAGGTGATATCTCAAAAAAGCGGCGCTATGTAAATTGTCCAATAAATAAATATAATGTTAACATTTTATTGCGTACATATGCATTGATACACAACTGAAATAGATAAAATAATGTTATCCGATTAAACTTTATTTTATTAAAAAACAAATAACGTTAACATCACTTTATTATATACAACCAATACATGTTTAATGAACGAAGTTCACCTCATCAGGAGTAAGTATACACCGAAGTCAGAAATTAAATATAGATTACAATTGGAAAGAAGAAGTGGAAGGAGGGGGGAGGGGTTAGAGTAGGCTGGGTTTATAAGAATTAGGAATTACAATATGAAAAACCAGTTAAGTGGGAAAATATTTAAGTTATATTAGAGTTTATAAAAAAAATATTGTTAATTATATCTGCTTTTATATTAACACGTTTTCTAATTTCTAAAATTACTAAATTATTTATTTGCGATTCTTTATATCCTGTGTAAAGTATTTTAAGACCTGAAAATAACGAATAGCATATAACCATAAGACAATATATTCATAAGACAATTAGCATTTAATAACGGTTATTCTAATAAATTGATGGTTGAAAGACTAAATAAAAAAAAATTATACATATTGTCTTCAAACGGTATTTTTATCCTATTTCTAAAGATAGAAATAAACAATGGCGTAGAATTCTGTTTGTGGATATCGATACTTTTAAAATTATATATTAAAACATTCCTGGTACTATTCAACCGGCGTTTTACACTAATAACATAATGAAGAAATATATTCTTAATAATAAAGATAGCGAAAATCAAACAAAAAAATCAGGAGTTTATAAACTCAATTGGGATGATTGTAATTTATTTTACAAATGTAGAACCAAAATAGAAACTTTGATGTCAGAACTAAAAAACGTCTCAGGGCTTTAAATGGAAATAGTGAATCTGAGTTTGCAAATCATCTTTTGAATAATGATCACACTTTTGATATAAATTCAGGTCTTAAAATACTTCACTCAGGATTAAAGCATCGCAAATAAATTATTTAGAAATTTTAGAAATTAGAAAACATGTCAATATAAAATCAGATATAATTAATAAGCAAAAAAAAATTATAAATAATAATGAAAAATGCCATTGCAAAGTGATAAGCTTCCAGAAGAAATCGTCTTATTAAACGCTTGAATGGTCAAGTAATTTTGCATATTTAAATATTCGCGCCAGTCATTTGGTTCGTTCTTATACCGCCAGATGTACGCTCTGTCCGCCATCTATTGCCGCCGTGCGTTTCGGCCATATTGAAGGAACGCGTGATTTTTAATAAACGTCCAACATAATCACGTAATTGTGGATAATTTTCATAGTAATGTAATTAATCCAATGGATTATGAACTTACTAAAACATATATTCTTCCATATTATCCAAAAATTATATGAGCAGAAACGATATTTTTGAAGAAATATCGTATTACATGTGGCAATTCTATTTCAGTATGAAATCGTGTCTTAATTTTTAATGTTTTATTTTTTTGGATCCGGTCGCCTGCAAACCGAAATGAACCTTACGGTTGCTTAAAATTGAGGGGCAGAGTGGTATTTTTTTGCCTGCATAATTTTAATTTGACCAATCAGAGGGCCTACATCGTCCAGACGCTAGGACAATAATACTATCAGATTCCTCGATGAACCATTGAGTATATTAAAAAAACTCTTGATTCTGGATCCAGAGGTCATGAGTTATAAACTCGGTGAAGGGTAAATAAAAGATTTACTACATGTAGTAATTCGTATGATTTATATATTAGGTCAATATGTCCATCTGTATTAACGGTTCAAAATAAATCGATTGCAGATACTGGTTGAGCTAGTCTATACAACTGCTAAAGCTTTACTGGTTAATTACAAAAACTGCTAGCTACTTATAGTCTTACTTATAAAGATTCCCTAATACGCTATAACTATACCAACTATGAAGAGGGCCGTATACTGCCCTGATTAAAATCGTTACTCATAAAAATATTTCTCCGAGATTTTTTAGACTGGCATCACTTTATTCCAAACTCAAGAACACGGTCATTTTTGCATTTCGCATTTTGTTACTAACTTCACGTTTCTTGAGATGACATTATTTGTAATGTATTTGCTTTGGTAAATCAATATTTCGATTTAAAACATCCCTGCTGCAAATGGGTATTATTGCGTTTTTTTACATTTTTACTACGCGGCAGATCGATATTTGTCAAACTCCGCTAAACGTCAACAAATTCGGACAGTCATATTGCCGGCGCTATTCTGACGCTATACTAAGGTGCCAGCGTATGTAAATCTGACAGCTACGAATACTGTCAGTGTACGCATCTGCAGCCATCATGAATAACTTTTTCCATTATCCCCACCTCTTTCGCCCGTATAATATTTATACAGCAAATATGAGTAAGACGGATTTAGTTATGTGTAAACTTTAATATCGTTAATCTGAATGTATTAATGCATCGGTGTACGCTTACATTAGCGAGGAACAGCCATTTCTCTTGTTTACGCCTTCTTATTGTCACTAGCAAAAGAGGGACAATAAGTATAGACAATGCCTATAAAACAATATTGTTAATTGCAGTGTCCCATACATATTGATTCCATTTTGATCGGGTGCATGATATGGCGAGTTTGTGAACATACATATGTATATTTATCATTAACCTAATGATTTAAAAATATATATAGAAATTAATTTCTTCTTCAATAGTTGCAAAATGGGTAAATGGAATTATTACCTATTTTATAATAATTTTATTTATTTTAGATAACTGTTTTTTTTTATAATTTTAACTAATTAATCATCACTAATTGTAATATTTTTGTACATAGATACATATTTCACAATATATGTTTGTGTATTCTTTATTTGTTATGATTCATTGTGCGCTTATCCCGACGAAGAAACAAATGGTTTTAAAATATTTTGATTAAATGGTGATGAATACTAAGTTATTTGTTTTATTTATACTTTAATAATATTCAGTATTTCAATAATTATGAAATAAAACGATATTCGGCAAAATATACAACCGACTTCAATACGCTTTGGCTTCGAACTCTGTATTGTGAAGTAATCATTAATATGTTTTTATTTTATTTAAATCTAAATAAAACACGCTGTATGTTAGTTATGTATCTGTGTGAGTGCCGTGATGAAGTCAACTAAGGTTGATATACGACGACACCAGATTAAAGTATTTTTCTATGTAGCTATCTATCATTAAATTATGATTGCTATTTGTAAGTTAATCCCAGATTTACATAAACGTGGATATACCCTTTATAATCAACAGCGTAAGAAAAAAGATTGGTCATGTACGCTGAGCAGGGTAGGACAATATACACAAAGCCATGGTATCAGTAGCAGACCGGAACATTGAAAACGTGCTTACTTGTCCTGAGGGAGGATCCTTTGCAGATAAGGCAGTGAATTTCCAAGTGGAATGGCTTCATTAAGGAGGCAAAAGCTCATTAGCTCGACAGTTGTATAGCCATCGTAAATGAGTACATAAGTTTGTGACTAGAACTAAAATCCCCACTTTAAATTTCCTTTAATTCTATAAAGTTAATGACACTAATTGTTAAACCAGGAACATATTTCTAACAATTAGTTCTTATCAGAAAAGAAGGACAATATTCATATACAAATAAATATTCAGCAATTAAAACATAAGGAAAAGGTTCGTTCACTTTCTATATTACTGTTCGTTTATTTATGACTTGCCTTAACATCTATGTGTTCTTGTATCCGACTCTTTTATTGTTCTCGAAGACATTTTGATCTGAATGTGGTTGGCATTGGTTGCTGCAGTTACAATGATGTATACATACATTTTTTTGTATACGGAAGCCTTTTATGCAAAGTTGGGTTTATTTGGTTCAACAATTGCATGGGTAGAACGATGCCTCTGAAAGTAAAATTGCCAGTGAATTATGGCCCATTAAATTACTGTCACTCTAGTTGTTATTTTTTAAAGTCCGTAATAACGTTGACGTGTCTGCAGTAAAGACAATATTACTGGTTTTAAAATGCTATTTGTTGTGGATGACCGCTAAACGAAGAGCTATGAATTATGAACAACGCATTGGGAGAAATATTTTTTTAAGAAAGACAAACATTCCCCGATCACGAACATCCTAGAATGAATATTTCAAATACATAAATATACAAGGTGATTTTTATTTTAAGATGTCTCACTAAAATGATCATTTGATTTTGTCGCATTTCAACTGAAATCGTAGTAAAAGAAAGTATTATTTAAGAGTCGACACGGCTGTAATGCGGATGTTAAAGCAAATTTTCAAAAAATAATAATAGTCCTTCTTGGTCTCTTTGGCCGCCAAAAGAGAAAAGGGACTCAAGGACGAATAAAAACGAAACCGACTGTTGTAAATCACCTGTTTGAAAAGAAGTATAAAAAACGCCCTTTCGTTTTCTTAAACCCTTTTCACTGAACCATTTTTCATTAGTTAATGCGTGTTTGAATGTTTTTTCGGAGAAGGATCGTTGTGTGGAATATTGCCGAAGCCTTGAATTAACTGTGAATAACGCAGCGTTGCACACATTGCGCACGTCTTGAAGTTTGGGATTGAAGTATTGGTGACCGGATAAATCATCAAAATGATAATTCATCACATCTTTAAAAAGTTATATAAAGTCATGGAAAGTGATGAAACAAAAACATTATTAACTGGGTTAAGTAGGTTAGGTTAGGTTAGGTTAGGTAATGACTTTATATCACTTTTTAAAGGTGTGTTGAATTTTCACTGTGTTGAGTTATCATGGAACCGAAATATTATATCAAATAACATTTTACAATCATGATTTTTACGTAATGCACATCGGAATATATAGTAATCCTGCAACGGGACTACACAAATATGTAAAAACAATGGGTGAACTTAATACTGTTTCCGCTTAAATGAAGTAAATTAGATATTTACGAAATACGAAACTTAAATTTCACACTTAACGCAGCATCAGACGTTTATTTTTAAATGCGTACAAATATTTGTGTTTTTCGAAAGTGTTATTTTTATCGGCGAAACTATGAATTTTTTTAATAAAATAAAAAAACAATATTTTGATTTAAATTTGTTTGATGAATAAATCAGTGCCTCTTCTATTTAAAGTACGCACTTATATAATAAATAAGTCCTACGGTGTTTTTTCAGCTAAATAATTAATTTTTTTTTATGCCTCACATTGATATAATCATTTCAATCTGTACAGAGAACGCCAATAAAATAAAAAAATATTATTATTTTGAGAAATTAAACTGTCAAAAAAAGCTTTTCGTAATCAAAATAAACCGGCGTATAGAAGTAGAGTAAGCAGAGTCATCTATCTTTCTTCATTGTCACTTATAATAATTCCTCTCATGTATAACCGATGAATAAAATTCCATGTAAACTGATAAGCATTATCTTGCGGTTCGAACCCTTTATGGCCGTTGTTCGTATGCTGTTAGAAAGTGACGTTCTATCCCATTTCCACAAGATTGGGATACAAATAACAATCTGAAATCGTAAGGGGGACCCGATAATACTTGCACCTGTGATTATTCCCACGCCCAAATCAGCTGGGGCCAGAGACTCAAATGGAAATATTAAGATAGAACATTAAGATTGTTTTGAATCATATAAGATTTTTATTTATTATTTTCTTGTATTTTTTAAAATTTATTTACAAACACTGTATGCAATTTCCTACTTACTAGACTTTATTATTTTTGGACCCAATTTTCGACCAAATATTTTGATTTACATTTGGTATCGTTGATTACTTCTATTTGAGATATCCTCTATTTCATAAAAGTTTTATTGATTTCGCGTTTGAAATGGGATAAAAACTACTTTAAAATTTTTTTTTTAAAGCGCAAAATTACTATTATGTTACAAAAAATTCTTAAATAACTAATTTTATTACCCAGCTAGTATTGTTTGTTTCTTATATTTTATCCTACTTTCTATAGTGATCCCTAGATATTTGATATCTCAGGTTTTCTTCAGGAATTTGCATTTATCGTAACATAGCTCGTAATAGAGCTCTTTAAACAATTGAATGTACTTGATGTTCGCCAAAACTATAAAAAAAGGATATTATCCATGTACCTAAAAATCTAGACAATATTAATAAAATTGACCATAAACACATCACAAGAAGCCACACCAGAAATGACCTTATGATCCCAACGAGCAATACGGCAAAGTATCAAAAGACACTTACATACTTGGGACCTAAACTGTACAACAAAATCCCCCCTGAATTAAACATAAAAACTTGTAATGTTTCATACATAGGCCCAATAATAACTAAATGGTTGATTGGACTGGGCAGAGGAGAATCTGAAAAAAATTTAAAAAACGTCACATAATAAATAGACATATATATCTTCCATTATTCTAATTATTGCTCATACACAATTGAAACATACACAACAGCTCAAGTTCGACTCTATCATAAGATTGTAACGATTAAACATCACAAATTAATACATTAATGAGATATATTATAGACATAGACAAATCACACACTTACTTTCACATATTTTTTGGTTCCTTGGAACGGGCAATTTGTCTAGTTAGGAACCAATAATTTCGACCTGATAAGGTACAATAATTTATAATCACTAAAAATATTTTAATTATATCTCATATTGTACTGTGTGTAAATCTAAAGGAATAAATAAATAAATACGTCCCCCACATAAAAAAGACTGTACACCATCACTTCAATTTTGGAGGTAGTTGAAGGGCCATTAAGGTAAAAAGGGATACATAACGTTTTTTTTATATACTCGTACTCAGTAAGTTATAATCAAACCATTTCTTCGGTGTTAATATCATCGTGTGCAGCTACTGTCACATCTGTCCATGGTATTCCTTTGACGATGGATGATAACTATGTCATCCGCATACGAGATGATTCTTCCACTAAGAGGGAGACTTAATATATCAATGACGTATATAAGGAAAAGTACAGGTCCGATTACTTTTTTTTTTAATGTTTTTATTTAGTTATAATTTTTTTTACATTTTTTATCTAGTATAAACCCTTTAACTTTTTTTATATTGCATTAAGGATACTTTAAAATACATATAAAAATAATTCTTTATCGTATTTAGGCATAACTTACCAAAAGCAGCAAGGCTTTTAGCTTCTTTAACATCTGTCTCTTATCTCATCTGCTTCTTTAATTCTCGTGGGGTAGCCATGTATTCCAAAATTAAAATTAACATTCTTAAACATGTATTTTGGAAGCATTTTATTTTTTAGGTTAAATATAAACATTAGGGTATTGTAAATTATTAGCTGTCTCACACTTAACATTCCTAGTTTTTTTGCATAATAATTATCTTAAAATACCTACTACAATTCAATACTGCTCGCATACCTCTATTTTGAATTATTTGCAATTTTTTTATCTGTGTTTGATTGCACAAAATTGCATTTTACTGTGCCTTGTAGAATTCCATACTCGGAAGACATGGGTTCACTCGATGTACTATATAGTTTAATGTATTGTTCCATATTTTCTATGTAATTCTTATTAAATAATTATGAATAATAATTCATTCCACTGATGGATTAGTTAGGACGGGTTGTTTCGGAGAATTTGAACAATTCATCAAATTTCAACATTCATTTTCGGGTTCTGTGAAAGACTTATTCAAGTTCTGTTTTTATATCATTGTAGGCTAGTTACTTGACAAAAATGAAATAAAAACAGAACTTGAAAAAATCTTTCACAGAACTTGAAAATGAACGTTGAAATTTGATGAATTGTTCAGATTCTCCGAAACAACCCGTCCTTAAAGTTTCATAATTTATTTACTAGGAAAATTAAGAGTGGTAATTTCAAAGAACAGAGAAGTGTTGAATATTAGAAATTTCAAACACATTTCAGACGTGTATAACTTAACTAAAATATAAGTATTAGGTATCACCACTTTCTAAATTTAAAAAAATATGTTCTCTTGGTTTTTAAACTTCTTGCACTGTCCGCATTACATTATTTGAGGATGTTTGAGTAACAAAAGATAAATACATGTAAAAAATCAATATGCAGGTCAATACTATTGAAAGCCAGGTATAAATACTGCTGTACGTGAATATCGCCAAGGATTGTAAACACCTTGCTGTATTGTTCAGCCGTGTGGGAGAATTTGTACTTCTTCACATGCGTGTACGTAGGTGTATCCATTCTAAAGCTAACGTCAAATGCGTGAAGGGAATAGAAATTTTTAATTTTTTTTCAATAGTTATGAACACAAAACTGTTATGAGGGCAAAATTATTTTACGTTGTGAATGTCATTTTTCGTTCTTGATGCGATTTAAAAATTATACAATTATTATTATTGAAATTTTATCATTTTAAAGCGCATGGGGGGTATATTTTTCCATAAAAGGGTTGATTTTTTGTGACCAGCACTCGTTTTTATCTAACTCTTAAAAGGTTGATCTGTGCGTTGAAAAAATATGTTCCCAGATCTAAAAACAAATTTATCTATGAGAAATCGAAGGAGGGACACCTGTCAATGATTTTTCACCCAATTCGTAAATTTCTGTTTTCGAAACTTTGATATATAAATTGAAAGGGGTAGATCTATCGATAGTGATTACTTTAATTTGAAGCGATGTGACTGCTATCAATATATCGAATGAATGAAACACCTGTCTATATCATAAATATATATTTTTTAATTAGTAGTTCAAAAAGCAGCACACCGACAGTAGATGGTTGCAAATGCTGGTGTAACAAATTTTAGTTGCTTAACCCACCCAGCATTTTAATTTAAATTTTCGGCGCATGGGTGCGTGATTTGAAATTGTATTCCTGCGTGGTTTTTAAATTTTAATCATTTTGTATTTTTAAAAATTCTAACTAAATCTAAAGATCATACCTTTTACGCTAGTAACACTATATTTATTTTCTTCAGGAGTTTTGAGTGAGAAGCCATTTAATATAGCGCACAAGTGCTAGCGAAGTTAGCAGTCAGCAATGGAGTGCTGGTACCTACCCTGATGTACGGAAGTGAGGTATGGAACTGGCAGAGAAAGGATGAAAGTAGACTAAATGCTGTAGAAATGAGATCCCTGAGGCGTATGTGAGATGTATGTGGAAAATGTGGAGATCCCCAAAGAGTGCAAGGCTGATGTAAATGTAATGAGTAAAATCAAGAAAGGGACGCATAGATGGTTTGGGCATGTAGAGCAAATGAGCGAAGAAAGGAGTGTAAGGAGAATATACAATGCAAATGTGAACGGTAGCAGAGGACGCATAGCATGAACGCCCGAGGAAGACATGGCACGACCAAGTGAATCAGATACTTGAGTCGGGCCATGTCAAGAGTCAGAACAATAGAAGAGTATGTATGAGACGATGTATGAATGTGAATGAGGCAAGGAGTGTGTGCCAAGACCGAGATGTTTGGCGGTCCGTCCTATCTGCCTACCCCTGCAGGGAAACGGCGTGATGGTTATTTAGTTAGTTAGTTAGTCACAAGAGTTTCGAAATATTCCTTCCTCCGAGTTATTGGATATTTAGTGCAGATGTGCGAATATTGTACCCAGTGTTAGATGTTGTTTGTAGTATTACATTATAATGCCTATGTATGTAAAAGACGTCGTTGGTGCAGCAGGAAAACGTGTCACGATCGAAGGAATCAAATTCTAGTGGTTGGGTCATGTCAAGGTCAAGATTCTGAAACCAAGAGGAATTTTTCAATTGTGTCTGAGAGATCAGAAAATCCATATTTTACTGGGAAGGAATAACATGGTGGTTAGTTAGGTTAGGTTAGGTTATGGTTAAAATAATTGTCACGTCGAACATTTTAGAAACTTTTCGTCATGATTTAAAATTAAAATTAAAATTAAAATTAAAATTAAAATTAAAATTAAAATTAAAATTAAAATTAAAATTAAAATTAAAATTAAAATTAAAATTAAAATTAAAATTAAAATTAAAATTAAAATTAAAATTAAAATTAAAATTAAAATTAAAATTAAAATTAAAATTAAAATTAAAATTAAAATTAAAATTAAAATTAAAATTAAAATTAAAATTAAAATTAAAATTAAAATTAAAATTAAAATTAAAATTAAAATTAAAATTAAAATTAAAATTAAAATTAAAATTAAAATTAAAATTAAAATTAAAATTAAAATTAAAATTAAAATTAAAATTAAAATTAAAATTAAAATTAAAATTAAAATTAAAATTAAAATTAAAATTAAAATTAAAATTAAAATTAAAATTAAAATTAAAATTAAAATTAAAATTAAAATTAAAAATTCTTTCTTCTACACACTTTATTTTGAAATAATAAACATGCGCATTTAGATCCGATAGTAGATTTTCTTCCTCCGCCGGTTGGTGGTTGGATAATTCCGTCGCAAATTATTTTTTCCACTCTAAAGACTCCAGTCTCGGGTCAACGACTGCACTTGTCCCAGCGCGGATTCCATATCCGTCCCTGTCTGGCGCGTCTCTAGCGCTATCCCCCCTACTGCCGTCTCCCTCCCGTCACACATTCAGCCGATGAATGGAATGTTGGACTTTTGAAAGGCCACCGAAATATAAATCTACAATCACTCGGCGCTTTTTATTGTGGCAAAAGATTCATACCAAGATCAAGGCCACTGCTAGGTAGAAAGGTGAATATCAAATCCCTCGCATCCACAACACAATCATACGAATGGTGATAATTTTCTACCTGCGTGCAGAGTTCCGCGTAATCCTTTGCGATCTTATTTGTTACGTGGGCTAGATAATAAATATACACATTGTACATAAGCATGTATTGATTATTATTTATCAATGCTCACATAATAAAAAAAACGTATAAAGTAATTATTTAAAAACTAAATTTTCCCATTTTTGCAAATGTAATCGCGTGGATGTGCGGTCACTCCCGTATATCAAAATGAGTATATGTCGAGTATAGTCTTGTGGTGTTTAGTATTGGGTAACAAATTGATAGCATTCGCATTACCTCCATCACTCACTCTAGCAAAACCCTTCCTACAGTGCCTTCCGACCGGATGGCAACGTAGTTTCCCGAACATAACTAGACAGACCGTGAGGCTCTTACAAGGTGTCAGACAAAAATAAAACAATATTTTTGATATTAGTGTTCTCTTCTCTATTCTTCTATAACTCTGATCATTCATTCCTCCATCAGCCTTTCATTTGAATTTTTTATTGATTAATTTGCACAATTTTCCATTCTTATTTCACGGCATTTATTTAACGTGAAATGAATGTTTCAAGTATAATTGCAGTAGTGTTAAACGATTTATATACCCGATAACTTCACCACACCTAGGCAGCACAGACTATTTATTTTTTTAAGAGGCAGGACTAACCTACAAATGATCATGCCTTTGGGGAGAATGAATACTATATACTCCTAAAGCACCTTCGTCTGAGGTAGATATTTTCAGCTAAATTTCAGTGACTTCATGACTGCAATAAATGCACATTTTTTAAACGCCATGCTTTGTATAAATTGTTATTAATTAACGTAATGTTATTAATTTTATTTTTTTATAAATTTAATTGGATTCACTGTTTTTACAATAATTAAATTAATGTGATGTTGAAACATCAAAAATATATTTAAAAAATCGCTGTGGAAACTGACATTTTTAGATCAAAGTATAAAGGTATTATTAATATGCGATTTATTCTAATGAACTTGTTTACGATTTATTCAATTATTTACCACAGCGTAGAAAGATTTGCGCGACAACAGACGCCATGAGCAAAATGCAAAAGATATGGAGCGACGCTGCATAACGAAGACCACCACGATGAGACTCGTCTGGAGGTTGATTTTCCCCATATTTCTAAACGGTGTCGAAACATGTACACTAGAAGAGAAAAGACAAACGCCCTCGAAATGTGGTGCTGGAGAAAATATGTTCAGGATTCCATTGACAATATTTCAAAAAGTCATCCACAAAAGGCTGTCTACCCACAGCGTATTATTTCTGTGTTTCCAATCAACATCGACATTCACATCCAATTTAAATAACACCAACATCGATATTAAAAATCAGTAAACGGTATTTCAAATTAAATAAGCAATTCGCGCCATTTATGTCGAATTAAAAAGTACAGTTAATGAATATAAATCAGCACAAATGTAATTAAACCGTATTCTCAATAATAAATGGTTAAGTGTTACTTTAACATTCTCGCATATGGGTGTTAAAATTGAACAAGGTGTCGGCAAATCTGATTGAAAGTTTGTTAAATAAAAAAAAATGCTATGACACCTGTATTTTGTGTTCAAATTTATTTCATTTATTTATATTTATATTTTAAATGCATATATAGAGAATAAAAAATTACAATAACAAAGATACATTATACAAATACACAATCATAATTGCCTAATTAGCGATTTAAATTTATTAATGCTCAGGTGGAAAATGTCGTTGTCAGAGGCTAGTGAGTTTAGAAGGACTATCATTCTTCCGATTAAAGAGTTAGGAAAATCTTTGTTAATAATACATTTATTGGGAGTATTATATACGCTTGTCGGTTTTGAAATAGAGTAGAGACTGTAAAGAATGAAATATGTTGAATTTTGAGGATTTTTGAGAATTTAGAGAAAGATTCAAACTATTGTTTGGTTTATCCACAATCCGAGCTCAAGAAAATACGATTTAAACAATATTACTTCGTTTAAACCAATTTATTTTTCATTATCGCTCACAGATTTCAGAACAACTGTTCCTTCCTCAGGGTAAAAAATATACTGACTAAACATGAATAATAATACAAAATTATGGGTATAATACAAAATGAATATATGAATGAATATATAATACAATAATGAATAATAATACAAAATATTGGTTTTGAAGTGGGGGTGGAGGAGAGACTGTGCTTCGTTAAATTTCCTACCTCACTACAGTAAGTACATAACCTTTTTTAAATCTATCTGTGGCATTGAAATAAAGTGTATTCAAAATAATTATCTCATCGTTAGCAAATATCTACATCTAAGACCAGAGATTTTATAAATGTTTGTTGGCCTATTGTAAGATTCCATCAAGATTAATTTTTTTAAGTGGATGAAATAAATGTTCTTTGAAGTGGACATAATACTAGAGAATCGAATAAATTCTCCAACGCGCGAGAATGAATAATACATAAATGCGATCGATTAAAATTGCTTTATTAAAAGTGAAAAACTTAGTAAAAAACACAGAAAATGGTTCTGTTTTTCAATTAACAACTAAGTCATGATTTGAAATACCATAGAGTGTGGAGGCATGGCGTAGTTCAAAATACACACACAATACATCAAATCAATTCAAACATTTGTTTAAGTACTAATTAAATTTTGTGATGAATTATTCTAGGAACTAAATGACTGAAACATTCAACTGCCATGGGTAAGTAATTAGGTAGGTACTTATTATTATAGTAATATAAAGAATCACTTCTCCATTACACCAATTCCAATTCCCATTAAATTTTCATCGTGTTTTTATTTTTTTAAATTTTTATCTCTTATGCCAATTATTTTGCAAACGGATGCAGGTGCATCTAAGCACATCATTTTTTGCACTGATGAATTAGTATGCACTACATAAAAACACAATCTCATGATAAGACCAACACGATTTATTCGAGTTCAAGTTCTAGTCAGAAATTTTAGCGAAAAAATTAAACAGGTTGAAAGACTTTATAATTACCATAAATCATTAAATTTCGTAAATTTACTAGCTAAAACCAGACCGGGGATTATTTCGTCGACCTCATCTCATCAATCTCATAAAAATAAATCTTATTTATTCTTGATTGGTACACTTTTGATAAAGTTTCAAGTAAATCATTATTAGCTAAAATATTGTCAATTGAAAAAGTTTAATTTGATTGAGGGGTGAACGAAAAAGAACCAGGTTTTTTTTTGTGCGTTCTGAAAATTTGTGAATGTCACACCGGATTAAAAGATACGGATTAAAAGGTAAAAAATACACTGATTGACGCGTGACAGGCAACTGCAGTATGTATACCAAATTACCTGCCGCAGCGAATGTAGCGGTAAGATAAAAAGAAACTACCTAATTATTTAGGCAAAAAGTCAAATCACTGACGTACATATCATTATATTATGTTTTTAATTCACGTTCTTATAATATAATTTGCGATGAGAGGAAAACGTTGAAGCTAATTAAAAAATTTCTTCGCGAAAATGGTTCGTCTGTTTAAAAATCGATGATCATCATCACGGTGCTACAACAACCCAGGGTGGGATTAGACCTCCTACTAACTACGTTCATTCTCCACTGGTTTCAGGTCCTCGCCATTGGCTTACAGTCCTCAGTCCTTCCTGTCCTGCTGCAATCCTTTTCCACGTAATCCATCTAGCTATTTTTCTTCGTGTCCGGCTCATAGCAATCTTTCGCACCTACGGAACTTTAAAATAATCTTATGCTTTCTAAGATTTTCAATTTAATATTTTTTTACATTCCTATTATTATTTAAATTATTAGTTCAACACAGAAGGCCCAATTTAGAGAGACAATTTATCATTATTATTCGGTTTTTTTTTTTAGAATTGTATTTTACAAGACAAAACTGAGTATTATTCAGTTTAATTGTAAGAAAACTTATTAGTAAACACATATTTTTCATTCAATGTACTTAGATAATATCAGTAAGTTTTATTTCTTGAATCCACCCCTTCCGTCGAGAGAGTCAGGCTGGTGAGGTGAAAAGGTCTCCATCAACCGGCCTCTCCCAATCTGGTCCGCCATGCAGTTGGTGGACAGATGCATCCACCGCCAAGACCGGGAAAAACCCGGGCCCCCTACCAATTCACCAAACGTAGCGAACCACTTGGAGTGACCTATGGCGGAGGTGTATGATTAATGATTAATATTTATCCTAAACAATCCATTCTCTAATGTAGATCCGAAACCGCTAATTTCAAGTTTTCATATTAGGTTCGGCACCTTGTCTCACAACCGTATGTAAAAATTGTCTTATTTTAATTTTATAAGTGAGCATCGATTATTCGACATGATTATAACATAATCTGTACTGTAGGTATTGTTCGTGAATCGAAAACTATAACTATGTACTTCTTATTTCTCAGACATTCTCTTGGATATCGTGGCCCGCAGTCAGTCACGGCCAAGGACTTTGTAACCCGAAGGCGAAACAAGTACGAGCCTTCTCTAGAATTATGATATCATTGTAGTATGCAAAACTTGAATATGAACAAAACTATTATACTTTAATGTATCGGTTCCTATGCTTTAAAGTTCGACAGGAAATCCTACTGAGAAAAAATACCAATAAAAAAACATTTAGAAATCGATATGATATTTAAGCAGATATGGTGACAATTTAATTGCGTCAATCATAATAATTAATGTTACGGATATTTTGAATTGATATTCTAAAAATAAATCACATTCTCTTTTGTCGAACGGATCAAAATATATACATAAAAAGGTACACTGTTAATTACGTATTTAACTATATGAGATTTTTAAATTAAATTAACCTAAATCCGTGAAATTCACTAAGCACGTTTTTTTTAAATAGAAAAATCAAGTTATATGGTTAAATAATATGATAGATCGCTTAAACACTTTCTGCCAAATCCTGCTGTATACATATTTTAGTATGTGGATCTTAAAACCAGATGATCTCATTGCTTTGTGTCGTGTTTAGATTTTTGCGAGAGATATTATCATTTTTTTGTGACCTTATGTGAATATATAAAATATTATGGTGTATTCAAGAATAACAATGGTATTTCTTAGTCCTCCTCGCGTGGAGTCCTGTGCTGAGATGAACTAAGGTTATTTACTTCCATTTAATAAAATGGGTCTTTTATGTCGTTTTTAATGCTTTTAAAAAAAAAATCATTGACCTCCTTCGGCCAGATTTTGATTCTTGAATTACTTAACTAGAAAAAATTTAAATATTTTTTTAAATACATTGAGACGTTAGAAGACCTAAAATAATGACAAGGATAATTATTCCATTTCGTACAATGTTTCTAATATCCAATATTAAACATATTTTAATCTTCGAAGTACGAAACTCAATTTCTCACTCCTTCAATGTAAAAAACACATTTTTATATCACTTAAGTAGTTAAAAAATGATTTTCTTTTTCTTTTTCAGTCAAGTGAAATAGCACATGCATCAGAATGTCTAAAATTTGAAAGTTATTTAAAGAAAAACTTCTAAAAAGGAACTTCAATGTTGAAGAAATTTTTGTAGTTTGTACTTGAATATTTATTTCATATTAAATTAATTTAAGAGGACTGCGGCGGAAGTCTAAATAATTAACAAACTCGTTTGTATATGTATCTAAAGAAGCAGAAAGGCAGTATCGCCCGACAGGATGTTTGGCCTGAGGCCCTCTATCGATAGCAAAGGGGCGTTTAGTTAAATATATCAGTTATCTACATCACTCTAGTTATCAATAACTTGAAATCATTGTCACTTAGAGCTGTAATTAAAAATTTTAGCTGAAGCTTTGGTATTTAATTATGATATCAATATTTTTGACCACACCTACAAACTACATATTATAATTACAATCTGTGGCGAGTGTCAAGAGTTTTTTTAGAACAAACGTTTTGGTAACTATATTTTACGATTCAGAAAACTTTTTAATATGCCCGCATTTCTGAAACCAGTTCGTTTGTGGTTGGTATTCCGCATATTTTAAATATATTTCTTATATAATGAAAACATGCATGTAATTATGATCGTTTGCCTGGTCACTAGCATATTATGCACCAATATGCACAACGGGAAAACCAATACCTTTTCTAATGTCCTTCGAAGCCCATGTTACTCGAGTGGGGTCCAATCTAGCGCTACTTGATTTTATTGCTTGAAATTTAGGTAAACATGGTTCTATTTTAAGACACTCGTACGGTATTTTACCTCTTATATTGTATGGGTATCCACATGATTATTTTCAATATAGTCTTCTATAATATACTCAAGCTGGTTGTCATTGTGCTTGCAATAGGCAAATAATTGGAAAATCAAAGCACACTAATCTTTGTTCGTTGATTGGAGAATTGCCATTGTTGCAAAAACGTGAAATAATTAGTAATCATTATTCAAAATATGTTGATTTTCTTACGCTTATTCGAGAGCAACCGGAATTCGAGTAACAAAATTAATTTAAATACAATGAAAAATGGTATTCATTAAACCGCTAGGCGATTTTAATTAAATTTAAAAAAAAAATTACGTTTTCAGTACCTCTTTAACACTGGCGTGCAGTTACATTTTTCCGATTTTTTAAATTTTCATGCATTTCCGCGTTGTGATAATTGCTTGCTAATTAAAAACTAAAAATTTAAGTGATAAATCACTACCTACTGTGTGTTTTTTTATATGTACCATATTCACTGTAGAAATGTATTATAAGTTTGTACAGCGCCCTTGAGGTGTTTTTGCACAAAAACGGCGCTATACAAGTCATCCAAGTATTATTATTATTATTTAATCTAAATTCAAAAGGATTTCTGAGCAACCAAAACAAAATGAAGCAACCAAATTAATTATTATTTCATTTTTAAAATAAACTTAACGTAATTAATTTGAATATTGTTAAAACATGTACCCTCCAAGATTGGTGTTTTATATATTTTTAGTTTTGTTTCATTTTAACAATAAACAAACCAAAATATGAATGGATTTACCAAAATATTCACGGAGGTAAATAACAATTACATCTAAGTTGTGGTTTTGTTCGTTTTCGCTCTGATAAACGTCTTAAATGAAAAAAAAAGTTAATGATCTTCGGTTTCTAGTCTCTTTGTTGATTATTGCAACAGAAACAAAAAACATTTTATTTCCAGGGTATTATTGAACATTTCTAATGAAGATAGAACGGCAACGTCACGAAATCATCCAATTGATTATAAAATATATTTAATTCATTCATTAATTTATGAACTTTGCTGGAAAATGTTTGTGTTTGATGAAATGGCAATATAATTTCAATAATAATTGAATGTTTAGGGATGGTGTAAAATATTTTTACAGGGATAATTAAGTTTATAATTGCGTTTGCTGAAATATAAAGATATTAATTATTATTCGTAGTAATTTAATTTTATAGCACCATTAAAGCATATCATCTAATGAAACGTATTACTTTATTATCTTATGAAATAAATGACCACCCAAAGACAATAACATAAATAAAAGTAAGTAATTATTTAATTAAGAGGAATAATAATTAAGCAATTTTTAATTAGATTTTTAATAATGAACACACCAGCAATTACCGACTTAGCCATTTCATGTTTAATCAACCGTTATTATTTTTATTTTTAGAGTTTATATGTCGTTATTTCACGAAAAGCCATAATAAATTTAGAATCATTACAATCATTTTTTTAAATAAAATCTTATTGAGAAAACACAGAAAGCAGTTTGGTATGTTTGGGAAAAAATATGCTGGGTATTAATTTTCAATGCATTTTCAAGTCAAAATTAGGAACCAAAAGACATTGTTGCAACAAAAAAATTGTTGGCTATAAGCTATTATCAACTATTTTTTTTTAATCTTTTCGCCGATCAACACATCGGTTTGAAATTCTAACCACGGCTGCATAAAATATCTAATTGAATAAAAATGCATGAAAATGTTTTGTTTTTTATAAATATTAACTGTTAAAAATAACTAATGAGCACTTAAATATGATTAAATCTTCAATAATTGTTATTCAGTGCATCACAAAAAACTAGTTTCAGTAAAAAAAAATCAGCTTACTGAAATGTGAAAAAAGTGGTTATGTTGGTTTGTGGTGCAGTATTTGCAGGATAGATATTTTTTACTAAACAAATATTCTACCCGATAATTTTGATGACAGGAATATGCAGTTAACGCCATTAAAACTGATTCGATTGTTGGATGTTGTCTGCGTAATGTATATGTGAATGCACCCAGATAATTCCTAGAGATGACTTTGTAAATATTACAGAAACCTAATTAAGTTAGCACGGCGCAGGCGCGCGGTGGGAGGTGGTGGCGTGAGTGTGGCGCGGGTGGATTGGGGAGGGGCGGGAGGGGAAGGGAAGGAGAAATGGAGGCTTTCTTGGCACGTACCTCCGACAAGCCGCTGTCGTGGACCGGGGTTACCGTTATTTCCGGAAATTCGCGATCTCAAGCCGAGTAGGCGAACGCAGTACCGACGTGGTTCGTAGTCCGTCCTAAGAAGAGTGGACTAAACAAAATATATTTATAATGCAGTTACGGATGGGTGTAATGTATTTTTCGAAGATGTTTCTTTTTTGTGTGAATACTGCACAAGAGTACCAATTCCCAAGTGCTCCCAACCACCTGAAGCCGGTGAGACTATTGCATCCTCAATTGGGGTATGTCGTGAGGCTAGAGATAGTGGAGAAGGGAAGAAGATGGCGAAGAATAAGTAGCGATATCTTCGACTTCTCAGATCTAGTCACGAAGCATGGTTAAAGCCATTTTGAGCAACGTTTTAATTCTGATTGGTGGTTTTTCGATATGGTGATACTGATATTATGTTCCACTCTGCAATGTGCCACAAATATACAAAAATTAATTGTAAAATAACACAAATTAATTAAATAAAATTTTCGTGTACACGCCGGGATTTGAACTCGCGAAATCCAGATTCGTAGTTGAGAGCCTTATCCCTCCATCGTCATCGTAAAATGTAGCAGACATGTTTAAAACATTTCCCACGCTTTGATAGATCCACTGGAAAATAAAATTTATTGTAAATTAAAATAAAAAAATTTCAAGAAAGGAAATAATACATATATTCGTAATTATTAACCTGCGATTTGTCTGAAATAATTCTTTCAATGAAATAAATAATATTGGTATGTCTAATAAGAATGAGCAGACTATTGAGCAGTGAAAATGGGTCAGCGGCCACCCCTCGGGGCCCCAGGCTGGGAGTATTGCCCGCACTGCGCCTGCATAGAGCGAGCCACTGGCCACACCACGACATCACCACACCAGTAGCCAATCAGCCAAGAAGACAGCCAGCCATTCCTTATTCTAGAGATTGGAGAAAAATATCACGTTTATAGATAAATTGGTTTCACGCAGAGATAAAATTTTTTAATGACATTTAAAACGAAAAAAAATATTTCAATTAATTATTAAGTCCGGTTTATTTCGACTGTTTTACATTTCATCTCTCCGTAAATTTGTTTGTACGTGTTTCCTTTCAGGATCAAGAAGGTGGTCGTTTTAATGGTTCAATAAAGATTCTTTTTATAGTTGGGTTTATTTGGACTTACTTATTCGCATTTTTTAATAATTTGGAACTTACCTGCCTGGAGCAAGTTTGAAAAAAGAATTTTCATTGAGATAGTGACGTTTTTTTAGACAAATTATATAATTCCTTATTTGAAATTTTAAAAAATTACATAAATATATGGTAGGTATTTAAATAAACAAATATTATGATTTCCGAAGAAATTTTAATTTTGATTTATAAAATAAAATAAAATTAGACACTTACGTACTTTTTTGGACAGGAGGTTTACTGTTAACATAAATACTATATAGATATTTTAATACATTATTTTATCAAAAGAATTTTTGTGATAAATCTGATACACAATGATGACAAAGAAGATGAATGCAATTATTAGGAAACATAGGTACGTAATATTTAGTTTTCTTCCTGCTCTACTTTTTGTAAGCGTGTAGTGCTTTTATAATCACCATTTTTAAACTTAATACTACTCTACTTCACGTTCAAAATATATTTAAAAAAATTTAATTACATTTAAATTGACTGTATATTTATGTGAGACTATTTCAAAAAGAAGAAAAAAATCACAATTTGTTTACTTTCGCTCTAAAGTGGTTTATTCAGAATTCAGATATGCCGAAAACGTTACTTTATTTAATTATGTAATTTATTTTGTCACAAATAAACAGATGTTTCTACAAATATAATTTACTATGAATATGTTCATGTTATAATTTTTTCCATGTTATTAATCATAATTATTTCCATGTTATTTATAATGTTTATTTCCATGTTATTTATCATATTTATTTCCATGTTATTTAGTATGTTTATTTCCATGTTATTTATTTTTAAATATTTCCAAAATATCATTATATCATTAGATTCCCTCGCTTAGGATATGCGCAGTACAAATCAAGACCCAGACATTCAAGTCCGAGGTCACGATCGCTAATGAGGTCACAGATCCAACACTATCTACCTTAGCGCTCTTAGCAACAACACCTTTCAATATAACACTGAATTTATTATTGTGATTCCAATTACTAGATATTCAAATGCAAGCTCGGATGCAAATATTATGCATCGACCCGTTATAATGTGTTATTATAGAATTGTGTTTATCGTGACAACATTATAATGATATAAATTCTTCAGAGTGATGGAAAAAAAAACCTAATTTATTGGATGAAAATAACGAAAACAGTTTTGATAAATTTCAGTGACACATTGAGTGAATTGCTACTTCATTGGCTAGGTTTGAATGTTTTTCTTACCTCATATTTCCATAAAAAAATTTAAGCTTACATATAAAATTCTTTCCCCACATTTCGCTGAGGTTAATTTTTTCAGTTTTCCAGAATTAAAGGATTTCAATTTAATTTTTACTTTTTTATAAAGTCGGTAAGAGGAAAAATTATTTATTTATTTATTCACGCCTCATTTTGGAATTAACTCTAGGTAATTTATTTTAGGTACATTACGAGCATGATAAAAAACAAGTATATTATTTCAAATTTAGAATGCATGTATCAGTAATAAAAATGAATATTGTATAATATAGTGCAGTCATAAAATATCAAGGACTGCTAAGAATGGCATACAATTTTAAAAACATTATTTTTATAAGTTGATAGTTGAATTTCAATACCCGTGGTGTCAATGTAGTACTGTCTGTTAAAAAAATAATTAAAATGTTATCTCCTTGGAAATGAAATTCTTTTCGATAACTGGAAAGTGGAAAAATTGGTTTTACAAAAAAAAAACGAAAAACTGTTTGTGCCTCCAAAAAATCTTATTTGTAAATACATATATTTTAAATTCGATGAATGAATGAAGTGAAAATCAAACGACTTGTTGTGGATGACAATGCATTCTATCAACTTTTGTTGGAAATTAGATTGACATTATATTTAATAAATACAAATGTAAGGCAGTTAAAACACGATATAAACTTCGGTACTAGCCAATTAGAATTTTGCTTAGGTGTTAGCATTGTTGACTACAGTCCCTGGGGAGGAAGGTTTAATCCTCAGTTAATCCAAAAAATTGAATACTTTTAAATATGTACATCTATTAATATAAGCATAGATGTATTATAGTAAAAAAAATGTTTTTTACGGATTGATTTCTTAAATATTGGTTTTATCATAAAACGTTACATTTCATTAAAATTGAAGTCTCTTAATGGACATGTTGATTTGATAATATCTGCTTATGTCTGCCTGAAATATTTTCACTATGTTCCAATCTATCTCATCTAAGTGTCACAGAATTAGCATAAAGCAACAACATACCAACAATAACCAACTAGAATACCTCCACTTCGCTATTTTACTTTTAGCACGGTTCGGTTTACCTAAGATGCCTTGTGCTTGGTTGGTTACCCGGTTGGCTGCCTTGTTGTTTGCGTAATGCCAGCCCGGTACCGTTAGCAGTTAGCGTCGGATGAAATTTAACGCAATTTTTTTGACAGTGACCCGGTGACGTCACGGCGGCCATGACACTCAAACCGAATTATGTAAGTTAAATGACGGTAATATCTATCGAATTACGTAAAATGAACGAAAGTGTGCCATTGATAATAGGAACATTAGAACACACATCAACTGACATATGGTTACAAACTATTATATATGATAGTGCAGAACGATATTATAATTATTGTAAGATTTGTGAAGCTAAGAGTATTAATTAAATATTTACCACACGATTATCGCCTTTAAAAAATAAATATTAAAAAATTAACGTTCACAAATTTACCTTTCAAATGAACAGCGTTAGTACTTTAACTTGAAAAATCTTGAAATCTGTCAAAAATTAAAACAAAAGAAATTCACATTTTGAATAAAGAATTGTTGCGTTATTTTTATAATAATTTTCATAATTACAGGTAGGTGCTACTTAATCGCTAGCTAGTTTCGAATTTGAACACTAAAATTTAAACCGAATTTGAGTTCATTGAGCCATATTTTACGCAGGACGCGGGCGGGATTCAGTAGATACTTTAAAAAATGTATATAAATCAATACAGCTACAACTTATATAATTTTCGTTTAATTCTTCTCTCTTAGGTTCTTGTTTTCTTTGTAACTCGTTTGTAACAAACATGAATAATTGTATGTATATGCGTACATACTTACTTTTATATAGGTATTATGCTTTGGTTTTATTGACTATATCAGGTGTTATTATTTGGATTTTATGTTTTTATGTACTTGTATTATTTTTTTACTTAGTCATTCTGTTATACTTACATGCTCCAATAAAGTGGCAATTTATTTGTAAAAACCCAATATGGCGTTAATAAATGCTTTCTATTTACGGTTAGTGAGAATAGTGACATTTTCGTAAGGTTAAATTTTAAAATTATATCAATGGACTAAGATATTTTTCGTTTTTGAAATTAGTTTAATTTTTTTTTTTACCATGGAAGCATTGCAGAAAATAATCAAATATCATTTTTAAAGTCCTTACTTAACAATGCCCCTTAAGACAACTGCAAGGAATTTTTATATGGTGGATTAGAAGTAATTATCCATATGGTTGATCACCAAGTCTGACAAGAACAAAAAATTATAAAGTAAGAATTATTAAAAATTCGCTGCTTTGGAAATCGAACCAGCAATATTCTAAATAAATTAATAATAATATTTTGATGATTTGTGCAGCGTCGTTTTTGTGCAAAATCACCTAAAAGGCGCTGTATAAATATATAATACATTGCTATAATATTGACTACTATATACTATACCACTTTGTTTTAAAATTGGCAAATTAGTCATAACTTAAAAACATCATCACACAATCAAATATTATGTCAAATATTACTTTATATAGAATAACACATGCGTATTCTAAAATATTTCATGCTCTGTTGCAATATTTCCAGGAAATTAATAAGGCAGGGAAAATCCTTACTCTCCATTCTCCATGACTAAAATACAGCGTTGGTGATTCATATTCATTTTGAAAATGTTGCGCAGTTAAATCAGGAACAAAGCCTTCGCGAATCGCAGAACCCGGTCGCTTGTTGCCCCACTGTAGGTTTATATATACGGGTCCTCAAGGAACCGTTAGTTCGAACGAAAGTGACCTCTATATTGGTAAACTTCACTTATGATACCCCGGAAAATACCACTGATAAACGGCACATAACATTCATCAAAAGATACTTTTCCATGAAACGTTTTTGTTTTATTCTTCGTGTGAACGATGTGTTTTTTTTAGTTGGTGGTTTGTAATAGTGGATACCTATTTTGAATATCTGCTTGTGCCTTCAGGACGGATCTCCAGTCTCACGTAATATGAATTTATACGATGTGTGTTGGAGTTTGTGTGTATTTTGCATGTATGTGTCGGATGGTTATGTAAATATTTAAGGCGGTACGATATTACGTCACGTTTCGTTATGTGGTATGAGGAGTCGAAGAAGAAAAGTAGATAGAAGAGTAAGAGAGTAATAATGAATGTTGACTTCGTCTTTTATATACTTACTAAAATACCTATATATTTTTTCATAGATCAGGGAAACTCTAATGAGTTCTCAAATCTTTGCTATCATTTTTCACACACTAAATGTTTTGTATTTCAAAATGAAAAAAATAATTAATTACAAACAAAAATGGTGGTCAGCTCTAGTACCTACCTGTAACATTTATGTATGTTGTAATACGCGTTATATTTTGGGCAATAATACGCATTTTTTTAAATACAAAGAATCTTGAAATAATAATGTTGAATATAGGTATTTTTTAACCTTCGCTACAAACTTTTTTTAATTTTAACTAAGTACCAAAATGCCAATATAATAATAATTTCTAATAATTTACTCCTAACAATGATTTGACCGTAGTTTTAGTATAATAACATAGCAAAAATACGTATTTGAGTAGATGAAATTGTATAATATTCCCTGCGCGGGAAGGTACGAGTACTTCTACTCGAAACCGCTCTAAACTCGAAACAACATGTCTGTTTTATGACTGACCTAGATGAAAGCAGGAAGTGTAAAATCTGCTTTAAAACTTCGTAGTGACTATTTTCCACACTCTCCTAACAAAATGTCGTCCAATTAACACTGAACTTCGGAGCGAAGTCTTGGATGTGTGGATTGTAACGTCCCTCGCGTGAATTGGTGGAAAAATAATACACGTAGAAGTACTATACACAATACACGTACACTGTGTACACCCGCTTAAGTATGTGTGTGTGTGTATTAAATAATAAGTACACGTGTGCGCAATGGTAATATTGCGTAGTAATTTCCAAGCAAGTTGTCGACGAGCAGAATCACCGTTATTCTTGCGGCGAAGAATTCCAAGTGTCTACCTGTTCTGCTGTTGGCTGTTGGCAGATTGAGACAGGTTATTCAACATTTCTCAACCTTTTCTGTTGCGATTATTCAGAGAATCATTCCCCATAATAATGCTGGAAGTTATCCACATTTCTTATTAGATGGACGAAGATACTCATCATTTTCTGATAAAAGAGCATAGACCAGGTTTCAATGCCAGAAAAACAGTTAAACCAATCTTCTGAAAATCTATTCTTATATTAAACATAAGAATGTCTTCTAAAAAACGGTTTTTTCTCTGAATCTTTAATTAATTTTATGAATAGAAAAAGAGGTTCTTAATTTAATGCAATAATAAATTAGCACTCTTCTCTAAGTTGTACGTTTGATAAATGTTTCCAAATTTGTGAACCTTTGTGAATAATGTGGAATAACGTCAAGTGAAAAAACAAGATCCCTTTTTATAAATACTCCTACATATAACTAAATGAAATAGTGGGTATCATTGTGACACTGTGAGGTAAACATGCAACTGCGCATTAAATGATCGTTTGAATTATGCAGAAATTCCTGTGGTTTCAAGCCACCTTCCTGCACACCTAGATTATTAGCAAGTTAACCAGACAGGTTGTTAAGAATTAATCGATCGGTTTTAATAAATTAAGCATTATGATGTAATACTTGAAGATGTTTGATTATACGTCTTAAGAACGCCGCAAAGAAATTCCATCCCACAATTATTAAATGGAAAAATATTAGAGACATCAACGCGCGTAAACGAATGTACGAAAACCTCTGTGGATGGAGCCATCGCATCGGCACTGGCCACCACGCCATTGTTTGGTTGAGCGTTGCGCAATAAGCCCCGCGGCAGCCTTACGTCTCGGAATTCGTGGGACGCTCGTAACTCTGTGACCTGCAAACCGAAGCGACGTCTTCCAAGTGACTGTGAACGTTTTGAACGTGACACAGACACGATTTTTATTAAAGATTTCAAGCTAATCGATCATTTCTTTTACATGTGATATGATTAGGTTCTCCCTCAAAAGCATTATGTTTTTTGATTTTAAGAATTTATGCTGCCCTTTTTGCCTATGATTTGGACAACTTTTTGTGTCCTTCGTCAAGACAAATATCTCTCATGGATCCTAAAAAACTCACTAGTTGTGATCTAAAATCAATTAGCGAATGTATTTTACTCACTTAGTTGGAAAAAATTAAAAATACAACATTTCAACCTTATATTTCAGTAATCTCACCTTAACAAGTGTCATCAATGCAGATCATAACTAATACTATAAATGCGAAAGTGTTTTTATTTGTTTGTTTGTTTGTACTTCCTTCTTTCACGTAGCAATGGAGCGACTGAGCGACGTGATTTTTTGCCTTAGAATAGTTGAAAGGCTGGTTAGTGACATGGGTTATTTTCATCCCGGAAAAACATTTGACTCTCTTAGAAAAATTCTTTAAAAGGTAATTTCTCTCATATACCATGCGAGCAAAGCTGCGGGAAAAAGCTAGCACTCTGTATACATATAAAATTAATTAATTTTTAAAGCCAAATAATCAATAATTTGAAATAGTGCTAAGAAATTAATAATAATATTTTATTAATGTATGGGGATAATGATTATACTACACGTGTTGTAAAAGTCATTATTCTCAGCATAGTAGTTCCTATATTTAAAATCTTATTTAATTTATTGAAATTTTATAAGACAAATAGTTAACAGCACCTATAAATAAAACATTTATGAGAACGCGATATCTGTTAAATAGGTTTGGTTGGAACGTGGCAAAGTCAATGGTACTAATAGTATTTGTAGCATAGTCTAGGTTCTATTAATAATATTTAACTCTATTTCATGATTAAAATATCCTAATAAAGAATAATCATTTATTCCAAAAGGGTTTCCATCCCTCGCAGTAAACGTAACACTAAACCTTTCAGATTTTCAACTTAACATTTATGCCGATTACAGGAAAAAAATCACTTACTGAAAAGAGTTATGGCCATCTCAATGCGAACCCTTACTACTTGAGATGAATCCCGTTTGTTGTTAAAACAGTTCCCAAATTATTTTCATTTGTAACCAACGTTATGACCAACCTCCAATGAGAGAGGTTATCAAAAGAAGATGAAAAAGAACGTTGGGAAATTTTGTCTAAACAACTGAATAATCATCAACCCAAACATAATCACTTCACGAAAAGAAAAAAAAATAAAACCATTTTGAAAGAAGACAAAATTACACAATTCACTATTTTATAGAACGGTGAAGATTTTTCCAAATATTACCCATCAATCAAAAAAAAATTATTTGTTTATTATTTCAAAATAATTTTTTAAACAAAAGTTAAATACACAATTTCTGAATAAAAAATTACAAAAGTATTAATTTTTAAAAATAGTAAGTTATGGAAACTCA
Organism: Hesperophylax magnus; assembly: GCA_026573805.1. NCBI lineage: Eukaryota > Metazoa > Arthropoda > Insecta > Trichoptera > Limnephilidae > Hesperophylax > Hesperophylax magnus. The sequence continues at coordinate 10,512,877 of JAIUSX010000072.1, forward strand.
CAAAGGCACCGCCCGTGCGTGAAAAATTAACAAATCAAAAAATTAACTCCTTCAACAAAATAAAATACTAAAATACAACGAATTTATTTGAACAGTGTTTCAACGTTCCACTCATTAATCTATAATTTTATGTGTTTTGATGTTTTATTAGTCATTGTAATTGTTTTGTTATAAGATTGCGCTTCTGTGTTTGCATTAATTCGGTGTTAGCTTAGGGAGTGTAGAATACATTACTAATCATTTTGATTAATCTATTTCCATTTTTAAAACAGACTTATTTACTTACTTCAAACTTATTTTGGTTTTTAAATACATATTTCATGGTTTGCAGGATACATAATTTGCGAATATTATATATTTTAGTTTCTTTGCATAATGTGTCAGTCTAAAATGTTCCCTTTCTATTATATACAACTTTAATAAATGCATCAGGCGCACCACCTCATCCTATAATGCAGTAAGTGATTGAAGATTACACAAGAGAAAAGTGTATCATTTTCAATTTTTCAATATTGTACTTTCTTAATTTTGTAAAAAATAAAAAGGTACGAAAAATATCTTAATTTAGATATGGTTTCATGTATTTACGATTTCCAATTTAGATTTGTATCAATAGTAACACCTACATATTCGATATTTTCAACTTTAGCAAGTTCATTGCACAGTGAACAAGTTACTTGATTGTAATTTGTATTGTGGATTTTAATTTTAAGGTTATCGTGAGGTTTGTTTTAATTTTTTTTTTAAGTTTTGCTGTAGAAATGAGTTTGTTACATTTTAGCCATGTTGAAACTAGAACAATACATTTAGTTGCCTTAGAGAATGTTTCGATCTCACAATTTAAGGGAAGAAGCGTATGAAATAATAATTGTCCTGAGATTTCTAAATTACATAAATCAAATACACATATTAAAAATAAAATCGGGCCAAGTACAGTTCCCTGTAGTACTCAACGTTTTATCGTTGTTTCTGTAGGTAATAAATTTTACCAATTTTAGTATTTTGTGTTCTGTCTTTGAGATAGTGTTGATTATTTTAGTGTATATTTTTTTAAACCAAGTTGAGTTTATTTTTAATGAATAAATTAAGATTTAGTGTATCGAAGGCTTTTCCTAAATCTAAAAATATAGCTAGACATTTATATTTCTTCTTTATATATTTTTTTTAGTTCATACATTGGATTTTTAGTGCTGATATCTATTCGAAAACCAAATTGATTTTGTGGTAAAATTTTGCATTTTTCTAAATGTTCAATGACTATTTTTTACAAGAAACAAGAAAGATTGGTTTATAATTGTCTAGTTCATGCATTTTGTCAGATTTATAAATTGATATTATTGTAGAGATTTTAAATTTCTCTGGAAAATGTAATTCTCTAAAGCATATGTTAAAGATATGTTGCAAAGGAATTAAAATACGAAGTTTTATATTTTTTAAAGTATTACATGATTTAATTAAATTAAATTTATTTATTTCTATACCTACATACATACAGTGTCTACCAAATATTTACATTTGCATATAATACATAAATTTAGAACTGTTGTTAATATGGTGGTTTTTTTTATGCTGGGTGTGAGGTAAGTTTGAGTAGGTGACACTGTGGTGGGTAATGTTATATGTTTCGTGAACACCTCACTGGGAGAACCTGTGCTGAGGTGTTTACGTGGTTATGATTAAATGGTACATGTATTTATGTGTATTGGTTAAATTTTCTTATATAAATGTATTGGGATTTTATTTTTTTTTTAATGGTTATTGTACATTGTTATTTAAAGATAAGGAAAAAAAGATAGACCATCAGTTTCATTAGAATTGGATTATTTTAGGCTATCAATTTGTTTTTAAATTAAATTTTTTGTGACAGGTAAAAAATATTCTATGGATTTAATTAAATCGTTATTCGTATTGTTCTGTGTTTTTTTAGTACCATTTTTAGCATTTTCAATTTTTTCACTACAGTATTTGTTTTTACCATTTCTTATTAGCCTATTGAGTATTCTGTGAGTTAAAGATTTTTTTTCACAAAAGACTTTATTCTAACGTTATTCTTTTGGCAAGCTACTTGATATTTTAACATTTCTCTGAATAGTTTAATTGATCGAACAGTAATCGATGGCTTATTTTTTAATATTTTCTTTTAGTTACAAAAATTTTAACTTTCAATTTTCAGGATACTGTCTTAAAGAGTTTTATTTAAAAAACCTAATCTTACATAATAAAAAGACAATGCATTTAAATCTACGAAAGAAGTATCAAAATACATGTCATTAATATTTTTTTTAAATAATGCACTTAACATTAATTTCTTTATATTGCGTTACTTTTATTTAGTATTTAATTAATTATATTTTATGCAAATAATGTTTTAGGTTTTTTTATTTGTACTTCTTTTCTATTAAAAAGGTTTGCTTGTGGATGGAAAAGGAGTGTACATTTAATTAATGCTATTTAGTAGTCACATTATAATAATAGGGTACTGTATATTAGAAAAAAAAATATTTATATTAGCATTTATTTATTTATAAAAACATTGTCCACAATATGTACTATTTTTGATTTTAATAAATTAATAATAGTATGTAATAGAAAAATAACTAAAACATAATTTCAAAACTTTTCACAGATGAGAGGGAGCTTTAAGAAATGCTCTGAAAGAGTGCACTCATCCTAATGTGCATTTTTAATGAATTCCTTATTGTAAATCTTACTTCCACGTGTAAACTCAGTGCTGCAAGGTGGGCCACGTGTACCTGCCCACTTTCCCCGGAACTGTGCCGCCGACCACGTGCCGGCGTCTCCACCTCCTCATCTCCCATGCCCGGCCCTCTCCGCGCCATCTCATGGCTCCCCACCCGAGCTAACCTTTCGCCAGAGAAGAACTGCAGCAAGATGCATGTGATGTGTGACCGCCGACCCACTTAAGGTGACCCCCAACTCACTGGGAAACTAACGACGCTATGGTAAGTTCGACGAAAATTGTTATCAAATTGACAATCAATGGAACACTTAACTACACGTTCCTACAGGTCTTTAAATATTTTAGGCAGTCATTTGTCACACAATAATATGTATTATTGTTTGTATGCGTTCTTTTCATAAGATCAAAATTTTGAACGACACCGTTAGATCTAAAATAATCTTTTGTAAAATTTTCGTACATCGATTAATTCTTAATTCCGCACAAATTCCGAGAAACAACTTCCAATTTCCATTTTTTTTTCGATTACATTTTAAAAATTTTGGCGCTATGTTTGATGTAAGTATGATGTTCTGCTTCAATCTTAATACACACAAATTATTTAAATAACTCATACTAAAAATAAAATAACTTATTTTTTGCATGTTTATTGATCACCCCGACGTAAACAGTTATCTTGCACTGATTAAGTTGAAACGAAATACTATTCCAATAATTTGGGGTTTAAATTCCAATAATTTCGACCACCATAACACGGGCATGTGCCTCGCATGGCGGTCGAAAAATCCTCAATGCATGTAACAAACAATTCAATGAATAAAGAAACTTAAAAAACAAAAAAAAATCGTAGTAAGCGGAGTACGCTCCCCCTCACAAAACTCTCATTATTTTTTCTAATAATTATTTGAATATCTACCATCCAGAAGAAAACTCTAGCTATGTTACAATCTTCGTCTTCCTCCTTCTCAATGCCGTCCCAATATACCCCAACAATGATGTTCATTGACCGGTCGGTGGCCGAGTTGACATCGCGTTTGGGTCCCACTCAGGCGTAGTGTGTTCAATTCCTCGGCTGGCTAAGTCCTCCATCACAACTCAAGCAACATTTTCAGCTTACTGTGGTGGTAGTAGGAGATTTTCAAATATTGTCAGGTTATTCGTAACCCGGGAATTTTTGTCTATCTTTTTTGAAAAAAAAAATCTATGATATCCGGGATTTCAGGCTTTGACGGAGTCCTTTGCAGTTGTCGCTAAGCCGCTGAATCACATAATATGTATCCTTAAATATTAGCTCAATTTACCTGACAAATACGTCGACCGCAACGCAATAAATATAAAAATAATACACCAATACCTAATCTATTTCTACTGAAGTTTTGTACCTTTGAATCTCAAACGAATTGATCACTTCCTGTTGATAAAACAATCTATGAGTTATTGTACATTACAGATCACAAAAATATAATTTTTCATGACCGTAATCGATAAGTTGACCTTTTATTGAAACAAATAACAGCCTACAAAGGAAATGAGTTAGTTTTATTTATGAGTAAATCATAATGTATTCGTGTAATAACTAATAAAAGTGTCTTTAATGATTCATTCGTAATTTCATATGACATTAATAGTCTTATTTCAATGCACGTGTTTCAGACTGAATGAGTGGAACCGTGTTATTTTATGTGAATACCACAAGTCGTACTTCTCAGAACAAGTGGATGTAAGACACCACCGATATTGTCAAATCAAGGGAAGTGTATAAATGGGAAAGGGCTAAATAGGGTAAGCGAATGGTAGGAAAAATACTGCATTAAAATAAAGCTATCATTCATTAATGTTATCTTTTCATTTGCGACCTTTATACAAACTCTTGTACTCCCGGTTTATTATCCTTTCATAGCTGCTTGACCTCTGGATTTATTGAAATTGAGTTAGCTACCTGAGGGGTAATTCCGATTCTACGTAAGGATACAGAATAAATTCTCCTCGGACGTAAAATTAACGATTTTTCGCTATCATCCGAGAAAACTGGAATCACACTTAACGAAAAAGCCGTTAATTTTGGGAAATTGATTCCTTACGTTTAACCGAAATCGCCCCAAGATATCGAAAAAATCGTTAATTTTAAGGATAAGGACGATTCCCCATACTTATGTAAAACTGGAATCGTCCCTTTTCTAGTGGTTTGTTTAGTCCGTGCTCTTCTTCGGGTAGTTGAAATTATTTGAGGCCTCGGAAAGAAAAACAATATATTATATTATCAACTTACATGATCAAAAATAAGGTAACCGGTGATATACCGTGTTTAAGAAAAAACAACCAACTTTTTTGGTTATGCAGGCAGGTATAAGTAAATGAAACAATTTTCAACACTTTTTCTAGTGATACAAATTTATCTTTCATCATCATAAAATAGTCCAAACTCTTGTCTAAGCATAACGATGCCATTAAGTTTTAGAAATTTGTTCTAAAGATGAAAGTATTTTACCTTGACATACAGAAGCGCATTTCTCAATTCGAAATCTTCGACAGTGAAACGCTATTTTTCTCACGTGGATGAATCTACTACGGTTACTAAACCATTAAATAGTTGCAGTCAAATTTAGACGTAAAGTAACTCAACTAAATTTTAACTATTTATTTTTCGGAATAACTTTATTGAGTAAAACCTCAAATTGTAATATTTAAATATTGAAGACAATATTAGTGATTTCTAAACGAAAATCTGAAACAGAAAAATCAGAAAAGGAAACGGTCACATCTGGGACACGAACCCAGGACCCCTGTCTTTCCGGGACAGTGCTCTACCAACTGCGCTAATGGGACCCTATTCTCCTCGGTCACTTTTAACTGTATCATACTTCGAATAAGAACTATTATTAACTATTATTAATTCTATTCGTTTAGAAATCATTGAGTATTATTATACAAATTATACAAATTTACAAATTATACAAATTATTGAGTAAAACCTCAAATTGTAATATTTAAATATTCGTTTAGAAATCACTAATATTGTCTTCAATATTTAAATATTACAATTTGAGGTTTTACTCAATAAAGTTATTCCGAAAAATAAATATTCATTCTAGACTTGCAGAAAAGTCAACAGATGTCGCACATTAAATAAAAAAATAAGATAGGTTTATCTAAAAGACGCTGTCTGGATTGCATTTAGTTCGGGTTGAATCTTGCGATCATACATAAAGATAGTTGCCAATAAAAATGTGCGGTGAAAAAAATTAAGACAATGTTAGTAGTTCTTATTCGAAGTATGATACAGTTAAAAGTGACCGAGGAGAATAGGGTCCCATTAGCGCAGTTGGTAGAGCACTGTCCCGGAAAGACAGGGGTCCTGGGTTCGTGTCCCAGATGTGACCGTTTCCTTTTCTGATTTTTCTGTTTCAGATTTTCGTTTAGAAATCACTAATATTGTCTTCAATATTTAAATTTTAACTCGTTCGAAGTTCCTACTTTTAGGTTGACTTATTTTCTGAAATAAAATTTGCCAGTATTTTGGGTCTATAAGCAGCAACAAGTGTAGATTTATAAATAAAACTGTGTTCCCTGTTTCGTGTAGTGTTTCATAATTAATTTTCGGAAAAAATATAACTTAAGATATCACTTTGATTTACCATTAGTAAAGGAAATTTAAAAAAAACCTTTCCAAAAATATTGACTGAGCTTAGCGGAGTCCTGTTTTAACTCGACCGCTTTGCATTTCGTCCATCTATTAATTTATGTATACGTTCCGTGTCCGTATCCCAAGATGGTGGCCTTTTTAATGATCAAGTAAAGATTATTTTTTAAATATAAAATATTTGTATTTATTTAGACTTTATGGTTCGCATTTTTTCAATATTATGGTAGTTACGTACCTAACTGAAGAAAGTTTGAAAAAATTAATTGCTAAGTGACGTTACTTTTGATAAATTGTACAATTCCTTATTTGAAAAATATATATGTTACTTCAACAGAATTTTTTATTAATTAAGTACATACAATTTTAATATTATAATTAAGTAGGTAGGTATGTAAGTACCAACTTACAAATCTCATAACTTCAGAGGAAATTTTGATTTTGACTTAATAAATAAGAGAAAATAAGAATCATAATGTTTTGGATCCGAGGTTTACTGTTTTCGGAAATACTAAAATAATTGTTTAAGCTATCAAATAGTTTCGAAAGTATGTAGGTTTTTTAAATATAATATATTGCTTTAAACTCCCACAGTGAATATGTCTGAAAAATCTGCAATTTTTTTCCCACAACGATCTTATCGCTAGTGCCTACAAAAGAGCTGTCATTTTTTATTTGGTTGAGAGGATATTATTATTATATTATCACTAGCGACCCGTCAATACCCTAACACAGTTAGTTTGCCATTGTTGTTAAATGGTTAAAATATTTAATTAAAATATTTTTAACCTGCAGGTGAGACCATCTATCGATAAATTCAAATAGATAATAATTTAATTGGCGCCTCGATATTATTTAAATTATGTTGGAAAATTACATGGGCACAAAATTAAATAATAAAATAATAATATATGAATGGCGTTTGTGATGTATTTAAGTGTTATAATAATAATGATAGTAGTAATTCATTTTTAGAGGTTCGCCACAATAAAATTAATAGTTAAAAATTCTTTCATATCAACCTCGTCGTTCTTTTGTAAATGTGATAGGGGTGGTTTTTAGACCTTCCACTTGTTTTGTTTAGGTGATGTTCATTTTTATTTCAATTCTTGGTAGGTATTTAAAGAAGAGTTTTCCAGTCACTACAAATTTGTAGCTCTTTCAAAAAAGCTTCATAACATATACAAGACAAGATTACAAAATTTCCTTTCCATAGATAACGTGACTTCAAAACCTCCATGCGTATTTCAAGCTCAAGATTAAAAAACTTCCTTTCCATAGAAGCGTGACTTCAAAATCTCCTTGCGTATTTCAAGCCCAAGATTACAAAATTTCCTTTCCATAGATGGCGTGACTTCAAAACTTCCACGAGTATCACTCACGTGAATCAAGTTAATTGGCAACAGTGATAATTATTACTACAAAATTTTATTTAAATTAAATTAATTAGTGGTGTTTGAATACAAAAGAAGACCGGCAAGTATTAATTAGTGTGACCTGAATGAACTTTTAATGTTAATTATTAAACTTAATTAAAATATATTTCGTCAGTCCACTGAAATTAGTTGGTGGTGTTGAAAGATGATCAATTTAAATTAAATAATTTGAGAGTGAAAGAAAACCGTTATTATTCTAGTTTTTGACTAATTTTTTTTAATCTTCAACATAAAAACAAATAGTTCAACCAATTAATTTTATATTATCATTTCACAACAGTTAATGTCAAGGTTATTTGTTGAAAAAATTGAATAAAACAATAAAATATGGCTAGTTATATATTTTTTTTGTTTTATATCTGAAAATGTTTATACACTAAAACAATAATATTAGTAGTGTTAGTAATGTAATATAGATCCCTAAAATATTCGCGATCGCGATAACGCGAATTTATAAGTGAATTCCGTCATTTTAACAAGACAAATGCGAATTTTGGTATTTTTACGCGAATAACGCTAAAATCACAATTTTCAAACAAGTATATAATACGAAATTTAGAATTTTTCACAGGATATTATGGAATTTTAAAATAAAACGGTAATTATTGTAATATTTCTTCTTTAATGGTTTTGAAAAATAATAGTCTCAGCAATGACGGGATACAGCTAACTTTACTTCGTCAACGCCTCGTACTGTAATTATTTTTTAAATAAAAATAAAAAGTCACCACCAATTACCAACAAGGAAAAATAACATGGCTTTTGTTGCAAAATATCACGGCTACCGCTGCCGCTTTTTTTAACGAACGCGTTTTCACAAAAAAACGCTACTTTTGCCAAAAAATTGCACGAATCGTTCCAAAAATAACGTGAATTTCACAAAACACTTTTTCCTCCCTCCACCGTAACTGTACTGAGAGGGGGGGGGGAGTTTTTGAGAAATATTTATATTCACAAACATAGTTAACGGTACAGTTTCATTGACGAACACACCAAACGAAGTCGAGGACGTTCGTTGTATGCGTCGACTCACCTACTGCGTGGCGGGCCGGATCGGAAGACATCGGAAGGCATCGACCCATCGTCATGCACCGTAGAGGAATGTTCTGAGGTACTGATTACTATGTTTTCATTTCTGTATAAATATTTGGTGAGATTAGACAGGTTTTTAGTAAAGTAACATGAAAATAAGAAGGGTTAACCATCTACAGGGTGTTTCTATATTTTATTCATTTATACTGCCAAGAAAATTTTTTGTCATTTATCAAACTCTAACTAATTTGACCTAATTTGATAACAACACGTCATCGAGGAAACTTGTTCTTTTCTTAGTAAATATCATAACGGAATTAGACAGTATCTGTATGTCAATATCGATATAAGTATTTGTATGAACACGTGTGCAGCTATCCTCATAAAACATTAGATTTTAAATGATACTATGTTAGGAACTCTGTCAATTCATACGTTAAAGGCCCGCAGTCCCATTTTTAACATAAAAACGAATAATTACACCAGATTTGCAATACATCAACAGTATATTAATCAGTTAGATTTCGCCGTACAATGGACTGGTAAAAAAACTTATAACATAAATCTATAATACACAATCTTTTTGAAAATCACTAAAAAGTAAATGTTTTGTTATACAATTCTCGCATCTTATCGTAGGCAATTAAAGATTTAATATTTGCTGGCTACAATTGTATACTCAAGAAAAGTCGGCAATATAATACCAACAAAATATACAAATTTGATATCTGTCTTCGGTATAAATAACAAATAACTTGAACATGAGAATATCAACGTGAATTATTTCACTAGGCAAAAGTATTTCAATGTCATTACCGCTTGTCGTAATGCATCACCCAGGTGACTTCACCGCCATGATAATCTCTCTCCGTGAGAAGTCATTTCACTTTACTTCTTACTTCTTCTCCATTCCTCTGCCAGCCATGCCGACACTCAAACAAGTATGTATATTGCATAAGGCCTACAATATGTGGAACGAGCGAGACAAAAACTTATCTTTATTGCAGTACAATACACTGAAACATAAAAAGGTTAATTTTCTATTAAAGAAAACGGTTTTCATTGCTTTCGATTAATTTTCTTGTTTTTCTTGGTGGCCAAAAACCTATTTTATATATATATTATTTTAAAAGACATGATTATATCAAAGAAATGAGTATCTTCTCAAGTTCTAGAGCAAGCAACTCATGAAAGAAAGAGATTGATAAATCAAGATAAAGCGACTTTTTCGTAATATTGCGTTCGAATTTATTCAAATATTAAAAGCGGTAGTGCCACTGATTTGATAAAAAGGGATTTTTCATTTTAACTGACTAAAGTCAGAGACGATTTTTATGATTGGACACTTTTATTATAACCCACGATTTTTTTTAATTTCTATAGATCGTCGAAGAAATCACGCAAGCTATACAAAGGAAAATTGAGCCTACGAGGTTAAAAAGAGACGAGGGAAGTTTATCGGGAGCAATTTGTTTGCATAATCACTAAAACAGAGAGAGAGAGAAACAGTTAGGAAAAATGAGCGTTAAAGAGAAACTTCTTAAGAGAAACAAGCGATCTTCACAATATATAACTTTCGAGTTTTTTGTTATTATTCTACAGGATTTTGTTGTTAGAATCTTTTTTTGACACCGTGTATGCCTTGAGAATTAAAAAATGTTGCATTTTTATAAGCTCTCGTTTTTCCTTCAATAGGGGTAATTCATAAAGTTTCGTGAAAAAAATCAGTATTGTAATAAACAGACATTTTTGTTAGGTGTCTTTAATACTTTTCATTGCTTTCTCCGACCCATTCGTGATGTTGGCAACGAAAGAGAAGGAGAGTGGAGAGAGGCGAGGAAATTGAAAGGAGTGGCAGGCGGGTGCGAGGGAGACGGACCGTGTTGTTGTTGTGTTGACGGTAACATGCTGCGCTGGTAATAGCGATGGTGCGGAAGATGTAACGCCGACGTAACCGCGATGTAACCGGCAACGGCGGCGTGCTCCACTTTCCTCGGACTTGCGACCTTTTGAACGGAGAAAGGCAGGAGTTGCAAACATGAGCAAAAATATTTTTGTGATTATAACTGGTCAAGCTGCCTTAGTATTTCTGACAGAAGAAAGCAAAGCGGAAGAAGAATATTTGGAAGTAGGTATCTGGTTACGAAGTTAGTTTTAACCATTTTTATTGTTTAGGTACGACATGTTTTGTGAGCAAGGCTCACCTCATCAGGGTTTAATTAAAACTAAATTACAAATAAAGACTTAAAGATTTAGTGGGAGAAGAAATGGTGGGGAAAGAGGTAGAGAGGAGGGGGGAGAAATGATCTGTTAATTATTATTTAGGTTATTAATTACCTATTTTTATTTACTTATTTTATTTTTTCTTATAATTTATTATTCATACGTGTCTGATAAGCCAGCACAGGTACCTTGTACATTAGTTAACAGAAGAATATTATTGTTGCCAACTTACTATAAACGTACTGCCTAATGCTTCTTTTGTTTTTATTAAAATTAAAAATTTAGTTTATTTTTGTCTACCAGTTTCGACACAACCGTTTCATTAACTTCTTCTTTTTTGGATTTACATTTAATGTTATTATTATATTAAGTTTACATATATGTATTATTTTAAATGGTGTAATATTAAGCTGCACATCTTGATACAGGAATGCCCTAGTGAGATGTGCAGAGTGTGTTTGCTATGTGAAAAACTGTTTTTTAATAAATAAAAAAATTATTATTCATATAATGTCTTCGCCTGACACGAGATGATGTTTAAATAGATTCTTAAAATCCACATTACAACACGTTGAATAACAGCGCCTATTGTGTGGACATAATATTATGAAGGAAAAACTTTTCATGTTCACTCTGACCACATGACACCATATATTAGCGATTAAGCTTCTCTTTACGTGGCTTCATCGATCCAATCTTTTGCCACCTTTTTTAGCGAGCTTAATCGGATACAGTCAAAACAGATATGTCAAAAATATCTATCAAATACATTAGCGTTTTTGTGGGTGCATACGACGCAACGAGAGACTTATGAAAAAATAATGCGGCTGATATAAATTAACTGTGAACAAAAAAGGCAAAATAATATATATAATTATTTTGAGAAGTTTCTGGTTAAATTGTAAAGGTCCCAATACGTTGCCGATCGCTCTGACTTCCTACTCGGCGAGTAAAAAGAAAGTGGCACGAACGCTTATATTTAGTTATTTCATAATGGATCATTTCTTCCGATAGCATTCACCTTGGTAATGAAATTATTAGAGGTCACGTGAACCCAAATACAAAACCCGAGCATTGTTTATATTTTTCTGCATCAGAAATTATTCACATGCCCATTGTTTGAAGAAAGAAAATTATGAACGTATTCGGTAATTTCAGCGTAATACTGATTTTAATCGGATGATTACTAATTATGGTGTAATATGAATTAATTATACAGAATATGCAGTTTTTAACCCTCTAGGTTATTCTTTAAAAAATACCCAGTGATAAAGATTTTCATAAATCATAGGAGCGCAGACCCGTGAAAAATCCCGGGATAATAGGGAGTTCTCTACAAATCGGTTCTAATTTTGAAAATGGTAATTAGAATTTTTTTCTGTAAAATCTATTGCAATGTAAGTAGGTGCTTCATAATTTGTCTGAACTCTTCAAGGAATCAGTTCCAATTCTAAAATTTGCTTTGAATCCATTGATCCAGATTTCACAGACAACCGAAATTAGTATGTTTGAGTATAGAGAATGCTTCTTAGAGAGAAATTTAGTCAACGCAAACACTACCAGTTCAGTGTTAAATAACCAATAGATAGCACTATTTTTGAAACAGTTATTTCGGAAGGAAAAAATAAAATCTTGTAAGAGTGTCTCTTTATTGCTAAAATAAGAACTGTTCATGAAAATTCAGTGGTTGCAGAAAGAATAAAATAAATAAAAATAATTTTACGTAATTGTAAAAAGCATTCACTTTGTGGCTCATCATAATTTATAATAAAAACACATAAATTTGTTTTTGACCACGATAGTTTTATTTTCACTCTACCGGTTTCGGAAGATCCCTTCCTAAATATTCTCCTGACGAAGGAAGGGATCTTCCGAAACCGGTAGAGTGAAAATAAAACTATCGTGGTCAAAAACAAATTTATGTGTTTTTATTATAAAAGTAATTTTATTAAAAATATATTATTCAAAATCTTCATCATGTTGGTATTGTTGATAGGTGTGGTTTGTCAACTTCCTCGTCTATCTTAAAATTTATTCTTTAAAATCAGTCAGCAAGTTCAGGAAATTTTTTTGCCTTTTTAATAACTTGTATCATACCATACTTTTTATTTTTATCAAAATTTCAGATGACAAAGAATAAGGACCGAATCTTCATTCAAGACAAACGTTCTGTTTTCACAAAATCGCACAATTACAATTACCCTTTTTCTTTTTGGAGAACCCATTTAGTACTAGTGTCAAAAAGGAGTGGAAGGGAAAAATGTGATCAAAGGTTGTTATTATTTAACCATAATGTGTATTAAAAATAAAATAAAATAAATCAAATTCGAATAGTTAGCTCTAAAAACACCTTTGTTCTAAGTAAAGCGTATACAAATTTCTGATGCCCCATTCTTATACAAAATCGTAAACAGTCTTGTTGATTTATCATATCTGCTAGAAAAGATTGCATTTCGTTGTCTTGAACACAACACCAGATCGAACTACTTATTTAAAACACCACACTGTAAAGCCAAATATGCGCAAAACTCTTTAATAGGTCGTATCTGTAAAACTCACAATGTCTCTAGAGATGTAGACATTTTCAAGTGTAAGTTGAAAACATATAAAATGCAACTTACTAAACTGATCACTTAATTTATTATTTTGTGAAATCATCTTAGTTTATTTTATTGTTTTTTATTATAATCATGCGAAAACTGTATTACTACAAACTGTCTTCAATTGTTTTTATAACATTTTGTAATTCCTTATAATGTTTATTCTTTATATTTCTTGGTCATTTATAAATATATTGTACAGGTGCAAATATTGAATCAACGACTAGAATTAATGGAAAATTATTGGTCTAATATTGTAAATAATTGCTGTTTATGCTAAATATATAAATGACTGTTTCCTAAATAAAAAAAAATTAAAAAAAAAAAAACAAAAAAAGATTTTGGGTAAGCAAAAAGTGTGTTTAGTTTCCTAAATGAAGTCACAGAGCACATTTATCTTGTCCAAACAAAGTGTCATAATAAGTAATAACACACGTAAGACATGGTTAACTGTTTAATTGTTTGTTAAGATAATATTCCGTGTTTGCATATTGATTTAACGAGCTTACTTTCGATATCACAAGGCGGACGGCCACACCCGGGTCGATAAAAATAATTTTAACTGTGTCGGTTGTGACCGTGAAATGTTTCACAGGTGCTACATGTTGTGTGGGGATATCATTACTGTGCTTTTATTCATTATTTTTTATTCCATTCAATTTTTTCATCATATAATATTTTTTCTTACTAGAGCAATCCCGATGAGTTACAAAACTGTTTTAGGATGGGATGAACTTACAATACATACATGTGAGTTAATAGGTACATTTAGACAGGATTGTTTTATTTAATAAAAAATCATTGGAACTACAAACTCACTATCGGTCATGACAATTATTACATAATCTGAAAAAAAAAAACTTAATTTTTAATGTAAGTTACTTAAGCAAGCAACTTCTGTCACCGAATGAAAATACCCAATCACATTGCTGTGCTCCTGATATTTTGTTCTTCTCGGCAGGTTTACTTTTCGAGGTTTATTATAATTTTGTAAATGTTTTATGAATAATTGTGACATTAGCTCCACTGCGGAAATTAACACAAATTACCCTATGACATTACTGTATTCCTGGTATTAATTGTTATCGGCAGGTTCTATTTTGACTTTAATTATTTTTTTATAAAGTTAAAGTTCCAATTTTGAAAATGGCAATAGTTAAATATGTATCCGCTTGACTAAATTTTCCAAACAAACAGTCCAATTTTGAAAATGATGATGAAACTTATTCCAGAGTTATTTCTTATGATTTATTACAACTACTATATATATTTTTTTGTTTTACAACATGCTATTTTTCTACTTTTAATATTGTATATTTGATTTTGTATTTATTTAATTACTTTTTGTTTTCCAACATGCTAATTATATACATCTTAACATTGTAATTCAAAGCATTATGACTACCATGGGCATGAGCCTAGTTTAGTGGTTGTAAAGAACATAAAAAATTGTAATCATTTAAATTTTATGAATAAATAAACATTTAAAAAAAGTCCATTGAAGCGGAGCTACACACAGACCCACAACCGAAATTAGTATTTTTAATTGAATTTATTTGATAAAAGAGAGTTCTCTATAGAGACCTGAGACCATTCCCGATGTACGACAGTGATTCATGAGAACGATGAGATCAGAAAAGGATGAAGGCTGATGTGAACGTAATTTTCATGTGAACACTGCATAGTCCAAACTGTTCCCAACCGTCTGGAGCCAATGAGACTATGGCATCCGCAATTAAGATGTTGTAAGGCTGAAGGTAGAGGCGAGGGGGTAGAGATAGGGTAAGAAAATTCAGAGTGATTTTTTTTTTTTTTTTTATAGTGAATACCTCACAAGAGTCCCAACTGCTCCCGTCTGGAGCCAGTGAGACTATGGCATCCCCAATTGGGGGATGTTGTGAGGCTGAAGGTAAGTGGGGAAGGGAAAGAGGAAGGTGGGGAAGTACCTGGCTATTCCAGATCTGGTTACCAAACACGGCTAAACCCATTTCAAGCAACGTTACAAATCTGAATGGTGGTCTTACACCAGGGCGATACCAAGAGTATCTTCCACTCTGGAATGTGCTGCAAAGATTCTATATATTATTTTAAATAAATGAATAGTGAAATAACACTAATTCATCAAATAAAATTTACTTGCGCACACCGAGATTCGAACCCGCGACACACGGATTGCTAGTCGAGAGCCTTACCCCTCAATCACGGAAACCGGAATGAAAAAGACTAGGATATATTTATATGGCTCGGAAAACCTGGAAGAAGTTGTTGGGAAGTTCCAGATAGATATGGCATGGATTTATAACGTTTTCTCAATGTAGATATTGAAGGACAATACTTTCTTTAAATTTTATAATATGCCAATGTATTACTACTATACATTAATCAATTAAGGCGATGCCATACGTAGTAATGCAAAATCATGTGTTTTTGGTTTGAAAATTTGGTCGCCTAGAAATGTTTCAGATGCTTTAATTAAATACTGCGAGTAGAATACATCTTGGCCTTTGAAATAATCGAGTATTTTCTAGATAAGTTTTTTTATAAGCCCAGAAAAAAATAATGTAAAGGCCTATGAAAACTGCTTTAAAGTTCAAAATCTCCTACTTACTAACCCATTTTCGGTTATGATTTTATTGTATAATGTGGAAAATTAAGTTATTTATAAAATGATCGGAAAAAAATTAAATATTTATGCCTGAACATCCACAAAATAAAATAAAAGGCACTTTTTGGCAATGTTTTTTTCTTGCATAAATCAAAACAGGCCGATGGTGTTAAGCGGGAATTTAAACCTTATCGCCATCTACGTAAGGGTTGTTATTGATAGCGGCTCAATTTAAAATATTACACGATGTAGTGCATCTCCTTAATTATTAAACTTATTAGCTACAGTTATGTGTACATGGAGAAAAAATGAGTATGGCTGATTTATTAAAATTCAGGTAAAAAAAAATTCCTAATAAAATATTAGTTCATTCAAAATATGAAAAAACACGTGTTCATGCAGCTGCGCTTTTCCTGATAACATAATGACGAAATGCGACAATATTAGAAATTTTGACATCCTCACAACACATTCGTGTTTTACTGATAGTTTGTTAGGAAATCTGTTAATTCATTCGATAAAGGCCTGTAGTTCCGTTTTTAACAGGAATACGAATAATTTTAACCAGATTTTTAATAAATTGGCAATATTTTATATCAGTAAGCTTTCTCCGTGTGGGTGAAATATAGCCATGTAAAGTAGGAAAGTGTAACAATGACATTTAATCATATAATACGTTTTTTCGTGATTTCATGCAATTAAACCATTTAATATGTTTCTTCACGATTCTATACAATTAAACCAAGTAATTCGCTCCTTCATGATTCTATGCCATTAAACGATGTAATACGTTCCTTCATGATTCTATACAATTAAACCATGCACCACGTTACTTCGTGATTCTATAAAATTATACCATGTAATACGTTCCTTCATGATTCTATGCAATTAAACCATGTAATACGTTCCATCATGATTCCATGCAATGAAGTAAATAACATGAAACAGTACAGAACATTCAGCAAAATACTGGACGCCAGACGTCGTAATTTCTATACAATTAAACCATGTAATACGTTCCTTCGTGGTTCTATATAATTTAACCATGTAATACGTTTCTTCGTGATTCTATACATTTAAACCATGTAATTCGCTCCTTAATGATTTTGTACAATTAAACCATTTAATTCGCTCCTTCATGATTCTATGCAATAAAACCATGTTTTACGTTTCTTCATGATTCTATACAATTAAACCATGTAATTGCTCTTTATGGTTCTATGCAATTAAATCATGCAATACGTTCCTTCATGATTTTATACAATTAAACCATGTACCACGTTTCTTCGTGATTCTATAAAATTAAACCATGTAATAATTTCCTTCATGATTCTACGCAATTAAACAATGTAATACGTTCCATCATGATTCTATGCAATCAAGTAAATAACATGAAACAGTACAGGACATTCAGCAAAATGGTTCAGAATTTTTTCTGTCAAAATTCATCAAAATACTGGTCGCCAGACGTCGTAACTTCTCGTTCTTTGTATGATCGTTGAAAAGTGAAACGGGTCATATATCTTCAGTTATTCAAAAGCGTTCGTCCTTGCAACACTTTTAACTTTATGTTATGAAATATTGCGGTAGGCAGAGAAACAATGCGGGCGCAACAAAGCGCTAAACGAACTGTAAAGGAGAAAGTGGTGACGACCAAGGACTCACCGGGATATACATAATATGGTGATGGTATAACTGTAATAGAGTCAGAGGTGTTTATGAAAGTATAATAACAGTTAAAAATATATCGGTAATCTTGCAACGAAGTTAATTTCATACTCACCTATATTTTTAAATATTTTGTAATTTTTTTATGTGAGTATTGCACGTGAATCCCAACTGTTCCCAATCGTTTAGAGCTATTGAGACTATGAAATTCTAAATTGGGAAATGTTGTAAGGCTGAATGTAGTGTGGACAGAAAGATATGGGGGAGAGAATGGTGAGTAACTTATTTATTTCTGATCACAAAACACGACAAAAGCCAGTCCAAGCAACGTTTCGAATGGTCGTCTTTCTCCAGGGCAATACTGAAAGTGTCTCCCACTCTGGAACCTACCACACATTATATACTATTTATGTTTTATTCGCAATTAATTTATTGTAAAATAACACAAATTAATCAAATAAAATTTACTTGGGCAAACCGTGATTTGAACCCACTATTCGTAGCCAAGGGTCGTAATCACGTCAATCACAGAGGGCGTCATTAACAGGATAATATTTGGGGTAAGAAAAAAATTCGAATAACTAAAAGAATGCAGATTATTTGTGGCATATGAATGTTTATCTTTCTTTAAGTTAAATCTCAATTTATCAATTCAAAATGCATTTTGGATCGTTCGTTGAAAAGAAAACTTGCTTGATTGCAGCTGTACGGAGAATAAAATCCTATATGTTTTAATTTTTTTATTCTGATAACCTACTGCACATAGAAACACGAAATTCTTATCCCAAATTAAAGTTGCAAAACGATTATAAAAGATGTTCTGTTGTTAAAGTTGTTAGCAATTTTACCAAATTAATTATAATGAATGTTTGATTGTTTCGTCCTCCATGGTTCTTTCGTCTTTGAATCCTAAGCCAGGAGCGGCAGACCGTAAAAGAAGGATGATATGCAAATGTTTCCACAAACACAAGTTTTCTAGAGTAATTGTTTTATTACTATACGATGGAGGGCGTGCCGAGTCAAAGGATAATACAACCGACTGAAAAAGGAGTACCACGAAAGACCATAACTCAACTGAAAAACATGGTTTTGTTTATTGCCTATCTGAGCTGCATCCGTAGCGTAGCTAAGCCCTGTGCAAATAACACTAAAAAAATCACAGATCGAGACAAAATATACACCTTTATGAGTATTGATGTTTTTTTTTAAGGCGATGCACTACGTCGTGTAGTATTTTAAATAGAGCCGCTATCAATAACAACCATTGCGTAGATGGCGATAAGGTTTAAATTCCCGCTTAACACCAACCGCCTGTTTTGATTTATGCAAGAAAAAAACATGGCCAAAAAGTGCCTTTTATTTTATTTTGTGGATGTTCAGGCATAAATATTTAATTTTTTTTGGATCATTTTATAAATAACTTAATTTTCCACATTGTACAATAAAATCATAACCGAAAATGGGTTCGTAAGTAGGAGATTTTGAACTTTAAAGCAGTTTTCATAGGCCTTATATATTATTTTTTTCTGGGCTTATAAAAAGATTTATCTAAAAAATACTCGATTATTTCAAAGGCCAAGATGTATTCTACTCGCAGTATTTAATTAAAGCATCTAAAACATTTCTAGGCAACCAAATTTTCAAACCAAAAACACATGATTTTGCATTACTATGTATGGCATCGCCTTAAGATGGGTAGTTATGTTATTTTAGCACATCTTCAATGAATGAAAGATTCGCTTTGTGCCTATTACTCAAATGCGATGGTGCCATTCAGGATCGAAAGGTTGCTTGAAATGAATTGTAAACAGATGTGAGCAGCTAGGATCTTCCAATTCTTCCATTTCGCCTCTCCTATATCCTTCGTCCCCGCTACATCTCTCTAATAGAGATGTCATAGTGATACTTCGCAGTTGGTTCTACTTGAACGGTATCAATAAAACAAAAGCTTTTCTGAGACCCCCATTGACCATAGATACATATAGTGAGTAATTGCTAAGAAGAATTTACTAACAATACATATTTTATTTAAGTGCGCTTTATATTTGTAAATATTTTCTTTCACATTTTCAAATAATCTTCACCTCATTTAAGTGGAATACTCTCTTTATCACGATTATTTGCATTTAAAAAATGTCTCTTTCTCTTATGAGATTGTACACATTCTGTTTCTAACGCCTGTGAAATTAAAAAAAAAATGACAAAAATCAAGGTTTTTCCTTATCATCGATCGAGATATCAGCTTTTAACACACCTTGCTTAACCTTTTATGATAGATTTCCAGTTACCAAAATATGTAAAGATACCTACCTAACTACCAAATAAAACTAATTTTATTACTCACCTATAGAAATTACATTCAATAATAATAAAAAGTGTGTGTTTTTTATGACGGAGAACTGTCGGGTCAGTAAAACTAGCGCCCGGAAACTTTCTCCCCATAAAGCTACATAAGCCTTTTCAAGTCGCCGAATATCATGTCTTTTCCCATCCGGTACCTCTTGGACCATGCTTGACCTTCAGCCCTTTTATTATATTACTATATCTATGCATATTCCACCATTAGAACGTCTCATTTGTCTTGCCCTCCGTTTAAAAACGAACAAATAAGTATATTCTATTCCTTGATCAATTTTAATTGGTAGTAATTTAATCCTAGCGCAGTTTTATTTAAAAAATGCTTTTATGGGAAGGTTTTACGAAGTTAGGTTCTAAACGATTTTGCAGATCTCTATTAAGAACATACATTTTTAAATGTGTACATAGTTATAAAAGAGTATCAATCTCAATTTAAATTCAATTAATAATTTTATTTGGTTTCACGCCACAAGGACAATAAGAACAGAATATACCTACGTAGTGAGCGATCGAATATTATAATAAATTTGTTTAAATTTAAATTGCTCACCTGTGTAATTAACATACATTTCGGATGTTGGTGCGTGGGTAAGTAAGTAATGTGAAATATTCCTATGTAATGCGTAACATTATTGTGTTTTTTAAAGACAAATATTCCCGGGTTACGAATAACCTGACAATATTTGAAAATCTCCTACTACCACCACAGTAAGCGGAAAATTTTGTTTGTGTTGTGATGAACACACGAGGCTTGGGTTAAACCTAAATGCGATGCCAACTCAGCCACTGACCAGTCAATTCAAGTCTAAAGAACTTTTAATTTTCCAAATTGGAACTACATACTTATAAATCAGATAAGCGATGAAGTAGGTACCGACATTATTTAAAAATAATGAATAATTGTTTAATCGAACTGAGTATTTATTTTGTTTAAATGTTTAACAGATGCGTAAATGAATGAATATAGTGAAGATAATGCCCATGATTTCACTGAACTAAATGCAGTGGACATACTTTAGCGGCCCGTTCATACACATACTGGACTGAAATTTCTAATACTAACCAATAATATTAACCATGTATTCTGTTACACTTACATATATAAATTGTCAATTTGCCTTGTCCCGATAGAGCGTTAACGAATAATAAATAAAATAAATAAATATATTATTTGAATGGTTATCCTTTTCATAAGCGGTGCTATATTTTTTGTTTGATTAGTATGAATATAATGTGTCTTGTATTTTTACTAACATTTGATTAGTATATTCCTTCTTTTGTAAGGCAATGAATTAGAATTAAAAATCAAGATATTCACTTTATTCAAAAGATTATAACTCCAAACCAAACATAATAAGTAAAATTAAATATTAAACACGTTTTTCAAGAATTATCCAAAAATACGTACCTACACTCACATAGATTATGTGTGTTTTCATGTTTCAATATGTCTATGAAAAAAAAAATTAACTTTCTACTACAACACATAAATACCTGTCACACTTAATCACAATTATAATTCCAAACCAAACATAGCCAAAATATGATAAGTAAAATTAAATATTATACACGTTCTTCGAGAATTATCCAAAAATACATACACGCACACATAAATGTGTGTTTTCATGTTTCAATATATGTCTGTGAAAAAATAAAATAAATAAATAACTTTCTACTACAACACATAAATACCTGTCACACTTAATCACAAACACGTTAACACCTCAGCACAGGTTCTCCTAGTGAGGTGTTCACGTAATATACAATATCACCCACACACAGTTTTACCTATATCAACCTATTTTTTTACAATTTTTCTGTACTTTTTCTCTGTACTACAATATAAACCACTGTAATCATTTGTAACATGTGTATTTAAGATTAGACATAAAATAAATTGAATGACAGTGAAAAAATTATATTTACCTAACTGAAAATCAAAATAAAATATTTTATATCACCTATGTAAATTTTAATATTTTTATGTTTAGAGAAGATTTATTTAAACAATTTGTCATGTAAATATTAAAAACATGTAGGTACTTTGTTGTTTCAAAGGTCACATGCTTGCTAAACTTTTGTTTTACTCGCAACTAGCGACATCTGTATTCCGCCGTTACAAAATGCGGCACATTTCAAACAACAAAAACAATTCAACAAACAGCGATAAGATTCCCAATTATCGGAAAGGCAAAACAAACCCTTTGTCGGTTAACAGCTCGTTTTTATTAGCGACCTTCAAAAAAAGAGTTTTACTATTACAAGATTTCAAAAAGGATTTTTTATTGCAGTCATAAGATTAAATAAATATATTTACTATCCAAACTGATCGGGGTTGCTTGAAGTTAGACCAATAAAATAATTTAACAATTTATTGCGGGTCCGAAACAATCGAGGGAACGATTTTTTTAAGCAAAACCGAAAGAAAGTGAGTTAGTCCCTTTTTGAATAAAGCTCTTATCATTGACTACCTACAACCTTCATAAGTTTCTCATGTTTATTCTGTCTACAGTAGGCAGTAGGCAATAGGCACGATGGGTTTTTTAAATGTTTTTTTACAAACTTCCGTCGGATGTTACATTCTTGTGCAAAAAACATTGGTTTTGTGTTTTTAAAGCGGATAGTAAGATAAATACCCGCAATATAATTTCACCACAATCGGTTCGCAACATTTATTTGATACTTTTGTGATGAATGGTTCCATAGAATGGACGTGGGAGAACATCATGGGAAAATGCTGAACGATTTTTAAAGATATTTTTTGTATTGAATAATTACATTCAATGTATGTTTATACTTTATGGGTACATTATTTTTATTATATAATAGAAACGTTAAATATGTTGGTAGGTATCTACCTAATTTTGAATATGCATAACCGACTTCTGTTAACAAAACTAAAAAAAACTGCTCGTACCGAAAATCCTTGGAAACCAAGGAAACTGTCAAAAGAATAATTATTTTGCATTTACTTTCCCGATAGAGTCAGAGTGTCCTTGAAGCGTTTATTTATATTTATCGCTACACACAAGAAAACCTCAATTGCCTGGCGACATAGATACAAAAGTAACCAATTTAAGTACTAAGGTACCTACTTAAAATCGACTGATAAATCAAGCACCTTTATAAGCTTCAAGTCTTTTTATTCTGTAACCCGATCTTGGCACACGTTCCTAGCCTCAATCACATTCACACATCGTCTCATACATTATCTTCTGTTATTCTGACTGTTTACATGGCCCGACTCTACCATGTGTTTAACTTGATGACTTGTAATCTATCTAGGAAGGTATTCATTACGAAGAAATGACCTACCAATATATGCATGTTTTTATTTTGATTACACAACAATTTATACGAAAGCATTAAAACTTTAAACAAACAGAAAGTCCTCGAGACCCTTGCAGGTAGCGTTCACACTGTGGGCAGGGGTAGGGGGTAGTTGGTCGGTTACCTGCCGAAGGAAGTGGTCCATTGTACGGACACAAAAGAGGTTAGGCCTACCCCTCCCCGGTCTATCCACTCTGCTCTACTCTGGGTCAGTCCAACAAAACAATCGCGCCCCAAACAGATGTTACCTGCCCACTTCATTTTCGTTTTTTAGTAGTTACTGTTTTTTTATTCGTGGGAGAAGGTTGCGGTGATAGTCGTGGAAACAAATAATAGAGAATAAACGATTAGGAGCCGCTTACTGTTTTTATACAAACGAGCTTTTAGTTATGTCTGTAAACACATCATAAATTGAACAAGGCTTTTACCATTTTTTGCTAAACTTCGATTAGTAGTTCGATGATAGGCAATTATATTTCATGTCTACTTTAATTTATAATATTACATAAGTACAGTGAATAAAGGTTAAGTATGATTTTTTAAGCTTTTCAGGGCAGACAAAATAAGGTAAGTTGGTACTCTCCATATTCTTAAAACTGAACATGTAATCAATATATAATAAAAGAGGAAATAAGAGATAAAGAAGATAACTATATTGCCTACACACTCTATAACTCTCTTCCAGATATGTATAAAAACAGCCGGCATTATCCAAAGATTCAAAGTAATTTACTGATTTTTTTAATTTTTCAATTTTATTTTCTAATCTTCTACAAAGATAATGTATGTATGTGAATAAAATTTGAGTATACTCACGAACTGGCGATGCTTATGTGGGATTTTTTTGGTTAATCTGCTAAATGTATTATTCTTTACTTTTTAACTGTTAATATAAAAAAATGTATTTCCTTTATTATACCAATGTATGTACCAGAAAAATTATCAATAAAAAAAAGGCCTTAAAAGAATATTTTTAAAAACAAATATAAACGAAAATACGTAATTCTTGTCGTGTTTTACTTTTTTGTTTCTTTCTCTCCTTTTCTATCCCCTGTATTTGTAATCGAGTATAATCTATTTTTACCAATATATTAGTGATTAAGTACCTTCTTCTAAATTCCTACCTTGGCTCTGTGCTTATGTGTATATCACTGTCTGTTTCTTATTTTGTTTTTTCTTGTATGTTCTACTTAATCTCCCCTTTTCTATTTGTGTACTGTTTTATACGTGAAACTTATAATTTTAATATCAACATACCAATGAAAAATTGTACCTATTAACTCCCACTTATGTATTGTAGGTTCCTTTTGTCCCACAATGAGTTTTGTAACTCATAGAAATAAAAATAAAATATATATATATTTTATTAAAAAACCTCAACAAAACATGAAACAGAAGAAGACACAGAAAATAGAAAAAAACGGCCACAAGTCACACGTAGGAATCGAACCTAGGATTTAAATAATTTAATCTATAATTCACGACTTAGTTATATAGTTATGTGTCTACAACAATGACATGACATAATGCTTTAGCTTTGTTCCAACATTATAATTGAAATCGAAAACGATTCCGTCAATCAAAAATACCGCCATCTTATGTCAAATCACTTCCTGCATCTCACATCTTGTGAAGCAGCAATACAAACGCCATGACAGTGAAACGCCTTCCTGTATCGTCAACACTCCAGGGGTCGCCAATTTTTTTTTGTAATGGACTGCCATTCCAATCAGTGCCTAAATTGTTTGTAATAGATTTATTTTATTTACTTGGTTTTGTCATGGAGGCTAAATAACTTTTAGTAAATTCAGGAACAACATTTTCTTTTAACTTCCTTTGAAAGTTACAACCATCAAATTAGTATATAATTTAAGAAGAAGATAATGCTAATAAATCTAAGCGAAACATGAAACAGAACAAGATGCAGAAAAGTAAAAAGATAACGGTCATAACTAGAAATTAAACTCAGATTTCCAATGGACGAGTGGATTAACTGTTCCGTTATCATATCTTATCGTTATCGTTATTTATATCTTAATAATAGATTCTGGGTTCAAATCCTAGTTGTGGCCGTTATCTTTTTGTCTTGTTCTGTTTCATCATTCGCTTACATTTATTAGTATTATTAACTTATGTTAATAAATTGTTTAGTATCAGATTTCTCCATTGTTTAGTATTATATATTCCTTCTATGATTTCCACCTGTTTAAATAAAGTATTAAATGTTTAATTACATCTTGATTACAAACAGTTTAAGTACAACAGTTTAAGTTTTATTTTAATTACGCAAACGCCATTATAGAAGAAATTATAAATAATAACAGCACAAAAAAAAAGAATTTCTAAATAAAAACCACCTCTATATTTTATTAGGAAGGTAAAAACTACCTATTTAGTTTAGGTCATTAAAGAAAACTGCACGCCAAATCTAATATGTCTGTTTAAAATGTAACCTAAATAATACAATTAAATATTTTCCATCTTACTAAATAGATTCTTACCAGCCCGTATAACGTTGGTGTCATGAAACCGGCTTTGAGCCTGGTTTAAGACCGTTTTCACCAAACAAACGCCATTGTAATAAGTCAAGTTTTTTACTGTGCTAACGTTACGAGCCGCGTAATATTTACACAACGTTCTTAAGGCCTCTAACTTCTGAGTCAAACTTTTTTCGAAATTCCAACGTTTTAAGGTAGATTTTAGGAAAAAAAGTTGAATAATTTGAATACGAAAATAAACATTGGGATTTCGAAAAAAGTCTTATGTCTTTTTTACCTCTAAAATTCTACACTTTCCCCCGGGCACTTTGCATAAATATTTCATAATATTATAATTTTACAACATTTATTTTATTTTAGTTATTTATTCATTTAAGTTTACAAATTACTAGCCACAACTTACCTATGTACTATTACATCTCCATAATGTGGTTCTTACAATCTATTTTAAATTCATTAATTTTTTGCAGTTTTTATGGTTTTCGGCAGCGCATTATATTTCAACCCTTATATAATAAACTGTTTTGCGTAGTGACTTTTTTGGTACTATAATTTCATTGCAAGTCCTTACGTTACGACAATTTAAATATCCATGTTGCACATTATTTTGGTAACTTGTTGTTTATTGATTCATGTTTAATATCATTGCGTTAAATGTCAACATTTGTTTTCCATAGCCGTTCTCTACCCCTGCCCAGTGGGTATTCGTGGTACTTACGCATATATACATATTTTTCATATATGAGTACCTTCTTTCTAGATTAACGGCTGTGGGGGCCTTCATGAATGAACCGACTTCCCGAAGTGGAAACACCTTGTGGGAATACGCGCAAGGTGTTCCGTACTCCCTGATATCTGCTCGCTACTGAGTTCTGCTGCTTGTACTATCCCCACCCCCTCTATACACAATAGTCATCTCTCCCAAGGTCTCAGTTTTCATTGTTCAGGTGCATTTTATTTATTGCGAGGATGAGGGGTGAGAAAGTGATGACGTTTTTGGAATAATACATTTTACCTTTTATAGAATATTCCTGATAATGACACAGTTGAAAAAACATGGTGAAAAAAATTTCTCGTTCAACAACGAAAAAAAGAATTTTCTGAATAACATCAAAGGTTTTGCACATCTTTAATTCAAATATAAGATAGTTAATAGGCAATTTAGAAAATTGGTTCAAATAATAGTTCATAGTTCACCTTAATTAATTTTAATTACTGTTCATGTATTCTTTTTCTCTGCAACGAAGACAAAATTAAAGCAATGCGAAAAATACTCAAGGGCAACATATACACACGGATAAGAGACATGTTAAATGAGCTAGATTTTATGACGGTAAAACAAACAATATATTTTAATGTGCTTATTTTTATACATAAACTTAAATAGGGATGATGTCTAAGGAACTGAATAGAAAAATAAATTACAACCACAAGATATACGGACACGGGACGAAAAATGCAAGGAAAATCAGATTGCAACAAGAAATAAAATCAAGCACCCAGAAATCTCTCATGTACCAGGCCGTCCAACTGTATAACAAAATCTCGAAGGAAGTTACTGATATTGAAAAGATGGTTAAGTTTAAAGAGGAATCGAGAAAACATATTTTCCTCAAATATTGATGTTTTTTTGTGACATATAATATGTACTTACATTTAAATATTTAAAGATCCATTGTTTGCCTATTACTGTAATTTTTTTCATGTGTTTCTAAAACTATTGGCATACACGACGATGTGAGTTAACTTAAGATTAATAAATAAATACTATCATTAAAATTAAGTTACAAGAGGTAAAAAAATGTCTCCGAAAGACGAATTATTATTTAAAGATTTCCTACATTTTTCTCCGTGTGCTTCACTTTAAAAACAAATGGTACATTTTTTCTCCTCCGCCTACCCTTTGATTATTTCTATTCACCCACACTTCTTCTAAAAAATTTCCGACAAATCTAAAAAAAAAAGTTTTCCCACGAAAAACGGATATAGAATAAAAAGTAATATTCGCCTTTGATAAAGTAAACGAAATATCCGATACTTTACGTAAAGTGGAGATATAACTCCTATTATCCGCCCTATTCAAAGGATTTCCGGTTATTTACCCTTATTGATCCCTTTACGAAAGGGGTCTCAGTTATTTTAAAAGAGCAATAGAACACCTGACGTAGAAAAACGAAATCAGAGCCACCCCTAAATGGTCATAGTTTTATAAAGGAGCAACCTTTCTGAAAGAACCATAGAATTATTTTTAATTTATCTATGCCATCTGTTGGTGCGAGCTAGTACTAGAAATTATCGACTTCCGGAATCGTATAGCAAGCATACGACTTGTGAAGTTCTGATATTAAAATCGTGAGTGATCGAACGTAATTTTCGATTGAAAATGTATTAATTTAATCGACTGATGGCATCTGCGCAATGAAAGATCATACGGTAATTGAAGGGTGCTGAAAATAATTATAATCCCACAGGCCTGTTTATTGCTGATTGGACTTGTTGCCTTGCATGTAATTAAATGCAATACGGGTTTAACATTAAATTACAGGTTTAACATTGAAATATGGCGAGTTCAATGATCAATTTACTTGATACACCATAATGAAAAATTTTTAATGTTACAAATTTGTAATGTTTACTTTTTCATGCGGCACAGTTACTGATAACTTTTTTTAAATGTGAATATTGCACAAGAGTCTCAATTGCTCTCACAACTCTCCGGACTGTCATCCCCAATTTGAGTAAATTGTTAGGCTGAAGAGAGTCTGGTTTATAAACAAAATTAGAGTCATTTTAACAACGTTTGGATTTTAAGTTAGAGTCATTTTAACAACGTTCGGATTTTGAATTCAGCACGGGTACGTTAGTAAGTTCGAGTCATTTTAACAAAGTTTGGATTTTGAATTCAGAACGAGTACGTTAGTAAGTTAGAGTCATTTTAACAACGTTCGGATTTTGAATTCAGCACGGGTACGTTAGTAAGTTAGAGTCATTTTAAAAACGTTTGGATTTTGAATTCAGAACGGGTACGTTAGTAAGTTCGAGTCATTTTAACAACGTTTGGATTTTGAATTCAGAACGGGTACGTTAGTAAGTTAGAGTCATTTTAACAACGTTTAGATTTTGAATTCAGAACTGGTACGTTAGTAAGTTAGAGTCATTTTAACAACGTTTGGATTTTGAATTCAGCACGGGTACGTTAGTAAGTTAGAGTCATTTTAACAAGGTTTGGATTTTTAATTCAGCACCCTGTCAGGCCTACATACCAAAGAACGTGAAAACAAATTATTTGTATCATATATTTAATTTAATTTTAATTTTAAAAAGAAAGACAAACATTCCCAGGTTACGAATAACCTGACAATATTTATATTTTTTATATTTATATTTTTTAAATGGGTGATACTGAGTGTCTATCACATTAAAAAAATACATATTAAATATGAAATATGTAACACAAAATATATTAGCGAGCTTCGAGATTTGAACTTGCGACCTTTGGATTAGTAGACGGAGGTCATCATATATGTTAATCAATAATATATACGCACTAATAGGAACACTATAAAATCACACGAATGCAATAAAAGTCATCGTAAACAGGTTAATTATTTGCATTATTCAAATGTTCAATATTATCGTTCGTCGGTTCATTGCATCATTAACATTTTACGTGCATGTCAAAAAAGAATAATTTAAATTATAAATACAGCAGTCGCCTATGTATATTGAATGACGTTAGGTGGCGTAATGTCTACCGGTACGATTGTATGCAGTTGGCCTTGCTGTGCAGCGCAATGTGCCGCAAGTCAATAAACTGCATTTCATTGCATAATAATAAATAGATTCGGTCATAGAATTGCAAAGAGAATCATGAACAAGGTTACAAGTGCGCGTGATAATGAAAAATTTATGGCTAGATTGAAAAACTTCCTAGATTATAATTGGTGAGGTTTTTTTTAATATGGAACATTGTTCATGCCTATTTTATCTCGGATTTGTATTATCGTTTCTACATAAGTTACAAGTCATTTTTAACTTCAAAAGGACTAAGCTTGTATCGAGGTTAACTATCGATATTGATTGGTTAGTATCATTTCCGGATATCAGATAGTTTACTTTGTCGTAAGAGGAGGTTGAGGATTTAGGGGTAGCATGAAATAGCCGAGTGGTGTGTGTGTTAATCACAATTCACATACAGAAATTCTAACGTATGCATGTATTTAAAAATTACCTATAATTAATAATTTACTACATATTTTTTTGCACATTGAAAACCAACTATGTAAGCTTAAAACTTTTCCTAGAGTCATTCCTTGGTAAATTGGTTAAAAGCGTATTTAGCGACAATGGTGATGTTATTCGGCAGTTAATATTATAGTGTAAGTTTTGAAAATTGGTAGCAGGTATTTAGTATAGGTACAAGAATACATTTAATACTGCCCTGGTGATAGATCACCATTAGAAACCGAAACGTTGCTTAGAATGGCTGTAGCCTTGTTTGGTTACCAGATCTGAATTAAACCGGCTGCGCCAATGTTACGCCATTGTTTTTTTGGTATAATTAAATATGTGGTGACAATAGAAGTAACATCAAACTCGGCTGGTGATCTGTTAAAGAAAGAGGATGAGTGAGACCGCGCAATTCTATTAATAAGTTCAACTATTGTCGTCTCACTCTATACTACGCACATAAAATAAGTGAATATTTATTCTCACTCCCCATCTCCTTCCCCCAATACCTTTAGCCTCACTACATACCCCAATTGGAGGATCTCATAGTTTCACTGGCTCCGGTCAACTTGGCTGGAAATCGGTGGTAGATTCTTCAAATCCTGGATTGCGCATTTAATTTTTGTTTGATCAATTTGTGATAATCCACAATTTATTCATAAAAAATAATGTATATTATATTCGCAACATGTTCCACAGTGATGATACTTTCAGTATTTCCCCAATGAAATACCATCATTCAGAATGGAAATGTTGCTTGAAATGGCTTTAGCCGCATTTGGTGACCAGATCTGAATAGTTAGTTACTTCCCTACCTTCCTCTTCCCACTATTTGCAGCCTCAAAACATAGGTACCCCACTCAACTCTGGGTGGTAATGTCTCAATCGCTTCAGACGGTTGGGAGCAGTTGGAAAAACGGATATAGAATAAAAAGTTATAAGTATACTCTTGTGCTCTTCGCTCTGACCCTCCTTCACTCCATTCATCTACACAACTTATCCCAATTGGGATGCCGTAGTTCCACTGGCTCCTACAGATGAGAATCTTATACTCTATTCACATCAAAAAGAAAAAGAGTCCATTAAACAAATTGGTACGCTGGCTTATTTATTTTACATTACTAAAATACTTTAATACTTGCATTATTGCTGTCGACAACTTTGATACGAATCTAGATAGACATGATCTAGATTGATAGGCGGTCATAATAATTTGTAAACCACAAATAAAAGTCATCACATTGACTGTCGATAGCAATCAACAAATCGAAAGGCCAACACGAAACTAATATCTGTGGCAAGGCGGGATTGCTTCGCATTTTCAGCAAAAGTTCGAGGTTGTGTTTGTTTTACTAACGATTATTTCTATAACGGTAATAATTGCATCGGTGTTAGTTGAAGGCTGCATCTGAAGTGTTGTATTGTGCAGCCGGTGCATTTCGTGGCCATTGATAAATGCAACAATTCCAGTTGCATAATGTGAGAGGTTATTGTGCTAGAAGCTAGAACTGGTGGCGAGGCAGTTAATGACGCTGGCTAGCTAGCTTCAAGGGCAACGCGAAATCCGCTACCTACTATTGAAGCTAATAATGTCTAGGTTAAGTTTATCGGATCAGCGTGTGAATTTTACGCAATCGCCAATTTTATTGTAAGTTAGATTGTTTATTATATGTCAACTTCTGATTATATGGAATTTATTTTATTAGAATTATCAGAAGCGGAATATTGTGTGAAATGGCTTTAGCCGTGCTTATGGACCAGCTCTGAAAATGATTTCCAACCTTTCTCCTTTCCATCTCCTTTTCCTTCCACTGTCTTTAAATTTAATATGATCCAGTTTGGAAAATGATATACTCCAGTATGAACCGTGTTTGGTTACCAGGTCTGTTCAGCCAGGTATCTCTCAATCTTCCTCCTCCATATCTCCTTCCTTCCCCCACTCCTTTCAGCGTTACAATAAATACCGATTGGGAATTGTAGAATAAAATATTATTTCGATGTTTTTGAGAAAAATCACCCCATGGTTAACAAATATGACTTCCTAGGATTTATCTAATTATTTACATATGGAAACCGAAAATATGCTTACCTTGCAGGTCACTTCAGATAAACGCGGTTTTATTAAGAGTGTAAGCTTGTATAAGATATGATTTTACATGCAGAGGACACAATATTGAAAACACCCATCATCTATTAGAAGATTACTTGAGTTACAATTGAGCTTATATATATGTTTTTTCTGTGCAATTTTTGTACTGGATTCTTAAAAAAATTAAATATATATTAAGAAGCTTAAAAAATTTGATGTAAATACAAAATTATCAGAAGTTATTTAAAATTTTTATACATTTATTTAAAATGACTGTGAAAGGTTTCTGAATTTCTTACTGCAGTAGTTCGACGAATTTACGCAATTGTGCATGAAAATATTTATATTTTATATAAGTCCCCCTGGCTTCGGGGGACTCTTACGCGGTATTCAAAGAAAATTTATTTTGCAGAATTGTAGCGAATACATTTGTAATTATTTTTATTGATACATTAGAAGTAATTTTTTATAAAATATTATATAGTAAGTCTTACTGAATTACTATGATTTAATGAACTAACATAGCATTTTTTAATGCAAAATGAGTTCAGTAATTATTCGGCTTCTTTGATGCTTTTTTATTACTCGCAATGAGTCTGAAATAAAATTTCTATAATTCAACTACACAATATAATTCAATTAGATTTTAATTAAGCTTTCAGTTGCACTTTCAATATAATAAAGCGTGAGTCGTTATTCGATAATATGACATCAACACAAATGCACAAAACAGGATGACTCACGAGTTTGTTGGTTCTCGGAGTGAACAATATTCAATACTTGGCTACATACCTACCTACAGGATTAAGGAAGTAATTTATTGTTAATGGAAACTTCATGTTTCACGTCACCAGACATGGAAATGACATTAAATTGGCGGGCAGATCGCATTTGGCACAAACAAGAAACCTTTCAACCGATTTGTGCATTTGTGTGCTTCCAACTACCAAGCAACAGCAATTACCCGACCCGTCAAGTACCATGAGATAACTTTTTATTTTGTACTTAAAATTGTTACAAACGGAACAGCAAAAAGTATTATTGTAGAACAATCTACAATGACGAATCACGATTAGTACCTCAAAACAACAAAGAAACAGCGATACACCTCGTGCAAAACGCTGTTGGATTATTTATCTAAGTAGACCCAGCCGCCATATCAAACAAGTAACACAGTAAGGTACGTAAAAATACTTATAATATCTAGTAATATTAAACACCATTGTACAAAAGAAAATCTTTTGGATTCGGTAGAGAAGATTATAACTAAGTAGATTATAAGAAGTTTGTGTGATAACCATGTGATAAATATATACAATCTCTGCCATGGAAACTTATAATTTTTTTTTTTTTACTGTTTCTGTCTCACGAGGGATATCCTGAGTTATCAAGCTATTTTAAAAATATTATATTTTTACAATAGGTACATTTTTTAAAATGCTAAAAAATGAGTAAAAAAAAAAACAAAAATATATGACAGAATTAAATCAGGGTATATTAGTAACAAAATTGGATTATAAAACTTTAAATGTAGATTTAGTAAGTTGACTTATGATGATCCATTGTTCACTCAATATTTTTAATTAATTTAGATACTTAAATACTCATTTTTGTTATGTAAGTATTTAGGTATAACAATATTGTCAGAATTACGAATTGATCTGACTCACCACCAAAAATGGGTGGTAAAATGGGGTTAAGTGGAAACCTGAAGTCGACTCAGAAGAGATGAAATAAGTGTTGACAATTTTAGATAAGTCTTGCAAGGGACCAGGGTATCTGTTTAAAGAGAGACAATCCACGGAACCCATGAAGATTAAGGGAAAGGATGAATTTAAGCAATAAATGCGTTGAAATCTTTTTACTCAAAGTTTTGTCCACTAAGCCTACGTGTGAAGATTTTAAAATCAATTTGATTTATTCTTCTTCTTCTTAACTCATTAGTATTAGTAATATAGCTTAGAAATAGCACATAACGGAATAGTTTTCAAAGATATAGAAAACCAAATTACTATTACGAAACAGTCTAAGCATCTATGTTAAAGAAAATGGCTAACAGGCCCGATTTGATTAAGCCTTTCCTCTCCGTGCATCGACCCAATCATCGCGGCGTGACCGACTCGCCTCCTCACACAGAGCCCGCCATACAACAATACTTATAACAAAAATGCCAGCTTCAGACATTGCTTGTCCCTGTCTGATTGGCAAAGAACTTGAGCCATGAATGCCATACAACGAGACGGCAATACCAGCAGTTTTCAGTGCCGCCATTTGTTACTTGTTACGTGATTGTAGGGCAAACTTTACGGAGCATAACAAACTTTGGTTATAGCACTTTCCTAGGCAATATCATGTGAAATTAATATCTATGATGTATTGCATTAGACATTACTGTTTTTAATAGGTTTTTGAAATACATTTCTATATAAAATTCTAAATGATTTAGCTAATAGTCCGGTATTGCTAGAATTGATATGCTTCCGGATTCCACAACGTAATACTAAAAGTCAGGATTTATTTCAGTGCAGAAATTCTGGGACAAACTACCATATGTATTCCTCTTTGCCCAGAATACTAATGGAGGGAAACAATTATACCAAGTCAATGGACATCTTCAAATTATCATTAAACAAATATAAATAAATGTTGTTAGTAAGGCAATTCAGTTATGTACAATAAATAATGTAAATTTCTTAATATTCATATGTAAAAGCCCCCGAAAAGGGTGTTAATTAATAAATTAATAATTTAAATAAAAAATAACCACGCACTTTCTGAATACAATATGATATTTAAAGATGTTGTATATTTAGAACTCACGGCAAAAGGTAGTATGATGAACTCAGGAAGTTGCTGCCAGAAACTATTTTGTTTGGATAATTGGTTGACAAGTTTTTTAACAAATTTTCGAACGAAAGTTCTATATTTTAATGATTTACTTGAAAGAATGCTAGAACACAGCCAACCAAATATCAAATGTCACGTGAGTAAACGAATACACCTTGGTGGGTGGCTAGACATGACGACATACTCGTAGACTTCATAATCCCTATTCATTGGAAGGAGAGAATTGTTACAATTTTTTTCTTTTTTTTTTGGGAATCGCTCAAGAGTCCCATCTGCTCCCAATCGTCTAGAGCCAGTGAGACTATGGCATATCCGATTTGGGTATTTTGTGAGACTGGAGATAGTGGGGAGAGGAAGAATGGGGAGAGGAAAAAAAGGAAGTGGGATTAGAAACCACAACCTCCAGCTTGGTAGTCGAGAGCCTTACCGCTCGACCACGTATGTCAGCAAGCATCGCATTCATATAACGTTGACATCAAAAAACCATTGTTTAGTATGAATATGATATGTGGTGACAAATAATGACAACTCTCATCGAGGTTAATGTTTGAAAAAACTTCAATTCGCTGCCAATCGAAGTTTCAGAAGCACTCTATAAAAATAGAAGTAGAAGACGCGGAAGTGCACGGAGCTCAGTATGCTAAATTCTACTTATTACGTATTCATTGGAGTGGAGATAGTGAATAGTTGAATGCACGAGTAGGCGTTGTGCTTTTAAATTTATAATTATTTGTCATTGCATCGGTGTACAATGTTAGTAACTGACATCAAGGCGAAGCAAAAAATAAACAATATACATTTAGTTTTTATTCTTGTTCTTTATATAGATGGTCTGTTTAATTCACGTAAAAAAATGTATACTTGTATCAGCTTATCAAAATCATTGGATGATGACAGCTCTGTTGGAAATGCATTCCTATGTGACAATAACACCAAGTACTGAATTTGTTTTTATAACATGACAAACAGTCGTGTTATCATTGTCATGATCAAAATTAAATGTTTGTCAAAATTTTATTTTTAACAAATATTGAAGGTTATACCAATCAATGTAATATATCATTAAATATAAATGAAACATGAAACAGTACAAGACACAGAAAAATAAAAAAAGATAACGGTCAAAAGTAGGAGTCGAACCCAGTATCTCTTGACTTACCGGGACAGGCGTCTTAACCAACTTAACTCTTGGATCTTTTTATTTTTCTTTTTCACGTACTGTTTTATGTTTCGTTGAGATTTATTAAAATAAGTTTTTTTTTTAAATTGTTCGTGAATATTCAAGACTTTTAAAAATTCAAGGTATCCCATATAAATAAAAATCGGATATCCGAGACGCTATCTAAGTTTTAAACTAATTTCATTAGAAAATTTGTTTCCATTAAAAAGATAGATGCCTTAAATATGGGAAAAAATAGTTGCCAGATAATATAATTAATTCTGAATTTGAAATATAAGATCGACAAATATGAATTCTAATAAATAGGTCCCAATGGTCAAGTTGGTTAAGACGCCTGTCACTGTAAGATAAGAGTTCCTGTTTTCAATTCCTAGTTGTGACCGTTATCTTTTTTTTTTATTTTACCGTGGCTTGTTCTGTTTCATGTTTCTTTTAGACTTATTAGTACTCTGTTCTTTTTCAATAGTTAAATATTCGTATTCATGTAATCTTCATGTTTCTAATGGATTGTTAAATTTATTCAAAACCCTACAAATTTGAACCCATATTGTTTTTATATTAATGAATTGTACACAAAATCATTAATTTCAAGTGCGTATTTAAAAATCAACCGTTGTAGGAGTAATTATTTTTATGCTAGTAATCATTTCAAAATGTTATGTTGCACAGTTGAACACAAGTTTACCGTTGAAGTAATTAGGCAGATAATCATTTTTTTCCAATTATATTTCTCGAGAAATGAAAGACGGAAGGTCAAACGATAAATTTAATAATCCTTCAAATTGGTTTAACTACCAAAGAACCTCAGCGAAAATAATTTAATGAAATTGTTAACAGATTCATATTCATGCCGTTAAGTTTTTTTTTTTGCAAAATGTTGTAGTGCTCAACTGTTTTTTTTTAAATTGTGGGAAAAGATGTTAGTACTGGTAAATTAAATAAGCAGTAAGCATTTTTTAAGTGAAATTTAAATGTAATTGCATCAATTTTCAAAATATGGCTCGCTGTGTGGTCTCAAAATACGGTACCTACCTAACTACAGAAACTTGGAAAGCTCTTTATTTAACCGTTCAAAGAACTCTTTTTCTTAATAATTAGGTACCTATTATTACTTTACTGATATAACTAAATAAACCAAAAGCTGACGTGGTATTTCTTACCGAATTATATGAAATAGTGTACCCAGATTTATTTGGGAAATGAATATTCTGGCACCAAAAGTAATCCATTTTATACAGCAAAAGTATTAAGTCACTCAGGAATAAAGATCATCACTATAGATTTTGTAGAAAATGTTTCCTTTAATAAACCATAGAAATACGTACGTAACTTAATTTTTCAAAGTTAAAAACACAGATAAAGACAGTAAGTAGATACTAAAAATATTTTTTTTTAAATAAGTGGATTATTCGCCTGTATCATAACTATTTCTCGCAGATGAACATGAACAGTAGATAAGTAAGTATAAGATACCTAACAGTAAATTTTTAGACAAATTTAAAGTGAGAAAATATTATTTTTAAAAAGAGAAAATTGAGAAAAATGCGTTTAGTCTTAATGAAGTAGCAGCAGATAAAAAATCTTTATATCTAAAGTTTCGAAAAAAGACAAGTACCTTTTCTCTCATTAAAACAAAAAAAATAATAATATCCTTTGGATTTATAGGTGAGTATAAATTACATATCATCCTAAAAACTATTACCTAATTACATGTGTAAGTGTATTCATAGATAAATAAAACAAAAATTGTCGTCATTTTAAATCATCACACAGAACTTTAGGAGCGGTGCTCCAAATAGCTACTTACCTCAGAAAGTTAAAAAAAAATCTAGGTTGTATAAGTCTTTATAAAACAAACATTCCAAGAATGGTAACGAATAATATTCAGTTGCAATAATGGTTACCTAGTTAGTGAAAACTGTAACCAGCTGTCACTGCTTGTGGAATAAATGGCATAAAGCAAAAAACCTAAGAAACAAATACACCTTAATACTATGTTTTTTCACCATGGTAAAAGCTACAATTATAATTATCTAACAAAAACTGACGTGCGCCAAAAAACCGCAACCAGAAGCAATCTAAAACCTATTTGCAGACATACAGTGAGAAAATCCTTCAGAAATCAATTTGGCACTCAATTATACCAACTTATCGCCATATAAAATACTACAGCAATGTGGCTACAATAGTTTCACGTGAAGTTGTGAGCACAGTCGTGTTGCTGAGTCGTGTCCAGGTTCGACACAACCATCACCATTATACCAGAGATTTCCACCGTCTGCCGGCAGATGTTTTCTTGAAAACAAAAAAAAAATCGTGAAAACCTACCGGCCAATTATAATAATGATCATTGGTGTTCGCTGTGCGGGTATGGCGGTCAGCAGCGAATTATGGGCACTGTTTCTTGAGGATTTCGCTGTTGAAAGGGTTTAATGATGCGTTATTAGTAGTTATTGGATATTCACACGTGGAACGGTATTAAGCCTGATTTGTATTAGCCTAATTGATTGGCTCTGACATATAAAGTTCTACTTGTTTTATATGCCGTGAGTATATACCACCACGCACCTGAAAATTGTGGGCTCTTTATGGTTACTTAACGCATTAGAATCTCAAATGCAGAAGTCAACGAAACATTTACATTTCCATAAGAGAGGTGTAAGTGGAGGGAAAGTTTGGTTGAA
Organism: Hesperophylax magnus; assembly: GCA_026573805.1. NCBI lineage: Eukaryota > Metazoa > Arthropoda > Insecta > Trichoptera > Limnephilidae > Hesperophylax > Hesperophylax magnus. Next base: position 10,551,998 of record JAIUSX010000072.1, read on the forward strand.
GAGGAAGGTGAAGATTGAAAAATTACATTGCTATACAGATCTGTAATAAAACATACATAAAGCCATTTCAATCAACAACGGTTCGATTCTAAATGCTGTCGTCCCAAATATAATATAATTTGTATTAATAACCTTTGCGCCCATATCCAAGAAACTTCCCATTCAGACAAGGAAGTAGGTAATCAGCTTTTAATTTTTTAAAAGATTATATATAAAAATTATCTTGTGTTATCAGAATAACAATTTGTTAACACCAGACTGTCCGTTTAGCGTTACTATTTAATTAGGCGGTCCTAAAATTTTATACATCTAGGTGATTACACTACGTACCTACATACATACAAAAGTAATTACGTCTAACTGGAGGTTAAAGCTTACCACGAGTTGAGCAACCGAGCTCACTCAGCTAGCGAATTAATAATCTTTCTTTATTTTTTTGTTATTTAAACGTTGGAATGTTCCCAATGCTATTACATTGTATTACTGTGTTAAACTTACAAGGACAAGAAGTGAAGTCATAAATGTACAAATTCAAAGTCAGTACAATAATACAAAGTGCTTGCCTATTCACGTTGTTACTGATACAATGTTGGTACACTGTGGCGGGACTTAATAATTCGAACGTTGCCAGTTGCTACCTGCTGAGCGTGTTGAAATTTTGGCATATATGTGAATATAAATAGGTTTAAATAAATGTAATGTAATCCGCAATATAATGAACTAAAAAGATTTTAACACAAAGTAACCACAAAGATAACACACCAACATGTTCTTCTGTCTTGATTTCCGCTCATTCAAATTTAAAAGATTACAGATACGAGTTTTATGATAAATATACTAACTCTGGAACACCTTTAATAATTCAGTAGGTACTTGATCCCACCTTGTGCGGGTACAACTTACAGCATTGTGTGAATATTCGAGATCCGTAGAAGATCTGGCTTAAGATATTCTTTCAATTTTATCTGTCGGCCAGCATTGTTACAGCTATAAAATCATACTTTAAAGCCTCCTTTTCGCAGAAATATCATAAATTAATTTAAATTCGGGTATTTTAACACTGGCACGTGGGAACAGCGGGTGCTCCGACTACTCATATAGGTCAATGTACACAGGCAAATACCGTTTTCTAAGAAACATTATTCGCTTGGTTTATACCTACCCAAGTGCATTACACTCATATATTTTATTTATTACATTAAAAATGATTCAATGGTGAAATATGCAACGTCATGAATTCGTAATATCAAAATAGGTATCTACAATAATTATTAGACACAATTCGAGAAGAAATATAATTACCTAGAGCTGAAACTGGACAATCGTTTGTCAGAATGCTCATAATGCATGGTCGTGCAGAAACCATGGAGGTCGTGAAATAATCCTGGAATATAATGTTGTTAGTTTTTTTAAATTTGACTACTAACTAGCCATTGGTAGGTTATAAAAAAAATAAGAAATTGTTATCAATTATGAATGATATAAAAAAAACTAAAGAAAATATTGCGAGCATCAATTTTTTTACCTTCCTTCCTATCTTTTTCCTCATCAATGACATGGAACGCACTGTCCCGTTAATCATCCTGATCTGATGTCCTTACCTAGGTAGATACACACTTAAGATAAGGACCAAGGACGATGCCTTAACTTACTTGAACATTGCTGTTATACTTCTTATATACAATTAACACATTTTTTTTTATTCATTTTATGATTCTTGAATCCAATCAAGAAAATCGTGATTATGTAAATCCAATTTAAAAATACTTCTCTCATGACTTGTCGTTAATTTATGACTTTGAATTCATCATTAATAGAGTGGCTCACAAGCAAATAATCTTTAATTCATACGCCTGTGTTCATTTATACGTTTCGTAAGTCATAATACCCAAACCGGCAGATGCGATAGGTTCTGTGGGATATTAGCTATTAGCTGTGCAGGTTAATCAATAATAATGGCTGCCAGGTTTCGTTAATGACCGCGCGTTTCTATCACCAGACCGCGTGTGAAAACATCCAATAATCATCCTCCATAATGGATAGGATACCTCTTACTAGACAGCGGACACCTACTTCAAAATAGAAGCTTTCAGTTGCGAATTAAAATGAAAAATTACCTTACAAGTCTTCGCATTCCTGAATAACTTTTCACGTATGTGAATATTATGAACCAATTCAAACAGAGATAACCGTAATATCTAAATCTAATATACCATGATAATATTATAATTAGCTGGTCGTAACTACAAGTCGTTATAATATTATCCTTATGGTTCCGTAAGAATTTGCATTGATTCCGGGAAAATTTTACAAGCCTATGATTGCGAGGAATTATTTTCAAGGACTTGGTATTTTATTTCATGTCTTACATTTGAGTAGCTTATGTTGTTAAATCTGTGGGATAATCGTGAATTTATTTCCTGTAAATTATTCATGGTTTTTAAACGATTATTACATTCCCTGCTTTACGTCATATTTTACCTAGAAAAATCATCTTTACAAATTGTAAACTATTTTGTTTTTGATTTTAAGGAAACCTCAAGTATGTAGGAAACGGCCAACTTTTGTGAATGCACAGGTATTTTTATGATGATTTGATATTATTGTTCACAACAATATTTATGTTGATAACATTCGTTATTTTGAGATGGTCGATAAGCTAATGGTGGGGCAGTCGGCTAACTGTGGAACAAATCGAGTTCTAAACATTCAGCGAACACCAACTTTTCAAAATAATTACCTAATTTTCGTGATGATTTTCGGTTAGTTACAAGGAATTTAGGTACTGCTTTTACTTTACATTTACTTTTACTTGCAGACCCGTGAAAAATCACGGGCTTCTCTGAATTCTCGAGAAATCAGTTCCAATTTTGAAAATGGCAATTAAAATAATTTTCTGTTAGAAATATTATATTTTTGTCGGTTAGTACCTACTTTATCGCTTGTCTGAATTCTTCATACAATCAGTTCCAATTTTGAAAATGACACTTAAATTCAAATTGAAATTGAGTTCATTGAACAAGATTTCACGCCGAACTATTAGATTTAAAAACCGAATTTAGTATGTTGGGAATCATCTTTCTATTCACCGAAAAGATAATTATTCCTGGAAGTGTGATCCATACGAACTAGAAAAAAATGATGTTGCCAATGCCCATATTTTTTTGACTCGTAGGCCCCAGACATGCAGATGAAATCGATCATATGTTAAATAAATAATTTAGATATTTTAAATAAAGTAAACATCATTTCATCGAAGTAAGTGCAATTTGACCATACTTCGGGCATTCCAGACACGCCTTCAACACACTTTAATCAGTTTGTTTCGTCAGTGATTCTAATAGTGCTTGCTTAGGCACCTACCTTTCTTGTTGTTTATTGACACAATTTATTTTTGGTTAATTTAAAAATGTGGTTTTAAACTACGTGGTTGGCCAATTATTTATTCAGACCGAAAACATTACGACAAGACGCAAAACACAAACAAAACAATGACATATTTACCTTAAAAATAAAATTTAAAAAAATAAATTATTTACTTCCCCTTTGTTAGGTACTGTGTTACAAAATTAAGATCACTTCTCTCATGGGAGTTCCGATCTTCTAGATAATCTTGATTTAATCAAGATTGTTATATGGAGATAAAATTACTGTTGTGGTTGCAAGCTCTGCCGACGTTCTGATAAAATCAACCGAACTGTAGCGAACTATTTAAAGTGACCTATGGCAGAGGTGTTGGTTATCCAATAAATCATTCCCGGGGCGGCGGTACACAAACCCACCTCCCAAATTGAAAGTAAATAATATCTTCTGATATAATATTATCATATAAAATATTAGGTAGGTTACCCATGTTATAAAATGTAATATAATCAAATTCCTCTTTGAACATTGTTGGCGTCCCATTACACAGAACATTGATGCCTATTGACATATAATCACTGCCTACCCTACCGTATTTACATGAAAATATAAAAAATGATAATTTTTTTCTTAAATTCAATTTACACTTTCAAAAATACGTGCCAAATCGAATTCCAGCGCCACGCACGCTGTACCTACCGCGACCGCTCTACCAAAACGTTGCAAAAGCAGAAACTAAGTATGCTAAATGACGCACATGTCATATTCAAATAATTTTGACCATATTCTAAACAAAAAGCACGTAAGTGCGTAATTCGCATTTAGGGGAGACTCGGTTGTGTTAGTGTCAAAAAGGCCCTGCAAACTTTTTTAACAAAATGAAAAGCATTATTACGATGGCTTTTTTTCGTGCGATTGTGTGGTCGAAAAATATGTTTAAAAAAAATAATATCCAGTAATTGGATTGTAATATGCATAAATATTACATTGGTATTGGTTATTTGTATAAGTGATTCCTACCAACATTTGTGAATTCGCGGTTTTTCTCACTGCCTACCCTCATCAAAAACTGTGCACGCCGTTGCCATTACCACTTGTCTTCGCAGTAAATCAAAACACACCATTATAAAAACCACCTAAAAATATTTAGGTAGATGACACATGAGACACAACCGTATCACATAATATATCGACTGATTGACATCACCACCGTTATTATTTTATTAGCGAAGATACTTGAAAAATCACGGGTGTGTCGTATGTCGAAAAAGTCGTATCTTCCCTAATCTTAAACATTCTAATGGGACCCTGTGCGTATAAAGTCGTATCTTCTCTAAGTTTAAACTTTCTAATAGTTTCTTGTGCGTGCAAAGGCATATCTTCTCAAAGCTTAAACATTCTAATGGTGTCCTGTGCATGCAAAGTCGTATCGTCTCTAAGCTTAAACTTTCTAATAGTGTCTTGTGCATGCAAAGGCGTATCTTCTCTAAGCTTAAAAATTTTAATAGTGTCCTGTGCATGCAAATTCGTATTTTCTATAAGCTTAAACTTTGTAATAGTGTCCTGTGCGTGCAAAGTCGTATCTTCTCTAAGCTTAAACATTCTAATGGTGTCCTGTGCATGCAAAGTCGTATCTTCTATAAGCTTAAATTTTCTAATGGTGTCCTGTGCGTACAAAGTCGTATCTTCTCTTTACTTAAGCTTTATAATAATATTGTGTGTATCTGAATTGCACCACCAGGTAAATCTGTTATTAATTTAATCTAAACAAATACATACACATTTCCTAGTAAGATAATTTTGATACCTACTTTTTCGCTTGTCTGATATTTTTCATACTTATCAATTCCAACCTATTATTGCATCAATTATACTCTTTTATAGAATAGTAAAAAGAGGGCTTCAGCAATCTCAGCATTTAAATAGTACCCAATGAGGCCCACATTATCAAATATACATCTCAGATGTATATTACGGTGCCATTAATCTCTTCTCTCGTCTCAGGTTGTTTACCATTTTATCGGGCGGCGGAATCTCCGGATGTTTTTACTCTCAGAACGGTATCAAAAAAACTGGACCACGAAAACATCGGTAGAAATTGCGCATCACTTTGCCCAGTGCGGCCGCCGCTGATTGGCTGCTGAGATCGCGACATAAAAACGGTAGAAAATACAACAACACGATTCGATTAGTGAGCGCGGCTCCAATAACAAACGAGATAAATGCCAAAAATTGCCGGAAATATTTTTTAATTTTTTCTTGTTATTCATTTTTATTTTGAGTATAAGATATCGTGAACTTACTTTGAAGAAGAATATCAGTTCTAATTATGTATCGCCAAGTTTTTAATATTTCTACGTTGTTGTATAGCTGACTCAAGGAAAAGATTGACAAAACCTTCAGTACTTTCATAAGGTCTTCGTGGAAAAGTGGTAAGTACGGATCTATCGGGACTACGGTATCCCTGTTTGGGTGAGAGCTGAAGAGTACCCAAAGGAGATGGGAAGAGGACGGTGATGAAGTACATGGCTATTCAGATATGCTTACCATACACGGCTAAGCTATTTCACGCAACGATTTAGCACCAAAGTGATACTGTCAGCACCTACCACTCTAATTTAAATATTTTTCCAAAGGTTTTCATAAGATTAAATCTTTACATTACTACCCGTAGGTAATAACTTAAATTACAATGAATTCATTAGGTTTATCACTGAACGAGGGCTGATGTGAAGATTTTCCAGAAGAAAGCGTGTTTTTGGCTTTTTTTTCTTACGTAGTTAACATACCGACAGATTTTTTTTCTTAAACTTTTAACAACAGACACGGTGCGGTACGGGTACCAAAAGGAGGATATTGGAGGTGTGTAGGTAATACAATAGTAAATTATAGCAATGACATTTAATTGCAACCATAGACTCAAATAAGGCGTAATCACTTGTGGTTCTATGAAATTAAACGTTTTTAGTTTGAATTTATAATTACGTACGCAATAACTAGTAACGGTAATGTAGGTACTAGCACAATACTTACTTAATGGAGGTACCTGGTACCTACCTGGCCAATGCGAATGCTGCGGTTTGGTACGTTTTATGAAACAATGGTGAGCTATTCAATGGAAGCCTGCTTCATTAAAAATGTAATTTGTTTTTCGGTCGCAGTTTGCATTTTAGTTGTGTCATTATCCGAGAAGATGGGGGTAGTGTTTTTTTACAGATTCAAATTAATAAGTCATAATAAAATAGAGAAGTAAATTATATTAAACTAAAATGTTTGAGTAATGTGGGTACCGAAAATTGACTTAGTAAGTCTTGAGTTGTTTCCAAATCTGTTTGGCCGTATTGACAGTTTGAATCTGACTTGTCTGAGAAAAAATTGAAGAACTTAATAACAATGTTATTAAATTTGATTTTTCTAAATTTTTAAAAAAGAGTTCTATGAATCAAACACCAAAAAAATATGTAAGTCCTACATCATGACACAAGCAACAGTTTCCGCTTACACTAGTAGTAGGAGGTTTTCATTGTATTTTATGGTTACACCCTCAAGGAAAATGTTTCTGTAATTAATTACAAGAAGAATTCAGAAACATTAATAATTTTAAAAAAAAGTTTAAAACCAGCAAAAATTATTTTATTACTAAATACGCTACTTAAATAAATATGCATTTCTTTTAATTTCATTTTCATGATTGCGATGTAACCATTTTAACTGTACATATTGCCTAGGTCTCCCCCGAACCCACATCGCACGGAGCGCAGTGAACTCCTGGCTAGCCGGGCCGCGGCACAAGGTCCGCCAAATTAGCTGCGAGTGGACACCGAACAGTCTGAACGCCGGCAGCACACAATGGCCACCGCGGGCCGTGATCGGTTTCATTAATAGCTGCGGTGCTAATGGACACCGGATTATCTCAGATGCAATCGTCCACTGTCAATCGTTTCCGGAACGGACATTCGGCTGAGCCTAAATCAACGTTCATTGAATTGCACGTGAGACTGATACGATTTTTTGACTTTGGGTAGGTCTGCGCAGCTATACAAATATAGGCATCGTGAATATGATACTTCATAATTCAAAATCGTCAGGCATCAGAATCCTCGGAGAGTCCTGACTATATCCTGACCAGCCACAACGGATCGATGTTCCAGCACTCATTCGTCTTGTATACCGTAGCCTTTGGCCCTTTGGTCGTCGACTATCTTTCAACCTTGCTATATGTCCTGCTTCAATAAATGTATAATTATGAGATTTTTTGTCTCCTTACCAACATATGAAGTTTTCAACAAAACAATTCACTTCACGTAGATATAACGTATGGATTTTATTGTTCTCATATTTGTCATGTTAGTCATTAAGCCGCTGGAAGCCAAGGAGTGAAATGATGCAAGTTACTTTGGGTTTTGCTGGTGACTTTTTTGTGGTAGATAAATGAAAAAACTTAATTTTTTGTATTTTTGCTGATTCGATATAGCTAATTTCAGAGAACCTTGAGAGGTGTTCTAAGAATAACAATTGTAAATAATAATAAAAATGTGTCTTTCTATTTTATATTTCTTTCTATATGGCACGGTCAGTAAGTCAGCAGCATCTATTAATTAGGTTGTGTATATTATTCTGTGATCATTAAAAACAGGAAAAAACGTAACTAAATTGTATAAATTTGTTTTTAAAATAATATACCGTGCACGTTAAGGAGCGTAAAATATTCTCAATATCGCCCTAGTGTAAGACCACCATGCAGAATTGAAAAGTGGCTTGAAATAGAATTGCCACTTAATTCAACACCTTCCTCTTACCCTCCCCATTACCTTCAGCCTCACAACACACCCCAATTGCGGATACCATAGTCTCATTTGCTCCAGACGGCTGGTAGCAGTTACCTAGTTGTTTTGCGGTTTCACATAAAAAATATTTTTATAAGAAAAATACTTACTACAGTTTACATTTTGAAAACTTATTCCTAAATATAGATGATATGGTGCGTTGTACTTCATTTGCCTAGCCCTGCGGAAATAGGTGTGAGGTAAATAAAACATAAAAACGTGTTGTAGTAATTGTAGCTGATAGTACAATGGGTTCTCTCATGCATTATTTAAGGACACGGGCGGTTGTTGGTTCGGTAATATCAGTAACCGTGTGATTATTCCGATTATTTAACACATCATTGAGAATGCGAATTGTAACAATGGCGCGGATGGATTGCAATGCACTACAGTTCATAGCCACTCCATGTCTATCTGCTGCCATCTACAATCTACATCGCAAAGCTTTGTTCTTCACTTGTTCCCACACGGACAGTACGGCGGCGGACACATTATTATTTATTGTTTTAAAACCACTTTTTTAAATGAATTGTTCTGCACAATGACGTACATATGTCGGTATGGAGTACCTACCGTAAGAGATCATGTTTTTTTTATATTTGCTCTACAAAGGAGGCCCAGAGGAAAATAATTTATCTCAAGGCCTATGTCATCTTTGCGGAGGTATTTTTTAAGGAAAGGAAAGAGAATTTTAGGGTAGTAAAAATATATGAGGGATGGGTAAGAATCAGGGAAGTCAGTGTGTCCAGGAGTGACGGACGTTTGAATGCATCTTTCACACTGTGGGGCAATGCGATGGGTCGGGAGAGTGCCGCTGGAGAGGCAAAAAGATCCCTCACCCAGTCTCTCCAAATCCGGCCCGCCACACAGTAGCTGGGCAGACGCATTCGCCGCCAAGACCTAGACCAGGGCTTCCCAAACTTTTTTCAACTGTGACGCCCTTGGGAAGTTGCCATATTTTTGCGACGCCCCTCCCCCCCGGTGACTAAAAATCTAAGCCCCCCGCCGCTCATTTGTACCAAGCGTAGTATTTTGAAGCCCCCCCCCCCTGAACGGGTCACGTAGTATGGGTACGTTACCTAATAACAATTTGTCAGAAAAACTCCAAATAGTATCTAAATTTTTTATTAGAAAATAAAGAACAAAACATAAAAACAAAAATGGAAGAAAACAAAAAAGAAAAAAAAGCATTTTTTTCTTTAGTATTAATGAGAAGGATGTGCTTGCTTTTCTGAGCACAGTTTCTCAAAACGAGGTTAAAGTTTCGAAATCGCCACTCTCGTCTCTGCCTCTAAATTTATTTTTGATCTATACTTATTCTTAATTACTGCAACTGAAGAGAAACCTGTCTCACACAAGTATGATCTCGCAAAAGGTAATAAAACCCTTAACGCTGCAGTGCTGATGGAACGATATTCTCGCTATAAAGATTGCCTCACGACGCCCCTGGGATGATCCCACGGGCGCCCCGGGGCGTCGCGACTCACAGTTAGGGAAGCCCTGACCTAGACAATCCTTAGCCCATGAACCCGGGCACCCCTGCTAAGTGGTTAGCTAAATTTGTTGAAACATAGCCAACCACTTTGGGTGATCTATGGCAGATGTGTTGGTTATCCAATACATGGTTCCCGGGCAGCAGCACCCATAGCCGCCTCTCAAATTCAGTGTGATTTGTATTCTACCATCTACAAACGTGAAATGTCTAATTTTAAATAATTTAATGCATTTTCTTTTTATCATTAAAAGGTATCTAGTTACTGGTCTAATACAACAGAGAACCGATAGAATGGTTACTTCTTTAATTGTTAAAATCGTATAAACTGCAAACATGAATGCATTAATTTACAACAAAAGTTTTGCGTTATCTGTTCATATTATTGTTATTTTTTGCAAAGGTAAGTATTAAAAATATTTTTAAAATGAACGATTAGTTTCCATTCGGTGTTTTATGTACAAATATCTTATCATATTTATGTATGTCAAAAAATATCTAAATTAATTATTGTTATTACTTATTATTATGATTGAAGCGTATCTAACCTTCAAAATAAGTTATAAATAGTTTAATTAATTATGCCAACCATAAAGGCACAGAAGACTATTATAAAAACAATCCTCACGCATATATATACAAACATTCATAATTAATACTACGCAAAAAGATTAAGGCGATACCATACGTAGTAATGCAAAATCATGTGTTTTTGGTTTGAAAATTTGGCCGCCTAGAAATGTTTCAGATGCTTTAATTAAATACTGCGAGTAGAATACATCTTGGCCTTTGAAATAATCGAGTATTTTTTAGATAAGTCTTTTTATAAGCTCAGAAAAAAATAATGTAAAGGCCTATGAAAACTGTTTTAAAGTTCAAAATCTTCTATGTGGAAAATTAAGTTATTTATAAAAAGATCGAAAAAAAAAAATTATGCCCGAACATCCACAAAATAAAATAAAAGGCACTTTTTGACCATGTTATTTTCTTGCCTAAATCAAAACAGGTGGATGGTGTTAAGCGGGAATTAAAACCTTATCGCAATCTATGTAAGGGTTGTTATTGATAGCGGCTCAATTCAAAATATTACACGACGTAGTGCATCGCCTTAAGGCCCCGTAATAAGGGTTCAAAGATGGTTTGAAAGGGAGATATGTAAATACGAATGTTAGAGGGAGCGCGCTAATATTTAAAAACGAACAATTAAATGAAAATAATGAAAATATTTAATGAATATGAAATAAAGCATAAATCTCTCAACGACGCTTTAGTTGCATTTAAAGATACACTGTGGTTTTTTCATACATATAACATATTAAATAATAGAGCAAAACGTGTTTTTAATAATTTTCGGAGCTTACTTAGCAATTTTTTTTCAATTTTAAGTTTGGGAATTTCAAAAAATTAAACTTTCTGCATACCAAAAGTATAGATATTATATTTAAAAATATTTTTTGTTTTACTCTCGTAATAAATCTGTAAAAATTGGGCATGCGGCGGCTTAAATACTTGCTGTACTCGAAACAATAACAAAGATTTACTCCAATTTCCTGCAATGCGTAATACTTTTGTTAAACTAAATATTAGGTACCTTTCGACAAGATTTTACAACATTCATCCAGATAGCATAAAAAATGTGATTCGCAATAAAATTAGATAGATAACAAAAATTTGCATCAAAAGTAATGATAGGGCCTTTACCGGTGCACTCACCCAAATGATAAATTATTGATTTAACAAAACTATTGTTTAAAAATATTTTAGTATTAGTGTAGGTATATTCACATCTATTTTATGTTAACTTGCAAAATGACTACCTCAACAAAGGCTAGCCCAGTGAGGCGGCTTCTGAGAAACGTCAACTAGACATTTCTATTCACATATTAACTACTGTTTATATATTTTCTATAGTGAATTTTATGTACTTCCTAATTTATGAACATTGTGTATACTAACTATCTTACTAATTTTATTCTTACACGCTCGTTCAACGTTGGTGTGGTAAGCCGACTCTGAGCCGGGTATAAAACAGTCTTAATCAAACAAACACCATGGTAATAAGTTAAGTTTTTCACTGTTCTGACCTTACGCGCCGCGTAATATTTACACCCGTGTTTTAGTAAGGCTGTTAATATGTATAGGGTTTTCCAATAAGAGGTGTTATTTTGATATTCAATCGTAAAAGATCAATGGTTTCGTTGCTTGTGTGGCACGTAGCGCCGCCTTGATGAAATTAAACGTTTTCCAAATCAATACCAATATAAGAGTTTAATGATACATTCCTACTACAGGGTTTTCTAATAAGAGGTGTTATTTTGATATTCAATCGTAAAAGATCAATGTTTTCGTTGCTTGTGTGGCACGTAGCGCCGTCTTGTTGAAAGTAAACGTTGCCTCGATCAATACCATCCAATTCCGGCCATAAAAAAATATTAATTATCTCTCGATAGCGCAATCCATTCACCGTAACTGTTGCTCCAGCCTCATTTTCGAAAAAGTAAGGTCCAATGATTCCGCCGGACCATTAACCGCACCAAACAGTCACACGTTGAGGATAAAGAGACTTTTCAACAATAACTCTTGGGTTTTCCGAGCCCCAGATGCGACAATTTTGCTTGTTGACGAAGCCACCGAGGTGGAAATGGGCCTCATCACTCAAGATGATTTGCATTTGATTCACTCAAGTGAATTTTAATAATTACAATGCGTTGTTGAAGCGTGTATCGTTCCATTTTTATTAACGGCGTAGTTTTTAATTGTCAAATGTCAAAAAATGACAGCTTCAAAAGTAACATCTACCGAAATAGCGGGCTATTCAAAATAACACCTCTTATTGGAAAACCCTGTATATTTAGTTATCATCGTGTGTATGGAAACTCAGATGGCTCGGTATGGCTCCAGTCCAAAATCCGCCGAGCCAATTACAGAAAAACATATACATCTTTTATGTACCTTACTGTACGTGATTTCGTAATACTTTCAAATAAACCTTAATTTATTTTTATGTTTAATGTAAATACAGCACAAGAGTCCCAATTTCTACCAATCAATCTGAAACCGGTGAGATTATGGCGTCCCCAATCGGGGTATGTTGAGGCCGAATGTAATTGGGAGAGGAAGGTGGGGGGGAAGTACCAGGATATTCAGATCTCGTCTTCAAACACAGCTAAAACTATTTCAATCAACATTTTAATTCTCTCATATATTATTTATTATACCAATTAAATTAAATACACATATTTCACTTTCTGACTGTGGTACATTATTTCTAAACTCTTAAATTAAATTTATAGATTTAAACCCGTGACCTCCGAATTGCTAGTCGAGACTATCGAGAGCCCTTCCCCTCAACCTCGATAGAATCATTTTTATAAAATTATTGACTTATTTGGTCTTACCCAATGATAATAAGAATACACGAAGTATTATCTATATATATTTTTAAATTTATTTCATTATATTTTTTTAAATACCCCAAACTAGGCAAATGCCCGTATCATGGTGGTAACATATAACAAATAAGAATTATTGGATTATTTGTATAGCGCCGTTTTCGTGAGAACATCACCTCAAGGGCGCAATAACATTTACAATAATACAATGATATGCATATATGTAGTAAAACTAATATTATTTAAAAAAAATTAAAATAAAAAAATGATAATATAAAAAATAAAATTAATATTAAAAAAAACAAAAATAACGGATTTGGGTGACTCGGTGTTGATAGGCAAATCCGGAGACGTCATATAACAGAAGACTATAAATCTGCTTTTCCACTCCTCGAGTCTAGTCCTATTTAGCCCAGTCATCAGTCCAGTCCTGTCCTGTCCAGTTTTCAATTCAGTGAGTTTTTATTCAGAAAGTTTTCCGACTCTGTTCTGCCACTTTCTATCAGCCATACTGTAATTCGCTTTTTAAGAGGGTCTATTTTATATTGCTGGTGCTGTTTTGGCGCTAGGAACATTTGAAATCGTTGTCTAAACGATATATTCATTTTTAGTACTATACTCTTACCATTGAATAGAGAACTTTATTTAGTCATTGGGTCTTACAACCACCAAAAAATACACGGACTTACCCAATGTATATAATTCAATATTTCTATTGTAGAAAAAATTATAAATGCTTGATTTTAAAATGATTTATGCACTCCAAAAACTGCGCAAAAAAGCCATCTAAAATGGCTGTCTTTGAATTAAAATAGTCACGTGAAAATGTCGATAAATTTATTACTTTATAATACAATTATTATTCAAGTGAAAATGAAAAGTTGCCCCAATGTCCGTATTATCTGCATACTATTTACTATCCGAATTAAATAATTTCTGGAAAAAATTATCGATACTACTAGCGCCATCTAGTAGAAATAAAGCAAAGCTTGGTGTTAGTTTTTCTGAAACAATTGTGCACGTATATGTGGTATAAATTTAGTCAGAAGATCCAGTATAGATGTCAGTAATTAGACCAAATATAAAATAACATATTTTATTATTTAAAATGATAATTTTTCCTATTTTGAAATTATACATTATATTAAAAAATCTACACCAGTCAATAAACGAAATAAATTTTAAAAATAATAAATTTCGGTGCAATCAAATAAGGATTTGGCTAACGTGTTCAGGTCTAACTTAGTCAGGGTGGTTCATCATCAGTCAAACCATTTTTTTTAAAGTTTTACAAGTTATTTTAAAAGTTCACAGCAGTTAAGAGCCAGTCCCCGGGGAGGAAGGTTTAGTCCTCAGTCAAAACACAAAAAAAATACATACATTAATTAATAAAAAAAGATACAGTATCGAAAAAAGAGTTTTTTAAGGGTTGATTTTTTTAAGTTTTTAAAAAAAAAACATAAATTTTAAGAAAATATTTACTATGTACAAAAAAATTAAATAAATTAATATTCATGCTACCATTATTACCTCAATTCTTCATTTGTTTCTCCATTAGGTATCTACATATTAATTCTGCATTTATCCATCACGCTAAGAATGATACCTGATGAGATTCCATCCTTGGATGTTCTTTTCTTTCTCGCTCTTCATCATCTTCCGCTCCTTCCTGACACCCCTTCTCCTCGCCCTGTTCATTAATTTGATCGCAGATTTGTTCAACTTCTTCCGGTGCTATTTGGTTATTCCAAAAGCGTTCCTTGTTCAATTTCCAGTTGATAATATTAAGCCTAGCCTCTATGCTCGTGTTTGCTCTCAATAATTCATTAAAATATGTCTCGATATATTCCTGCCCTGAAAATAAATAATGAAAACATTAGTACCTATTACACAATGTATGTACACAATGCGTGCCGATACTAGAGCCGGTATTTCAGTTGCTTCGTTCGTCAAGTTCCTATCGGGTAGTAATCATGATAATCCAATCCGGCTAATAACATTTCTGAGTACTGACGATTCCGATTTTTTGGGATGCATCGGGCACTAAAATTTTGTATATGTCAGGCCCAAAAAAGCGGCTGTCCTTGGTTTTGTAAATCCCGCGGGATAGAATTTCGAAATCCCTTAGAGTCCCGCGGGATTTTTTATTAACATTTTAGATTTATTTGTTATCAATTATCTTTGACACATATGATTAGAAAAAAAAACTTTTAAAGGGTTACGTAGTAAGTCATTTATGATGACTTTTGTGTCAATAATCGTTGGTACTTGTGGTATTATAAAAAAATACAATGAAAACGTATCGTAATTAGTAAGAAGATTTGGTAAAAAACAAGATACTTAAAAATGTTAAAAAAAAACTTGACTCGCTGAAAGGATTTTTGTTACCAGTACACATATATATATATTTATTTGTTTTGATACAATATTTTACATTTCTTAGTACAATTTAGTAATGTTGGCCTCACTGGGTGGCTTACCCGTGTTTTCCTCAATTTTATTTTCAAGTGTTTATATTATAGCATGGTATTGATAGTGTCTTTGTCCAAAGCTTGTATTTACCGTCGGAGTTTTTATGTTTTCTTTGTATGCTTGTCTAACTGGTCTGTTAGTGATATTTAGCGTATGTTGAAATTTGTTTTTTTGGTCGAAAATGTAGTTTAGTAGTGTTTTAACGTATAATTGGCGTACCTACCTATATCTAGTACGTCACAACTGTTGAATATTTGGTCAGTATCACTTTCTATGCGATTTCTATGTAATCGATAGCCGAGTTTGTTGCTCCTCCCCAAGCAATAATTCAAAATTCTATAATTGATTGGCAAAGTGCAAAATATGTTGTTTTCAATTATTTTATTTTATATATGTTTCTTATGTTTAGCAAAATGTGTATTGTTTTGAAGAGTTTATTTGTGATTTGTTTGATGTGAGGTATCCATCTAAGGTTATCGTCAATTACGATTCCTAGATACTTTATTTGTTCTGCTTTTTCAAGAGGAGGGCAATCGCATGTGTTGGTGTTTAAACATTCGTGTATTTTTTTGGTCTTATTATACAATAAATATATTTTAAATTATTGATACATTGAAAATTTAATGTGATTTCAGACATTTGATTTAAAAAAATAAGAACGTACAAAGCATTACAGTATATTCCTTTACCCCCGAATGCAAATAGTTGTCTTTTATAGTAATTAAGTTGATACTATAAAATACAACTATTAAATAAAAGTGTTTTTTCAACAAAAAAAAAAATCGTACTTAGCATGGCCAGTGGTTCTAAAAGTCCACCGAAGGGAGAATGATAATAAAAAAATAACCAGTGTTAAGAAGTCATGCATCTTCAAAAAAAGCTTGTTCCTTTTCAAATGTCCATGGTTGAATACCGATAGTAAAAAAGGATTGAGATAGATAGATCACACGGTTTCATACCAGGTAATAGTGATTAATACCTAGTAATAATGATTCATACCAGGTAATAATGAGTTATACCTGGTAATAATGATTCATGGCCAACGATAAATTCAATTTTCATGGCCCATCTCCCTTGTTTTATATACTTCTTATAATAATATAATGAAATGTTGTTAAATTATAACCTTTTGCGATTCCAAACATACATCTCAAATGACTCAGTTCAACTTTGAATGAACTATCCATTTGAGTCGACATTGCCACATCATGGTCTTCCTCGTCATCCAAGAAGTAGGATGATTCCTTTTGCAATCTCCTCCTTCTCTTTTTTCCCGTACTCATCACCAGGGAGCCTTCAATAACGAGGCTGGACTTTCTGCCGCCCATCTCCGCTGCCGAATAGAAGCTCACGCTAGATACCCTTCTAGAATCTTCAAATACTTTGACACTAGATCTTCTAGGCCCCAAGGAGCGCTCTTGGGTATCCCTTTCTTCTAGAAAGTCTTTTATGTACGAAGATTCTTTCTCTGGAATCTTCTTATCTTCGATCTCTCTCTCTATAGAGCTGACGAGGAAGCCAACCGTCTCGTGTCCGTAGATTATCTTGTCGCGTAAGCTGATTGCGCGTAATTTCTGTGTTTCTCCTCTCGATGTGTAATAAGGCGTACCCGGAACGCCAAGCTGGTTACTGGTTACACTTGGTGAAATTTTAATGAAGACTGATGGTCTCGCCATGCCTGACGGTGCAGTCCTAGCTGGATAATCCTATTACACAATAATGAAACATTTAGTATGGTTGTGCAAACCACAAAAGCATCGGAGTTGCCACATAAGCACACAGTTAGTTAATATATTCTACTGATAGATATGTAACTCATTTGTTTTCATCAATGGCGAATGACATGACAGAAAGGTTTCAGAGAGAAATCAGAAGAACTCATTTTAGGTTCCTAAAAAAAAATTTATAAAAGGTATATAATAATATAGACAAGACATAATGTTATTAGTATTACTAAGCACTGGTGGAAACTGATCCTGAGAACCAGATCGCAATCATCTGAAAATCAATATGATTTACGAACCTCATAGTGATAGTATTATACTATCTCACTTTTGAGAGCAAAGAACATTTTCCTTGAATCATCGATATCAATCAATGATATCGCAAGGCTGTTGATGTGTACTAGAAAGAAGGAGGAAGCGAAACACTGCTTGATATCTCAAACGACATTTATCTGAATATCATCATTATCTTCTTCCCTTGTCCTATTTGGATCGGGGATCCAACGCTTTGTCAAGGCGCCTACAGGCGTCCCCGTCCAGGACTACACTTTTTAAGTATGTGATAAATTTTGCCAAACATTAATATTATTAGTAGAATTATTTAGAAGCTACCTATATTACAGATGACTACAAGATCATCATAAATATCACTGCTAATCAAGATTCCTACCGTCATACAATACAGACATTGGCATATCGGCTGTCTACCAGTTTCAATTATAAAATACGTTAGTGACAGTCTACAGTGTTATGTGTATTCCCAGAGGTTCATTTGGTAGTAATCAAGATCCGAGAGTTCCAACAGACAGCACTTCAGCGGCTTCTATTATTCACTGCAAAAATAAGAATCTTCTCTATGTGGAATAGCTTTCCCCAACTTCCTCTAGGGCGGCCAATTGGACGTCTTTCCTGCAGAAGTTGGTCTTCTGGCATTTGAGTACCCCCTTGTCCAAGCCACCTAACAGAAGTTCGACGCTAAGCATATCTAATGCATATATTAATGACGTACCGTCAGCTGGGCCCCACCTTCGGAGCCCCCGAAGCAGCCGTAGGCGTGCATAAGAAGAGGCACGCCTCTAGCCGGGCGGCCCCCGCGCACCATGAGCTCGCCCAGCCGCCAGAAGGCATGCGCCTGCCACTTGGCGAGGCCCGCATGCTCGGCCAGGGACAGCATCTTCTGCAGGCACTCTTGCGCATCGTCTATCTTTCGGATTCTTTTTTGTGACAAAACAAAGAAAATGTGATATTATAATATTTTAAATTCACATATCGGTAATTTCATCTTTTGAGTGGAGCAAAATTGGTTTATATTTCTTTTGAAACAATTTTTTATAACTACTTTTATTTTCTCACCAGAAAAGGCCACATTTCAGAATCGAGACGTTGCTTGAATGGCTTTAGCCGTGAGTAGGTCTGATTAGCTAGGTACTTCCCAACCTTCCATTTATCTCCTCCCCTCGCACTCTCTTCAGAATCTCAATAAAACCCCAATTGAGAATGCCATAGTCCCTCTAAGGAGAGTAGGAAGTTTGAACACTAGTGCAGTATTCACGTAAAAAAATACAAGAAGTTATTTTCACGGTCTGCTAGTTTATTTATAAGCTAATGCGAAACGAGATATCACTTTACAATTTATTCTATTACTTAATATATCATATAGTAAATATTTGATGGCAGTAATCGGTAAGCTCGCATATAGCAGATAGCGCCGGTGTGGTTGGATATCATCGTTGGATATAATGATATTACAGCTGTGTGATACAGTTTAAAAGTTACAGTTTTATTTCAATATTTTTTATTCTTATTATGTTGTCTAGTTAGAGGTACAGTCACGAGGAGGAAATAAATGACTGGTTTTATTTTGGCTATATATACTACACACGTACAAACTGATAAAATATAAACCGTCGATTTTCCGAAAATAAATAAACAAAAAAATACTTGGTTTGTTTATAACCGCAACCTATTTAATACTGTTTTCTATGGATGTATATTTGTACACCTAATTTTAATAGAATAAGATGAGAAATAAGTTTTGCTGTTTAAATTCAGATTGGCAGCTTACGAGAGAAATAATAATTTTCAGACCATTTTAATAGTCAAAATGTTGAAGAGTGAAGATCAAATTTTCACAGAGTGCTAAAGTTCACAGTGTGAGTGTTATATAAGCTATATAGCTTTTTACTCAAATTATACTACACTTAAGATTATAACATATTCCAGATGCATCACATAGCCTAATAGAACAAAAAATGTATTGCACATACAATAAATTATTATTTATGTATGGCACAATCCGCTTTTCCGTAACTGTTCAGTGTTAATCACTTTGATACTACGTCCAGACGTTCTCGGGAACCATAAATACAATATGGAGACATTTTAATTACTAGATAACTTTGGGGATCTGGTGAGGAGGCACGAAATGAAAGAGGACGTGAAGGTCACAGTGTTTTATTGAGTCAGGTTGCCGAATGTGATATGACTTGGGACCGATGTTGAACACTCCCGATGTAGGCGGTGATGCTGGTCAAGAGCGGGTCAGTTAGTCGACGCCGCTGCTGGTGACCGGACTCGTTGATTGTCAGAAACTGGTGCGGTGGACCTGGTCGGTGGTTGTACGGTAGGTGCATAGATCAGGGAGGATGCCGCGTGGTGGATGTTGCGCTGGTCAGATGTGCTGGAACCAGGGCGCTGTGATGATATCCCAATGGAGTCGATGGTTGAACCGTGCAGAGCCGGGAGTAAGGCGCGCGGGTTGTCACTTGCGAAATTGCGGATTGTTGGCTGACTAATGACTGACTGACTGCTCGCTGCGTTGGGCCTATTTATATAGACCGGCCGATGACATCAGTAGCTACGCGAGATCGCTGGTAAAATGGAGACAACTCGCTCAGTCTGGGTGCTACTGGAATTTTCGTTGGCGCTGAAATTATGCCTAGGCAACAGGCTAGAACCTTCTAGCAAATGCGCGTAATGTACTTCGCCAAACTAAAATATTATTGTCGTAGGTAGTTCCAGACGTCGGTAGCCCATAGACAGGTAGCTCGTATTGTTTACCTTTAGCGAGACAATCTGGATGAATCTACGATCGCTACATAACTCAACTTTTGTTTTAACTTTTGCCATTGCATAGGATAATAATGGCTGGTATGATATCGGACTACGCCAGCAGCAACGGCTGATTCGAGCGAACTAAATTACACTACATAGTTGCATGTTTATCGCAAAATATTAAGATTTTACATGGCCATACTCTACGAGAGAGATAGAGAGATTAGGTAATACTTAACTCTTCCAACACGAACTTCATAAAGTTATAAATCCCTTAATAAGGCAACAGAAAAAAACAATTCTTAAAGAAATATCAATGCTTACTTTTGGAAAGCTATCGACAGGTTGATAAGAGCTTCGCATATGCCGTAGACATTGTTTTCTCTTTGTCGGATTTCCAACACTTCGTTGTAATTTTCCATAGCCAATTCGTGCTTTCTCAGCAGAATATTGCAATGGCCGAGCGTTGCCAAAGCCTCGGCATATTTATCTTCATTTTGGGCTAAAAATAAAATATTATTAGAACGTTTTCAATAAAAATGTGGAAATTTATGAATATACCGAAAGTTTTTGAAGAAATAATTCTGCT
This sequence comes from Hesperophylax magnus, assembly GCA_026573805.1. Taxonomy (NCBI): domain Eukaryota; kingdom Metazoa; phylum Arthropoda; class Insecta; order Trichoptera; family Limnephilidae; genus Hesperophylax; species Hesperophylax magnus. The sequence continues at coordinate 10,572,910 of JAIUSX010000072.1, forward strand.
GTATGTAGCAGCAGGAGTTGATGCAAACACGTTACTTCCACAGTTAAATTGCTTGCTTACAGCATTTTGGTAGGTAAAAAATATATCGTTTTTAATATAAAAATGAACACACTGTAATATTTCTGGAATAGGTAAGTACCTAACTAAAAAAAAATCGAAAATTCGATCAAATTGTTGTCCTTCTTTCTCTAAAATCAATAAGTAGACGTGCTACGGCCCTGCGGTCACCCGTAGGATATTTTATTATGTTTATAAATTTACCTCTACAATTTTATTATTGGACTCGAAAAATTACAAAACACTACACTCTTATTATCACTAGATTATCCTTTAAATACAGCTGTAAGGAAAGAGAATGTGAGTCAATTGAAAAGTCACTTTTTACAAAAAGTATGAAAAAAATAAGGTTTTATCGTATCTATCAGATCATAGCTAAACAAAGAAACCTTAAAAGAAATGATAAACGAGACATTTTTAGAGTCAGCAAATGCATTATTTTCGACATTTCTGCCAATACAATGATGAGACGTGTTGAGGTTATGTCTAATGATGTTTTTTGCAATTAAAAAATGACTTGCAGAGATGTTGCTATAAATCACTCCAGCTTGAAGAATCTACCACGTTGTGTTTGACACATCTCAGTTAGCCATGTTTGTAAGAATGATCTTTAGTGATTTAACTGTGACAGAGGAGCTTTTAAAAGTTATTCAACTAAATGGCCACACAAGGGATAAGAGTATTTACGTTGCGACTAAAAGATATCTTCTTCTGAGAATATACCACTTAAAAAACTTGTGGGAATTACTACCGATGGTGTTCCAGCTTTTTGTGATATCAAAAATGGCTTCTTTGCGTTATGCAAGAAAGATGAAATGTTTCCACCCTTTTTATCTTATCATTGCATTATTCATCAGCATGTACTGTGTGAAAATACTTAAAATTCAACGAGGTAATGAAACTTGTTGCTAACATAATTAAAAAAAGTGAGGGATCATTCTCTCCAAAGACGATTGTTCAAGGCTCTGACAGATGAGCTAAATTGCCATTGTTTATAAATAAATATTTTAAGTACGCTTTTTATATTTTATTTGAAGTCTGATGTCCTAATTTATTTGAAGTAATATAAAAATACTATGTATGGTACGATAAAGGTTGATGAGAAAAACGTAATGAAGGAATACGTATAAGTACCTCACCAAACACTTTGAATTTTAGAAAGTAGCTCACATCCTTTTTGAGTTTGGAGTCAAAAGTCAAAAGTCTTGGCAAAGGTTTCTCAGTGACTTTCAGCAAATACATCACTCATCACAGGAGACATTATAGTCTCATAAAAAAAATTCTTGGTCTTGACGCGACTTATAAAGATTTTAAGATCCCACCTTCCCGGGCCCTTTTCACTGCTAATTTGCAAAGTCGCAGAGCTTCTTTTGGGTCATGTAGAGATATTTCTTCACTCATCTTTAAGTACATGTCTCTCAGGAGAAGACAGACTACCGAGAAGAGTGTTTGAGCAGAATCTCCTCCATCATCTCCATAAAGCCATTGCGTCTGAAAGATGACGTCTCAATATTATATTTATAGTTTTTGTTGTCAACGGTCATTTAATTTTATTTTTTCTTTATTCAGTGTATTATTTATTACAGTAATTGAACATTTTTCGACCACCACGCTAGGCACATACCCGTGTTGTGGTGGTCGATTATATTTAAAATACGTAAAAATAATTTAAAGATTATATACATATAATATATAGGTATAAGTTGATTCCCCCGACAGTTAACACCTCTGCCAATTATTGATCCCTTTGCCGGTTGATCCCCATGCCAGTTGATCCCTCGGACACTTGTTCAACATTTGACAGTTGTTGTTATTACCGACAGTGGATCCTCCGGACAGTTAATCCCTCGGACAGTTGATCCCCGAACAGGTTATTCCTCTTCCAGTTGATCCATTTGCCAGTTGATCCCTCGGACATTTAATCCCTTAAAGTTTTTTTAAGTACGATATATTTATATTTGTACGTAGCCCTATAAAAATAGGTTTGTATTTGTGGTAGCAAAATTACAATATTGATTTTATGTTTTAAAAAAATACATCGTATTTTTGGTAAATATTATTATTGCCTTTACGAATTGCGATACAACATTTTTCATTTATTCTTCTAACATATTAGTTCAGGTTCAGGTTAGGTTGGGTTAAGTTGAAAATGTGTGTATTTAGTATCAAATTTATATTCTTCTTAACGATTTGAAAACTTTCAAATGTGTGGAAGTATGTGTAATTTCGTACAATTTTCAATTTTCTCCAACGTTATTTTGAATATAATATAATATTTATAACGTTCACGGAAAATACTTTGAGGGATCGAGCGACCGATGAATCAAATGTACGGGGGATCTACTGATCGGGTGATCTACTGTACGGAGGATAAACTGACGGGGGATCAAGCATCAGGGAATCCTTGTTTCTCTGAATTACTATAAAACTTTATGTTTTGTATATTTTTCAACAAAATAAATAATTTAATAAAAGTTTTTACAGTGTGTTAAACCCGCAAACTCAGGGCTCAGAGCCAATAAACTAACCGCTCTATCACGGAGGTCGTTCATACGTTCAATCGTAGCTTTTTAATAGTTCAACAAAAAACTAGATAACATAATAATTAACATTGTAGTGATTATATTATCTGTATATTGACTTTACTTGTTTGGCAGACGGTTGTTATATAGAGTTAAAGGATAATATTCAAGGAATTAAATTTCTTTTGCTACTTTTGAAAAGATCTCTGGAAGTCGTAATATTATATTTAATTAGTATGGCGTGTATTTCTAACCATTCCATTAGACAACTTGCGAGCCAGTATCAGATGTTCCGCCGCTACGTCTGTATTCTTATCTGGAACTAGAAAAATACAAAATAAAGTAATAAACTATACTGTACCTACAGAAACTATGCAGGTAGGTTCAGAGTTGAAGATAATTGAAATGTGTTGGTGGTTTTTTGATGTCTTAGAATGTCAGCAAGATATACCTATTCCGTTTTTCTTCCCTAGCACCATTGACGGAGTGGGGAAAACAATACGAGTTTGAAAATCACTTTACTATAAGTATAATATGTAAACCAACCGGTTTTAATTGTGAATCTTCATCAGGGTTATATTAAACATATTAAATTAATTACAGTCTAGAGGTAACATAAAAGACGGAGACATAAACTTTGGTGGCAAAAGGAAACTATAATTAAACCCGTAGAACGGGTAATACATCCTTGCATTTATTGTACCTTAATTTGTGCGTAAATGAAAAAAATGTAATGTTATAAAATAAATACGTTTTTCACAAATGAAACATCACCAAATGGACCAAAAGGGACTTCAATTTCAGTTTATGGAGTCGTATTACAAAAGTAAGCTTTAATTTCGAAAAATAATTATATCGTTGGGGCTTACTATGTAATTTTTTTTACTAACTATATGTCTTATTTTCAAAGATAATAGATAGATGTTTAAAACAAAATCCATTTACTCTAATGGGACCCTTGTTTTTGACCGTATGAAGTGTGTTAATATAAATTTTAATTTGACAAGATACTGAGAAGTGAAGATGGCCAAATGGCACTTAAATATGTAAACTATAACAAACTACTATGAATCAAGTCAGTCACCAAGTGACGACGAGGTTGTGGAACTTTTTTCATGGGTTTAGAAATTTTTCGCGAGGTTGTGGATTAATGTGCCTAAATAATTAATTCTAATAATATTTTCAAATCATTTTTAACTAAATTACAGATTTTTGGCAAAAATGATAATTAGAAGTTCGTTATTTGATATTGGCGGTATCGCGATAAATATCGAGCGACCACTGAAACCTGGTACCGCTAGTTGTATACGAAACGTACATCTTATCGCTCCCTCTCGCCCCCCGACCCGAGTGCACTATTTGCAGGCCCCAAAACAAAAATATGGATCGGTGGGCTTCCGGTATACCGTAATATAAGATAAGTAAGATAAGTGTTATACCGGTATTCCGGTATAACACTTATCTTATTTTTATCGATTGTTTACCGACCCGTGGGACGACTGCCTAACTCTTCCATACGCGACTTTATCCTTGGTAATAAATATTGTTCTCTGGACTATTTTTAAATCAGGATTACTGAAATTCAAACTTCAAATTAGTTAACACTTACTAACTTAATCCATCGTTTTACCATTGTATGACTATTTCTATAATATTTTTATTTCACCATTTTTTTATTGTGCTCCTCACTGTAGGTATCACGAGTTATCAGTTATTATTATTTCTTATACAATACAGATATTCTCCTGCGTATACTGATTTCATGTTTCACTTTTATGTAAAAGCCTTTTTGGCGTATACATAAATAAAACCCATGGATTATTCACCTTTTTATTACTGTAAATATAAAACTTACAGTTTTCCAACAAAAATCGGCCATAGAGGAAGTGGCAACATGCTTCCCTCTGCCCTCCATCAACTTGAGTTCCTTGCGCCAGGCCCAGGGCGGCCAGCAGCAGCCTCCTGACCAGCCACAGCCAGCCCCGCCCCCGCCCTGGTGCAAGCGCGGAGGGCGGTGTGCCGGGCACCCGCCCTAGAGCCAGGTCCAGCAGTCTAAGGGCACCGCGGCTCAGCTCCGTACTCTCGGATACGGGGTCGCCTGGAAGTGAGGAATGTGCATTATAAGGCTGGAAATAGTGCCAGGCGTACCATCGGTCGACCGACGACTTACTGCTAACGAGCTGGACCGATGGTCCTCCTACGAATTGCGTGGCACTACAACTCTTCATTCATTCACCTACAAGTATTACCGCAAACGACAGACGTGCAATGTGCCACAAACCTACGGATGAGGAGAGGCTTGGGCCAGTGTGATCATGCTGTTGACAGATACGCTGCCTTTTCTCGTTCTGTTTTATGGGAGCTACCACTTCAACAAATTAGTATTAAATGATTAAACTCAAAATACAAATAAAAATATACATTTCATATAATATGAAAGAGATTATCAAAATCTTATTTCGGTTTTGATCTTATTCGTCGTTGACTCATTTTATTTTCATGTATTAACATACACAGTAGACAAAGGGTTTATATAAAAAAATACAAGGAAGTATCAAACGGTAAAACAACATGTAAATATAAAGAAATAAGAAGAAACAAAAAAAAGAGTCTATAAATTTTGAGAAAAGTGAAGCAAGTCAAAACAACAGTATCAAGAAATTTAATAAGGTTCTTGAGACTATCGCTAAATATGTCCGGAATCTTGGCACTACAGTAGATATTACGTGATTGACGTATCATTCGCACAAGATGTAGAGTGAAGGTTAAGTTGGTTCTTTGGAAACTAATATAGAAAGTTTCAGGGTTTCTTAGTATATGGTGATTGCTATTGATTGTGGCCAAGAGGGAAGATTCTACCTGGTTCTTAATAATTTTGAAAATAAATTTGATGTCATTTTTGTCACGACGTTAATTTAATGTTTCTAATTTGAAATATCATATTGCTTAGGATCGTGACATTCTCCAATTGCCCTGGTGAACCAGGCTCCTGTAAATCTTCTCACGGTGCTGCGCTACATTGAGACCCACGGATACCGACACGCGTCTTTCCAAATGCCTATAATACTGTCCGAATCAGGGATCATCCACCTTTTCTCCTGCCTTACACTTCGTCAGTTTGTGTCCAAAGTATCTAAGGATGCGCTGTACGTAATTGACAGCATGTGTCCAAAGTATATAAGGATGCGCTGTACGTAATTGACAGCCTGTGTCCAACGTATCTAAGGATGCGCTGTACGTAATTGACAGCCTGTGTTCAAAGTATATAAGGATGCGCTGTACGTAATTGACAGTCTGTTTTGGATGCCTAGTTAGTATTTATGAGCCAGACATGAAAAGCAAGTGTAAATCTCAACATTCCTCTTTATCGCCTTATTATTCACATCACTTCACAACGATCTTAATTACACATGATTCACCTAGTTCAAGAATAAACTAGGTACTGGAAGAAATCCTTTATTTTTTCTTAAGCAACCATTGAGGTCAAATATTAAAATATCCCTAGGCCAAGGAAAGGATACCTTGGTTCTCGTCGCTTGTGCTGTGTATGTTATTTTTTTCGTCCTGCACATGAAAAAATGTTTTTACTGGAGTGATAGTGCTAACTCCAATAGGTCCAGATCCAGGTACAGAATCAGTAGATCATCAGAATATTACATCACCTTCCTACATAACGCGGAAATCAATAAATGATTCAGTGCGCACATAATAACTATGCAGGTACTCAACATAAGTTATAATGATAAGGCAAGACTAGTTCACGAGTATCTAAAATTATTTTATAGTTTCTAGAGCTTTACGTGCACCTGTGTACTATAATATAATGATAAAAATGGAAATTTTCCATTTTATAGCAACTACCTATTCCTACCAGTCGTGACGGGGAAAATCAGAATTTCATTCACGTAATAAAACTTGTGGCCAAACCGTGACCTAAAAAAGTTTTATTACGAAATTTGTACTTGTTTGTTTCGTATTGAAATCCAACATTCAGCAGGAAAATCTCATCTGTTGAGCCTTTCACATATTCTTTGTTTGGTAAAATGGATATTTTTCTTCAATTTTTTAAACATGTATCCCCATATGGCTTACTTTCTTACTTAATCACCTCTATTATATAAAACTTACGATCTCTGTGCCTTTCCTCTGCTCGTACCAGAATTTCACGGAGCAAGTTGATGTACAGTGGACTCTCCGATATTCGGGGAGTTATGCCCAGATCGTCTGCTAAGATGACTTCTTCATTCTCTTCCATTAGATCTTTGATGAATAGGGCCGCTTCAACATAGCCGTCTTCCTCTAGTTCATTTAATACACACAAATAGTGAGGCTCTTGAAACCTGAAAAATAACAGCTATGAAAACAAATGCAACCGAACACTGCAGCGTCCTTAGGTTGCTCGTCCACCAATAGCGGACGATGGCCTTGTTTCTACAGCGCCGTGACAGGCCGAGCCAAAATCGATTTATTTATTATCGATAGCGTTAGAGCGAGCCGCAACAATTTGTCCATGAACTCACCCGTGGGGAGAACCACGAACTTCTTAAATGTAGTTGATGGAAAAGATCGATATGTTTTTTCATGTCCTACAACGCACTTACAAGGTTTTTGTCACTCCAAATACATTGTATAAACGGTACAATTATAATGGCCTAGACTCCAATCTGAAATGTTATAAAGAAATTGTACAAATTGATTTAAATAAATAAATTTATTCTGATCCTGATTGACAACGATTCAACCGTGTTACCGTGTTAACGTGATACCGTGTTTGCTACACACCTTATCTATGAATATCTTGATTTATATGTGTTAGAGTTAAATAATTAAGGGGGTTACACCACCTCTGAGCTTTGACGCATTTGATGCAGCAATTAAATGTATAAAATAATATTTGTAATAAGCATTAACTTTGGGGCTTGTCATAATTTACAATAAAAATATATAAATTTGTTTTCGACCACTTTAATTTTAATTACACTCTACTGGTTTCGGAAGCACCCTTCCTTCGCCAGGAGAATATTAAAACCCACCTATGAATATTTTTTTATTTTACACATGTACAATGTACATAATAGTTTTATCAATAATTTAAAAAAAATAACGGAATTGTTTGGTGACCAGATATGAATAACCAGGTACAGCGCCCTTGAGGTGATTTTGCACAAAAGCGGCGCTATACAAGTCATCCAATTATTATTATTTATTATTACTTCCCCACCTTCCTCTTCCACGCTTCCTTTCCTCCCCCATTACCGTCAACCTAACAACATACCCCAATTGAGGATGCCGTAGTTTTATTGGCTCCAGACGGTTGGGAGCAGTTGGAACTCTTGTGCGGTATTCACATTAAAAATACGGTAAACTTGTCGAATTTCGCTGCATGTCTTTGTTCTCAAAAAATAACAATCGATTTGAAGTTCTCCATCTAATGTTTACAAGTATTTAAGCCGCACATGCACTAAATAGGTTTTTAGGGTTTTGTTTGGGTTATTTTAATAATGTATGCGTATTTCCTAACCTGAGAACTTTACTTTCATTAAAAAAACAATGAAACTTTAATGCATCTTTTATCATCTCCCACCAAATAAATATTTATTTTTTGTAGTTATTAAGTTGAAACCAAGTGTATATCTTTTGTTCAGCGGAAATCGGCAAGTTTATCAAAAAACAACTGGATGCAACTAGACCACTGCAGTTGTCTATGGAAAACACCTTATTAGTATTTTACCTTCTCAGAGTTCTGGGACTGAGATCTTCAATATCCTTCAAGACATCTCCTCTGTAGTTCAACAGGTTCTTCCCTTGCAAGCATCCAATACCCTTCATCTCATGTCGATGCTCCATTTTTCTTGCTTTGTATACACAGTTACTTGATTAATCAAAAATGCCTTCAGATATGAGCAACGTAATATGCTTGGCCAAATGCTATTTATTTGGCATTAAAAAGATATTCTTTTATTTGTCGTTCGTTTTTCAATTCAGCAGTACCTACCAAATATATATTTTTTGGTTAACCGGAAGTAGGTAAATAAAATTATTTGATAATAAAATAAAAAAAAAAACATTTAAAAACAATGTCCTCTTTATTGTTTAACAAAAAAATAAATTTCAACCATCATCCTTGACTATTGCCTATAGAAATTTAAAAATGATTAAAATTAGATCACATGGGTGTATATGAATTAAGTGCTAGAACAGAATACAATGCGATCAGCAAAATAATAAATAAAAATAATCTTATAATATATTTACATAAATTATAAACAATATATTTACATAAATTATAAACAATATATTTATATAATTTATAAACCCATTGTTTTAGTAATATATACGTTAAAATTTGATAAAAATGTTGAAATATGTATTTGTGTTAGTCATAAAATATTAATTTTGTATATGATGTTAAATAAAAATCTGATATACAAAATGATTCAAATATTTTTTCCCTTTTTGAAAACTTTTTTTTGTGACCGATCTCGACAGGTCGAAATCCAGTCAAAAATAAACAACGAAAATTTTTTAAAGTGCTTTCGATCATATAATCACAATGGAAATCCCCACGCATGAAAAATAGATATTTTATATTACAAAGCAATTAAACAACAAATATTGAAATATACTTAGATAAATGATTCACATTTTATGTTGCTACCCAAAAATATTTCCGTATCTCAATAATTAAAATCCTAAGGTCTTAAGTAGTATTGGCTGTTGGAGTGAAAGCAGCTAGCAATAAGTTGCTCGTACTACCTATGCTACTACAGTGGTCCTCTTGCGAGGCTGCAGGCGGACCTTGAAGCCCTCCTCGCGCTTGAGGATCACATCTCCCTGTAGCTTAAACTCCTCCTCGGTGATATCGGAGATGACGCGGAAGTTCCTGAGGATGGTGGAGAGGATGATCTTCAGCTTCAACATGGCGTACTTGCGACCTGAAGAAAAAAACATTTTAATTAGGGTATATCTCACATAGCTCACTGTGTGTAAAAGAGTTCCAGAAACCAAGTGATCAATCGATTCCAATTTCATTAAACAAAATCACAACGTCACACCTCTTTTACTGCATGATTGTTGTTCTCACGATTAATATGATTGCCACGAAGAGGGTGATGGTGAATGAGTCAACGGCCAAACCTGACCGTTTTTATGAGGCAATTTGTGCCTTTCAATACACAATCAAAATACTATGTATTTTAACAATTACTGGCGCAACGCACGTCTTAAAGAATGCTCGCTTACGTTTATTTTGGTGATGAGTAGTGGTCGAGACCTCTAGAAGGTTTGTTGTGGTTGTATTAGAAATAAGGAGTATTATTTATTAATACTACTATTTATTTATGCTATCCCGATATTTTAAAAGACTTGATTATTAAACTGGTTCCTTACCGACGCAGCTTCTTGGTCCAGCGGAGAAGGGTACGAAAGCGTAATAATGCCTGTTGGCACATCTTTCAGGGAGGAAGTTATCGGGGTTGTAGACGTTGGGGTTGGGGTAGATGTCGTCTCTGCGGTGCACCTTGAATGTTCCAATTACGATGGTGGCTCCAGCGGGAACAGTGTAGTTGCCCGACTCTGAAAAATAAAAACGGTTGAATACGTGGATAGTACACGATAGAAATGCCTTCCATATAGATTTGAATGTTACCACTGACTCAGCATGCGATCTGTCTCTCTTACACTGCCTGGCATCATATATCGCCATAACACTAGATGGAAATATAAAATTCACAAAAATAAACTAATTTCTGTATTTAAAATTTTAGGCCTGATGGGAATCGCTGAGATAGATCATAGGTTGAAATAGAGGATCGATGCAGTAGGAAAAACAGCATTCCAGTTGTATGACGGAAACCTAAGACATTCAAGGAAATCCTAACCAAGATGTGTATAACCACTTGTGGCTTTAAAGAAAGGTATTAAATGACTTACATATAAGTACTCGTTATATAAAGGTTGTCCAAAATGGGTGGCGGGTATTTGATAGTTGGAAAAAGCCAAAGATATAAATAATAAAATTAGCTTTTCAATAATTAATTTTTTTAATATTTTTTGTTTTATCTAACTATCAAATACCCGCTACCCTTTTTGGAGATACTGTATGTCACAAATATAGGAAAATCTGGAAATAACAGTGAGTATGATAGTACAGTACTTACTCAGTTTCAAGTCTTCATTGATCTGTCTGGCGATAATTGGCACTGGTGGGTACATCCTGAGGGTCTCCATGAGGCACCTTTCGAGGTACTTCATCTCGAGGGTATCCTGGAAGGTGGCAGGCCTGTCGGAGTCTCCGAAGATGGTGTCCAGCTCCTCCATGACCTTATCTTGGTAGTTCTGGTGGATTCCCATCAGTGACAGGAAGAAACTGCTTCCAGCAGCGGTGGTGTCGTGACCCTGGAAGAAATTAATACTTAAAATATTGCACTAGGAGATTTTAAAGATGATGAAGAGGACTAAAAACTAGCAGTTCTCAGTAGAATGCCAAGAAATACCAATACAGATATTGACAACTTAAAAAAACGGCATAATAAATAAGTCAATCATAAGGGGTTTTCTATAAATGGCAATGAAGTCAAGGAAGTTTTTAATTTCAATTTGGGAGACGGGTACGGATACTACCGCCCCGGAAATAATTAATTGGATAACCAACATTTCTACCATAATGGTTGGCAATGCTTGACGACTTGAGCAGAAGTGTCTGAGATCATGGGGTGAGGTTTGTTTATGTCTTGGCTGTGAATGGGTCCACCAGCCACGTGGTTGTGTGGGAGAGGCCTCCTGTGTAGAGGATTAAAATAATAAACAAAAAAACTAACCTCGAACATGATGGTGTCCACCTGTTCCTTGATCTCTGTATCTGTGATAACCACTCCATTCTGGGCACTCTCCAGCAGCAGGTCCAAGAAAGCCAACCTCTTCTTTTCTCCGATATCATTATCATCTACGTCCAAATCGTCCCTGAGTCCAGCGGACTGTCCGTACGAGAGACCTTCAATGACGTTCTTGTCCTTGGATTCCTTTGCCTTAGCCCTGGCAGCGTTCTCAGCCTCTTCCCTCCTCAGGTTCTCGGCGATGATGGAGGCTGATGAGGGAGTCTGTCCCTTGGCGAACTCTTCCTTCTTCCTCTTGATAACCTGATAAAAAATGAGGTTCTTTGCTGACACTCACTGATTTTGTCTTCAATATAATGTTAGTATTATTACTGTAGCTACCTGCTACAAAACGTAAGAGGGTCTAAGTCGCAATATGTATAGGACAATTGCTTAGGCGAAATGTATTAATTTATAAGAAAATTACATTTTCACTTATTCAACAAGAAATAACTGATACATTCCATATAAATACATTAAGTAACGATATTAATCACTTTTTCATTTTTAATTTTATCTGGGAGGCAATAATATATGTTGCTCCCCTTGTAACCAATGGATTGCTTGCTATAATGAGTATGTATAGTGTTTAAATGTATTTTATCATGTTCCCGTGTAAAGTGTGTGTGTGTACTTGATTTTTGATAACTTTGTTTTATGTTACCTGTAGTTCATTTATATATGTTTCATATTCATTTCTCCAGAATTCTATCAAGTTGTTTAAATGTGAATATACGAGGCTATAATATAGACCTTTTTAAATTTTATTTATATTTCTAATATTCCTTCTTCTCACTTCAGAATTTTGATGTTTAAATAATTTAAAAAGTTCTGTTAATAATGTATACTATATAGTATTGTATTATTATTATTGTTGTTGTTATTTCGGCTACTGGCATTATACCTAGCTCTCTCATTAAAAATTTAGGCGTATTAGATCTATCAAAAAATTTATATATAAAAATGCAAAAATCAGTCATTTTAAATACATGTAGGAGATAACGAAAGTATTTTAAATATTTATGCTGAGGGATCAGTAGGATTTATAGGCCCTGTTAGGAGTTCTACCGAGCCGAACCCTCTGATATGGAAATATCTGGAGTCGGTGAATTATTTTCCCATTTGAACTCTGGTTAGTTGACGTGTTGTTCTTGTATTTATTTTGCTGATATAATGCACTTGCATAATGCTGATTGACTAGATGATTTGTGGAAAAGTGTGTGGAAGGGTTTAGTTTTTCCTATGGGGAAGATTTAACCCGGACATAAAATCGGTAAAATTGAAAAAAAAATATATATATATATATTCCATGTTGCTGTTGATCTTCAGAGAGTTGTTTCACTTAATAATTTACACGAATTATTTTAAGTAATACACAACTAGTAGGAATCGACCAAAATTCACCAATACAATCCTTAATGTACTAATACGTACAACGTTATTCATTTTTTTTTTCAAATGAATACTTAGCCGATTTTGTAATGGGTAATTGTTTTAGTGTTCTCCTATACCATTTGAGTCTACTCTAAATATTTCACGTAATATCTTTTAAATATGTTTTCTAAAAGTTGGCAGTGCGCCAACTGTTGAAAAGGATTCGTTTGAATTGAATTCCGCTCCAGCAGTTCCTACACGACCTATTACTCCAATGTACGTTCATTTAAGATGGCTGAGAGTTTTCCACTAAACAAATAAATAAAAGAACAATTCAGAAAGAATAATAGTTTCCTTGCACAAAGTGACTGGCATAATCGCAAGCGTTTTGGAAAGAAATTGGAAGTTTGCGAAATGCAGAAGAAATACATTTTAGAGAGATTTGAAAGGGGGAGAAAAATAACACGTTCATTACAGGACGTAATAAAAGCAAAGAAGACAGTTTGATATTGACGTAACCGTGGCTTAAACATCAATGTCAGTAGATAAAATAAATATTCTCTATATTACGAGTTTTCACAAACATTGCGAAAACTAGGAGACTCATATCGAGAACTGCGAAGACAAGAAGAAAGCCTTACCGCTGTCGGAGTGTCTGTATCTGCTGTAAAGCCATTATCGTAATGTTCATCGCTTTTAATCTTCGAAAACATACAGAATCCTGACACAAAGCCTAGTGGGTAGACTATTACACTACGGATGCCGTCTCTTAATATACTAGTAGTTCTGTTAACAATAGACTTCATTTCCAAAAAGAGGATGTTTTGTATTTTCTCTTATTTAATAAACAAAAACCAAGATTTCCTCTGAAATATCATATTTGTAAATAGGTAAGGTAGGTAGGTATTTAAGTACCTATCTACTTTCTCTTTTGGTTTAGGTCTTCCAAAATTTTAAAAAATGCTAATATAAAGTCGATATAAGCACGACGATTTCACATTTTGAAAAATTATCTTTCCTGGATCCTTAAAGCGGCTACCATCTTGAACCAGAAACGGACCGTACCAAAAAATGTATAGACGAGTCGAGTTAAATCAGGATAAGCGCAGTCAAATGTGTGATTTTATTTTTGGTCACCTTTGCGATGGGAGCAAGGGTGTCCGTGTGCAACATCTCTTGTTAAGTTGGCAGATGGCAACGTTGAAATAGGAAAAGATACTACGCCGGAGATTATCGAACTCACTGGCCTCCTAGATGATGATATCTGTCATGATAGTAAAATGATTTTTTATTTATTTGTGGAGAAAATGGGAGGGCCTACCTTCTTTGTCAGTCCGTGGATGACGTCGAGCAGCTTGACCTGGTTGGCTGCGTGCTTGGTGAGGTTAAAGAGGAAGTCGGGCCTTAGCCAAACCTTGGTGTGGCGAAGGTGAAGGATGTCGCACATCTTCATTACGGCCATAGCGTACTCGAAGCCGCTCTTGTCCTGGGTGGACTTGCTCACTCCCATGGCGGTCTCTGCAATCAATATGGAAACATTTTATTTCTGTAACAGATGCAGTTTTTTTAATATTTAGCTTCCTCCCAACATTCACAATTATTAATTCTTTGATATGGAAAATGTGTACAATTACAGCTCTTCCAAAAACAAAGTTACGAAAAAATAGTAGGTAATAATATAAGGAAAGGTGTGAGATTTGAAAATAATTGGAGGACTGAAGCTAAATTTCATGTAAATAACACATCGGAACAAGGACAATTGCTGCAGAATGAACAAGAAAAAATATGCACGAAAATATACTAATTTATACGCATCATCATGTAACGTGCTTTATCGATAAAACATCTCTACTTTAAGAAAAAAAAACACGAAGCATCATGTTTGGATGTCACGTACTCAGGTAAATAATGTTACTTTTGTGTACAATACACAAAGTTTCAAAGCAAGCAAATACATACAAACAATATTATCAAATTGGTTTTTGTTTTTACTTTATCATTATCAGAAGACTCAAATAGTCAATTTCGCGGAGAAATTTCTAATAAAATTACACTGCAGCAAAACAGACATCTTATTCCATAAAATATGACAAAGAATTTTGCAGTCCATATTACATTGGATGAGTTAATAGTCTTCAAAAGTGGCGGAAAAACTTGAATCGTGCCAAACTACCCAACGACTCTCGCCAACTTGGTGACAGTTCTGTTTGAGTAGGCAGTCTTGGCAGATCTCTGCGCTATGTGGCATAATGCAGATCATTAAAAAACCACGAATATGGCAAACTTAATAAATGAATTATACAATTTGAAATCACCCATCCTAGTTTTAATAAAACAACTCGCTTTGACTTAATCCGTTGTTATTCTTATGTTAAACAGTAGGTCAATTACTTTCCGATGAATAAAATTGCAATAATCAATGGATAGCGATTCTCGTACAACTGAGAAAGTTTTATTCATTGTTTTATCTTTTAACAGTGTGACACAAAAGAGTCCCAATAAAAAATATTTTTTTACAAATGATAGCTTTGCATTTCGTTTTAATATGTTTATGAGTTCAGTAAGCTTTTTTTAGTAAATCTTTAGTTTAATGGTCCAAGATATGCCAGTCAAGTTAGCCTCTCAGAAGCTTAGCACATTGTACAGGGTCTGTAAGATTCTTTAATAGTACAAGTGCGCCCCACTATTGAATCTGGAAGCTACCTCCGGTCTGGAAGCCCGAAATACTGGACTCCATGTAGAAACGGGAGATCCGTTTGATAGATTCCCCTATCTTAACAAAATACTGGACTCCGTGTAGAAACAGGAGGTCCGTTTGATAGATTCCCCTATCTTAACAAAATACTGGACTCCGTGTAGAATCGGGAGATCCGTTTGATAGATTCCCCTATCTTAAAAAAATACTGGACTCCGTGTAGAATTGGGAGATCCGTTTGATAGATTCCCCTATCTTAACAAAATACTGGACTCCGTGTAGAAACAGGAGGTCCGTTTGATAGATTCCCCTATCTTAACAAAATACTGGACTCCGTATAGAATCGGGAGATCCGTTTGATAGATTCCCCTATCTTAACAAAATACTGGACTCCGTGTAGAATTGGGAGATCCGTTTGATAGATTCCCCTATCTTAACAAAATACTGGACTCCGTGTAGAAACAGGAGGTCCGTTTGATAGATTGCCCTATCTTAACAAAATACTGGACTCCGTGTAGAATTGGGAGATCCGTTTGATAGATTCCCCTATCTTAACAAAATACTGGACTCCGTGTAGAAACAGGAGGTCCGTTTGATAGATTCCCATATCTTAACAAAATACTGGACTCCGTGTAGAATCGGGAGATCCGTTTGATAGATTCCCCTATCTTAACAAACGGATTGCAATCTTTAGAGCAAAGGCGTCATGTGGGAATGCTGTCCATTTTCTACCGGTATTTCAATGGAAAATGCTCCGATGAACTAGCGTCATTGATCCCTTTGGCATCATTGACATTTGACTCGTTCTTTAGTTTAGCTCGGCTGTGAAACGTTTTGCCGGCCTCTGCGTTCCTTCCCTCCTAAATCATGAATCTCTTCAAGACCCATTTTCACTCCTTTCTCTCCTAAAAAATACCCTCCACGCAGCAACTCCAAAGATGGCATATGCCCTGAGAGAAATCATTTTTATCAGGGCCTCTTGTGTGGAGTTAATGTAAAATAAATTGGGTAAAATATTTATACAAAGTAAATAAAAAAGTATGAATAAATAATCTAATCTGTAAATGAAATTAGTTATTTTTTCTTGAGGAAACAATTGTTCTGTTTTATATAATATTTACCAATAATATTAATTATTTATTAATACCGGAGTTTAGGTTCACCTTGCACACGACTGCGCATACTTCTAACACGTATTCATTATACGATTTATCTACCATTATTTTACCAATGTTATTGCCGATCAGACTTCAGGGTTTCTTTTTTTGTTTCACGTTTCTTAGTATTTTTTGTTTATTGTTTCCGCTATATTTATTGTAGGTAGGATACATATTATTTTCGTAATTTAACATGATTATCAATAAAGTATAATTACTAAAGACAATAAATTAACAAATATCTTAAAATAGTGGAATAGGAATTATTTACAAATTGAATAAATCAGCGCGTCTCAAAATCAAACGCGATACGTGTACCTACCCAAATAAATGGTTTCCTTGACCGTTGGCCAAACAGTAACGAGGAATTCGACCTTAAGTACTAATAACGACAAGCAAGTACGTGCTGATCCTATTTGGAATCATTAGATGCAACTGCATAATAGTAATATTACTAGTGCTTTACGCTGTAACCCTGAAAAATGTTCAAGGTGTCCACCATAGACGGGGATAGGCCTTACGGTTGACCTTAAGCTAGGTCCTTACAGGGACCTCTAATATGTGCCGACGCAGCCTCCGATCTCTATGAATATAATCATTTTAGCAGTGCGCAGATATTAACATAACATATCTACTGTAACTTCTTGATCATTCTCGATCAATGTCACAAGTTCAATTAATGTGTAATATAATGCAGACGATGTGCTAACATCGTCTGTTCAAGGAACTAAACAAAGCAAAGATTCATTTTTATCTTAAGAATGACGGAATTTTTCTGATGCCTCATTAGATTTATTTCCTTAAATTCGTTGATCATAAAATATGGCCTGTTCAATCCTGTATTAACTGTCTCGTTTTGATAAAATATGGCCTGTTCAACCTTGTTTTAACTGTCTTGTTTTGATAAAATCAGTAGTAGGTGAAAACAACTCTGTCCCACTTCTTACTAATACATAATATTACCAGTTATAGTTTTCCGCTCCATAACTTGTTCATACTCACATTACACTTCCGTCTTTGTCGCAATTCTCGGAAACTAGATGCTGTACCATTAGCCGCATGATTGGAAGAAAAGTGAAAACTTTAATGAAAACTACCTAAACAAAAAGTAAATGATGAAATCGTCATAAATGTTTGCTGATTATTAATCGTTCACTATTTAAGAAATATTCGGATGATAAGTTGAAAAAAAAAACAATATGGGTCAACAATCAATGGTGAATAGGTATTAAATTATCCTTCACTGGAATTTCAACAAACTGTTTAACATTTGAGAAAGTTCTAACCTAACGCGACGGAATAAAATAAAGCCTTGTGTTTATATTTCTTACCCAGCAGAATCTCTACGGTGCATTCGCTCATGTAGTCGTGGCAATCGAACGTCTTCTGGCCTTCCTTCTTCAGCTTGTCTACCACAGCACGAGAGTTGGCGTTAAAGAGGTCGATGAAACTCTTCAGGACGTTCAAGTGGAAGGTGGGAGCGATCAGCTTGCGGTGGGAACGCCATTTTTGACCTTGATAAACAAGAGAAATTAACAGCTTTAAATACTGTTGATCAAAAATTAGAACGTTATTGCCGACGGCAAGTTTTTTGTTTATTTGAAATAATTATGGAAAATCTAATTTTTTTCAGTTGTCTGGCTTTCACCATTCAGGGGTGTTCTTGGCCATCAGTTCAAGTTGTGGAGAGAGGGGAAGAAAAGTAATATTTTTGAAAAGGTAAATTTCATAATTATATTGAAGATTAAAATCGAGTTCAGACTTTATCTTCGTTTAAAAAGTGGACGAAAACAAAAAAACGACTATTCTCGTCATATGAAGAAGATACTGAATAATTCCAGTCTGTGAAGTAGAAGTGAGAGTGAATAAAGTGTTAAGGAAACTTAGCCCCCAACAGTCACGTATCAAGCGACCTGACAAAGCTACAGCGAAGATTCTCGTGAAGGAATCAACTCGCTGTCGAACACACTGGGAGTGATTTACAGGCTGGAGGGAATGAATAATTTGTTGCGTACACGGATCGCTACGTCACATTTTTAATGTTTGCTTTGCGCATTGACTTCATAATTTACGAATCATGATGTCAGTATTGAAACAAAGTTGTTTCGATCAAACAACAAGTCTCCATCTTAATAAGGATAGGTGTAATAAAGAGAAGAAAAATTGCTACTATTCTAGTTCAAATTGTGTGCGGAAATACGAGTGGAGAATTAAAATATAGTTTGTTACCCGAGCTGATGAGGAGACCGTTTCCTAGCCATGGCTCAAAGAACTTGTACTCTTTAGACTTATCAATATAGACCTGGCTGCTCAATATGACCTCCACATCATCGGGGTGAAAGAGGAACACCATCAGCCTGGGTCCTATCCAGAGTCTCACAACGTTATCAAACTGGAAACTCTTGGCGTACATCCGAGTGAAGATATCTGGAACAAAACAATCAATTTATACTTCTGAATCATTTTCAATCACTGATAATATATTATTTTTATTACCATCCCTAAATTTTGAATTTAGTATAACCATAAAGAATATCATGAAAGTTTTGGATAGGTTTCTTCCAATGGTTTTTATTTAAATTACAATACATTACTTGTACACAAATTGTGTTATTTGTAAACTCTCCTTCTGTCCTTCATCAACTCTTTGTCTTCTTTGCATTGTTAATTAAACTCTCATATTTTCTCTATCGTATAGTTCTTAAATTTTTTTAAATGTGAATACCGTTCAAGAGTGGCAACTGCTCCCAACCGTCTGGAGCCTGATTCTATTGCATCCGCGATTGAGATATGTTGTGAATTCACATAAGTTAATGTTTTTTTATCAAGTTAATACCAAGTTGGCATTCGTAGTAAGTAAAATGTAATAAACTGAAAAATCTGTAAAACTATACGCAAAGTAAACCAGTGAGGAGAAAAATGTACTGAGAAAACATAGAGAGTCTACAAATATGCTGATGACTATCAGAAAAAGACTGAAACAAACTATCATTGCTCTCCGAAATACGAATTAAGTTGGTGTATTATTATTTTGGTTCCATTAACGTATATGCTAAAAGCACACAGCCTCTTGACAATACTATGTGTGTCCCTGTATTTAAGAATTATGATTAGACCAGATTAGGAAAGACTACAGCTGATGAATTATTGATATTGCGTATGTGTATGGCAGGATGTACAGTCTCCTTATCATTCGTTCTATACACCTTTACTTGTGATGTTACTATTATTATTTCAATGCCATTGTTATCGATGAATAAAACTAATTATTATTTTCCAAGTTAAACAATACCCTAGTTCAGTATAATTGACTTCTGAAAATCTACTCCTATTACCAGTAAAAATAAACACCAAAATCTTAAATAATACGGGCCAAATTTAAACATATTAAAGCTGCTTTTACATGACACATTTTCTTAGGCCAAATCGTAGACATCCAAATTGATAGACTTGCCCTAACGTTAAATCTGTGAATCATTTTGACGAACTGGATACAAACCATGTGATCATAGTTTTGGCACCAGGAGAGTTCGAGTGCCAGCCGAACACATTTGTAAAAGTGTCTCCCTAAATATTGTAATAAAATATTCAATTTTGGAAACAATTTTTAACTTTTCTTTACGCGTTTTGCAGTTAATTTTTTTACACAGCCAGATATTTTAGCGCCATTTGACCGGTCGGTAGCTGAGTTGACATCGCGTTTGGATCCCACCCAGGCGTAGTGTGTTAAATTCATCGGCTGGCTAAGTCCCCCAACACAACATAAGCAACATTTTCCGCTTACTGTGGTTTTAGTAGGAGATTTTAAAATATTATCAGGTTATTCGTAACCCGGGAATGTTTGTCTTTCTTATAAAAAAAAGGACCAAAAATTCGTTAGCCAATTTTATTTTCGAGGACCGAATAGTGATTTAACAATGCAAGTTGTCTGTGTACTGTCAGATTTATTTATTGACAAATCACAGAAAGATAGACGGCCTCCCGCGCTCCTCGAAACTTGATTTGTTTCCCTTTTCCTGATTGCCTGGTCTATCAATTCGAATGTCTATGGGCCAAGTACTGTAAATTACGAACTATTAACCCAATTTGAAAAAATATTACAACATAATCTAATACACTCTATGATGTCACAGTCGGAAAGTCAATGTTATATTTACAATATTAAAAATACGTTACTAAATAAATTAACAATGATAAATATTTATATATCTTTCGGAGTCGAATAAATTTTCATATCGAATGAACAAAGGGAACCGAAGTGAACGTTTTAATAATTATTTTACGAATTAGCATTGTGAACTTTGCAAATAAATTGATACTGTCACCTGTGAACTTATTTTCATTAATGAGCCAATTACAATGGAAATTTATCAATGTGGTTGTCAAAAAATAATATTTTCAATTGTAGTCAATGATACGGGAATATATCTATTGAATTATTGTTATTTTCACAGTTAATAAATTCAGACTTTTCGTAATGCGCATTTTAATCTTTCCATATATCATGAAGTCGTTGGTAACCTTGTTTTGTAATTACTTACATCCTTTGAACTAGGGTCAATGGAATGTTTTGCTTTGGATTATAATCATTGTGTGTTCCAGTGTTAATGATGTATTAAGATTTACGAGTAATTAATATATTGTATATTATTAATCTACCATTTTGTTTTTGTTCAAAGTAGGTGTTCAACAAGTTTACTTAGAACATGCATAGCCCTGACGATATGTTAAATGTTATTTAATAAACGATTACATCTAAAAAATAAATATCACCTTTGTTTGCAGGTAAGAGGCGTGCGAAGATATGCACACAATTTTTTTACTGTAAGAATATTTAAATAAATAAGTTTGCATTATTTAATTAAGAAGCGCATTATGAAAAAATGGCATTTAAAATTAATATCGTAGCCAAAGATTCGTTTGATTCAAATGCCTGAATTTTCTTTAAATAATGAGATACTTCAAGATTGTGCAGGTAGCCTTTACGTGGTTTGAATTGTACGTGAGGTGATTGCAGAGATGAAGCACAGGTAACTTCACTAGTTATAGATATATTATGGCATTGGCCTCTCAGTGGAACAAAACAAACTGGCATCTCTGACATAACAAAACATCAAGGAATGATATCATTAAATAGTTTTTTTTTTTAAATTATTTTAGTTTTATGATTCGTAACATTAGTTGCTGAAATAAACTTTTTTCGAATGCTTCTTTTATTCCATAATCTGTATTTTATTTCCACTTTTGTTTTAATATGTAACTTCAGTGATGGTTTTGTGAATAGATTCACCGTGGAAAGAAATTCATATGTAAATTACCCTTTATAAACTACGTGTTGCATACAAACAATTACTTATTTGTCGTATGAATGGATAGTAAATACACTTACAGCAATTGCTTCATGAATATATATGCCAATTACCAGATCTGCACACTTTCATTATTATAAAAAATACAAAGTACCTGTAATGTTACAGCAAGAATCTAAAATTATTTTTATGAAAAATTTATCAATACATTCATGAGGCGTGATCAAGATTTTCGTTTGTCTTTGATCTTTAATTTTAAATATTTTCCAAATGTATCGTAATCTATAACCTTATTTTATAAAGAAGAACCTTACAATTATTACTTACTTATAATGTACGTTGTTACAATAATACACATTATGTATCAAGTATTAGAATGAGGTTATATTAAAAATATGGTTTTGATCGTGGAATAAAGAAGAAAACTAGAAGTAAATTCCATACAAATTTGAATTGAAATAAATCTGCCACTGACTTAGTACTTTTTGGTTATAGACCATTTAGCACGCCGTGTGTATCTCTTACACTTACCTGAAATTGTATATCTCCATTCCATTTGAATTTCGTGACATGGCTAAACACAGTTTTGTGTGGAAATATAGGCCCAAATTGGTCTTGTAATTGGATAACGAAGCACACATACAAGGTACTTTTTGTTTTTATTTGTCTGAAACCGCACAACAGTCTCAACTGCTCCCAACCGTCTGGAGCCAGTGAGACTATGGCATCCCCGATTGGGGTATGTTATGATACTGCAGGTAGTGGGAAGAGGAAGGAGATGAGGAAGAGGAAGGTTGGGAATTACCTGGCTATTCAGATCTTGTCACCAAACACCGCCAAAGCCATTTCAGCAACGTTTCAATTCTGAATGGTGGTCTTACACCAGGGCGATACTCAGAGTATCTTCCACTCTGGAACGTGCCTCAAAAATGCTATATATTATATTAAATGATATTCGTTATTTTAAATAATCGTTATTTTTTTATTCTTCTAAACTATTAAAATATTTGATCCCTTTTTAAATATGTATTATTATTGTGCATTTGTTGTGAAGAAGTAAAAGAATTTAATAGTTTTATTTTTTGTATTAGTATTTGCCTAAAGACAACGTACCTGAGCGGCTTCCAACTAGCAAGTACTAGTAAGTTAGGCTCGAATACACTATCATAGTCAGAATTGGTTTCATGTACTTTATTTTGCCATTTTGACTGCTTAATTATTTATTTGCTAGTTAGTTGTCTATTTAATTACATTTATATGTTGGTCTAAAATGTAACACTTCATGTTACGAGTACCTATTTTATTTCAGTCGAATGGCTTAGAATGGTGCACGAGTTATTACTATTTTTCTATTTACGCTGTATTATTGAAATGTGCATTTATACATGGTGTCCGGAAACTCGTAGTACAAGCGGGAAACTGGTGAATCTACATCACATTTGGAGTCGATTTTATAGTATAATTTTTTTTGAATTGAGCTTTCGTTTTCGAGTAAATCGAGTCAGAAGTTGATTTTTTTTTATCAAATTCTTATAAATTATTACTGAAGATCAAAGTACCCAACTAATTAAAACTATTTAAAAATTTAAAAGTAAAACAAATAATGACAACAAAAAATTTGAACCCTGAAATAGCCGAAAAATATATTTTTTTGGTTTTTTTTTTTTTTTTATAAAAATGCTCAAATCAAAAAACCTTATGTTTATTTGGGTTCCCCGTGTGGTATACATTCTCCAGTTTCCGGCTTGTACTACGAGTTTCCGGACACCATGTATAGTGATTTTATTTAGTCAATGAAAACTGGTTCTAACCTCGTGTTCCTTTTACGACCAATCAAAGTTTTACAATAAAAGTAATATACGATCGACTTTAAGACATACAGAAATGTTGGCATTAAAGAACAATTCAAGAGGAAACGATTAGCATTAATTTTGCATTAGTAATACCTTGATACAAGTAATATAAATGTTATGAACCATTTATTTTTAAGATAATATCATAAAGAAACTCTGTTAAGTCATGTCTTGTTCTTGTTTCGTTCTATTGTTTAAATTCGATAACTCTGAAAACTCGTTTAATATTATTTGTAATTAGTATCGTCAAAGTTAATAATTGTAAGAGTGGGGGTGTTGTAATATGCTCAAAATACCACGTCTTTCTTATCACCAACCCCACCTATAATATAGAGGTGTAATCTTTATATTATAATAAATTACATAAAACTCTTCCCCTTTGTCAACCTGTACCTCAGTTGTACGCTTAATAAATACTTACTTTCCTTTACAAGAACCTAAACACATTTAAAACTTCACAAACTTCTCGCAATACCAGAACAAGACATGCACACCAACTACTAATACCAAAAACCAACACATCCTTTGGACAAAAACACTACAGATTCCAGGCTATAAAACTTTACAATTCACTTCCAACACAATATAAAACACCTAATCTTACAGAATACAAAAAACATATATGGAACTGGCTACAATCCTTTTAATATTTAATTTTTTATATTTCACTTTTTTTGGAATAACTATGGAAAAACTATTGTTATAACTATGGAAAAATCTTTTTATATTTTAATTTTTAATGTTTCTCTGTGTAACCAACTCCACTGTATTGTTTTAGAATTATATAACTTTACAATTGAAAAAGTCCTCCACAACACAGGTGAACTCCTAGCGTGGAGGACAATATACTATACCATTGTATAACAAATATATTAAAGAATAAAAAAAAAAAAAAAAATAAAAAAAAAATAAAAAAAAATGCAGAGCCTAATTAATCTCATAATATCAACAGGTTATGTGCCCAGGACATTCCTGGCTCGACAAATTGTTTTTCCGCTACAGTGTGCTATCTGGTCATTGATAATAAGTTGCTGTTAGAGAAAGAGTTGTGAGAAAATGTAATGGCGTCTAATTCAAGTTAAATTTTTTAAGTTCGTAATTAACTTTTTTATTTTCTTTCTTGTATTGTGCTATTAAATTTATTATCTACGTTTATAATTATGAGTTAATTTTTAGCTACATCAATTAATGAAAAAGGACGCCAACTCCCCAACTCAAACACGAGAAATAATTTCTCAATTGAGTTGGGCAGTTTCGTTAAAAAATATATAATTTTTTCGCAATCAGCCTCGAAATATGTACATTTGTAAATTATTGAAATGTGTTTGTATATTTAATTTAAAAAAACATGTATATATAAATCAACGACGTGCAATAACTATTATTGTATGATTTTCCATTTTTAATATTTTTAAAAGTACGTTACATAAAAAAATTTAATTGGATAATAATGAACACTTACTTTTAACAGTTGCTTTGAATTATTTTCCTTTTTGTTTTTTGTTTACAATCCTTTGTTATCAAGTTTAATTTGTATAACTCAATTTTAATTCTAAGTGTTGTTATATTATTATTTACAAACATCTCTTTTTTATAGATATAATAATAATGTCATTAAAAAATTACAAATTAAAATACAATGGAAATGTTTTGGAGCCAATGGTTTATCCGTCAGGATAGAAATTAGGTGTACTGCTTAGGATGTAAGTGATGATTTGAATCAATTTGAATAACAGTGGTTTACACTAAGGACGGTTTGTTTCGGAGTATATGAACAATTCATCAAATTTCAAAGTTATTTTTCAAGTTCTGTGAAAGATTTTTTCAAGTTCTATTATAATTTCTGTTCTGTCAAGCAACTAGCCTAAAATGATATAATAACAGAACTAGAATAAGACTTTCACAGAACCCGAAAATGAACGTTGAAATTTGATGAGTTCTTCAAATTCTCCGAAACAACCAGTCCTTAGCGTTAAAGTATTATAAATAGAAGTATAAATTTAATAAAAAAATCTTATTTCGCAAGAAAAAATATTGACTGTTCCTCTGGAAACTAGCGAACAAATGAGCTAACTTCCCAATTGGTATCACAGGATCTACCACAAACGTTTTAATATTTTAAATTACCGGGATTTATTTACACTCTTCAAATATCATGTCATTATTCCGAATAGATAACCCATAAACAGTAAAAGGTTGAATTTACCGTGTAATGGTTCTATTGTATTCAGTTGTACAGGTTCTTATTTTTTTCCTACAATGTTGCGACCAAAGATATTAGAAGAACGAGATGTGCTATGCGCAGTTCGTACTGAGTGGAATTGTTTTGTCGAGTGTCGCCGGTTTTGTTCACCAATACTACTGCACACCTTCGCTTACGCTAAGGCATCGCTAAGGTATCCGCACTAATACATAGAACAGATTTCTGTGCGTACACGTCGCGATACCGTTCAAAGTACCCTAATTAGGTAGTACTCCGGCTACGGTCCGGCGGCCAACATAGCATATCTCGTTCTTCTAATATCTTTGGTTGCGACCAATATTACCCTCTCTGTACTGTTCATGTTAGGCACTCTTCTATGATCATCTGTGTATTTGTTTACACTTATTTTATGTATTTGTAATATAAGTTTGACTATTCCGTGTAACTGTAGTTTTGTTTTTAAAACATGTATTCCCGCTATTGGGTTCCAATTTTTATGTACACCCAACAATTTTTTGATTACTACCATCACTATGTACTGTGTATGTGTTAGTCACTCTTCTAGAAAATCTGTACGTTGATTTAATTTCATTAACTGTATTTTTTTTATAAATAAGTATGTTTAAAAGAAAAATTCAGCAACTTTTAAGAAATAATCTTAATTTTTACATGAATCACCCTTCATGATCACACTTTTTTTTTTTTTTTTTTTTTTTTTACAGTAATACCGCACAAGAGTCCCAACTGCTCCCGTCTGGAGCCAGTGAGACTATGGCATCCCCAATTGGGGTATGTTGTGAGGCTGAGGGTATTGGGGAGGGGAGGGAGATGGGGAAGAGGAAGGTGGGGAAGTACCTGGCTATTCAGATCTGGTCACCAAACACGGCTAAAGCCATTTCAAGCAACGTTTCAATTCTGAATGGTGGTCTTACACCAGGGCGATACTGAGAGTATCTTCCACTCTGGAACGTGCCGCAAATATACTACAGTGGTGCCTCACACAACGAACTTAATTCGTTCCAGGAGCAAGTTCGTTATGCGAAAAGTTCGTTATGTGAAACGCGTTTTCCCACAATACATGTTAAAAAAAATAATTCGTTCTGTAGCATAAAATATGGTAAGATGACATAAAAAAAAGATAATTTTTTTGTTATTATTTTTATTTAGATACATCTAAAAACATAATGAAAAAAACACACATTTTTTAATTTTAAGAAATAATCGAATCTTGCACATCTTCATCCATTTTCCGCCGATGGTGCCGATTCCAGAAAAGACCCGTTTCATCGGCATTGAACACTTGTTGTGGGCAGTATCCTTCATCCATAATAAATTTTTGAAAATTAATAGAGAACTTTTCTGCTTCTTTTTTATCAGCACTGCCAGCCTCACCATGCATATTAACGCTGTGGATTCCATACCTTTTCTTAAATCTAAAAAACCACCCCCTGCTGGCTTTGAAATCTTCTTTATTATCTTGATTGCTGCTACTTCCAGGGATGTTTTTCTTTAGATCTTCATAAATTATCTTGGCCTTGTAACAGATAATATCTTGGGTTGTTACGTCACCTTTCACCTGCCTGTCCTTAATCCAAATCGCTAATAGCCTCTCCATTTCCTCGTGGATTGAAGATCTATGTTTTTCATTAAATAGTTTTGATACTCCTTTGGCTACTTTGGCTGATTTTATTGCATCCTTGTTTTTCAAAATGGTGAAAATGGTGGTCTTGTTGAGGCCAAACTCTTTGACGAGGTCACACTGTTTTACCCCACATTCACTCCTTCTAATTATTTCCTGTTTCATTTCAAGAGAAATCACCTTCCTGCTTTTTTTAGAACCCATCATATAAAAAAAATGTTGAGTTTATCTTAAAAGGACGACTGCCGTGATACGTGTGCGATTTAATTCGTAATGAAGAACGATTGCTGCGATACGTGCGTAAGTTAAGCGTACTACGCAGTGACTAACGAGTCTAACGACTGCCTGCGCGGGAGGATGCAATTAATCGGCAGTGATCGTAGAAGATCGGGCGACTTCGTTGTGTGAAGCGAAGTTCGTTGTATGAATCGTGAAATGAACGAAAAGGAAGTTCGTTGTGTGCAGCATTCGCTGTGCGAGGCGTTCGTTGTGTGAGGCACCACTGTATATATTATTTTAAATTAATTAATTGTGAAATAACACAAATTAATCAAATAAAATTTATTTGCACACGCCGGGTTCGAACCCGCGACCGTCGGATCTGTAGTCCAAAGCGTATACCACTAGACCACGCCGGCCGTCAAACTTAACGGGTGAAAGCCAAATTTATAACTTAAAAAAAACTTACTGTGAGATGAACCAGTGAACTCCAGCGCATTCCCCAGGAATGGCAATCCCTTGGGTCCGGGCAGTTTATCGGCCAGCTCCACCATGTGCCTGCGAGAGACCTTCCAGTAGACGTACCAGAGCAGCAGCGCTGGTAGCAGCAGCATGTAGAAGACGCTGGAGGCGGTGATGATGCCGGGGACGGTTTCCATCCCCGCGGTTGCTGTAGAGACGCCCATCTTACCCTATCTGTGCACTGACCAAATACAACAAACAACAGTTAATATCATTGTTGAGTCCTTCACCGTATATTGATGAAATTATAGCGATGAAACGAAAAAGCAGAATAATTCGGGAAAGTGCTTCACATGCCTACGGTATTAGTGGAAATGGTTTGTTTTCCCACCATTATGTATTAACAACGATTTAACATACTTAAGAAGACGTCTCAAAAATTTAATAAACCTCTACAGATATTTTCAATGTTAGAAAATGTTTTATTGCAATTAACTATTTATACATGTCCGGAAACTCGTAGTACAAACAGGAAACAGGTGAATCTACATCACATCAAGATCCCAAAAAAACTTTTAATTTAGATTTTTATTTAAAACTTTTTAACGTTTTTTCGGCAACTATAGAGTATAAAATAAATATAAAATTGACAGCTGATATTAACACCTAACGACCAATTAAAAAAAATTGTTCTAAAAATTTAGAATTTGATCTCGATTTACTCTAAAATGAAAAGTTAACCCTCAAAATCTACTCCAAATGTGATGTAGATTCACCAGTATCCAGCTTGTACTGTGAGTTTCCGGACACCGTACATAAACACATATTTTAAATACAATTTGATTACAATGGCCCCCCTGATCAAGTCTCTTTTACTGGAAGTAATCATTTTCTAATTTTTCACTGTTTTTAAAATATTTACATTTACGGAAATAATCAGATATTGTGAATGAGGAACAAAAGCTAGATAAATTTTGCTACTATAAACATCAAAAGAAACACTGAGTAAATCATGTGAAAACATATGACATCAAAAAGAAAAGGGGTGATCAAGTAGTGTCTAGTGTCTCTAATTAACCAACTTCGAAATAATTAACATTAATCTTTGCGTTGGTCCATAAACTTTGATATTATATCGTAGCATTAAGCTCAAATTCCTTCCATGGTTTGTAGTTTAGTTTTAAATATTTTTTTACAAACATGAATGTTGTCGTTATTATCTTCTTAATGATTCAATGTTACAGTAAGCTTCAACTAGTTAATTCTAATAATATTTTTGGTTTGGTCGTATTTATCAAATGACAATATTGTATAATTATCTACCTTGTGAATATATTACGTAAAAGAGCTTTATCCGAGAAAACATTATTATCTATTATAAAATTCTACTTATGTAGGTATGGAAAGGCAATATTAGTATTTGATTACAGTTTAATTATTGTAATCGAGTAATTCGAATTATTCCGCGGATATCAGATCGCGGTAATTGACAACTTGAAATAACTGACGTAATGGAAATTTTTCGCTTGTTTGGAAGTATATAAAAATAATTAAAGTTGTTTTTTCTTCTTGGCCACTATTGGCTACATAAATTACGGATAATTACTTCTATAATGCAGTGCAACGGAGGAAACTTGATGTGTCGTTTGTCTATAAGGTGGTTAAAATACCGCAGAAGTTTTATAGTAGGTAACTAATAGGTTAATTATTATAAATGCGTGTGTGTTATTAAAACTTGTTGCCCGTTGAGTTAATTAAAGCAAACGTAGGTACTTCGGAAGTACAAAGGACACTATTATTAGTTATAACTTATCACTAATATGTCATTTCAATAACTCGTTTAAAAGCAAATATTATTAAATATATCAGTGGCGGTTTGAAGTTTAAATAAGGCTTTTGTAATTTTCCTTATATTTGACAAAGATATTATTATTTTAGGATAAACTAAAAAGCCCATACATGCACGGAGAAAAATGACTAATATTTAATATTGCTAATTTATTAAGAATCTCTTAAAATTCTTCGTAATCGTAATGAATTGATGGGTTTTCTAATAAACTTTAAGTAAAATACAGATATATTATCTTGATGTCAGAAATCGTTTTCATAAAAATTCAATTATTTTCGCATTTTGTCGTTGTATATTATCAAGACATTGTATATTAGGAATTAACTAAAAGTTTTTCAGGAAACGGCCTGCAATCCATTTTTTAACCGAATAATTAATAATTTGAAGAGATTTTTATTAAAATTGCAATACACATTTTTCTCCGTGTGTGAAAAATTTAAATCTGAATTTACATGTTCAGATTAACCCTCAGAAATTTGAACAAAAAAAAATCACAAATAAAAGATAGAATAAAATTAATTTCTTGGTAAAAAATATTTTACTATCGGTAGGTACTTTACCGCTTGCCTGAATTCTTGACACATCAGTTCCAATTTTGAAAATGATACTTAAATTCAAAGTAAATCCGTATTTATTTAATTAGTGTTGCACAGATAGACAGACACATAACTGAAATTATAATTTTTGATTTAGTGATTACCTTATGTAAACGGTAACTTCTTGTCAGATAATTTCTTCCAAGAGAAAGAGGACCAAAGAAATGGAAGGGGGAGAATGATTCATTTAGTTAGAGAATTTATTTAAAGAGTATTTGAATTTAAACAGGATTGGACGAATCCAAGCAGAGAAAGAAGGCTAAATTCTGCACACAAAAGAAGTGGAAGGAGGAGAATGATTAAATTAGTTCGAGAATTGACTTCAAGAGTATTTGAATTTAAACAGGGTTAGACGAATCCAAGAAGCGTAATAAGTGGAAGGAGGAGAATGGTTCATTTTGTTCGAGAATTGATTTAAAGAATAATTGAATTTAAACAGGATTGAACGACAAACAGGACAAATCTAAAAAGTGTAAGAAGGCTATAATTCCGCACAAAAAAGTTATATGGTAAAATTGTAGAGAATTTTTTACGAAATGTAAGTAAATCAAAGCTGATTAAATCAATTAAATGAACCGAAAACGATTTTTTTTTACAGTAGACTCTTTTGGATACTTCATTATTCGGGAATAATTAAAATTTTTTTTAAAAATATTCAGCTGTTTTATAACTATGTTATGAAGTTAAATACTGAAACAATTATTACTCTGTTCAATGAAAAGAAATCAAATTAAAAAAATAGTTAATGCAACCTCAAAATATTTACTTGACTGAATAGGTCCCACCAGTCTAACTGTCGGTCTCCAAGTGCAAACAAAAAGTATCGACTATCATTTATATGGTTTGAAAATTCACGGCTTTGATTTAAATTAGGTTATGGCACAAATAATACTTAAATCTGGAACAATAATATTAATATATTTCACACCGCAAACAAAAGTAGAAAATGTGTGGTAAGAGAACATGTTTTATTTCCACAGGTCCAAGAGGTTAGTAGAAACCTGAACAAATACAGAGTAGCGATTAAATAAATATGATAATGTGAATTGGTTTAATTTCAATTAAAAATTTCCAATTTACATTGTCAGCGTGACCCCCGACCCGAAGTTTTTCTTATTGTATGTAAATTACCTATAGAAATGGATTGGTAATATGTATCACAATGTTTATGAAACAGGTGAGAAGTGACTAAAAATTAATCCTTGCTTTCGTAAACTATATCTATTCAAGTTTTTGACAATTATAAATTAACATATTTTTCAGTTTCAGCTCGCAGTTTTATTCTATTTCCATTATTATATATCAGTTGTGCAAAATTAAGTACGTTTAATTTAAAGGCCCATTATCTTTAGGTAGATCTGAAAAACGATGTCAAAATATTAGTCAATTTTTATAAAAGACTTATTTTTCGACCATCCCAGTAATTCAATCTGTTTTGTGTACTAAAATTTGATTCCGAAATACTTTAATTAAATTATTTTTTTATGTTTCCATTGATATCAAGTTTAATATGTAGAACTCTATGACATTTTTTTATACAAAAAATACAAGTTAGTATAATAATTATGCAAGGAAAAAGAAACGCCTATTAGTTTGTAAACATCTTACTTTAACGACATTTAATCAAATTTGAACAATATTGTGGGGAAACTTTAAAGCGTAATTAATAACCATTAATAATTAGTAATAAAAATGAAATCAAGTAATTTTTGATACCTATATATAAATAATATAAATACATCGATTGTAAGTGACCTAACCACAGTTTTATTATGCCTTTGAATGCGAAACAGCTGTCCGCGTGATATAATTACACAGAAAAACTTGTTAGTAAATAAACAGTTTTATTTATAAATTGAATAATAACACTTAATACAGTTGAATCAAATTTTCTGATTCGTGTGAATAAATTGAAGTGATTTATAGAAAATTGGATGAGTTTGATTTTTTAGAAACGTAATCGTATCATTTGTAGAATATGTATTTCATGAAAGAAGTCACAATATTTTTTTAGATCTCACAAAAAGTAATCTAACCTAATATCTAGTACATTAGTGGCGTGCATTGGAGTTTTTTTCAATTCCACAGATGTTTAACTAAATTCATTAATTGCATTAAAAAATTGGCACCTGAGAAAGAAAAAACTAAATCAATAAAATTTTAAGTTTACCTATTTTAAAAATAATCAAATTGAAATGATTTTCCTTTTACTAAAACCATTAGGCATCATTAAATAAAAAGGATAAAAATAATAATTTTTTAAACATAATTTGAGTTAGCCATAATATATATCTTGCAGTGGATGACAAATGATATGCCTAATCATTATCTTCTTCGTATCCGACAGAAAAAAATATTTAAGAAAAATTGCTTCATAATTATCTCCATAACTTGCATTTGATGTTTTCAATTATAAATACTACTTTAATGAAATTTCAAAACGAGTGAAACCAATCATTTATTGTAGAATTGATTGGAAAAGTTTTGATTTATAATATTTATAGTTATTTTCCATTAGTATCTTTTACACCGAATTTACAATCATAGGTACATACTAAAACAAAATAGTAAAATAGCAATCAGTATATATTTTCCCAAAATAAAACAGAAAGATATATAATATATAACACGAGCGATGTACCGAATATTTAATAAATTGAGAAGCTTTTGTTTATACAACCACTGTATCAGCACGTAACTTTATATTATAAAATTATATATAAATTCCTTCAAATAAAAATAATAATTCCTTCTCTAGCCGTCAAAAGGGAATAAATATTTAAAAAAATAAAAACATCACCAAATTCTTAAATAGGCACTTCAAAACACTTTCCACGTTTTTGGTTCTTTCACTGGGTTGTTGGTAAAAACACTTATGAAATAAATAAATTACCTGAATTACCTAATGAAATTGTGATAATATGTCGATGCCTAATGCAAAACTTGTCAACAGCTACTGACTTGTCGTGACTCGACCGGGGGCTTATATAGGAATGTGTGATTGTAAGGAGTCCCCTCTATTAGAAAAAACATATAGCATAATACAAAATGCACATTTACATTATCCTCACGTAGCCCCGTGGGGTGGTCAATCATTGACCGACCGGGTCTTTACCTTCGAGTTTTTGATACGTAGACAGCAGCCAAATTTAATATACATATAACTTTTTTAATTTTCACTATTAAAAAACTTCCGTTCTTAGGCATATTCAATTGCTCTGATAACTCCAGTTGCCCTAAATCAAAATTATGCTGAATCTTCATCTATAAAACAGAAGAATTTTATAAAACCTCAGCCAGTTTAAGCCGTACCACAGCTTAAAATGGATCAGGTTTGATACTTACAAGTTTGAGATACTTCTTTAATTTGTGGAATCAAACTATAAAACCTCAGCCAGTTTAAGCCGTACCACAGCTTAAAATGGATCAGGTTTGATACTTACAAGTTTGAGATACTTCTTTAATTTGTGGAATCAAATAGTGGCGAAACACTACGAAGTAATACAAAATCTTGTGTTTTTGAAGAAATAATTTAGATGTTTTAATTAAATACTGCGAGTAGAACACATGGCCTCGAAATACACGACAGTTTTTTTGAAAAGACATTTTACAATCCCAGATTAAATAATGAATCAGACCCATAAATACCGCTTTAAAGTTCAAAAGCTGAGAAATGAGATCCCTGAAACGAATATGTGGTAAATATATTTATGATAGTATGAAAAATGTGGAGATCCGCATATAATGCAATGAGTATTATTAAGAAAGGGATGCTTAGATGGTTTGGGCATGTAGATCGGATGAACAAATAAAGGAGAATATATATATATTAATGTACGATGTCATAATTAGTCAGTTAGTTAGTTGTGAGAAGCTTATATATGTAGATGAAAATTAGTATGTTCACTCTTTTTCGCACTTCTTACTCAGATTAGCTAACTGTTCGTCGGCTGCTCAATCTCTAGTCTCTTCTGACGTGTGCCTTAGATAATTCATTATCCAGCGTGAAAGAGCAATCAGAATTTTTATTCTGTTGCCTTCTCCTGGTGGAGGTTGGCTATCACCATGGCAATCTTCATCCTGCAACTTCACACTGCCCGGAACAACTATGCAGATCTGCTCTCTTACCGGTTAAGTAGATTTCGAAACGTTATCTTTGTATATATTATAGTTATACCGTATTACTAATAAACGTTGTTTTAGATTTTAAACAATTGTAAAAACCTTACTAATAAACTACTATTAAAAAGTTATACACATTGTTTGTACAGCGGAAATGGTAGTTTATTTGTTGTATAAACTTGTAATTTCTCGTCGAATTCGGAATGTTTCCATGGAGTACATTAATATTTGGGTATTGGAATATTTTATATTCAAACACTAAAAAGTTGTAAAAAACCGTGATACAACGACGTTACAATATTTATATTGCCGTGATACGTAATTTTACTTAAAACGTCGAAAATTTTTACAAAACACATTCCTTTTATTTAGGGACTCTGCAATTTAATATTGAGCTTTTTATGTATAGTTAAAACACAATTTAGCGGCTGGGAAGTGTTCATTTTATTTGTAAGGCTGATATTTTTTACACAATGGCTAAATTGATAAGCCTGATTCCAATCGAAGTAATCATTTAAACTTATTATTTGACAGACACAAACAATCGTGCAGTGACTAGTTATCTGATTCTTAACCCAACTTAAATGATTGAATAATTTGGTTGCTAACACCAATGCTTACAACCCCTGACCGTTGATACTATTCAAATTATCGAACTCGCACTTTTATGTAAGCACTCGTATATATTTTACCATCGTATTCGTAAGTTGATAGTGTAATACAAAATATTTATTTTTAATACACATTTTCAAAAGTTTCCTCGAAACTGTTTTGCGCAGGATTACCAGGAAAATAAATATTGCATTATTTACACGAAATTCGCATAATTTCATTGTTTATTTGATACCTGCCTAAAACCCACAGTCCCATACTGGTTGGTTACGTATCCAAGAATGCATAACCTCTGAAAGATAATGTTTTAATTTTAAATATAAATAAGCAGGGGTAGCCTAAAAGGCCCAATATAAAAATATATATAACTAAACATAAAAGTCGATACAAGCAAAGATTCAAATCTGAATTTTCGTCAATGGACATGGGTCATAGGGCAAGTAAGGGCACCCGCAAACAAGAGAGACTTCAGTTGCGGCAACTATTTCGTCGAAGTATTAATTGAAGGATTGGAGCATTATATGATACCTTCAAAGGACAATAAAACGGAATTTTAAATGCAATTTATTTATTTATTCTTGGCTAATTTATATAGCGCCGCTTTTGTGAGACATCACCTCAGGGGCGCTGTATCATCAAATTCATCACACTATGGTGAAAACTTGATAAAGGCTTTACGTAAGAATACTTAAAAAGGTATATTACACAACCATCTTTCGTAATTTTGTATCGCGGTACTCGAAATTCTCACAGCAGAAAATTAGTGTTATTAGTTGCATCAATTCTCAGTTTCGTGAGCCTCTTTCTCTCATTTCCCTGGTGAACTAGGCTCCTGGCGGTCCTGCACTGAATGGACAGCCGCAGGCACCGTAGTTCTGAACACCTGTGACACTTGTTGAATCTAAGGCATCGGGAATCTTCCTCTGCTTCTCCTGCCTTGAGTTCCCAGTTTGTTGAGCAACACGTTACAAAATTAAGATACATTTAAGGCAATCAGTCAATAGCCTATTTTGGATGTAGAGATTTCGATGGATAGATTAGTCCAGATGGATGTCCAAAGACTATGTTAAAGAGCTCAAACAATAATTACATAGTTGCGTTCATAACGGTTAATCGGTGCATTGGAAGAAGATTTGAGATATTCAAGGCCAAGAATCTTGTGTAACCTTCTTGGGTTTTGATTTCAGATAATTATCCAGGAAACTAAGATTTTATAAAATATTAGTAAGGAGAGAGATGCAGGTACTGCACAAGCGAAACACGCTTTAAACAACAAAACAGTACCTACATTGATTTGAATTAGATCGGACATTTATTTATTTTTTATTTATTTTTATTTAAGTACATAAAACAGGCATAGTGCCCAAAAATTTACATACATGGATGTTTAAATGCATAATAATAACAAAATGATAATAACAAAAATAGTAACAAAATGAATAAGCATATGCAGAAGTAAATAACAAATAAGAATGGGTAAAAGGTAG
The DNA here is from genome assembly GCA_026573805.1 of Hesperophylax magnus. Lineage (NCBI taxonomy): Eukaryota > Metazoa > Arthropoda > Insecta > Trichoptera > Limnephilidae > Hesperophylax > Hesperophylax magnus. The sequence goes on from JAIUSX010000072.1 coordinate 10,609,939, forward strand.
ATACAAATATGTTCATAAACGATTTGTTATTGTCACACCTGTACTGGTGAGACACTGATTAGGTAGGTACAATGTTGCTTCTCTTTAAATAAAGGGCTTCATCACAATATCAGCTTAATATGATTAAAGGTAGACATAAAACACAATGCTACAATAATAACCATGAGTTCTGACATCATATAATATCAGTTGTTGAACTAATATCGATTTCAAATATTTGTACAAATAATGGCTTTCTTCTTGGCACTGTTATGTTTTTATATGTTTATCTTCCTCTCACAAATTGTTGGTTAGACACTGAGGAACGCTGCGTACCATATTTTCTGAGAAATGTTTCCCACGTTTGTTTCCACATTGACTTACAAAACTATCAATTTATTTACACCGTAGTACAGATGTCAAATTGTACAGATGTAGCCTTTTAAATTAGAAAAAATATATGTTCAAATATATATAACTAAACATAAAAGTCGACACAGGCAAAGATTCAAATCTGAATTTTCGTCAATGGACATGATCATAGGGGAAGTAAGGGCACCCGCAAACAAGAGAGACTTTAGTTGCGGCAACTATTTCGTCGAAGTATTAATTGAAGGATTGGAGCACGAGAAGATTTGATTAATGAAAAGTGGTTCTATTAGTACTATTAGTAATGTCTAAGTATTTACTTATGCGTATACTTGGAGAAAATATGGAAAAATGCAGTTCGTTTTGCCTAAGAAAGCATTATCAAACCAACTGATTAAATATTCAACATCCCTTTGATTGACTTCCTTCAACTTGTCAAATTATTCTGTAAGTCAACTGTTATAAGTGTTAGGGCCAAGTCAAGTTTGAGCGAGTTGGCGGATAATTTTGTACCAGACAATCATTATTTGTCAAGATAAGTATTATAGTTACGACAGCATCGGAAAACATTTGTTTATGTTTCAATGTTTCTTATGAAAGCTGCGCAGATGAAATATTTGCCAGTGAAGGAGCTACCTTTAAATACCACCCCCCCCCATGGAACAACGCATAAACAAAATAGTCGAGCGGTTAAGTTTCTCGACAGTGAATCCAGAGGACACGGATTCAAATCCTGGCATGGGCACATACGTTTTATTAACTTGTGTGTTATTTCACAATGAGAAAAATATTTTTAAATACAATTTTTGCGCTAGGTTCCAGAGTGAGCGCGACTCTCAGTTTCGCCCTGGTGATATACCACCATTCGGAATCGAAACGTTGCTTAAAATTGCTTAAGCCGTGTTTAGTGAACGTTTTTGAATAGCCAGGCACTTCCCAACCTTTATCTTTCTCATCTCCTCCTCCTCCTCACTCTCTCAAACCTCACATCACAGTCCTGCTGACTCCGGACAGTTAAGAGCCATTGAGAAATGTGCGCAGAATCTGTTCACATCAAAAAGCTGAAAAGAGATTCGTTCCTTGTCTTGTTATTTTTTGCCGTTAGATTTAATTTCATACTGTGTAATATTTTGATTTATATCTTGATGTCATTATATATATGTATAGGTGAGCATATTATAGTGTTAATTAATTCAAAAGCAATTGATTATTTAGTCGAGGAAGGCGAGCAAGGAGAATAAAACTTGATACCAACTCAGATCTTTATTGTCTTCTAGAAATAATAATAATAATTTGTACATAAACACTGTTATTTGCAAGAATTACGTGAAATTGAAATTATCGTGAATTAAAGTGATGAAACAATTTACAGATATTGAATATTTCAAGGTACGATATGTTTCAACCTACGATATGTTTCCTTGCAATGTCTCATATGTGGTACGTATATTTAGTAATTACCGAGTCACGTGTGTAGTATATATGTGTTTGTGTATGTATATGTATACGCATTGGACAGTTTATAATATTATTGACACGATGCCACTTTTAAATTTGGGCAGTGAATTAGAAAAATGTCAATGTTAGAGTTTAGACAAATAGTATTGAATATATAAAGAGAACAGTTAAAATTGGGGAATTAGAGCTGCATTTGTGTTGTAATTAAGCGTGTGCAATAGCGCCATATGGCGTGTACAAAAGTATGTTAAAATTAATAAGGGACAGAAGTTCGGTTTAGTCGATGTTATTGTTTAAAATTCCAAGTAATAGTATAGTATATAATAGTTACTCGCCTTGGCTGCAAAGATTGAAATGAACATATGAATTCAAGTTATTGTTGAATTTGGATGTAAGGTATTTTTTTAAATTTGTTTTGAAAACGTTCTGTGCTATCTATGTACAGTTTATGTTGTTGATTCCAAATTGGCGAAGCATATTCCAGTGTACTTCTGACTAATGCGAAATATAACAAATTATATAATAAATTGTTTTCACAAACCAACAATGAAAATAACGAATTTTGTTTACCCCACAATTTATTTTAACTAAAATTATCTTCATGTTTCAGAATCAAATGACCAATCAGTTGTAATATTGTGATTTTTTTAAAATAAACTTTTATTACCTTTTACAATAAATCTTCGTTTCAATTATCTAAACAAAATAATTATTACACGCACTGTAAATTTAAACATAAACAAATTTTGTCACAAGGTCTATGTAGGCCAGACAGAGCGGACTATTTCCAAAAGGATTTCAGAACACTTCAGAGATTGTAAACTCGGCCACCCTGACAAATCGGCAATTGCCTAGCATTTGATTGACACCGGGTATTAATTTGGATTTGTTCCTGAAGTCCTGGGGAGACCCAAAACTTATAGAGCACGGCTGATTACGGAGGCCATTGAAATTCATAAAAATCCCGTAAATATTAATAGAGACGATGGATGAGAGGGTTGGAGCTGGCAACACGGTATCACATCCTCATACATAAGGTCACATTTCACCACAACCTCAAATAACACATCTGATGATGGACACTGCAATGCTGTCCGAAACGTTGACTAAAGCAGGAGTTAGCGCAACACGGCATAACACCCCAAAAACAAATAACAAAAAAAAAATTATCATTTCTTATAATTGGTGGGTGTGCTTTGTATCCTGGTGAAGGAAGCTTTCGTTTGGAAACATAAAGATAATCTCTATTTAAATAGTGGTACAAACAAAGTTTATAACAATATGGCAAAAATTAGTTGGAAGATAATAGTGTAAATTATGAATTTGAAAAGTGAGATCGATAAAAATGACGTTTAATAATTACATACCTATCGTCAAGTGGTTGAATACCTTGTCCCGGTAAGACAGATAACCTGAGTTCGATTCCCACTTGAGACCGTTTTGTTTCATGTTTCGAATAGATTTATTGATATTATCTTCTTTAATAAATTTTATTATTTTTATTTATGACATCAAAAGCTGAATTTTCAATCATCAAACTAAAATAAATAATTAAAACTTTATTTTACAAGCAATAATTGTTCGCCTGAAACACTCATCCACATTGAAAAATCTCCTGATAAAAGATACATGACGCCAACGGGACTTGAACCCGTGTCCCTTCGATTTCCGGTCGACAGCTCTGACCACTGAGCTATGGCGGCTTATCTCTTACCCGCGAAATTATTCAATATATATTAGTGTTTCATTCAACGATTACTGCTTGTTACATTTTTCACCTGAAAACAACCAACTTTATTTTATATGAGAAAGGCATTGTAAGTGCTAACTCTCTCACTAGATGGCGTCGAGACAAATTGTCTACATTTTTAGGCGAAATACTTGAACTTGTCAAATATTAATTATTATTTTTTGGCAAACTAATGTTTTTAAGACAAGATTTTTTATGCATAGCACAAAGGGTAACAATTATTTTACAAGCAATAATTGTTCGCCTGAAACACTCATCCACATTGAAAAATCTCCTGATAAAAGATACATGACGCCAACGGGACTTGAACCCGTGTCCCTTCGATTTCCGGTCGACAGCTCTGACCACTGAGCTATGGCGGCTTATCTCTTACCCGCGAAATTATTCAATATATATTAGTGTTTCATTCAACGATTACTGCTTGTTACATTTTTCACCTGAAAACAACCAACTTTATTTTATATGAGAAAGGCATTGTAAGTGCTAACTCTCTCACTAGATGGCGTCGAGACAAATTGTCTACATTTTTAGGCGAAATACTTGAACTTGTCAAATATTAATTATTATTTTTTGGCAAACTAATGTTTTTAAGACAAGATTTTTTATGCATAGCACAAAGGGTAACAATTATTTTACAAGCAATAATTGTTCGCCTGAAACACTCATCCACATTGAAAAATCTCCTGATAAAAGATACATGACGCCAACGGGACTTGAACCCGTGTCCCTTCGATTTCCGGTCGACAGCTCTGACCACTGAGCTATGGCGGCTTATCTCTTACCCGCGAAATTATTCAATATATATTAGTGTTTCATTCAACGATTACTGCTTGTTACATTTTTCACCTGAAAACAACCAACTTTATTTTATATGAGAAAGGCATTGTAAGTGCTAACTCTCTCACTAGATGGCGTCGAGACAAATTGTCTACATTTTTAGGCGAAATACTTGAACTTGTCAAATATTAATTATTATTTTTTGGCAAACTAATGTTTTTAAGACAAGATTTTTTATGCATAGCACAAAGGGTAACAATTATTTTACAAGCAATAATTGTTCGCCTGAAACACTCATCCACATTGAAAAATCTCCTGATAAAAGATACATGACGCCAACGGGACTTGAACCCGTGTCCCTTCGATTTCCGGTCGACAGCTCTGACCACTGAGCTATGGCGGCTTATCTCTTACCCGCGAAATTATTCAATATATATTAGTGTTTCATTCAACGATTACTGCTTGTTACATTTTTCACCTGAAAACAACCAACTTTATTTTATATGAGAAAGGCATTGTAAGTGCTAACTCTCTCACTAGATGGCGTCGAGACAAATTGTCTACATTTTTAGGCGAAATACTTGAACTTGTCAAATATTAATTATTATTTTTTGGCAAACTAATGTTTTTAAGACAAGATTTTTTATGCATAGCACAAAGGGTAACAATTATTTTACAAGCAATAATTGTTCGCCTGAAACACTCATCCACATTGAAAAATCTCCTGATAAAAGATACATGACGCCAACGGGACTTGAACCCGTGTCCCTTCGATTTCCGGTCGACAGCTCTGACCACTGAGCTATGGCGGCTTATCTCTTACCCGCGAAATTATTCAATATATATTAGTGTTTCATTCAACGATTACTGCTTGTTACATTTTTCACCTGAAAACAACCAACTTTATTTTATATGAGAAAGGCATTGTAAGTGCTAACTCTCTCACTAGATGGCGTCGAGACAAATTGTCTACATTTTTAGGCGAAATACTTGAACTTGTCAAATATTAATTATTATTTTTTGGCAAACTAATGTTTTTAAGACAAGATTTTTTATGCATAGCACAAAGGGTAACAATTATTTTACAAGCAATAATTGTTCGCCTGAAACACTCATCCACATTGAAAAATCTCCTGATAAAAGATACATGACGCCAACGGGACTTGAACCCGTGTCCCTTCGATTTCCGGTCGACAGCTCTGACCACTGAGCTATGGCGGCTTATCTCTTACCCGCGAAATTATTCAATATATATTAGTGTTTCATTCAACGATTACTGCTTGTTACATTTTTCACCTGAAAACAACCAACTTTATTTTATATGAGAAAGGCATTGTAAGTGCTAACTCTCTCACTAGATGGCGTCGAGACAAATTGTCTACATTTTTAGGCGAAATACTTGAACTTGTCAAATATTAATTATTATTTTTTGGCAAACTAATGTTTTTAAGACAAGATTTTTTATGCATAGCACAAAGGGTAACAATTATTTTACAAGCAATAATTGTTCGCCTGAAACACTCATCCACATTGAAAAATCTCCTGATAAAAGATACATGACGCCAACGGGACTTGAACCCGTGTCCCTTCGATTTCCGGTCGACAGCTCTGACCACTGAGCTATGGCGGCTTATCTCTTACCCGCGAAATTATTCAATATATATTAGTGTTTCATTCAACGATTACTGCTTGTTACATTTTTCACCTGAAAACAACCAACTTTATTTTATATGAGAAAGGCATTGTAAGTGCTAACTCTCTCACTAGATGGCGTCGAGACAAATTGTCTACATTTTTAGGCGAAATACTTGAACTTGTCAAATATTAATTATTATTTTTTGGCAAACTAATGTTTTTAAGACAAGATTTTTTATGCATAGCACAAAGGGTAACAATTATTTTACAAGCAATAATTGTTCGCCTGAAACACTCATCCACATTGAAAAATCTCCTGATAAAAGATACATGACGCCAACGGGACTTGAACCCGTGTCCCTTCGATTTCCGGTCGACAGCTCTGACCACTGAGCTATGGCGGCTTATCTCTTACCCGCGAAATTATTCAATATATATTAGTGTTTCATTCAACGATTACTGCTTGTTACATTTTTCACCTGAAAACAACCAACTTTATTTTATATGAGAAAGGCATTGTAAGTGCTAACTCTCTCACTAGATGGCGTCGAGACAAATTGTCTACATTTTTAGGCGAAATACTTGAACTTGTCAAATATTAATTATTATTTTTTGGCAAACTAATGTTTTTAAGACAAGATTTTTTATGCATAGCACAAAGGGTAACAATTATTTTACAAGCAATAATTGTTCGCCTGAAACACTCATCCACATTGAAAAATCTCCTGATAAAAGATACATGACGCCAACGGGACTTGAACCCGTGTCCCTTCGATTTCCGGTCGACAGCTCTGACCACTGAGCTATGGCGGCTTATCTCTTACCCGCGAAATTATTCAATATATATTAGTGTTTCATTCAACGATTACTGCTTGTTACATTTTTCACCTGAAAACAACCAACTTTATTTTATATGAGAAAGGCATTGTAAGTGCTAACTCTCTCACTAGATGGCGTCGAGACAAATTGTCTACATTTTTAGGCGAAATACTTGAACTTGTCAAATATTAATTATTATTTTTTGGCAAACTAATGTTTTTAAGACAAGATTTTTTATGCATAGCACAAAGGGTAACAATTATTTTACAAGCAATAATTGTTCGCCTGAAACACTCATCCACATTGAAAAATCTCCTGATAAAAGATACATGACGCCAACGGGACTTGAACCCGTGTCCCTTCGATTTCCGGTCGACAGCTCTGACCACTGAGCTATGGCGGCTTATCTCTTACCCGCGAAATTATTCAATATATATTAGTGTTTCATTCAACGATTACTGCTTGTTACATTTTTCACCTGAAAACAACCAACTTTATTTTATATGAGAAAGGCATTGTAAGTGCTAACTCTCTCACTAGATGGCGTCGAGACAAATTGTCTACATTTTTAGGCGAAATACTTGAACTTGTCAAATATTAATTATTATTTTTTGGCAAACTAATGTTTTTAAGACAAGATTTTTTATGCATAGCACAAAGGGTAACAATTATTTTACAAGCAATAATTGTTCGCCTGAAACACTCATCCACATTGAAAAATCTCCTGATAAAAGATACATGACGCCAACGGGACTTGAACCCGTGTCCCTTCGATTTCCGGTCGACAGCTCTGACCACTGAGCTATGGCGGCTTATCTCTTACCCGCGAAATTATTCAATATATATTAGTGTTTCATTCAACGATTACTGCTTGTTACATTTTTCACCTGAAAACAACCAACTTTATTTTATATGAGAAAGGCATTGTAAGTGCTAACTCTCTCACTAGATGGCGTCGAGACAAATTGTCTACATTTTTAGGCGAAATACTTGAACTTGTCAAATATTAATTATTATTTTTTGGCAAACTAATGTTTTTAAGACAAGATTTTTTATGCATAGCACAAAGGGTAACAATTATTTTACAAGCAATAATTGTTCGCCTGAAACACTCATCCACATTGAAAAATCTCCTGATAAAAGATACATGACGCCAACGGGACTTGAACCCGTGTCCCTTCGATTTCCGGTCGACAGCTCTGACCACTGAGCTATGGCGGCTTATCTCTTACCCGCGAAATTATTCAATATATATTAGTGTTTCATTCAACGATTACTGCTTGTTACATTTTTCACCTGAAAACAACCAACTTTATTTTATATGAGAAAGGCATTGTAAGTGCTAACTCTCTCACTAGATGGCGTCGAGACAAATTGTCTACATTTTTAGGCGAAATACTTGAACTTGTCAAATATTAATTATTATTTTTTGGCAAACTAATGTTTTTAAGACAAGATTTTTTATGCATAGCACAAAGGGTAACAATTATTTTACAAGCAATAATTGTTCGCCTGAAACACTCATCCACATTGAAAAATCTCCTGATAAAAGATACATGACGCCAACGGGACTTGAACCCGTGTCCCTTCGATTTCCGGTCGACAGCTCTGACCACTGAGCTATGGCGGCTTATCTCTTACCCGCGAAATTATTCAATATATATTAGTGTTTCATTCAACGATTACTGCTTGTTACATTTTTCACCTGAAAACAACCAACTTTATTTTATATGAGAAAGGCATTGTAAGTGCTAACTCTCTCACTAGATGGCGTCGAGACAAATTGTCTACATTTTTAGGCGAAATACTTGAACTTGTCAAATATTAATTATTATTTTTTGGCAAACTAATGTTTTTAAGACAAGATTTTTTATGCATAGCACAAAGGGTAACAATTATTTTACAAGCAATAATTGTTCGCCTGAAACACTCATCCACATTGAAAAATCTCCTGATAAAAGATACATGACGCCAACGGGACTTGAACCCGTGTCCCTTCGATTTCCGGTCGACAGCTCTGACCACTGAGCTATGGCGGCTTATCTCTTACCCGCGAAATTATTCAATATATATTAGTGTTTCATTCAACGATTACTGCTTGTTACATTTTTCACCTGAAAACAACCAACTTTATTTTATATGAGAAAGGCATTGTAAGTGCTAACTCTCTCACTAGATGGCGTCGAGACAAATTGTCTACATTTTTAGGCGAAATACTTGAACTTGTCAAATATTAATTATTATTTTTTGGCAAACTAATGTTTTTAAGACAAGATTTTTTATGCATAGCACAAAGGGTAACAATTATTTTACAAGCAATAATTGTTCGCCTGAAACACTCATCCACATTGAAAAATCTCCTGATAAAAGATACATGACGCCAACGGGACTTGAACCCGTGTCCCTTCGATTTCCGGTCGACAGCTCTGACCACTGAGCTATGGCGGCTTATCTCTTACCCGCGAAATTATTCAATATATATTAGTGTTTCATTCAACGATTACTGCTTGTTACATTTTTCACCTGAAAACAACCAACTTTATTTTATATGAGAAAGGCATTGTAAGTGCTAACTCTCTCACTAGATGGCGTCGAGACAAATTGTCTACATTTTTAGGCGAAATACTTGAACTTGTCAAATATTAATTATTATTTTTTGGCAAACTAATGTTTTTAAGACAAGATTTTTTATGCATAGCACAAAGGGTAACAATTATTTTACAAGCAATAATTGTTCGCCTGAAACACTCATCCACATTGAAAAATCTCCTGATAAAAGATACATGACGCCAACGGGACTTGAACCCGTGTCCCTTCGATTTCCGGTCGACAGCTCTGACCACTGAGCTATGGCGGCTTATCTCTTACCCGCGAAATTATTCAATATATATTAGTGTTTCATTCAACGATTACTGCTTGTTACATTTTTCACCTGAAAACAACCAACTTTATTTTATATGAGAAAGGCATTGTAAGTGCTAACTCTCTCACTAGATGGCGTCGAGACAAATTGTCTACATTTTTAGGCGAAATACTTGAACTTGTCAAATATTAATTATTATTTTTTGGCAAACTAATGTTTTTAAGACAAGATTTTTTATGCATAGCACAAAGGGTAACAATTATTTTACAAGCAATAATTGTTCGCCTGAAACACTCATCCACATTGAAAAATCTCCTGATAAAAGATACATGACGCCAACGGGACTTGAACCCGTGTCCCTTCGATTTCCGGTCGACAGCTCTGACCACTGAGCTATGGCGGCTTATCTCTTACCCGCGAAATTATTCAATATATATTAGTGTTTCATTCAACGATTACTGCTTGTTACATTTTTCACCTGAAAACAACCAACTTTATTTTATATGAGAAAGGCATTGTAAGTGCTAACTCTCTCACTAGATGGCGTCGAGACAAATTGTCTACATTTTTAGGCGAAATACTTGAACTTGTCAAATATTAATTATTATTTTTTGGCAAACTAATGTTTTTAAGACAAGATTTTTTATGCATAGCACAAAGGGTAACAATTATTTTACAAGCAATAATTGTTCGCCTGAAACACTCATCCACATTGAAAAATCTCCTGATAAAAGATACATGACGCCAACGGGACTTGAACCCGTGTCCCTTCGATTTCCGGTCGACAGCTCTGACCACTGAGCTATGGCGGCTTATCTCTTACCCGCGAAATTATTCAATATATATTAGTGTTTCATTCAACGATTACTGCTTGTTACATTTTTCACCTGAAAACAACCAACTTTATTTTATATGAGAAAGGCATTGTAAGTGCTAACTCTCTCACTAGATGGCGTCGAGACAAATTGTCTACATTTTTAGGCGAAATACTTGAACTTGTCAAATATTAATTATTATTTTTTGGCAAACTAATGTTTTTAAGACAAGATTTTTTATGCATAGCACAAAGGGTAACAATTATTTTACAAGCAATAATTGTTCAAAAAATAATAATTAATATTTGACAAGTTCAAGTATTTCGCCTAAAAATGTAGACAATTTGTCTCGACGCCATCTAGTGAGAGAGTTAGCACTTACAATGCCTTTCTCATATAAAATAAAGTTGGTTGTTTTCAGGTGAAAAATGTAACAAGCAGTAATCGTTGAATGAAACACTAATATATATTGAATAATTTCGCGGGTAAGAGATAAGCCGCCATAGCTCAGTGGTCAGAGCTGTCGACCGGAAATCGAAGGGACACGGGTTCAAGTCCCGTTGGCGTCATGTATCTTTTATCAGGAGATTTTTCAATGTGGATGAGTGTTTCAGGCGAACAATTATTGCTTGTAAAATAATTGTTACCCTTTGTGCTATGCATAAAAAATCTTGTCTTAAAAACATTAGTTTGCCAAAAAATAATAATTAATATTTGACAAGTTCAAGTATTTCGCCTAAAAATGTAGACAATTTGTCTCGACGCCATCTAGTGAGAGAGTTAGCACTTACAATGCCTTTCTCATATAAAATAAAGTTGGTTGTTTTCAGGTGAAAAATGTAACAAGCAGTAATCGTTGAATGAAACACTAATATATATTGAATAATTTCGCGGGTAAGAGATAAGCCGCCATAGCTCAGTGGTCAGAGCTGTCGACCGGAAATCGAAGGGACACGGGTTCAAGTCCCGTTGGCGTCATGTATCTTTTATCAGGAGATTTTTCAATGTGGATGAGTGTTTCAGGCGAACAATTATTGCTTGTAAAATAATTGTTACCCTTTGTGCTATGCATAAAAAATCTTGTCTTAAAAACATTAGTTTGCCAAAAAATAATAATTAATATTTGACAAGTTCAAGTATTTCGCCTAAAAATGTAGACAATTTGTCTCGACGCCATCTAGTGAGAGAGTTAGCACTTACAATGCCTTTCTCATATAAAATAAAGTTGGTTGTTTTCAGGTGAAAAATGTAACAAGCAGTAATCGTTGAATGAAACACTAATATATATTGAATAATTTCGCGGGTAAGAGATAAGCCGCCATAGCTCAGTGGTCAGAGCTGTCGACCGGAAATCGAAGGGACACGGGTTCAAGTCCCGTTGGCGTCATGTATCTTTTATCAGGAGATTTTTCAATGTGGATGAGTGTTTCAGGCGAACAATTATTGCTTGTAAAATAATTGTTACCCTTTGTGCTATGCATAAAAAATCTTGTCTTAAAAACATTAGTTTGCCAAAAAATAATAATTAATATTTGACAAGTTCAAGTATTTCGCCTAAAAATGTAGACAATTTGTCTCGACGCCATCTAGTGAGAGAGTTAGCACTTACAATGCCTTTCTCATATAAAATAAAGTTGGTTGTTTTCAGGTGAAAAATGTAACAAGCAGTAATCGTTGAATGAAACACTAATATATATTGAATAATTTCGCGGGTAAGAGATAAGCCGCCATAGCTCAGTGGTCAGAGCTGTCGACCGGAAATCGAAGGGACACGGGTTCAAGTCCCGTTGGCGTCATGTATCTTTTATCAGGAGATTTTTCAATGTGGATGAGTGTTTCAGGCGAACAATTATTGCTTGTAAAATAATTGTTACCCTTTGTGCTATGCATAAAAAATCTTGTCTTAAAAACATTAGTTTGCCAAAAAATAATAATTAATATTTGACAAGTTCAAGTATTTCGCCTAAAAATGTAGACAATTTGTCTCGACGCCATCTAGTGAGAGAGTTAGCACTTACAATGCCTTTCTCATATAAAATAAAGTTGGTTGTTTTCAGGTGAAAAATGTAACAAGCAGTAATCGTTGAATGAAACACTAATATATATTGAATAATTTCGCGGGTAAGAGATAAGCCGCCATAGCTCAGTGGTCAGAGCTGTCGACCGGAAATCGAAGGGACACGGGTTCAAGTCCCGTTGGCGTCATGTATCTTTTATCAGGAGATTTTTCAATGTGGATGAGTGTTTCAGGCGAACAATTATTGCTTGTAAAATAATTGTTACCCTTTGTGCTATGCATAAAAAATCTTGTCTTAAAAACATTAGTTTGCCAAAAAATAATAATTAATATTTGACAAGTTCAAGTATTTCGCCTAAAAATGTAGACAATTTGTCTCGACGCCATCTAGTGAGAGAGTTAGCACTTACAATGCCTTTCTCATATAAAATAAAGTTGGTTGTTTTCAGGTGAAAAATGTAACAAGCAGTAATCGTTGAATGAAACACTAATATATATTGAATAATTTCGCGGGTAAGAGATAAGCCGCCATAGCTCAGTGGTCAGAGCTGTCGACCGGAAATCGAAGGGACACGGGTTCAAGTCCCGTTGGCGTCATGTATCTTTTATCAGGAGATTTTTCAATGTGGATGAGTGTTTCAGGCGAACAATTATTGCTTGTAAAATAATTGTTACCCTTTGTGCTATGCATAAAAAATCTTGTCTTAAAAACATTAGTTTGCCAAAAAATAATAATTAATATTTGACAAGTTCAAGTATTTCGCCTAAAAATGTAGACAATTTGTCTCGACGCCATCTAGTGAGAGAGTTAGCACTTACAATGCCTTTCTCATATAAAATAAAGTTGGTTGTTTTCAGGTGAAAAATGTAACAAGCAGTAATCGTTGAATGAAACACTAATATATATTGAATAATTTCGCGGGTAAGAGATAAGCCGCCATAGCTCAGTGGTCAGAGCTGTCGACCGGAAATCGAAGGGACACGGGTTCAAGTCCCGTTGGCGTCATGTATCTTTTATCAGGAGATTTTTCAATGTGGATGAGTGTTTCAGGCGAACAATTATTGCTTGTAAAATAATTGTTACCCTTTGTGCTATGCATAAAAAATCTTGTCTTAAAAACATTAGTTTGCCAAAAAATAATAATTAATATTTGACAAGTTCAAGTATTTCGCCTAAAAATGTAGACAATTTGTCTCGACGCCATCTAGTGAGAGAGTTAGCACTTACAATGCCTTTCTCATATAAAATAAAGTTGGTTGTTTTCAGGTGAAAAATGTAACAAGCAGTAATCGTTGAATGAAACACTAATATATATTGAATAATTTCGCGGGTAAGAGATAAGCCGCCATAGCTCAGTGGTCAGAGCTGTCGACCGGAAATCGAAGGGACACGGGTTCAAGTCCCGTTGGCGTCATGTATCTTTTATCAGGAGATTTTTCAATGTGGATGAGTGTTTCAGGCGAACAATTATTGCTTGTAAAATAATTGTTACCCTTTGTGCTATGCATAAAAAATCTTGTCTTAAAAACATTAGTTTGCCAAAAAATAATAATTAATATTTGACAAGTTCAAGTATTTCGCCTAAAAATGTAGACAATTTGTCTCGACGCCATCTAGTGAGAGAGTTAGCACTTACAATGCCTTTCTCATATAAAATAAAGTTGGTTGTTTTCAGGTGAAAAATGTAACAAGCAGTAATCGTTGAATGAAACACTAATATATATTGAATAATTTCGCGGGTAAGAGATAAGCCGCCATAGCTCAGTGGTCAGAGCTGTCGACCGGAAATCGAAGGGACACGGGTTCAAGTCCCGTTGGCGTCATGTATCTTTTATCAGGAGATTTTTCAATGTGGATGAGTGTTTCAGGCGAACAATTATTGCTTGTAAAATAATTGTTACCCTTTGTGCTATGCATAAAAAATCTTGTCTTAAAAACATTAGTTTGCCAAAAAATAATAATTAATATTTGACAAGTTCAAGTATTTCGCCTAAAAATGTAGACAATTTGTCTCGACGCCATCTAGTGAGAGAGTTAGCACTTACAATGCCTTTCTCATATAAAATAAAGTTGGTTGTTTTCAGGTGAAAAATGTAACAAGCAGTAATCGTTGAATGAAACACTAATATATATTGAATAATTTCGCGGGTAAGAGATAAGCCGCCATAGCTCAGTGGTCAGAGCTGTCGACCGGAAATCGAAGGGACACGGGTTCAAGTCCCGTTGGCGTCATGTATCTTTTATCAGGAGATTTTTCAATGTGGATGAGTGTTTCAGGCGAACAATTATTGCTTGTAAAATAATTGTTACCCTTTGTGCTATGCATAAAAAATCTTGTCTTAAAAACATTAGTTTGCCAAAAAATAATAATTAATATTTGACAAGTTCAAGTATTTCGCCTAAAAATGTAGACAATTTGTCTCGACGCCATCTAGTGAGAGAGTTAGCACTTACAATGCCTTTCTCATATAAAATAAAGTTGGTTGTTTTCAGGTGAAAAATGTAACAAGCAGTAATCGTTGAATGAAACACTAATATATATTGAATAATTTCGCGGGTAAGAGATAAGCCGCCATAGCTCAGTGGTCAGAGCTGTCGACCGGAAATCGAAGGGACACGGGTTCAAGTCCCGTTGGCGTCATGTATCTTTTATCAGGAGATTTTTCAATGTGGATGAGTGTTTCAGGCGAACAATTATTGCTTGTAAAATAATTGTTACCCTTTGTGCTATGCATAAAAAATCTTGTCTTAAAAACATTAGTTTGCCAAAAAATAATAATTAATATTTGACAAGTTCAAGTATTTCGCCTAAAAATGTAGACAATTTGTCTCGACGCCATCTAGTGAGAGAGTTAGCACTTACAATGCCTTTCTCATATAAAATAAAGTTGGTTGTTTTCAGGTGAAAAATGTAACAAGCAGTAATCGTTGAATGAAACACTAATATATATTGAATAATTTCGCGGGTAAGAGATAAGCCGCCATAGCTCAGTGGTCAGAGCTGTCGACCGGAAATCGAAGGGACACGGGTTCAAGTCCCGTTGGCGTCATGTATCTTTTATCAGGAGATTTTTCAATGTGGATGAGTGTTTCAGGCGAACAATTATTGCTTGTAAAATAATTGTTACCCTTTGTGCTATGCATAAAAAATCTTGTCTTAAAAACATTAGTTTGCCAAAAAATAATAATTAATATTTGACAAGTTCAAGTATTTCGCCTAAAAATGTAGACAATTTGTCTCGACGCCATCTAGTGAGAGAGTTAGCACTTACAATGCCTTTCTCATATAAAATAAAGTTGGTTGTTTTCAGGTGAAAAATGTAACAAGCAGTAATCGTTGAATGAAACACTAATATATATTGAATAATTTCGCGGGTAAGAGATAAGCCGCCATAGCTCAGTGGTCAGAGCTGTCGACCGGAAATCGAAGGGACACGGGTTCAAGTCCCGTTGGCGTCATGTATCTTTTATCAGGAGATTTTTCAATGTGGATGAGTGTTTCAGGCGAACAATTATTGCTTGTAAAATAATTGTTACCCTTTGTGCTATGCATAAAAAATCTTGTCTTAAAAACATTAGTTTGCCAAAAAATAATAATTAATATTTGACAAGTTCAAGTATTTCGCCTAAAAATGTAGACAATTTGTCTCGACGCCATCTAGTGAGAGAGTTAGCACTTACAATGCCTTTCTCATATAAAATAAAGTTGGTTGTTTTCAGGTGAAAAATGTAACAAGCAGTAATCGTTGAATGAAACACTAATATATATTGAATAATTTCGCGGGTAAGAGATAAGCCGCCATAGCTCAGTGGTCAGAGCTGTCGACCGGAAATCGAAGGGACACGGGTTCAAGTCCCGTTGGCGTCATGTATCTTTTATCAGGAGATTTTTCAATGTGGATGAGTGTTTCAGGCGAACAATTATTGCTTGTAAAATAATTGTTACCCTTTGTGCTATGCATAAAAAATCTTGTCTTAAAAACATTAGTTTGCCAAAAAATAATAATTAATATTTGACAAGTTCAAGTATTTCGCCTAAAAATGTAGACAATTTGTCTCGACGCCATCTAGTGAGAGAGTTAGCACTTACAATGCCTTTCTCATATAAAATAAAGTTGGTTGTTTTCAGGTGAAAAATGTAACAAGCAGTAATCGTTGAATGAAACACTAATATATATTGAATAATTTCGCGGGTAAGAGATAAGCCGCCATAGCTCAGTGGTCAGAGCTGTCGACCGGAAATCGAAGGGACACGGGTTCAAGTCCCGTTGGCGTCATGTATCTTTTATCAGGAGATTTTTCAATGTGGATGAGTGTTTCAGGCGAACAATTATTGCTTGTAAAATAATTGTTACCTTTTGTGCTATGCATAAAAAATCTTGTCTTAAAAACATTAGTTTGCCAAAAAATAATAATTAAAACTTTATTAAAGCTGTTTTCCAATAAATTAATGAACTTAAACTTATAAATTACGTCACAAGTTTCGATGTCCTAAAGAAGAACATGATTGAAATATGCCATAGGTTATCCACAGCATTGCCTTTGAATAATGTATTACCTAGAAAATAGGTAAATTGAAAGCAACTCCAGGAAGGTTCCAAGAAGGTCGACGTATTAATTCTAGTGCAAATGCAAAGTAATAAGGTAACCTTCACAACTCACTTTAGTCATAATAATATTAATTTGATGAGGTGTTATAAACATATTTCTCGTCCATTATAAATTAATTATTTGCCGTTTTATAAGTGCGTCAGTACCTATGTATAATTATTACGATTACTACAATTTATTTTATTATGGACACAATTTCTGGAAATGCATTTGAATAATAAAAAAGCAACAATATTTTGTAATCATTATTTATTGCAAGAGAATTTTGAACCCAGAAGACCACACATATTTGTCATGGTCCTTTTATATCATCGTTTTAGAATCATTGTTTAATTGAATGTGGTCATGATTTAAAAGAACTTTTTTTCTTTTTTTTTTTTAAATTATATTTATTCAATAAAAAATTTACAATGTGTGATATACATATATATATATTTCACTGGTAATAAGATGAAAGATAATATGATATGATTAATATTTATTATTTTTCAATGTTCTCCCATAATAAGCAATTGCTTGGGTGTATGTGATGAGGTATTAACATATTAATTAACTTATTTTACTACCAACAAAGACGTTTTAAATAAATTTAATGATTACAAATACTGAGGTTTTTTGATTTTTTTTTAGAACATGTATGACTACCTGCATGAGTACTGCGTACAACCTTTGTAGGTGCCTGGTCAATTGAAGGGTGTGATAGTGAATATTGTGCATCTGGAGTAGCCACTTCTCCCTTAGCGAACTGCGACGATTAAAACTCATTGCGAGGATGTTTTCTCTTATGCTCAACAACCAACGTCCTTCCTTGACGTGCTATATCCACCCGATCTTTCATGTTATCGATTAAGAGTGCTCCAAATATTTAACAACTCCTCTAATTAAACCCACATGTGTAGGCTGGAAGAAGAATCGAGAATTAGGATTTATGATTTCTTGTCATTATATTTGACTTTTTATAACCATTATAATTACGACAGTGGATTAGCTGGTTAACACAGGATCTAATGATAAAACGCACAACACACCTTGACTGAACATTGCATAAATCAGTTGATAATCTATTACTTTTCTACTATTTCGAAAATGAATGAAAGGTGTTACATATTGTTTTACCTGCTACCTGCTCTGTAATTCTTTTCTTCTGGAGTCGTTCTTTCATTACTGAAGATAGCATCTTCCGCTACAATTTCCCTGATAAACCAGTCTCTTCCACGTTTTATCATTTTAAAAATAATTCAATGATTTGCCTATTCTTATGGACCCACTTTTTCAAAAATAGAATTTAATTTCGGTGAAAAATGAATAAATTGATTCGCATAAGTGTCCTTTCGGTTTAAAATGTTCAAGGCAAAATTTTAGAATTAGGCCCTGCGATAATGACATACGACCTTATTCGTTACCTTTTATATCCTGAAACAATGCTAGTGTTTTTACTTCAACAAAACAATGTGTCCCTTTTCACAAGCATTTCATTAAATATCTCATAGTATTTCCTTTTCACAGACAGGCCCAATCAATAATTGCACAACACTAAAAACCATATTACCAACCACATTTATTCCACTTTTTAGTACCGAAGGACCCATCTAGCACTACCCATTTACCAAAATAGCCGTACCTTTGTAAATTACACAAGAAATCTAAATACGTATGGACTAAGATAGAAGACCTTGTTTATGTTCTCAGTCCCAAAAGTTATTTTCTGTTTCCTGGATATAATTAAAACGTTGAAAAATTCACGTATTGCTGTTGTCACGTGAATTGGATTCCAAAGGTTGAGAGTTCAAGCCACAGAAGTAAAAAATATTCATTACTGGAGCTAATGAATTGAAAAGAATGTATAAATTGTCCTCATTAAATAATTAAATACTGTGTAAAGGTGTTTTTTATTTCGTATAATAGTTACACTCTAAATTTATCTAACTGAGGTGTATGATAAAGGGAACCGCGAGACGAAGTGTTAGAATATAAATTGATATGTCTAATACTCTGTGGAGTATAGCCGGAAAACGGATACAACAATGAAATTAAATGACTTTGTTTACAAGATAATTCCACAGGTGGCGCTCATGGTTCCACGGAAAGAAATCGTCGTGAAACTCTAGAAAGATCAGTAACATTACATTTACTGCCTAACTATTGAAATTAAACCATTTTGAAATGAGTGGTGAATAGAATACAGTAGAAACACAAATTTGCACACAAAAATGGGGTATCTAATAAATTATGTTTAGAAATTAACACTACATAAGAGGCCTTGAGGAAAATAATTTATTTTAGGGCCTTTGACATCTTTGGGGATGCTTTTTGAAAGGTATTTTAAATTATTGAAAGGAATTATAGCAAGTTCGGGGAAGGAAAAAGGTATGAGGGATAGGTAGGAATCTGGGGTCAGTATGTCAAGGAGCGATGTATGAATCCATCCCTCCCACTGCGATGCAAGGCGACTAAAGACGTCAAAAATGTCTCCCTCAGATGCATCTGCCGTCAAGACCTGAACAATCCTCACCCCACGAACCCGGGCCCCCTGCCAAGTAATCAAACGTAGCGAAACACTCGGGGCCACCTATGGCAGAGGTGTTGGATCTTCAATAAATTGTTCCCGGGGAGGTTTTGTTGCATTGCACACATTACACCAGTGATCGCAGGGTAATTTATTTATTTTCTATTCTATCACGCACGGTAGGAGGTAAGGTATATAAAGCTTGACATCGTTAACCCAGCAGTCAGTGGTGTCGCCAACCTATTTGTATTTTATAAAACTAACTTTTTATTAAAAAAAATAATCATTTAAACAGCGCTTAGCTGTGATTTTGCTGCATTTTTTCTGCAATTAAAGTAAAACTACGAAGTTTTGTCTTTTTAAGTATATACATACTTGCATGGGCAAGAAAAAGCTTATAATTTTTATCGACTGATTCAAAGCTTTACAAGTACATATAGGGGTTAAGGAACGTACTCCACTTACTCTAACTAGCGATTCCTGACATTGTGTGTAGTTACAAATTTTATAAAAATTTTATTCCGGTTCATTCTAGGTGTTTTTTATTCTTCAAAACCAATCAATCACCAACAAAAATCTTCCACGTGTCATCACTGGTCATTCTACCCCAACTATTTAACTGACTAACTAGCGCACTGATTTTTTATGTTATAAGTTGAAAAATAAATATTAAAAACATCAAAAAGGTCAAAATCAAAACACCGAAATTTCATTTACTTTTTTTACTCCAAATATTGACAGGAATCACTGGTTAAAGTAAGTCAAGAACGTCCTTTAATATTCTGTATATATATTTATGTATTATATAGTTAAGAAGATATGGTGCAATAAGTCATTGTCTATACCTATAGAATAATATTATTTTGTTTGTGAAATCCAGCCGTGTGAAAAGGTTCATACAACGACAATTAATTTTAGAACATTATCAGAAAGTGAACCTGCAACAGGTTGAGGAAAATAATACATTAATAAATACACAAAGAATCTTTAAAAACTTGATTTTGTATTTAATGACAAGCAATTTTCATTTCACAGAATTACTCTAATCTCTAACATAAAGGTTAGATTTTTAATATTATAGTTTTCAATCTCATCAAGACATATCTTGCATTGCCAATCTTTTACTAATAACCTAATTGTTTTGTGTTAGTTATTACCGACATATGTCTGATTTGCAAATTGTTTTACATGATCTATAAATGTGTTTATGATATTTTTCTTTAATTTGTGTACAAATTTATAGCGTATTTATTTTATTATTTATGGGGGACTAATAGCGGAATTCTATACATTAATACAACCAATAAATTTTTTGTTGTTGTCATATCATACGACCTTTTTAAATATGACGATATGACATATATCTATTTTTTCGTGGGTGCTTAAACAAGGTAAAATTTAAAATAAAATACAGGCTTGTATTGCTTTATTGGTGAAATAATCTTCAATGCATCATTTAACGTATATAGTGCAAAATTAACTAGAAGAAGAACTAAAGAAAACGTTGTATTGAAATTCAAAAGAAATATAGACACCTTACAAGACACAAAAATACTGCCTATAAAAAGTAAAACCTACCAAAAAATCTAACCTTAATAAATACATGATGTAAAAATAATTTAATAAAGTGGGAACGCGGAGAAAAGGGTGTTCTGCTAGTTATTAAAAATCTATTAAAATTATTGGTAATCCGGTTAAAAGCGGGATTGCAGATAGTTTCTTTATAAACTTTAAATTAAACACGTGTTCATGCAACTGCATAGATAATACATAACGCTTTGATAATACATAACGACGAAATGCGAAAATATTACGATTATGAAAACTTGTTCCGACGTGGAAGGATATTAATGTTTTACTAAAAGTTTATCAGGAAACTTATTGATTCACTCGTAAAGGGCCTGCAATCCCGTTTTTAACAGAATTACTAAAAAATTGAAGAAATTCTTAATAAATAAGCAATACTCATCTTTATCCATGCTCTTGGTACATTTTAAATTTCAAAAAAACTTGCTTCAACTTCTTCTGCGATGAACGACACTCCAAAACATCCAACTTGATAGCCTATGAAATAGTTTTTAAACTTTAAATAACACATTTATATATCCATGTATCAGGTTGGTAGTCCATCACATGCCCAGGACCTCAGTGGTGGAGTCCTCCAGGCTGAGAGAGGTGATGAGCGTGCCCCGGACCCTGGATGGATTGTGTTGACAGAAACAGTCTCGGCTGATCATCACGATGTTGGCGCATTTATGCTCTGGAATCAACACCAAATTAAGTCAAATTACTGGTCGAAAACAAATTTGGAATCAACACCAAATGGAATGGAATCAACCAGTGGCGGTTCGTGACTTTTGGGTGTACTAGAGTGCTAAAATGACAAAAAATGGCATTATTGATGTTGTCGTAGGTAAAGGTTGTTTCAAATTTTTTTTAGAAAATTCGGTTTTTCCGAATTTTTGAAAATTTTTGAAAATTTTCATACGTAAATCGATTTTCTAAAAACAAAATAGTTTTAATCTACAGCATCATTAATAATACCTTTTTTGTAATATTAGCACTCTAGTACACCCAAAAGTCACGAGCCGCCAGTGGAATCAACACCAAATTAAGTCAAATTTCAATTCAATTCGGTTCGAAAACAAATTTTCTAGATATTATACTTAAATATGTAATGATACCTTATACAGAGTGATTATTTTTTTTCAATTAAAAACAAACATATATTTTTCCACCACGCTTCGCCACTGGGTACAACAGAGACAGGTTGTGTATTTGGAGTTCATTGCAAAGTGAAGCAGTCTGTCACGTCAGTGGCAACAGTAATAGATATACGAGTATTTTTCTGTTTTACTTCTTTAAAAAAATATCATCGGACAGCAAACCGACATCTCTTTTTTTACTCCAAATATGGTAAGGAATCGCTGATTGAAGTCTGCCGTGTACGTACTGAATCTCCTTGTATACGAAGAAACACTCAAACGTATCTATATACGAGTTTATTCACCCGTCAATTAAAAATAACGAATTCATAAAACCAATTTCGTTTCACTTGCAAAACCCATTAAATTATTACAGACATTTAGTAAATCCATTCATTCGAATATTAAATTATATTCAATGAAGTGTTAAAAAATTTTTCGCAAAAAAACTTAAAGCAACTTATGATATATTTTTTAAATCAAAATGAAAATACACAGATTTAGAAAATGAGATAAAAAGAATTTGGCATTCTCAGACTATAAAAATATTACCATTTGTTATTTCGGCTGCTGGTATTATACCTAGCTCTCTCATTCGAAATTTAGGCTTATTAGATCTGTCAAAGAATTTATATATAAAAATGCAAAAATCAGTCATTTTAAATACATGTAGGATTACGAAAGATTTTTTAAATATTTATACTTAGGGATCAGTAGAATTTATAGGTCCAATTAGAAGTTCTACCGAGCCGAATTCTCTTATATGAAATATCTGGAGTCGGTGAATTATTTTTCCATTTGATCTCTGGTGATTTGACGTGTTGTTCTTGTATTGTTTTGTATTTATTATGCTTATATAATGCACTTGAATAATGTGGATTGACTAGATGATCATTTGTGGAAAAGTGTGTAGAAGGGTTTTGTTTTTCCTGTGAGGAAGATTTAACCTGGTCATAAAGTCAGAAAAAAATGAGCCAAAAATTTGGGGTGTGACATTACAACAAATATGGAGAAAAATTATTACGGCTTTTTTAAATCACGATACTGTTAAAAATGTGACTGCATGATCATTTTCCAATACAACATTAGTCATTCAAAATATATCTGAACACGTGTTCACGCAGATACCGTTGTCTGTATAAATATAATGGACGAGATTCGAAACTATTATTATTTTCAAGAACACGTTTTCCGACTTCCTCATAACATTTTCGTGATTTACTGATAGTTTGTTATGAAATTCGTCAATTCATTCTTTATAGGCCTCTAGTCCTATTTTTAATAGGAAAACGAATAATTTGACCAGATTTTTAATAAATTAACAATATTTTATATCAGTAATTTTGAAAATGATAAACACACTTTTTGATGCATCATAATTTTGTAATAAAGTAAACTAAGCTGTAATAAACATTGCTCTGTAATACACCAGTTGATGTAAAAAATCTCTGACCAATCCAGAGCTAATGTTTATTTTATATTCAACTACCTGACGTGTACCCGGCGTTGCTCGGGGTTATGAATGGTTTGGAATAAAGTTGTGAGGTTGTGAATTCCATATGTGTCTGAAAACGGGGAATAGAAAAAGTTACTTTTATAAGTAACTGTGGCAGCATGTTTATATAGGGCTGTAATTAGCTGTAATTTACGGCGCCTGCCCAAACCGTAAATTATGTTTAGGAGATGGGAGATTGAAACGAGTGTCTGCACAATTGATTTAGTTTATTCGTGAGGACGAATATTATAATTTATACAGAACGCGGTGACGGTGGCAGAAAGAGTGGTAGTACTGGCGGTTGAATCGAACGCTAAAACAGGAATGAAGATTCCTCTTTTCACGCTCGCTTGCGTATAGCAGCGGATTAATTCGCGTTAGTATTGCCTCATGTGGGGGGAAATAAGTAGTCCCACGTAACTAAAGTATTTGTACTTTTTATAAGTAAGTATACTGCACACTATATTGTTACTATTAAAAACACTACATTATATTGGCTCTCTCATTCCAGTGCAGAGACAGTGCGTTAAGTCTTTTTTGGGCGTCCGCGATTTCTTCTACCAATAAAACCACACTCTAAACACTCCTGACACTAATAATAATACACTTTGAAATTTTCAGTCCAATCGGGTCAGTAGTTTTTGAGTCTTAGGGAACAGAAATATACATTTATATACCTATACATAAAATAATATTTTTATTCAATTTACCAAAAAAAAGTTTATTAATAAATATTTCTGCTTTGTAGTTATTATTCGCGTGGCAGCTGTTTCACCTTCTGAAGGCATTATCAAACTATGGCGAAGCCAGTTACAGATGCTGTATTTATATTATTTCCATATAGGTACATGTAATGAAAACAAATTGATTTTATTTTTATTACCTATGTCATTATTTTTTTATTTAAAGAGGAGACGTTTGATGTAAAGTTCCCGTGAGCACTTAGGCCATAGGCCCATTGTGCTTTTTCTCATTTTACCTAATTCCTTTAACGGTAACCCGGTCCCTTTTATAAAGTTTACCGGGGTTTTCAAGACCTAAGCGTCCCTAAACTTTCTTCGGTACCCAATTTTTACTTAGATAAAAGACATGGTGCCATCTCGTTGATTCTATGGCGCGCATAGACGCATGTCCCTGACAAAAGATGCCAAAACCGGGGACATTCTATAAATCGACCCAGCAAATCGTGTGGACTCGTGAATGAAAGCTTGTATTAGAGACAATAGATGTCAAATACCAATTTACCTAAGGGAAGAACCGCCACTGGGTTTATAATTGATTAATTAATTTTTGTAGGTTTTTTATACAATATCATATCAAGGACGCTTTAACCATAACTACGAGTAATTAAGTAATGATTATTTCCATTGAATAAGGGCCGTTCAACAAACTTACCTGGAATGTTATGGTGCCTGCAGCATTGCTTCGAAGGCTTCCTCTTGATGCAGCACAATAACTTGCAGCATCTTTTAGGGACGGGCCGATTTCTGTACGCATTTAGCATCTTAAAACAGACAAAAAATTATTTCGAATTTAATGTACATATATGGTACAAAAAATAGGGTTTGATAAATAATGAAATTCGTGCAAACTTTGGTTATACATTCATTTTGGTAATACAGATGAAGATCTGCAGAGTGCATCAAAAAAAATAGGGGAGTACCCCTCTAGGGGAAAAGGCAAAACCTCCTAGAACATAAGGCCGGGACACTGAATCAAATTATCTCCCTAACTTGTATGATAACATCCAAAAAACGTGTTTATATTTATTTTTTTAAATTAACTAAAACATTTTGATATGTTTTGCCAAATAAGAATAAATTGAAATAAAAAATTAACTGAAAATTTTTGTGAAATCACGCACAAATTAGGAGGCTGCTTTAAATGAGTGTCGCGGATTTTTGATCTAGGATGTTTTGGAAAAGGAGGGACAAGAGGGGATCTTTGAATGTTTACAAACTAGGTCGAGTGAGGTATCATTTACTTTTTTATTCGTGCTGAATCGTATGAGAATACTCCCAAGTCGATAGCATCAATATTTAGTAAGATAGACAGGATTTTAGTGAATAAACACGAAAATAAAAAGGGTTCAAAATAAAAAGTTTCAACACTTTATATTGGACGTACTCTGAATAACTTCTTTTCTACTGACAAATAGAATGTTTGAGCAGTTTTTCATGAATGCAAGACTTCGTTATTTATTTTGATACTATTTTACCTCTACTAATAAGCAATATGCTAAATAATAATCCAAAAAAGTGCTAGATTCTTGTATGTAATTATTTAAGTACTTTTAATTCAAATAATTTAAGGTTCATATTAGAAATTGCAATTTCGATGGTGTAATGAAACTCTATAATTATTATTTGTCTATTCAAGCAACCCGTCGAGAAACAAATATTATAATCGATGGCTTGGTTTTTCGATAATTTTCTAAATTTGATTTTCATCGTGAGTAAATTTTTTTCGTATTTATTATTCATTACTAAAAGGATGAATGTCATTACTGAAGAGACAAACCAAAGTAAGAAAGTAATTATTAAAGAGATAAACCAATACGAGTGTGATGTAGGCCAATTTGAAATAAAACTGCTGTCGGCAAATTGCATGACACTTTTCGAATCCCTGGTAAAGAGTACTTGAAAATGTCAATTTTAATATTAATACCAACAAGATATTTTTTATTGAAAATTAATGTCAGTCAACTGAAAAGATACTTGTCGATTAACCGATAAAACATTATTAAAAAAAATTAAAAACACGAATAATTCTAATATTTGTTGCTTTCGTAGAGATTGACATGAACCAAAGATTGGCATAAGTTAATCAAATCTA
Source organism: Hesperophylax magnus (assembly GCA_026573805.1). Taxonomy (NCBI): domain Eukaryota; kingdom Metazoa; phylum Arthropoda; class Insecta; order Trichoptera; family Limnephilidae; genus Hesperophylax; species Hesperophylax magnus. The sequence goes on from JAIUSX010000072.1 coordinate 10,636,574, forward strand.
TCGTTCCTATCATCCCTCTGGCATAATGATAGGTCAACGTCTTCGTTCACCCTTCCGGTTTGAAGCTCGTTCGATCGCAAGGGATGCTATTTTCAAGGCAGGTTTCAATAAGTTCCCCATTCCCATCATCCTAATTTCATCCTGTGTGAAAATTTCTTAACCCTGAAGGGTTTCATAATGATTTTGCTGCACGAACTTTGAACTAGAAGGCTATCCTTGAACATGGGGACAGTTTATAAATATTCGAACTCGTGCCCTTAAAAAATACCTTACAGAACTCACCATTTTGTATGAGCTAGTTGTAAGAGAAAGGTATTTAATCTCAGATCAAATCATCGACAAAAAACGAGGTTTCGTCTAACACGGAAATGGAAAAACACCGCTGGCCGTCAATGGCAGAAACGTGGCGCCCTATTAGGCTGCCTGAACCCCCAGTAACCCCCGTAAGACCACTGCGATACCCCCTGGTCGTAAACCCATTGGCGTGCTTTGCCGTTTGCTAAACATAAGGTCTAAGGTTAGTAGTAATAACAGCTTTTGTTTGGAAAAAGATAACTATTCAAAGTAATGGTTTTCATAGCCGGAAGATAGACTTATTATTTTATATGGAAATACTAAGTCAATTCAAATATATTTATATTGCCCAACTTTCTCCCAACCGCCTGGAGCTAGTGAGACGATAACATCTCCATTTTGGAGAATGTTGTGAGGTTGAATACAAAATATTTTTTTACAAACTGCAACACTCTGAAATATGCTTAAATTGTAAGATAAAAGGATTTACATTTGCTTTTTTTCTAGATAAAATAATAAATTATGCATTTGATAGTTCATAATTGCTTGCAAAGATAAGCTTCCGAATTCCACTACGTAATACTAGAAGTTGGGATTTATTTCAGCTTAGAAATGATAGGACTAACTACCATATTATGTACTCCTCGTTGCCCAGAATACTAATGAAGGAAAATAATTATGCAGAGTCTATCAAAAATTTCAACTTATCAGTAAATAAATAAAAAAACTTGTTTTTGTTTCAGTTCAGTTATTCAGATATGTATAAAAAGAAGAAAAAAAACTGAATAATTTTACTGATCCTATGTAAAAGCCCCTAAAAAAAGGCGTTTATAATAAATATCATAATATTTTCATTCTGATAGCTAGCCTCCGATGGGAGAGGTCACCAGAAAAAGAAAATGGTTTTATAAATTTTGCGCGCCCCTGCATCAACCCCCATTGAACAGGCAGCCGCAGACAGCGATCATCCCCCCCCCCCCCCACACCCCACCTCCTTTCTCCATATCGCAGGGTTGGGCTTAACAAATGTACTAATATATTACTTCTATCATTCTCATCACTCAATCATCGTGCCAGGGCTCTAATTATTTGTGGACTGATTTCAAATCCCACACATGATAAAAATACATTGTAATTTGATTAGGACAATTAACACGTTGTAATCATTTTTAGAAATGGCATTAACTTTTTACATGCTGAGACTAATTAGTATTTTAAGCACAGAATAAAAAAAACATTGGAAAAGCCTTCAAAATAGATTTGATTGGAAATTAATGTCACTCTCTCTCTCTTATACTTGCCTGACATCGAACATTGCCATCCTATTTGAATTTCATTATGATGGTGAAGTACAGTTCTGCATTGATGTTTTTAGAGATAAATTTAAAGCAATTAATTAGCGCTTATTCAAATATTGCATCTGGGAGCTTTTGTAAATTCAAAAGAACAAAATTGGGGATGTAAATGTTAACAGTGCTTGGTTTGGAAATGCAAAATACAATAGGTATAATTATATTTTATTAACGTTTTATACTTTTGAAATTTATTAAATATTTTAACTTTTTGAAAATTCTTCGAATGAACCAATTAACAAAAAAAAAACATAATTTTATTATTTAATTAATAAAACAATTGATACGCAGTGATTGTTTCATGTTGAACGCTTAGTAGGGCAATGCCTTTCCCATTTGACTTTTTGAATCAAGAAAGTGCTGACTTTTTCTCTACCGCAAAAATAAATTGACAATTTTTTTTTATCTTTATAATACTATGAATGATGGGGACTTCAGGAACGACTTTACATATTATAAGCATTGTAAAGAACTTTGGTACATAATATCTGTAAATAAATATGCATCATACACTTCGTAATGAATGTATATTTTAGGTTCCATAATATTAACAATCCTTGACACAATAATAATATACAACAAAAACTATTCTTCTGCTGATTTGGGTTTGACTCGCCTCTTCCCCTCCAAACCCTCTAATCCATCTCACAAAATTAATCTATATGTAACTTAAGTTTAAATACGCTTCGTCCAGATGGAGATATTTTGCATTTATTAAAGTTATGTTATAAAGTAATTGTGTTATTATTTCATTCATTATAATAATAAAATAGCATTTATATAGCGCAATTTAGTGTCATTTCACTTCAAGTGCGCTTTACTATAGCAAACTTAAAAAACGGTAGACGTTATAGAAAAAAACGAATTTACGCTCTGGGCTAGGCGACGCTTGGCTTTAACGATATTGTAGTATGAAACAAACATTTAGGTATAAGGAGTTATAAAAAAAATCATAGGCTTACATGCGGCGTCTAGGATAATATGGAACAAACGATAATTTTGTCATCACAAGTTAAAAACCTACCTTTAGAACTATTCTTCAAAAATTAAAAACTAATAATTTAAATCTTTGCCACCCCGACCACTATCCTTTTCCAGTCAGGTAAAGTCACCCATGCCACGGTCTGGCCTTTAGTCCTCGCTAACAAGAATATATAGAGATTGGAGAGACTATTTTTCTAAAAGTTTCGAGGAAGGAATTCATTCATAGTATGAATTTCTAAACGGTAGGGAAAAGTTTAGTTATACTTACGTAAAACTATTGTTAAAATAGTTAACTAGCTTTTTGAAATTCTTGATACTTCGGAATATTAAAACATCTTTATTAGTTAGGACGGACTAATCATTCTTTGCATTCTCCAAAGTTTCACAGATTATGGCAGATATGCTTATATCAGGTATAAAACCTGTGAATCGATAAACTAATTTGATTAATTGATTAATATCTTTTACGTATTTAAGGTTAGGTATTATCTTTGGTTGGTTTACTGGATAATAAGAGTTAATGTTAAGAATGTAGCTATTGGGGCTAACAAGTATACTCGTGGAAGATCACATAGACTTTTTTGTACTCCGAAGGCGAGGACTTTTGCCTCATCATCAGAACTCGCCAATCAACAGAGCGACTCAACTGCTTAACGATTCTGCATTGACCGTTGTTATTTGTTTACTCCCATTTGCTGTATTGTTTACAAGATTGCCATTTACATAGGTCTGTTTTAAAAAAAGGCCACTTATTTTAGAATAATCTCTAATTAACGAAAAACGCCCAATAATATTGTACACAGGTTCCTCTTTTTATAATTTTGTGATTACCTACTGTTACCAGCTCTGTACTGTTTATGTTATGTTGAGTTGTGTTTATGATGTATAATCAATTATATTCTGTCATTTGTTGTATTTGTTAATAAGAAAAATGTTAATTGTGTATGGCCAAGATCACCCCTAATGGGTGAAAGCCAAAATAAACAATAATAAAAAACTACCAACATTGTCTTCATTTTCTCACCGCACATTATTTTTGTTGTACCCCGGCAAGGCAAGGGTCCTAGGTTCGAGTCCTAGATGTGACCGTATCTTTTTTGATTTTTCTGTTTCAGATTTTCGTTTAGGAATCGATATTATTGTCTTCAATAATAAAATATGACAATTTTAGGTTTTACTTACTAAGATATTCAAAAAATAAAATAAATAATTATGTTTGGAAGCATTTTCTAGCATTCAAGATTATTAAAATACGCACTTATAATTATTATGTTTTCGTCCTTGAGTTGGTTAAAAAATAAACAATGATTATGAAGGGATTTTTCTGACGCAAATTTAAAGTGAGGTTTTATAATCTCATTCATTTTATGTTTGTAGATATAAAAAACAAATCGTAAATTAAACAGCATATTTTCAGAATAAAGTATAAAGAAAAGGGATTAGAGCATAAACTTAATTTATTTTAAATTATGGCCTTCTACTCTTTAACTTCGATATTTAATTTAACTATCAGAGCCATAAAACTTTTGTTGGGAAGAATGTTTAACTTAGGAATTATGTAACCAAACCAAAATATTCGGTATACTTTTTCCAAGGAAAATATAAATAAACTGGGCTTACTCTGATATCCAGTTTTTGTTCTGGTCATTACTTAGAAAGATAATGGACATTGGTTATTTAATTCACCGATTTATTATTATTCATATAATAACTTCAGCTTAGTACTTCAGTATACAATGAAACAATGCTGTTTAGAATTTTACTTCCAACTTTGGTATTATAATAAAAAATACTTTGGCAAAATTAAAGACAAGTTTTTCAAAGTGGAGATTGTATTAATTGTTGAAGGTTGATTTTTGCATTGTAAGCTTATATTTATATATGGTATTTAATCATTGCAGAACTAGATAATACTAATAAATGTAATCGAAATATGAAAAAGAACAAGACAGAGAAAATGAAATGGTAACGGCCGCAGTATGGAATTGAATCCAGGATACATTGTAATGTGTTGAAATACGAGATCAAAAAAATAATAAAACATTAGGTCACAATGGCCGAGTGTTAGAAGAGTTGTCCCCTTCTTGATCGAAAGTAAGTAAAAGTAAGTAAATTGGTTGCAGTATTTCGTATTATTTTTTTTTGTCAAAACACAAAATTACTAGAGTAATTTATTGTTATTGTGGGCTATTCTTATCTACACCGATCACTACTTGATATTCAAGTCGGTAAATCGTATCCGCATATTAATGGTACGCATGCGACGAATCCTTATATTAATATTTTATTGAATATTATTATGTGGATACGAGCAGCACGCTTGCTTTAAAAAACCAGGATTGCTAAAGAAGACATTTGTTTTCAGCCGGAAAATGTTGAAAGACCCTGTTATAAAATTTATGAGATTTTCTTTTGGTAAAATAATGTATTATCAATTTATATTTCCGTTTCTGTTGTGACGTATTTTGCATTTGGCTACAAAATTTCACTAAACATATATATTATTGAAATAATCCGACCTAGAAGATTCAATTATCATGCTAAAATATTAACTTTATTCATATACTCCGTTTATCAAGCAAAAGTGCGTGAATTATTGAATTTTATCGTTTATTTATATCTTAACCGAAGAGTTGCGTAAAATAAGATATCATTTGAATAAAGCGAACAAGAACGACGACTTTGCTTATTTTTAAATAATGATAATAAATTGTGATAATATATTTTGATTTTGATAATCTATTGCCGGTTTTAGCACAGAATATAGTACTTTTAACAAGGAATTTTTTCCGACTGTAATAATGTTTTTTTTTATAATAACCAAAAAAATATACGAGTCTAAGATAAATTCAACATAATTGTAGTAAATCTAAAACTTTTTAATATTTTATTGATAAATGCGTTTATCTGATTTATTGTGGAGTAATTCTTTTTCACGTAAGTAAATCAATCTTTACCACCTTACAACTTACAACAGGGGCAAGGGAGAGATTAGTGAGGTCTTTGTTAATCCGTTTGCAATGGAAGTCACGTCTCCTGCAAAGTCTTCGAGTCTCAAAAGCTCCGAGGCGAGGACATTAGCTCGGCTCAAAGCTTCGCCGGAGTCTCTCTTCTTTGGCATTTTATCCACCATTTGGACGTGACGTCACGGGCTTAGTGGAGGAAATAATAACGCAGGGATGAAATTCGAATTACAAAGATACACTTGACAAAACACAGTTTCAAGATAATTGAAAAAATGAAGATGGTAAAGTCTAAAGGTCTTACTAAAAAATGTGGTGAAAAATGTATTTATTGATGGACGACTGTATATGCGAAATCCTTAATAATTGAAACTTGAAATAGAAACTGACTTAATATAATTCATGGAAAAATACTTAAGATACACATACATTGCTTATCCAGTCAAAGGATCTGTTGTACGAGTATAAACGTCATTTAATTATGTCCCGTTAATATTTGTATTCCTTCTCAAATTAATCTAATTTTTCCGTACGAATAGGTATATATATTAATGTATTATTAAATAGATTACGGAAAATGTAAAAAAAATTATGTATCTTATGTTCAAAAATGAAAAATCAAGGGATACAACAATTGCAATTTAAAAAAGTTATTAAAAATAATTTTCTGTTAAAATATTACATTACAAGTAAGTACACTGTATCGTTTGTATGAATTTTTTCAAACAAACCGTTCCAATTTTGTAAATGTCACTTAAGTTCAAAGCAAATCCAATTTCAATTCAAAGCAAATCCAATTTCCAGAATTCAGTGAACTGGAGTTATGACTATTTTATTCAGCTAAACAACCGTAAATCGATCTCGAATACTTTCCAATATCCATCATAATGCATTAGTAAATATTATGTAATGATTTTGTTCGTCATCCCTGTTTCGATAGTTCAGGTCTAAATTCATACGGCCAAGCAAATTATTTCTATCTAATACGATTCAAACGAAGCAAATGATAAGGTAATTAAACACAAAAAAAAAAATTATAGGAATTCTCACCCCTAAATAAATTAAATACTATGAGTCAACGTAGAAAATCTTCATCAATGACAAGCTAATTCCACAAAATAAGCATCTCCTGTGGTTGGAAAAGTCGACAAAAGCTTTGGAATACAAATATGTATGGACGAAGGACGGACAAATTGTATTAAGAAAGAGCGACGACTCCCCTATAATACGAATTAAGGATAACAAATTACCATCGGATAGCCAATATGGCTTTCGCAAATGCAGGAGTAAACAAAAATCGTTTCCCATAATCTCGACATTGGTCGCAAACCACTACCTGTTTTTCTCGATCTCGCAAAAGCGTTTGATACGGTATCCCACCCCTACTGCTTAAAAAACTTCAACAGATCGGAATAACAGGGGTACCATACACTTGGTTTGAAAACTTTCTAACAAACCGAACTTAACAAACTCTTATCCACTCTGACAAAATACATATAATCAAAAAATTATCAATGTCCTACGGTGTGCCTCAAGGCAGTGTACTACGACCAATTCTATTTCTTATATACATCAACTCACTATGTATATTGAAGGTAAGATATTATCATTTGCCGATGATACAGTCTTAATATTTGAAGATAAAACATGGCAATCACTTACTAACAAAACTAATATTGGCCTAATTAAAATTAAACATTGGGTAGACACAAACCTCCTCACACTTAATATCGACAAAACACATTATATGAAATATTCCATACGTAAACATAATTTTACCAACAGCTGCCCTAAACCAATAATTCACTCGTGTTCATTCAATATACACTCGCCCAAAACCTCACCTAATATTAATTGCATATGTCCTACCCTTAAATCATCAAAGGAAGTTAAATATTTGGGAATAATCATAGATGACCAACTACATTAGGAAGTACATATCAGTGACACAGTAAAAAGACTTCTTAGGCTCTGACATATATTTTGCTCTCTTAGACCGCTTTAGACCTACAAACTCTAACAAGTGTATATTTTGCCCTTTTTAAATCTATTGCAACATATGGTATTATGGGACGGGGTGGTTGTGCTGAATCCGTCACTAATCCAATAATTACAGTACAAAAACTAATATTGAGAATTATATTAAAATGCCAACCTACCTACCCCTCCAATGTGCTATTTGCAAAAATCAGGGTCTTATATATTCGCCAACTACTCACTAAGACCAGCGTATCCTACATACGTAAAAATAACCAGCTGGTGGATCCACAACTTCCAGTACACACCCGCTTTTCAGCAAACCTGGAATGCGAGGTCCAAAAAACTAGAACCACATTCGCTCAACGACAATTCTGGTTCATCGCCCCTAAAATATACAACGCATTGAGCACCGATATTAAATCAACTAATAAGATATCCCTTTTTACTATAAGTAGTCATCGCTGGATATTTGAAAGGGGGCGAAAATTCTTTAAAGAATTTCTAAAGACTTAAACTATTCCAAAAAATATATATTATATATTCACCTCTTTATTATTTTAACAATTTTTAATATTGTATTATTATTATTATTGTTTTTTTTCACATTGTATAATTTATATGACTACCATAACCGGGCATTAGCTTAGCGGGCATAGTTGAAAATTGCAATATTTAAAAAAATCTATAAAATAAAAGAAAAGAAGAAAAAAAGTTTGCTAGGTTTCGATTTTATTCTAAGAGCTTGAAGTTAAGAAGAAGATTTTCGAAATTTTTTAGAGTAAACGACGACTTTTAAGCATATATTAAGTGCAAACATAAACATGCATGCTTAACACACGAATTTAGGCTCACGCTTGTTGTGTAGTTTGGCCCACCTCGGCTTACACCCGTCTTCGTTCATCACGCCATACAACATGACAATGCGGCATTGTTGCTCTTTGCGGGGATAACTTAGTAGGTACTAATTTTCCACAACAAATCGCGACTTTCAATGTGAAACTTTGCGAATAAAACGAGCAACAGAATTCTAGATTAGTTGTTCTAGGCGCTGGGCGAGTCCAACAGATAGTTTTTTCTTTTTCTTCTGAATAATGGAAGGCTACATGCAGAAAAATCAGTATCCCTAATTTATTAAGAATCTTTTAAAATTATTGGTAATCCTGTCAAAACGAAGTTGCAGGCGCTTAACGAATGAATTAATAGAATCTAATGAACTTTCAGTAAAATGCGAATATATTATCACGATGTTGGAATATGTGTTCATAAACATTCTAATATTTTCGTATTTTGTCATTATATATTATTTAGACACATGCAGGTGAATCCCGTTTATAAGCGGATTAACAATAATTTGAAGAGATTCTCAATAAATTAGCAATACTTACTCATCTTTCTTCGTGTACTGAAGTACCTAGTTGTTTTAAGTGAAGGACGTGAGGAACCGTTGTCCCCTCTATCGGCAACCGTTATTATACGTTTTGTACATTTGAACTTTTTTTTAGCGGACAGCATCCAATAATTCCAACTGTCCGGAGCAAACTATGGCATCCCCAATTGGGACATATTAAGACGCTAAAGGGAGTGGAGGTGAAAGTTACATAGGAAAGGGGTAGGTTGGGACGTCCCTGACTATTAAAACCTGGTTAACAAAAGCGGCTAAGGTGTAACAATAATACAATTCAGTTTAAAAACACTGTATTTAAGTCACATCTTGGTGCAATATGCATTATATAATCTCGTCCTGTTAACATTCCAAAGTGCAATGGTTTTTATTCACGTAAATTCCACTATTTGTAAATCATCAAGTAGATACCTGCTCAGCATTGTTATATCGAAAATAAGGAATTAAAATAATTACAAAAAATTGCATTGGAATTTAATCATGAAATTTTTGAATTATGTAGCTCCAGGTGGTATATTAGAATTAGCGCGAACCGACACAAATTTCCATACTTCCATCAGATAGGGATGATGAATTGACCCTTTACGCTCTAATGAAGGAAATTTTAAAAACGGAAATTTGGTGACCACGCCTACTTAGCAATTCACACCACTCTGTATGTGTTTTCACATTCAGACATTTTCCCCTTGCAAAGAAATTAATCTGTTTCATATTATTAGCATACATTGGTTGTTTTTTTAAAAGAGCTTCGTAAAAATGGTTGGAAATACTTTAACATACTTCAGCATCAAAAGCGAAAGTAGGGAATTAAATGAAAATAATAAGTATACATACTAAAATAAAATATAAAAATATAAATAAATATCGTAATAAAGAAACCTTTTGTTTTGAAATGTATTGATAATGTGATTTAATTTTGGGGTACTATGCCGTGTTGCTCTACCTCTTTCTTTAGCTTAAGTTTTTTTTTTTTTTTTTTTATTTGGTACATTATTTTGTTACAATTTATGTTTTACCAGTAATGTAGGCCTCACTGGGTGGCTTGCCCGTGCTGAGGCCTTCATTTTATAATATGAAAATCTAAGATAGTAAATTTGAAAAGAAAATAATAAATTTAAAATTAAAAATAAAAATACATAATAATACATTTAAAATTAAAAAATAATACAATAAAAATAATCTTGTGTGTTTGTGAGTGATGTGTGTTTATGTTGGTTTTGTGTGTTACGTGTAGGTTTTATTTTTATTTTATGCTATGACATTTTGGTAATATTGTCTTTTTTGTTGTTTAATCCATTTTGTAATTTTGTGTGTGAATTTATTTTTATTTTCCTCAATTTTAGTTTCAATTTTTAGACTGTTGAAAGCTTTTATTGCATGGTATTGGTAGTGTCTTTGTCCAAAGGTTGAATTTACTGTTGGAGTTTTAATGTTTTCTTTGTACGCTTGTCTAACTGGTCTGTTAGTGTTATTTTGTGTGTGTTGAAATTTATTTTTTTTGTTAAAAATGTAGTTTAGTAGTGTTTTAATGTATAATTGGCGTATATCTAGTACGTCACAGCTGTTGAATATTTGGTCTGTATCGGTCAGTCTATGTTTTTTTAGTATTACCTTTAAGATCGTTTTCTGTGCGGTTTCTATGTAATTGATAGCCGAGTTTGTTGCTCCTCCCCAAGCAATAATTCCATATTCTATTATTGATTGGCAGAGTGCAAAATATATTGTTTTCAATTGTTTTATTTTATATATGTTTCTTATGTTAAGGAAAATGTGTATTGTTTTGAGAAGTTTATTTGTGATTTGTTTGATGTGAGGTATCCATCTAAGGTTATGGTCAATTACGATTCCTAGATACTTTATTTGATCTGTTTTTTCTAGAGGAGGGCAATCGCAGATGTTGGTGTTTAAACATTCGTGTATTTTTATGGTGTTTGTATTGTTTTTTGGCTGTCCCGTGCTATTTATACTGTATGTTGTGAATTTTGTCTTTGATATGTTAAGTGTAAGTATGTTTGAGTCTAGCCATGTTTTGACTTGCGAGATTCCCAAATTCGCTATGTTATATACATTATTCCAATCCTTAGATTTGAAAAGTAAAACTGTGTCATCAGCATAGCTAACTATTTCACCATCTATTTTCATGCTGCAAAGTTCATTTATGTAAAATCATTTATGTTTCGGACAGCATTAGTGTCCATCATCGGGGCAGATGTGATATGTCAAAAATAAATCATTATAATACTTTTGGCCGTGAAAATCTCAAATCTATGTTACAGCGTAGTGTATATTTACAGGACTTATTTGGTATAAATTTAATTAGTAAAAACTTTTTTAGTAGTTACTCAAAGTACCTACCAAAAATAATATTATTTTTTTTACCAGAAAATTATTATAATATAAATTCTATTCTTGAAATGTGTAATTCTTTTTTTAAATTTCTTGGGGAATTATGACAAGTAAAGTAGGATTTCGTGATTTTTCGAGGGTCTGCGCATTTCAGCTAACGTGCAATAATAAATAAATTATCAATTTGAAGATATGCGCTACTATAAGACTAAAAAAGAAAATCTTTAGGTTATAGACATGGACAATCACGGAAAATATAATACCTCTTGAGGAGTCATCAGTATCAGAGGGAAAAAGTCCTCGAGAATCTCCAGCAGTCCGTACAGAAATCCATCCAAGTAGTACAGGCCAAATCTCATCCATATTCTGATGACAGCATCCGTCATGTACCAGGCCAGGAGAAGAAGCAGTCTTACAGGGGGGAATAAGGCCTGAAAAATAATACAGATGACATTGGAATTGTGTTTACTAGATGAGCCCTACTCCAATGTAAAAAAATAGGTAAACTAGTCGAAAACCGTCTCATTCAAAGACTCTTTACAAAAACAACAGTTGTTTTCAACTTAAATATCTAATGGAGACAACCATTCAAGTCGGGAGTTATAGTAAACTTGCACAACCTAGGTTTTTAGGATTATTTATTTTGGGTTATTTTAATTTTGGTAAATGAAATGGTAATTATTTACCTCCTACTACCGTTTTTAACACGCATTTAAAAATAAACAATTATTTGAGGTAAATATTATGTTTTTAGTATGTAGTATGTTTTCAATGAAGTGACTTAAAACCAAGTATTTTCATTTCATTTATTTAACTATTCTCGTTGTACTTGTACTCCTATTATATTATAGAAATGATATTTTCTTCTGTATACTTTATATTTATGGTTTCATGTATCATTTGCATGTAAAGTGTTTTTTTGGCGTGTAAATATATAAATATATAGCTTAGTGTTTTTTTTTATATGTGTGGAGTATTTTTCAAAACTGTTATGTTCTATTTCACTAACCAACGATAAAACGTTATCATGAACACAATGGGTTTAGGAAAAGGGACATTCAGGTCAAGAACAAAGACAATTGTCTGAGATAATGGAATTCTGGAAGGAAGACGTACCAGTAATGTGTACTGGAGACTGTATCGCTTACATTTTTGTACACGGTTCGAAAAGCAATGTGTCTGAAGTGTTGTCAAAGCAATTTGTCATTTTCTGAAATTCTTTGTAAAATGTACCTAGATTCTGTAGAACGGAGATGTGCCGTGACTTCTTACGGATTATAGAGATTTTTATTTGGAGAGCTTTATCTAAAATACAATTATAAAATGAACATCTGTCAGCAGTTCATTTTCATAAAAAAAAAATAGTAAAAAAACGTTACGCCAGAAACTGACATTTAGTTGTAATAAATACTTTATTTAGGAACCTACGTCATACTTTGATTTTATTTATTTTTGCGTTATAAACGGTTTTTATACATTCATAAATTTCAGTTTTAGGAATTGATTATAGTAATAGTAAGAATTTATTCCAGAATGTATGCAGAGATAGTGCAATACATTCCATATTTTGAAATAATATATAAAATAATTAGAATAAGAAAAATAATAATACATAGATAGCAACAAAAAAAGCGGAATTTAAGTGAAAAAAGATTTAAAAAATATATAAGCACAAAATTATATCATTGACCAAGAAATTAACGACATTAAAAATTAAGACTAAATTAAAAAAATAAATTTAAATACTTAAAAATATCATAGCAATATACTTAAACTCTATTTTTAATGAACTACTAGTAAAAAATAAAGAAAACCTAATTCGGTGTTCCTTTAGCCAACGGGTCAACAGCTTCCCTAATATCTATTGGAGAATATTGTTAGGCGGAAAAAATAAAAATATGGAAAGAGGAAGCCGTTTCGAACTACATTCTTCCAGTAGTATGTTTATTAAACGAATATGTTTACACTACATTCTTCCAGTAGTATGTTTATTAAACGAATATGTTTACACTACATTCTTCCAGTAGTATGTTTATTAAACGAATATGTTTACACTACATTCTTCCAGTAGTATGTTTATTAAACGAATATGTTTACTCTTTTTAATCTATCATCGTGTTAAGAATATTTATTATTCATTAAAATTTTATTAAACTGCATTCGGAAAAAACTTATCACAGCAAATTATTCAAATATTAGAAGAAGTTGTGACAAGGTGTAGTAAAACCAATTAAATAACTCCGCTGCATGAAATTGAAACGGAGCAAAAGTTTGATTTGCTTTTGTAAATTTAAATGAAATGCATACGATGGTCGTAAAGCTCTCTTATAACTCCACTTATGAAACACAATATACAGCATTGTATGAGTACATATATTTAAGGTATATATATTTGATAGTTTTTAAGAGGAAAATATTTCAATATCTAGAGAAAGATAAGCATTACACAAACACTATTTAAGTGTAGGTAAATTGAGCGTTTTGTTAAAAGAGACATAAAACATGTGTATAGCTCTTACATTATTTAAACATACTTCAGAACTTGTTATGGGATCTCTCTCAAATAAATACACAAAAACATAGGAAAATAAAAGAATTTTCAGAGAACAGCAGGGTAAATTGTGTGGTTGGTCGAGGAGAAATGAATAATATATAGGTACACCCCCTTAACTTCTCTCTGAAATACATTGTAAACTTCACCCGGAAGACAGAGAAGGTAATAAATTATTTCATGTTCATAATGTCATTGTGTGCCAAACTAGCTTACCCCATGGTGTTGGGTTAAAATACGAAAAGTTTTCAACTTCAGTGATTTCACATTGATAATATGAAACCACAGGGACAAAGTCTAATTTGACTCAAAGTGTAATCTGCAGTTATGTGCATAGTGACTCATTATTACTTATTTGTTTGTTTATTTCAAAAATAGAGAATCCAATTACATTTCACATAATTTACAATTAATATAACGAATAACACAACTCAACTGATATATTAGTTATATCAGTTGTGACGCATCCTTGTGTTGTAAACATGTATTGCGAATCTTGAAATCACTGAAGTTTATCTGAAAAATGTCTACCTCAGATGAAAGGTGGTAGTATAGTCATTCAAAGGTATGATCATTGGTAGCTTGGTCCTGCCTCTTGGAAAAATAAAAAGCCTGTGCTGCCAAGCTTTGGTGAAGTTATCGATGGTATAAAGCATAATACTTCCAGATGTTATAATATATAAATAATTCCATGTAAAATAAATAATTGTAAATGTGTCCATTGAGCAGTTTATGTGCTTCCAACACTGTTTCAATTTTTCTCCTTACGTCTAGGCTCTAGACAATCTAGACAATTTCTTCGTAGCATACCAGCATTTATATTTTACAGAGCTGCATTACCCCCATGCGTTACAACATAGTTAAAGCAAATTTCAAGTAATGCTTCGATTATGAACGGAGGTCCTGCACTAGGGCGATACTTCTACCACTCTTGAGTATTTTAAAAACTTTCTAGGCATCCCCTAGTTAAGAAGCGTAATTTTGTGGTAGCGATATAGTAATCCTCCTGAATAATAATAGTAATCATTCTGATGACTTTTCACAACACAAGATTAGGAAAATAGAATATAGTAGAAGTCAAACGACATTTTATCAAAAGCACATATTCTGCAAAAGCTTCGTTTTCTTGATTAATGAACCGATTCTCCGTAGTTAACAAGAACAAATCTGAGCTTCTGGAATATATTTTGCAAAACCATGGGACCTTTGTGTGCACTTTAGTTGATACATTGCCGCATAAGTTTTTCCTGGAGTTAAGAGGGATTTAAAGTTTTATTAATATATGATTCTGGGTTAGAACTCAACTCGCTTTAAAACTTAGACGCATGAGCTTGCTAATATTTCTTTCGGTGAAGTTTACCCCATGATGTCACTATACAAATATCATATTTGATTTGAAATTCTTAGCACATTTTGATTTATTTTAGCTATCGATACATAACCTTTATCTCGAATAGAGAACGTAAATGTATATTATATATTTCATAAAATGACTAGGTACCAGACCCAACAAGTTCGTACTTAATTATAAAGCCGATTGAAAATGCCCCAAACAAATTATTGACTATATAATGTTACCATTGACAAGGGCTCAATACTTCGTAAATCTATGAAGGGTACAAGTATATCCAATATAATCCGCATTAACCATGATTGGCTATAACTCATTATTCTGATATTCAATTTAACATACAACTATCTATATACTTTCAATTACATTTATCTCCTGGTGATAGACGATGCAAGGCCGTGCAAAACTTTAACAACAAGAAGAAAACATAAAAAGCCAATCAGTGTTAAAAAAAAATCTCGTAATTTGAAATAATGGCCAATGATGCTAACCGAGCCAAAAATTTCATCATCATTTTCCTAAAAAGAATAGCGTTCTAATTTCCAATAAATTCTCTTAAATTGATCCCCAGAAACATTACCTGGAACATCCGATTTCGCTGAAAAATATGTTTTATCACATAACGATACTTAGGGTGGCTTCCGTTATATTACCACGAAGATTACTGAAATAACGGTGTGCTATATACTTATTTTATGGGGCATTTGCAACATTACATACATTATTTTTTGTGGTTCATTATTTAAAAAGTTTATTATACAAATATTTACTACCAGACTTCGACAAAGTTTCGAAACTATTGAATAATAATAAATTGAAATACCAAGGTGCCTTGTCTTATTTTTTTATTATATTTAAGAGGAAGAATACTTCAAAGCTCCGTAACTCACGATGGATATAACATTGCTGAATATAGTTTTGCTGACCTAGAAAATACTTGAAGAGACAAAAAATTGAAATGAAAAACAAATAATTACGCCAAACTCACCGCGCTATAGTTTTTATTGACACATAAAAGCAGATTTACCTAGATTGCTTTTTGGTCAAGAGGAGTAGATCAATTTGTGTTAGAATATGTGGTAAGCATTTTACTCATCAAAACATTGACAATTTTTGTTGGTCAATATTTATTTTTTGTTGGAATTATTTGACACGCGCGATAAATTTTCCCCGCCATGAACGAGGATTGTTTCAACTTCCGGACACCTAATGCTTTATTGTCCCCTATGGATGAAGCTTACGGAAAAGTTTCTCCCCTTATAAAATATACCACCGTTTTCAGTCACAAATAAACAAAATTTTATAAGTAGTTCTTTTATTTATGTTTGGAAGTAAATAACGTCGCTTACGAATATAAAGTAGGGTGTCAATAACGGAAAAATTAATTATATTATTAATTAAACATACTACATAATGTTGGTCACTACTCACACCTAAGAATTTAACAAGACATTTTAAGGACATACGTAATAGGTATATTAACTAGGTATAATTTAATTTAGAACCATATAACTTTTAGTAAAATATACTGTGAATGTCCAAATACATAAATGTGTCTGTAACTCTGGTTCAATGGACTAGAATTTGCTTTGAGTTTTCAAAATTGGAATTTTAACTGATTTGTCGAGAATTCAGACTATCCCCATCGATGTACTTTTAGATGAGAAATGAATTAATAAAATTGTTCCATTATTTTTAAAATCAACGCTACAACGCTCCAAACGCTAGTACGCCGAACGACCGGAAACTTCATATGAACCGGAATGAAAATAGTGGAACACATATCGACGAGATATTAGTAAGCAACATCGCCTCCTCTACTATCCCGTGATATTTGACGGGTTTTGGTGGCACAGTTGGCAGATACATTACACCCAGACAGACTAGAAATCCCGAATTCGAGACTCGGTCCCAAGCGAATCTTTTTTTTCTGTATTATTTTCTATTTTTATTTTTATGTATCTGAATGATTTGTGATTCTTCTTTACGTATTATTAGAATTTGAACCGGTTAATAGCTGAGTGGGTAAAAACATCTGGTTTCCACCCAAGCGTCGCCGTGAGTTCAATTATCTGGTAACTAAATCCTAAATTATTGCACGAGCAATATTTTCAACTTAGTAGGAGGAAATCAAATGTTGTCAAACTCTACACTTTTGTGTATTAAGAGGAAACTACAAGCCAAAAATGTGTATATTCTTGGTATACCTTATATTGCAGGTAATAGGCATTAAAATCGCTTGACAAACGGAGTCTAGAAAAGATCAATTTCAAGCAAAAACCTGCTTTTTATTTATTTTGTAAATAATTTTATAAGAAAGCAAAAAAGTTAATCAATTGAAACTATCACAGATAATCTTAGATATAATATTGAATTTTTTTAAAGTTGTTTCCTTTATGCGTTCAAACATTTCTATTAAAAAATATATATTTTTTAGTAGTGTACATTTATATTTTTTATTGAGTAATTTTTTTTTTATTTTTGATTTTAGTCAAATGAAACGATGGAAAAACCTTCAATTTTTCTAAAGCATATTTTTTAGTATTCATAACGTACACCAATTCGTTATAAAGATTAATCAAAATAGTGATTTGGCATTAAGCTTCGCCTTAATGAAATCAGATGGTTGTTCTCGCAGAGATGGGAATATTTATCAACTGAAGAAGCCAGGGATATACACGGCTATTCTTAAAAGCTTCTCGTAATAAGAGAATTCTTGGATTAGAGCTCCGTTGTAGACATTATAATGCAGGTGTCGTGTTAAATTTTGCAAATATATCTTGGGGAGTAATGTGCAGTAGACGGCAGGGATTTATTGCTTAGCTGTGAATAAGGCAATGTTTTCTTGGTATTAGAGTATTACGTAGAGAGAAACAGAACTGAACCCAGTTTCAAATTGCATTGTATATTAAGGATAATAGTATTTTACTTGGAAAATTCTAGGGGAAGTTCAGTAGCGAGCATAGAAATGTCATTAGCTTTAAAATATTAGTTTATCAGTAACAGATAACATGTTGTGGTGATTTATTGATTTTTTTTGTATTTATATTTTACGCCCAATTAAACTGGTCTTCTTATTTAGGAAACATCCTCCACAG
Source organism: Hesperophylax magnus (assembly GCA_026573805.1). NCBI lineage: Eukaryota > Metazoa > Arthropoda > Insecta > Trichoptera > Limnephilidae > Hesperophylax > Hesperophylax magnus. The sequence goes on from JAIUSX010000072.1 coordinate 10,654,895, forward strand.
TCAGAAAAAAATGGTACGATCGATTACTTCACAGTACAGATTTTTACTCACACTATTCCTTTTTAAATGAGTGTACGCATTTTTATGCTCACTTCTGTATTTATCTAATAATTCATTATTGGAAAAGGTACAAAATTATTACGTCGTTAAAACACTACAAATAATTACTTGGTTGTACAAACATTTCCTGGTATTCTAGTTAATTGGTAAACTTACTTTGAAATAGTTGACTTGAATGATGGTGCAAATATTTCTTCCAATAGACTATTCAATTATTTCTCTGTATTAAATTGTAAGTATAAACAAACAAACTCTGATTAGAGATGAATTAGCATCTTGAAATATCATAGCAATTCTTAGATGAACTGTTAGCTAAATAATCCACTGGAATACTATCAACAAATAACTTTTCACGGAATTCGAAAGAAGCATATCGAGATTCTCACTCAACCATTCAATTTTTAAGAAATATGCATGCTTATTCCGAATCGTATGTATGTATTTATAAATCATCCTTACGTGATAGAAACTTTTAGTATCGCGTTGTGGAAAACCATCATCCAGCATTAAGAAATTGGTGATTGATGATTAGGGTTGTGTGGCTTTATCGCCAGATAAGGGAGAAGAAGGAATAAGAGATCAGGGAAAGTAGGTCGCATCGTTGATCGTTCAAACTTTACGTTGCATATTTAATGATGACGTAAAATCTATCGGCTAATATTTTATAGACATCGCGACCTAAGTAAATAAAATTGATCGATTGTGTTATTTACAGCTGTTTATTTAAGCACAACTAAGTTAATATAAGGAGACTTTAGTTTCTTATAGAATTCGAGCTTCTTATAGAATTAAAATATTGCTTTAATTACATATTAGATGATTCGCTGGCTTCTGAGTTTTCTTCATCCATTTTACAGCATGGGTCTCAGCACGTCTCAGTTTTTTTCTCAATGGGACTCTCCTTATAGTTTCCCCAAATAGGCTTGAGGGAAATTATTTCTCCCAGAACCTCTTGTGTTGACGTAATATAAAAACCGTTATATCTGACCTATTCAGTGTAAATAAACTGCTGTCATGAAGATCTTTACAGCGAATATTAATGGGTGAAAATTAAAGACACGTATTAAATGCGATACGGTTCGTAATGCTGTTTTCCTTTAAGATTTTCAACTTCCCTATCTTCTTGTAAGTAACTATTATACGTTAGCACGAGAAAAGTGGAGCCCGCGTAAATACACTTTGATCCCAGAAGTTAAAGGGACGGTTTGAAGGAGCAGCAGGAAGATAGTCAAAATAACGAATATTTTTTTCCAGAATGCTACGAGCGTATTGCTCATTGCTAGATAACGCAAAACACTCCTACTATATCAGACTTCTTGTGCATGTTCTGAGAATTCGACCAACTGCATCTAGTCAACGTAAAGTGAAAAGTAATGACATGCTGTCCCCATATAATCAACAGTAAAACAACTGGAATCATAAGCAAAGGCGCATATCCTATGGCGCGTGTATCAATAAGCCACCGAAACATTTTATCAGAACAGACGTGCTTCTCTAAAAAAAACATGCAGCGTTAAGTTTAATGGATATTTTTGATACATTTTCCGTGTGTAATATCTCCACTTAACAAAGAAAATCTGCCACTTTTATTAGAAAAAAAAATAAATGCAATGTGGAAAACGTCACGCTATGGGGCTTACATAGTAACAATAATTCAATGCAGTCTTACGATTCATAGCGATAACTTTTGACGTTTTGATTGGGTTTATATCGTCCCTTGGCATAAAAAAATGCAAGCTTTTCCATTTAGTTCACAGAAAATAGAGCGGTAGAACAACTGGGTCAAATCTAACACAACACGTAAGCTTGGTTGATACCATTTTGGTCGTAAATTTCTACAAACAGTTTAACAATTTACAAAAGGTAGTCGTACCACAAGCTGCATGTGTTTGATAATTATACTTTCACTTAATATCAGATTGCTTACTACTGTAGTTAAACATCCTCATTTCTGTTGTTGGTTCATGTGTAATGTGAAATATTCCTGCATAAGCGTAACATTATTCAATTTTAACCAACTTTTGAAATACAAAACTGATAATAAGTACACATATAAATCATATCAGACAAGCGATCAAGTTGGAAGAAAAATAATTTAATTCTTTTTTCGAAATGTGTATTCGTTTTGTTTAAATGTTTAACAGATGCTTATATGAATTAATAGGGTGAAGATACGTTATAGAGATAACGCGCGTGGTTTCATCTGAACTAGGGGTAAGTGGTCATACTTTAGCGGGCCGTTCAAATAGCTATTTCATTCGTATGCACATATTCCTTGAATAGCGGTACTACATGTTTTGTTTGATTATTTATATTAAATAACGTGTCTTGTATTTTTTTATAATCTTAATGGATAGATATGCAAAACTTTCAAGTTTACTAACATTCGATAGGTAAATTCCTTCTATTGAAAGGCAAAAATCTTGACTTAAATATTTTTTTCAAACACTTTTTCATCACAAATCCTAAAATTATATTAGCGCCTAATTTATCAGTATTTTACCAAGTTATTGTAAAATCACAATAAAAATCTGGGGGGGTAGGGGGTATTTAAAACACATTAATGTAACAACCCAACTAACAAATATATCAGTTTAAGCAGAATAATTACTATCCATTTCCACATGATTCGATACTTTTATCTTGCTCTATTTCATGTCGAGAAAATACTCATCGAACCGTATAGATAATTGATCTGCAAGTTCTTGATGTGACTTAATATTTATGGAATTTCTTCATTGTAAAGATTCCAAGATTCAGAAATAAACAAAAAAATGTAATGATTCTTTTGACGTGGGTTCATTAAAGAACCCTGTTAGATCGTCCGTGCGACATTTTTATTGGCTACCTATAACATAAAATATCGATATTGGCACAATACAATAAGATATATCTATCCCTATCCAAGTATAAGCAAAAACGATTTTCTTTTCTCTGGAAAGCAACAAAAAATAATTGGACAACCTTCTATATTACGCCTTTATACACGATAGTAAATCAGAAACAAACAAAAAGCAATGCGGGAATCCACTCATATTAAGCTCTGTATATTATCCTCGAGTAGGTGTTGACATTGGAAGCTTTCTAACGATTCAAATAATAAATATTATAAATGGGAGAAGTACACAACATATTTTACTACCCGAACCATTCATTTATAAAATATTTGCCGCATTAGTCTTACGACTATTTTGCTGTGCAGGATGAGATAAGAATGTAATGAATAAGTCTACGTGGCTAACTATTCTCAGCTTTTTCTGAGGATTTTTCTAAGCTGTTAATTAATAATTTTGTTATACCCATGGTGCGCCTATCTATAAATTTGTCGACTGTGGTTTAGTAAAACCCTTTAAGCCACAAAATGAAAACTTTACAGGAGACGAAAAGACAAATATTGACAAATTTGTAAAACTAATGAAAAATCTTGAAGTTTATATGAAAGCGGTATTTTGTTTTTCATTTTTTTTATGTAAAATATTGCAACTCTCTTCATAATTAGAAAAGATTTGAGGGTTGACCTATTTCATCAATGGTTTTATCGAAATAATCTAAAAAAATGTGCATTTTTCTCACATGTCTGAAGCCATAGTTAGTGAGACCATGTGCGTATGAAATTAGGGTGTATTGTGAGGCTGAAGGTAGTGGGGAGAGGAAGCAGATGGGGTAGAGGAAGGTGGAGAAGTACCTTACTATTTACCAAACACGGCTAAAGCCATTTCAATCCACAATTTACATGAATTAATAAAACATTAAAATATCTTTTTCTATTTTCGTACATACCCCACGAGAAATAATAATAAACCTTGCTAATTCCTGTTATGGGGTTATCACTACGTGTTCTAATAAAACAGGATTTGCTTTCAATTTAAGTGTTTTCAAAATTGGAACTTTCTTTGTGAAGAATTTACACAAGTGGTAAAGTTTTATTTTATTTTATTAGGAACATTAACAGGTTTATAACATAACATGAATAGAGAGAGAGAAAAAATAAGTAAAAGAATTAGGTTACAACCCAATAACCAATGTTCACATCATGCAATTAAGATAAAGAAGGTTAAAAAGCAATAAACAAACAAAGAAAGGTTAAAAACAAAGAAATGTTAAAAACAAGGAAATAATAAGAGAAAATGTGTATATATATATACACGTATAAACACATACATACATATATATACATACACATGCATATACACATATAAATACATACGTACACACATACATATACATAGTTGCATACATACATACGAATACATACATGCATACATACATACATACACACACGTACATTTGATATTAAATACAAATAATATGTAAGAGTGATAATGAATAAATGATGACTGTAATGTATTAAATTTAGAAAAGGGTTAATTATTACAATACTCTGTTAACAATTTTTTTAAAAGCTCCTAAGGTACATGACAGGATATCAGCATCAAAATAAGTTTTATTATAATGATTGCAAGTTCTTAGTAAGAAAGAATTTTGCCTGAGACTCGTTGAAGCAATTTCGATATGAAACAATGATTTGTCTCTAGTTTTCTTACTTGGGACTCTAATATTGATTGATGACAAAAGGGCTGGACAGTCAATATGACCACTCAAGACTTTGTGTAAGTAAATCATGTCCGCAGTATCTCTCCTGCTTTTTAATGTTTTAAGTCCGTAGTGCTTGATAGAGCTTTCCATATCGTAATAACGTAATTGTCTCCTGTAGTTCAAGTGATGTACAAACTTTCTTTGAACAGCTTCAATGCGTTTTGTGTGAATGTTATAAAAAGGATTCCATATGGCAGAAGCGTACTCAAGATGACTACGGACGTAGGAGTAATACAAAATTTTGAGTGTATGGATATTGTTGAATTCCTTTCCAATACGGAATAAAAATCCTAACATGCTCAATGATTTCTTGACAATCTTATCCACATGTGCCTTGAATGAAAGTTTGTCGTCAATCAGTACACCGAGGTCTCGAATTTGATTGACTTTTTTGAGTGGTTGACTGTTTGTAATATGGTAATTATATTCAATTTTTATTTTTCGGAATAACTTTATTGAGTAAAACCTCAAATTGTAATATTTAAAATTAATTTAATTCTTTTTTTAAATATTCAATTTTATTTTTATTTTTTGTAAAGGTTATTACATAACATTTGGCAGTATTCATGTGGAGATAGTTGACATTACAATAATCATTAAGCCTATTAAGATCTTGTTGCAGTTTATAACATTCAGTAATAGAGTTAATAGAAAGAAATATTTTCATGTCATCAGCAAAAAGTAAAACTTTAGCATGCTTAAAGCATTTTACAATGTCATTGATAAATATAGTAAAAAGCAACGGTCCCAGGTGAGATCCTTGAGGGACACCTGAAGGTACATTGACAATCTCAGAATTGAAACCGTTTACTGCTATTATCTGGGAGCGTCCGTTTAGGTATGAAACTAGCCATCGGTACAAATTACCGTGTATTCCTAAAGCTAAAAGTTTAGACAATAATAGGCTGTGGTCGATTTTATCGAATGCTTTGGAGAAATCAGGAGGGCGATTCTCGTTCTACTTAACGACACTAAAATCGTCCTTACATTCAAATTAACGATTTTTCTCGGTTTATTCGTATGAAGCGATTCCGGTTCTCTCGATGACAGATGGAATCCTTAGATTTTCGATTGCGCGCCAAAACTTTTAGCCTTACGCGAAGGGTACCCCTAGACCTGTCTTTCGGCGGCCGAACGCTAGCGTTCGCGGAGAATTTGCTTCATTTAATTGTGACGTTTTGACAATTAGCAATATTTGCGTAGTTTTAACAAGACAAAACTTAATATTATCGTAAGTATTGACTGTAAACATGATTAGTGACTTGTTTGTGGCACAATGATCCTATTAAATGAAATGAATAACATAATTGCGATGTTTGTAAAGTACGTAACATGTCGAAAGCCAGATAAAAGTGATTTAATTTACAATAAACTACATATACCATTGAGGATTTCTACATAAATAACAATAAGTTACACACTATTCTTAGGTTTTAAAAACAATGATGTAGAAGAAGGATAGTAATACAATAACTGTCTCACTTTTTCAGCATTTGCTTACCTCATTTTAAACAAATTTGTCAAGTTAATTGGATGACAGTTAGCGGCATTAGAATCGACAGCAAACGTCACTTTAGAAGTGGTGAATCTGTAACAAAGTCATTACTATCCAGCGAGGTAAGTACCTTTTCACAAAACGTAAATCTTCGATAAATGGCTTATTTATGTCATTCATAAATAAAATAAGCAGTTATTAAAATGCATTATAATACAAAGTATTTGTTTTTTTAAGTTTTAGTTAGAAACCTTGCGTCACTTAATTATATTTCACCAATTTGTGTTTTCAATAATCTCTTAACAATTTCGTAGATGCTCTTAACCACGCTTCTTTAGGATTTTTTACTAGGTCTCTCCAAAATCGAACTTGTAAGGCTATCAGAAGAACGAGAATCGCTTAATAGTTAAGAAAAGATGTTACAATCGACGGACAGCTATCTTTCGCAAACGATAGCAGTCGTTGACGAATGCTGTCATTTAGCTTAAGGCTAAAAGAACGAGAATCGCCCTCCTGTATATATAGCATCCACTTGGATTCGTTTGTCCATTGATTTTGAAATATGTTCGGTGAATACTGCAAGATTGGATACAGTTGATCTTTTTTTCATAAAGCCGTGTTGATTATCAGTTATAACAGACTTAACACAGTCATAGAGTTGCTCATGAACAATCTTTTCAAGAATCTTACTGAAGATAGGTAGTTTTGAAATTGGCCGATAGTTCTGGACGTCGTTTTTAGAGCCAGATTTGAATACTGGAGTAATGAGAGCACATTTCCATCGGTCTGGGAAGATGCCTTCTTTCAGTGATGATTGAAAAAGCAGTAGGAGAGGCTTAGATAATTGCTTGCTGCACATTTTTATAAAGTAAGATGGTATTTTGTCATATCCTTCTCCCAACGACCATGAGATATCATTAATTATTTTTTCTATCTGTTCCTTGGAAATTGAAATAGTAGAAATATTTATAGGATTATCAGTTTGTTCTAAGTATATTTTTGTTTTAAGTTCCTACCTATAGTATAATATTAATAGAAAATTATATTCTTTTTCAAAATTGGTACTGTGGCGTCAACAGACTCAGACTAGCCCGTGATTTTTCACGGGTCGTTTATATATATATTTTAAACTATTTATTAACGAAATAATGCCTTTTCTAATTTATTTAAAATATTAGTTGTTAGTGGTACAGTTTTCCATATCCTCGGCTAGTATCTTGTCTTTACATTACACGAAAATTTTTGTCAAAAATATAAAATAGACTTATATCGTGTCCTCGCAAAATACGGTACTGATTTCAAATAACTTCCTATTTTCTCAGTAGGTATATTTTTTCACCAGAAAACAATAAATTCCAAACACCATAACATCTCGTTACAGAGCTTGGACACATATTTCCCTACAATGCGGATCTGGCCAAGTAAAATATTATCTAAACTGGTACAAACAAAATGTCTGTCTGAACAGAAAGAAGTAGTTATATTTTTTTCCGATTATTTAACCCTCTAACTAACTAACGATCACGCCATTTCTCGGTAGAGCAAAACACAGGGTATTTACATAAACAACTATTGTAACAAATTGTAAATATCGTTCTTATTTGATTTTTTCCTAGACCGCGCGTATTGTATTTTATTACAAAAGTTTTTTCCAGCATCTCATAAAACATTATTTTTATATATTTTAATAAATTTTGAAATATACCTACTTATATTTTTTTATTAAGTTCTGCAAAAATTTTAGTTTGTATTATTGTGGCAGTTGTTTTGGCGTTCAAAGTCATCATCAAACTGTGGTTTATAATACGGGCAAAAACGAATTATTTTATTTTGAATTATTTTATTGGATGTGTGAGATTGTACAAACCTTCCCACATTCTGGAATAAACTCGCTATTATTATTTATTTATTTATTCATTTTCGGGAAATCGACATTTTGCATTTAATCAGTTTGTACATAAGTATTATATAGTAAAATAAAACCAATTATGTATTTCCTCCTTGTGACTTTAACTGAGACGGCATAATATGGAATAAGTTATTTAAATTTGTGAGAATGGAATATGAATTAAAAAAATTATATAAAACAAAAGATTATATAAAACGCAAAATTTACAAAACAATGCATTTATAGCCATGGAGAGAGGTTGTAGATATAAATCAAATCATAATAGAGATATAAACAATAGAGATATTACATTATTCACAAACCATCAGAGAAATATTCTTTTATGGACCTCTTGTATTTAGTAAGTTCGCAACTGAAAATGTCAACCTTGGATAATACGCTATTATTATTACGATATATGGAAGTGAGGCATGGAACTGGCAGATAAAGGATGAAAGTAGACTGAATGCTGTAGAAATGAGATCCCTGAGGCGTATGTGTGATAAAACGATGTGTGATCGTGTGAGAAATGTGGAAACCCGCAAAGAGTGCAAGGGTTATATAAGCGTAATGAGTAAAATAGAGAAAGGGACGCTTAGGAGGTTTGAGCATGTTGAGCGAATGAGCGAAGAAAAGAGTGTAAGGCGAATATATGACGCAAATGCGAATGGTAGTGGCGGGGAAGACATGGCACGATCAAGTGAATCAGATGCTTGAGTCAGAATAATAGAAGAGTACTTATGAGACGATGTACAAATGTAAATGAGGCAAGAAGTGTGTGCCAAGACTGATTCGTTTGGCGGTCCGTCCTCTCTGTCTACCCCTATATTCTGTGTTTACCACATAAGGGTATATAAATAAAACAAACAATAGGATTTTACACGGTAAATATTATTAACGCCCTTCGTCTTGCCCAAGGCAGCCCGTGTATCGTGTTAAAGAAATCCATCAGGTAACATTATATAGTTTGCAAGACAAAGAGGTTACGTTCTCCCCGTAACTTGCTAAAAAAACAATAGATACAAAAAAAAGCATAAAAGAGTGTAAGGCGAATATATGACGCAAATGCGAATGGTAGTGGCGGGGAAGACATTGCACGATCAAGTGAATCAGATGCTTGAGTCAGAATAATAGAAGAGTACTTATGAGACGATGTACAAATGTAAATGAGGCAAGAAGTGTGTGCCAAGACTGATTCGTTTGGCGGTCCGTCCTCTCTGTCTACCCCTATATTCTGTGTTTACCACATAAGGGTATATAAATAAAACAAACAATAGGATTTTACACGGTAAATATTATTAACGCCCTTCGTCTTGCCCAAGGCAGCCCGTGTATCGTGTTAAAGAAATCCATCAGGTAACATTATATAGTTTGCAAGACAAAGAGGTTACGTTCTCCCCGTAACTTGCTAAAAAAACAATAGATACAAAAAAAAGCATAAACACAGTTTGATAATGACCTTGAACACCGAAACAACTGTCATAGTAATAAAATTTTAAATGTTAGCAGAACTTAATACTAACATTATTAAATTTGAATTAAGAACTTAATTTTCTTTTATTTAATGAATTTCTGCAATATTTTTTATTTTATTTTTTTTTTTTTATTAACGACAATTTTAATTACAAAGTTAAGTATATTATTCGCAGTCCTCCTCACTAGGTATTCCTGTTCCGAGGCGGACTGTAGGTTTTGGTATAGGTGTAGATCGTGATTTCCTTGTTAATTTCTACAAAAAAAAATTTAAAAATTGTCTTCACATTTGTTCAGTTCATAATTTTATTGATTTCCTCATCTTCGTGTTTACTTAGCCATAATTTGATGTCGTTTTTAAATTTTTGTGTCTCCGTTGTGTTTTTGAGTTCAATTGGGAGGGCATTATATAGTTTTGTAGCATGGAAATGATGATTTTTCTGGCCAAAAGACGTATTTAATTTTGGGATGTTTAATAGTTTTGAGGATTTCTTCCTTGTTATATAGTTGTGATGGTCAGCAGGGTACTCATATTTTTCTGTAAATTTGATTAGAGCATTTTTTGAGTATAGTTTTATTATACTGAAAACTTTAAAATTTTTAAAAATGTCTTTTGATGAAGTTCTTATGGGTACTTTAAGGGTTATTTTTATTATTGCTTTTTGAGTTTTATTAAGTTGCTTCATGTGGATGTTTGAGGCAGATCCCCATCCAATAATCCCATATTCTATGCGTGATTGACAGATAGCATAGTATACCTTATATAAATCATTTATACTTAGTATATATATTATATTATATATACAAATAAAGTCACGTGTACAGTTAATACAATGCAGTTAATACAGTTAATACATTTTATATAATTATAATTATTATTTACTATAATCATGTATTTCATTGCTTAGTATATACAAGCATATTTCATATTGCTTAGTATATTAACTATTTTCAATAATAACTTATGTACTTCATAATTTATCGTTTTACAATGCTATAATTACTTGAGAAGTTAAATTTATTGCAAGTAGGTACTTAATTTATTTAAATAATTTTATATTTTTTTTATTCGGTGATTACATAAGGACATAAGTGCCTGGACTTAGCTAATCATATTTGCTCGCTAGAGAGACTCATTCCATTTTAACGGTGATTTTGTTTAGAAATTCCATTTTTTACCTGTGAGATACCAAAAGCTTAAATGCGCACTTAATTAATGCGATCGCCCATCCTAACACCGATTTCCACGAGTTATTAAGTATGAATAAATGGTATCGTGCAGTTTTTGGACGTGTTTTAATATTATTAATTTCACCACTACAAAAGAAGGGTTCATTAATTAAATGTAATGACCCATTAATTATTCTCGAAAGAGTTACGTGTTCTTTTGTATAAAATTGTCCAATTTCGTATGAAAAGTTAGGCCAAAGTGATAAATCATACAAACTGTGACAAAAGTTGGTCATTGAGAACTCATCAGAGAGGTCCTTTGTCTGATCAGGGCGCTTTTATTTAAAATTTATGGAATTTAATTTATGTAGATCTGTTATATCAACAGATCTACATAAATCACGTCTAACAAACTAACGTTTTTAAGTTTCTCTTATTTAATAAATCAGAACCAAAATTTCTTCTGAAATCATAAAATTTGTAAGCAGGTACTTAAATACCTACCCACTTAACTATAAACCATATAATATTTTATGTAACATTTTTTTTATTTCTTTCAAATAAGGTAATTATACTATTTGTCCAAAGAAAGGTCACTATCTTAATGACAATTCTTTTTTAAAAACTTTCTACAGGTAAGCAGGTAGGTAGCATAATATTAAAGAAATGCTAGTGAGAAAGTCCAAATAAACACAATTTCAAAGACAAATTGATATTTGAAAAAATAATATTTACTGAATCACTAAAACGGCCACCATCTTGAACCGGAAATGGAAAGTACAAACAAGTTAAAAGGCAAAAAATATGCAAAACGGTCGGGTTAAAACAGGACTTCGCTATACTCAGTTAAACAAATACATAAGAGATTGCAGAATAGGTATAAGCTTCTTGTACTCGTAGTAAGGTTTGTTGATGCATAATTCCGAACCTTCACTAAACTTGCCGCGGTCGGAAGAAAAAATGAAAACGTCAGCCACTCGTGTGGTGATTAACTAGACGCTTTAAAAATGAATTCTTCATGGCATAGTGATAAAGTGTGTTTAGAAAAAAAAGGTAGGCTCTCGCTCGCAGCGATGGTAAAACATGATTCCTACAAATATTTTTGCTATAGGACCATTCCCGCAGATTGGAAAAATAAGATTTTATCTACATCTGTGTAAGACCATTGCCGCCGTTAGGGGCTTTTTTCGATGACTTATGCGTTGATAGGATCGGACGATCTCTTTACTGGATGACTTATTGGATGGACGATCTATTTTACGGTTAAAACTGAGTGTACCACCACCGAAGAGCATAACTAACTGTTCGATCACAAGTCCCCGATGTTTATATTGCAACCTCTTATAATCTAAAGGGTATAAGCTGAAGAAAGGGACGGAGAAAACGACATACTGACGGAAAGAAAATAGTGCCAAGAAAACAGAAATTCTCATAGTTTATTAGCTGCCAGGAACCAGTGGGACTATGGTATCTACGATCGGGTTATGTTGTAAGAATTGAAGAAGTAGGAAGGGGGAGGAGATGGATAATCAAATGACTGGGAAGTACCTAGTTATTCGAATCTGGTCACTAAACACCACTAAATCCATTTCTAGAGCCTGTCAACGAAGTCTTGGTCGGGCCATGTCAACAGTCAGAATAATAGAAGGGTGTTAAATAACATAGGACGATGTTTGAATTTTAATGAAACAAGCCGTGTGCCAAGACAGTGTAGTTGGCGGTCCGTCCTCTCTGTCTACCTTGACGGGAAAATGGCGTGATGGTTAGTTGCTAATTTATTAAGAATCACTTAAAATTATTCGTTATCCGCTTAACAAATGATTTGATATGTTTCCTGTTAATTTTTATAAAAAAAATTATGTATTATCGCAATTCAGGAGCACGTGTTTATAAAAAAATATTGTGTTTTCGAATTTCGTCATTATACTCTATATTATCAGGGCAAATGCAGGTGCATTAACACGTGTTCCGATATATTAGGAATATACTAAAAGTTTAAGAGGACCCGGCCTGCAAACCCGTTTCTAAACGGATTTTAATAAATCATCAGTACTTATTTTCTCCGAGTGAGAGCATCTACCAAGATATGAATGGAAAAGTACAGAGATGTGAAATGAAAATATGAAAGTATAGATTCTAAGTCATCTAACCTCTAATTTCATGATTAGATGACTTAGAAGGTTAGAAGGTAGCTCCATTATTGACTAAATCTTTTAAAATAAGTGTTTGCAATAGAATGTGTAGATACATTATTCATGTGAATTGTCAGTTAGTAGATGATAAATAATGGCACGGGATTACGGGTGTACCCACGTCATATCGTACGTAGTAATCTCCTCGTATTTTACGTGTCTGAAAACGTATTACGTAAATATGTTGAAATTGGCAGTGTAGCACTTGCCCATAAATCCGTAGCCCGCCCATCACGGCCCGACCCTCAAAAAGTCGTGGCCGGCAGAGTCGGGATAGCATAAAGGGCTCCCCTTTTACACCTCTTTATTAAATTTGTTTAAAGCATAGAGGGGAGATAAAGATATCTGTTTTTGGGTCTAAGGGGACTAACTGATTTTTTCGTAATATTAAACATAGTAAAAAAATAAACGGAAACCGCACAATGCTAAACATACCTAGGTTTTTTAATCTGTTGGTCAAAATCGAATTACTCATATAGGTATCGAATGAAGATGGCGCTCAAAAACAGATTTTGAAACTTCTAAACAATTAAAAATATCAATTTCGGTTATGGGTCTGTTAGTCCAGTTCATTGAACTCTAGAATAAGGATTTGCTTCGAATTTAATTATAATTTTCAAAATTGGTTCTATTTATTTTAAAAAAATTAGACAAGCGATAAAGTACCTACCTATCTACAATATAATAGTATTTTAATTGTCATTGTATAAATTGGATCTGATTTGTCGAGAAATCAGATTATCTCTAATGAATTGTTTATATTTAGGTAAGACACTTGGCGAAAAAAATGGAACCACGTTTTTTACCCCAAATTTGTTAAATTTGATCTCAAACGCTCCTAATGCTCTAACGCCAAACTACCGGAAGCCACCGAATTCGGTCACACGAACACTTTCCACGAGTCAATAGTAAATAGTACGCAATAGCGCCTCTGTGATTATTACGTGATTTTTACGGCTCTGCACAAGTACTTACTAAAATAATTACGACTAAAATGGGAATATGAAGCACTATTCAACATATCTAATGATACTGTAGGTACCTAGCTAATATTTACATGTCCATTGTTAAAAATCGAATGAAGACGCTCAAAAATAGATTTTGGCAACTTCTAAATAAACTGATTTAGAAACTGTAAATTAAATATTTTGACTATATCAAACTGACCTGTCACAATCGTTCATAGTTAATTCCTACCTACCATGTATTTCTTGTGATGATTAGATTTCCAGGCACATAAAGCGGAAACTCGATTGCACGAAACAACCAAACCTTTCGGCCTTGTACTGTAAGCACTTGCGTCAAAAATTACTGAACTATTATGCTAAAATATAAATTTGTCTGTCAAATGGCGAAAGGCCATATGACAAAGAATAAATACATTCTTTAGCATTTGTACAGTGATTTAAATGTATGGTATCAAAATACATTAATTTATAAAAGTAAATTAAACATTAAATTCTAAATAATCAACATAGTCATCCCATTTTTTAGATTTTGACGAAGGCAAGTGTTTGGACGAGCGTAATGATATTTTAATCAGTGTGTACTGCGTACGAGCGTGCGGGCTCTCGTGACAGATGCGTGCGGCGGGCACATGTCGGTGTTGCCAGGTAGCATAACATTTAGTAAATATTATACTATCTGGCAACACCGTCATATATAAGCATTTACTGTTGTTATCTCCCTTCCCGCCCTCATAAAAATCTCATAATTTACGCTAACATTAAATTTAAAAGATGCCCCTCAAATACTCCAATATTGTGATAGCGGAGCACGCAAATTTGTGTGAATTGAAGAATTACCAAACAATTCATCAAAGTTCAAAGCTGATATTCAAGTTATGTGAAGGTTCTATTTAAGTAATGCTATTATATCAGTTGTTTCACAATACTGAAATAATAACAGAACTTGAATAGAACTTTCACAGAACATGAAAAAAATATTTCAAATATGATGAGTTGTTCAAATTCTGTGTTCTAAATCTACGAAAATTCAAATCTTTTAATAATTTTATTTATTTATTTTTTTAACGCCCTGGGGGTTTTGCATTTAGATTGTACAAATTTAAGATGACAGATAATTTTGAAACATAATAAAAATAATATTACAATTGACAAAAAACATATACTAGTGATCAAATAGATTTTTAAAATACAACTGAAGGTTAAAGAGTAGTTTTTGAATACATATTTTATGTGGTTCACAAAATTTACACAAGTTAAAATTAAATATGTCCTGATCATTTAAGTATTCGTTTTCCACAGTGTGAAGCCGCTATATAGAGAAATGAGCAATATACTTGCATTTGGATATACTGTAGTAGAGTAGTGTATTTTGTCGTGATGTTAGTGTGAATATGTGCAAGTTGGTGATTTTCATGAGGTTGCAAAAGTCTAAATTAACGTTTAGTATTTTTATTTAATAAAGTTAAATCGTTTATTTTACGTCTATCTTCTATAAAGTATGTATTTTTACAGTATTTAATTTGAAATGATAATTTATATCTTCTAGTGGGATATTGTAACAAGAGCACAAAATAAGTACTTATGGTATTTATAAAAGTATTTACAGATCAATATTTATTTATTTATTTACTAACGGACCAAATCCGATTAATACATTACATGTTACACGAATTTAAAATAAGGAGAAATGTTACAATAAAAGATGCTATTACCAAAGGTATGGCAAAAATAGGGTACAAAAACGATGGAGATAATGTCAAGACAGGATCAATGATTGGATGGAGTTCACGACTTCAGCCATATCAATAAAAAATAGCTCTTGCGTAATGACTGACTTACTAAAATCATTTAGGCTTACACCAAAAAATTAAAGGTCTTGAGTTGACAAGTCTGAGCATTCTGGACATTGTTGAATGGTACTCATAATTTGTGGAGTGTTTATTGAGGAAAATCAAATCATTATTTCTGAGTCTACGACAAGGGATATTGAAAGGGATGAGTTGCAACAAAGTAGGTGATTCGATCATACTGTTAATACTTTTGAAAATGCAGATGAGACCAAAGTCTTTTCTACGTTTTTGTAAAGAAGAAAGATATAATTTTTAGTTCATCGTCCGAGTAATCGCCTCTTTCTAGACCTAACCTCTAATATGCTGTATCAATTCGATATGATTAATTTGAACATCATAGAATAGAGACCAAAGGAACCAACGAAGAGTTAAGACTTTTTAGGGCAATATTAATTGTGGTAATTTTAGTTTTAGAATTAATTTTATTAATAAACATGATAAATTTAGTATCTAAAGTATTTACCAAACCTTTATTACACCTGATTGCGTGTTTTACAGAACGTAGCTAAAGTTTGTTTAGTAAAACATTGAAAACCATTGAAAAATAAACAAACTATATAATATATTGAGTTTTAGTTTGGAAGCTGAGTGGTGTCGGTAAACATCGATTGAACTATATTTATAAGCCACTGAATTGACGAATTTTCGAAAAAATTATTTGCAGATTAAAGGAAAATTTGGTAAGAACCCTGAACCTTGAACACTGAGCTTCTGCGGAAGAAGTTCTGACTTTCAAAACGTAAACGGAGCCAGATATTTCATACACAACGAATAAATAATGTTGGGTGGTCACGATGTATTTTTACTATCGGATTTTCCCCAAATTTTTGATCATTGCAAGCAGTTCCATTGAAAAGAGCTACATCAGTGAAAGCTTTTTTCACGAGAGAATCCCTCATTATTGTACTAAAAGGTTTGGGTCAGAAGCAAAGCTTTCAGTATATCTCATCATTAGTTCGGAGGCGGTAAGACCGATGCTAAAAGCGGTCGCAAAACGTCGAACATGAGAAATATATTTGCCCTTTGGGAAATCAACACGCGAATAAACTTATTATTCGACATCATGACCGAGTGTCTTCCTATCGGCGAGGGGCCTTTCCATGGATACTTACGTTCTTTATATCAAGTTGGTAACTTGTGGCTTTGAAGAGATGTTGTTTGGCAATTGATTTTCAATCAGCAAATGAATCAACTGAACGGCTCAGTAGACTTCAAACGATCAGGTGAAATGGAAACTCTCAGAAACGGGATATTTCATTTAAAACTATCAACAATCTAATTTTACAGCGACCTTGGGATGATTTTAACAAAAAATCTTCGTAATGCTAAATATCCTCTTACTTTTAAAGTTACAAAAATAAATTTATATCTTTTTTGCTGTTCGTGTTTAAGTCGGGTACGTTTAGCGACACGTAACGACTCTTGCGAAGCGATTCGGAATATATAGTATCATTACAAGGTTGTAGAGAGGTTACGTTAATTTATGAATATGAAAATAATTATATCATTGAATACCTGTTAAATAACTGGGAATTCCCAGATGATATTTTTTTTTTTTTTTTTTTTATATTAACTCCACACAGGAGGCCCTGAAGAAAATAATTTCCCTCAGGGCCTATGTCATCTTTGGGGATGCTGTGTGGAGGGTCTTTTTGTGGAGAGGAAGGAGTGAACATGGGTCTTGAAGAGTCCCATGTTGTAGGAGGGAGGAAACACAGAGGCCGGCAGTTCGTTCCACAGCCGAGCTGTTGAACTTAAGAACGAATCGTAGAAGCGACCCGTTCTCATGTGACAAATGTCAACCGTGTACAAATGTTGGGCGCGCGTTTGGCGTGTATCCCGACTACGCACCGGTGCCGAAGGGATCAATGACGCTAGTTCCTCAGAGCATCTTCCATTGTAATACCGATAGAACAAGGACAGCATACCTACCTGACGCCTGTGCTCTAAAGATTGCAGTCCGTTTGTTAAGATTGGGGAATCTATCAAACGGACCGCCCGTTTCTGCACAGAGTCAAGGGTTTTTTTCAGGTATTTAGGGGCTCCGGACCAGAGATGGCTGCCAAATTCGACAGTAGGGCGCACTTGCGATTTGTACAGGGTCAGCAGTTGTGTACTATTAAAGTATCTGCGGGCCCTGTACAGTACGCCCAGCTTCTGAGAGGCCAGCTTTACTCTGGCTTCGATGGAGCCCCCATGCCCCCCATACCTGAGCTGGTCACTTATAGTTACACCAAGCATATCAATGGAAGGCCTGTTCGGAAGATTGCTTCCGTTGAAGGAGACTAGGTTATCATTTAGAAAACCACATTTAAAAATTAAACTTCGTATAACATTTCTTAGAGTTTGCTTTGATACATGTTTTGAACAGCCCCGTCCGTTTTACATAACTATTTGATTCTGAAGGTTTATAGAGTCTATTGTATATTAATCACATTCGATAGTACAAACAAATAAAATTAAAATATAATGAAAACAAAAATTCATCATTGGAATGAACCTTACAAAACAGGAAAATAATAACAAAAATATAGTATTAGTATAAGTTAATAAATTCACGTAGCAAAACATACACAAACTTCAAAATGTTTCAACACTTTTTGTACAACGAATGTAAATGAACATATTCTCAATACACATTCTGTTGACATTTCCATGAAAATAAAATTCCCTTAAATAGCTAAAGTAGCGCGCATTTCGCTGCTAATTGGTTGTTTACCAAGCGAAACAAACGACCAGTTCTTATTATTTGTTCTTTGGCATTCCCCGCGATCTTCTCGCCCATTGAGCCCCCGGTTCCCGGTCTGCAAATAACATTAACTGCCGGTGCTTTACACCCCCTCGGGCCCCCTACGGACCCCATTGGTCGCCGAGTCCCACTTCATTACCTTTCTACCTCCTACCTGCCCGCAGGACTAACAAGCAAACACCTGGACTATTACTGCCACTGGACCCGCTTGGACAGTGGGAAACTCGTTTAAAGATCGCTCGTAATCCGTGGCAACGCGGTCCCCTAAGTGCCAATTAAATGTGTTCAAACAGAACAAAAGGAAATTGAAAAATAATCGGACAACCTGTTCAAAAACATTTGATACAGAATGTTTTTACCTCATTAGGTTAGAATTATACTGCGGGGATATTATTTTTTAGGATAATTTAAATGGCGCAATATTAATTCAGTGCGGGCTTTTTAAAAGTTAATCTTAGGGGGTCAGTGGCCATCGTATAATGTCTAGTGTCCAGTGTCCAGGTCCAGTGTCCAGTGTCCAGTGTCCAGTTTCTAGTTTCTAGTGTCTAGTGTCTAGTGTCAAGTGTCTAGTGTCTAGTGTCTAGTGTCTAGTGTCTAGTGTCTAGTGTCTAGTGTCTAGTGTCTAGTGTCTAGTGTCTAGTGTCTAGTGTCTAGTGGCTATATTATATCGAATAAGTTAGCCGAGTTTACTACATATTGCGAGCATTTATTCATTAAAATGGATAGTTGTCGAGAGGATGGTGATATACACTCTTATAATAATATAACTTTAATAAAAAAAATAAACATTCACTGTATTTTATTCGTTTATCATACCATACTTTATAGGTACTTATTATCAAAATGTATTATTAACTTTTTTTTTTAATAAATTTAATTTAGATTAAATTTCATAATATTATTATTAAGTTCTTTCAGTTCTTCAGTTCTTTCAGTTCTTTTGAACAGTTTGAAAATGGCCTTGTAAGCCGAAACAGCTGCCACAATAATAAAAAACTAAAACACTTGCAGAACTTAATAATAATATTATCAAATTTAATTTAAATTAAATTTATAAAAAAAATTAAATGAAGTTCTACGAATTAAACACAAAAACAATAAATATATTAATAACTATATAGACGTGTGGGATTGCACTAACCTCCCCACATCCTGAAATATAAATTATTATTGTAATGCGATTAATAATGTTTTAACCATATAATCATCACTCCGTATCCGAAAGGGGGTAGGCAGAAAGGATTGACCGCCACACAATTCATCTATAATGATTTACGATTTGAGTTTGGGTAAAAATTAACGATTATGAATACGGAAAAGATGTTATGAATTTGGTTTGGGTGGTTCTGTATTGTATTTTCCAGTTTTTATTACATTAAGTCCACACAGGAGGCCCAGAGAAAAAAATGGCTCAGGGAATTGGTCATCTTTGGAGATGCTGTGTGGAGGGTATTTGTAAGGAAAGTAAGGAGAGAAAGTTCTGGGAAGGAAAAAGGTATGAGGGGTGGGTAGGAATCTGGGGTCAATGTGTCCAGGAGTGACGGATGCACGAATCCATCCATCCTACAACGGCGCAAGAGTCCTGCTGGAGAGGTAATAAGATCTCCCTCAAGTAGTGTTTCCCGATTCACCTGCCACGCAGCTGGTGGGCAAACGCACCTGTAGCCAAGACCCAGACAAACCTCATCCCATGAACCCGGTCACCCCTGCTAAGTCACCAAATGTAGCGAAACACTTACACCCATGGCAGAGGTGTTGGTTAGCCAATAAATGGTTCCCGGGGCGGCGGTTCCCGTATCCGCCTCTCAAATTTATAAAATACCAATTTCGGTTGTGCTTGTGTCTTTCATAACTCAAGGTTCAATGAATTCTGTAATTCGTATTTGCTGCAAATAATTCAGACAAGTGAAAATGCACCTACCCAAATATATTATTTTCATTTTTGATTTCAAAATTCGAATTGATTTGTCTATTTTCTTTACTATCCCGTGATTTTTCACGGGTAGCAGATACTAGTACTTTTCACGAGCCAATACTTAATTAATTCTTATCGCGTTCTTGAACCTCTGAAAAACGTTAATTAGAAGATACAAATAGTAAATTTATTCCTTCGCCTTATCACGTCCTTGAAAGTTGGAGGAAACTGATTTATTTATGTTCAAAGATACCTAGCAGATTGTTTTCAAAACTTCACTTTTCAAAATACAAATTTATTTAAATTTTAAAATCTGATCCAGCAACTAACCTTACAGACTAATTAGGCGGAGTGATAAATGAGCAAAATAAGAACTAGCAAGTAAAATAAGACATAAAGGAAATTATCCAATTAATTCCGATAATGATCTCAAACTAGCGATTTGTTTCGTTCAATTAAATGCTTGTTTTTCGATTGCTAAGTGCTGGTAAAGACGCACAATGAGAATTCCTTTAAGGTTCCTGTCTCCAAAGTTCTTTAGTTCATACCTACCAACAAATTATTGTCCTGCAAAAAAAAAAAAATTTAATTCGTTTGTTATCAATGTTTGGATCAGGAGTTGGACGGTTATTCGGCTAAGTGACAGGTGACGACACATTAACAAATCAGTTGGTATTGGACCAATTAGGGTCCGTGTCAGGAGTTGGGCGGTTATTCGGCTAAGTGACAGGTGACGACATATTAACAAATCAGTAGGTATTGGACCAGTTAGGGTCCGGGTCAGGAGTTGGGCGGTTATTCGGCTAAGTGACAGGTGACGACATATTAACAAATCAGTAGGTATTGGACCAGTTAGGGTCCGGGTCAGGAGTTGGGCGGTTATTCGGCTAAGCGACCGGTGACGACACATTAACAAATCAGTAGGTATTGGACCAGTTAGGGTCCGGGTCAGGAGTTGGGCGGTTATTCGGATATGCGACCGGTGACGACACATTAACAAATCAGTAGGTATTGGACCAGTTAGGGTCCGG
Source organism: Hesperophylax magnus (assembly GCA_026573805.1). Taxonomy (NCBI): domain Eukaryota; kingdom Metazoa; phylum Arthropoda; class Insecta; order Trichoptera; family Limnephilidae; genus Hesperophylax; species Hesperophylax magnus. The sequence goes on from JAIUSX010000072.1 coordinate 10,676,282, forward strand.
GTCAGGAGTTGGGCGGTTGTTCGCTAAGTGACAGGTGACGACACATTAACAAATCAGTTGGTATTGGACCAATTAGGGTCCGTGTCAGGAGTTGGGCGGTTATTCGGCTAAGTGACAGGTGACGACATATTAACAAATCAGTAGGTATTGGACCAGTTAGGGTCCGGGTCAGGAGTTGGACGGTTATTCGGCTAAGCGACCGGTGACGACACATTAACAAATCAGTAGGTATTGGACCAGTTAGGGTCCGGGTCAGGAGTTGGGCGGTTGTTCGGCTAAGTGACAGGTGACGACACATTAACAAATCAGTAAGTATTGGACCAGTTAGGGTCCGGGTCAGGAGTTGGGCGGTTATTCCGCCAAGTGACAGGTGACGACATATGAAAAAATATGTTGTTTTTTTGTGAAAAAGATTTCTTTTCAAATCAACATTTCATTTAATTTTTTACTTCAAATAATGTCAGATATCACTGGTTAAAGAATGTCAAAACAAAACAAAAATAATCCAGGTGTAGTGGGTACTACAGTTATGATTTCTTCTCAAACTCAAACTCACGTCAAAAAAATATTAAAAATTTTTGTACCTGAAACCGTGATTGCAGAAGCCTAAAGTAATAAACAACCGCTCCAACTCCAACTCCAACCGTCCACTAAGCTATTGCAATTAGCTTGTCAGCAGTAATAATGGCGTGGGTATGTGAACAAATTTTGAGAAGCCTAGGTTGAGAAGACGAATAAACTTTGCCAATAAACTATAACTTTTATTGTAATGTTTATACTACTCTTTTTATATGTAAGCGAGTTAATAAAAACTCAACTCCCTGCCAAATGAGTGCGAATCCTAATAAATCATAATATGATACATAATTTATGTACTACAGTCCTAGCTGTGATAAATCCCACATATTTTTGATATGCACTAATTTATTACCAAGGGACATTTCCTTGATATCTGAAGAAGATACATATAATAATTCGTGCAATATTATGTATCCGAATGAAAATGCTAAGTTTATGGAAGTGAATTATGCATTTGGAAAAATTAATGGCTTCACTGCCTTCTTCATTTATTTGCTGCCAAATAAATTCCAACCTCCGCTCTAAATAACCCCTTATAAACTAGTCTGAACCATTCATACAAAGTACACAGGGCCGAGCTCGGTGCTAGAAACATGACCCGGTACAGAAGTCTTGTAAATATGTGCATAAACTAGATAGTTGTGACTCCAGTTGGTAACCGTCAACTGAAACTTGTGCTGAAGTCAAGTATATTGTATACATACTATTATGTAAGTGTAGTTTGTTGATAAATAGATATTATTTTTTAAATTCATTGAATTTATACAACAAAGACTGAAGGTACCGCATTAATGAAGGACTGAACGCAGTTTAGAAAAATTGCCCAAAGAAGCGAAGTTCGCAACCAACAATGAAGTGCTGGTACCTACCCTGATGAATGAAAGTGAGGCCTAAAACTGGCAGAGAAAGGATGAAAGTAGAATGAATGCTTTTGAAATGAAATCCTTGAGGCGTATGTGTGGTAAAACCATGTATGATCGTGTGAGGAATGTGGAGTTCCGCAAAGAAAAATTAAGAAAGGGACTCGCTTGGACGACTCGCTCGGGATAGACTCGCTTCTTCGGGTTCTTAAAATCAAAAATAACTGTTGTAGTTTTATTTGCATGTCTTCTAGCGGAAGGTTCTCCAAGGTTTAATAATGTACCCTGTATATTATCTAAAGGCCTGAATTGATGGGTTAGCTAGAATGCCCGTAATCGAGAACGTTAATTTCAAAATGAAATGCGGAAAGGGGTAGCAGCCTGTAGCACCCAGGACTTGTCTGCCAAATGATTTAGTCTTTAAGTCAGACGCTGAGGAATTACGTGAGCATTCAGATAAGGAGGTTAAATTCATTTTCGAAGGACACAATAGATGTCCATGTGCAGGGAGTTATGTTGAAATTATCGTGGTGCAGTACAATGTACGCAGGTAGATCTAGTCGAAAATGAAATAACTTTAAGATTCTGAAAATAGCAATATAAAACTGTGTAAATTATTTAAAATGCACCTTTCTGATAAATGCAAGGTGTCCGTGGGTAAAGTCCGCAAACTTTGGGAGACGATTTTACATGATGATACAAGTAAAAAACATAGTTAACTTTTTCAACGTTTTGTAACGTTTAGGAAAAAAAATATTGTATGCATGGAAAAAATAATATTCTTCTACTGAAAAATATTTTTGTATTGGATGAAAAACAACAGAATTAATTTTTTTTTCCATCATATTGAATCACCTACGGAAGTTATAGCACATAACCCCGGGCATTCTGTATATCTTTAAAACATAAGACTTAAATATTAAGAAAAAAGAAAAAATGGTGTGGTAGAACCTACGGACAGGCTGTCATGCCATATCTTTGAATGAATACCCATTATTGTAACACTAAATAATATTAACGTTTATGTTATGTTTACAAAAAGATAAGTGCCTGCTTACGTTGTATTTATTTCCTATACAAATAAATAATATACTCATATTTTTGTGGGATATATATTATATTGTGCTAATACGATTTCCATTTATTTATTATCATTTCATTATATAACTTGTGGGGAGAAGCAAATGTTTTTATGTTTAAAACCATTTATTTATTACGTTTGCAAACACAATTTTATGTTATTTCACTTCAAGTGCGTTGGCTATACAGGGTATCCGTGGGTAAAGTGCGCTAACTTCAGGAGGCGATTTTACATGATGGTAGAAGTAAAAAAGATAATTGACTTTTTCTGAAATTCCAATGTTTATTTTCCCATTTAAAAATATTTTTCCATAGAAGAAAATTTATTTTCCCATACAAAAAATTCAACTTTTTTGCCTGAAAACTACCTTTAAACGTTGGACATTCCAAAAAAATATTTAACTTTTTTACTTGTACTATCATGTAGAATCACCCCTCGAAGTTAGCGCACTTTACCTCCGGACACCCTGTATAACCTACCGTATATTTTTGGTCTTTAAATATTTTCTTAACTCCTTTAAAATTCCAGCAGTGATTTCAAATAGAGCCTCCCCTTTTTGAAAGAAATTCACTGACAGTTTAAAACTATAACCATTTATCATCATTAATTTAAAATGTAATTTACACGGCCTAAGAAAACTTTTTACTCCATCGTGGTTCAATGCTTCCAGAATGGCTTGATATAGGTACTAATACGCAGAATCGGAAAACTTCTAGAGAAAGATGTTAAATTTGAATAGAAGTAGCGTTCTGTGATATTTATTAAATAAAGGTAGCAATTTCTGAACCCACAAGTTTTTTATTTAGGCTCAGAATGATACAACCTTTTGCCTTTACTGAATTTTCTACTGTGGATACACAGTTATTACAAAAAAACTATTCCGTTAAGAATATCAGTCTTATATTAGAACTAGAAAAATTCAAAAATAGAAATAAAATCAATGCTTTTCACTGCTAGGTACTCGCATTATCCAGTCATCTTTCCCCTATATTCCTGCCACCGTACTAACCAACCCCTCCAAAAAAGGTTGAATGCTTGGGACTGGTCAAGTATTAAAATTTTATTAAAAATACCCACCTACCAAATATAAGAATTAAAGCTATATAACCTTCAGGGGGTATTTCAACATCCTCTCTAAAAGCAATCTCGTTTATTAAGTATGTAATTTTTTTTATTTAAAAAGACCGAATTTACTATTCGGTAGTCAAACCTATGAATATTGGCTATATATAAGAGTTAGCCGAGTTTTCTGCTTATTATGAGTATTTATTAATCATAATATATATTAATCGAAGTGATGGTTAGGTACCCCCTCAGCCTAACAAATATTAAGTGAAACTTAAAATGTCAAAATCGATTTGGACTTTTAAAGACAATATTAATCTGACACATGAATAAAGATTGGCCCGATGACAGCTATCCTAAGATAATAAAGTGCACCAGAAAAAAATAATATAATGCGCATAACTATTTTTTCCAAGTAGGCACCTACTGTAACGTGATTTTTACGCTGCGTAATAATCGAACAACACCGAAACAGTACAAAGTTTCGTCAGAAGTCAATAATGTAATTGTTACTCATACGTTCAATAATATGTATATGAGCTCATACGCAAATAACCTCGTAACCCCGCTTTATGAACTAATATTAACAACTTTAATTCACTCGTACTGAAGGCAACCAGCGTGGTCTGCGTACAACAGATATCCCGCGGTGCCAGTTGTTTGGAATTGCACAAAGGCTCGTATGGGCTTTCATATTATTTTCAGGGTAGTTTATATTCACTCTTATTATTAGAGACAATATTTAAACAATTCAACTCGCAAATGTGAATATGTACATGAGTTATCAGCAGTCTCGCCAGATGAGTCGTTTTCTGTTTGACTTGGTCCGTTTATTCTTTCAATTAAATTTGACATAGCGTTTTGCATCGGTTCGCTGTTCTAGACAGTTAAGATTGGACGTGTGTTTAACGAAACATTGCGAATATAATATAGTGATCCTTTTATCGAGCTCGTTCAAATATTAATGTTAATCTCTGGTATTATGTTTTATTAATAATTGTGTCATGCTCATTTACACATTATGTATTTAAGTGAGTTGGTTATTTAATTGGATTGCATAAGTACACAAACTGTTTTATATCAGAAAATTGGTAACATTTTTGACAGAAAAGCTAATACAAATATTCGTTACATCCCTGCTATGGGATTTGGTTATGTTTCCAACCAGTATATACTAAAAAAACACCGAAAAATAAATACTAAACGTGACTTGTGAAAACGAAAAATGTTACATATTACGGTTTGTGGAAAAGTAATCTTGTGTGAACGTTCTAAACGTTTTTTACATGCAAAATATTTTGAACTTTGAACTTTATAGAACAGTGCTTCTCAATGGTTAAGATTTCCTTGTTTTTTTTATTGATGTTGCCGACCAAACTAAATCAAATCAATTTCATATTAATTTTCTTAAAGATTAGAAGCACTTGGAAAAATAATTATCTTATTATCTTAGAGCTGAAATAGGTATGCAAGTCAACCATTTATTGATTTATTGGTAACTAGCTGACGTGTACCCGTATATATGTAAACCTTCTGAAAGAAGTTTTCTAAATTTTAGTGAAAAAACCTATCAAAATCTGTTTCATTTTAGTTATTTTAGTACTAGCTGACGTGTACACGGCGTTGCTGCAGGTTATCCTTGCGAGATAGATACATATATACGACAATTATTTTACAAGAAATAATTATTCGCCTGAAACACTCATCCACATTGAAAAATCTCCTGATAAAAGATACATGACGCCAACGGGACTTGAACCCGTGTCCTTTCATGAGCTATGGCAGCTTATCTCTTATCCGCGAAATAATTCAATATATACTAGTGTTTCATTCAACAATTACTGCTTGTTACATTTTTTCACCTGAAAACAACCAACTTTATTTTATATGAGAAAGGCATTGTAAGTGCTAACTCTCTCACTAGATGGCGTCGAGACAAATTAAAATGTAAATAAAATAATGCTTGTAAAATAATTGTTACCCTTTGTGCTATGCATAAAAAATCTTGTCTTAAACATTAGTTTACCAAAAAAATAATAACATGTATAAGACTTTAAATTTTTCTATAGGCCTTTTTAAGATACACAATTCCATCATACGTTATCTTGATGTATCTTATAAGGTTTAGCCAGAGTTAGCAATGTAAACGCCTGACAATATATTTTTTCGATTTATTATATACAACACATCGACTTTTCTCTACTTTCTATAAATATAATATAAATATATTATAAATATATAAACCTTTCGGTAGACATTCTGTAAATGATTGATAATCAAAATTCGTTGCATAGTTTAGAAGAATTAAGCGCACAAACAGACAGACGCAGATAGCGACACTATTTTAGTATAATAGAGATTAAATGATAAGGAATTTGGGACCTTAATATTATCTATTCCGGCTAGCTTAAAATAAAATGTTTGAGAAACACTGATACAAAAAGATGATCGCAAGTATTGGTTACAATGTAGATACTATTTTTGAACGGGTTACTGAACTTTGGGGTTTTCAACAATCTATTATGTGTCGGAGCAGGCATATTGCGAATCTGTGAATTATTTTTCTTCGAGGTTCTTTTGAGTAAACCTTACAACAAAACAAAATGTTTCATCAATTATTCTGCCAAAATGAAACAAATTAAAACAGGATTAGGTTAATGTATTTAAAATTACAAAATAATCACTATGGGTTTGGCAAAGATTCTGGAGTGCGTGTGACCTGACAATACTAAAATTGGACGCAGAAATTAATGTTTTTGCATACAATGATATTCACACGCATCCCATATAAACATTAAAATATATAAAACTTAAGTAGGTAGTGAAGGTTCTGAATTTTTTGGTGGATGTGATTATGGCATAAATTTCAGAATCAAAATAGTCTTTAAGAATAAAGATATCATAAACAAGCGATTGAACCCGCAGTAGAAATAAATTGCGAAAACACTTCAAAAACATTAATTAATGAAAAGTGAGGTAAAAAATTAACAATATTAATCACTGTTAACAGCAATAACAGAAATTATTTTATAATAAATTGAATTTTTTACATAAGACAATTATTGTTGTTTATTTTTTAGGTGTTTATTAAAAAAAATACACAATTACACAATTTAGAGAAGATATTGTAATTATTTCACCTAATTTTATACACAATATAGACAGGTTTGTATGTATGGTGGATGTGTCATTTAGTTCGTTCTTTTTTTAGTATTCAGTTTATATTTTCAGTGTGTTTTTTTAAATCTTTGTTGTTATTTATATTTCCAATACTTTCAGGAATTGAATTTTAAAAAAATACTCCCAAGACATTTTTGAATTGTTCTAAAATGGTTGTAAGCGTAGTTTATCTTACATTAAATTGTATTTATTTAATAGAAACAGTAATCTTTATAATTAACTAGCTGACTTGTACAATTTAATGTAAGATAAACTACGCTTACAACCATTTTAGAACAATTAAAAAATGTCTTGGATTGTTCTGAAATGGTTGTAAGCGTAGTTTATCTTACATTAAATTGTATTTATTTAATAGAAACAGTTATCTTTATAATTAACTAGATGACTTGTACCCGGCGTTGCTAGGAAATATGAATGGTTTGGACTAAGGTTTTAAAGTTGTAAATTCTGATGTACCTGAAAACTGGGTGCATTTTTAGGTGCAAATAAAATTAAAAAGGAATAATAATTTAAGATTTATTTTTTTAAGTATTTGTTTCAGTTGATTTCGGGCATCTCAACATCTTCTACCATTCACTCCCACGTCATAAATTCTCCTTACACCCCTAATTCTTCGCTCATCGAAAACGCCACATTTTAGAACATGACTTCCTCGGCATGCCATATCTTCTTCGGCGTTCCCGAATTCTTCAACCATACTCTTCCACATGTACGCTTCAATTTACTGCAAATATATATTTTTTCATTTCTTCCTCGAGCGCTTCCGACTGTTCTACGATTTGCTTTAGGTAGTAAGCATCAAGAAATCCACATTGTTAATGTTAAAAAACTACATTACCTCAACTATTAATTCGATTACGTATCTTATTCCATTAAGCCTTCATCGGGCGTCCTCGTTTTCTTCTATTATTCAAGCCATTCTATAAATACCTTTGGCATTAATTAGAACAAACGTTCAAATTTCCAGCCAGTCAGGAACACTTATATGGATATTGCGTTCTTTGTTTATATCTTTGTTTTTGAATGGCACACTTCCTCATAATTATCATAAATCACCTCAAAGGCTCGGTTTTAACTCTTAATAAATGTGTTAGGTTTGGTACATAGCTTAAGCGTGCTAGCCACTTTTTTTCGTGTTTCCAAAAAAGAGACAGAAATTTGTTTATTTTTAATTTCTCCGACAAAAATCAATGTTTGCATGTTTTGCATGTCACAATTTGAAGAGGAGTTCCCGGTCTATGTAACAAAGGGAAATGAAGAGACGCACGCGACTTTTGAAATATTTTGGCTACGTCATCCCCCTCTTGTTTATCACGTAAAAAAACAATTTGTCCCTCTGACAAGTGCACAGCAGGCTCTCCATTAGTTCCGAGTTAGTTGACCACGAAACCGTTTAATTTGGAAAAAAAACTACCCGTAACGTATTTCATCAGTTTCTCATCGTCACTTTCACTAATTTCTTTATTTTTCTTGATTGAAAATTGTTTGATAAAAAAAAACCAAGTCACCAATCAATTCACGGATGTCATTTTCGACATTACAGTATGACTTTTGTTTGTCTCACAACTAAAACAATTTAATAATAATTTTATTTATGAATGGTCTTCGGGCTTTTACTTGAAACAATCATAAATTAATCATATTACAAAGTGCATTAAAATTAAAATAATCATAAAATAAATAATAATATATACATTTCCAGCTGCATGAATTGGATTTGAAATTAAATATATCCAAATAATAGTTTGTTTTAGATGTACGAACAAAGAACAACTCGGGAAGTCTCTTGTTACGATTTTGTACTATTATCTTAGTTAAGTCAGGTGCATCCAATAAAGTTTAAATCAAGTGATTTCATTAAATTAACATAATTATTTTGTTCAATGGATATGGATAGTTTGAAAATGATAAACATTAAAAATTAAAAGTAAACATTGTTTAAACCACTATTGCATAAAAATAAAAATACGTGCATGTTTCAAAACAAAAGGTTTCTTCGTCAGAATACAAAGCCTACAAATTTATTTTCATTTAATAAAATTATGTCACAAATAAAATTTGGAATTATTGAAGTAAAACGGCCTTGACGGCCGGCATAGTCCAGTGGTAACGCATTGGACTGCCATTCCGAAGGTCGCGGGTTCGAACCCGGCGTGCGCAAATAAATTTTATTTGATTGATTTGTGTTATTTCACAATTAATTAATTAAAAAATATATATTGTATATTTGCGGCACGTTCCAGAGTGGAAGATACTACCAGTATCGCCCTGGTGTAAGACCACCATTCAGAATTGAAACGTTGCTCCAAATGGCTTTAGCCGTGTTTAGTGACTAGATCTGAATAGCCAGGTACTTCCCCACCTTCCTCTTTCCCTTCCCCACTTACCTTCAGCCTCACAACATCCCCCAATTGGGGATGCCATAGTCTCACTGGCTCCAGACGGGAGCAGTTGGGACTCTTGTGAGGTATTCACTATAAAAAAAAAATAATAATAATAATATTCTGTAAAAGTTGTGAAAATTTAGTGGAAACGTGGATTAAATAATGTTTAAGAACCATTGATGTATCATTGACTAAATAAGTCACACCAATGATAGGGGTTATTTCGATGTCAATAGGCCATGTCTAGTCTTATTTAGCCAATGGTTGGAACTCTTACCAAAAATGGAAATAAAATAAATAGCATTCTCGAACCATGTTTTGACGTGAGATACTAGTATATTTATAGGATTATTTTCACGTTGTATTATTTATCGCTGTTCTGTTTTGTAAGTCTTTACGAAACCCAACATTGCAGTCTGGTGATAAGCATTTCATATTACTAGTGCTGAGATGTATTGTATACATATATGTGCGGGGGTAAAGTACGCTAATTTTGTTGTTGATTTTACATGATTTTAGAAGTAAAAAAATAATAACTCTTTCCGAAATTCCAACGTTTTAATGTAGTTTTTAGATTTAAAAAAGTTGAATTGTTTTTATGGAAAAATAAATATTCTTCTACGGAAAAATATTTTATTATGGGAAAAAAAAATTCGGAAAAAAGTGATTTTTCTTTTTTACTTCTACCATCGTGCAGAATCACCTCCCGAAGTTAGGGCACTTTACCCCCCGGACACCCCTAGACCGGCTTTTCATTGAATAAACATTTTATTCTGAAATTTAGACTCTAATTTCTTCATTTTCGCACTAAGCCGACATAGAAAGAGAAACAATTATAATAAAAAACTTTTGCGAAAAAGGGCAAACCTTTTTATTGCTGCTTGATTTTGGTTTTTAAACAGTTTGTACTGAACAACTAACTTCCGAACGATACTTCCCAACACTTTTTTACTAATCTTCTTCTCTTTCCCTACCTCAATTGCTTCCATTCCCTCAATTAAGGATACCACTGGTTCCATGCTGGACAATTATTATTCTATTAAACCCTTTTACATTTTTATATATCACCCCAAATTTTTTCTGAAGAGTATTCCGCTGTTATTTGCGGTATCTTTTAACCCTTCTAATTTATATTGCGTAAACAAGTAAAGTTTCAATTGTACTTTTTTTATTTTAATACCACACAAGTCCCAACTGATCATAACCGTCTGGATCAAGTGAGACTATGGCATCCCCAATCGGAGTATGTTGTGAGGCTATAGTGGGGAGGGAAAGGAAATGGGGAAAAAGGAAGGTGGGGTAGTACCTGGCTGTTCAGATCTGGTCACCAAACACGGAAAAGCCATTTGAAGCAACGTTTAAATTCTGAATGGTGGTCTTACACCAGGGCGATACTGAAGGTATCTTCCACTCTTGAACACAATTTATAAGTGTAATTAGATTTATAATGTCGTTAGTGGGTAATAATACTAAATCCACAGTTCTAGAAGTGAATCATTATATAGGGTAAACATTAAAAATACCACCTCGTTAAACACATCAATCAAACAAGTGATTTATACAGTATGTTTAATTACACTGGTTCTGCCAGTGGATTAATCACTACAAGATATACCGGGGATCAACTATTATACAACTAACTAACACTATCTATGCAGTGATCGGATGTCAACCCTCTTGAGGGTAGTTTGCCAGTCGGGTAGGTTGTATTAAATCATCTACCCATATGTAAATAAGTGGAACCTTTCCTAATTTTGATTTATCTACGAGTTAACCTAGAGTTTGAGGGGTTAATTTAAATACGAAATGCGATACACTATTTGTAGATTCTGCCGAGTCACTGATAATAAAGGATTATAAAATCATATTTTCTCAATAATTCAATAACGTCGTATAACAATATACCTCTTGATACCGTACTAGTTTGGAAAGTAATAGCTTTTTCCTGGTTCACACAAAATACGAATTAAAGCGTAAGTCAAGCATTGTTAAAATAATATCAACTTATTTTGTCAGATGCAAGCAAAGATATTAGAAGAACGAGATGTTCTATGAGCAGCATACTGTGTGGAATTGTTTTGCCGAGTGTCGCCGATTTTGTTCACCAATACTACTGCACACCTTCGCTTCCGCTAAGGTATCCGCACTAATACATAGAACAGATTTCTGTGCGTACACGTCCCGATACCGTTCAAAGTACCCTAATTAGGTAGTACTCCGCCTACGGTCCGGCGGCCAACATAGCATATCTCGTTCTTCTAATATCTTTGTAATATCTTTGGGTGCAAGAGATAACGAAACAACACCAATAAATGATAAGTTACCATAAGTTAAGTAGAGGTATTCTTACTAGAAAGTGTTGAATGTGAGTGTGAATGTGAATGTGAATGTGAATGTGAATGTGAATGTGAATGTGAATGTGAAAACGATCAGTTTTATTAAGTTTTAATCTTTCCATCATTATTGTGTAGTTAGAATTTGTCAAGTCTGTATCTTAAGCATGTTTTTGTAACTGTATTTAGTAAACGTAATGTCAAAATCAATTTATTACGAAGTTATTATTTTTTAGGCCCACACGGGGGAAAATAAGTACCTATTGTTAATTTAATGAGAATTTCTTCAAATTATTACCAATCCGGCTTAATTCAGGATTGCAGGCCCTTAACGAATAAATTGATAGGTTTCCTGTTAATCTTTTAGTAAAAGATGTATGTATTAACACGATATCGGAACACGTGTTTATAATAATTCATAATATTTCGTGATTTTATATTAACAAGACGAATGCATTAACACGTGTTCCAGTATGTTAGGAATGTACTAAAAGCTATGCAATCCCGTTTTTAACAGGATTACGAATAATTTGAAGAGATTTTTAATAAATTAGCAACACTATTTTTTTCCGTGTACCAGTATACTTTTTTCCAACTCATGACATGTTGTTATCTTTAAAACATTGTTAAAATTTGATATCCCGAATTATCAATTTCCTATCTCTATTCCGAATAAAATTTGATCCGAAATCAGACGAATCCCCCCTTTGGTGCGAATTTCACGACACTTGATTAACAATTTACGATCCTTAGTTCACCGCAGTTACTTATGAGTTCAACAGGTTGGTTATTTTATTGAAACCATTAAATATGAAACAGGGGTTGGATTATTATTTGTAGGTAGTTGATTTAAGTCTGCCCACTTAAGTAAGTCATGATTTGCTAGATTGAAAATTTGGTAGAACAAATGCTTCTAATGTTTTTAAAATATATTTCCAAATTATTACTGGTCTGTTAACGGGTATTTTTTCACATTGCTTTCACACACACGAATTATTGAAATTATTTATGAATTTGAATAATTCATAAAATTCCAAAGTTGTTTTTCAAGTTCTGTAAAGGTTCTATTCCTACACTTTAAGGCGCACAGTTAACACCCGCGCTGTGCATGCAGGTTCCAACAGAAAATCGGACCATTCATTTAAGAATCATTTAATAGTAGCTTCAAAAACAAAAGTAGAGTCTTGACGTGATAACTGAAAGAAGGACCCACCTTGCCCTTGTAAAGGGAAAGTGGTAGGTGCCCTCGACTGGCCTGTTCTCAAAATAGAAATTCGCATTAGTGTTCTTTAACAATATCTTATATCTTCAAAATACTTGTTTCTCATTCAAATTCAAAATAAATTAGATAAAGAGGAAGACTTACCTCTGCTCTATAATAAAGGCCACAGATGAAATCGAGGCATATTCTAATCACAGGATAATTGAACAGTTTATGGATTGCCGTCAGCTGAATTTGAAAACTATAATATTCCAAATTCGTACTCTGATCGTTCTCGACATCTGGAATAAATAAATACCCATATTAATAACTACCCTTTTATTATTAACTGAATTAGTAAAAATAATATACCCACAATATACAATTACACCATGTCTAATTTATTGTCATTTTTTTGAAAGTCGAACTAAATGAATATGTCTAATTTTTTGTTTGTTTTTATTTTTATAATTTAATAAGTTAAAACTCTAATTGTAAATTATATAATTGAACATCTTTTTCTACGTAGATAATATAAACATACTTAAAAAACATTCAATTAAACTTGAATTTCAGATATCTAAAATTGATGTGTCACCGGAATCATTTAAATATCCGACCTTCAAGATTTTTTATATACAACTAATTTCTAATTTTCAGCAAAAGGCTTTTCAGTACATTTGCATTCATCAATGATTACAAAAAAATATTTTTCAATTTATGAAATAGTAATCATCTTACTCACCATTTTCTCGAACTACCTCTAACCTTGGAGATGATCTTCGGCTCACCATATTGTCAAACGGTTTTAAAACATTATCGTGCATTAATCAATAACAAAAAGAATCAACAAATATGCCGTAAATAAGTGTTTTTCCCACATTCAACAAACAATATTTAATGTTATGAAGCTTGATATTATATCATTGAAGAACAAAGTATAATTTTATCACTACCCACAATATAATAAAGTAAATTTAAATAGTGAAGTTATTGCCATAGATTTTTATTATATTGATATCAATGTGACAATAGACAAACAATATTAGTCAAAATCGAATTATATCCGCTATCAAAACCCTTTTTCAAATTAATTTTTCAAACATGCGGACGACAATGTGGATTTTTTTTATAAAACCTTATTAAAATAACTACAACAGACTTTCGATGCCGACCGACCTTTTTTGGCATGAAAATATATCGGCGAATTGTCATTCGATCAATCGGTTTAGAAATTCAAACGAATGAATTGATTTGAAATGTTTGAATGAAGTATATAGAATCGAGGTTAGAATAAAGACATTTCATTATATGTTATGTTCGTTTAACATTTGACCTCAGGAAAATTTAATTTTATGTCGTATAATATTGATAAACATGACATACAGTTGTAGATACAAGGAAAAAATACTATTCCTATTGAAATTCCTTTAAAAAAATATTATCGCATTTAGTAATGTGGTAAAAATTTGAACCTAAAAACCGGAAGTCTTCATTAAAAATAAATTCTGAAAATTCGGATGATGAGTCTACTAAAATTATAATACGCGCTATGTGTAATGTGGTAGGTAACTACCTAAAAATGTTACTTTGTGTGAGCATACAGGGTGTCCCTTAAGCTATGGATCAAACGAAGTGGGGTTGGAAAAGGTCATTTGCAATCAAAATGGCTACATATGTAGTGGTCAGAATCTTAACCATTTCGAAATTATATCGATTAAACATTATAAAAAATCGCAGCGTTTTTTTTTCTATTTTTTATTTGTTCTTCATTACAAGCACCCGCTAAACTTCCAAAGTAGTTTTTGCTTGGGAGGTGAGGTTTGTCTAGGTCTTGCCCACCTACTGCGTTGCGAGTCGTATCTGGAGAGACTAGTTGAAGGAGACCTTTTGACCTCTCCAGCCGGACTCTCTCTCGACCCATCGCCTTGCACCGCAGTGGGAGGGATGGATTCATTCGTCCGCAACTCCTTGACACATTGACCCCCAAGATTCCTACCTAATCCTCATACCTTTTTCCTCCCTAGTACTTTCTCTCCATCCTTTCTTTAAAAAGACCCTACACACAGCATCTCCAAAGATAACATAGGCCCTGAATCATTTTTTTTCCGTCAGGCCCTCCTCTGTGGACTTAATGTAAAAAAGTGGAAGATGCCGTATTCATACGACAAAAATAATTCTGTGAAAATATAAAACGCATTGCCAATTCATGTCTGGGATGTCAAGCAATAAATTAAGAACCCCATCGAGAGTCTGAGTCCTAGTTGTTATGCTCATGCCGGCTCCCACAATCAGCGTGAGCGTGTAGTTCTGTCAATACAATAGTGAGGGTGAGACAGCTATAGTCTGAACATTGAAAAACTGAGAAACCGTACACTTTTTAAGCTATTGTTTTTATTGTTAGCAGTGATCCCATTCCAACCGAAATTTCAGTATACCTATAGATTTTGGCAAAATTCTACCAATATTCATAGAAAATCTACAACCTCCCAATCACCTGGCCTTCTTCACTGTTTGGCCCACCTAAACTCGGTATTTTTTAGGCCCTCCAAATGATTGTTCCCTAGCTCATATATTTTATTTATTTATTTACGGACAAATAGTCCATTAACGATATAATATTTTTTACACGAATAAGAAACAGAGATGGCAGTGAAAAGAGAACATATATAAATGATGAGCAATCACAATATACATATAATATAAACAATACAGATGGAAGACAATTACAAGTGTTACATGATAATTACAATTACAATGCATGAAGAAGGTTAAAAGGGCTTTAATAATTACACATTCCATATCGACTGTCGAAAATTATTTAGGCATACACCAAAAAATTCAATGCTTTGACTTGACGGTGAGTTGACAAGTCTCGAAATTCAGGAGAATGGAAACCATACTTAGTGGAATGTTGATTGAGGAATAGCAATTCATTATTTCGTAGTCTACGGAAAGGGACGTTGAACTGGATGAGTTGCCACAAAGCAGGTGTATCAGTAATACTGTTGATAATTTTGAATAAGCAAATTATATCAGAGTCTTTTCTACGTTTTTCTAAAGAAGAAATGTTTAAAATTTGTCCAATTTCATCATATGAGTACTTGCCTCTCTCAATTCCTAACCTCCAAGCAATTCCTCGTAGGAAGCGACAGCATATATATAGCATGAATGTCTCATGGCAAACATGAATAATCATCAACATGAATATCTCAAAGTGACGTTTAATTTCATACACTTGAACACATGAGGTGGATAACATTTCTACAATAAAAAGAAAAGATTACTTGCAATCAAAATTAGTATCTACATAATTTAAAAATAACAATAGATTTAATCAATAAAATCACCCACCTTGTTTGATCCATAACTTGACAGACATTTCAGTAACAGAATTTTCTAAAAAAATTAATAGAACTCAATTATTATTTCTACCTTGTAAAGATATGTTAAAATATTTATTGCAATGGTTATGACAATTTTTCATGCGCAATGTCAACAATAAATAATAATATTTTCCACGTAACCTGAGACAGTAGGTAGTAGGTATTAGTTTCAACTAGTATAGGTGATCATTAATGCCGCACGCAATTTAAACGATAAAAATCGCAATAAATAATAATCGCAAATCATAAGTAGTTAATGTTTTTACAAGTTAAAGTCCTCGAACCCATCACGTGACCTGGTGACGTGTATCAGCTATCGCCTGATCGCACCGCTAAGTGCTGCAAAGTTATACAATTATTCCTAGATTATACGCTGATTAAACCATTATAAATATTATTCTAGTTGTAAACTTTTTCTTTAACCCGTTAGAGCCGGCAAAAATATTCAATAAATAAAAATACATTTCTGTTAAAGCCAGCGTGAAAACAATACCACACTTGATAAAGCGACATTATGATTTTTGTGTTTAACGAGCCCAGTAGAAGTAATATCCAAATGCAAAATGAATATATAAGGTTGACATTGCAACTGCAGTGCTTCGTGACGTGCGTGGGCACGATTCTTGCAGGGCTCCGGCTCCTAAGGGTTAAATCTTTTATACAAATTTATTTATTGTTTTCACTTTGTAAAGTATATTATTTGTATTGTTAGGTGGATTTAATAGTCTGCGTGTTGGTCGTTTCGCCTATTCGGTATTGTATGAAATAGTTCGGTGATTGAAAAAATTCGGTGATTGAACTGCAAGGTTTGACAAACGAGCAACATTTTGGGCAGAAGAAGACAGAAAAATATTGCCGTCAAGAAATTACTGTAAAAACTGTTTTTTTTTTAAATCATAGATTTTCGTGTTGCTTCAAAAAAAAAGTATTTTTGAGCTAGCTTTCAAAAAACCATTTCACATAATTTGATCCACTTAAATAGATTATTGTTAAATGTTTGGTAATGTTTTAATACTTACTTGCATTCATTATTATCTACTTTTGTTTTGTTTTATTCTCTGTTCTTCTTAACTGCATCATTAAGTTTACTTCCATTAGTATATTTTTCTTTCACAAAATTGTTGTACTTTGTCTGCTACTAACCTAATATGCAATACTGCCGCATCGGGTGGAACCAAAGTATGTTTATCTTAATGTTAAATCACTATTTTGAATAATCTTTATAACGAATTGGTATTCATTATGAATACCAAAAAATCTGCTTTAGATATATTGAAGTTTTTCCTATCGTTTTGCTTGAGTAGAATACAAATAAATAAAAAAAATACTCAATAAAAAATATAAATGTAAACTACTGAAAAAATATTTTTTCAATAGAAATGTATGAACGCGTAAAGTAAACAACTAAAAATAATACAGTATTATAGCTAAATTTATCTGTGACAGTTTCATTTGATTAACTTTTTTGATTTCTTATAAAATTATTTACAAAATAAATAAAAACCAGTTTTACACTTGAAATCGAACGTTTCTAGATTACGTTTGTCAAGCGATTGTAATGCCTATTACCTACAATATAAGGTACGAGTGGAACCACAGCATGCTCCTTGACAATACTGCCGCCTCGGGTGGAACCGCAGTATGCTCTTTGACAATACTGCCGCCTCGGATGGAACCGCAGTATGCTCTTTGACAATACAGCCGCCTCGGGTGGAACCACAGTATGCTCCTTGCCAATACTGCCGCCTCAGGTGGAACCACCGTAACCTCCTTGAGAATCTAAAGAATGATGATTTGTTGTTACTTGTGATTATGACGGCATAATAACACTTTATCTAAATCATGCACACCTCAGCACAAGTTCTCCTAGTGACGTGTTCACTAAACACTACTACTAACCTATATAGACACTGATCATTAATATTTTTTTATAACTGCTACTCATTGCGTCAACTACCTTATAAGAGAATATATGTTAATAAATAAATAATTTAAAAAAAATGAAAATACCTAAAATTTTACCCTTTGTTATCCATAACCTCATAATTACCGTTAATTCGCATCACATTACGTATGTTAACACTGTATTATTTTTTGTAATATATTTTTATTAAAAATGATTTAAAGGTACTTGTACTGTAAACGAATAAAATTTCTTCTACAATTTACTATTAGTGACACTTTCAATTAACATGTTTCTGGTGTTAAAAAACAACTAACTTTATTGCCTTTTTAAAATTTTAATTGTAGGTAGATAGGTGCTAACATATTTTACAAATTGGTTTCATTTCTTAAATTTGTACGTGCAAATTCCATTCTAGCAAAAATATTGGACTACCTGGCAATTACCACCATGCGGTGCTAAGGTAATTTATATTAATATTAATGATCACGCTCCCTGACAAAACATCTTAAAATAGTGTGTTAGCACGTAGCCCGTGTTAAATATAAAAGTAAAGAAACTTAGTTCCTATCAAAGAAAAAACATACAATTTTAATAGGGTTTTCCTCTATGTTGCAAAATCAATTATATTTTTGTACCAATATGATATGCAATAGTTTTTTAAGTACATAAATATATTAGATTTCGAATATATTATCATACTATTTCATTCCTCGAAAAATACGTAGGTAGATATTTAATTTAATACTTCCACTTACGTAGTGTTTCTGTCCAAAATAAATTTAAAAAAAAAAACAAAATTTTGTCTTTTCCATCTTTTAATAAAATATTTTCAGTAATATATAATATGACTACACAATTAAACCAAGGTTTTAATAAAATTTGGTACCCAGTAGAATATCGCACACTTGTATTTCCTAGAAGTTAATCCTGATATTTCTGAACAATTCCCCATTGTTTCCTAAATATATCCGTGCGGTCCTTGATTGATTATAGTCGTTTATTATATTAGGCTTTTTATAATTTCAATTATTAAAGTTTTGACAAGATAAGTTACACAATACACAAACATTATAAATGTGTTGTTTGTTGATTCGGTTTTTGTTTGCGAAAATGTCACTGCCAAATATCCGTCAGGTAAAATAGCGATTAATTAAATGCCGCTCCAGTACCACATTAATCATACTAACCACACAAAATCCGTGTTTTGGCCCATATTAAATACAACATACCTATAAAATGGTACAATGCAGTCAAGCAAAGTAACATGCAGGGTGATCACGCAATAATATAATTCTACCAAATGATGCTTAGTTTTATTTTATGGATGTTAGAATCGTTTGTATACAGCTTTCAAAACTTAAGTTCAATGAAAAAATACATTTTTAATATTTTATATAAACATGCACTCATAGCTAGAAGTAAGTAAAAAAATACTTATTAATGGGTAGGTACCGTATTATATGAAATACGAGAGTTTAAACAGCCCAGAACAATGAGTTACCAGATGGGTAATTTAACAATATATTGTAACAATATTTGAACAATGACTAATCATTATTACTCTAAGGACTAATCATTAATCATTTATCATTATTATAATAAAGACAGCTAGGGTGACATTCAGTTTTTAGCAAATGGGGCATACATAAAATCTTATTATTTAAGAAAGGACAAGGAATAAAAATATATTAAGACAATCGTCTGTCATTACAAGCAACTGAATAGATTGTTAATTTAACTTATTAAGCAAAAAATAAAAGGTATTGTGATCTTGTTATTGAAATTATAATTATGCATTAGGTTTTACTTTAAAAAAACTTAAATAATAGTTAATGGTTAAACGCTTTTTTTAAACTGAACAATTTTATTTTCTACATCAATGCGTTTATTTACTCGTGTACCCACATTCACTAATACATACTTAATCATCTTGTCGTGATGTTTTGAACTTTTTTTGTAAATATCTCTATGAGTGCCGCCAATCATTCGGAGTCGAAAACTTAAAGGTTTTTCTTAATCAGGATTTGTAATAAATCTCATTGTTCGTATAACTTCTACTCTGAATTTAGGAGTAGGTAACCACGTACATTTATAAAAAACTTAAATTTTTGTTACCCGCTACAACAATGTGTGATCAATATACAGAAAGGGTATATATGGATATAATGTCATATATAAAATGTGCACGTGAAGCTTTCACGGGTTATCCTTTTACTTCTGTAAAAATATTAACACATACTATTTAATGTTACTGTGTTTGACTTGTAGAACTCCACAAAAAATATTCTGAAAGTCCCTGCATGAAAGAGCACTGACGAAATCTTCAACAAACTTAACATAATGTCACTTATTCTAAAACAATACTCCTTTACATTCAAAAATACAAAATACAAGAAATAACAAATAACACATATATTAATAATAATAATATTCTTTATTCCAGAATGTGGGGAGGTAAGTGCAATCCCACACATTCCATAGAAAGTATATAATAGAAGTAAATAGTTATAACATACAATAATTAAAATAATTAAATTAATTATGATTATCGCTCGCTCCGCATCGAAGGAGTACAGTCGCGTAATTTTGTAACAAGTAAATCAAATAATATAGTTTACATTAATAACTCGCCCACCTGGGCGCACCATTCCATCCAATATGGAAACTCAAGAAATTATTAAAAACATTAAAGATTTAATAAACAAGATCACTTCAGTGAAGGACTCAAAAATAAAATTAACACTGGAACAGAACATTATATCACTGGAAGAAAAAATTCAACATGAACTAATAAACCTACAAAAAAAGATTATAGAATTACAAGAAACTAATATTAAAAACAATCATCACTACGCACAGAAACTAGAAGAAATTCACAATAATAACAAAAGGACATATGCAAATGTATTAGGTGACAATAAAAACTTCGTGAATACAGGTGCACACATCCCAGAACAGAAGCACGCCATCATAATTACATCTAAAAACACCTTGAAGGCCGAAGATATAAAAATAAAAATTCAAAAAAACATTAATTTAACTAAAATAAAAGTTGGAGTAAATGGAGTAAAAAAAATCGGAGAACAAAAATTACTAATTTCATGTCAAAAAAAAGAAGATGCAGAAAAGTTAACCGAAGAAATTAATAAGGTAATTGGAAAAGAAATATTGGCCGAAGAAATTAAAAAAAAAGAAACCGTGTTTAATGTTGAAAAAACTGCAATGCCAATTGACTGAAGAGGAAATAATAGATGGGATTGTACAACAAAATGAAGGATTAACCCTGGAAGACAAAAACAACATCAAGCTTATCAAGGAATTAAAAAACAAATACAATGAAGGAAAAGAAAACGACACCACTAATTACATTATTGAAACAACCGGTAAATTAAGAAAAACGCTACTAGAAAAAAACAAAATAAACATCAAATTCCAAAGAGTATACATAGAAGACTGTAACCCGCTTACTCAATGCTACCACTGCCTTAAGTTCGGCCACACAGCGCAAAGATGTCTCGCCAGGACGCAGACCCCCATTTGCCCTCATTGCACAAAAGAGCACATTCTGTCTAAATGTGAAAATAAAGAACAACCTCCAACATGCAACAATTGCTGTGTTCAAAACAAAAGATTTAATATGAATTATTCTACAGAACACAGAGTTGATAGCATGAAATGTCTCTATCGGCAAAAAATGCTTCAACTAGCTAGAGAGCGCATCGACTATGAATAATACGGTAAATTTCATTTCTTTAAACTCTAATCTAAAACTTTAAAAATGAATGATTTTTTTATGTAACGCATTAGATAAAAAAATGTATATTGAAGAAAATTTATGTCAATCTATGAAAGATTTTAACTTAATTTGCACTGAAAAAGGATTTACCCTATTTCATATAAATATTAGAAGTTTAGAACGAAACATGGATGAATTAGTTATAACATTAAAAGAATTAAATTTTTTCCCGGGCCTGATTGTCTTAACAGAGACACACTCTGCAGGCGAAATCAATTACACTATTCCAGGCTACACATACCATGCGACAATAAACAAAATATACAAAAACTCAGGTATCGGATTATTTATTTCTAACCAGTATAATGTTCTCAATATTAAAGAAATAATTAATGTTAGTAATGTTAACATCAAAGATATTAGAAGAACGAGATATGCTATGTTAGCCGCCGGACCGTAGCCGGAGTACTACCTAATTAGGGTACTTTGAACGGTATCGGGACGTGTACGCACAGAAATCTGTTCTATGTATTAGTGCGGATACCTTAGCGTAAGCGAAGGTGTGCAGTAGTATTGGTGAACAAAACCGGCGACACTCGGCAAAACAATTCCACTCAGTACGAACTGCGCATAGCACATCTCGTTCTTCTAATATCTTTGGTTAACATATTAAATATAGAATTTAAAGACGTAAATAAATATTACAACATTATTGCAATTTATCGCACGCATACATCGATAGTACCTCAATTTATAGACGAATTAAAAAATATTTTGTTAAATTTTAGAAATAAAAATACCATTATTGTTGGAGATATGAATTTAAATATCGCAAACGACTATTCTAGTAAAGATAAAGACACATATCTAAATATGTTAGCATAACTCAATTATTTATCGTGCATAAATTCTTATACTAGAAATGTTAAAGGTCAACGCCCCTCATGCTTAGATCACATTTTTACAAATATTCCTGATATCAAAAATATAAAATCAGCTGTCATTCATACATCTATCACTGATCATTATTCATGTATTTTTAACTATAAATTAAGCAATCCAACTTTGCCATTATTTAAACAAAATAATTACTCAAAAAAAGTACTTAATATGGATACATTAAAACACCAATTAGAATCAGAAAATTGGAATAAATTATTACAATGTAATGATGTCAATATATGTTGTAAAATGTTTGAAGAAAAAATATCTAAATGCATAAATGACTCGACAAATAATAATATAATAACCAAATCCAAAGTGTCGAACTTGAAACCTATAAAACCATGGATTACTCATGGTTTAGTAGTATCTGTACGACATAAGCAAGCTCTTTACAAATTAACTACTCAATAACCAAATAATAAAAATTTACTAAATCATTTTAAAGCATATAAAAACAAACTTTCATATATTATATAAAACACAAAACAAAAGTATTATAAACAAAAGTTGAATCAGGCTGAAAATGATAGTAAAAGAGTATGGACAGTTATAAATGAAATAATTGACAAGAAAAAAAACAAGAATAACGACATCGCTACTATATTTCATGACAACATGAAAACATGTTGTAAAGAAAATCCCTCAAAAGCTGCAAACATATTTAACACCTTCTTTGCGAACGTAGGGGAAAATCTTGCCAATCTCATTCATACTGACCCAAATATAACATTTCCAGACTGTAGTATTGATACTGACAATAATATAGCAACATTCCAAGTCACCACAGAGAACGAAATAATATCAATTATAAACGGTATGCAAGGAGGTTCTGTCCCGGGTTTTGATGGAATAACAGTTAATATTTTAAAAAATATTAAAAATCAAATTTCTAAACCGTTAAAACACATAATAAATGTAAGTTTCCAAAGCGGAGTGTTTCCATCAATCTACAAACAAACTACCATTACTCCAATATTTAAATCTGGTAACCTAGAAGAAGTTAGCAATTACCGACCCATATCAGTAATCTCGAACATAGCAAAAATTTTTGAAAAAATAGTTAAAAAAAGGATAAACCAATTTGTAAAATGTAATAAATTAATTAATGAAAATCAGTTCGGTTTTATGGAAGGTAGAAGCACTCAGGATGCAATTGCAAAATTAACTAGTCTTGTTCATAATTCATTAGATAAATCATTAAAATGCATTGGAATTTTCATAGATCTTAAAAAAGCTTTTGATAGCATATCACACGACAAACTTATAAGTAAATTAAGAAACATTGGATTAAGTGGTACAGCTATAGAATGGATAAAAAGCTACCTTTTCAAACGCCCTCAAGTCGTAAAAATCAACGATGTACTTAGTCAACAAAAAACAAGTCACTTCGGCATACCTCAAGGTACAGTCCTGGGACCGTTACTGTTTATCATTTATGTAAATGACATATTCAATCAAAGATTAAATGGAAAAATAATATCTTATGCTGATGACACTGTCATAATAATTGAAGGTACCGATTGGAATAATGTTAATAACTTAGCAAATACTGATATTAATATACTGAAAAATTGGTTCGATAAAAACCTCCTCTCATTAAATACTGAAAAAACAAAATGTATCCCATTCTCTATCAACAAATTTAAATCAATACCAGAATTAAAAATTATAATACATCAACTTAAATGTAACAGAACTACTTGCAATCAAGAATGTTCTATACTTAGTCTAACTTCTGAAATTAAATATCTTGGTATATATATAGATCAACATTTTAAATGGAAAAAACAAATTTGTGAATTTGTCAAAAGAATTAGAAAATGTATTTATATATTTATAAGACTTAGAAATATTCTTAGACTAGAAAACCTAAAAAGAGTGTACTATGCAATTGTACAATCTATATTACAATATGGTATTATTGGCTGGGGAGGAACTTATAACAATATATTAAATCCACTTAAAATAGTTCAAAGATTGATAATTAAAGTAATATTGAAAAAACCATCCAAATTTTCTACTGAGATTCTCTTTTCAATATTCAATGTACCCACAATAGACAATATATATATAAAAATATTCAATTCTACAAATTTATAAAGAAATACAGTTAAATAACTTACAATTCAATTCATCAGCAAGATATCAAAAAACTATCAAAATCCCAAAACTTAATACAAAGCACACACAAAATACCTATCTCTATCTAGGTATAACATATTTTAACATCCTTCCATTATATCTAAAAAATATTGAAGATATTCAGGAATATAAAATAAAATTAAAAAATTACCTAAAACTACTATAAAAGTCCATATCTTACTCTTATTATTATTTCCTTCAAATCTTGAAACTGTATTATTGATAAATGTTGCCTATTTCTTACTTATCCCTTTGGTTTTGCAAATATATTATTTACTTACTTACATGATTCCATATAATTGAGCTAGGATTCACTCACCAAACACAAGAGCCTCGTCTCTTTATGGTGAGGAAAAGCTATTATTATTTACCTTTATAACACTGTATAATATGTATAATTGTATATTTATTGTAAAAAACATACAAATATTAAATAAATAAATAAAAAAAAATATACAGGGATTTATGAGAACATATTTATAAATTAGAATAAAAATAAAACAACGAAATAAAGGAAAAGAAGAGGGTGGTATCCTACGAGAATAAATATTCAACATCTTTCTCCAACGCTCCTCGATGTTCGATCCTGAAGTCATACGGGATTCAACGATAAGGACATTTCTGGAGTTGTTGATCCTTCCTCTCAGCCCTGCCACCCTTGTTCTTACTAGAGCTGCAAATCCGAGATTAATATTAGAGACACTAGACCTCAGGGTCGACAACATATCTAACATGCAATTACAAATACAGAATATGGGCAAAAAAGCTTCCTATACTATGGTACTAAACTCTACAACAAAATCCCACTCTCATTCAAAACTCACAACAATATTTTAAAATTGAATTCTCAAATAAAAAGCTGGATACAAAACATAGGTAGATCAGAAATAAATAATTTACTGACACCTAAGATAATAAAACACTTATTATTATTATATAAATATATTTTTATTTAATGTAAATCGTTTTTAATATTCTCATTATTACATTTTATGTACTCTCAATTGTGAATCAGTATCCATTAAACCGTCTGGAACCGTGAAACATTAACGTCATATTAATATAATCACTGGAGGGGACCCACCCTTTCCCGACGGCTGTGTGAGGAAACTGATTGTTTAACCTCCTTAGCCGCACACGTCAGGACTCTAATTTTTTTTTGTAAAAAGAAGCTACATTTATTTTAAAACGATTCTAGACCCTCCAATGTCCCTGCATGCATGATTGTTAGTACGAAATAATGTATGCATACTTACATTAATAGTAACACAAAATAAGAACACATATGAAATGTGTTCGCCTGGTGGTTTGGCATCTAAAATTAAATAATAAATAAGGAGCACAAATTTTATAAGTGGAAGTATGATTGAAACATAAAAATATACAAGCCGCGTATCGAGGGCAGTTTACCCCACTATCACGGGGCGGTCCCGGCAAGAATTAATATAATCAGTAATCTAATACTGTAATCAGTGTCACACCTACAAGTTATAAGAAAATATGTGCGCAGGCCCTGAAGGTACTCGTGACACGTTAGGCCGGTCACAGATATAATATGGACACGAATAACGCAAAGGGTCTGGGCGTGGTAGGAAATGAATCTCACTGCGCAAACAAGCATTCGCTCTTTGCACAAGAAACGTTTTATTAGGCGAGGGAAGTTAGGAAAAAAAGCAAACAGTTCTTATGATTAAAATAAAACATCTACTAACTCTTTGCCTCTCCTATACATTCTTCATTATTACATAATTTTCGCAACGCATCACCCTCCACAGAACAGATAATTCTTAGAAGTCTGATATACCGATGATAAAGAAAACTGAAGTGGCCAATGGGTTTTCAAAATAAACTATGATGAAATCTTTGCAACAATTGTATTTCGTGAAGTCACACACAGCACTAACATAGGGAGATCAGAAATACATTATATACTGACACCAAATACAAACTGAAACTGAAACCTCTCAACTGCACAAAAAAATCACCGTGTAAAATATTTAAAATTATTTCAGAAAAAACACTATTTAATATATTTAAAATTACTAAATTTTAATAATAAGTAAATGAAATCCTCATCCGCACGGTAAATACCAGTGAGGATATCATTAAATCTATTTGTTACAAAAAAAGAAGATAGTAAAATACTTATTATTATGATTATTACAATTCATAATTCGAATGGCAGTGCTGCAGTATTGTTGCGCTTGTACCGTGACGTCACAATATTTTCGGCCGGAGGCAAACATCAACGTTCTGACAACTTATTTCTTCTACTCGGTATTTTACCAAAATTCAAAAAGTTATGTTCTCAGCATGCTCTAATTGATATGATACATTTGCATATAAAATTTCGTTGTAGGAGATAACCTCATTTACATAACACCTTTATACTCCCAGGACCCAGACAGGCCAATGACATAACTAATGTTGCATGACAAGAAGAATGGTGCTATTGAATGAAATTTCTAGAGCAATAGTTATATTTAATTTCTCTTTATATTACCATAAAACTGGTTTTGCATATTATATTGCCAAATGTTAAGAATGTTTAAATAAGAAATCTTGTACTGTAAATGGATGGTTAATCAGTAGTGTAACAATAATAAAAAATAAAGAAAGAATGTCGATATTTTTAGTAATCATTTTCACCTGAAATAAGTAAAAAAGTAAGCTTACAGTCTCTATATCTTATCTCTTCAGTGTTCTTAAGTGTTCTTCAATCTTCAACTCCAACTTGCAATCTCTGTGCAATCGTGACTTATTTTCGCGCATAAACTGTGTTTTCATCCAACAGTTATCTATCACAGCCAGTTACATTTAGCAACCTATCTGTATTACAGATACCTACCTGCATTAAAAAAAATATTTGGAAAATTTATAAAATATCTACCCCCACTTTAATTGCTTTATTAATATTCTTATTTTTCTGGTGTCCCATTCCATTGAAAGTTCACCAGGCTAATCTTCACCCTGCGGAACTACACTCGTACCAGTCACATAGATTTTGAAGCTATTACATTTACGATGATTACATTAGATTAAAGACATGAATACATATTTTTCCCAATTATTACGATATGACGTTCCTGAAAATTCCATAGAGTAAAGAACACAAGATGTGAGCGACTTTAGTGGTTCAAAAGTCTGGCCAATCGGGCCATAAATTTCAAACACAGAGTTGTGTTTCATCTTTATTGTGACATTCAAATGGGATGGCGATATATTTCATGGAAGTGTGAGAGAAAATAGCGCGTGCTATTCTAATATTCCCCTCAGGGCCTACACCCATGTCACCCATGGGAATTCTCTGTGGAGGGTCTTCTTAGGAAAGGAAGAAGGAGAGGAAGTCCGCGGAAGGAAAAGAGTATGGGAGGAGGGAGGAATCGGAGGGTCAATGTTTCCAGGAGTGACGGATGTATGAATCCATCCCTCCCACTGCGGTGCAAGTTGTTCCGAGAGAGTTCTGCTGTATAGGTCAAAAAGTCTCCTTCAACCAGTCTTCCCTGTTCCGGCCTGCCACGCAGTTGATTGGCAGAGGCCTCCGCCGCCAAGACCGGAACAAACTACACTCCATAAACCCAGTCACCCCTGCTAAGTCACTATTTGAGGTGAACTATGACAAAGGTGTTGGTCATCCAATAAATGGTTCCCTGCGCCCGCCTTCTAAATTGTTCCAAATTCAGAAAAAAATTCCTGTTCTCTGGCGGCCTGTAGTAGTTTTTTTATAGATATTTTTGTAGTTATTAACCAGATGTTTTTACATTTTGTTCTCTATGTTTGCTAGTTGGACCATGTTTTGGCTTTAGTTTTAAATATACTAATTTTCATTATTGAATTTCTATTCTGTAGGTCTGCATAATATTAAGTAATTTCTTATTTTGTCATCATGTTTTGATTACTTTCCCAAAATGTAACATTAGCCACAGCTTATATCCAATCACAGCCAAATCTCTTAACGTATGTGACAATATCAGGTTAACATCTCCGGCATCTAGCTCAGAATCATAGTTAAATATATTGCTGTTTTATAATTACCTCTTCAGCTGTGTACTCTGCTTTCTCACCAATTCGGGTTGCTTGGGTGTGGACTAGGGAGGTGAATTTAATTAAGAACATGTAATAATTTTAAGTCTCGATTTTAATCAGGTTTTTCAAATCTTAATTCTAAATCTAAATTATGCTTATGTCTACTTACATCTAAATCTTAACTAATTGTCATATGGATCGGATACAACTAACTTCGTAGAATCTTCTGCGTTCCGCGGGGGCGTTTCCAGGCGCGGTGTCGTCCGAATGCAACAATGGGGTTGTGGCGGTGGGCAGTGGGTGGCACGCAGTGTTTATATTTTTGATTTATCACTATTTAATGTTCACAAGATACATCGGCACTTTGCAGCGCTATCCGTTGAACTGTTAGTTTTGCAATGTTTGGTTGACACTTTAAATCGCAACAGCACTTTACAATACGTTCGTTTATTATCCTCTTTTAGTAATGTCCATTTCACTTTTTAGTTTGACCGGCGATATCGATTATCCACTTTGTACAACTCACTTTCTTTGTTTCTTAGGAACCTCTTCCTAACTAGCTCGTCTCTCTCCTGTCTCCCTATATACTGTTCAGGTTCCTCTCGTAGGACCTGTCGCCCTACACCGCGTCGCCCTACCCCGCACCACTCACTTCTTTCTTTAAACCCCCCGTCTGTCAACACTTGTCTTTGGGCGCACACTGCGGGACACTCTCAGTTTATAACTCAAATTTATTTGTGACGAAATTTGATTCGTCACACGTACTCTGATTTGTTTCCCCTCTGGATAACTGTTTTATCTGTCAATGTCTGTCTCTCCAATCTGTCAAAGTTTATTATCCTCCTTTGGTTGATTCTTTTAAAAAAATGATCACTTCATAAAAATTCTGAAAAATCTCTTATGAAAATACCTCACGGCACTCATAAAATCCGTACTATAATTATTTTTACGCAATGTGTGTTAAGTAATCTTATGAGTGTGTGTGTGTTTATAACGTGACTCATAATTTATTTAATGAAAGGTTTAAAAATTAAATTATGGATATGAATTGAATAAAAAATGCGTTGTCACGCAATAATTGATTTGTTTAGCTGTGTGTTGACCCGGCTTTGTACCCGAAAGTGATACGTATTCTGACATCGAAAACACTAGATTATTTTTTTCAAATCAATATTTTAACAAGAAACTTGTAAGATTCTAGAGAACTGGTGTCTTGAAATCAACGTGGATTTTAAGACTTTTTCCAATTTTATAAGAATCCACATTTCATCATGACCAACCCTGACATATGCACAGTACACACAATTACATTAAGTAATGCGTACTTAGTTGCAATTAATGTATGAGTATAGAATATATCGAGAGCATTTCCTAACCCCATCTTATATACCCTTTCCACTTTCCTAACCTTTTCACGAAGTTTTAGACGAAATAAAGCACATAATTTCAACATTAGCATTTAAAAACCTTATTTACTTAACCTTATATGTTCAGGGACGTAATCGAGTTACTTTAACCAGTTTTTCCTGCCATTATTTGGATTAAAAACTGTAAAAAAATTTTGGTCTCCGACCACTACTTTATGTTTTTTTCAAAATTCATGTATTTTTCAAAAGTGTTTTTATTTTTCATTACGAACCAAAAAAAAGCCAAGTAACCCTGCCCTAACTGTTCAATTCCTAATGATACCTATTGAGACCAAGACGTAATTTACATTTTTAACTCCAAATAATGTCAGGAATCACTGCTTAAGCCCCTCATACCCAATTTCTACCGATTTATAACAAGTTTCTCGTTAACTCTTTAAGTTTTCAAACTTAAAAAATATATATTTTTGAAAAAATATCTATGCATTTGTTATGCCGAAACGTTAATTATATGAAATTCCCTCGATAGAAAAAAAATCGCAAAGTAAGCTCCTATAATTATTTAAAACCAGTTTTGTTCTGTTATTAAATATATTATGGGCATGAAAATTCACAGTGTATCTTCAAATGCAACTAAAGCATTTTTGAGAGATTTCTGGTATTTTTATTAAATATTTTCACCATTTTCGCTAAATTATTATCATTTTTTTATATTAGCGCGCTCCCTCTAACATTTGTATTTACATTTCTCCGTTATAAACTATCTTTGGACGCTTCCTACGGGGTCATAACGTAAGTAAAGTACGTCCCTTAACACCATGCAGTCAATCTTTGCATTATAAAGGCTTGATTCTTACAAACACTTCTTCCTTTCACCAAAAACACCCACAGCACAGCCCCCAATAATTCATTGTATTTTTATTTGTATATATACATTTTTTTAAATTCTCGTTTCATATTCAAACTTCGATAATATTGGCCAACCTAATGTAGTTTATTTTTTTATGCAAGTAATATTATGTAAAAGTATAATGACTGATGACGCTCGATCGAAGAAATTTGCATTTTTTGTATGTAAATATTTACGCTGCATATCAATCTTAATAAAAATTCATTAGAAAATTATGCAAATTATCTTTAAAACAAAGGGATCAAAGTGTTTTACTATTGCGCAAATCAGAATGATATTTTTACAAAAAAAAATGATTTTAATCACATTAACTGTTTCATCAGAAAACAAGTATTTTTGATGTTTTCTTTCATCGTTATGAACCTAGTCTTGTGTTTTAGATCAAAGGCCGTCAATCAAGTTTTTTGGTCACGAACAAAAGATTTTTTAAGACTTCTATTATTTCATGCTAGAATTATTTTCACTCTTTTTACGTTTGCATGTTTTTTTTATAATAAATTAATAATTTCAGCATATTTTTTTAAACTCTGATGGTAAGAGTTAAACAGAAAAAATACAGATATCTAGGACAAAGACAAAGATATAAAACTAGTAGTTCTGTGAACAGCAGACCCCTTGTCCAAAAAAGTATGTTTCTAATTTTCTACTAAAAACAATATCAAATTTTGATGACAAAAAACGACAAAACGACAAAAAACAATATTTCATCTGAAATCATATTTTTTTAAGTGCTTTGTACTTAAATAAAAACTATGAATATTTTATGTAACATTTTCATATAAAAAAAGAATCATACAATTTGTCCAAAGCATAATTCCTTTCAAAGTCACTATCTTAATGACAATTCTTTTTTTAAACTGTCTTCGGGCAGATTGGTACCATAATATTGATTATTCCGATTTGAAAGCTCGTAGTAGTAAAAATAGCAAAAAAGTAGTTTCCGACGAGGCCACCATCTTGAACCGAAAACGGAACACACAAACAAGTTTACAGTAAAATTAAATGCAAAACAAAGTCAGGACAACTCCAGTGAAATAGTGGCAATATCAACAACTCATGCCGCTAGGAGGCGCCAGTGTAGCATGTTGCCATCCGAATGTGTGGAAAACGTTAGAAGTTGGAGATATTATTTTTATTATAGGGTATTTGCCTATGTGTTTGAATATATGCAATCTCAATAAAACATAAAAATTGAAGTTGGCAACACAGTATCACATCTACATACACACTTCACCACAATTTTTACACATCTTGACCAAAGAAGAAGGTGGCGCAACACGGCATAATACCTCAAAAATAATTCAATATAATACTTTTGACCGTGAAAATCTCGAATAATATCTATAAATTGCTTTCTTTAAACAGTGTCAGGAATGATTGGAACGACCAAACCATTACGTTTGATCTTAATGTTATTAATGAAAGTTACAGTGATGTAATGAGAAGATATCCGTGGACCTGGTTCTCATCATAATACTTCCCTTCCACTTTGCTTAAGTATCTGAAAAACTTCACTTTCGTAAACAACTCCATTGATCAAAGCATCGGAATCAAAACAAAATTTTAAAGAATTATTTACTCACCGTCGATGAAAGTAGTTTTACGAGTTTCAACCAAAAGTACAGAATATTTTCTATTTTCGTAGCTGAAAATGTTTTCCTTAATTGAATCTTGCCAACCGGGAAACCCATTCACGCCAATCTCAACCCTTGCTTAACTTTTTTCAATGGTGAAAGAAAATAAACTTTTATTTGCGGGATTTTCATTGCTTGTTATTCTTGGAACCCGACTTAGTATGATTTAGACGTTTTAGACATCAATTATGTAATAATAATAATAGTACTTGGATGATTTGTATACCAACGGTTATGTGAAAAATTACATCAAGGGCGCTGTCCAAATATATTTATAATGCTTTATTATATAAATGGTTATTTCACAGAATTTGAACAATTCATTAGATTTTAAAATTCATTTTTAAGTTCTGGGAATATTCTATTCAAGTTCTGTTACGATCCAAGTACTGTGGCAGTATAACCAACCCATTATAAGATAATAACAGAACTTGAATAGAACTTTCACAGAACTCGAATTTTAACTTTAAATTTGATGAATTGTTCAAATTCTGTGAAACAATCCGCCACTACAAACTATTTTAAGGCTTAACATATCAAATGTAATTTTGAATGATGTTATATAATGCAGAAAAAAACATTAATATTAGATTTTTTAATTGGGTTCCTCTCCTGTAGAAGGATGGCTATAAGATGATGTAAATAATATTTTTTTATATAAATGATAAACAGAATCTATTCATGAAGAAAAACACTGTTTTTAGGTTTCCTCACAATACTCCTTCATTGGAACCGGTGGATTTTTGGCATCCTCATTTATGAGTTGTAGGGGTGAAGGAAGAAGAGGATTTCGAAGGTTGGGATGTATTTAGCTATTCAGATTTGGTCATTAGATAACTAATCAACCACCACGCAGATTTCAAAAATTAGTACATTCAGTTTTACAGACAAAATTGACAACCACACAATTCTGCCTTGATCACCAAACAAAGGTCATAACTGTATTACTAAATAAATTACTTACATATTGATGTAATTCGTAAAAAAATGTCCTAACCCATACTTATACATGGTCCCAGAATATTTTTATGCATTCCTACAGGTCTTTAGAAAATATATCAGTGTCAAAATATGATATATCCATCGAAAACATCTTTCTCAGAAAAGTCAAGCAATTATGTCATTTACATTGTTATCCGATACGAATAATATATATTTATCGAAGGCTATTTTCGTGTTGCTTTGATCTATTGTATTGTAATATTTGCCTCTCCATCAAAAAATATATCGTGAAGTCTTAATATTTTCTCGATAAACAAAAAACGTTTCACACGAGAGATCATAATTTTTTGATGGTCTGCCATAATCTGTCAATGAGTGTGAGAACTTGCCAAAATGATGGCGGATAAATGGTAATCTTACATTTTATCCTAAAATTATATTAAATTTTGTAGAAAATTAACTACCATCTCAGTGCCAAGAAACTACAGTATTACACAGCCTTGTGGTATAGCTTTATATCCATTGCATAACTTGTGCCCGAGAATAATCAATTAATTAAATAAATTCCTCTTAAAGTGAATAGAATAGGTTTTATATTTTTTGCCCTAATTTGATTCGTAAAACTTTTGGCAAGACTACGTAGTATTATTAAGGGACGTATTTACACACGAATTAGGTAGTTTACAATATATACGATGTATGTTGTGCGATTACGTGACTGTGAGTGGTTGCCTCGATTTAACCTTCGTCCGTATGACCTCGAATTAATGGGCCATGAATGTTCTCATTCAATCTGGAGAAATAAGCATAGTTTATAGTAGTTTGAATTATTTAGTAGTTTGAATTATTTAGCAGTTTGAACTATTTATTTGTTTGAACCATTTCGAAGTTTGAACTATTAAGTAGTTTGAACTATTTAGAAGTTTAAATTATTTAGTAGTTTGAATTATTCAGCAGTTTGAACTACTGAGAAGTTTGAACTATTTAGTAGTTTGAATTATTTAGTAGTTTGAACTATTTAGTAGTTTGAACTATTCAGCAGTTTGAACTACTTAGAAGTTTAAACTATTTATTTGTTTGAACTATTTAGAAGTTTGAACTATTAAGTAGTTAGAACTATTTAGAAGTTCAAATTATTTAGTAGTTTGAACTATTTAGCTGTTTGAACTACTTAGAAGTTTGAAATATTGAGCAGTTTGAACTACTTAGAAGTTTGAACTATTTATTTGTTTGAACTAATAAGTAGTTTGAACTATTTAGAAGTTTAAATTATTCAGTAGTTTTAACTATTCAGCAGTTTGAACTATTTAGTATTTTGAACCATTTAGTAGTTTAATTTTTTTTAGTAGTTTAAACTATTTAGTAGTTTGAACTATTTAGTAGTTTGAACTATTTAGTAGTTTGTACTATTTATTAGTTTTAACTATTTACTAGTTTGAACTATTCAGCACTTGAACTATTATACTGCCAATGCTAAGTTATATTCAGTTAACAACGTTCCATAAACTCTGGGTATCCGTAGCCGTTATTTTACGATACGGATTGTAAAGTTTATCACATAATTTGCATGTGTTTTAATACTAGGAAAATCAAAGTTGCATTGATGAATATCACACAAGATGACCCCTCCCCCATTGAAAAGTATATTAAACTTCGGAGTTCATTAACGTTTAAACAGTTTAAAAGGTTACATTGGTGATAATATAAATTATAATACAAATAGCATTTTTAAATAAGGGACGATTAGGCGATTTGAACGTGTATACTTGAAGAACAGAAGAATATATTTGAGACTGAGCATTAATGAAAATACCCTACGACAGTGTTGTGTGGTGTTCCTTCTGCTCCATCCACCCTTCTGAGAAAACGGCGTGTGTTAGTGCACCAGTTAGTTAGTAAGTATATAAATACTGATTTCGGTTGTGCGTGTGTCGTGCGTAACTCATTTTTTTCACTAATGCCTTTTTTAAATTGGAAGCTGTAAATAAATATTTTTAATGTCTTTTTCCAAGTTCTGACTGATTTATCAAGAATCCAGACTACACCGTGATTTTTCGCGGGTCTGCGCTATTAAAACTATAAAATTGTTCGGCATCGCGTGACGTCATTTTTAAAATAACGTCTACATGTCACCGTACCACAAATAGTAAAGGTGACGTATTTTCCGCTTTCAGTAATAACGGGATTTACGGTTTCATTTTCGCGCAGCAAGAGATAATCCCGCATTTTCCATATCAACGCTGTGCTGTGTTCATAAACAAGGCTGGCAATTACGGGGTGTAACTTTGCTAGTTTATGTGTAGGTTGGTTATACGGAGCCCGCGGGCCGCAGAGGCCGGGCAAAGCCCTGATATTTTAGAATTAGCCTCACTGCCAAGCTGCTTGTTTGGGCAGCAGTGAATTTACAACTTATGCAGTTACTTTTAAGGCTTTTAGTTCGACACTTTGACCAATGTTTAGGTAAATTATTTTTCGTTCCGTGCAAAGGTGGAATTATTATTATTTTAACTAAATTTCCGTTTCAAACCTTTTTAAACATTTTTGATTTTTTCTTTGCTTTTGATTTGATTTTGTTTCTGTTTTCTTCTCTTGTTTTTATTTAGAAGTTAGTTAGTTAAACAGAAATGAAAGTACATATCTAGGTACAAATAACTAAGTTACTTAACGGTGTTTTTTAAGTCTTGCCGCATTATCGTTTTGACCTTTTTTACACCTTCAACTCTCTGAAGAAATATGTTATTTTATTGCCATTTTTCTATGAGAAATTTTACCATACTGTTGTAAGTTACTAGTATTCATTATTTTTCTTATGTGACACATCATAAGAGCTCCCATGTAAGGCGCTCCGCTTCCAAAACGTTGTGAGACGGGTTAAGGTAGGGGATACAGGAAAGTATTTATCACTACGGGTCTTAAAGAGGGAAAGAGGACAAATAGATGCGGTTTCTAGGTAAACGAGTCGAAGGAATAGGTCCGTTCACATGAACGGGTGTCCCGCTCGTGTACCTAGAGTTTCATGAAAGTGCTCCGGTGCACCGGAGATCAATGTTGCTAGCTCCTTAGAGCAGGCTCCATTAAAAAACCTGTAGAATAGACTCAGTATGCCTGCATTGCGTCTGTGCATTATAGATTCTAATCGGTCTGTTAACAATGGATTGTCTCTTTTGCACAGAATCAAGTAGGTTTTTCAAGTATTTTAGGGCTCCAGTCCCGAGGTGGCTCCCAAATTTAACTGTTAGGCGTACTTGAAATTGTTAGGGTTAGCAGCTTGAGTTAAGAATTAATGTTTCCTTCTCTCATTAAAACATGATATTTTTATTTGTGTAGGAATCATTCTAAAAGACATTCGTTGTGCCAATATAGAAGTAACTCATAATTATGTGTTATGCATTGATGATTTTTACCTTTACCAATAATATTCCAGTTTCTTGTACAATCAATTTAGTTGTTTAAAATGAATTAATATGGAAAACCATTTTTGAATAGGTTTAAACATTGTTGTAATTCCCTACAAATTGCAGGTAAAAGCATTAATTTAAATAAAAATATATTAATTATAATTGATTATGAATGTTACAGACCCATCAGCCTTAGCAAATTTACACTTATCATCAACAATTTTTTTAATACGAGCATTTTCATAAATATTATTTATATCTATGAAAAATAAATAAATGATTAATCTGGAGTTTTATAAATAAAAGCATTTTAAAATTACGAAGAGTTTTTATTCATACACTTTATTGATAATTTCTAGAATATGTAGACCTCGTAAAATAAAATATTCAGTGCATTTGGAGGAAAACAATATTATAATTAGTATTTTAAATACAATGCGCTTCATACATAGTAGTTAATAATATGTATTTTGTTTACCAATCATTATTATAGTTTATAACTATCCCTCCTCGTGAAGCCACTAACACTAAAAATAACATATTGTATTTCCATTAGTTATGTAAACTTCAGATATCAATTTTCTAAGATTCCCAATGGGGGATTACATTAATCGAAACTAAATAAACGATAAGTTTTGTAAAATTTATCCTAAGTGGCAGACAATTTGGAAGACGGGTTTGGGTACCGTCGCCCCTGGAACCATATTAGATAACCAACACCTCTGCCATAGGTAACACCAAGTGGTTCGCTACTTTGGCGATCTATACAGGGTGCCTAGGTTAATCAGGGGGGATAGATACTTCTAGACACACCAATCCCTAGATTCCTACCCACCTATCATAACGTTTTCCTTCCCAGAACGTCCTTTCCTTTATTTTCTTAAAAAGACCCTCCACACAGCATCCTCAAAGATGACAGGGCCTCCTGTGTAGGGTTATTATAAAAAAAAGACTCCACTGGTACGTCTGGGCGGTTTGACATAAAATATATGTAGAAGAAATATTTCGGCCTTGGCAGGCGACACATTGCGCTATACGCACATGGCTTGGCCTATTTCAGTATATCGCTCGCCATACACTACCGATGGGAATGTATGGCGAGCGATGTGCTGAAATAGGCCAGGCCATGAAAATATAGCGTGGTCTGTCACAGGCTTTTGCGATAGTTACGTTTACTCAACACACAATCTTAGTGACACCGAAA
Organism: Hesperophylax magnus; assembly: GCA_026573805.1. NCBI lineage: Eukaryota > Metazoa > Arthropoda > Insecta > Trichoptera > Limnephilidae > Hesperophylax > Hesperophylax magnus. The sequence goes on from JAIUSX010000072.1 coordinate 10,714,561, forward strand.
ATGTGCTTTTAGCCGCTCAGCGGCAGCTCAGTTTGATTAGTAGAAATGGCCATCAGAATTACTAATTTTCTTATTATTATTGACACGTAAAATTTTAGGTGGAAAATTATTTATATCTTTTCTTCTACCTTTTTTGAAAGATTTTCCTTTTTCAAATAGTAGGTATATAAAAACTCATCGATCTGTAAAAAATAATTAACCGGTTTCAGAGGCGCCACAAATCTGTTCATATTTGGAAAAGCTTTTTCCTGAAATTACTTTGAACTGGACTGAGAGCGAAAAGCGTGAAATTTACGTTTTTTCTTCTAGTTCAATAATTATTTCTCCCATTTCAGTTTTGCTTGAGCCTTTTTCTTTTCCCCCAAGGTAGAGAATTTCCTTTTACTGACTTTAAAATAGATTTAATAAGATAGATATGTTTGTAAGTCTAATTCATAATCTTTAGATCAGTACGAAGGAGTTTTCTTAAAATATAGCACAATATTGATTTGCAAAAAAAAAACTTGATTAAGCAAAAAGTTTAACTATGTAATAACTTATTTCTTATTTTATAATTTTAAACTACAAATGCAAATATATATATATAAACTTATCTAATTAAAGAATTTAGGAGCGACGAACTAATCTTTCGTAAGAATGCTTAACAATTAATAATCTATGTTAATGTTAACACTATTTTGACAATAATACAATTGGGTTAGAACACATTTCTATAAAAATTATGCCAATATTAATTATACTAATTAAAGATTTTTGCTAATCAAAAGTAGGAATATAAACATTGATCATCAATAATACTAAATACGATATAATAAATGATAGAACAGACGACTTACTCGGCTAGAATAAATTGTCTTAAATAGATAGTCTACATTTAATTTATTACTATATTATTTTAAAGCAAAACGTATTGTAAAAAATAATTATAAACAATAATTAGTCGCCTGAAATATCAATAAAAATTGAAAATATCTTCCTGGTAAAAATAAATGACGCCAACGGGAATTGAACCCGTACCTTCTGATATCCGGTCAGGTACTTATTTCCAACCCGCCAAATAATTCAATATGTACTAGTACTTCAATCAACAATTACTGCTTATAATATTTTTTTCACCTGTAAATAACCAACTTTATTTTGTAGGAAAGGCTTTGTTAGTGCTAATTTTCCCACTAGATGGCGTCGAGACATATTTTATCTACATTTGTTGGTGAAATATTTTGACTTGTCAAATATTTTTATTTTTAATGATAAACTAATGTTTATAAGACGAGGTTTTATGCATAGCATAAAGGATAACAAATAATTATAAGCAATAATTAGTTGTTTACAGCTGAAAAAAATATAATAGAGCACCTTACCCGACATCATAAGGTACAGGTTGAATTCCCGTTGGCGGCGTTTATTTTTACTAGGGAGATATTTTCAATTGGTATTGATATTTCAGGCGACTAATTATTGCTTATAATTATTTCTTATGCTTTATGCTATTCATAAAACCTTGTCTTATAAACATTAGTTTATCATTAAAATAAAACGTATCCTATTCACTATATATTTATTAACATTACAATGAAAATTAACTTTCTCTTATAGAATTTTAAATCTTGAAACATGTATCACCGTTTACATCGCTTTTATCAATGCAATATTTTGTTTATAGAATAATGTACAATTTATTCACATATATACACGACATTTTATGTCTGTTAGAATGATGTTTCTAAGATGTTAATCTAGACATATGTTTGGTAATTTTTCTAATCGTGTAACATCTAAATCACTAGCGACATGTTGTGAAAATGTACAATAGACACCACCTCATCTCTATCAAATATCATCTCTTAGCAGTTTTTTTGAACAGCTGCATGTGCCGAGTCTATTAAACGGAGGTCTCGTAGATGACGATCTGCACGAGGGGCGGCTCGGGCTGTTCAGGCGAGGGGGTGGCGAGGTCGCGCAGGACGGCCTCCATGGCTGCCTCCCACTCCAGGCGCTGCTGTGCGGACACCTCGGCCGACTTGCCTGGCGTGAGTCGTGGCATGCTCACCTACAGAATTCACAAACAAGTCACATTACTATTGGTATCAAAAATAAACACGCTTTTCACCAGAATCTTCACATCTGCCGTTTTTATAATTTCCAACTGCTCTCAACCGTCTGGAGCGGCGCCAATGGGACTATTAGGCACCCACACGACCCAACTTGCAGAACCTGACATGCGGGTCGGATCGTGTGTGCCGAATTATTATTATTCCGTTAACGGGTCGTCGGAATAATAATTATTATTCGTCGGAAAAATTATAATAATTAACGGTCATGTGACATGTCGTGTTGTCAGTAGCTGCAAGTCGGATCACGCCTATAAGTCATTCCCAAATAGGTATTTCCACAATCCACAACCGTAAAACCGTTTAAATACCGTAAAAAATTGCGAAAGATTTAAATTTTATTATTCTGTTTCTGGTCATCAAACAAAACGTCAACATCGAAAACGCTACGTTCCCGACGTTGTACGGTGTGACGTCAACAACGCTATATTCTTGAACAAAAAAGAACGTGTCGTTTTTGACTACTGCATAAAAAATATATTAGTCAAAATATACATATTTTTTTTTTTAAAGCATTATGTACGTAACCATTTTTTTTTTTTATTTTTTATTATGTAATAATTAAACAGTTTACAATGTATAATAATATTTGCTAACAATAATGATATATAAAAATTAGTTTTCCAATTTTTTTTTTGAATTTTTTTTTGACGTTTCTCTTTTATGGAAGCAGACGCTTGTGTTTAAAAGAGATGCTGAGTATCGAGATGAACATTATTTATGTAAGTATTCTTATTAATAATTTAAGGAGTTAAGAATATTAATAATATAAGTGTATATCAACAATGTACAATTTAACGATTTATAACGTTTCATTATTTAATTGACGAATTTCGTTATTTTGATTTTTTACCTTGAAATGTTCTTTGATCGCTTTGAGTAGGGTTTTGTCGTCTTTGATTTTTCTGATATTATCAGGTAGGTTATTAAAGTATTTTTTGCCTAGAAATGTGTAATGATGTTGTGCAAATGAGTGTTACATTTTTGTATTGAAAATATATGTTTTTGACGAGTACGTCTTTCAGTTGAAAAACTGTGATTTTGTTTTTCTTTTATTATTTGAATTATTATGTTTTTTCGGATAAGATCATTAAATTTTAGTACTTTAAATTCTTCAAATATAAGTTGAAGTGGATAATCTCTCGGTTTTTTCAATATTATTTTAACAATCAGACGTTGTACAATTTCAATAGGTAGGAGATTAGTTTTGTATGCGTTAAAATGCCTTCATTATGCCTGCTAATAAAAAACTAGTGAAAATAGATATGTTGTGAGGCTGATGGGAGATGGGAATAGGAAAGGGAGACGGGAATAGGAAGGTGGAGAAGTATCCGGCTATCCGGCTAGTCACATCTGGTCACCTAATATGGTTAAAGCCATTTCAGCAACGTTCAGATTTTGAATAGTATTCTTTCAACAGGGAAAAATTCTTAAAGAATCGTACAAATCTGAATGGACCTTACGGTGGGCACTGCAAGGCTGCCTGAAATATTGGATAAGGAGGAAGCGCAAACTTTTTTTACATTAATCCCATACAAGAGACCCTGAGGAAAACAATTTCCCTCGGGGCCTATTTGGGAGCACCGCCTGGATAACTGCTTAATACTTCTAGCTCTCAATAGGGGTCAACGCACTCCCCTGCTGGCACTATCTGGGGCATATCGAACCGTCGCCTCGGACGCTTTACCAATCTTGGCTGGTGTACTACCAATTGATCTAGAGATTAGGGAAGTGTTAGCGAAGCAGCGATTAATCCGAGGATCCCCGGCAAACCACCTTGGTGTCGTCCTGACACCGGGTGGACCAGGAACTCTCCCTGGACTGCTCCAAACGATGAGGGATCTGTCGCTCAAAGAGTGGCAGGTCCGTTGGGATAGGTCAAGTACGGGAAGATGGACTTTCTCCTTTTTCCCTTCAGTTAAAAGCAGAATGGAAGGGGCCTTTCTTAATCTGGACCATCACCTAATCCAGCTTCTCTCAGGACATGGGGAATTCAGGGGGAGGCTTTACAGCCTCGCCCTGTCTAACCATCCAAATTGTACCTGTGGAAACACGTACCAGTCGGCTGAGCACATTCTGTGGCACTGTGAGATCATGATGGATGCAAGAGAAGAAATGCTCGATGGTTTGGATATCATCATGAGACCGGTGTGGAACACCGATCTTGTCGCTAACAAGGTGAATTTAGAGTGCCTGAGGAAGTTCACAAGAATCTGGGTCGAGAGATGGTCCGAGCTTAGAGTCGCTGATTAATTGCAGACTCAGATACCCAAGTGTACTGCCCCCTGTATGACCTCTTCTACGGACATTCTTTACTTTTCTACTTATACAAACATGTTTTATACTTTTTTTTCTCCATTTCTTTTTTTTTTTTTTTTTTTTTTTTTTTCTTCTCGTTTACTTTTTCTCCATTGTTTTTCTCTTTTGTACTTATATACTTTCCCTGTTTTCAGGACTATTATCATGCTTTACATTTTCTTTTACGTTTTACATTTTTACATTTTCCTTTCTCTATTGTTTTTTTTTTCTTTTGTTCTTATATGCTTTCCCTGTTTTCAGGACTTTTAATTATTTTTTCTTTGTCTTTTTCTCTGATTTAATTTATTCATTTTCTTTGAATTTCTTGTTTTCAGGAAAATGATTTTGTTCTGATTTATTTCTAACTATGCCACTAACCGTTTTTGTCTCTTATTAGTTGCCAGCTTTAAAAGTCAATCCGGCTACTTCTTTCCTGTTTGAATATTCTACTGTTGAAAATTTTTTTTTTTATTTTTTTTTTTTTAAATTTATTTATTTCATCAAAAAATTACAGAATATATATAATATATCATTAGTAAGTTGTATAATTATAGAAACAATGAAATTGTTGAAAGAATAATGTTACAATAATACGGCAGTTTCTAATATAAGAAAAAATATATATGAATGTAAGAGTGTTATATAGAAATGGCATAATATATTATATTTTAGGTTGTGCATAACCTGCCTCACTAGGCGAACCTGTATTGAGGCAGAATTTTTAGTTAATTATTTCTTCATTTTGTCTATGGTTTGCCAATATGTAAATGTTTAATATGGGTTCCCATACAGCAATCCATTATTTTAGGTTACATTATTGTTTACATATTGAAGATACAGATAGAATAAGTTTAAACACAATACATACTATAATAACTCACTGTGACAAGGCATTTGGTTACTTTTCATTATTGTTTGCATTTACACAATACGTATATAGTAAGTTTTAGCACCGTACATACTGCAATAACTGTCAATGACAAGGCGTTTGGGTGAGGGCACCAGTGTAGGCTCGATCATTTGAATAAATCCAAATTTTAACATTTTTTTTAAACTCTTTCCGTGTTTGACTCTCTTTAATATTTTCCGGGAGTATGTTGAAGATCTTTGTGGCAAAGTAGCCAAAGCTACGTTGACCAAAGGTGGAAGAAAGTGCTGGAACTTGCAACATGTCTTTGTTCGAATTACGCGTAAATCTAAAGTTAGTTTTTTTTTCGTAAAGCACGTGTTTGTTTTTAAAGAGATGCATGAGGATAGTTTTTACATAGATCTGTCGAACATCAAATACTCTCATTATGTTGAAAATTAAGTTACTGTTTGCAGTTTGAGGAAGTTTGAGAATAATTTTCATAATTGTTTTCTGCGCCTTTTCAACAGGATCTAGAGCTGATGAAGTACCCCCTCCCCATGCAATGATACCATATTCAATGATAGATTGGGTTAATGCAAAATAAATCGTTTTTAGAATTTGTAAGTTAAGGAAGTTCCTTACGGATCTGAAGAAATGTATTGTTTTCCTAATTTTATTCGCAATGATCTGAGTATGTATATTCCATTTGAGGTATGGGTCAATGGTGAGGCCGAGGTACTTCATCTGTGGAGTTCGCTCTATACAGGGGCACTCATTGCATACATTGGAATTCGTACAGTTATGTATTTTTATGGAGTAATCATCATTAGGTTGGCCTGCAGTATTGATGCTTGAAGTGATATATTTTGTTTTTTTCGTGTTAAGGGTAAGCGTGTTTATATCTAACCATTTTTTAACTAAGTTAATATTTTTTTCAGCTTTTTAAATACAGCTGACCAATTGTTGCCTTCAAACAGTAAGACAGTATCGTCGGCAAAGCTAACAATGCTTCCCTCAATTTCAAGGTTGCAAAAGTTGTTTATATACAGTAAGAACAGAGTTGGTCCCAATACGCTTCCTTGTGGAATTCCATAGTCAGTTGAGCGCTGGTTACTGAGGGTATTGTGTATTTTAACCTGTTGTTTGCGTCCATTTAGGTAACTTTTAAAGAAGTTTAGCTCTTTGTCCGTGATGCCGATTTTTTCAAGTTTTTTAATTAGTTTAAAGTGTGATATTGTATCAAAAGCCTTAGAGAGGTCTAAAAAGATTGAAATACATTTATTTCCTTTATCAAGGCTTTTTACAGTGAAGTCTGTCACCCTGGCAATGGCATCTGAGGTACTTTTGTTTTTTTGAAAACCATATTGATTTTTTGAAAGTATTTTATGGCTCTCGATGAATTTTAAAAGTTGTGTATTAATAAGGTTTTCAAAAACTTTAGACAAGCTATTCAGTAAAGTAATTGGTCTATAGTTATTGATATCTGACTTGTTTCCAGATTTGTAGATGGGAATTACGATACTTTGTTTTAGGTTAGAGGGGAAGTAGCCCTGTGTAATACTTAGGTTTATAAGGTATTCTAGTGGCAATGTAATCTCCGAAGACAGCGTTTTAAGGATTTTGGTTGAAATTTCGTCTGGTCCAGCAGAAGAAGTGTTTTTTAGAGAATTAATTGTTTTGAGAATTTCTTCCTGTGACACAGTTTGGAATAGAAATTTTGTATTTATGTTATTTGTTTGAACCACTGTATCGGTAGATTGGGTGATTCCGCTCTGGGCAATTTGAGAAGCAAGATTTGGACCGATATTAATAAAAAAATTGTTTACATGATCAGCAACGAGCTTAGGATTTTTTGTGGTTTCAACAATATGTCCATCAATGGAAAGTTTATTTATGCTCTGTTTCTCTTTTGTAGTTTGCGAGTTTGTGGCTTCTCCAAGTATTTCCCATAATTTTTTGGGATTATTGTTACTTTCTTTAATTCTTTCTGAGTAGTAAATTTCTTTTGCTTTTCTGATGACGTTACAGCACATGTTTCTATATTTTTTATAATAGTTGAATGTTAGTTGGTCATAAGGATTTTCTTTGGTTTTTTTGTGTAGCGTGTTTCTTTTGTGAATGCAATTTATAATGGAGTGGTTAATCCATGGTTTCAAGGGTTTCAATTTGTTACTTATATTTTTGGTCATCGTCAGGGTATGGTGGTGTAATTCGTTTTTCAAATAGTTAATAAAGTATATCCATGCGTCCTCCGATTGTTTAATTTGGAAGAGTTCTTGCCATGATTTGTTCTTTAAATTGGTTATTATATTTTGAAAGTTGATTTTATTGTATGCTAAAGGCAGGCTACATTTATTTATTTGGATAGGTGTTTGTAGTGCAAAGATAGTTGAATAATGGTCCGTGATAGTTGATTTGTAGACGATACTTTTAGATGGTTTTTTTTTACTTTACCATAATGTGGTCAATGCATGATATAGATCCATTTGTCGTTCTTGTTGGTGAGTTAACGGTACTCACTAATCCATGAAATTCTAGCATGTTGATATAGTCTTGGCTTTGGTGGTGTTGGTTGCTCGGTAGTATGTTAATATTTAGATCGCCCATTATTATGATATTTTTGGTATTGGAAAAATTTGAAAGTGTGCAACTTAGACTGTTTAGAAATGGCGTGATGTTACGAGTCGATGGCGAGCGGTATATAGCGAGGATAACTGTATCATTGTTGTATTCTATTTGTGTGCAACTTGCATCCTGAATTTTTAGTTCGGTTACTGTGAAGTTTTGATTATTTTTTGTGTAAACAACAATCCCATCGTTCTGATTATCAAACGTAGTTAAATTGTGTGATGTGTAATTTTTTATGATTTTAGGTGTATATGTGTTTGACAACCAGCACTCGGTCAGAATGATTATGTCGAAAACAATATCTATGTGGTGAAGTTGAATTAAGAGTTCGTCAAAGTTTTTATTTATGGATCTTATGTTTTGGTGCATAATTTTTGTATTGGCAGAGTTTCCAATCAGGCGTTTACACATATTAGTATCTGAAGTTGCGTAAGAAAGGTTTTGGCTGTGTAATTCCTCATCAAAAAATTCCATTGAGAAAGGCATGTTGATATAATAATTATACGAAAATTAAAAAAAATAGTTTATATGTTTATGGGAGCTCCACTGTCCGTGGCAGTTACCGGGAGTTTCACCCTAGTTGCAGATAGAGAATTACCGAAGTGGATAATTATTGTTGTAGTTCGAAACAATAAATGTAAAGTTTCTCCTTACCGTTTGATTATGAAGGGTGATCGGGCCAATAACTAACCGACGTTGGAGCTCTCCAGAAGCATTTAAACCATTTTTAACAGATCATCAGCGTGTTTAATGTAGATGATTTTTTCTCCTTCTTTTTTCTAATCATAATTTTTGAATCTTTGTACCACACATAATTATATCCCCTTTCTTTCGCCTTTGATTTTGTTCTCCATAAAAGGTCTTTGTAATGAGGACTGAGAATTTCGCTGATGTAGATTCGTTGACACTCTGGATTCTGCGCGGTGGCTGAGCTTAAAAGTTTCCTGTTTGTAAGAAGTTGGTATCTCTTTTGTCTATTGTTTAGTTTAATATGTATTTTTGGGGGGACTCCCGGTCGTTTATCAGGTATCCTCCTCACTTCCACTATATCTTCTCCTTTTATATCCACTCCTGCAATTGAAGCCACCCGTTTTATAGCATCAGAGGGCTGCTCGTCATTTTTTGGAATGAGGCCGGCAAACTCCAGTGAATCTTCTAGTGATCTTTGATCAACTTCCGCCAATCTGACTTCCAGACATTTTATTTGTTTGTCCTTTTCGACGAGTGTGTTCCTTAGAGACTCTACTTCGGAAACCAATTTAGTGATGGTTTCCATTTTAGCAATTAGATCGTCATATTGACGGCTGATGAAATCTCTCGAGTGTTTACTCTCTAAGTTTTCATCGTCAATTTTTTTTATAATTGCCGATTTAAAAGCTTCCAGTTTTGTTACCATTTTTTTTTCCATTTTCTCCATAAGTATGTCAATTTGTGAAGATACATCTGTAGCCAAGCTCGTTGTCGCGGGCATTTGTCCTTTGCTTCGAAGGTTTTTGTCGGCAGACATTTCTTGTTGTTATGCTCTTTGTAGTAGGAAAGGTTGGAAACTGGCTCTACTACTCTATGTGGATTCGCTGCGTTATCTGTGTTGTTATTGTGGCTGAGTGACGTTTGTTTTGGAATGTCAGCATGAAGTGTTAGGACACTATAAACACACAGATCACTCTGGTTTCGTGCTACCATTTGAATAACGGATCACTTGTAAGGTATTTTTTTAGTTCGGTTTAAGTTTTGGCACTGTTATCAATAAAAAAATTGTGGATTGAACTTCAACTGTACTTTTCGATGTGTCCATAGACAATTTTTTTTTAGTTATATTATTTTTTTTTTATTATATGCCTAACATGGTTTACACTTTCTTTTTTTTCCGTTTTTCTTTCTTACTTTTTTAGTTATGTATTTTATTACCTTTCGTTTCTTTTTCCTCAGTTACAGCAATGTATTTCAGGTGATTACTGAACTCCGTTGTTTGTTTTGTGTTGTTTTTCTCTTTTCCCCCATTACGGGGTTGGATCAAGGGCCTTTGTCCCCGCGACCGCTTTTACTGGAGTTCTACTGTCGTGGGACTTCGCCAAACATCTGCGCCACCCCGGAGGAGGGACGGTGGTCGGAGGGACGTCTGTGCGAGTCTTGGTGCCTTCCGCCCTGCCTCCGACTACCCGACGCTTTTCTTCCCTAGGGTCTTTAGGGTATAATCCTTACCATCCCACACACTTCTTCGGGGCACCACCGGGTCGGTCGGCTTAGGGGCGCAGCATCCGGACCCGTTTCAGTCTTCCCAACCACCACTAATTCCCCCCACTGGACTGCCAGCTGTGAGGCGCTGAACCACATTTCTTTTCTTTTTTTATCTTATGCTTACAAGTGATCTGTTACACTTCTTCTCTGTTCTGCTGTACTATTTTTTTTATAGTTTATATTTGTTGTTATTTACCTGTAAGCGCTCGCATACCGCCCCCTAACACTGTATGCGGGGACATTGAAAGTTCTTAAATTCTTTTTCATATTATGTAGAATCGTTCACAAAAAAATTAGATTCTTGCGAGAGCTCCGAAGGGGTGACCTTAAGTCACCTATACCGGGGTGGGACAGGGTGGGTGAATCTTCAAAGGGCCTATGTCACCATTGGGGAGGCTAAGTGGAGGGTTTAACGGAAAGGAAGGAGAAGAAGTTCTGGTAAGAAAAAAAGTATGAGGGATGGGTAGGAATCTAGGGATCAGTGTGTCCAGGAATGACGGACAAGAGAGACTAGGTGGAGAGATAAAGGGTCTCCCCAAACCAGCCTCTTCTGATCCAGCACGTCACGCAGCTAGTGTTCAGGCGCATTCTGAATACACCTCACCCTATAAACCCGTTCACCCCTGCTACTAAATCACCAAACATAACAAACGACTTGAGGTGACCTATAGCGGAGGTGTTGGTTATCCAATAAATGGTTCCCGGGGAGGCGGTACCTAAGCCAGCTTACTAAATTGAAATTGTCTTATTGCCTCAAAAATAGATATTTTCTATTTCTATTCATAGTTTCAACTTCACGTAGCTTAAAAAAATATAAAAGGTGTTAGCAAAGATGTTGGGGTAGAATCTATCGAGGTTCGATGGAAATTTATTTTGTGGTACTTACAAACAGTACCCCAAAGGCTCAGTTAAAGAAAAAAAGAGAAAAAATTGGGTGGTGGTGGAGGAAAACCTCCTTCCCAAAAAGTAAAGAGAACTGTATTCATTTTTAGCGTTTTAGGGTTATAGCATCTAAGCCTAGCATGCGGGGTTACTGAACTTATTAGATAAGATGGATCAATAGATGTGTCACTAAGCGGATTTATACTTCTGGCTTACCATACCTATTATAAAGTTGTGTTCTCTTGGATGAAAAGAGAGTAAATATTACCTCCCTCTGTTTTAAAACAAATTTGGGAAGACAAAAAAGTCAAATTTTAAACAAAACTTCAGATTTTCAACGAAAAACCCTTAAAATTCTGATTTCAAATAAATTAGTTGCCAACGTGACTTGTATTTTTGTATAAATTTGAACATGAGGGCCTTTATTGTCAAAATTTGATTCCTCTTTCCAAAAGCACATGATACGATGTCTCACGTGTACTTAATCCCAAAGTGACACTTTTAAATCCACAACGGAGGATAAAAAGTATAAAACTATGCCCTTAGCTCAATTTTAACACGATAAATATGCCCTTTCTAGATAGCATAAAATCATCTGACTAGTAATAATCAAACGAAATCCAAATCTACGTACATAGCTGCTGTCAAAGAACTGGAAATTTTAGTGCCCTTTCTAGATAGCATGAAATATCACCTAACACGTAAAAATCAAAAGAAATTCAAAATCTAAGTAAATAGCTGCTGTCAAAGAACTGGAAATTTTAGTGCCCTTTCTAGATAGCATGAAATAACATCAAACACGTAACAATCAAACGAAATTCAAAATCTAAGTAATTAGCTGCTGTCAAAAAACTAGAAATTTGAATAAATCAAACTGAAAGAGCATCCGTTGGTACCTAGCACAGAATTGCTCTTAGAAAGAAAGGCCTCACGAGAAATTTAAATGTACCCTAGAATAATATTTTTTTCTTTTCCTGGAATGTATAGGTAATAGGTGAATAATCTACGAAAGTAACTAACTAACTAACCTAACCTAACCTAACCTCACCTAACCTAACCTAACCTACCCGAGTTGTAAAAAATAATAAGTCTTTTTTGAGATCACAAGCATGTGATGAAAGGCTTTAAATCACAGTGAAAAAAAAAACAGATAAACCATAGCTGCAAAAAAATATACAAATTATTTATGAAAACGTCATTCTAGCGACATCTGTTGAGGTTAAAATTGATTCAGTTTGTTTTTCAGTAGGCACCTGTAATAGTTGGAATTATGTTGAGATTCTATAGCATAAACACAGAGGTCATTAAAATCGTCTAGGAACGACTAGGAATTCCCCTTTTGAGGCTTCAAAATAAATATTGAATTTTGTCAACCAATAGATCTGAACAAAAAGCTATAAAATTTTGAGTAACCAATCAGTGAACGGAGGGGAGTGTGTCTACGAAAGACAAAGAAATGAACTATGGACCCGACATTAAAATAGATAATTAACGACATTTCGATTCCCACAGAAATTAGAAGTGAACGCACTTTAGGGTAAGCATCGACTTTCAAGGTGACAAACTCCTGGGAATGTTTACAATGACTGAGACATTTATGGGGTATCGAACCATTGAAATCGAGGGCTTTGGAAGTTTTACACGTTGTAAAGCGCACACACAAAAATGCAATGAAAAATTATAAGCGTGATAGTATAAAAAAAGGACGGGAAAAGCGAAGGAAAGCTACTGGCGGAATTTTCAACTGTAGTGCAATTATTTATGATAGAAGTAGGGTGTCGAGTTCGAAAAAATCGTACTAAAGAGAGGTGAGAGTTTTGGAAACAATGGAAATTAATCGTTATCAATTTAAGATGAAGCGGACATATTGGAAAATCAATTTTGGAATGAAAATCTCGCATTAAAATAGACATTTTAGAAATAGTGGAGCGACTGAACGGAGTGATAATACAGAGATTTTGAGCTACCACAAAGGTCCTAGGGATATGATAATAAAGAACCAAAGGAAGGCAATAAAACTAAACATTTAGCGATAGATTAAATTCAGGAAACGTAGGCATTTTACATGATTATTAGGTTAGATAGATATTAAAGTTACACAAGATTACAGAGGGATCGAAACAAGATAAAAGGTTGGCGGTCTCATGTGTATTTTGGAATATAAACAATCGAAATCCGAACATGATTTTTATTTACGTTAAGGTAATAAACGATTGGAGAGACGATTAATTTTAACGTGGACCTTATGGGATGTTTATTTAAAGCAAAAGAGATTAAAACTAATGGCTCTAAAATTAAACTAAATTTACGGCCGTAGTACATAAAATCTGAGACGTAAACATATGTCCAGACGTATAATTTATGTGAAATCTTGTAAGTGAGGGATGGAGAATGGGCGGAGATTGGGTCAGGCAATAAAAATGACAGATATCCCAGAGTCTAATTAGGTATATCTCCCATAGGAAGTGTGGAAAATTATATATTAATTAATAATAGATGAAGTATGAAATTTTCCTGGAGACCACACACATCGGGAAAAGTGAGAGAAAGATAAAAAGAAGGGTAAAGAACGGAGATAAAGAATAATCCAAGTGGAGAAAAGTGATACAATTCAAATCTATCCGTGAAATAAATAAATACGACTTGGAAAATAATTAGTTATAGAGTTATGAGAAATAAGATAAGAATAAAGAAGAAATTTGTGTAAGAAAACGTCGCTAATAATATAAAATTCAAAGGGAGAAGGTAAAATTCAAATCTACGACATAAAGGAAGAAGGTACGGGAGAAAATGGAAAAGCTCATATAGGTGACAATAAAATTAAGTAGATTTTAGACAAATCGAAATTCAAAAATGCATAGTAAAGATTTCGCCATGGATTTAATCATGTTTCGCATGAGATGCATAAAATTGAGATCTATATATATGTAATTGAGGACGGACCTATCGCGAATTGGGAAAAAAAAGGAACGCAAAATCATGAGATTTTAACTACATTTTGTATGAACGGAGGACAAAGAAAGCTTGGGCGACTAACGCGGACTTACCCGATTCGGACCCTATCGATTTAGAGTTGTGAGATGGAAATTGACCACCACCCAGAGCCGGAAAGCAGAACATCTTATGGAAGCACAATCGATATTGATGGCAGGGATGTTCGGATTTGCGAGTTGGTAAAAGATGGAATCGATCATCAGAGGAAATTCAGATACGTCTTTTGGAATCTGAGAAGGGTATAAAATGACGGTGCAGACCAGTTTTCAGCAGTCGCGCCGAGGATTCGAAAAGTTGTTACGTGGCAGTACTACGTCTTTGGTAGGATTAACAGTGAAAAATCTTTAAGTGTTAAATTTTGAATCCCCGACTTAGGAAAATTTTGTGAAAAGTACAAGTGCTAGAGTCAGTGAAATTTAATAAGCCAGTTAAATTAAATCAAACAGTGAAAATAAATACAGTTTAAACTCAGTGCTTTAAAAGTAAAGTGTGAAGTGCTTAAAAGTGTTAAAAGTGAATAGTGCAAAAAGTGTTAAAAGTGAATTATTTAAATTTAAAAATAATTATTTCATTCAAAGTGAAAACATTAGAATTTAATGGAGAGTTTTATCGTTAATCTAGAGTGAACGGGTTCGCGGATTAATATTTAAAAATAGATTATAATTTTGCATCAATCAAACACAAAAACAAAAAAAAAAAGGATTCAATAATAATAAACGCTCAAACCTTTGTTCTAAAAGTAACAATTCGAAAAAAAAAAATAATTGTAGATACTTTAAAATATTGGTGAAAACAGTGAAATTTAGAAGAAAGTTTTAAACAGATATTTAATTTATTCAGAATCGAAATAATTAAAAGTTTGCGCAATTCGGAATGAATTTTCTTATAAATTTTTATAAAAAAATTAAAAAAGGAATGAAAACAACAAAAATAGTTCGACCTAAATAATTTATAATTTTCCGGCACATCTATATCACGAATTTTGAATATCAGCTAATTTATATGAATCGAGCAAGAATAAAATATTAAATAGGAATAAATAGTCGAAAAGATTAATTTTGAATTTATTTGAAAAATACAATTAATTAGGTAGGATTTTCTTCGACTAGATTTTGTTGTGTGGCACCCAACTGGAAAAATCTTGGTGGGGGGTAAGTTTTCCTTTTATAAATAATTTTCAGGACCTAGGAGTGAGGAGATACAGCTGATTATGGTATATCAATTAAATTATTAAAAAAAAACAACAAAACAAAGCATTACACATTAATATATGTATATTATGTATTTATTTATATAAAATAAAGTAATATATTGTATATAAAGAATAAATATATATGTAATGTATTTATATATATGTATTTTATTTATTAATCAAAACATCGGAATGGTAACGATTTAAAATACCTACTCATGGACATATCTATATTATTGAAAAGAAAATATGTATTTATTAATATTCAAGACTATGTAGAATCATATATTTTATATTTATTTATTAATATATGTAATCTTATTTAACGTATTTTGACAATCGAGATATGTGTATTTATATATATATTTATATTTATTCTTCACTTAACCTCTTAGTAAATTTGTGTTCAAAAAATGTAATAAATAGTTTAACTTCAAAAGGAATTAAAAATATTTTAATTAACTATGCACAATAAAAGGTAACATAACTGAATTACAAGGAGAGGTAGAAATATTTCTTAAATAAACAATCTCGCATCTAGGTTAGTGTGTCAAAGAAGGTGTTTATATTATTCGATTTGTTTACAAATAGAGACGCTGAAGATCTGGGCCAACCGCATAGTTTGAAAACGACCTTGGCCGTAACTAGAAAATTTATTAGAGTTATAAGGATAATCATCAGGATGTCATTGTGCACTGTGCAGCGATATGGATCATTCACAAACAACAATCGAAAAATCATGGGTTAGCCAGAATTATATCGAAAAATTACATGAAACATTTGAATACCATTGATTAGATGGTCGCATAGATTTTATTAGTTACCTGAAACAGCTAGAAGCTGCGTGCTTACAAATACCTATCATTCACAATCGACAATTGAAAAATCACGGGTTAGTAAGATTTATATCGAATAATTATACAAAACATTTTAATGTTATTGATTGGGCGCTCATACAAAACCCCATCAGTTGCCTGAGACATTTGAGAGTCGAGTACTCTCTAATGCGGCAATCAACTACTTGAAACAATTGAGAAATCACGGGATAGGATGAACCAAAATTAATGTTGAACCCTGGAGGTAAAATTTAAAACAAATACAGTTCATCAAATAGGAGGCAGTGGTCGCTCCTATAACAAGACCATTAACCAAAACCAAATAGTGATGACGATTCTCTTAAATAAAAACGTCAAAACCAAACAAACAAAAGCCTGGAGTTCGATAGCTCTCCAAAACAAACTATCAAATAATATCTTATTCTACTAGTATTTATTAGTATAACCTTATTAGTACGTATTTATTCGGTAACCAAACTTAGAGTTTCGCAGAACTCTTTGTGCGAGATCCGAGCTTGGGATGCGAGGTAAATAGCCTTGTATTGCAAGTTATAAACCCTTCCCAAAAACGTATGTATACATATATATTTTCTTATGTACTGTTTACTGGAGAATGCGGACCTGCATACAGCTTGCATTTAGGTCGGTAGACCACTCTCGCATTCTCTTTTAAACGTGGAATGAGGATTCACGACCCGTAAGTCCACACCAACCGTGAGTATATGATTGTATATAGGACGAAACCGGTTCGCCCTAAGTAAATAGTAGACCTTGGAGGAGATGGAATTTGGAGGTTTCGGGACCCGAGGGAAGACTTGAAGGCAGTGCATGATGACGTGGAAGGCTTTTTGGGACGCGATAACTTAGGTATCAATCAAAGAGCCGTGTCAAAAGATTGTACGAATTTCTTGTTGACTCACGATCATCTCGTTTACTTGCTGGAGGATAGGAGCCAAATTTTGCTAGCAAAGGGTTATTCTGAGTTCGTCAAATATACAATTAACTAATTACATTAACCTACTAAATCATTCTTTACATGTACCTTATAGCAGCAGAATCATAAAGGAGTGGCGCCAAACAGACAAGAGTTAATCAAAATCAAACTTACTAACAATTAACCATTTGAGTTATATTTAATTACCTGTCCAAATAAACATGTATAATATCTTTTATCAGCGTTTAACTACGACTTTGTTAGGGTGTAGGAAATCAGAATAGTTACAATAGGAAAGCTAGCTCATTCAGAGAAATCATTAAAGTCTAGGTTTGCAATGGAAAGACCAAGTAAATTTTGAAACTCAACGCCTCGATCAGAACCAAGAGGGTTACCACAAAAATGAAAGTAATTAAAATCCTATATCATAAATCAAAAAATTACACAACGTTTGATGGAATTTAATTACAATATAAATACGAAAATATTTGCGTTCAATTTCGTAAATAACGTATTAATTAGTTAAGTACATATGTCTATAAAGATATACAGTACAAGAGGGCTTTAAGTAGTTTTCTGAAGTCATCAAAGAAATTAAGGGTCCAATTTTCATGGAGGCTTATGTGTTGTAGGGGAGGAATTTTCCATCCCTGCGAACACATATGCAAAGCCTTAGGAAAAAAAAGAAGTATCGATCATAGCCAATAGAGAAGAAAATTTTATATTGTTTAATATAATAAAAAGCAAGACAGAAAGTATGAAAATATTACAAGCACTGATTACACCTAACTCCAAATAGATAAATAATACAGACTAGCAGTTAAAAACCCGCTCCGCGGGTTTTTTTCTGCTAGGCCCTGCGGGCGGCACTTACTTGGGCTTCGCCCAGTTTAAGTGATACTAACAACAGTTACATTTAATAGGTAGATATTAGGTCATACACAGAGAGAGGGTGAGTATATATTGTTAAAAAACGGAACAGGAAGGCGTTTAGGCATAATAATAATGACAGTTGTTCAGGTAAAACTTTACCTTTCCCGAATAATTGCCTAAATGGCTAAAGGTAAATTAATATAGGTAAATATTCGGAATCGCTGGACACGGAAAATAGGAAATATTTTTAAATAATACCTTCTGATTTACCTTAAAAAAAAGGAATCGAACAGCATTTGGGAAAATTTTAATTTTAGCTTTTTAATTTTTAATTACGTAAAATGAAAATTCGCTTTCGCTGTATGGGATGACAGCCTGAATAATTTCTGTTGATAACATTTTCTTTTGTCGGTATTCCTGAAATGAGCGGCTAGAGACAATTGAAAAACGTAAATTAAAAAAATATAATGTAATACAATATTCCGGCAAAATAGTGCCTACTTAGCACAAATGATTTATTTAACTATTATTTTATTTAACCTCACCTATAATAACCTAACCTAACCTATAATAATCCAGCCTAACCTATAATAATCCAACCTAACCTATGTCCTAACCTAACCTAAAATAATCCAACCTAACCTATAATAATCTAACCTTACCTAAGCTTACCTCACCTATAATAATCCAACCTAACCTAACCTATATCCTAACCTAACCTATAATAATCCAATCTAGCCTAACCTAACCTAACCGAACCAATCCTAACCTAACCTATCCTAACCTAACCTAACCTATACAAATCCAACCTAACCTATAATAACCCAACCTAACCTAACCCATAATAACCCAAACTAACGTTAGTCAGGTAAGTTTTTAGATTCTCACGGCCAAAAGCATTTTTGTTGTTTGTTTTTGGGGTGTTATGCCGTGTTGCGCTAACTCCTTCTTTAGCCGACGTTTCGGACAGCGTTACAGTGTCCATCATCAGGGCAGATCCGGTAGATCACATTTTACACATCTTCGGATCTACCGGATCTGCCCTGATGATGGACACTGTAACGCTGTCCGAAACGTCGGCTAAAGAAGGAGTTAGCGCAACACGTCATAACACCCCAAAAACAAACAACAAAAACAAACTAACGTTACCTAACCTAACATAACCTGACTTATCCTAACCCATAATAATCCAACTTAATCTAACCTTACCTATAAACTAACTTGAACTATACTAATCCAACCTAATCTAACCTAATCTAGCATAACCCAACCTAACCTATCCTAACCTATAATAACTTTTTTTTAAAATATTTCCTTACTTGTAAAAGAAACCAAAATACCAAAATAATATTTGCATAGAGTAAATTATGGTAAAAATTCTAGACACTCATATCAGGAATACCAAAAAAAGAAAATGTCATCAATAGAAATTATTCCGGCTGTCATCCAATACAACGAAAGCAAATTTTAATTTTACGTGATTAATCACGTAAAAAAAAAATAATAATTAATTAATTAATTAATAATTAATAATTAATTAATTCACGTAATTAAAATGCTAAAATTCAAAAATTCCCGAATGCATTCAGATTCCTTCTATATTAATTAAGGTAAATCCGAAGGTTTTACTTAAAAATATTTCGTATTATCCTTGTCCAGCGTTTCCGAATAATACCTTAATATATATTATATAAATATTTATACCTGGCAAAATGATTGTTTTATTATACATATAAGTACATGTCAGATTAGAGATTTGTTGGCTAATTTTACAATCAACGAAGCGTTTCTATCTTCCGATTGTCTTTCATGTTATTTTATTGGGTTGGCAGTGCCTATACTTTCGCGTATATCATATCGGTGTTCTGTCAAAATAATGCGAAATTATTATTTACGTAAATAATATTAAATATCAATATTTTTCAAAATCGTACATGCAAAGAGTTGTTGTTTATTGTCATTAAGTTGAATCAAATGTTTGTTTTAGAAACGATGCCATTGCAAAGTTTAAATAAACTTCCAGAAGAAATCTTTTTATTTTGCATATTTAAATATTCGCGCCAGCCCCTCGGTTCGTTCTTTCACCGCCAGAGGAGCGCTCTGTCGGCTATCTTTGACGCGTGATTGGTTTATTTATGGTATCGGCCATGTTGAATGAACGCGTGCTTTTTTCGCCAAACGTCAAACGTAATCACGTAATTGTGGATAATTTTCACTGTAATGTAATTAATCCAATGGATCATGAAATTTCTAAAACATATTTTCTTCGATATTATCCAAAAATTGTATGAGCAGAAACGATATTTTTGAATAAATATCGTATTACATGTGGCGATTCTATTTCAGTATGAAATCGTGTCTTAATCTTTAAAGTCTTATTTAAACACAATTTGAATTTGACCAATCACAGGGCCTACACCGTCCAGACGCTGGAGTATTAATAATATCAGATAGCATAAATATGTGTGTTAATCTACAATTTCGTACGAGAGCGGTACATTGTGCTGTATCCCTTTTCCGAGATAAAAATGCCGTAATTGATATTGATGATTTTCGGGGAACAATAATAAAATGAAAGTTGCTTTTCTGGGATGGTTCCAGGAAATCATAAATAATAAATCTACTCAGGTGTCGGTGTGCCAATACTGGCAAATGTTTGTTTTTTGTAAACCTGTTCACGACAACTTCCGTTGCAGACAATTCGTGACATCTAGAGCCGGAGAACAGGATTCAAAAAATTCTTGAGTTCTTAATTTTGAAATATTAATTAATATATAGTAATTAATTAATTAATATATAGAATTATTTACACCTAGCTACATAAAACATGATACCTTCTCTCCAAATTGCCCTCATAAGAGATCACCATTCAGAACCAAGCTGTGTTTGACCAAATCTCTACAGATATGAACATCTCTGAACATTGCTGATAACAGGACAAAATCTTCTGAACGGTATTCCTGTTATTATATAAAAATTGAGTTTTATGTTCCGGACAACTTCACAAGAGCTCGCAGTAAGAGGACTTTTGTTGTTCCGAGATGTAGAACTAACGTACTAACTAGCCATTAGTAATGCCACTTGGATCAATGATTCTGCTTTTCAATAACTATTTTTTTTCAGATATTTTTCAAATGAACATTAAAAAATTTAAGAATCGTATTATTAATTTTCTTTATATTATAATGTATATTTATGAATGGTTATATTAACTGTTGATTTTCGTATTAAATAAAATAAATTAAATATCTCTATTCTCCTCTTCCACTTCTCTTTCCGTCAACCAATTGCTTTTCTCTTACAATGTTCCACAAAAAAGTGAGCACTAGCAGTTAAAAACCCGCTCCGCGGGTTTTTTTCTGCTAGGCCCTGCGGGCGGCTCTTAGTTACATTTAATAGATATATATTAGGACATTCACAGAGAGAGGGTGAGTATATATATTGTTAAAACACGGAACAGGAAGGAGTTAATGAATAATAACATGCTAAATTTACGCATAATAAGAATGACAGTTGTTTGAATAAATGAAATTTTACGTATTTGTGATGGATTATTTCAAATGAAACACTACTATTGACTACATGTCTACAACTGATATTAACTGTTATCGTACCTAATATAATTAGCTCATAGGAGACTTGCAGTGCTTAAATATGTGTTACAACCGTCAATGTCTATAAGTTGAATCAATATCGTATAGTTTGTCACAGTTAAAGATAGTTATAACAAAGTTGACTTAAATAATAGATTATTACAAATTGATTAATTGTACCCGTGTTTATGAATAAAAGGAGGGTAATCATTTTCGGTAATCATTTGGTAATTCTTAACCTACAACTGTTACTGTATCTAATAAAGTTTAAAGTTAGATTATATATACACCTTCATCAGGAGAGTAAAAATCTATATATAAAGGTAGATTATTACAATATAGTGCCCCTGAGGTGATATCTCACTAAAGCGGCGCTATGCAAATTGTCCAATAAATAAATAAATATAATGTTTACATTTTATTGTGTATACACCGAAGTTAAAAATTAAATATAGATTGCAATTGGGAAAGAAGAAGTGGAAGGAGGGGGGAGGGGTAAGAGTAGGCTGGGTTTATAATAATTAGGAATTACAATATCGTTAGACGGGAAAGACCAGTTAAGTGGGAAAATATTTAAAAGAGAGTTTATAAAAAAATTCTTGTTAATTATATCTGCTTTTATATTAACATGTTTCCTCATTTCTAAAATTTCAAAATTATTTATAGTGAAGTATTTAAGACCTGAAAAAACAAATAGAATATAACCATAAAACAATATATTCATAAGACAAATAGCATTTAATAACGGTTATTCTAATAAATTGATAGTTGAAATACTAAATTAAAAAAATTAAACATATTCTCTTCAAACGGTCTTTCTAAAGATAGAAATAAACAATGGCGTAGAATTCTGCTTGTCGATAACGATACTTCTAAAATAATATATAAAAACAATTCTGGTACTATTCAACTGGCGTTTTACACTAATAACAATGAAGAAATATATTCTTAATAATAAAGATAGCAAAATTCAAACAAAAAAATCAGGAGTTTAAAAACTCAATTGGGATGATTGAAATTTCTTTTACAAAGGTAGAACCAATAGAAACTTTGAAGTCAGAACTAAAGAATATCGCAGGGCTCTAAATGGAAATAGTGAATTTGAGTTTGCAAATCATCTTTTGAATAATGATCATCCTTTCGATAAAAATTCAGGTCTTAAAATACTTCACTCAGGATATAAAGCATCGCAAATAAATAATTTTGAAATTTTACAAATTAGAAAACATGTCAATATAAAATCAGATATAATTAATAAGCAAAATAAATATAAATAATAATGAAAAATGCCATTACAAAGTGATAAGCTTCCAGAAGAAATCTTCTTATTAAATGCTTGTTAATCGTAAGTAGTCAAATATTGTGAGCTGCATATTTAAATATTCGCGCCATTCATTTAGTTCGTTTTTAAACCGCCAGAGGTGCGCTCTGTCGGCTATCTATAGCCGTGCGTATCGGCCATATTGAATAAGGAACGCGTGATTTTTTATAAACGTCAAACATAATCACGTACCTGTGGATAATTTTCATTGTAATGTAATTAATCCAATGGATTATGAACTTTCTAAAACATATTTTCTTCGATATTATCCAAAAATTATATGAGCAGAAACGATGCTTTTGAAGAAATCTCGTATTATTATGAGGCGATCCTATTTTAGTATGAAATCGTGTCTTAATTTTCAAGTTAGCTGAATTTACCCGAAACAGACAATTTTAATTCGACCAATCATAGGGCCTAGATCGTCCAGACGCTGGCGTAATAATACTATCAGATATCATTGTTCTCCTATTTCCGAGAAGTTAGAACTCTCGTGCAATGTCATAGTATAAACACAAATTGACTGCATGATGAACAATCAAAATGTTTTTAAATCCTATGCTTACAAGTGAGTACCTACCTACTATCGGTATAAAATTATTTCACGGTAGAAAGTAGTTATTTTGCAAGACTCACGTTTCATTTAACACTTTTACATTAAATTAAGGTTTCAAGTTGCTACTCTTAGGGGGTATTTCACTATGTCGGGCTAAATATCTGAATAGCTATCCGTTGGCTGGCTTTAAAGTTCAGAATAACTTCGTTATTCAACGGCCACCGTTCCACCATTGTTTCGAGCTTCCGGATAGATAACACTCGAAATAGTCTGGCAACATCGCAAAATGTTTGCAGTTAGTCGAGTTAGTCCATCTACTGCCACGGCTGTCATGCGTCACAGTCCGCACACCGCGAAGTGTGCATTTTTTTGGTTATGTTATGTTGATTATCAGGTCATTTTAGATAGATTCGTGTCGAATTAATACATTGTTTCTTTATTTGAACACAATCAAATAATTCAGGATGGATCATACAAGCATTCAAATTCATTCTACAAAATTCGACTCACTTCTCAGCTGTTAAACTCGGAATGTTTTGACGCCATCTTTGATTCGAGGAATAGCGCCTAACGTGAAGTTCGAGCACTGATTAGTCAAATCTAACTTTAACCCGAGCGTTAGCGTTATTCAGATATAGTGAAAACGAAAAAATGACTAATCCGCGGATTAGTGCTTGGTCAGAACATAATCAGAGATAGTGAAAAACCCCCTTAGAACTGTCTTTATGGGAATTTTTAGTATTTATTTTTCTTTATTTAAGAACTGTCTTTATGGCTTCATAGAAATAATGAGAGAACTTGAAAATTAACCTTGAAATTCAATGAATTTTTCAAATTCTGTGAAACTTCCCGTCCTTAGAAGTGATTTTAATTATGAAGAATTCGTTGATTATATTATCATCAGAAGTAAAGTGTTATTGCTTATTGTAAATTCAGTTAATACAAACATGGAATCACTTATTGGCAAGTATTTTGAATGTTAATGCAATAAGGAAATTTCTAAAACATTACAGTTTTACAAACCATAGAAAACATATAATTTGAAACTATCTATATTAAATGAAATTATTAAGTTTGCGAGGGGTTTTATTATATCATGAATATATGTACAGACAAATTTCTTAGAAACGACATTCAACTTTTTAATATATCGCTCAAAGAGAAAATGCCATTCTGAATTATTAACCAGGTAAAGGAACTTAGTTGGGCCTAAAATATTGCCAAGAAATTTAAAAGTTTGTTAGCCACCCACATTATTCAGAGAAGAAAAATAATGCGTTTTAAGAATATTAAATTAGAGTCACTAGGTAAAACAGTAGTTCAATTGTACCCACGTAAATTTAAGACAAAGAAAATGTTTATGGATATTTATAATGAACATTGTTGTCATGATTTAATCGCTCAACGATGTTCTAAAAATTGTCATTTCGAAGATCTTTCACAAAGATGGTACTGAAAATGTTTTCCTCTCACTGACAAATGTTTGAAGATAAGGAAAACAATATAAACTGAAATTAACGCCAAGCCTTTGTTTCATTTTTATTTCAGAAGCAAGGGTTTTGCTTGTTTCGATTTGGCTATTTACACCAATTTGGTAACATGCTTTGACTGTAGGAACACAGATCGAAGGTCTTAAACCTAGCAAAGGGTATCAGAGACATTTATTAAAATCCGTTTGGGTTTTGAAAAAGAGTGAAAGATACTCTTAAAAACACCATGTTGAAAAATCACCACTCAGAATCTAAACATCATTTGAAATGGCTTTTTTGTTTTGTATGTTTTTATTGAGTTATTATTTTTTTTACATTTTCATTTCTAGCTTAAACCTTTTAACTTATTTCTATTACATTAATAACACTTTACAATACATCTAAAACTTATTCTTTATCGTATTCATGCAAAACCCACTATTTTTCTATGTTTAGTTACCAGATTTGCTGTGCTGTAATATTTAGTTATTATATTTGAATATTTCAAACCTTACTCTCCCCTTTCTATTTTCTGTGCCTTCTATTCCTTAGGCCATTTCCAAACAATGAAGACGTCGTGGTTTCGTTTAATCGGCGCCGTTAGAGACAAGACCCTGTGTATATTTGATAATTAGAACTGAATGGTCAAAAAACCTTCCCTATCCTAACGGGCTATTTTAACAAATTTTGAATGCTGTTAAAATTGTGCGGAGGATTTAAAGAGTTTTTTAATTTCAAAGTGTGTTATTTTAATATTTATCTTAATAACGATCTAAAATCGCATATTTCGAAATGGTTCCACAACGGAGAAAATTAAGTATTGCTAATTAATTAAAAGTATATTAAAAATATTGGTAACGTTATTTCAAGCCATAATGAATGAATTATCAGGTTTCCTGATAAACTTTTAGTAAATTACGAATGTATTATCACAATTTCGGAACACCTGTTCATACAAATTTTAATATTTTCATATTTCGTCATGACATATTATCAATACTCATTTTCTCCGTGTACAACTCCATTGCGACGTAGGTAACGCCACTGGCTGGTAAGACAGCTATCACCATTGATGTATCATAATTAGATGAGACATGAAGCGAAAATTGGTTCCACTTTTTTATGTACTATAAGACCTCCAACGCTCCAACTAAAACTACCGAATCCGGTCTACGAGCTCCACTTATCGCATTCTAACAGTGGAAAACGTTTCCACGAGATATAAGTACGCAATAGCGCCTCTAATTGTATAATACTATATGGCTGTCACTGACGTTGGCCGCGTTAACCGGTGTGACTTCAACAACGCCATATTCACGAACATGTTTTTTGGCGCCAAATATATAAAAAAACACACATTTTAAATTTGTTTAGAAAAAAATATTCATCAACATAAAAGAAAATAAAAATGCCTTCATTACCATAATTTTGTTCTAATTTCTTTCTGAGAACCAAAAAACGGTGAAAATACCCCATTAATTCCAACTTAAAACAATTCCCACTGATTTGATGTGCCTTACTTTGAATGGCCCCGGCTAGTGGAAATCCTTTGTAAGGTCACATAAACATAAAATTACAAAATAATTTGTTGAAAATCGTAAACCGCCTCTTCGATAAGAAGCCTAATCCCCGACCCAACGTTATCGGCTTATTTTATGGGCGGAGAGAGACACGACGTAAGGTGGTATCACTTACACCGAAAGACCTGCAAAGCCTGCCCAGTCCGCCCATTCCACCCAACCTAATACAGTCAATGTCATGTGGGCCGATAAATAATGGATAGACTTCTGCTAACTTTATTTACCGAACGGTATATTTTGCAACGGAGCAACCTTTCAGAATATCTAAGTTGTTTTACTACATGCAATCGCTCCAGTTTAATTTACAAAAATATTGTAAGCAGATTCTACAACGAAAAGAATCATCTTATTTTTATCTCAAGATGTAACGAAAAAACATTATCAGTTAAAAATGGAATATATACATATCAACGGATGGAATCACGTTCAAAATAGTATCAGTTAAAGATGGAATATATATAGGTACATATTAACGGATGGAATCACTTTCAAAATAGTGTCAGTTAAAGATGAAGTACGAGTATATACATAACAACGGATGGAATCATTTTCAAAATAGTAACAGTTAAGGATGGAATATATACATATCAACGGAGGATGGAATCACTTTCAAAAGCAAAATATGAAGTTTCATAAAGAAGAAAAGATATAACACCTACGCGTGCTGGTAAAATTAATAATTTACTTTTCAACTCTCTAGTACCAAACTTGTGCACAAAGTATGTAAAAACGTTACAATGGTCTAATGTAATCGTCTGTTTTTAAATCCATCTATGCATTTGATTTTCACTCCTGTTTTCGGTTATGAAAAATTAACCCACTTCCCGTCATCTGATCGGGCTGAAACTTGGCAGATACACTCGTTGTCGATGACAATGCATTTTATCAACTTTTGGTGACAATCATTTCTCTGAATTCTGATGACATTACAGCGGTTAATATACGAAATAAATATCGGTTCAAAGCAATTGGCGTTTGGCAAGGTTGGTAGAGTAGTCTACTCTACTTCCTGGGTAGGAAGGTTCAATCCTCAGTCAAATCATTTTTATTTTTTAAGTTTTAAAAGATAATTTAAAGTAGAAAAAACATTGTTTTTTACGGTTTTATTTTTACTATAATATGATTGTTTACCATAAATTTGCAAACAGACCATACTTAACAAAAATACACAAATTAACAATGGAATACTGCCATGTTTCAGATTTTCTGGAAATCCATATTACCAATTACATGATGTCATTGCATATTATTACGAATAAACGATTTGATGCAATTATTTATAATTAAAAAACATATTTTAATTGTGCCTTAATCACAGTCACAATCCTTTGGTCACCGCGCGCTCCTGTAAATCATAGGTAGGTAGGTGCCTTGTATTCTAATATCTTTGGTAGGTACCTACACTTGCTATAAAACTAGTTTCTGGTGCGGGGAATTGAATAGCTGTTGGTACAAAACATATCCAAGGAAATCGATTTATACGTAGGTACTTATAATTATTGTCAAGTAAGTACCTGTGATATTGTCTGTTTAATTAGAACAATTAATCATGAACGCCATAATCAGTAAGTACCTACCTACAAATTATTATTTAATTAATGTACCTATTTGCACGTTTTCCGTAACTTTTTCTATGGGCATTGTCAAGAAATAAGCAAGTTTATCCATTGTGACATCATCACGTGCGGTCTTAACGTTGAAAGTTAAATGCGACCAGTAATCTAATTTTGTCATTTTCAGGCGTTCTATTTGATACCTTTATGTAATTTAATCTTTAACTACAATAAAATTTAAAAAAATTAAAACATTTCTCTATTAATCTTAATAAGATACAAGATACAAAGTGTTTTTTTATGAAATAACTAGCTGAATGTATCCGGTGTTGCGGGGGTTAGTTATCTTTAGGAGATAGACATATACCATTGGGTTTTTTGTAGGTTTTTGTAAGATGTATTATTCCGTAGTATATTATTTGTATCTATCTCATAACGTTGAGCCAGCGTTAGCAATGTAAGCCCCCGAAAATATTTTTTTAAGACTTGATTATAAAACATCGAATTTTCTTAACTTTTTTAAATACAATACGCATGTATTATATATGTTAACATTTCAGAAGACATTTTCTAAATAGCGGTGAAACCCCTATCAAAATACGTTTTTATAGTTTAGAAGAACTAAGCGCACAAACAGACAGACACGAATAGCGACGTTATTTTATACTATTTAGATCGTGCTACAACCTTTTTTGAGAGCAACGCTCGTGTAAAAGAAAATGTTTTTTAGAAAAGAAAATAAAAATCACGTCCACTTTGTTTATAATCTAGGATTTACTTTGTAGGTTGTCTTTAATCTAATTTTTGGTCCATTTTCCGAATAAAACCCACGAATGGAGTCCTTACTTCCTGTTTAATTTAAATCGAACAGTGCTTACGAGTTCCGTGTCCGCTACAACCACTGTTACTTCTGTGAATTTAATAAAATTTATTTTTACTTATTTTACCTCCTACTTTAACTCCTCTACGTTGCTTTCCAAACCTGCATTATTTGATGTTTAGCACACTTAAAAAATAATAATCAAATCCTGTTATTAATACGTCACTTTTCAATAAGAGCAATCTTTGAATATTTCAATTAATAGGCTCTACTAGCAAGCTAAAGGTTATTGGTTAATTTAATTTAATTTCTTTTTCACTAATTTAAGTTTGTATAACTTAGGAGTAGGCATATTCTTATTTTATACCTACAAATAATTATTGTATGCATTTACTATTTACTTGCTGTTATAATATGTCAAATGGATATGGTTATGTGTATTTTTAATGTTACTATTGTGAACTTACAATCTTCAGAATATTTTTTTTTTATGAACTATGTATGTAAAAGCCCAATGGGCGTATAAATAAATAAATAAATAAATAAAAAATCGCGGCTTGCGGAAGTAAATTTTATTTGATTAATTTGTGTTATTTCATAAACTACTGATTTAAAATAAAATATTGTATATATGCGGCACGTTCCAGAGTGGAAAATACTCTCGGTAACACAGTGGTGTAAGAACACCATTCAGAAACAAAAAGTTGATTGAATTGGCTTTGGCTGTATTTGGTGACCAGATCTGAATATGGATTCTACCCCACGTTTCTTTTCGCCATCTCATTCCCTTCACCACTTCCTTCAGCCTCACAACATAGCCCAATTGGGGATGCCATAGTCTCACTGGCTCCAGACGGTTGGGAACAGTTGAGACTCTTGTGCGGCTTCGCATTAAAAAAAACTGATTTTTTAGTTACTTTCAATATCCTGACCCGTGCAGTGTTGATAACAGGAGGGCTAGCACCATAAAGATTTGTATCAACATTTAGTCGACCCTCGCTAGCAAGACCTTAATCGGCAATGGCGTTTGACAGTTCTAATCGACTAAAATGTGGTTAGTTTATCGAGCTTGTCTGCTCCCTACGTAAAGCTAATAAAGCGTTGTCTGAATTTGTGTTAACTATCAACATAGTTTTAATAAATCTTTTACAATATTTTAATATAATTTAGAAACTATATTCGTTTAATAGAAAACATAATTTTATTGCAAACATCATCACAATATAAAATTAATGGAACGTGCTCTGCTCTCTGCCCTTTTGTCGATAAATCCTAGAAACCGATTTTACTGCCTTTTCATGTCTTCAGTTTACATAATATGTTAACCTCAAAGATAATTATAGACGTGAAGTGGCTACCAGACATAAACCCAATGCAACACTTTTATGCATTAATTTTATCGTAAAAGAGGTGTTTTATTACCTTGGCTAAATGTGTTTTCAAATTGAATGATTCAATTATTGTCATTACGACTTGTATTTGATTCTATTTAAGAACTGCTTATTTGTTTGTTTTGATAAATTTCTGCTTTCAAAAAAATCTGAAAAAGTTATGCTTATATATGTGAGTTAACACATAAACTAAGGATGGGATGTTTAAGAGAATTTGAACAATTCATCATATTTCAACGTTCATTTTTGGGTTCCGTAAAAGTCCTATTCAAGTTCTGTTATTTTATCATTATAGGCCAGTTACTTGACAGAACTGAAATAATAACAGAACCTCAAAATAACTTGAAAATTAACTTTGAAAGTTGAAGATTTGTTCAAATTTTCTGAAACAAAGCCTAAGCCTTGGCTGTTTCAGAGAATTTGATGAATTCACCAAATTTCAATGTTGATTTTGAAGTTCTGTTAAGGTTCTCAGTTATTATTTCAGTTTTGTGAAAAATAGTCAATAATAGTATAATAACAGAAATTGAATAGAACCTTCACAGAACTTGAAAATAAACTTCGATTTTTTTTTTATTGTTCAAATTCTGTAAAACAACCCATCCTTAGCTTAATATTTTAGACCTTACCAAAATAGCTGGCGGAAGAATTTGTTAGTTCGTTAACGTTTAATATTTTTTATTTTTGGGAAAGCCGTTATTCGTGTTTAAATTTTAACGCCAATCTCATTTGACATGCATCAAAATGAAAGCGAAAATTCAACAATTTCTAAAAAAGGTGAAAATATTGTGAATTGTCCTCCGAAAAAATTCTCATAAAATTTAATTTTCTTATACACTAATAAGGAAGCTTGCTTTTTTAAATATACATTTTTCCAGTAATAGTAGATAACAAAGTAATATTTTAAAATACCTTCTGTAAAATCAACTACATAACATCAAACCAAGTTATTTGGTCAATGATCGATGAGTAAAGTTGTTTTAGTAAATATGTAATTTTATGGGAACTTATATCTTATATGTTATATGAATTGGTAAACCATAGAGTGTATCAATTAATTTAACAAATTATTATAGGCAATAATCAGTCGCTTGAAATATCCACGCACATTGAAAATATCTCCCGAGTAAAAATAAATGCCGCTGACCGGAATTGAACCCGCGTCTTCTGATGTCCGGTCAGGTGCTCTGAAACCACTGAGCTACGTCGGCTTATTTCAAACACGTCAAATAATTGCTAGAGCACTGAGCTTAGGATAACCAATTTATACTAGTACATATTGAATTATTTGGCGAATTGGAAATAACGTAGCTCAGTGATCTTAGAGAACCTGACCGGACATCAGAAGGCGCGGGTTCAATTCCCGTCGGCGGCATTTATTTTTACTCGGGAGATATTTTCAATCTGTATGGATATTTCAAGCGACTAATTATTGCTCATAATAAGTTGTTATCCTTTGTGCTATGCATAAAAAACCTTGTCTTATAAACATAGTTATTACTTAAATCTGCCATATCATTCTCTCTTTATTGAGCTTATATATCTGATGTGATTTTGCACAAAAACGACGCTATATAAATCATTTAAATATTATTACTCTATTACTAAATTGTAAAAATGTTTTTCAACTTTAAAGAAAATCGAATCATGACATAAATTGCTGTCTATCTAACGGTATCTTGAAATATATTCGTGTTATGTTTTGTATCGTAAATACTAGAATAAGATTTTTTTTAATTCTTGAGGCACAAACAGAATATTTATGAAACATGCTTGTATAACAAAAATAGTTGTTAATGAGTATAAAAAAAGCAGCAAATAAAATTAAACGGATAAATTATATCAAATTATAAATATACTAAATTATATAAACCACATTTACATATTACTTGCAACATTCAGTAAGTGACAGTGTGGCGACAAGCCAATACATACACATTATTTATTGTTTTTGTGTTTAATTCGTAGAACTCCATTTAATTTTTTTATATATTTAATTTAGATTAAATTTGATAATATTATTATTAAGTTCTGCAAGTGTTTTAGTTTTTTATTATTGTGACAGCTGTTTCGGCTTACAAGGCCATTTTCAAACTGTTGAAAATGTGGACAGTTTGAAAATGGCCTTGTAAGCCGAAACAGCTGTCACAATAATAAAAAACTAAAACACTTGCAGAACTTAATAATAATATTATCAAATTTAATCTAAATTAAATATATAAAAAAATACATACACACACGCAACGTATAATACAGGGTGTCCGGGGGTAAAGTGAGCTAATTTCGGGAGGTGATTCTACATGATGGTAGAAGTTAATAAGATAAATATTTTTTTTCGAAATTCCAAAGTTTATTTTCCCTAAAATATTTTTCCCGTGAAGAGTATTTATTTACCAATACAAAAAAATCAACTTTTTAACCTAAAAACCACCTTAAAACGTTAAAATTAAAATTCAGCTTCTCTTTCGATCGTGTTGCAAGCAACTAACAGAGATACATAGTATGTATAGGCAGTAGGACGTGCAGTGGCTATTTATTTAGATTTCCAGAACAACAAGTTTTCAGTCGTATTTTCATGTTTTTTGCGAGTGCCTTTTTTTATTTCTATAAAAAGTTATTTTTCCTTTTTTTATTATAAAAACTCTACACGCCACGGGGGCTACAAAATAATATTAGTTTTATTCCGGGCTACATGTAAAGAATGTCAATATTCTATTCAATATGGGAATAAATTAGTAATTAATACATAACAATATGGCAGCGATGTGTAGAGTAACCAATGTGGCGGTGAGGTGTGTAATTTACGGTGGCTGCCGGTACCGTAAATCAGTGTTCAAGGAATTTGGATGATTGAAAGATATGAGATTGGAAGTTACTTACTCAATTGTCCAGGATTCCAGCTTCAACGTTCGACCTACCGTGTCCACTAAATATTATTATCACCCAAAGAAATGTTGAGGGTCACCAGTATGGCAGTGATGGGTAGAGTCACCAATGTGGCGGTGAGGTGTGTAATTTACGGTGGCTGCTGGTACCGTAAATCAGTGTTCAAGGAATTTGGATGATTGAAAGATGAAGGTCTGCGGTCTTTGTTGAATTTATTTGCGAGAATGAATTTACAAGTTATGCGAACGCGGAGACGGTGGTAGTGAAGAGTGGTGGTCTGGTCGAAAGTTGGAACTAGAATGACGGAGAGTTCTGTTCCCGCTCGCGCCTAGCTCTTCCGGGGGTTCAGGCGGCGGAGTAATTATAAAAGTGTTACCATATGTGGGATGAGTTAAAGCAGTCCCACAACAATAACAATAAAAAATACGTGAAACCACACAAGAGTCCCAACTGCTCCCAACCATCCGGAGCCAGTGATACTATGGCATCCGCGATTGGGGTATGTTGTGAGCCTGAAGTTAATGTAGAGGGGATGGAGATGGAGAAGAGGAAGGTTGGGGAGTACCTGGCTGTTCATATCTGGTCACGAAATACGGCCAAAGCCATTTCAAGTAACGTTTCAATCCTGAATGGTGGTCTTACACCAGGGTGATAAAGAGAGTATTTTTTACTCTCGAACGTGCCGTAAATATAGCATATAATATTTTAAATTAGCAATTTGTGAAATATCACAAATTAATCAAATAAAATTACTGGCGCACGCAGGGATTGAAATCCACGACCTCCAGCTTACTAGTCGAGAGCCTCATATGCTGGTGTTGGAATTGTGAGCAACAGCACTTAAATATTTCAATAAAACATGTAGCATGTCACTCGTAATAAATAGTTTACGGTCCCAAGGAAATTTGTAAGAAAGCTTAAAGTTTCAAAATAATATCGGATCACGTCAGGGTAAATAACTAAATAACGTAGTATAATATGGCACGCTATGACACGGGGAGGTGAAAATACTTAAATAGTTATTTGCAAAGCCGTATTTCATTTCATTGAGGGATTATCCGAACACGCGGTAGGCAAAGGGGAATTTTTAGTGCTTAGCTGTGACTGGCAAGTTTAATGAATACGTTTTTGGAATTTTTTTCCTTAGCAATATATTGGGCATTCACCCCGCGTGATTTATATGTTGTTATTGATTAAATTATTGGTATGCCTTGCATAGAAATTTGCTTTAGAATTAGACAGAATGGTTAATAATGCGAACTGGAAAATTTCCGCATATTAAATATAGCCAAGCAATTTGTTAGTCGCAGTATTGTACTTCTTAGAAAACTATTCTTAATAATGTTGTATTACTGAATAGAAAATTTTTAAATTTTCATGAAACATAACTGAAATGTATCTAAGCATACAAAATAGTGTATAGTTATAATATTCAATAATTCACCAGAAATATTTAAAAGATACGAACATTTATGACATGTTGTAAAATTCATTGTTTACCTTTCTTATTTTTATTTTTTTATTGAGATTTGATTTGAGATTTTTACGTCCAAAAGTATTAAAGCGATTTATTTTTGGGGTATTATGCCATGTTGCGCTACCTCCTTATCTAGCCAACGTTTCGGACAGCATTACAGTATCCATAATAATAATAATAATATTTGGCTAATTTATATAGCGCCGTTTTCGTGAGAAATCACCTCAAGGGCGCTGTACAAATATATTTCTTAAATAGTTAATACTAGAACTACTGACTTATATCTAGTGACTTACGACTAAGGCCTATAACTACTATCTTAATGACATATATACGAGTATTTACATATTTAGCAACTTATAACTGAAATTAATATTAACAATCTAATCTTACTAACGCCAAAAGAAGAAGGAAGTTCCATTATATTAGGGTGTTTTTATTGTTAGCTGGATATATATGTTAAGTGAATGAAATTAATGAATAAAATCAATCGTCAATCTTAAACGCATTTAGATGATTCATCTGCCAACAATTAAACCGATTCACTTGTTATGTTCCCGCTGATATTGTCCATTGTCCATTGGTAGGCAAGTCAATAGAAAAATTGAATGAACGAAATCGCTAGATAATGTAACAATTACCGTATAAAAAAAAAGAAATATTTGGATAGAATGACGGATTTATGGAAATGAGTGTCTGAAAAAGTGAGTTTTTAGTTTGGATCTAAATTCTGTTGGGCTGGTTATACATCTCAATTCCATAGGAAGTTTATTCCAAGCCTTAGGGCCGGATACTCCAAATGCACGATCACCAAACTTAGTGTTCGGATTTCGCTTAGGCTCTTTCAACCTTCCAATTGCAGATGATGTCGCTGATCTAAGACTTGACTGCCTTAGACCAGTATTTTCCGGAATGCATAGCTCAGTAATATACGGTGGCGCCATTTCGTTGATAGCTTTAAACACCATCCAGCATAGCTTGTACTGGATCCTTTCAGGACACTTCAGCCAGTGAAGATTTCGGAGGTGCTCCGAAATGTGCGAAAACTTGGGTACCCCGGTGATAAGCCTTGCTGCGGCGTTGAACACTGATTGTAGTTTATCAGTTTCGCATTTAGGAAGATTTGCATAAATGCCGTTGCAATAGTCAAGACGTGATACTATATATGAGTTCACAAGTAATTTAGTTGCCTCTGTTGAAAGGTTCCTACGAACTGACTTAAGTTGTCTGAGGTAGAAGAACCCCGTGCTAACGGTCTTATTTACCTGACTTTTTAAAGAAAGGTCTGAATCCAGATAAACTCCCAGAAGTTTGACGGTTGTTTTAGCAGTTACGTCGTTGCCGGAAATAGCGATTGGTGAGTTTTCTATTAAATGTTGGCGTCTATGTGTGGCTGCCCAGAGAAACTCCGTTTTTGAAGGATTTAGCTTAAGTTTATTTGAGGACATCCAGAGATTGATTGCTTCTAGACACTCAGCTGTGCGAATTTTTAGGCCGTCGATCTCATTTGGTGAGCAGTAAAAGTATATTTGCTGATCGTCAGCATAACAGTGAGATAAAAGACCAAATGACTCGATAATTTTTGCGACGTCATTTGTAAAAAGAATGAAGAGAAGTGGACCCAAAACGGATCCCTGGGGTACCCCTGAAGAGAGTTTTGTGAAGTTGGACTGTTTATTTCCAACCTTTACTGCTTGCGAGCGATTGGATAGATATGATTCTAGCCAATATTTGATGTTAGAATGTAAACCAAACGTTACTTCTAATCTCTTAATGAGAAAGTCGTGGTCAATGGTATCAAATGCAGCGCTCATATCCAAAAGTGAAATAAGTGCTAACTTACCTGACTCTATGGCAAGGGTTATATCTGACAGGACACGAAGTAATCCGGTTTCTGTTGAGTGGAACCTCCTATATGCAGATTGATGATTGGTGATTAATTTATTCAGATTTAAGTGGGAGATAATTTGAGAAGCCACAATTTTTTCTAGGAGTTTAGCTACGAAAGGCAGATTTGATACAGGTCGATAATTACCCAGGTTGTCGGGATCAAGCTGTGGTTTTTTAATAATTGGAGTAACTACAGCAGACTTAAGTGGCTCCGGGAAGTCACCTGTGCTTAGGGACTTATTAAACACGTGAACTAGGAAAGGGGATAACACGTTGCAACATTTCTTGAGAAGCCACGTTGGGATAGGGTCAAGAGTACATTGTTTGTTTGGCGAACTAAGGATCAACTTTCCTACTTCTTCCAGCGTTGTAGGTTCAAAAGATGACAGTATCCTTGTGGAATTGGCTGTAAATCTTGGCGGAGGGGCAGAAGATGTGGAGGCGCGTATGGTTTCTATTTTTTCACAGAAAAACTTAGAAAAGGCCTGCGGTGTAATTTCTGTAGCAGTTGGAACAGTATTACCAGCGATGATAGTTTTGACCGAGTTCCAGAGACGTCGTGGATTTTTTCGCTCAGAGTCAATTTTATTGATCCAATAATCGGATCTTTTGGCACTTATTTTGCTTCTGTACTCATTTTGAGCATTTATCCACTCATCTCGTGTAGTAACATCGGGGTTTCTTCGGTGAACCTCTCTAGTTTCCTCATTCGCCTTTTCTGGCTTCGGCACTCTTCGTCGAACCAGCCGTCAGACTTCCGTACTTTCCGTGTTTTCGAGGTGGTTGGAGCATATTTTATTAATAAATTTGAAAGAGCGGTGTTATACTTCTCGATGAGATCTGTCGTCGTCTTAATTTCCCAGTTGCTTTCTATGCATAGAGAAGAATTTTTGAGATCTTCAAGGAAATTTTCGAAATTAAATTTACGCCATTCCCTTGATTCTATTGTTTTATATGACACTTTTGGCGGGTTGAAATGAATTTCGGTGCGGACAAGTCGATGATCTGATAAGCCTATATCACAGACTTTAGCGATCAGTGGTGGGCTATTACACATGGATACAAAAATGTCTATAATTCCACCAGCATCATGAGTTGGTTCGTTGACCCATTGCCGGAGTCCAAAACTATCCAGTAAGTCAATGAATTTGATAGCGTTGGGTGATGTCTCGCGCTCGAGGTGAATATTTATATCACCCGTGATGATGAGAGTTTCGGAAAGACCCACTGCCCATTCCAAAAAACACAAAAACTCCTTAAAAAATTCTACACAAATCGTTTTCGAGCCGGGTCGGTACAGTGTCAATAGTATAAATGACGATCCCGCAGAAGAAACACGGCAGCCAATGTACTCAAATGTACTGAATGTGCCATTTTCGACCCTGGTAAGCCGCAGTCCTTGTCGGGCTATTATCACGACACCCCCATGATTTACGTGTGATATACTATTAGAGTGTTCTGTAGCTCTGGGTCGAGCCTGCTCCAGAACGACATACCCAAGAGCTTGAAGTCTTTTGATTGAATAAGATTCACTGTTTTCATGCCAGCTTTCTGTGATGGTGAGTATGTGGAGTTTTTGATCTTTAAAAACATCATCCACCTCCTCTAACTTGTTGTTCAGAGAACGTGCATTCCAGGAACCCACCGCAAGCCGTCTGCTTCTAAAATTCACATGCCGTTCTGATCGAATTTTATTCAAGTTCAGATTGTCACATTTATCAGAATCGCATAGGGCTTCAGAAGCTAGGATGCTCCGTTTGTCAGTTGGTATGACCACTTGAATACCCTGTTCTGATAGAGAGTTAATATTATTAGAGTTATTGTTAGTTTTAAAGTCTTGTTCCTTCCTGCATAGATATTTTTTCCTGTTTTGTCCTCCACGACAACCCCGGTACCTAGCTTTCACATTTGGGTCACGCACAAGGTTGTACAAGGTTACTTTTGCGGCAACCAGAGGGTCCAACAATACACGTTTATTTTTAAAACTTAATAGTGTTGCCCGATTATACACAATAGTAGTGTTTATATTAAGCATTGCATAACAAAGTAAACATCGTAAATCACTGCACTACAAACTGAACACTTGGAATTAGCTGCTGGGTCCAGCCACGTGCGGTATGCACATGTGTCCAGTTGACCATCGGATGGAAGCGAACTGTGTTTTAAGAAACGAGAGTTTTAAAATAATATATGAGTTATTTTATTAAAAGTTCAATTAAGCTAGAAACTGCGATATTAAAATTATTTTGATTATGTACACTTAACCTAAAAATGATTACGGTTATTTTTAGATATTTACACAATTTAACAAACAAGGACTTCCCAATATTTTCAAAATATTTCTAGGAGCGATAGAAAAAAGCAGCCGGCAAGCTTCGAGAGCGCCAGGAACATCTGTTGGCTAAAGAAGTAGATAGCCCAACACGGCGTGATACCCCAAAATTATCACTATAAGCAGGTACATATATACATTTTTAGTAAAAAAATAAATTTATGTATACGAATAAAGGTTCCATGATAACTCAACACAGTGTCAATTCAACACACTTTTAAGAAGTGATATAAAGTTATTAGAAACGATGAAATTTTTTTTCATTTTTTAACCTAACCTAACCTAACCTACTTAACCCAGTTAATAAAATTTTTGTTTCATCACTTTCCATGACTTTATATAACTTTTTAAATATGTGATGAATTATCATTGTGATGATTTATACGGTCACCACGAATAAAATATTTAAAAAAATGTAATTTAAGGAAACCCATTAAGGCACTGCCTGTGAGTGAGCAGTATCAAATTATACTATCAGTAACAGATGCCGAAAAAATAAAATTAGAAATATACTTTATTAAATAAAATGAAATAATAAAATACAACTTCAATCAAGTTGCAACGTAAATTTTAAAGTTACGGTATAATAATGTAATATCGTTGTGAAGAAGTGAAACAAAGTTTCATGATTTAACTTTTTTTTAAATTAAATACAATAAAAAATAAGTTATGTATGTAATGTAAATTATGTAATGTAAAATGAAATATGTATGTAATGTAAAATAAAATATGTATGTAATGTAAAATAAAATATGTATGTATTGTAAATTATGTAATGTAAAATACAATATGTATGTAATGAAAATTTTGAAGTTATTGTCTAACTTGGACTAACTATTGTTATTAGACTTTAATTTAATTAACTTTAATTAACTTGAGAAAATTGTGTTAAATTTTACACAACTGATAAAATACCATTTACCATACGGCATTTTTCATAAAATACGTTTATTAGTAAGGGCGTTAATATATAATTACTTTGAAATAATGTTGTTCTGTAATTTTTTATGGTTTTCATGTGTATTTTTCACGAAGTAGTTAATTTTATTAAGCTAATTTGATATCAGCCACATTTAGCTTGATTGGGGGACAAAGGAATGGCCGCCAAGGAGGTTTCAGAGATTCTGAGATACCGAATGTGCTTATTTTTTTATTAGGAATATATTAGTCACCAAATCAGTAACTGATTAATGACTCCTTCCTCGCTTCCTTAAGTAAAAATCGATGCCATTTTCAAAATTCTTTTACCGTTTTCTAAGAGAAATAAGTGGTAATTAGATTATTTATTCCCGAACACGGTACCTACTCTTGAAACCGATTCTGTTTTGTCTCTCTTCAGAGACAAAAGTTTGTCGCAATTTTAAATGTATTGTAGGTGAACAAGGCCCCGTAATAAGTGTTCAAAGATGGTTTGAAAGGAAGATATGTAAATACGAATGTTAGAGTAAACGCGCTAATATTAAAAAACGATAATAATTAAGCAAAAATGGTGAAAAAAATTAATAAAACACGACTGGCTTAAAATAGAGCAAAAAATCTCTCGCCAAATGCTTTAATTTAATTTAAAGATAAACTGTGATTTTTTTTTCATGTCTATAGCATATTAAATAATAGAACAAAATGTGCTTTTAATAATTTTAAGATAAACTGTGATTTTTTTCATGTCTATAGCGTAATAACAGAACAAAATGTGATTTTAATAATTTTCGTAGCTTACTTTGCGATTTTTTTCTATCGAGGGAATTCCATATAATTTACGTTTCGGTATGACAAATGAAAAGATATTCTCTTCAAAAATAACTTTTTTGGAACTTAAAAACTAAAACAGTTCAGTTTCGATATAACAAGTGAAACGATATTATCACAATTTCCACCAATTTATAACGAGAAACTTGTTATAAATTGGGTAAGCTCATAAAAGTACCGACTTTAAATTTGTTTCCATTGATTGTCTAGTTACTGGAGTTATCTCATGTCTTCTATATCAATGGATAAAATATTATAGACGCATTTTTATATAAGGCGTAAAATTAATACCCGACCTTCTGTATTTGAGATCATTTAAATTGAAAAATTAATCATGAAGAAACCGTCTTGAAGCGCGTGGTTTGCCTCTCAAATTTCAAACTCAATAAATCCTTCCAAAACCAAAAGTCTGGCTTAGTGAATAATAATGATCCCAGTTTACTGAATCGAAGTACTGCCGTACTATCCTATGGTAAGAGTAGGTACTATAATGCTGTTCCATACTATCTCATGGTACGGCAAAAGTACTGTTCTATCCGTAGGCTCGTGACTTTATCCGCATTGACGTGTTTCAGGAATCCAGAAAGTGTAAACGAATAATAAAAACGTTACGAATAATACTTTTTGTCAGGCGGTTATTCACGTGTTCGGGTTACTCATACGTGGCATATTAATTAGAAACAACAATTGTGTGCTAGGACATTTTACCAGAAAAAATATATGCCAGCATTAAACATTTTTTTCAATTTTTTTTATTAGAGATACACATATTTTTTCCATATATTTAGCTATCGAAAGTTAATGATTAAACAACGAAAATCGCTTGTTACGTACGATTATTAATGTTATAGATTTGTTTTTTAAATAGTGTTCGTGTTAGAACAAATCTCAACGCAGGGCTCGTAAGAGTCTTAAAATGAAGCATCTTCAATTGCCAAAGATATAGACAATTATAAATTCTGTAAAATTATGATATTGAACTAGAATTTTTTTTTTGTAAATTTTATAATAATCTTGATAAAGGTTTGTAATATCAGCGGCAGATTAAAAGAAATACATATTATATCCTGACAACGGAAAGCTAACTTAGTGCCACTTCAGTTTCAGAGAATCCAACCTTTGCCAGGTGAAATTACCATCATACCGTAGCAAC
This sequence comes from Hesperophylax magnus, assembly GCA_026573805.1. Taxonomy (NCBI): domain Eukaryota; kingdom Metazoa; phylum Arthropoda; class Insecta; order Trichoptera; family Limnephilidae; genus Hesperophylax; species Hesperophylax magnus. Next base: position 10,756,164 of record JAIUSX010000072.1, read on the forward strand.
TAGGAATACAGGTAACTTGTTCTCATTTGACTAGTCCCGATAAACTTGAACATAAACGTACAGCTTATCTCATCCGTCGAATAAAAATGGGAACAAAGTTATTCGACGTAAACTCAAATCGAATCCAGAATACCAAAACAATGCCCGCAATAAACTTAACATATTTTATCTTTGTCGGTAAAATATGTAATATTATTCTTGTTTCAAACATTAAGTGTTCCCATAGACAGAAAAAATAATAATAAATAATTGAACTCTGCGGATCTTGGATATGGTATTTTTTGAGGTTTTGCTTTATAAAAAAATACCGCTGAATAAAAAGTATACGATCTCTAAACCCGTAAAAATTTCCAATTTATTTATACAAGTTCTGAGCAACTGACCGGAGAGTAGAAAACCATTGGTTAACCCTTCAGATTTTAAAATATTTTTACCAACAAGTCCCAAGGACGTGAAATTTCATGGAATTTCAGAATGCTCCCGAGATGTATAAAATGTGCGCTACTCTTTGCTTATTTTTGAAGTTGTCATAAAAAGAAATTCCATTTTAGAAAAAAAATAAATTATCTTTGAAATTATTGTATTTGAAACAAACATTGCCATATATGAAAATTTTAACAAAGAACTTTGCGTGACATTTCCACTCCAAATGTCCATAATTTTGAAAGAATTCAATATTTATAAAACTAATTCCGTTTGTGTAGGCAATTAGTAAGAACACTGTCACCTCACTTTTTAGATCACAATAAAAAAATAATAACTTTTATCTGCTATTCAAAAAATCCCGTCAATTCGTAATAATACGTATTGTCAATTTTTTTAAATTTTATTCTTGTAATTTATTATTATTTGAGACAAACTAAAAAGAATAATTATTTTTCTTTCCAATGACGAATAAATTACACATCTACTCATTATGTAAAAAAAGATAAAAATACATTTGTAATGTATGGATCCCCGGTCTGATTGGAACCTCTAATGGAATATGATGTTTGTGGCTAGTAATGTTCTTGAAGTAAATGTCTGAAAGGTTAAATTTCATATAAATACAGAAAACATCCTACTAGTTTATAAATCTAAAAACATAAGTCTCACATTTATTTCCATTTTTCTGAAGAGATTAAAGAATTTTTGTTCCATTTATCATCGCATCTCATCCAAATCGAGTTTCGGCGCGTCAGAATATTTATAGTTTTGTTTTCCACTTTTCACAAGCATTGTGTGAGAGGCTTTGAAGACAGTTTTTAGTAAAACCTTAGTGCACCGGAAAGATTGATTTGATATTTTGGTCGAAAAGAAGGAAACCGGTGTACTTACGCAATGCATAGAACTTAAACACTATGCCCCATAGAGATCTAAAATGAACAAATGATCGTCAAATAAAGGTAGGTTAAAGCAGTTCTTGTACTAATCCTAATGATTATAGGCCTATAGGGCATGAGGCATGGAAACAGCAGTGGAAGAACTAGCGTACATTATTGTAATACTTATTTACTCTATGGTCTATTTAATAGAACGAAATTCAAATTTATTTTATAGATTATATTTATTTTATTATTATAGATTAGATAAGAAGCAACTTGACCGAATTAGAAAGAATCTAAAAGCATCCAAAGAATGGACACTGAAGTAGATAGAAAAAGAATCGAGAGTGCCCGAGGAAGAGTAGGCACGACTAATTAAAGTTAAAATAAAAGTAAAGTTGAATGTGGATGAAGCATTAGAGGATACTGTCATTTCGAACATCCCATGAAGTAAAATATACAATATACATGCCATGATTCTAAGCCGGAATCTGCATTTCAACGAGAAACGTATTTTTTTAAACAAGGTAAAGAGATATATTTAAATGCTCATTTAGTGGCCACACATTGCTTTAATACTATCGTATAGTAGTGTTTTACTCCATTCGTGTGAATGTATAATTTATAGAGCCGGTAATACTGAACCCTGTCGTTTTGTTGAGCGTGATTGCCTTTCTACGCCATTGACCAGAACAGACACCAATCATTATATTTTTGATCACGAAAGGATTTAGTTTTTCGCGTTTGTTATATATTAGTGAATAAATTAATAAACAATTTATAAGCAAATCCAGAAAATGCGCATTACTGCAGTCAATAAACATACTGCGATTATTTCATGTGAAAGCCCGACTGGTCTTTATCTAATTATAAATTAATAAATATTAGATTTTATGCTTTATTCAATTTACGTTGCTTTGAATAGTTGCAGGTATAATGTTAAACAAACACTCACAACTACTAACTAAGGAACTTAAGATACTTTATTTCAAAATAACACAATATAACATAGTTAATTATTAACTTTCCTTCCTCAGGGCAGAATATATACTAACTTAATGAATAATAAAACTAAATTATGGATGAACATATATCATGTGTTGAAGTGGGGGTGGAGGTGTGACCAGGGATTAGTGAAGAGTGTGGGGAGGAGATAGTAGTGCCGTGAATGTATATGTATATGGGTATAAATAAATAATTATTTTAGGTGAAATATAATAGACAATTTGTCTCGACGCCATCTAGTGAGAGAGTTAGCACTTACAATGCCTTTCTCATATAAAATAAAGTTGGTTGTTTTCAGGTGAAAAAATGTAACAAGCAGTAATTGTTGAATGAAACACTAGTATATATTGAATTATTTCGCGAATAAGAGATAAGCCGCCATAGCTCAGTGGTCAGAGCTGTCGACCGGAAATCGAAGGGACACGGGTTCGAGTCCCGTTGGCGTCATGTATCTTTTATCAGGAGATTTTTCAATGTGGATGAGTGTTTCAGGCGAATAATTATTGCTTGTAAAATAATTGTTACCCTTTGTGCTATGCATAAAAAATCTTGTCTTAAACGTTAGTTTACCAAAAAAATAATAATTAATTATTTTTGCCTTTGTTTTCTAAGGCTTCTAAGTTATCTAATGGTTTTCCTTTTTTATGGAGAATATTTATCTCTGTATTTAAAAAAAAATATTTATGATTACGTGCAATAACCATTGACTCAAAAAAAAATTAAATGAAAAAAAATTATTACGACACCTTACTTTTAATTACTTGTTTCCCCGGTATCAAATGAATAATAGTAGTTACAATTCAGATATATACCGGAATGAATCAATTTATGGATTTTATTTAATTTTAATGAATAGCCAAAGTGATAGTTACATTCAATAGTATAATATATATTTTTCGTCTTTAAACCTGCCAAATAGAATCTAAAAACAATATACACTATAAAAGAAAATGTGTTCATGTGTAGGGTAAACAAATTAAAAGTTTGTTTTTAAAAATTTGATATATCTTTAACGGAAATGAGGTAAGTTAGATACTTTCGAAAAGAAAAGCTTTCGTTCAGAGTCGACCCCAGCGCAGCGGATTCTGATATTTTCTTTGGCAGCTGTTTTTTGACGCTTTGAACTTTTATTTTACTTGAAATATTCCGCTCAAACTTTTATGTAAAACCGATTGCTCTCTGGTAAGAGGTGCAAGAAGAAAAAATATCAGACTTCAGAAGTTATCTAAATATTTTCGATCTCATTTCATTTTTCACAAGCAACGCAACAACCGTAGTTTTCCAATGTACCCGTATATTATCAATAAATTGTATTCTTTCAGTTTGCAAAGTCATTATTATCATATATATTGTTTATTAATTTTACATTTTGTTAAAATTATCCTTTCTCTTCTTTTTTACATATTGTCATTTGTATTCTAATCTAAAGCGGTTAAATAATCATAATAATAGTCTAATTAATTTTAGATTAGATTTTTCATTTTATATTGATGAACCTACAAGTCTAACTTTTCACTTTACTTCACTCTGCAAACCTTTCACTTTAAAACTTCAATTTGTAAATTTTCTACACTTTAAAATTTTACATTACATAACTTTACACTTGAAATTTTTGAATCCGGTAATTTTTTTTTTCAAACAAAAAAAACAACTTCTTCAACATGTCATGACTGGGGACTCAGCCTAGTAACCGACCAACCCACCATCCTGATCATAACTATCCAATACCTACTGTTTTTTTACTAAGTTGAAACAAAATATATCACCGGATTCCAAAATTTCATTTATATTTTTAACTTTAATTAACATTAACGTTTTTAATAATGTCAGGAATCACTGGTTATAAGTCAAGTACGTCCTTTAACATCCTGAATACACAGGTTGTTATCATATATAAGTTTTTCTCTCTTAAGCACAGGCATCTGCTTTATCAGTAGAGTGAATTAATATAATATAATTCAATAGTATGTTGTAATAAAATTTATGGAGAAATCAAAAATAAAATAAATCTACAGTTTCCGGGAAGCGTTTGACAGAAATCGGTATTTTATTTCTGCATCAGAAATAAGCAATTTCCAATGTAAATATTCTGTGTTTGTTGTCGTCGCACATCTGTGTTGCAGTTCTTTGTTTTAAAAAAATGTATTTTGTTAAATCGGTTTTCAGATATCAGATATTTAAAATCTAGTAAATACAAATAGCTAAATAAATACAAATTTAAAATAAAAATTATCAATTTATAAAAAAAATAATAATTTTCGTTCCTTCTTCTTCGCTAGTCTGATATGATTTATGAGTTCCAATTTTGAAAATGAAAATTCATTGAACTAGAATAATTTTACGCAAGTCGCCGGAATACAATTTCAAATCACGCACCCATGCACCAACAACCGAAATTTGTGTGTTTAATAATTAAATAACTTTTTTTCAATTTTCACAAAATTTTTCTTTTCCCAGTCCAATCAGGAATATGGACATTTGGAACATGATGTACGCAAGCAATGTATCTGTTTGATACAGTGTTCTTGTCAACTCTGGATGAAATTCCTTTAAAATCACGAGAATATCCTGAACTTTTTTCGATAAACTCATCTATCGTGGAAAGTTAGACAAGAAAACATCCAAACAGTTTTATTTTCAGACTTTTGATTCGATAGTTGCAAGACAATGGAATATCGAAGGGGATATATGACTCCTTAAAGCTAAGTTTGCACATTTAAGCGAAGACTCAGTTTATATCGTCACAGATTCAAACAAAACTTGTTAAACTCAACGACTCAATCTAATGATATCGGTTTTATTTTGGGATCTCTTTAAGCCATCCAGTTTGCAGTAGACATCAAAAAGACCTTACGCGTTATGAATAAATTTACAAAGAATTAAATACTATAAATAAAACATATAAAATTATAAAAAATATTTCCTTAAATATTATGCTAGTAATTCTGTGAACAGTAAACCTGGCATACAAAAAAATAAGTTTCTAATTTTATTTTGTTTAGTAAATCAAAACAAAATTTTCACTGAAACCGTAAGATTTGTAAATGAGTGCTTAAATACACATACCTACTTAAGTACCTGGCTACAAATAACCTGAGAATGTTTTAATTCGTCCTACCTACTTTCCTACCATCATTATAATAAGACAATTTGTGCAAAGATGGAGGACTTAGGTAGCAGGGGATTGAAACCTCAAAGTCCGGGTACAATTTGGACCACTACGGACATGACCGGTAATGTAAATGAGAAAATATTGTCTGGAGTGGAATGATAGAAGAAGTTGGAGACGCCTCAGGAAGACTTGTCTCGTTTAAGTTAATCATTTTTTTAAGAAAGACAAACATTCCCAGATTACGAATAACCTGAAAATATTTGAAAATCTCATACTAACACCAGAGTAAGCGGAAAATGTTGCTTGTGTTGTGATGGAGACAACAACAACGTAGACTGTTCTATCTCCTAGCATGCAGGACTAACTTGCTAATGGTCATACCGGTGGGGGATCAATCTTGCTGTTGAACAGAATTGATTCTGATATTGACATTTTTAGCATCAACGAAGCTACCTTTAAAAGGCAAACTCTGTTTTTACTAGTATGGTTCATATACCCACCGACTATATTTATGAAAGAATTTTTCATAACAATGTATTTAAAAAGGAATTAAAATGAAAATTTTTGTAATGTTTTAAAAACGAATAAATAAAATTAATTGAATTGAATTGAATTCAATGAAGGACTTAGCCGGCCGAGGAATTAAACACACTACGCCTGGGTGGGACCTAACGCGATGTCAACTGAGCCACCGACATATTTTGTAGTCTTGTCATTATGCACACTTTTTGAACTCCCTTGTACAATTTTCTACGATGGTGTTGTAATTTAATTATATACTTGTATTTTACCTATTTATGTCTTTCGTAGTCTTTTATTACCTTTTAAAGGAGAAACACATATTACACAAAAAGAGAATTCGCCTACGTCCTAAACAACCTCTCATATATTAACATTTTGTGTCTATAACACGTATTATATTCCTTTAATAATAATAATAATAATTGGATAATTTGTATAGCGCCGTTTTTGTGAAAAATCACCTCAAGGGCGCTGTACAATTTATTTCCTAGGATCTACATTTGTTATTTAGACCAACTGTGCCAGCACGAGGTTCGTCATCCGTTCAGGCATGTGTCTGCCGCCAATATAGCGCTGACATGTGTCTGCTGCCAATAAAGAGCGCTGACACAACATCCTCACATAGACAACAAACCTTGTCAGCACCGCTGTGACGCTCGACGAAGACAGCAGATGGAGACTCTGCTGCAAGAGTCCTAGGTAGCGAAGGAACTGTACCAGCTGCTGCAGGGAGAGAGACTACCCCGTCCACCAAATGTGCCAGCACGAGGCTCGTCATCCGTTCAGGCATGTGTCCGCCGCTAATATAGCGCTGACATGTGTCTGCTGCCAATAAAGAGCGCCGACACAACATCCTCACATAGATAACAGACCTTGGCAGCACCGCTGTGCAAAATCACCTCATCCTAGTCTACCTTAGTCTCTCCAGTCACCTCCCAGCCTTTCATGCTACCTAATGCATCCTCTCGACCCTTTCAGACTCCTTCCTGGCTCCAATACATTCTTTCTATTGTCGTGATCCGACGATTTCACACCTCTGTCTCAGACCCTTAGGGCTCGCTTATCGCAGGCTATCATAAGCAAAATCTTGAACCAAAGTCAAAGTGAAGTTTATGTGTGTCATCTGTAACAAAATACATAAACAAAAACAGAAAATAAAAACAAAAACAAAAAATTTAAACAAAATATGGCTTATCTGTCCTCCAGGCAGACATCCTCCGTTGAAAAGGTCCCGTAAATCCCGACACCACTTGACACTTGAGTCAGGTATAAAATCTTCGACTGCATTGAGAAATCTTTGTTCTAGCTTCACTTTTAAAATGTACTCGGTTTAAAATGCTATAATAATTGCAAATTCCGGCTAAACGGTAGAAGTTACGCGCATTTCGTGAAATAAGAAGGTAAGCACTATATAAAACACGGATGCTGAACAATTTTCAGCGATCTCTTAACAAGGGAAACCTTCTGAAAGGATTAAACAAACCGGAGCGGTTAAAACACGTCCGCAACTAAGCGCTTTGTACCATTTACCTTAGTATAATAATGTAAACATTAAAAGCATTCGAGGCGTGAAAAAATAAAATAATAATTGTCAGTAGGCGAAATAACAGAAGAGTGTGAATGAAAGTGGATGAAGGAAATGTTTGTTAAGTTAATTTCTGAGGTGCTCCATCTTTTCTGCCTGCCCTGCAGATAAATGGCGTGATGGTTAGTTAGCTTATATATTGATAACAGATTTGACATCTAACTACAATTCTAATTAAATAAATAAACTACCAGATATATATGAACTACAGACTGGCAAATTCTTACAATAAGAAATAGTATAATGTACGTAATCTATTATGGGACTAAAGCACTAAAGCCACTTAACCTCACGTAGGTGAACATACCAAACCGATAATAAAGTTGGCCTATTTGTCCGAGCAGTGTGCCAAAACAAGTGTATTAATTTTCCTGAGTTCTGATCAAAGGTCCAAAAATCGGTTTAATCTCTTTGATTTTATCGAGGAAACGAGTCTTATCTAACGGAAAGAGCCGTCTAAAGCTTTGGTCAGGTATAGTTCTGCTAACTAAGAATCCGAATGACTCCCCAATAATTTAACTACATACATTCAAACATATTTACAACGTTGAGTCAAATCGGTACGAGTATATTCTCACATGACGCACTGTAGATACAATCACAGGCGATACTTTCGTCAAAAAACTCGATTAAAAAATATATATTATGTACCCACATACCTGTATGGAAATCTTTTAAGATGATTTTGACCATTTTAACAATATTTTTGTCCATTTGCACGATGTTCACAATATGTATAATATATTCTCGTACATAAGCAAACATTGGAATTAAATTGTTAAATTATGATTAACCGCCCATTTGGACCATATGTTTGTTCACTTGGACTTGTACCTTTTTTATACCTAAACCACATTTTGCCATATTTGTCAAATAATACCGAAAATGCTGAAAACCAGTCTGTTGATCTGTAAATTCCAATTGACAATAATAAATACAAATTCATGACGATAGAGCTAGACTAGGGAGTTTTCGCTGTTTTAAGTCAATTCTGTTTTAGAGTTGAAATTGTTCCTTAACCAATGAAATTCCAAAACAATGGAAAAATGGTTCTAGTTTGAGCAACTCAAGGTATTAAAGCTGCTATTGAATAAAGCTTTATTTAAGCAATGTTTGCAATGAATCATTTTCATTCTGTCGCTGTAAGAACTAAAGTGTGTAAAGTTTAAGTGCGTCATTCCCAATAATAGTTTCACTATTGTTGGCAGTCGATGAAGAATTGATTTAAATGATTATTTTTACGCCACTGGAATCACTAGACGCATTACGAGAAATACAAAATTTATCGCCAATCTGACCTAAGAACTATAAAATAAATAGAATAGTATACCAGATTTAACAAAGGAATATTGGTTGATGTATGTATATTCTATTAGATTAATTAAATTCTACTTAATATAAATTGAAAGGTTTATCGAAATCAGATTAATTTAAATGACAAGCAGTGCCAAGAAGTTATTCGCAATGAAAAGTTTTTCGTAGTATGTTTTCATAAACGCACATCATATAAAATTTTTAATAATACATGAAAAACTGTATTAAAGAAATACGAAGAAAATAATAAAACTTTTTCTTAATATTTTCATTCTCAAAATCAAGCTTTTAGAATGATTTTTTTACAACAACATGATATCTCAGCTCCACACAGGAGGCCCTGAGGAAAAAAAATCCATCAACTTTGTCATCCTATGTTATCTTTGTGAATGCTGTGTGGAGAGGTTTTAGGGAAAGAATGTTAGGGAAAGAAAAAAGTATGAGGGTTAGGTAGGAATCTGGGGGTCAATGTGTCCAAGAAAGACGTACTTACGAATCCATCCCACTGAGAGAGGTCAACCATTCACTGCCAATCCGGCCTGCCACACGGTAGGCAGGCAAATGAATCCGCTGCCAAGACCCAGATGTTCGCGCAATATATAGGGGATTGTTAGGTATGCATCCACAGGCTTAATGGACAAGTGTAATGTCAATACAAAATCCTGCAAATGTCCTACCTACCCTTTTACCCATCCCAAAATGTCACCATGATAAAAATATTGTTGCGACATGTAAAATCCGACAAGTGGTGTCAGTTGCTTATCAGAGTTCGGAGTGATAATTAATATCAGACAGGGCGATTAAACGTATATTTTGTGAAGTTAAATCAACAAATACTCCTGGAGACGTGTGATAGTCATCAACGGGTGAGTCCATCTTTCCTGCTTTCCAATCTGGGCTTATCTTGTGCTCCAGAAGCCCAGATTTATACCTTTGATTATTGCACTGTCCATCGGGTTTGTCGGATGCATAAATCGTCCCATAACCTATCATTCGGAGTAGTTTGGGACTGGTCCTTTGGGCGTGTGGCATATCACACCACCTCTAAAATATATAGTGGAGTCGCAGCTTCGCGACACCATTTTTTGGTTCTTTCGAGCCGGATTACCAACGGGGTATTTAAAATTAACATATTTAAAGTTATAAATAAATATTATTTCCTCTTTATACTTTGTTAATTTGTATGTACTAGGTTGCATTTGTAATTATTGTTGTGTTTAAATTCCTACATACAATTAATCATGGCGACTAGCGATAGTACTCAGGATATTAAAATCAAGTTAGTAGAATCGAAGATTAATTTGATGCATAATCGTGTTAATGAATTATACGAGAAAGCGAAAAGTATTGCGGACAGGGAGACGAGAAGTTCGGAGGATTTTCTTAAACAAACGGTTAATATAGCTACATATTATGCACAATTTAACACATTTTGTGATGAATTTCATACACTTCAGTTGAAAAAGGATTCAAATTACAATATGAATTTCGATTTATGGAGTAAATTCGAAAATAAGTACTGTTTTGTAGTTTCTATACGCGAAAGCATTATAGCAAAGCAAGATTCATCACGTGATCGACAGAAGTTAAATAATTTACCATTAATTAAGCTCCCACCGATCGAGATGCCATCGTTCGATGGTAATCAAGAGAATTGGTCGATATTTTATGAAGCTTTTAAATTAAACATTCACTCAAATGAAAATTTGAATACGTCGCAGAAGATGCAATATCTGATAGGGAAACTCCAAGGAAAGGCGTTATCAGTTTTTGCGGGAATACTTCCGAACGAACAAAATTATTTTTTAATTTGGGAAGCTCTCGAAAAGAAATATCAGGACAAACGCGTGCTAGGTACCTTTTATCTGAACAATATTTTGAATTTAAAATTATTGGCACCTAGTAACCCAAATGAGTTAAATAATTTTATTGAACGGTTTGCGTCTTCCATAGCTGCACTCAAGGAATTAGGTATTGATGACCTAACCGATTTTATAATATTACATATTGCACTGAAAAAATTAGATATACAGTTGGTGCAAAATTTCGAAATGTCTATACGGGAGAAAGCTATACCTACATATAGCGATTTAATAGAATACATTCGGTCGCATGTCAAAATCCTAGAACGAACTGGGCAAAATGATAATAAAGTTGTTAATAATAAAAACAAAGTTACGCATTCATTCGCTGTGGTCGAACCGAAGTCAAGTAATAATAATCGTAACAGGTGCCGGAAATGTAATCATTCTGATCATGTTGAATTGTTTAAATGTGAACAATTTAACGAATTAAGACCAAATGCTCGCTTTCAGTTTGTGAAATTAAATAATTTATGTGTAAACTGCTTAAGCGATAAACATAAAACTGTGAAATGTCCATCTAAATCGGATTGTAGAATTTGTAAAAAACGACATCACACCGCTCTGCATTTTGAGAGCACGGTGAATACTGAAAGTCAATCGAAAAACGAAGCCATTACATTAATAGCGCGTAGTCATAAACATCATAATAATTTTTCTGCGGGTAATATAGCTACGAATGTACTACTGTCAACCGCGCAGTTATTTGCTTATGACAATAAAAATAATCAAGTAAGCGTAAGGTGTTTAATTGATTGCGCATCGCAACAAAATTTAATCAGTTTAAACACTTGTAATGAATTAAATCTTAAAATATTTCCTTTAAATAATTCAGTAGTTAAAAGTGTTGGTTCAGTAGAGACACCAATATTGGGACACGTTGCGTTAAAAATTAAATCCCGCGTTTCAGAAGATACTTATAAAATTAGTCTATTAGTTGTCGATAAAATAACTGATAAGCTTCCTACACAACATGTTGACACAAAGTCATGTGAGCATTTAGTGGGTTTAAACTTAGCGGATGAATCCTGGAACGTTCCATCCGATGTTGATATCTTATTAGGTGCACAGTTATTTCCATATATTCTGCTGGGGAATAAGGTTTTATCTAAACATAATACGAATGCACCACCGGCTATACAGACAGTATTCGGGTATATTGTAATGGGTGAAATACCTACGTGTACGCCGGAGGTTTCGTGGACGTTCGGCCCCATAACCAATGTAGATTTATATAATGCGTTATCCAAGTTTTGGACGATGGAAGACATGCCTATTAAGTCGTTGATGAGTGCTGAAGATGCAGAATGTGAGAAAATGTACCTCGAGTCAGTCCAACGGGATGAATCGGGAAGGTATATTGTATCTTTACCGTTTAAGATAGATCCTAATAATTTAGGTGATTCGCGCCGTGTCGCGCAGCGTCGATATGAATATTTAGAACGGAAATTTAATACTTCGCCAGAATTGCATTGCAGTTATAATGAAGTAGTTTCTGAATATCTGGAAAAGGGATATATGAGGGTTGAAGTTCCGTCTTCATCTAATATTGATGAGGGATATTTCATTCCTCATCACGCAGTAATTCGTAAAGATAAATCAACAACTAAAACTCGTGTTGTATTAGATGCAAGTACAAAGACCAGTTCAGGGTTGTCACTTAATGATACTTTGTATACAGGTCCAAATTTGCAATCTAATTTATTTACACTTTTAATTAAATTTCGCTTATTCGCTGTAGCATTAACCGCAGATGTTAAGCAAATGTATCTACGTATAATGGTAACGGAAAGCCATCGTAAATATCAAAAAATTCTTTATAGATTTCACGAAGATGAACAAATTGGAGTTTATCAATTTAATTCACTCGCGTTTGGTTTGAACTGTTCACCATTCCTAGCAATGCGAACTATACGGCAGCTAGCGAGCGATGAAAGAAATCGTTATCCGAAAGCGGCGGAAGTTGCAATTAATGATTTATATATGGACGATTTTGTATATTCTGTAAATACTATAAGTGAAGGCATCACTTTGGCTACAGATTTAATGGCGATGTTCAAGTGTGGAGGATTTGAATTAGTCAAATGGTCGAGTAATTCTCCTCATTTACTGGCCCAATTACCAGAGTCGCACCGCGCGACAATGGATTTTTCGGATAAATGTAGCATTTTAGGATTAAAATGGGATCCGATATCTGATTGTTTTCGATTTATGATATGTCCGACGGAGGAAAAAACTATATGTAAAAGATCAATTCTTTCCACAATAGCTCGTTTATTCGATGTATTAGGTTTGGTTGCTCCGGTAATTTTATATGCCAAATTACTTTTACAAGAGCTGTGGTTAGAGAAAGTAGGATGGGACGAGGAACTACCCCAAAGTATTGTTAATAGATATGTCAAATTCAAGGAAGAATTACCGATGCTTTCTAATTTAAATTTACCTCGATATTTGGGAGTAAAGGAGGACTGCACGATAAATATTATCGCCTTCGCAGATGCGAGTATGAAAGCGTACGGTTGTGTAATATATCTTCATGTCACGGATAAGGGTGGCAACACTACAATGAATTTGATATGTTCTAAATCCAAGGTGGCCCCTCTGAAAACAGTGTCGCTCGCTCGATTGGAATTATGCGCCGCGCTTATTTTATCTAGACTCGTTAGATCTATTATAGATACTTATAGAAATCGCGTTTCGATAAACGATATATTTGCTTTTTCAGATTCAAAAATAGCACTTTCTTGGATTCACTCGTCCCCTCACCGGTGGCAAACTTTTGTAGCTAATCGAGTTAGTGAAATTCAGGAAAATTTACCCGCAAAACATTTTTATCACATAGATGGCGTTACCAATCCTAGTGATTGTTTATCACGAGGACTACTGCCTGCTCAGCTGGTCGATCATTCTCTTTGGTGGCACGGTCCGCCCTGGGCTGTGAACCCAGTATCCGAGTGGCCTGTCGAAAGATTTTCCCCCTCACGAGAGGAGGAGAATACTTTGGAATTGAAAAAATCGCATACATTTACGATAACGTCAATAGAGGAAAATTCTCCGATATATAATCTCGCTTTAAAAATTTCCTCATGGCCAAAACTGCTGAGAATTGTGGTATATATTTTACGATTTATGCGAAAGTTATCACGCTCAACAGTTATAAATTCCACGGAATTAAACATTGCTGAAATGAATGTATTAAAAGCTTTACAGAATAGGTATTTTAGTGCCGATATACAATTAATACAGAGGGATAAATTATGCTCACCTTCAATCCGAAAACTAAACCCGTTCCTAGATCATAATGGCTTGTTACGTATAGGTGGTAGATTAATAAACGCGAATATACCTTTTGAAAACAAACATCCAGTACTTCTGCCAAGACAGGATCATATTGTCGATATAATTATAGACTTTCACCATCGTGTGAATTGTCATACTGGTGCACATCTCCTTATGTCAATAATTAGACAGCGTTATTGGATCTTATCGGGGAGAAATCTAATACGCAAAAGAGTACATGCTTGTAATTTCTGTTTTAAAACTGCACCTTCTAATATTGTACCGCTAATGGCAAATTTACCTACAGCTAGAGTTCAGGAAGCAAAGGCATTTACACATACGGGGGTAGATTTTGCCGGACCAATAAATATAACCCTTTCTAGGCGTCGTGGGGTAAAAAGTCAAAAGGCATATATATGTCTATTTATTTGTTTAACAACGAAGGCTATACATATGGAAGTGGTATCAGATCTAAGCACGGACAATTTTTTAAACGCATTTAAGCGTTTTCTATCCAGACGCGGACCGGTTTCGTGTATGTACAGTGACAATGCGACAAATTTCATAGGCGCAAAAAATTGTCTGGATGACTTATATAATTTTTTAGAGGCAAATTCAACAAAAGAAGTTCTTCGCAATGAATTTAACATTCGGAGAATTGAATGGAAGACGATTCCACCCCGCGCTCCTCACTTTGGAGGATTATGGGAGTCAAATATTAAATGCATTAAATCGCATCTGTATAGGGTTGTGGGTACTCAACTTTTATGTTATGAAGAGCTTCTCACAGTTCTGACACAAATAGAGGCTGTACTTAATTCACGGCCATTATGTTTATTAAGCAGTTCTCATTATCCAGAAGCTCTTACTCCGGCTCATTTTCTGATGTCTACCCCGATTCAGCATCTATCTGCTTATGATTTGACTAATGAACGCATTAGTCTACTGAAAAGGAAAGAGCTTTTGGAACACCTCGTTCAATCTTATTGGAAGAAGTGGCATATAGAGTATCTTCACTCTCTGCAGATGAAAAAAAAATGGAATAGTCCCGCGAATAACATTCTAGTAGGTACCATAGTATTGGTGCATCAAGAGGATGCGCCTCCACTTTATTGGCCGGTGGGCATTGTTGAGGAGGTGTTCCCTGGTAAAGACGGAGTGGTTCGTGTCGCACGCGTAAGGACCCCTTCCGGGAACTTTAAACGACCAGTCGTAAAATTGTGTCCTTTGCCTACACAATAATTATTATTTCATTATTTTTTTTAATTTTCGTTTTAACCTTGTAATTTTAATAGCGTATTGATAAGAATATTTATATTTCATCTTACTTCGTTTTACATTTAATTCTTTACTTTATTTGAAAGTACTTAAAATTTCGGAAGGTACTTTCAACGCCGGGAGAATGTTCGCGCAATATATAGGGGATTGTTAGGTATGCATCCACAGGCTTAATGGACAAGTGTAATGTCAATACAAAATCCTGCAAATGTCCTACCTACCCTTTTACCCATCCCAAAATGTCACCATGATAAAAATATTGTTGCGACATGTAAAATCCGACAAGTGGTGTCAGTTGCTTATCAGAGTTCGGAGTGATAATTAATATCAGACAGGGCGATTAAACGTATATTTTGTGAAGTTAAATCAACAAATACTCCTGGAGACGTGTGATAGTCATCAACGGGTGAGTCCATCTTTCCTGCTTTCCAATCTGGGCTTATCTTGTGCTCCAGAAGCCCAGATTTATACCTTTGATTATTGCACTGTCCATCGGGTTTGTCGGATGCATAAATCGTCCCATAACCTATCATTCGGAGTAGTTTGGGACTGGTCCTTTGGGCGTGTGGCATATCACACCACCTCTAAAATATATAGTGGAGTCGCAGCTTCGCGACACCACCAGACAAACCATGAAGTCACCACAAACGTAGCGAACTCCTTGGGGTGACTTACGGCAGGGGTGTTGGTTATCCAATAAATGGTTCTCGGGGCGGCGGTACCCATCTCCACACCCCAAATTTAAATTTGAATAATCGAAAGTGGAGATACTGTAGCGTCGAAGTTATTTAACCTTTCCATTCTCCATAGCCAATATGTTTACATACAACTTAAAGATCATACTACTAGCATAGTAGGTTGGTCGCTAGATATGTAGTTATTATCACAATGAAAAGCTAGTCTGTGATTTTCACCCCAATAAAAGCAAATGGTGCCATTGGTTAATAATATTCCGCCATCAGCCTGCGACATTGCTGGCAGATATTCAGAAGCAGATTGTACATATAATCAGGCAGGCAAATTACCGGTAAATATTTCGAATTCCCAACAAAGTTTCGAATAAGCGGCGAAAATTAAATTCAAATTGTCGCATTATTTCGACGTTCTCGTAACTAGGACAAAAGTTTTTCAGTAGCAAGCGATAGCAAGTTTTCATCAAATGCTAACGAAGTATTTTTGTGCAACCAATTCTAATTTGACATTTAACTTTTGGAGTTTGAACTGTAAGGTCGCCGTATCAAGTGATAAATTTTCAAGTTAAACTTATTAAGGAACATGTATGAAAAATATTATGGCTTAAAAAACATGTATTCATAAAGATCAACAAATGCAGATTCTGAGTATTACTATACATAATTACAAGCAAAATTAATATATCGTTATTTAAAAACGATTAAAACCGTGAGGCACTGTGATTAGTCGGCGGGTTCTGACAACACTTAAACAGCTACCTCATGGGTTGGCTGGCCGCGTGCATTAAGAGTGGGGATAAGTTTATGCCAAGTTGCTCTGCGTATACTCGTACACAAATAATGACAAAAGAATTTATGTTTTTTTTTATATCTAATTTGTCTTAATTTACATTACTGTTAAAAACCGAGATACGTACGACGTCACGCGTACCCCATCAAATTTCGATTGTTTTAGCGGGCTTGAAAAGTGGAAACCATTATTATTACTTTGAAATCGATACTTGTATAAAAAAATATTGCATTTAAGTTAGAAGATAATAATTTAAAATTAAAAAACAATTGAAATACTGGAATTCCTTATTAGTTCATACCTACTTTTGTGTTTCGTTTGTGTAAAGATTACATCTTATGAGTTTTGTACAGTTTACTAGAAAGGTTCTCCGTGCAGGAAGCCCTGAGAAAAACAATTTCCTTCTTGGCCTATGTCATCCTTAGGGACGCTGTGTCAAGGTCCATTTAAGGAAATAATGGAGAGGAATTTTTGGGAAGGAAACAGGTATTAGGAATTTGGGAGTCAGTGTGTCCAGGAGTGACGGACGTATGAATTTATTTCTCCCACTGTGTTGCAAAATGATGGGTCATTAAAGTCATTCTGTAGAGGTCAAAGGGCGCCCCACGCTTGTGGGCAGAAGCATCCGACCAACCTCACCCCCATGAACCAAGGATAAAGTTACACCCCTGCTAAGTCACCAAACATAGCAAACAAATGCGTAGGGTGACCAATGACAGAGTTGTTGGTTATCCAATAAAGAGTGCCCGTCTTCCAAATTGAAAATATGTGATTATAATATTGTTGTACTTTTCTCACCTACAAAAACTTTTCTTAATTCGATAGGCATTGCTGTGAATTTTATACCGCGTCTTAAATATTTTGCTTGTAAACCTCATTGGTTAAAGTAACCACTGTCGTCCGCAATTTAACTGCATTTTAATATACTTGGCACCATACCCTCTATTCTCTCATTCTCTCTTCACGCTAATCATCTGCAGAGACAAATTCGAGACAAGGAATTTATTCTGTTCTGCAGCCGTTGATACATGTGGCTGCTAGTTCTATTACTTAGCGCTTGGCGCCTGAGATTAACCCGGAACTTGATTCCTCTATTTTCTTTTGGCAACTGATGGGAGAAGATGAACGTCTTTGTTTATATAAATATTTTATAAGCGTTTAATCTGTTCCACTGTTGATCTGATCTCGTGTGTCCCAATGAAATCGATACATTCTAGGATTGGAGAGCCAATTGTAAATACGAGCAAAATAATATATTGAAAAGCTAGCTGCATTTTATGATGAGTAAGGAAGATTCAGATAAAAACTGATTTTCTGGAATTTGGTAAGCAAACTCACGGAATATTTAATTTTTTTTATGAAGTATGGTGAAAGAGTATGGTGCCTACTTGGCGATAAAATGCATTATTCCATAGGGTATGTGACAGAAAATGGGTGGTGATAAATGTAATGGTTGTTGTTTATTGTAAAGTAGGTAGATGTGGGTCGATGTAGGTAGATGTGGGTAGATACGGGTGGATGTAGGTGGAAGTATGTATGTGGGTGGATGTGGGTGGATGTGGGTAGATGTTGGTAGATGTCGGTAGATGTGGGTGGATGTTGGTGGATGTGGGTGGAAGTGGATGGACGAGGGTGGATTTGGATGGTTGTGGGTGGATGTCGGTGGATGTGGGTGGGTGTGGATGGATATTGATAGATTTCAGTAGATGTGGGTGGATTAGGGTGGATGCGGGTGGATATGGGATGTAGCTGAATGTGAGTGGATGTGAGTGAATGCAGGAGGATGTGATTCATTGTGGCGCGATGTGTCGATATATTTTTTTAAATTATATTAATTCAAGAAAATTCTTTACAATGTACGATATACATACATATATATTTCACTAGTAATAAGATAAAAGATATTATGATATGGTTATTATTTATTATTTTCAATGTTTTCCCATAATAAGCAATTGCTTGTGTGTATAGGATGAGGTATTATTTGTTTAGTTTCTTAGATTTATTTTATTTTTTAAATTTATGTTTTTTTATTTTTTATTTTTTTGTATGATGTAAGTTGATGTTGATGGTTTTGGGCGAATGTGTGTGGATGTGGGCGGATGTAGGCGAATGTGGTTAGAGTTTAAGAAATAATCTTGAAATTTGAGTCGCCAATTCAGATCGTTTAAAGTGAACTTAAAATACAATTGCGACATCAAAAGCAAAACAAAAGATCACAAATAGATGATAGATGTGATGTTTATACAAAATCAATCACCCAGTGTGTCAAAAGAAACAAATAACTCAATGTTACATCGTCTCGATTGCCGCCACGTAACACTCTTTATCAAGAGCACTTAAACTAAAGAAAAAAGGCACCCAGCGCTGTTGTTAGACTATTTTTCCAAGAAAACCCATTTAGTTATAGCAATGCACCAGACACTGGGGTAGTTAGTACGGTCGTATGAGACGGTCTATGTTATAAGACACATCTGTAGCATTTCTACTAGGAATCAGTAGGAACGCAAGGGACATGTTGGGTAAATGGTGCATTTTATTACCTCATATAAAAGAAGTCATCTTGTTAAATTGTTTCAGCTACGTATGCACATTTCATTTGCATTACAACGGTCATCATCAGACTGATTATTTTTTTATCTGCAGCCAGGATAGTAACATAATGGAAAATATTATGTTGCATGCCTACGTTTATAAATAGTACGTATCTATTTATATCAGTCTTCAGTTTTGAAAAATACATTAAAAATTAAATTTTGATTTCTTTAAACATTCCCTTAGTTTGGTCTTCTTTTTTCATTTTTGATTTACTATTTTTTTTAGCAAATCATCCCACCATTTTTAACGCCCACTTTGTTACAAAAAACTATTTCAATATACTACATAGGAATCCTTTTTAAAAAAATAATTAAAATCAATTTTAATAATATAATTATTGAGTTCTTCAAGTATTTTTTGGTTTTTGTTATTGTTACAGCTGTTTCGGCTTTCAAGGCCATTTTCAAACTGTGGTTTTAGCCACGTTTAGACGACTTATTTATATGATTCTATTTTACCCCCTCCCAATTAAAAAGGATTAATTTATGATTTAATAGTTCGTTAAATTAACATAAACTCTTACACATAGAAATAAAAGGCCTTAGATTAAATTTACTTGAACAATTGGAAATCAATAAAAGAACCAATGACCCCAATATAACATTAATTAATAAAGTAAGGAAAATTATTTATTCCCCGCTTCTAAATATGTTCACAAAAGCTAAACAATATTACACATTTAAATAAATTCATAGCTGCTACATCATTATTAAACAATTAAGATAACATTTATGTGGGGAAAACAGACTTCAAAATACCCCCACAGAATATGACATCTATTGTCGCAATTATTTTCAATTAATCAGTAAATCGTTTTAACCGGTAATAAATCATTTTAAATTGGGAGGGGGTAAACTAGAATCATATAAATAAGTCGTCTAAACGTGGCTAAAACCACAGTTTGAAAATGGCCTTGAAAGCCGAAACAACTGTAACAATAACAAAAAACAAAGAAAACTTAATAATTATATTGATAAAATTGATTATAATTAAATTTAAAAATCAAATTAAATGGATAAAAAATCAAAAACATTAAATACATAGGAATCCATTTGTTATTTCAGCTCTCCTACGAGTCAAGTTTTCGAATTTCGGCTTTCTTCGAATAAGTTTAAATCAACCTTGCTTTTTTACAGATCCGACCTTTTCGTCAATCCACGTTCATCTCGTCCGTTGACGTATATAATTAAATTAGCGTGAACAAAACCATCAACTCTCTTTCATGTTTTCAGAAGACACGCCTCAGAGCATAATTGACTTAAACAATTAGCACACTGTAAATTTACTTTTTTATTCTCGAAAGAAACCTACACGCAATAGTAGATAATATCGACCTCTTGCTCTTTTATCATCGAGAATATCAAAAACTGTAATCTATTTTTATTCTTACCAATGTATCTGTACAATATAGAAATACGCCTAAACAACTTTCCTTCAAATTCACAATGCCAAAAATATACATCCGTAAAATATTAAAGACAGCGCGCGAGTGTTGTTAATTTTGAAAAACGATGACAGATTCAATCAACACTCAAATCTCAGTTTCCAACACGATGCACATTCAACTGAAAGGTTTTCCTTTCAGTTATTTTCGAAATAGCGAATATGGCGTCATAAGTTTGTTTGTGGAAAATTACACTGTCTTAACAATTCAAATAAAATGAACCTAATTTTCAATGTTGAAGAGTTTTTACGAGAAAATTTTATAAAATATTACATTCTCGATGTGCCTGAAAAGTGTCATTCTATATTTTGAGAGATGAGATGAAAACCCGGAGAGTCAAATTGTAATTGGAAGGTTTAGGAACGCAGAGGATAAGGCATTTTCAAATATGATACCGTATCAAAATTTTAATAAGAACCACGATGGTTTCAGCTATTCGAGCTGTTAGCTGTCGAGGGGAAGGTAGTGCCTACCCTTATCAAGATAAAAGGCGCTATGCCAGAGAAGAAACATCCAGATTTCATCAAGAGAACAAAGTCAATTAGAAAGATTATAGTGGTTGCCAAGCGGTAAGTTAAAAAAAATACTTTTTTTACATTCTTCTTATGAAAGTACCGCCAAGAGAGGATTTATGACATCCCTATTTTTGGGGGAATTAACCTATAGAACGGGTTTGTCCACATTTCGTACAGACCATGAGAAACTAAGTAAATATTTCAAATTAGAAGCATTAAATGAACGTTGTGACAAAAATGACATCAAATTTCTATTCAAAATTATAAATAACCCTATAGAATCTACCCAACATTTTTTAAAGGAAAAACCGCACAATAGTCCCATCTGCTCCCAGCCGTCTGAAACTAGTGATTCGATGGATGGGGAAGAAGAACGTTAGGAAGTACCTGGCTATTCAGATATGTCACCAAACACGGCCATTTCAAGCAACGTTTCAATTCTGAATGGTGGTAATACACCAGGGCGATACCGAGAGTATCTCCCACTCTTGAACTTACCGCAAATAAACCATTTGTTATTTTTAATGAGTAATTTGTGGAATAATACAAATTAATCAAATAAAATTTTAAGATTTAATTTGTGACCCGCTTGCTAGTCCAGAACCTTACCTCTCGACCATGGAGGACGTCTCTCCATGGCCACAGTCAAAATCAATATCAATCACCGTTTACTAAGAAACCCTGAAACTTTCCATGTTCCTTTCCAAAGAACTAACTTTACCTTCTCCTGTGCGAATGCATTGCCTATAATCATATCCACCGCAGTGGAAAGATTCCGAACATATTTAGAGTCAGAACTTTCTCGCATCTCGCAGAATCAAATCTCTTGACTATTTGATCCAAACTTTCTAATGTCTTGTTTTTGTTGTTTTACATATTTTTTATTTTATTCTTAAATATTGTTAATAAATACACCTTTATTGGACCGTTAATATTTATTCTTTGTTATATCATCGTTTTTTCAAGTTGTGCCTCTGCCTGGTGTGTGCATTATAATAAAATAAATGTTTTAAGTGGTGAACAGAAAAGAAGCAAAAAAAATAGATTTGGTTTCTTGGTGTTTTTCAGCGATTTTGTGTATAAATCTACTAACTTTGATCTTCGAATCAATTAATAATCTCGTGGGCTCGAAGTTACCTACCAAATAATATAATTTAATATTTCAGATTATCAAGTAATGGGGAAAACAATAATACTTAGGTATGTGTTATAGATTTTCCTTTGCATTTGAACAAAGTAACTTAACCTTGCGTTTCCTTTGCGTTCATCTTGTTCGCAGAATAATAAGAAATTATTAATCATTGGTTTATTTTTGACGAGTGGATTCTTTAGCCCAAGTACAGATCATTCGTCGAGCTTAAAGCCCCGTGTTATTACTCATGTCTTAAATCTTCACTCAATGACGTCTGCGAGAAAATACGTCAGATAAAATTCTAAACTCGCAAAAATGTTTAATTTCAGAGCGAAGAAATGATTTTATGTTTATTTTAATGCTTTGTTTTTTTGGAAACGAAGTTTTTAGGTAGGTAAATTTCTAATAGCCATGTTCAATAATACGTTTATTCAAAATTACAAACGTGATGATAGAGTTTACTTTGTAATCTGCGTTTTTGAAATGAACTAATTTACCCGACACAAATATTTGCATGGGACATTACAAAATAAAATTATTACATAATAATTGAGTATTTCATTATAACAGGATAGAAGAGTGCTTTAATTAACAAGTGCTTAAACACTCGTAGACTAATTTTTTGTAAGCTGCCGCAAATGTAACATAAAATACAACAACATTAAACTTACCAAAATGGGTATTCATCTAAAGTACAGCAATTAGGTTAATTTGTTTTTTAGTAGAAAGAAATCAAATTGAATCATGATTTGATATAAAATGCTTTACTCACCACCGTTAAAACCCGTCTTAGATCCTGCTGAAGAGCTGCAATGTCTAGGGAGCCCCCTGCGTTCTCTCCCAGTCTTCTGAGGGTATCAGCCAGTGGACCCCTCAAGGCCTGCAGCCTCCTCCAGGACTGGGCGTACTGTCTTCTAACCAGCTCAATGATAGTGGAGGTTAGGGCCAGCCCAACCAGGATATACATAGTGCAAAGCAGCATGTAGTTTGGCCTCTCTGCAACAAGAGAAACGTACTGGAATAAGACATATAGAAATAGGTAGATCTAAGTCTGAAAGAGTGGCAGAGGGTGGGTCATATGTTTACTTTCTCTATCAAGGTAACTGGTATGGTGAAATTAATAAAAAATAAAAATATTTTTAAGAAGAACAAAACGATTTCGATGAGCAAACACACAACGCTCTGTCAAGGTGGTATTATTTTGAAGCCATGTTATTATACACCCAATGATCAGTTACGAGAGTTCAAAGGTAAATTGATGTCATTAAGGCTTAGAAACATTAATTGAACATGGATACAAAAACGATACCGTCTTCAAAGCTTATTTTCGGGGTCATCTGTGTGCATATCTTTTTGCATATATACATTTCTTGAATTTGCCCTCTTCAGCATCAGACAAGCAATATTTTATCAAAATTTATTGTTCTTTGTATAATATTGAGATGAGAATGTAAATATGATTAATTATTATATGTGATTAAAGAATGTGTCAAAATTGATCAACAAAAATATTAAAAATGTGTTTGCAAATGTGATCAAGGTCTTTAGAAGACTCCGTAATAAAAGCTGACGAGGAAAGCTCACAAATAAATGTCCAAACAAATAGGTCTGTTTATTGTTGACTTCTACGAGTCTTAAAAGTATAGGTATGTCACCGAAAGCTTCATTATAACCACTCCCTTTCTCATAAACGATACATGTAGGAAACAAAAAGAGAGGTTACAGCGGAGCTTTCAACGATAATTCAGAAACAGTAATTGAGTGGAAGTCTATTTGGGAGCTTCAGCGCTAATGTTATATGAAATTAGTTCCTCTGGTGCAGGTTGAAATTAAAAGTATTGTACCTGCGGCGCCTGGGCAAAGAATGAAAGGTAGATCCGAGTCCAGTGAAGAATAGTTTGTAAGTTCAACGGAAAAATAATATACGTTAAGTAACAAAAAAGGTTTAGGTATACATTAACAATATAAGAACATACAACAACATATTTTAATGTGGCTCCTCAAAATAGTGCCCCTGTCTGTACAATGTTAAGATAGTGGAACTATGTCTCTATCCGGTTGAGCAGCGTTTGGAGGCGGGTCATGGTAGGGGCTGTAGTAAAGAATTTATGAATGCATGTCTTGAATAGGCCCGGATTACATGAAGGAGGGAAAACAGATGCCGGTAGCTTTTGCCACAGACGAATCGACTAACACAAAAATGAGTCGAAGAAACAACCATTTCTCATGAAGCTAACATCAACTATGAACGGGTGTTCCGATCGTGTCCGTCGAGTTTCGCGCACGCGTACCGGTGCATTAATAGAAATACCTGTAGAACAGACTTTGCGTCTGTGAATTAGAGATGGCAATCGGTCTGTTAACAGTGTATTGTCAATCAGACGGACTGCCATCCTATGCACAGAATCAATTAGGTTTATCAAGTATTGTATGGCCCCAACCCAGAGGTGGCTCCTAAATTGTTGGACGTACTTTAGATTTGTACAGGGTAAGCAGCTGTTTACTAACTATGCACAAGAAAAACTAACTGTAAATAACTTTTTAAAAACATATTTTGATTAATTCCATAATTTTAAACAAAGGAGTGGGAGATATTATTATTCAGTATGTAAGTTACTTACATGTAAGTATTAAAGTTTAGACATATATAGTATAATACATGTAATATGTATTACAAGTTCGGGGAGTTTAAACGTCGCAATCGAATACCGTAAATAATCCATTCATATTTTATTGGTTGAAAGCTTTTGAAGCTTTTATCGGTTGCATTGATCAAATAAATGTTACTATTGAGATGGAAATTTTTGTGGTTATTTGATGGATTTAAATTTTATAATCCGGGTTGGAGGCAATTAAACGGATTTAACGGAACTATTTTGGGAGCATTAGCTCCATGGCTTCTGCGTACGTTTTCTCATTAAATAGATTTTTAAACGTAATTTCCGGATTTCGAGAAGCCAAATGTGCAATTTACATTATTTATGTATTCCGGGAAACGTATTTTAAAGATTACCCTATTTTAATTCTGTATCTTGAAACAGAGTGACATGAGTTAGTGGCTACAAACAAAAAGGATATTATATAACAGATAAAGGATATAGTATTCTGTTATCGGATCACTATTAAACTGGTTTTAAATATCGCCATTTAGTAAATAATTTTATTAATTATTTTAATTCCATTTTTGACTCTTTAATAATATTATCGATTTTGCTAATTAAACGGTAACGGTTTGTATTAATTTACCATACTGACTCACTTTGAATTGTAACCATGAAAGTCAATAACAAAAATATATTCCATTGATTTCAATTCACTTCACTTCAAATCAGACACAAGTAATGCAGAAACTTTATTGACATATCCCATCACAATTCAACAATTTCACATTTGCTAATAATGTTACAAATTTATTTACAAAAAGTCGATGTGTTGCAGCTACAATGCACATAGACAATTAGACAAATATATTTCTGTTATTGTATCTATCTGTTATTTGTTGTATACGTCTGTTATTTCAATATTCTGTACGTTTATGTTTACGTATTCTGTGGGGTAAATGTATTTTAAAAACACTAGGAACTATAAACAATAGAGATTACATCATCATAAATCAATTTTATAGTATTATGATTTGTGTGGCAGATTGGTTAGTTAGATTTCTTTGATCATATATTTTAGCAGTAGGTAAATATTTCCAAAGTTTCAATTATTAAGTATCTAATCCACCAGTTTCCGAGGATAAGATTATTAAGTCATTAATATTATTTGCGGAACGTTTGAGCAAAGTTATTATTTTAGGAAGATTATTGGTTCTTGGCTTTATTGCGCCATCTAATGGAGGAATGGTATTTTTATTAGATCGTGTTCAATCATAATAGTTATATAAACCAAGTTTAATACAGTTTAACGGCGTGCGGTAAATGCGTTTGCTAAACTCGTCGAGTTTATGAAATTATATTCAAGGTTATTTATGATATTTGTAATAGATCAGAATAGTTGCCTAATAACCTTTTTTTAATTCGTATTTTACAGAGACAAATACACGTATATTTTACGGATGTCATATCTCATTATTAATTGAATGTTCAAGCTCAATCTTTAAACTCAAGAGCTTAAAGCTAAAAGCTTAAAGTTCAAAGCTTAAAGCTAAAAGCTTAAAGCTCAAAGCTTAAAGTTCAAAGCTTAAAGCTAAAAGCTTTAAGCTCAAAGGTTAAAGTTCAAATCTTAAAGCTAAAAGCTTAAAGCTAAAAGCTTAAGGCTCAAAGCTTAAAGCTCAAAGCTTAAAGCTCAAAGATCAAAGCCTAAAGTTCAAAGCTTAAAGCTCAAAGCTCAAATCTTAAAGCTTAAAGCTGAAAACATAAAGTTCAAAGCATAAAGCTAAAACTTAAAGTTCAATGCTTAAAGCTTAAAGCTCAAAACTTAAAGCACAGAGCTCAATCTGAAAGCTTAAAGCTCAAAGCATAAAACTCAAAGCTTGAAGCTCAAAGTTTAAAGCTCAAAGCTCAAAGCTTAAAGCTTAAAGCACAAAGTATAAACCGCAATGCATAAAGCTCAAAGCTTAAAACTTAAAGCTCAAAGCATAAACCTCAATGCATAAAGCTCAAAGCTTAAAACTTAAAGCTCAAAGCAAAAAGCTCAAAGCTTCAAGATTAAAGCTCAAAGCATAAAGCTCAAAGCATAAATCCCAAGTCTTAAAGCTCAATCTCAAAGCTTAAAGCTCAAAGCTTAAACTCATCGTGCCACTTATTCCTCGGATGTCTTCGATTTCTTCAACCAAGTCAATAATTGTCTTTGTCACTTTGTTCGTTCATCAAGTACGCCTCATTTTACCACAAATAATTATTTGATTCCTGTCTATAATTTCTACCATTTCTACTATTCACTTCATGTAATATTGTAACATCCACATTTTTATTGTGAACACTATATTATGTCGACTTTAATTCGACTCCATATCTTATTCCAGTACAGAGGTATTTGTTTCACTTGAACATCCATGATTCCTCGGGCATCCTCGACTTCTTCTGCCATTCGCTTCCACTTCATACATTGTTCTTACACCCCTTTATACTTTCATCACAAACGCAACATTTTACCGCACATAAGTATTTGATTCATTCGATCGTGCAATGTCTTCCTTGCCTTGCCTTCTCCTTACACCTCTTTCGTCGTTCATTACTTAAGTCTCATTTTAGCACGCAAAATGATATGATTTGTTTCATGTTTTCTTGGAGCGTTTCCGACTCTTTCTATATACCATATTGTTACTGTTTAAAAGTACATTAAATCTACTATAAATCGACTAAGTATCTCATTACAGTGCATAGATTACTCGTTAAGTCTTTCTCTTGCGTCCCCGATTTTTTGTACCATTTGCTACTTTATACCATATTGTTATTATTAAAAAATTACATCACATCGGTAAAGTGGTTAGTGGCAACTTCTAAGGACGTTCGCGACTTCTTCTACCATTCAAACTCTACTCATTCTCTAAACACTCTCGTAACTAATAAACACAAACATTAATTGGGGAATGGGGTCCCATTAGCTCAGTTGGTAGAACACTGTCCCGGAAAGACAAGGGTCCTGGGTTCGAGTCCCAGATGTGACCGTTTCCTTTTCTGATTTTTCTGTTTCAGATTTTCGTTTAGAAATCACTAATATTGTCTTCAATATTTAAACAAACATTAAAATTTTCAGCGACATCGGTAAAGTGGTTTTAGAGTCTATAGGGGACAAAGAAAGAAACAAACAAACATTAATATATGAAAGTTACTGGGTCACACCAGATATTTAGCTCCTACGGAAAGCGGCGCGGCCCTGCAACAGAGACAAGTAATGGGATAACAGAATAAAGTGCTTTGAACAGAAAACCTTTGTCTTAATTGGTGGTTATAAAAATAGCACTGCAGTGTCAGTGAAAATAAATAATATTATAGTTTTCAATAGAAATAGAAAAAAAAAATAATTTCAATTATTAATATTTTAAAGTACAGGCGCATGTACTAATATACCAATGTAGATTTCGGAAAATAAACTTCATTTTATATTATGTACGTAAGGATTAAACTGAAACGCTTTAATTCTATTATTTTAAGATTCATCCTGTTAGGACAGTAATGTAAGGTGTGTATTTCCAGTGCTCGCGTGCTGCTTCAGCTTTCAGCGTGTAATACCCAATATATTTTTTGTGTAAACGTTTCACCAATAAGGGAAGTATTATATCTAACGACCCTTTTTGCAACATCGGCAGATAATTATTCTAGTAGGTTTATAGAATTCCCGAATTGATAAAACGCCTAAAATGAGGCGTGACTGCTTAAATACAAAACCAAATTGACCAAAGTAATAAGAATTTAATATTTTTTTAAATACTCTACGGCATTACGGTCATATCGCTTTTGTAATCATCAATTTAATCCCATTGCTCCATGTAAACGTAGAGAAATCACTGATGCGTTATTCTTATAAAAAAAGTGTGAACTGTATTATTGATTCATCATATCATTAGAAAGGTTTGCATTTCGTTGCCCTGAACACTACACCAGATCAAATTATATGGGCAAAATTCATTGATGGGATGTATCTGTAAAACATTCGTCGTACGAGATGTAGACATTTTCATCTGTTCTTTGAAAACATATAAAATCAAACTGGTTGATAATTAAGATAGTTTAATTATTATTTTTTTGGTAAACTAATGTTTTTTAAGACAAGATTTTTTATGCATAGCACAAAGGGTAACAATTATTTTACAAGCAATAATTATTCGCCTGAAACACTCATCCACATTGAAAAATCTCCTGATAAAAGATACATGACGCCAACGGGACCCCGGATCCAAGGGTCCCGTTGGCGTCATGTATCTTTTATCAGGAGATTTTTCAATGTAGATGAGTGTTTCAGGCGAATAATTATTGCTTGTAAAATAAGATAATTTAGCTCACTGTTCTTATAGTTTATTTTTTTCTTTCATTTTTGTTTACACATCGTATATTCGTATATTATCATCCACATTTCGAAGAGTACCTATTTATAATAATTTGTTTACACATTTAATTAATTAATGTAACTCAATTCGTTGATCATATTTTGATTTTACATTGTAATTATCTAATAAATAAATGTTGGACTCCAAAACATAATAAAATGAAATTATAAAAAATTAAATTGATGTGAAAAGGATCTAATAGGGGTGAAGAGGAAAGTCGGAATAGTCCTTGTTATTTGTAACTCATACTTCCAAACTTCTGATTCTACGAGTGCCAACTCTGCAAAATGCCTTATTTCAGTGCACATATAAGAAATCAAACTACAATATTATGCAACTACAAATCCTTCCCACAAATAATTTTAACAAATACCTTATTAAAATGTGTATTTGTTATTAATAATGGTTATAAACGCGATTAATCTTATTACCCAGTTCATACAATTTTATCTTATTTTGTTTTTATTGGTACTAGGTACCTAAACTTACCAATATCTGTGTTCCGTGAAAAGTTTAATGTGAATGATGTTATTATTAAAGCTAACCTAACATCAAGTTGGATCACTTTTCGTCACTGGTACTAGGTACCTAAACATACCAATATTTGTGTTCCGTGAATAGTTTAATGTGAATGATGTTATTATCAAAGCTAACCTAACATCAAGTTGGATCACTTTTCGTCACTGGTACTAGGTACCTAAACATACCGATATCTGTGTTCCGTGAATAGTTTAATGTGAATGATGTTATTATCAAAGCTAACCTAACATCAAGTTGGATAACTTTTCGTCAATGGGGCAAAAAAACACTTTCCAACATATTTATATTATAAGGATCTAAAGCTTTGCCACGGAGGACCTCAGATATAAATAACAAAACAATATCACTTCTGTTCATCTTTTCGCCGCAAAAAGCGGTTATTAGCAACATTTGAATGAGGCTCGTTAAAATAAATGGAACACCCCTTATAATTAGTTACGGAAATGACATCCTATCCGGAAATGACATCCTACCCGCATCGTCCAGGTGAAATACCACCATTCAGAATCGAAACGTTACTTGAAATGGTTTTATCGATGTTTAGTTACCAGACATGAATTATCATGTGGGTACCTACTTCCCAGCAGTCGTTTTCCTCGTCTCCTTCGGAGTGGGAAGGAAGGAGCCCTATAAGTCGTTATCCCAGTAGTTGGAAATCTTGCCGGATTCACAGAAAAATCTATCTTGGTAGGAGTATAACTTAAACTACTTACGTAATAGTAATAGCTATGCTAAAGATAATTATTGCTTTAAATTTAAATGATAAAATAAATAAGTAAGTTATTTTAATTCGTTAGTGTCAAGCATCAGAGAAAATAAATGAGTAGATTATTTGAATTCGTCAGTGTCAAGCATCAGGAAGATAAGATCGGTTGTCTCCAAGCCGGTGACATTTATTTCCCTGGACTGTTTTGGACCATTGGCTCGGAATGGTTGACTGCGTGTTTAATTATATTTGTGCGGCAAAGGCCGGGTAACTGACTTGAACAATGTCAGCCAAAACAAAGAAAAAATATATCTGCAAGTGTCGAGTGGATGGACTGTTGCCAGGAACAACGATGGTATGTTTTGAAATAAAATGAAGACTGTAATCACGCACTACCATTTTCACGTCTTTGAAGTGACAACGTGCAATTGAATTCTGTTGAGACTAATTATTACAATCATTAAATATTTTATAATTTATCACAGGTTTTCATGATCTCGATATTACCCATTTCTTTTTGAGTTCGTCACTACATGATTTGACACATTTTTTTAATGATTTACGTCTTTTGTAAAGAAATTATTTAGATAATGTCTGCAGTATTTTAGTTTTTTTGCCAACTAAATTGTGGCTCAGGTATTTTTTATTTGTTTTTTTTTATTTTTTATAGTGAATACCTCACAAGAGTCCCAACTGCTCCCGTCTGGAGCCAGTGAGACTATGGCATCCCCGATTGGGGGATGTTGTGAGGCTGAAGGTAAGTGGGGAAGGGAAAGAGGAAGGTGGGGAAGTACCTGGCTATTCAGATCTAGTCACTAAACACGGCTAAAGCCATTTGGAGCAACGTTTCAATTCTGAATGGTGGTCTTACACCAGGGCGATACTGGTAGTATCTTCCACTCTGGAACGTGCCGCAAATATACTATATATTATTTTAATTAATTAATTGTGAAATAACACAAATTAATCAAATAAAATTTATTTGCGCACGCCGGGTTCGAACCCGCGACCTTCGGAATGGCAGTCCAATGCGTTACCACTGGACTATGCCGGCCGCCGTTTATTTGGAACAGAAAAGATTACACATTATTTTGTTTAAAGTATTTTTAGAGTCTAACCAATAAGTATCCACATTATTATATTTTTTATTCATATGTATGATTCTTCATTGAATTAATACATTTGTGGCATGTTCCAGAGTGGTAGATACTTAGAAAATACAATTCGAAATCGAAGTTCAGTGAGTAAGATTAAGGAAGAGACGTTTAGATGATATGGGCATATAGATCGAATGAACGAAGAAAGGAGAGAGTATGATGCAAATGTGAATGCTTGAAGAAATCGGAACCGAGGAAACCGAGGAAACCACAGGAACCGAGCAAGGCCTGGCATGATCAATTGAACACTATACTTGAGTATACTTGAATACTTGAGTCGAGCTATGTCAAGAGTCAGAATAATAGATAAGTATGAAAGAGATCATATATGAATGTGTATGAGGTAAGGAGTCCTTCCTACGGCGCGTTGGTTATTTAGTTAATTAAAATCTAAATGTAGCTTTAAATAGCATTCGTCGTATTTGGCGACCAGATCTGAATAGTTGCTTACTTCCACATTTTGCTCTTTTCCATTTCCTACCCTCCCCACACTCTTCAGCCTTAAAACGTACCCCAAATGAGTAATAGTTTTTAACCGTGAATCTTCACCATTCTGCCACGAGGGTCATCGAATCTTGAAACAAATTTTCAAAAAAACTTGTAATTCCAGTAAAAGCTGCTTTGTTGGCCTTTATTTATTATTTTAGGAAGAAAAAACAATTAGACTTCAAGTTCAAAGAAGTAAAAAGATGTTACAAAAATTATTTGGCATAATTTCAATTACAATTGAACACCAAATATTGCGTCAGAATGAATGTATCAGAATAATTCTTGTTGCACTAAAAGATCTATGAAACATTTCAGGGAGATTAATCTCATAACATACCACGAGTGCGGTGGGTTTAACAGCTCGGTGTCAAGGCTATGTACATAAACTGAGGAAATTGGTTCACTGGGCCAGAAATCCTGGTCGCTCCGATGACTTTTCATTGTTTTTGAAGAAAATAAAAACCAATTTGGACCATTTCCAACCAAAACATTTAGTAGACAATCGTTATTACTGAATTTCCCGCGATGCGACAGTATCAGATTCTTTAAATGTTTCAAATTGCTGTGGCTGCGATAGAAATTTATGTTATCTATCTATTAGTTCACACTAAAATTTCTAAAATAAAACGAATAGTTTTAAGTGTTTTTAAATAGACATCCGATTCTTTGAATGTTTTAACCCCCACTCGAATATTGTTGTGGCTGGGATTGAAATGTATGTTATCTTTTCACACTAAAAGTTCTAAAATAGAAGAGTTTTAAGTGTTTTTAAATAGATATCTAAATCTTTTGAGAATTTACGATACCGGAATAAGAGCGTGAAAGAGTTAAATAATCTTAAAGTTCCTCAAAGAATCTTGAATGGTTTTTCCTACCAACACTTCCAAACAAATATAAATGTGAAAACTGTCTACTATCCAAGTGTATCCAATTCAATCAACGTTTTTCAACTTCGCAGTTCTTATAACCAACTGTATTATTATTGGAAAACTTTTGCGGGTACCGTTAGGCTTTGTTTTCTTTTTCAAAGGGAAACATGATGTAATCAAAAGGTTTGGTAATTCATTTCTCTGTAAACAATTCTTCTATATTTTACCAGTTACGTCACTATTGAATTATGATCAACAAACTCAGAATTTTTTATGAGTAACACCAAAATTCTACCGCTTGTTTGGAGATAGCGAGACAATATTTTGTAAATATTTCATTTGTTTGTTATGTCGTAACTCAACCGCAGAATTTTATGGGGGTAAGGAAACGGGGAACGTACTGGTTGAGACGTTCCTACCTATACAGAAATGTTTATTAAAGTTAAAGCGAAAAGCTAATGACAATATATTAAACAACGTTTTGACGGTTGCTAAAAGCGATCTTACAAGAGAATGATTCCGCGTTCATCTTTTTCTCTTGAAGTGCAAATGTATATAATTTATGTTTAAATATTTTTTTATTTCTCGGAGGGTTTTGAACCCACTAACTCTGGGCTCAGGGCCAATGTTCAGGACAAAGCTCGGAAGAATGAAACCCAAAACCCATTCATGAGTCATGAGTCATGAGTCATGACTCATGAGTCATGACTCATGACTAAGGACACTATTTTCATAATATTTTTATTCAGTTCTATAACCGGACAACAGCAATCATTAGTAAATTTCCACTTTTGAGGCTTGTCCAGTTATTCTTCTTATAGAAATTCAGTAAGTTCTTGAGCCAAGTTTTCCATCGCATCGCGGTTTCACTTTCTCGGGAATTTCCCTTACATAATGTTTGTTAGCTGACTATAAACATTTCATAACGCTGACCAAATCAATCAAAAATTATAAATATTTGGACTAAAACAAAAAAAAACGACATCTGGTATAAATATTGAGAAGAAATAACTAATTTTAAAAAATTTGACTAACAATTTTTGGAGGAAGTAGGACTTACTTGGAACGAGGTCCCCGAAGCCGATGGTGGTCATGGTGACAAAGCAGAAGTAGAAGCCGTCGTTGAAGGTCCAGTCTTTCTCCCAGAGGACAAAGAGTCCCGCGCCTGCCGCCAGGTAAAGGAACAGGAAACCCACGGCTGCCAGCGCGAACACCCACCTTTTGCTGGACTGATTGGGGGTGGTTGTGCCGGTGGTGGAACGGCGAAAGACTGCAATTATTGGTATTTCAGCACGAAATAGATATGAAATATGCAGTTGAAGATGGACTGTAATAACCTATCTTTGTTTACAGTATTGGATTATGTAGGTGTACAAAAATTATTGTTTTGCATCATTAACCACCGTGTCAAATTTAAAAAAAAAATTAAGTTCCTACTTCTTTTAAAAATTTATAATTATTAATGGAATTTGAATTATATTTATATGGTTTACTCGAATAAAAAACTACGATATTGATAAAAAATCATATTGAGATATTAACATAAATTAAAGACTTAGGCAACACTTTTCAAACAAATCTTTGACCACATAACGGTAATCTCAACAAGGGCTTACAAGTATTGCAATTTATAACTAGGTTCGGCATTTCAAATATGGCATTATTGACGTCACTCGTCCAACGTTGGTGACAGCCGTCTTACCAGCTAGAAGCATTATCTATATAGTAATGTCGTATAGCCAGTTCGAACCGATTAGGAATATATGGCTTGAGATAATTTTTAAAATCAACAATTAGGAAAAAAAATATATATTTATATATATATTACACATTTTGAATTCGAAGATCAGAATCACTGAAAAAATTAAACCTTCCACACATTTTTATCAGTGACAGCAGTTTATGAAGTACCCTGTAATCTTTAATTCGAGATATCTTTTACATTTTCGTTGGAACTCATATTGGCACTTTAATTTTGAAGCCCCGAGCCAAAATACGGCGAGAAATGCGATAAAAATTAACAAAAAAATAGTGTTTGAAAAGTTATATAATACTGATACAATGTATGAATATGAATGAAGGAACGGCGTGATGGTTATTTATTTAGTTACGTAATATTTCACATTTAACTTAATAATTGTATAATTTGTTTAGCGCTTTTTTTTGTGAAAAATCACGTCAAGGGCGCAGTACAATTTATTACGAGTTCCTAGGCTGTATCCAAGTTTATTATTTCAAACAGAAACAGGAATGCATACTAACCTGGTAGGTCACTTCATATAAGTATTAAAAAGTTTACGACTTTGCACGTAGCGGAAGGTATAGTAAAAAACTGGACAATGAACATTTGCTGTTGTACCCACCATTACTAATCATATTACATTCATTAAAATATTTGTGGCAAGATTAAAGTTGATATTTCTTTAAAAGCACTGGAGAATTTAGGACTCTTTAGGACTGCAGAATTTTTATGAAATGACTTTAAAAAGCTTAATAATTTGTCTAAGTTGTTTATATTATTTACACATGTTATTATTTGCAATGTGACGGACTGTGAAGATGAAAGGTTTCTGACTTTATGGATATATCACTGCTTAAAAGGTGAGTTTTAAGTGTAGCTCTGAATTTTGTCGAGTCTGTGATCATTCTTAAATCATGCGTCAATCTAATCCAGGCTATATGTCTTTAATATCTGGTGTGCGATTTGTTTCCTTCAACCCTCCTATAATAATAGCTGATGACGCTGCTGACCTAAGGGTTGACCATCGTGAATTGGTATTTTCCGGGATACACATTTCCGATAAGTGAGACGGGGGCATTCCTATTACTTAAATACCATCCAGCAGAACTTGAACTGGTTATAATCTTGAAACTTGACACCCTCAAAACAAATCATCATAATGTTAGTTCAAAATTGCTGATACTTACAGGGCAATTCAGGCATGTGCTTTCCGCACATAGACACCCCCGTGGCAAAGATCCTCCCCCAGTCCGCAATCACCGTCAGCGTCAAGGGGATGCCGATCAGAGCGAACAGGATGCAGAACAAGCGTCCCCAGAACGTTATCGGCACTATGTTCCCATAGCCTAACAAAGAGAACAAAACAACATGAAATAGGCATAAATCAATGCCATAGCATAACTGTGTTAAGTGCAATTTTATGTAAATACGGTTCCCGCTTTTGTAACGCATCTCTAAATATGATTTATTGTATAAAAAAATGCTTCATGTAAAATCCACATAGCTAAAAGCGTGTAGGATACATTAACATCGATATGAATGTGGTTTGAGATTTATTTTTGGGGTATTATATGGAAGATGTGTAATATCAATTAATATAACAAATCCGTATTGTCAATTACACATCTGCCTTGATGATGGACACTGTGACGATGTACGAAACGTTGGATAAAGAAGGAGGTATCGCAACACGACATGGTGCCTTAAAAATAAATCACGATACTGAACTGTATTGCTCCGTTCGGCATATTTAACATAAGTTGACTTACAATTTTTTTATGCATCTTATCTAAATATGACTTACCTAAACGTACAGATAGTTTATTGAAAAGTTGAAACTAGCGATGCTCTTTTCTAAGAGCTTAAGTGCTATTTAAGCGATGTTTTAAATTCTGAATGACAAGGCCGAAATTTTTTAATTTTTTTTTAAATTTTATTTTATTTAAACGCCCATAGGGATTTTACCTATAATAATGTACATCTTTATTTTTTTATATACACAGATTACATTTAAAAAAAAATCAGTGTTAACAAAATACAGGTTACATAAAAAATATCAGAGTTGACAAAATATGTTACATAAAATATAAGATGAAATAAAAACAATATTTTTTGTTTAAAACCACGAATTTTTATTAATTTTAAGACCGACCGGTTTCGCTACACTCGAGCATCGTCAGGGTACAAAATTAAACTAATCAATAATACAAAATGTGTCATTATATATACATACAGAGGGAGATAGAAAGTAAAACCAAAATGAAACAACAATATA
This sequence comes from Hesperophylax magnus, assembly GCA_026573805.1. Lineage (NCBI taxonomy): Eukaryota > Metazoa > Arthropoda > Insecta > Trichoptera > Limnephilidae > Hesperophylax > Hesperophylax magnus. Next base: position 10,793,367 of record JAIUSX010000072.1, read on the forward strand.
TTAAAAGAAAACAATTAGTGTATATAAATATTATAATAATAGAGAATAGGCATTAATAATTGTAAGGTGATTAAGGGATACTGGGAATTTTACAGTTTACCGGGAATATTCCCAGTATTGGGCTTTTTGACAAATCTAATTGATTATTCAGAATTAAACTTTTGGTTTTAATGGCTTTCTTAATTTCTAGTGCTTCTAGGTTATTCAATTTGTTACTATGGTCTTTTCTATGGAGAATCTTAGCACCGGTGCTTTTATTGAATGTATGATCTTTTTCAATAAGATGATTGGCAAACTCTGAAAAGCCATTGCTATTTAGGCAGAATTTATAAGGTTGAGGAAGGAATTTAGTTGCCGTTCCGTGCCTGTCCATATACAAAATATGTCATCGACATATCTTTTCCACAGAAAGACGTTTTTTATAAGTGGTGAGTTACCGGCAAGTATTTTACTCTCCAAGTTATTCATGAATATATCGGCAATCAAAGGGCTAGTGGGAGCACCCATAGGTAAACCTTCTTTTTGCTGATATATTACATTATTAAATTGGAAATAGTTTTGACTTAGGCACATATTAAATAACGACGTGAGATCATTTATAAAGTCTTTAGATAAATTAGAAGTATTTAATAAATTAGAAGTATTTAATAAGTCTAAATTCTTATCATAAAAATATTAAATTTACATTAGAGATAGGCATTAATTCATCCTTAAACTTCCTAGACCTATCCTTATCTCTCATAAATAATAAAATCGATTTTAACATCTTTCGGAAACCTACCTACACCGATCTTGTCATACATAATACATCCAATCATCCGTTTTCACACAAACACTCAGCATTTCACTCAATGGTCCATCGCTTGGTCACGATTCCATTAACTAATATTAATTTCTCTAACGAATTATCAATAATTAAAAAAATAGCGTCTAATAATGGATACGATCCAGATTTTATTGATAGAATTTTAAGTAAAAAAACTAAAACAATTAGCAGTTAAAAACTTCTTATTCGCGAGTCCACATAATATTAATAATAATAATCTTCCTTTCCAATGGCGCCGTATTCTATTCATCAATAATTTTTCTTCCTGCAGTATAGTTAACCTTCCTTCTGAAGTCAAACCAGCGTTTTATACCAACAACAATTTAGGTAAATTTTTAGTCAATTCTAAAGATAAAGATGACACACTTAGTCATGCAGGAATTTATAAATTAAATTGTAACAATTGTCCAGCGTTTTATATCGGGAAGACAACGCGCAATGTCAACATTAGGATTAAAGAACATCTAAGATGCCTAAATAGCAATGGCTTTTCAGAGTTTGCCAATCATCTTATTGAAAAAGATCATACATTCAATAAAAGCACCGGTGCTAAGATTCTCCATAGAAAAGACCATAGTAACAAATTGAATAACCTAGAAGCACTAGAAATTAAGAAAGCCATTAAAACCAAAAGTTTAATTCTGAATAATCAATTAGATTTGTCAAAAAGCCCAATACTGGGAATATTCCCGGTAAACTGTAAAATTCCCAGTATCCCTTAATCACCTTACAATTATTAATGCCTATTCTCTATTATTATAATATTTATATACACTAATTGTTTTCTTTTAATATATTGTTGTTTCATTTTGGTTTTACTTTCTATCTCCCTCTGTATGTATATATAATGACACATTTTGTATTATTGATTAGTTTAATTTTGTACCCTGACGATGCTCGAGTGTAGCGAAACCGGTCGGTCTTAAAATTAATAAAAATTCGTGGTTTTAAACAAAAAATATTGTTTTTATTTCATTAAAATGTTAAACCACAAAGTGATTGCTTTCTACGAAAATATAAAATATAAGAGTTAAAAAAATATAAGTATGGATAGAGTACAAATAAATGAAGACGAAAAATAGAAAATCTGCCAAAATCCTCCAAATCATCCATAATGATAATAAGAAAGTATAACAATAGTTTACAAATTAAAGTTTGCCAAGTTCAAATTATTGTCAAATACATTTATATTGTTTAAGTATTTGTTACAAAGACTGTGTAAACGTTGTATTGGAGAGTGAAAACTATAGTTGGAATGAGATGTATGTATATAAAATGTTGATATTTGCCTAGTTGTTCGTGTAGGTATGTGTAGATTTATTAAATGCAGGAGTTCACAACAATCGAATTTAGAGTTCAATAATTTTAATAAAAAGGTTAGGTCGTTTATTTTTCTTCTGTTTTCTAATGTCGGAATATTTAAAAGATTCAATAATGACTGGTAATTTATGTGTTCTAAAGGGATGTTAAGTTTAAAATTGACGAAGCGTAGAAATTTTCTTTGAATTCTTTCAACATTATGAATAACAATGTAGAAGGGCGGCCAAACTATGGAGTTATGTTCCATCAGGCTTTTAACAAGGGATATGTACAATAGTTTTATGATTTGTAAAGATTCAAAGTTTTTTAATTGTTCTTAATATAAAACCTAATGTTTTCATACCCTTATTCACAATTTGTTGAATGTGGGCCGTAAAGTCTAGTTTCTCATCCATTATTATGCCAAGATCTCGCATTTCCTTTACTCTTTTTAAATTTGTTTTATTTATTGAATAGCCATTTGTTTTATTTATTGACGGCCGGCATAGTCCAGTGGTAACGCATTGGACTGCCATTCCGAAGGTCGCGGGTTCGAACCCGGCGTGCGCAAATAAATTTTATTTCATTAATTTGTGTTATTTCACAATTAATTAATTAAAATAATATATAGTATATTTGCGGCACGTTCCAGAGTGGAAGATACTACCAGTATCGCCCTGGTGCAAGACCACCATTCAGAATTGAAACGTTGCTCCAAATGGCTTTAGCCGTGTTTAGTGACTAGATCTGAATAGCCAGGTACTTCCCCACCTTCCTCTTTCCCTTCCCCACTTACCTTCAGCCTCACAACATCCCCCAATTGGGGATGCCATAGTCTCACTGGCTCCAGACGGGAGCAGTTGGGACTCTTGTGAGGTATTCACTATAAGCCAAAAAATTGTGATGTTTTTTTTTCTGGAAAAGGTCAAAATTTTGCATTTTTCTACATTTAAATATAAATTGTTTTTTGAACACCAGTTATTTAGCATGTCTATATTAAATTTGTGTGGCATTTACCCCCCTTTGCTCGCGCGTTACGTGTACGTGACGTGACACGATACGATGACGCGAATCACCAAGGCGAGAATCCACCACTATAGCGATATGTTTACTTATCAAAGTCAACATTCTCTGAACAAACCAGAGTTTCTTCAGAAATAAGCATTTGCAAAATAACTCTCCCGTCAACGTCAGAAATAACACATCGTTTACATAGCCGAGAAATTGAACAGAAACACATAATATAACTCCAGGAGTATCTCGTCGAGATCTCTGCCATCGCAGAACAAAGCAATGACATTAATAGACGTAATAATTTAGTAGTCCACTTCGATGATGGCTATTTCATTACCAAGCTCATTCGGTTCACGAAAAGGCCTCATTATTTGGAGTAGCCCATAACGGTTTATCAGCCGCGAAGCCGATTTGACTATGTACCGGCTGTGAAATTGTTGTATGGGCTTTTAATGTGCAATTAAAGTCAATAATGAACTCGAACATTTACCTTGGAAAATTATAAACAAATCTAATTTAAATACTTGCTATTTGCGCATTCGCTAATGCAGTCTTACTTTGAAAGCTTGACGGCCGCAAAGATGTGTAAAGTTCACAGAGTTAATAAATAAAGCTTACCAATGGTAGTTAAGACTGTGGAGGAAAAGAAAACGGCTTGTGCGAGAGTACTCCACTTCTCTTCAGCTGTGGGGAACCCGAGTTCTGCAGATAGCAGAATTCCATTATGGGCAGCTGCCTCCATGACCTTTACAAACATTTAAATAATATTATTAATAAATAAATAAATAATCTTTTTTTTTTAATACATTAAAAAAATTCTAAAAGTCTATGTCTATATATATATATATATATATATATATATATATATATATATATATATATATCTACTATATTTAGTCATGACTAAACAATGGATCATCAGCAAAGGTCGTGCAATAATTAGTCAACTCACCCAAATTTATAATAAATATTCTCTAATCCCATTATTGTTACCAATACCAACCTGATTTGATTCTGTCAAATATTTTTACGTTATGTAAATGACACTTATAGAAAAATGTACCTATTGTTAAAAAAATATATTTGTAAACACCATTTTATCTCTACACAGGATAATTCTAGTGGGGCAGGCACAGTAAAAACATATATCTTAACCTTACTTATAGGTAGATGTTCCTAATAAATATTTTAATCAATTCATAATGCGGATTTGTTACACAATCATATTTAAATTTAATTTTATCAATAAATTAAACAGGTTCATTGGAAATTTAGAGAACTGTTATTATATAAACAAAGATCACGTTTTATTATTATCGTCTTATTTTTTTGCAACATAAAATCATTGTATTTTCGTTTAAGTTTCAAAGCAAGGAGGAAATAATAAACTTTGGAAAATAGTATTCTAAATGATTCCAATGGTTTCATTTAGAAATGAAATTCTATTTATGCTTCCGGACAGTGTGAATATTTCGAATGAAAATAAACATTTAAATTATTTATTATGTAAACTGGTACCTATATTTATGATCGCGTGATTTCTTGTAAGCTTTATATAAACAAAGAATGGTGGATTGTAGATTTCAACAACCGGAGAACTAAAAGCATTTATTCTCAACAATAGTTGGGAATATTATATCACTAACCAATATATATTTATATATCTGAGCTGTTATGGCATATATTAGTTAATATTAATTTTGAAAACTTAAGAAAATCAAAAAAGTTTATTACATTTAGCACAATTAGAGTTGACTCAAATTATACGCACTTAGGATTTTGTCTACTGGTGCTTATGTATTCTCTTCTGACAGTGATCACCTTCCCAAAGTAACTAAGAAATATCAATTTGTCTCGCTTGTGCCTAATTATTGTTATTAACGAGAAAGGGATAGTAAGTTTCGGTACACTCATCGAATTTGAGTATTCGAAAAGCTTCTTCAAACAAGTTTTTAAAGTGAAACTTCTTTACGCGCGTCATGCATTTTCGAGGACCGGAGTAAAACCGACTCATGACCGTCACGAAAAACCGTGATCATTTGGTGGTGGGGGTACGGGACACCCACCACCGCTCACCGTTCACTGTCGCTCTCTCACCGTAGTCGCTTACTGATGTGAGGGAGCCACTGACGAACGTTCTCTCTTTCTCTTCTCTCTTTTCCTCTCTCTCTAGTCAACGACGCCACGCCAGGCATCAGCTGCTTGCTTCGTGTACTGCGCGGTGAGTGTAATACGAGTGAAATACGTAATTGATTGTGGTTTATTCGATTTGGAACAGAGTTTTAGTGTCAAAAATGAGTAGTGACGAGATAGAAGTGAGAAAAAAGAGAGAATGAAATGAAAAGAGAGAGAGAGAAGAATACTAAAAGTTTCACTTCCGTCGTGCGTAGGCTTGCCACACACTGTATTTTTTTATTATATTAAGAATTGACATCTTTACATTTTCACATGAATTTTATTTTCTAATAACTTTTTTTTTTTTTGTATATTAACTCCACACAGGAGGCCCTGAAGAAAATAATTTCCCCCAGGGCCTATGTCATCTTTGGGGATGATGTGTGGAGGGTCTTTTTGTGGAGAGGAAGGAGTGAACATGGGTCTTGAAGAGTCCCATGTTGTAGGAGAGAGGAAACACAGAGGCCGGCAGTTCGTTCCACAGCCGAGCTGTTGAACTTAAGAACGAATCGTAGAAGCGACCCGTTCTCATGTGACAAATGTCAACCGTGTACAAATGTTGGGCGCGCGTTTGGCGTGTATCCCGACTACGCACCGGTGCCGAAGGGATCAATGACGCTAGTTCCTAACTAATAACAATTTTAAAACACGCGGTATGCAAGAAAAGCATCTGTGTATATACTCTAGCTGCGATACCTATATTATCCATAAATTATTTTTCTAAGAGTAATAACTGATAAATATTTTTTTACCATTCGTATAAAAATTTCATCCATGACCTGATCATTATGGGTATATCCCTCCATACAACATGACATATCTGTTGTCCTCTTTCGACAAACATGCATATGAAGTCATATATGTTGTCCTCTTTCGACAAAAATGCATATGAAGTCATATCTGTTGTCCTCTTTCGACAAACATGCATATGAAGTCTGAGGCTGAGGAGAAAAGTGTGGCACTATAGGTCAATTTCAAGATGTGCCCAGGAGATTGGTGAAGTTATCAAATCGGAGATGGATGGCTTCATACAATCGACTACTAAAGAAACTGGTGTGGGCTCAAAGCCGTGGTTCAGTCGACAATGCTCCGAAGCAGTTCGACGAAAAAACGCGGCTTACCGAGCCTACAACACATCTCGAACGCCCGAAAGCAGATCAGCATACAACAAATCGGCAAAGGAATGCAAGAGAATCATTAATAGGTCAAAATTCGAACACGACCTGCAGATCAGCAAAAAGCTGACTGCCTGCCCGCATGGCAGCAGAGCATTCTGGTCGCTTGCGGGCTCAATAGGTCGAAATTTTTGCAAACCCAGTTTGCCACCTGTTACCAGACATGACGGCTCATTAGCAAACACCGCCACCGAAAAGGCTAACCTATTAGGGAAAATGTTTGCGGAAAACTCGACCCTCGATGACGGAGGTGCTGTTCCGCCGTCGGTTCCTCACTGCGGCTTCTTTATGAAAAAGCTGAGGATCCGGCATCGGGATGTACTCCACGTTATACGGGGGCTCGATGTTAACAAAGCTAGTGGACCTGATGGAATACCTGCCCTGGTATTGCAGAGGTGTACTGCGGAAATAGTTCCAGTTTTGACAAAGCTCTTCAAAATGTCCCTGAAGTATGGCACTGTGCCCTCTGGTTGGAAAAAAGGGGTCATTCACCCTATTCCCAAGAAAGGTGACCGCTCCAACCCGGCCAACTACCGCCCCATAGCGATCACATCAGTTCTGTCCAAAGTGATGGAACGTGTGATCAACGACAAACTGCTCACATACCTCGAGAAGAACAAAATTATCAATGACCATCAATACGGATTCCGGCGGAACCGCTCGTGCGGTGATCTTCTCGCATATGTGACGCATGTTTGGGGGCGGTGTCTGGAACGTCACGGTGAGACCCAAACGGTCGCACTAGACATATCCAAGGCCTTTGACCGGGTCTGGCACCGAGGACTTGTCAACAAATTGCCTTCTTACGGACTTCCCGCTTCCCTGTGTACGTGGATTGCTGACTTTTTAAGGGATAGGTCGATTCAGGCGGTTGCTGACGGTTTCACCTCTTCCTTACACTCCATAAATGCTGGCGTCCCACAGGGATCGGTTCTGTCTCCGACTTTGTTTTTGTTGCACATCAATGACCTTTTGACATATGCACCAATTCATTGTTACGCGGATGACAGTACAGTTCATGATAGCTTTTTGTTTGACAAGCCCCCAAAGGGCACACAAACTCCAACGGCTCGGAGGGCTTTGAAGCAGAGAATGGACGGTTATCTCGAGAGTATTTCCTCCTGGGGTAAAAATAATCTCGTCGAATTTAATATTTCAAAGACCCAATCCTGTCTGATTACGTCTAAAAGGGATCCAAATGACAATCTAGTCTCCTTCAACGGAAGCAATCTTCCGAACAGGCCTTCCATTGATATGCTTGGTGTAACTATAAGTGACCAGCTCAGGTACGGGGGCTCCATCGAAGCCAGAGTAAAGTTGGCCTCTCAGAAGCTGGGCGTACTGTACAGGGCCCGCAGATATTTTAATAGTACACAACTGCTGACCCTGTACAAATCGCAAGTGCGCCCTACTCTCGAATTTGGCAGCCATCTCTGGTCCGGAGCCCCTAAATACCTGAAAAAAACCCTTGACTCTGTGCAAAAACGGGCGGTCCGTTTGATAGATTCCCCAATCTTAACAAGCGGACTGCAATCTTTAGAGCACAGGCGTCAGGTAGGTATGCTGTCCTTGTTCTATCGGTATTACAATGGAAGATGCTCTGAGGAACTAGCGTCATTGATCCCTTCGGCACCGGTGCATAGTCGGGATACACGCCAAACGCGCGCCCAACATTTGTACACGGTTGACATTTGTCACATGAGAACGGGTCGCTTCCCGTAATGTACCCATAATGATCAGGTCATGGATGAAATTTTTATACGAATGGTAAAAAAATATTTATCAGTTATTACTCTTAGAAAAATAATTTATGGATAATATAGGTATCGCAGCTAGAGTATATACACAGATGCTTTTCTTGCATACCGCGTGTTTTAAAATTGTTATTAGTTAGGAACTAGCGTCATTGATCCCTTCGGCACCGGTGCGTAGTCGGGATACACGCCAAACGCGCGCCCAACATTTGTACACGGTTGACATTTGTCACATGAGAACGGGTCGCTTCTACGATTCGTTCTTAAGTTCAACAGCTCGGCTGTGGAACGAACTGCCGGCCTCTGTGTTTCCTCCCTCCTACAACATGGGACTCTTCAAGACCCATGTTCACTCCTTCCTCTCCACAAAAAGACCCACCACACAGCATCCCCAAAGATGACATAGGCCCTGAGGGAAATTATTTTCTTCAGGGCCTCCTGTGTGGAGTTAATATAAAAATAAAAAAATAAAAAAAAATATCTGTTGTCCTTTTTCGACAAACATGCATATGAAGTCATATCTGTTATCATCTTTCGACAAACATGCATATAAAGTTATATCTGTTGTGTTCTTTCGACAAACATACATATGAAGTCATAATGTGTTGTCCTTTTTCGACAAACATGCGTATGAAGTCACATCTGTTGTCATCTTTCGACAAACATGCATATAAAGTCATATCTGTTGTCCTCTTTCGACAAACTTGTATATGAAGTCATGTCTGTTGTCCTCTTTCGACAAACATGCATTTGAAGTCATATCTAGTTTCCTTAAAATGAACGGCATCAATTTGTAATTGTATTTGAGAATAGGTATTTCCTATAGTATTTACTCAGTGTGTTTGGTTTCATGTATTTATTTATTATATTTTTTCGTATATTTTGTAGGTATTTTAAATTATATGAACTTATATATTAATTATTGCTTCAAAGTATTAATAACCACAATAATTGTGAGATTTCCAAAACAAAAGTAATTTTACCACAGAATTAAAAAATATATCGTCGCATTAATTCGTATAATGCGTAACTCCCAAATGTAAAATTTTACAGGAGGCACAAAAAACCTCGTAGTGAAAAAAAATGAAAGACGGCTTATTCTTTTTATTTATGTTTCGAACATATAATATATTTGGAAATTTATTTTCAATCATTAAACTTTTGTAAGTTAAGGCTTTCTATTTCAAATCGGAGTTAGGAAGTTTACGTAAAAACCGAGAATGGAGATACGCATTTTACAAAAGATACATACTTTTCTGCGAACAGTTTTATGAACAACCTAGCGGAAAATTTGGGAGATAGGAATTTTACATTTACAAAATAAAACACAACAATGTATGTGTATGTCGAGGCAGTCTATTTAGATGCATTTTAATGATTTTAATGATGCGGAAGGTTATCGTTAAAGGAGTGGTAATCCATTTCTAATGTCTGTTTTAAGTCTTGTAAATGCTGGTACTTTTCCTTCCTTAAGGGATTAAATCTGACTCTCAAGTGAAATCTTCAAACTCTGGAGATCATTACAGATTCGGCGACGGTTTTGTGCTGGGTGAGATCTACACTGACCGGGAGTAGTCGTGTCAGAGATGATCGTTAAGTGACGCTTGGAGTTGATGAAGGAGATTGTAGAAGAATTTGATCTGACATTGTCGATCACCCTTGTTGTCCTGTAGAAATAAAACTGATGTACTTACTAGGGTTTGCAAGACCCGGGCAAAGAGTAGCCATGACAGGAAACGTTGTGAAAGAGACTCCTCAGAGTGTGAAGATAGGTGGGAGAGACTTGAAAGTGGAACTGGTGAGCAAACATGTGCTTTAAGCGTAGAAACTCTTCATGCTCAGCATCACTTTGGAGTAAAGTGAACCCTTCATCTTGCCCGGCTGGTCGATCCCGAGGCGAGAAGAAAGGACGTCGATAGATGCGTGCGTTCCTGCATACAATGCAGGACAATTGACCCTCCACCATCATCCCATGAAGCGGGTAATATTAATGTTGTGACAACCTGGAGTCGCTTGGCAGTTGATGTTACTCATTTCGGTAGGAAATGTTTACTCACATTTATCGATTGCGGTCCAAGTAGATTTGCCGTGTGGCGGGAAATCGAGTCAGATAATGCAGCTTCGATTATCAGACATTTGGAAGAAGTGTTTCGGGAAAGAGGCCCGCCCAAAGTAGTTCTCATGGACAATGGTACTGCATTTTGTTCCTACAGTGTTACAGATAAGTGTAAGAGATGGAATGTTCGTCAAAGATTTTGCGCGGCATACCGACCAGCTGGAAACGGTATAGTTGAACGACATCATCAAACAATAAAGAGAACTGCAGCCAGAAGTGGAAGCGATCCCCTGCAGGCAGTGTTTCGGTACAATATTTGGCTGCAAAAAGTCAGGATGATCGAGGTATTGCGCTGTCTAGTATAGTTCACACTTCACACTCGTGGAGACACCCTTCTGCGCACCCTAATATAGAAGAGGAAGTATTGACTGAGCTCTAAGTGGGCGATCTTCTTGCGGTTAAACCAGTAGATGGGAGATGCACATCGTGCATGGAAGGGTGACAGGACTTACTTCAGTCAACAACATCGAAGTAGATGGTATACCAAGACATGTGCTTGACCCGCGGAAGATGCCTGACAGAGAACGGACTGTGTCTGAGGAGAGACGAGATGGAATTGCCGCACGTTCCACCGTAAATATTTTGGGTTTGTTTGAAGAGGACAGTGAAGAACCGGATCCGGATATGCATCAGGAGGAGATCCACTTGCAAAGAGATGGTGACCTTGAAGAAGAGATAATCACAGAACAAGGACCTATTAGGTATTTACGAAACCGCAGAGGCACATAAAACAAGAGAGCTACGGCAGAGCGTCACACGGTGCAGAAGACGTCAGTTTAGACTACAGATACAAAACACTATTCGTGACTTCACAATTAAAATTAAGGTTATAAAATGTTCAAAATTGATTAATCAACTTATTTCAGTTAATTTCACGGTAAAACTATTACACCGTAAATAAATTTCCTCAGTCAAAAACACAACAAGCGTGCACGGCTCACCGGCCAATACTGAATTAAGGAGTTACGAAGTATTCGCGAGTAAAAATGGCACCATAATTTTACGCAGTTTTCTAATTTGTGTTTATCTAAAAGGTTAATTTTTTTTTAAATTTTCGAGTTTTACTAGTCGATGCGGGTCTAATTTTAACACCAGATGGCATTAAAAACGTATTTTCGAAAAATTTGGAGTTACGCAGTTTACGAATTAATGCGACGATATATTTCATGTATTTTGTGTGTTTACCTTATTTTGGATGTAAGTATTAGATTGAAAATGTTTTATCAAGAAAAATGAGGAAATAAAAATAACGGTTTATTTACAAGGAACTTTAAAACAAGTTTAAACAAACCATAAAAAAATAATTAAATTAAATCAAGAGTTCATTAATAAAATGTGTCGTTAACTGTTTGGACCCTGGACATTTTAATAGCGCACGCATAAATCGTAAAATAAAACAAAACAAAAAAACGAAAGGATAGAATTTTTCCGATTTTTTTTTTACTTTTTACTACCGTCACTTAAAGCAACGACCGTTGTTTTTGTGTCGCTACCTGTGTTTTATCAGACATCAGCTATTTTTTTTAATATCATTCAATAACAATAAATCAAATTACCATTTGGTGCTTTACGTTATCTTGCCAAGTATATCAAACCTCTAGGAACATAAAATCACATACCACACAGTCAGTAGTGCTTGATCTTAGTTGCTATTTTTATTGCAGGAATATTTTTTCCACATGCAACCACAAAAGCTGTTAATCCGGACAAGGGTTTACTATTATTTTAACTAACTAACCATCATTCTATTTCCCGGAAAGGGTTGGCAGAGAGAATGGAACGCCACAGGAATCTGTATTGCAAACATTTCTTGTTTTTTTCTTTATTAAACCTCTATTATTCAAAATCTTTACATGATCCGACTCAAAATGAATCACTTTATCTTGTCATGTCTTCGTGGGGCGAACCTGACTTTGTCTTGTATCAATTTACGGATTACAAAATCCTGTCAGTGTCCTCTTTTCCAACGTGGATGAACGACGCTTCGAAAATAAGTGTCCATTTTTTTAAAAGAAATAAAAACATTCCCGGGTTACGTATAACCTGACAATATTTGAAAATCTTCTACTACCACAACAGTAAGCGGAAAATGTTGGTTGTTTCGTGATGGAGGACTTAGTCAGCAAGGGAATTGAACCCATGACGTCTGGGAGGGACCCAAAGGCGATGCCAACTCAGCCACTGAGTGGTCATTAGTTGGTTTCTAGTTACATTCATATATTGAGTTTAATTATGAAAGTTTTTTTTTTTAATTTTCTGACAGAAAACTTTAACATATTTTTAAATTCCTTAACGATTATAATAGCTATATCAGTATCTCTTGGTCATTAATTATAAGTTAACTACTTTTATATTCGTTATCTTTTTCGATTTTTTTGGGGTTTGGTTTATTGACATAATAAGTTTAAAAATGTTGGAAATATCAAAGTCACCCCACTCTGAAAGGTGAATTTTATCGCATTTAGTTCGCATATATCTCGATGGTTTAAATGTGTGCAGTAAATGTACCCAATGGTACCTAAGCTCACATCGTCCGTGCGATATTTTCTAATCCATATCTCCATATCCAATCTCATTCGTCATAAATTCGTACATGGATTTACAATACGCCTAAGGAATCTCACTTTTACCTCAATCAGTCAACTTTCTTCCTTCTTCTACCAGTTCCATGCCACAATGCCATACATCAGGGTTGATTTCATAACTCCAGTGCAGACTGCAAGCCTCGCATCCTTTGAGAACTTTTTAACTCGACAGTTTGCCATTTCATCAGTCTGTAAATTTGTTTGTACGTTCCGTTTCCGATTTTAAAAATCTGTCGCATCTACTTTATTATTTAAGCAAACCTTACTTTGACTAGATGGCTAACTTTGACTAGGGGTTTAACTTTTACTGAGGCTTTTCAATAATACTATGGTAGGTACCGACCTGCCTCAAGAAAAGTTGAAAAAGAATTGTCTTTAAGAAAGTAACGTTTTATTAGATATTTTTTAAAACTCATTTTATGATTATTTTTTTAAAGGTTCCTTAAAATATTTGCTTTATAATAAAGCCGGTAGGTATTTAAGTACCTACTTACAAATCTTATGATATTGAAGGAAATTTGGAAACATTATTTGTTGACGCGTGGTCTAATGTTCACAGAACTACTAGTTCAATTACTGCAAAATGATTCAACGGTTAGGGAAGAATGTTTAAAAATATACACATATTTTACTCTTACAAAAACTTTTTAAATAAATACCTTAAAAATAACAGCCAATTAAATTCTATATCACCTTGATTAGTTCGTGTGAAATCAAATAAACACTAATCAATGTTTATTTACAATACAAAACATTATGTATCCGCCATCGAGCTATGAAATTGCTGAAGCTTATTCAGTAATCGAGTTCATTGGAAAAATCTATTTAAATTCAACGAGAATAATTTTGCAAGGATTGGTTGAAACTTAATGGTAATTTACTACGAAATACACGTTAAAGAAAATTACTTTGAAAATGCGTTTTGCATAAAAAAATCGGAGTAGAAATCCATTACTTAAATGGTGTTACAGTTTATAATTTGCGCTAAGTACATTTTTTGTGAACGATGGTTAAAAATCATACTAAAGCGTGTTATTTGGAAAACATGAAAACCTTCCATGAAAATCCACTTTCCATGTTTACGCATTTCCATAAATTTGACAGAAAAATACATTCTTGTGACTTTTTCGGAGTTGTAAAAATACTTTTATAATATTGTGTTTCCACGTCTCAAAATGTTGAAGCTTGGTTGAATCATTGAAAGCTTTCTTTAGCAATGGGTATTTGAAGAAACTGAATTTTGTCGAAAATTGAATACTTTATTTCTTCAATACTAAAGCAAGACCCAGGTGTCAAAAATAGGGAACATAGATATTAATTTATTTAGATTAAATGGCACTTACTGTGCTATTGAAAGTTATTGACAGTCATAATACAGTATGGAAAGAAAGGAAAAATTAGATTATTATTATGATTATATTAGTTAACAATAAAAAAGAATACACATTAGTACAAAGTTATTAAAAGAAATAAAGAAGAAACAAACACCTGTAATGCAGTGATCTCATTAATATATACACAGCAGAAATTTTTAATCAGTACAGATTTATATTTCTATAGAGGCATATTTAAAACATCAGTTAACATTGCATGCGAGCTATCAGTGGCGTGTAATCTATTTATAACAGAATTATAGCCTGAAACAAATTTCAGGCGACTAATTATTGCTTATATAATTTGTTATCCTTTGTGCTATGCATAAAAAATCTTGTCTTATAAACATTAGGTTATCATTAAAAAAATACGAATCAACATTTATTTATCGGTGCTATTCAACTGATAATTTACAATTTTATATCACAACAAAAAAAAACTTCTGTTACTAACAATTTCAATGCATGTAATAAAAACTCATAATCCATAGATTCTAAAGGAATTGTAAGTAAAAAAATAATACTAAAAAAATTGCTTTCGACTCTTTCAATGATATTATTATGATTATTTAAGACAGTTGACCAAATTGTAGAGTTATATTCTAGAATGCTTCTAATTAAAGATTTGTACAGAATTTTTAATGTGTGAATATTATTTCAATCGTTGGAAACCCTTACTATAAAATATAACATGTACATAGCCCGGTTAGCGATAGAAGTTAAATGAGATACAGAAGTACAGTTTTTTGGTAAAAAAAATGATGCCTAGGTCAAATATTTCGACTACTAGATTAAGTTGAATGAATAAATATATATTATTGGATGTTTAATTTTGTTGAACCTCTATTTATAGATTCAAAAAATTGGTGGGAAATTATCAGGACCAGAACTTATTTTTGACTCCACGAGTTTAATCGAGGCTATCATTACGTTCTATTACTATTTCACATAGTTGAAAGTTAATATCAGTGACAAATTCAGGAACACTATCAACAGAGACATCATCCTAATATACACTTTCTGAAAAAGTCAACAAATAGATTGACAACATCTTCAGTTTTGGTACAAGTCTTACCACCATAGTTCATAACACTAGGGATAGAAGAATAGTTGTTTTGTAATGATTTATAAGAATTGAAAAAGTTATAGCATTGTATTTCATAGAGTTTTTAACTTCTTTTATTTATTTTTTGTAACATTTATCTGAAGTTACAGCGCATAGCTAACGCAACATATGAAATTCAATATAATCATGGGATGCTGATTTTTTTAATGAAATTTTTGAATTTGTGGGTTAGTTAGAACATATTTAGGAAAAGTTAATAAATTTTGTTACGTAACATGTACATGACTTATAATAGTTTGTTTAAAGATACATTAAAATTTTCAATACTATTGTTTAATTCGCAATCATTCAGAGATGACCAATCAATCCTGAGTAGGAAGATACAAATTTGAGTGTAATTGGCTGTGTGAAAATGTTGAAATATTATTTAATTTTAGGATTTTTCACATACAGTTTTATTTTATCTAAATGTTATGTTTATATCTAAAGATGAATTGTGATTGTCCAAAGGAAGAACAACTTCTACGGATTTAGTTCTAGCAACATAATTGTCGTTAGAGAAAAAAGAATTTTTCTAAAGAAAATTGTTTAAGATAACCTTTATTGAAGGACTTTATTCCGTTTTTTCTTACCTTCAATTTCAGATCGCATAATTTTTGGTTGTCCCTCTCTAAACAAATATTCTCTCTTCCATCAAGCCTCACCTAAAATTGTCTCACCGCAATTCACCAAATTCGACTCCAATCTTCCATGTAATTTTAAAATTTTCTAATTTAAACTAAATTATTATATAAATTCACCTTCCATCTCTCCATAATGTGAAACGATGGCCTAGAACACCCTTGAAGGCTGAAAGCCAGAAACATTTAAAAAAACCTATGTTGAAGAAACGGATTATTAGCTGTATTATTTGCACAAAAACCTCTTCACAATTTGCACAAAAATAAAATGAACTGTTCAATGCGCATACACACACATACACACACACACACACACCCTCACACACACACACACACACACACACACACAAACACACACACACACACACACACACACATCCATACACACACACACACACACACACACACACACACACACACATACATACACATACACCTATACACTAAACAAGTCTCATGGTAATTAAGGAATAAACATACCACTTACCCGACATTATTAGGAAACATATCATAGGTGCCCAATATGAAAACAAATAATCGAAATATTTAGATATCTAAGTATTAACAGAAACATCAAAATAATCAAATTAATCACTCGGAATTTAGCGGAATAAATAGCTTCAGTCAGAGACAGCATTTATTTTTGTCTCGGGTATACTGTATGGTACACTGGTATGGCAAAATTTTGATAGGTAGGTAATTTATTTCCAAAAAAATTTGGCTAAACCGATGTTTTCATACTGAAAATGATTTGTTCATTGTTTTCTTGCAGCCAGCAACATAATTTTACGATTATTTGCCTGTTTTCAATGCTACTGACCAATGACTTCGAATATGAATGCGTTTCATAAACGTAAAATTTTAAACAACTATATTTTAACATTATAAATAATTCAAATAAGGTTTATAACTACTTCCATTTATAAAGAAATATTAAGCTTCAAACGATTGCCAAGGACTGTGGTTTCGAATGACTTTTGATACCGAGATACGAGAAACGATTTCCAAGAATCGATTTATCCATGACAATGAATCTAAACATTTCGATAGTCAAAAAGATCGAGCAAATCACTGATCATTTATTGATTGGGTCCATCGCTAGTTCGAACTGACCGTAGCAAGGAAATCAATGGTATCACATCTACTGATCAATTATCACAGGCGTCCGAAGAAAACTTCCGTCCGAAGAAGTACGAAATGAAATGATATGTATAATTATGTACGTAGGCTCTATTTGTTTTCAGATAGACCCCAATCTATAATTTTCTATTTATATTTATTCTAGGCCATGGGCTCCTGGAATGCTACCAAAATGTGTTAGGTTAAAGGATTTCGGCAATTACTTCGGTTTTACTTCCAAACAAACCGTGTACTCGGGCTTAATAGCGTTGGTGGAGTGCTCACTCATTATAATGAAATGATCCGATGTAAAACTGTTTTTGCAAATAAAGCAGAAAGTGGTAATAAACTTTTATAGCTTTTGCACAGAGAGAATGGAAACACTGAACAGGATTTCTTGTTCAAATAATTGTGTTTAAATGTTACACCCATCGCACTGGAAACATGTTTAAGTAATGCTTATATGAGCAGCATTGTCGGGAACGAACAACTAAATGTGACCTAGTAGTACTAAAATAAGTTGTTTTGCAGATATTTTAAAGGCAATTGGGATTCATAAAATATTTTGATCACTACAATTTGCAATGTGTAAAAAGGATATACCATTTTTTTCTAAAAATATTTTAAAGCAAAGAATGGAGAAAAACAAGGATGTTAAGTTAAGGCGATGCACTGCGTCGTGTAATATTTTAAATTGAGCCGCTATCAATAACAACCCTTACGTAGATGGCGATAAGGTTTAAATTCCCGCTTAACACCATCCGCCTGTTTTGATTTATGCAAGAAAAAAAAATGGCCAAAAAGTGCCTTTTTTTATTTTGTGGATGTTCAGGCATAAATATTTAATTTTTTTTCGATCATTTTATAAATAACTTAATTTTCCACATTATACAATAAAATTATAACCGAAAATGGGTTCAAAGGCCAAGATGTATTCTACTCGCAGTATTTATTTAAAGCATCTGAAACATTTCTAGGCTACCAAATTTCAAACCAAAAACACATGATTTTGCATTACTACGTATGGCATCGCCTTAAAGCGCAAACCGTATTTTTTACTAGAATATTCCTACCCTCATCTAAAACATCACAAATTTTCTTCTGGTCGTTTTTACTAATCAGCTTGGCAGACGAGAAACAATTTGAATAGAAATATAAGTTTTGTACATTTATCACAGAAGGCTTCATAAAATTCCATAGTATAAATGTGTCTTACAAAGCCTATTTTAGACAAAGGTTTTTAAAATATTTATTTAAGAAATATTTACTAGTACTCTGATTATGTTCTATGTTAGACTCAAGGTTGGATAATACAATTTTTTTTTTTTTTTTTTTGGAAAGTTCAAATACAATATGACTTCTCTCTATGCAGCTGACCCATCATAGAAATGTTCAGACAAAACTTTGACAACTAAACGCTTATCATAGAAAATTTACGATTAGTTACGCTTAGCTTCACCTAATTACGTATAGGATTGTGAGATTGGAGTATTGATTGTGCCGTGTGGTTGCAAAGTTTGAATTGTAAAAGCCGCCGCTCCAGTAAATAACTCCAATGTTTCTATGGTGAGTTTAAAAATGCATAGTTTGGTTATAACACTTGCGGGTGCAGCATTACAGAATGCAGCTTATAGAACACCTTTTAGAAGATAAAAAAAAATTGTTTTTAAATTAGCCGCTGCGACGTGGCTGATATAACGAAGTCGGGGTTTTAATTAATTTTACTGCCGCTGCATGCATAGCAACGACCGCATCCCTTTAGCACTGATGAGATAAATCCATAGAAGTGTGCTTTGGACATGGCTTGTGTGCCCGAAGTTAGGTCAATTTTCCCCTACATCGATTGAAATTGAAAACTTTTTCAAAAATTTAAAACCTTTCGTGAACAGAAATCGATTTCATTGGCCCGTTTGGGCCGAGGAGTAGAAAGATTTATTAAATTGGCGAGGTCGGCATTCTTTCAAATCGGTATGGGTCTAGGGATTTTCTGTTCAGTGTCTGTTATGTAAACCTCAATGCAATTCTTAAATGCAGAAAGCTTTCCAGCAATGCAATTTTTCAGAAACAAAAATTTAGAGAAAATTTATGTAGGTTATTTGGTATTGTTTTACCTTATAATGTTATGATATATTTTCATTGTTTATTATCCGTGCTCACATTACGGGTACCTACCTATAATATTTTGATCGATGCGAAATGACTGTAGCAATATTAGAATTTAATATCATGATAGGCCCACACACAATGTGCTTAATTCTTTGTGAAAACAATGTCTTTGAGGCGTTTCATAATATGTAATAATGAACCAAATTTGATAGATTACACATGTTCTTATTACTACCCGACTTTTTAACGTTTCAAATGTTTTAAAGCTAAATTTGTGTTCCGTGGTTTATAAAAGATAGCAAGCGATGGAAAATTTGTGTTACGGATAAATTATTCTGTACTTACAGGGTTTGCCACGTGTTGTTAAAACTTGTTATGAAGTGTCTTTATAAATTTACTTCTGACATGCATTATTACTTGTATTGCTTGGCTGTTTAGTAATTAATTATTTTTAAGTAGTAGGTAATTGAAGGTTAGCGATTAATTGCATAGAATGGTTCGGGTTAGAGTTCAAACATTAAAGTCGTCAATCGAAGCGCATACAAGAATACATTAGTGCAACCTTTTCATACAAAGCCAGTTCAACTGACATCAAGGTTTCCAGGTTGGAGACGTCAGTGTTGTTCACTATGGAGAAGATGAACTGCTCGCGCTGCACGAAAACCAGCTCTCGGTGTCTCTGCACACGGGCCAGTTCGGCGGGGTACTCCAGGGCGCGAAATACCTGCAAAAATACCAACATATTTATAATTACTAGCATAAGTCCTATCATGAATGGTAGAGCTGAGACAAACAAAAAGCAAAAAAAAAGTCTAATTAACGTCAAGAAAGGAAAATTTTCTTCCTTATCTCTTATTTAATCCCAGTCAATCACAATCAATCACTGGACAGAACTTGGTATCGGCGTACCGCAAGGTCGCCTTGCTGATTCCCCGTTGTTTTTTTTAAATAATTTATTTACATATTTGTCAATCCTATTGCACAAATTCTTCGCCACTAATATCATATATGCAGTGAATACGATTTACACATGTGCACATTTTAAAAAGGAAGATTCGATAAAAAGTATTGAAAATCACAATTTTATATATCGAATTGCAATCACTGGGGGACGCTCCTAGTGTATTCGATGCCAATAGAATTTTAATAAAATGTTTAATTATAATTAGCAATCATGTATTGAAAATTAATGTCCTAACACCCGTTCATTATCGCAATTACTGCCAGTGCCGCTCGGGGAACTCATCTCACCGCAGTCAGTTTGCTCCCTGACTTCCACATAATTAGTATTATCGGTGAGATTATGCAGAGAGGCCATGGCCTTATTGAAAAAAAATGCTCCATTATTTATCTAGTTAATATCAATCAGTCATTTATCAGCATTACGGAGGTCACATTGGTAACAATGAAGATCTCAGCGTCAGTACTTTATATCGCACACAAATGTAAAATCGTAGAAAACTTAAAAACTAAAATTTATAATGTCAAGTAAAACAACTATTTGATATTTTCTTGATGGTGTATAAAATGGAAAGTGAAAATTCATATTTTCTCGCGATTGAAAGCAGTCACAATCTCTTAGATAGATACTACATATCCTTTAACCAAAAAGAACAATCAAAATACGGTCTTAAGTAAAAATACATCATGCGCAAAAACGTTTTTTCCCCTTATAACATTCTAAAGTTTTCAATTTTCACTGGTTTTGTGAACTATTTAAGAGCAATTTTTATAACAGTTAAAGGTTGTCGCAAACATATATACCAAATCAGCATCGCCTCAGCTCGAACCGTTCAGAATTTCGGCATAAATTAAAATTAGCATGCGTGTTTTTTACGGTTTTACATCAAGTGTGACGTATTATTGTTACGAAAATAATTTGGCTGTTGTTTCACTTTTACACATTTTATTTTACCCTGCGGCATATTATTATGATTGCACGCAATTGCTTGTGTTACAAATGTCACTAATGACCAACTGTCAGTCGTTATTTTTTAATCCACATTCTTAGACTGAAGCCGACGAGATTGGCAGCCTGCCGGTTTCCAGTCCTCATTCAGGTTTACAGATCTACCTGTGCTAAAACTAGAACTCAAACTTATCTGTGTAGGTGGACAAATGACGAACTAACAAACGATGCCGGCGACTAAAAGGAAAACGATCGGGTACACTAATGTGAAAACTGCCATTCAGAATCGAAACATTGGTTGAACTTGCTTTAGCCTGTTTGGTGACGAGATCTGAGTGGCTAGGTACTTCCCAACATTCATCTTCCCAATTTCCTTCCCTTTCCCACTACTTTCCTTTCCTATCTCAAATAGCCATGCCATAGTTCCACTGGCTCCCAACAGTGGGGACTTGTGCGATATAAAAAAGTAAGTATTTTACACTAGTCAATACTATGTCCTCAGTAGCGAAGGCCCTCCCTGCACAAGTATTATTTGTAATTTATTTATTTACTTACTAACGCCATTTTAGGGGCGTTCACATATGAATAGTAAAAATTACACAGTATTTATTATACGTAATTGAACTATATTTTTTATTTGTTAAATGATAAATTAAAGATATCCACTGACTCGGTATAATTATTTTCTTCCATAAGTATTCTGGGCAATGAGGAATACATATGGTAGTTAGTCTCTACCTAGAATTTCTGAACTGAATTTTGTTCGTAATGAGGCTGTTCGTTGATCGAGAGGTTAGGGAATTTCTGAGTTCCATTGAAAATACCTTTTCTATCCTACGCAGACAACTTAATACGTCGGAATTTTGGGTCAAAGATATCTATAGACTTATCTTACAATCAACAAGAACAACTAGCTAAAATAGTATGTACGTAAACGTATTATCAGTGTATGCGGTAAGGCCGGCCAAAGTCCGTACCGGAATTTTGATTTCTCGCAAAAAAAGAC
Organism: Hesperophylax magnus; assembly: GCA_026573805.1. NCBI lineage: Eukaryota > Metazoa > Arthropoda > Insecta > Trichoptera > Limnephilidae > Hesperophylax > Hesperophylax magnus. Next base: position 10,815,570 of record JAIUSX010000072.1, read on the forward strand.
GCCGTCCAAAAACTCACATGAAAACTTATTTTCATTAGTTTTCCTATTTTCTTTTTACATTGTTTTCCATTGATCGTGACCTGAATTATCTAGAACTAGGACAGTAACGACTTTAATTAATATAAAGTGTTTTAGCAGACAGCAAAAATTACATCATAATAACCAAAGATATTATAGTATTTTCTTCGATAATTACGTTTCCATGACAACTGAACACAGTGACAAATCAACACACCTTTGAAAAGTTATACTTTTATTATTACCTAACGTAAACTATTTTACCTGTTTATCGAATTTTTTTCATTACTTTATATCACTTTTCAAAAGTATGTTGTCTTTTCACTGTGTTGAGTTATCCGTTTACCATATTTATGGAACTTTTTTCATTTCTAATAAGGAATTATACAATTTGTCCAAAAAGACGTTGGTATCTCACTAAATTATATATTTTTTTAAATTTCCATAGGCCGGTAGGTACCCTAATATTGAAAAGCTCAGTTACAGTTAGCCACCTAGTCACCATTAAGGCTTGCTTGAATAATAAAGTGGATGCAGCATATTTTGGAAAACGCACATCAGTCCACTGTCTAGTCAAAGTCCAAATAGCAAAGTAAGGCTTGCTTCAATAAGAAAGTGGAGGTAAAAGATTTTCGAAACCAGAACGTACACACAAATTTACAGGCAGATGAAATGCCAAACGGTCGAGTTAAATCAGGATGTCGCTACCCTCAGTCAAAGAAACAGAATACTCTCTAATAGTTTTGTAGTAATTGCCTGTATTATTCTGAAAACATATAATATCCTTAATAGCAATTTTCTTCGCGTTTTTTAAAAAAAAAAAAAAAAAATTGCTGAAACTTAGTAAAGTCACCCCCTATCAGCAATAAATCTCCTGCTTGTTTTTTTTCTGATTTTACAACTAAAACGTGCGCTCGGAGTTGTAAATATTTGGTTTTATTTGACATTTCTGAAGCAATTTTCGGAGACTCCCAGAAGAACCGTCCCCGCATTTTAATTTGTACTGTACGCAATGCGGTAGAGGTAGGGGCAAATTTTAAATCAATCTTCCGGTTTTGGAAAAACTGCCTTTTTCAAACTGAAATTCTGAACTAATAGTTATAAAAGTAGTGAATCTTGTCCGTAGAGCCCAAACTTTGAACTGAACTATGTGATGTCTACTTTTAACATACCATGAGTTTTCAAATAGACTCACCCATAGCTGTGGTTTGGTAATAAAATTCATATACTAACGAAACTGGCAAGAAATTGATTTACAGAAACTGTTCATCAATCAAACTCTAACATAAACACTGTGGGATTAAGGGAGAGCTGTGATCAACAACTAACATTATACATTATACCTTCAATTCATGAGCGTTTTTCACAGAAAAGACAAGCTTTTGAATAGATTAAGAGCTAACGGCAAGATTTTCTTCCGCTTTTTTCCTGGATGCTAGTTTTGGAGGAAAACTTAAAATTAAGAAAGCAACTGGGGGGCATTCATCCAGCAGTGGAAAGACAGGCAGATGATGATGATGACGACGCAAACCATTAAGGTGATGCACTACTTCATGTAACATTTGAAATAGGGCTGCGAACAATAACACTCCTTATATAGATGGAAATAAAGTTTAAATTTGCGCTTAACACCAGCCGCCGATAATTTATGCAAGAAAAATACATCGTCAAAAAGTGTATTTTATTTTATTTTGCGAAGTTCGGGCACAAATATTTAAATGTTAAATGATCATTTTCTAAATAACTTAATTCGACACATTACATATGCTATAAAACCATAACCGAAAGGGGATTCGTAAGTAGGAATTTTTTTACTTTAAAGTAGTTTTTATAGGTCTGATACTTTATTTTTTCTGGGCTTATAAAAAGACTATTAAAAAAATTCTCAATTTTTTTCGAAGACCAAGTTTTGTTCTGTCGCACTATTTGATTAAAGCATCAAAAATATTTCTAAACACGTGATTTTGCATCACTTTGTAGTGCTCATCAGTTCGCTTGTTTCGAGGCTCGAGGTCAGGTCACGCGTCAAGTATTGTTTTCCTATGAAAACACGTGGTTTCTGCTTTATCAACAAACAAGTTCTGGGGTAACCTTTTCATCGCACCACCAGTGAAATATCGTGTTCAATGCACTACAGACAGACAGGCCTGGGAATCTTTCCGCCCTGGTTGTTACACTGATATACTGCACTTAGCTACGAATCTAAACATTAAACATATACTAAGATATCGTGAGGAACATGTTTGAAGTATCAGTCATCTTGACTCTTTACTGCATTAGGTTTCCGGAAAGTTTTACTAACAGCTACTTCTTGTCTGTTTCGACTAATGGAACAATCATTGTTTGGCCCCCGCACTGTTTACAAACCGTCATTAATGAAGTACCTACGTATATTATTTTAATGGCCACTGGAAACTGCAACTACCGTTTAGTGCCGCTAACTTACCGAAAACAAAGGAAGTAAGCTAAAGGTATAAGCTATAAGCTGTTAAACAACGCCTCCAAGACTATCGATATTTTTAATAGTAGCCTTGAAGAATTCAAGAGGCATGTTGTTACGTTAGCGTTTAGGCCATGTAATATACTATAGGTGTGTTACACAAATAGTCATCGCCGCACAAGCCGGCGGCAAAGCTTGATACTCCAATCATTCAGGGTGTGGATTATAGTCAATTTCCCAATTAAAACAAGTCTCTTGTGATGAAGGTTTATTATACAGGTAATACAGGTTATCAACAGATCTACAAAGGTTACATAGCTTTTTAAGGCCTAACTAGTTACTTAGGCAATCTATTGACTCTAAGGGCTCTGATTGACAAGGTATATTATGCGCTCACGTGTAATTTACGGCGGATGCGGTGAGATGGTCGGCAGGGGCCATGGCAGGTGCCAGGCAGGGTGCAGGACGGGTGCAGAAGGGCGGCCACGAGGGCACACCACGCTGGACAGCAAAAGGTGCGCCAGAATGATGTGGGGCTGATGCAGAAAGGCGGCCACTAGGGCACACCACGCTGGACGGCAAAGGGACGCCAGGGCGGCGGCCGGAGTCGCAGAGACGATGGAGCAGAACGGGGGCACTGATTGGATGGCCAAGGGGGTCCACACAAACAGGCTAGGGCGGCAGACGCCCAGGGCTGAGGCCGGGGTCTACAAGTTCACGATCTCAGCCTGGGGTCGACGGTAGGTGGGGCAGCTAGCATCACAGGGGTACGAGGTTGGCGGCGTGGTCAGAGGCATGACCCAACTATACAACATAAGGTGCTGGTGGGAGACATCGGCAGACGGAGACAGGACCCAACTATATAACGTAAGGAGGCTGTGGTTCTGAGGGACTGGCGGCACACATGGTGAAACAAATCAGGCCGGTCCATATCTATGGCGACACCAATTTCGGCGGCGATGGTAACTCGGAACTAACACATTGTGTTGAGATCAGCGGGGTCGGCGGTCAACTGGCGCGTGGGCAGCTAGCCGCAAGTACTTGACCTGCGTTGGTCCTCGCTGGGGGGGGGCTTGTCCCACTCTTTGGCGCGTGCCCCATGCCCTTATAAGGACACGAAGTACATGATTGGCTGTTAACCCGCGTGATCGTGACAAGCAGAGATATCGCGGATGTACTTGTATGTATTGGTGATCTAACACGCCATCAGTGCGTGGTTCGTTTCCTGCAATCGTGTGGACATACATAACTTTGCAGTTAGCTCTAGCAAGCTTTGTGCAAACATAACACTACCCTCCTTGTCGATGAAAGAAGATCCCAGGCAACGTGGCTGAAGCAGGGCAACGTCCTCTTGTTTGCCGTACGAGAGGTACAGAGCTACCTCATTTCACAAAGATTTAAACACTCCCTAACGAGCCAAAACAAAAATTTAACTACCTGAGAGCCAAGTTGAACAATCCCTAACAAATACACTGAACAAGGGTTGCCAAACCTCTTTCAAAAATAATTGCAGAAATGATCTCCAAGGCGCGATACAAAACACGCTATGATTTACATACACAACTTTTTTCCAAACAAAAAAATACACATGGCCTTCTTCCCAACAGAAAAGAATACTCATCACCCTCTTTCCAAACAAAAAGAATATACCTGGCTTGCTTTTTTTTTCTCAAAAAAAAAGACAATACCAAAACAACAAATGTAGCATACAATGTGGTATTACCGAATGGATGTACACAATTTACCACCAGGCCTACACTTTCCATCAAACCACAAAAGAAGAACAATTAACAATGTTCACAATTGTACAATGTTATACAAAATGGTATTCTGGTTAGAGAATATTATACGCTTATGCGATTGACCAAAATCAACCCATATTTCGCGTTTTTTACAATGAAATTCTTAAACTATACATGTTTTTTTTTATACACAAAATTCCTGTTATGGAATGTGTACGCTGATTATATCATGCGATTGATCGAAATCAACCCATATTTGCGTCTTTAACAATGAAATTCTTGACACTATACAACACAAGTATCAATACACATGTTATGTTATTTCTTATTATCCATTGATAATTTTGAAAAACGGAAAACAACAAAAATTCTACTCAAGATTTTAACAATATATTCTCATTTAGTCATGGTTTGTCTGGTTGCTAATAATTCTTAGGCATATAGACCAATCCTCTCGTATCGCATATTGATTATACAGGTCAACGCTACCAAGACCTACCATGTAATTAATTATAAGGCTAATATTATCCTATGACATTTAACGATTTATTTCCTATAAACCGTACAGCGCTGTACCAGGTGTTAACAAGAAACACCAGCACGTCGTAACGAAAACGTTCGACAAAATTTTCAGAACACTCATAAAGTGTTCTCACCAAATGACCAGACAAAACCCAAAATGACCTTAAGTGCAATTATCAACCCAATTCTTTGGTTAAGATTCAATAATGTCCCAAAATGACATAAATATGCAACCACCATTTGTCCTTAATGACCAACAATTTTAGATTTCCAAATCTAAGACATAATTACGTTATCTTTACAAAAACTATTTCTTCTTACCGGGTATATATTATAATTCATCTTTCTATGAGAACATACACACCACACTTGACATGGCGTAACACATATTACAATTACACAATTTTATTTCGTCGCGACTTTATGAAGGACTTTACACGTTATTTCTTTTTATTGATACCGAGGCAATCAAATACGTGTTTACAACAAAAAAAAAATTCACACCATAATTGACATGGCATAACATATAATATAATTACACAATTTTATTTCGTCTCAACTTTATGAAGGACTTTACACGTTATTTCTTTTTATTGATACCGAGGCAATCAAATACGTGTTTACAACAAAAAAAATTCACACCATAATTGACATGGTGTAGCATATAATACAAAAACACAATTTATTTCGTCTCAACTTTATGAAGGACTTTACACGCTGGTTTTTTTTTTACCATATTGATACCGAGGCAATCAATTACGTGTTTACAAGAAATTACAATACACAACCCATAACCAATTAATAATTAGTTAGGGAACAATTTACACAATTATAATTTACAAACATATTACATACCACTCAACAACTACTGTGTGTGATTATTCAATTTCCGTTATATAAGACTTATTTGAGTCTTTTCAATTTAATAACCGAGAACTACATAATCCGATTCCTAGAGTTTGACTTCCTTAAAAATAAACTTCACGTATTCACTACGCAAGAAGGAGAGAAAAAAAAAATTCCAGAAAAAAAACAAATAATTGGTTGGTAACCAATTAAATACAAAAAAACATTTGACATAATTTCTATACAAGAGAATGTCCGAACAAAAACCACATAACAGGGTTTTTCTTATTTAATCTATACAATTTTTATAACACAAGATATTTGAGTTATAATAACTTCTATTTCACAATAATTACAAACGTTATGAATGAATTTGATTTTTTATTGTTATATTCTATTGCAAATCAAGTTACAGTTACGAGAAAAAAAAAATTATTATTCCTATTAGAAGGTCTGCTAGCGTCCTAGTTAGCCAACTTTATAGAGAACAAGACGAAAGAAACAGCGAGGTTATTTTGTCATCCGGAACAATATCCACACAAAGGTTCATGACGCCCTTGAGCTAATACAAAACGAATGACACCATTCCATCTACTATTCAGCTGATTTTATTAAAAAAAGAACGCGAACGAAATAGTATTCAATAATTATTACGTATTTTAACTGCAAAAAAATATATCATACTACTGCTTCGCGGCGAGCTTGACGAATTCATTATTATTATTATTAATTTTGTGCGTAAAGAATGTTTACTGCGACGCGAGAATAATAATTTCTTGTCCGCAAATTCTCCGCGTAAATATAAAACATATCATGTTACTGAGCGGAGTTTTTTGTTTTTGACCAAACAATTTATTTTCTGTGTAATATTATTTCCTGTTCTAAAAGTTGTTTTACTGTTTTACCATTTACTGCGAAAAATGTTGAAACAACTGCGTATTCCAACCAACAATCTCTTTACTGTGTAAATGTTATTTCTGCTGCGAGTTTTTATTCTAACCAACTATTATTTTCTGTTATATTACTTTTGCGGCAAGTTAATAATAATAATTCCCTTGTCGGCATATTATTAACAGTGAAATTGTTAACGATATTTATTCTCAGACCGGATGAGCAACGTGGATTTAATAATGGTAAAAACCGGTAAAGTCTATGGATCTTAATTTAAAAACAACCAATACGTTATTTATTAGAGAATGTAAATTAAAACAAAAACTGAATTTAATCCGATTGCAAATTGATACTTTGGAAGTTCTTTTGAGTATTTGAATTATTTCAACTTATTACAATGAAACAGATAAGCAAAGCTTAACCTGACAAAAAAAAATTATTTCTATAATGAAACAATTAAATTGCATTCCAAAATTGAAATAACACATCTATCTCTCGGAAACATCCACATTTAACATTTATTACGTCGTAATTTCTCGTATTTGGTTTATTACGTATTTAGTAACAGAATGTATTTGCTTCACGCTTCCGACGGCACATTCGTATTACAAACACTCCCGGATCAGAAATTGAATTATAACACACAGCTGTGGGAAAAAAAACATTAATATTATAGTAAAACATAGCAACAAAAGACGTATTTTATCGGGCTAATTGACTATCCATGTTGTGGCGCCAGTGTTACGTTAGCGTTTAGGCCATGTAATATACTATAGGTGTGTTACACAAATAGTCATCGCCGCACAAGCCGGCGGCAAAGCTTGATACTCCAATCATTCAGGGTGTGGATTATAGTCAATTTCCCAATTAAAACAAGTCTCTTGTGATGAAGGTTTATTATACAGGTAATACAGGTTATCAACAGATCTACAAAGGTTACATAGCTTTTTAAGGCCTAACTAGTTACTTAGGCAATCTATTGACTCTAAGGGCTCTGATTGACAAGGTATATTATGCGCTCACGTGTAATTTACGGCGGATGCGGTGAGACGGTCGGCAGGGGCCATGGCAGGTGCCAGGCAGGGTGCAGGACGGGTGCAGAAGGGCGGCCACGAGGGCACACCACGCTGGACAGCAAAAGGTGCGCCAGAATGATGTGGGGCTGATGCAGAAAGGCGGCCACTAGGGCACACCACGCTGGACGGCAAAGGGACGCCAGGGCGGCGGCCGGAGTCGCAGAGACGATGGAGCAGAACGGGGGCACTGATTGGATGGCCAAGGGGGTCCACACAAACAGGCTAGGGCGGCAGACGCCCAGGGCTGAGGCCGGGGTCTACAAGTTCACGATCTCAGCCTGGGGTCGACGGTAGGTGGGGCAGCTAGCATCACAGGGGTACGAGGTTGGCGGCGTGGTCAGAGGCATGACCCAACTATACAACATAAGGTGCTGGTGGGAGACATCGGCAGACGGAGACAGGACCCAACTATATAACGTAAGGAGGCTGTGGTTCTGAGGGACTGGCGGCACACATGGTGAAACAAATCAGGCCGGTCCATATCTATGGCGACACCAATTTCGGCGGCGATGGTAACTCGGAACTAACACATTGTGTTGAGATCAGCGGGGTCGGCGGTCAACTGGCGCGTGGGCAGCTAGCCGCAAGTACTTGACCTGCGTTGGTCCTCGCTGGGGGGGGGCTTGTCCCACTCTTTGGCGCGTGCCCCATGCCCTTATAAGGACACGAAGTACATGATTGGCTGTTAACCCGCGTGATCGTGACAAGCAGAGATATCGCGGATGTACTTGTATGTATTGGTGATCTAACACGCCATCAGTGCGTGGTTCGTTTCCTGCAATCGTGTGGACATACATAACTTTGCAGTTAGCTCTAGCAAGCTTTGTGCAAACATAACAATGTCAATGCCAAAAATCACTATTTATAACTTGTTAATTCTATTCTTTTTTCTTTCATTGTTTCGTATCATCTATATGTAGTTAATGTTACATGTGTATTGTAAATGGACACGCAGTCTGTAATAAACAAAAAAAAAGTAATATTTTATCTTCTGCCATGACACACGTGCAACGTTCACAATCGCGTTTGTTTATCTAACTAACACCTAGATATTTAATATTTATTACATTATAAATATTACTACATATTATAGGCATCACTATCAAAGTACTCGTGTTAACATGAATAGACGTTGCACCAAATCGTTTTCAAATTCCTCAACTATCAAATCCAATATTCACAAGCAGTCACGAGAAGTCAGTCTTTAGAAGAGTGACCGTTTAGATATAACACCTGCTTCGTCAGAAAATTCACTCTGTCTATTTTATTGTAGACACGCGAGACTTGGATATTGAACCCAATATACTAGTAGGTATACAAGATCGAAGCGTTTATAATGTGACTTTTCTGGAGATTTCGATACACTCACAACACAGGTCTTAACAAAAATAAATAAACTTAAAAAGCAGCCTATGTAGGACACATGGTACAGGAGCAACAGGTGTTATATGCAATGATGAGCAAGGGGCCGAGGGGTTAAAGGAGTGTTGGACAACCATTAAAAAAGATAAATTTTAACAAAATATCGCAATTTCACACTTTTTGTCCCTTTGTGTCTATGAACTACTGATTGACATTTAAAACGTATAATTTCGATTGAATTGGTATAGTACAAATGAACGGTTATTTGCGATTACAAATATTATAAGATTGTAATATTATAATATATATTTATTTTTTTATACTTCCGATTTTGTTGTCCGGGTTAAATCTTCCCCATAGGAAAAACTAAACCCTTCCACACACTTTTCCACAAATTATTATCTAGTCAATCAACATTATGCAAGTGCATAAAATATATATATATATATATATATATAATCTATATATATAATATATATATATATAATATATATATATATAATATATATATATATATATAATATATATAATCTTATAATATTATATTATATTTAATATTATAATATTATAAGCGTTTGGATCCCACCCAGGCGTAACCTTACCAATGACGTCCTAATATATAATATATATATACTTTAATGAGGTCCGGCCCTAAGCCAACACGGCGCCTGGCGCGAAATATTTTGGCGCCTCTTGTTAAAACCAAAAGACGCCTGTAGGTGATCACTGAAGTCAATAATATTCTAATCATTTGTATTTTTGTGTAGCGTCGTTTTTGTGAAAAATAATCATAAAAACGACGTGCATAAATAAACCACTAGCGACTTGTTAGGACTGTTAGGTGTTAGGTATTATTAGCGCCTTGGCAATTCGGCGACTGGAGCTGACTGCTCCAGTTGCGCCCGCATAGGGCCAGCCCTGACTTTAATGAGGATGGATCCAGGATCCGGGGTGATAAAAACTGATGAATTTCAACAAAAATAAAACAGTCCTATTTCTCTTGTTAGTTGGGTTGTTCGCATATATTTATTTTCGATCGTCGAGAATCGTTATATTTATTGAACAACTCAATGAATGTCTTGAGACGAACGAGACTCAAAGAAAAACTCAAGAAAAATCTAACAATGTTATATTTAATAATCAAAGATTTCATAGCTTTTAACATTGTTCCCAGAAAAACCAAAAACTAACTGCCACTGCGACACTACCAACAGGCAAATAATTCACTTCTTTATAATACTTATAAACAGATGTGTACATAAACATAGTAATAAAACACTGCCTTTCGAAAACTTTGGCATAGCAAAGAACTCAATTATATGAAGTTATTAATTCTAACTAAATCCATTTGCCATTAAAAATCTTTGAATTCTGTTTCGTAAAGACAAACTGAGGTCGGTGTAAGGCTCTTTTCTTCATACTTTTCAAAATTCTCCGCATCTCCGATGTTGGATACTACCGGTTTATAGGAAGGTGTAATTTTACAATTCATGAGATCTTCCCAATTCAGGGATTTGAACCATTTGTGGGTTTTGATATCCATTATGCCGTTTTTCAGACAACCATACCTTTTCGTGACGTCCACCTGAATGGTGTTCTTGATTATATCTTTAAGATCAGCTCCCATTTTGCCGCCGAATTTGAATATCCCAGCGACAATTTTCTCGTAGATCTTCATCGGGTCCTTGGAGTAGAATGGGGGGTATCCGGCGTTCATCTCGAAAACAAGAATGCCGAAAGACCACCAATCCACGGACTTTCCGTAAGGCTTGGTAAGAATTATTTCTGGAGCCAAATATTCCGGAGTGCCACAGAGAGTGAATGTGCGTTCTGTGATGACCTTACAAAATCCGAAATCTGTTATTTTTAAGTAACCATTTTGATCTATGAGAATGTTTTCTGGTTTCAAGTCTCTGTAGACAAGATTGCAGTGGTGCATGTACTCGAGAGCCAGGACGACTTGTCCAGCGTAGAACTTGGCCAACTCTTCTTCGAAGACGGTGAGCTTCCTGAGCACTGTAAACATCTCCCCGCCTCCGACGAAAGGCATGACGAAATAAATGAACGAATTGTCCTTCTGAGAACACTCCATATTAACGACGAAAGGAAACTTTATGGCTTGAAGGATGTTTTTTTCACTCAGAGTGTGTTGTATTTGCTTCATTTTGACCAGCTTTATTTTATCGAGTATTTTAATAGCGAAAAACTGTCCATCTTTCTTCTTTACTAATTTTACCGTTCCAAAACCGCCCACTCCCAAGGTTTTTAATGTTTCAAACTCTTCAAGTTTGCAATCGGTTGGGGTCTGATTATTGTAACGTTTATCAAATGCGTCTCTTAATTCGTCTAAAACTTTAATGTGCATTTTCTGACTCTCTTCTGTATATTCATTATTCATATTTTATTTTTTGTTTACTAACAAGGCCACATGTATCTATCTCGATGTCATAACAAATCTCTTTTATTCTTCAAAAATGCACCGGTATTCTTTATTTCAAATCGACTAGGTGGGAACTTTTTATTTAAATAACTTCAAATGACAGTTAGGTTCCTACCTCCTACATTTTACTAGTCACCTTAACTGGATCTAAGATTATACTAATTTATATACTGATAAAAGTATATAAATTAGATTTAAACTTATTAATAACTACAATTCGCATCATCCGTATTTTAAGTTTCTGAGGGAAAATAAAGTTTTTGAAAACAAAAAATACGGTTTACCTAATACATTTTACCCAAAAGAAGTCCACGTACAGCAATCAGCAGTATCAGGACTTCTAGAACAGAGATTGGACCGGGTGTTGAAGACTTCTCACTACCACAAAAAAATTTTAATACTTTAATCAAATTATAAATAATACAGCATTTTTTACAGGACTTGGAAATATGCGTCTGAATAGAAACCGTCATTTTGATAATTGCAATAATATTTGAAAAAGGTTCAAAGTGTTTCGAATGCATTGAAATGATCATAGGGGATGGAAAAAAACTGTTTACTCGGTCATTATCATTTCTCGCCATAAGCTTTAAGCGGGCGTACGATAGTTTCCAATTTGCTAACTTTAATTGTGATTTTCGTATAAATAACCTAAGATAATATACTATTAATTTTCCACAGACGCCCCAATGAATCGCCAAATCATATCTAGTTGTAGGTCGCTAATCTCTGGTGAAAAGGTTTAATAAATAGTTATGGAAAAGACCATTGAAAACATGGGAATTATAGGTGAGGTAATTTTTCCTCTTTCTTTAATCTCTGATTGCACTCCAAATGGGGTAATTTTTCACCTTTCTTAATCTTTGATTGCACTCCAAATGAGGTAATTTTTCTTCTTTCTTTTATCTCCAATTGCACTCCAAATGAGGTCATTTTTCCCCTTTTTTTAATCTCCGATTGCACTCCAAATGAGATGATGCCACGAACCGCCACTGCCTGTGAGTCTCACATTATCACAAGATAACTAATAACTATTCATGGAGTACCAATATAGTCTAATTCTTTTATTTGAACAACATTTTTCATTTTTATCCCCCTTCGTGTACAATGAGATGCCATATTGATGTTCCGAACAAGACCGGATTTACTGTGAAAGTAATTAAGCAAGAACTTTAGGGCGCCTAATTCCGGAGGAGCTCCAGCGACAACAGTTATTCAATTTTCTTTAAAACTTGACCCTACTGCGTGAAAAATATTGTTTTAGAGAAATATTTCTGTTTTATCATTGAAGAAGATAATGTCAACAATCTCCCAACGAAAATATGTTGGAGATAAAGACAAAAAATAAAGAGTTAACGGTCGCAACACGGACTCGAACCCATACCCTCTAGTCTTGCGTCTATACCAAATGAACTAATGCCACCTAATTAAATAGGTACTCTAATTTTTATCATTCTCATAATTCCATTTTTGAATTACCAACATTTTTTTAGTGAAAATACTACTCTTTGTGTACAACACTATTAAATCAAAATAATGGACACGTTTCAAAAGAAATGGTTTCTTCGTCAGTAATCCTGACAGAATACAATGCATACTAATACTAACATTATCTTCAATTATTTCCCATATTTTTGGCCACCATCTTTTTGGTGTGATTGCAAAGTTCTAACCGAATATTTTTACAACCTAGAATCTAGATGATTTCTTGAATAAACAAATCCAATTGTATTTGCGTAGGACATCTTTTGACTTTTCTGTCTAGAATGAATATTCAATTAATTCATTTGTTGTGCTTTACCACTTTCATATATTCATTGCGAGTTTTTGATGTTATGTATTTCACAAATTAAGTTTTACAATTTGGTTTATAAGCGTCGCCAATAAGTTAATCCTAATAAATTTTAACCGGTCAGTGGCTGAATTGGCATCGCGTTTGGGTAGTGTGTTCAATTCCTCAGCTGGCTAAGTCCTCCATCACAACACAAGCAACATTTTCCGCTTACTGCGGTGGTAGTAGGAGATTTTAAAACATTGCCAGGTTATTCGTAACTTGGGAATATTTGTCTTTCTTTAAAAAAACTAAAAAATTGAATTTCTTTTTTTAATATAAAGTTAAATTTCTCCCAGAAATGGTGAAAAGTTTTAGAATATTTAATGAAAACTGTTGCAGTAGGCAATCTCCAAAATAAAGTGGGAATCTGAACGACATAAGTGATGAATGTGTAAAATCAATATTCGGCGCGCGGCCCGACTCAATGGACGGACCTACGGTCTAATTTTCCCTAGCATGCCTAGAAAATTTACTTAATGACTAGTTTCTGTGAGGTTTATTTTAGTTATTTCTGATGAGCGTATTTCTAAAATCTCAGGTGTTTCTAGAGAAGTTTTACATAATATATTTTAATGAAAAGATACTGTTTTTATTAATCTTAAATATAAATAACTTACATCCACGGGGATCGCTCTCAGCAATATATATAGGCAGCAATATACGAATTCATCGGAATTGATTCAAATCTGAGCCTCGAACAAACTCCCGTTATTAGAGTCGCCTTAATCACAACATGAAAAAACTAAACTTTATTCTAAAGTTTCCGTGGCCAATTATTCCCGAACATTATCTCTTGATGGTAACATTACAAGAAAGCTTGCAAAAAACAAATTGTACGAGAATATCAATTAGAGAATTTCGTTAATTTTTCTTCATGTTCGAATTCATTTGAGTGCGTAAATACAGGGGTAAAGTGCGCTAACTTCAGGGGGTGCAAAAAAAGTAAAATAACTTTTTTTTAAATTCCAAGGTTAGGTAGTTTTTATGTTAAGAATTTGAATTGTTTGTAAGTGAAAATAAATATTCTTATTTGGAAAAAATTTTTTTAGGGAATATAAACATTCTTTTTTACTTATACCATCATGTAGAATCCCTAACCTCCCAGAGTTAGAGCACTTTAACGCCGGACACCCTGTACATTTGGTATGTTATTTTTCAAGGTTTTTCTTTCTTTGAAAAAAAAAGATGTTCCCCCATAATAAGCTATGTATGTATGTGAGCGTGGTGTTATTTATTTAGTTACTGAGGACTTTATTGCTGATATTGTTTTCTTTATTAATTTTGAATAAAAGTTTTAATTTTTTCATTATTTTTTTTTTCGTTTTAGTTGTGTTTTGATTTCTTTGAGGCTATTTTTAGGGAATCTTATATATTCTGGTAAATTATTAAATAATTTTTTTCGTAGGTATGGGTAGTTCTTTTGACCCATTGTAATATTTTTATTACTATTATACATATACTTATATATGTACGTGAAAGCCCAATGACCCATAAATAAATAAATAATAAATATGGAATTAACAATTCCCTTGTTCCCAAACTTCAAAACTAGATTTTAGTATTATCACTGACATGTGAGATAATTAAGTAGAATAAATTTATATCTAAATCTAAGCACTCCTATAAAGTCTTTTGATACGTAGTTCACGCTTAACAGCCCCAAAAACTGAGTTACGCCACTGACTCCAGGTAAAATACTGAGTTCTGAGCATCATAATCTATGTCTGGGTACCTACCTATACTTACTTTCATATTAATAACCCCCTTTCCTTCCCATCAGCTCCCCTGAGAACAGCATGAGTGCTATCCGTAGTCCCATAATCATTACATTTCCTGCACGTAAGATAAAAGCCTTATCACTCTCACGATACTTCCCTCAGCCCTTTATATCCAAAGCCACCTCAACCAAGGCCAGAATACTAAAACAAATAGGCCTGATATATCATTATACTGTGTGAGATCCTCATACATAACTACTTAACACAACCACATCATTAAAACTTTTTGACTGTCTAAAAGGATTTGATAAATATACAGAACAAGCCAACTTGATTCAGTATCCTGGCCTGGGTTGAGGTGGTTTTTCGCAATCCCCTCGTGCTGCATTTTCGGGAGAGGTGCCATTAGCAGCTTACTTATCGTAAGGTTGCAGTTAAGACTGAGCGCTTTTTCGGCGATGGCACTTCATATAAATATAAAATTTGAGGCATCCGCTGCCGTAATTGTTATAAATCAAAATCTAAAGTATGCCTAATACCAACATTGCCTATCAATGGTTCCATTTTATAATTAAAAATATTTATTTAAAAAAAAAAAATAATGTTGATTTCGTGGCAATTCCCACGGCAAGTTTGTCACCAACGAGGAGCCGACAACTACCAAGAGTCTACTGATAAAAAAATTAGCCCTTGTCATGTTGCTTTCCATTCCACCCACTAGCAAATGGGACAGCTTGAGAGCTCATCAGCCTCCAGAAACCACTGCCATGATGGTGCTGATAAGTCAATATAATTTGGGAGGCTGATATGGATACCGCCGCCCCGGAAATCATTAATTTGATAACCAACACCCCTTCTATAGGTCACCCCAAGCGGTTCGCTACGTTTGATGACTTAACAGGGGTGCCCGGGTCGGTTCCATGATAACTCAACACAGTGACTATTCAACACACATTTAAAAAGTGATATAAAGTCATTAGAAACGATGAAAAAAAAATCAAACCTAACCTAACCTAACCTACTTAACCCAGTTAATAAAGTATTTGTTTCATCACTTTCCATGACTTTATATAACTTTTTGAATGATGAATTATCATTTTGATGATTTATACGGTCCCCGCCCGAGTCATGGGGTGAGGTTTGTCCAGGTCCTTGCGGCGGATCCGTATGTCCTTCTACTGCGTGGCGGGCCGGATCGGGAGAGGTTGGTTGATGGAGATTCTTTGACCTCTCCAGCCGGACGCTCTCGACCCATTGTCTTGCACCGCAGTGAGAAGGATGATTTCATACGTCCTCACTCCTGGACACCTTGACATGAAGATTCCTTCACACTCCTCATACCTATTTCCTTCCCAGAACTTCCTCTCCATCCTTTCCTTTAAATACAGCGATACAGCATCCCCAAAAATGACATACGTTGTGAGGCAAATGATTTTCCTCAGGGCCTCCTGTGTGAATAAAAAAACCGAAAACTTGTTACTATTACTTGCCTTGATGCCTCCAGCCGTGTAGTGCACGAGTGCCACGAGAAGCCCCATATTGACGGGCTCCGTGGACGAGGGGTAAGACTCTCGGCTAACAAGCTGAAGGTTAAAATCCCGGCGTGCGCAAGTAAATTTTATTTGATTAATTTTTGTTATATTTGCGGCACGTTCCAGAGTGGAATATACTCTCAGTATCACCTTGGTGTAAGACAACCATTCGGAAATGAAACGTTGCTTGAAATAGCTTTGGCCGTGTTTGGTGACCAGATCTGAATATCCAAGTACTTCCCTACCTTCCTCTGCCCATCTCCTTCCCCTCCCCACTACATTAAGCCTCACAAATAACCTGATTAGGGATGCCATAGTCTCACTATCTCAAGATGGTTGGAAGCAGTTGGGACTCTTGTGAGGTTTCACATAAAACATATAATAAAAAATCCGCTGGCGTATTGATAACTGATCAAGTTTTAAGTCCAAATCATGTCTTGTTACTAGTACTTGCCATGCCGCCCCCAGCCGTGTAGAGCATAAGTGCCATGAACAGTCCAAGTGCCCACATCAACCGTTGATAAGGTATTAAGCCCAAATCATTTCATGTTACTAGTACTTGCCATGCCGCTCCCAGCCGTGCAGAGCATGAGCTCCATGAGTAGTCCGGGGAGCACATCAACCGCTGCCAATATGCTACTGATGAAGTAATAAGCCCAAGTTATGTAATTTTACTAGTACTTGCCATGCCGCCCCCAGCCGTGTAGAGCATAAGTGCCATGAGCAGCCCCACGTGGCCGAGCGCGGCTCGCAGCCGCACAGTCTTCCAGCCGCGCTTCACCGTGCCCAGCAGGCTCTCCTTCTCAAAGGTCACCTCAGTGATGTGCTTGGCGCTGCCCATTTCCACGAATGTCAGAACCTGAACCACGTAACCACTGTGCCTATCTACTGACTCTCCCCGCAAACCTCCACATGGACTCACTCCTCTCAAATGTCAACTCCGCACATCACTGGCATTTCAAACCTAAACGGTCTTGCAAATACAATTAACATTTTTGATTACGGTTTTTTTAACGACTTATGTTATGATACACTGAAATCGTGACATTCAAAACTAAACTTTGCTTTTCACTTAAGATTAGTTTAACCTTTTCATTTTTCGATGTGCGTACCCCCGATTTACGTCTACTTTCGGTAGAAAGGTATTATTAATTAAATTTCTCAGAACTTATTTTCAAAGTATTTTGTTTACAATTTAATAATTTTGGGGAAGTAGTCTAATTATGGTAAAAATATTTTTGGATCAACTTTCAAGGCACTTTCACGATAAATTAGGAAAAATATCATAGACTATCAATATTGTTTTTAATTATTGTCTACTCAGAAAAGATTATAATTTTCCCAAATCTTCCGTCTCGTTCTTTTCTCAAAAGAAAAAGGAACTCTCTTAACGTTCGCGTGGTTTCTCATTGTTAAAACTTTTTGAACAATTATATTATCGTTTCATTTAAATATTACAACAATTATTTTACAAGTCACAAATTTTGTTTAAACAATTTTTTTATTAAAGTATGTTTTAATCGTGATTTTAATATTTTGCAATGATTTTCGACAATTGTAATGTTTGGAACTTATATTAAAGTTTCTTATCTAAATTTTCATAATCGAACTTTAATACGATGTTCGTCTGGCTGGTGTTGTGTCAAGTTAGGACGTCCGTCCTCCGCCGACGTCGAAATAAAACTGGCACCGCGACGCCCTACCACGAGCTTTAAGACGCGCCGCGAGGTAAAGAGGGAACTTTTCGTCAAACTAACAGCTGTCTGCTCAAAACTTTGATAAACTTTTACGCGTGATTTAATGGGAGCTTTTTACTTTTAACTTTTACTGCAAAACTTCCAATCCATTAGGTTAATGGGACATATTGTGATTTAGCGGGGAATTATCATAAAATGTATCGTTTAAAATTCTTGGAACCATAGATCATTATTTCTTTTTTAGTATTTTTTGCAGTTTTTTATGTTAATTTTCAGAATCACTATTTTCTTTGAAATTCAATGTTAAATTATAATTCTTTCAAAGTAAGGAGTTCTATCCACTAGCAATTGCTTATAATAGAAGAGCAGTATGGATCCTAGGATATTAAATATGTTACGTGTTTAATTGGAAACAGAATGATATAAGAACAGTAATAATAAATAGAATATTACGTTTTTGGGTACCTGTAAGTGAATTTAACACATTATTGGTGAAATATTGGAATTTATATGATAAAATAATTGGAATTCAATTGGATAAAATAACTGGAATGGAGGGATGAGTAGTGATTAGTGGATTTTGCAGCAATAATAAATTGAGGAGGGTGTTGGGGAGGGGCAGGATTTACACCTCAAGGAATTCCGTCATTTAGATTCTAGCATTCAAGGATATTAATATCATCCACCATCACATTTTCCTATTATTTTTTTATTCAAATCTTTTTTGTTAAAATTAAAAGTAACATTTATTGTTTTATTAACTTCGCCTCACATTGTCTTGAAGCCCCAAAATACCTGAAAAACACTTAGGTACCGATTGCATCCTAGACATCAGATTTTATTTTTTACATTAACTCCACACAATACATTTCCATCAAGGTATTTCTATTTCATCTTTGGGGATGCTGTGTGGGGGGTCTTTTATGGCGAGGAAGGAGTGAACATTGTAAGAGGGAGGAAACACAGAGGTCGGCAAATCGTTCCACGATTTTTCAGATATATTGGGGCTCCAGACTAGAAGTGGCTACCAAATTCAACAGTGGGGGGACCCATTTGCGATTGGTGCAGGGTCAGCAGTTTCATACTATTAAAGTATCTGCGGGTCCTGTACAGTACGTCCAGCTTCTAAGAGGCTAATTATTTTTTTTATTAAATATTCAAACATATTACAGTAATTTACAAACACAGATATTTCGAGGCTAATTGCCAAAAAAATTATATATATTTTAACGAAACTGAAGTGGCGTCATTATGGTTTATAAGGTGTAATATTTCATTAATTGAGGTACAAAATAATTTTAAACTTAGATGATAAATTTAAATTACATAATACGATGTTAACTAAGCTGTACAAAACAGAATAGACAAATAATAAACTTAAAATAATCAACTTCGGTGGATGACATAATACAAATATAATGATAAAGAGATAATGTAAAACAACATGATTCATATTTTTCACTGAGAACTGCTTGATTTTACGACTTATTCTTGGGTTCAACAGCTCTACAATGTGTTGTATCTCTTCAAGAGCAGGTTCGCTCCTTCTATTCCTAAAAAAGAGCTTTCCCGAAGTCGACACATGCCCTGAGGGAAATGATTTTTCTCTGAAAATATAAAAATTATAATTATTTCTTTTTCCGATTTTATGTCCGGGTTAAATCTTCCCCATAAGAAAAACTAAACCCCTCCACACATTTTTCCACAAATGATCATATAGTCAATCAACATTATGCAAGTGCATTATATAAGCAAAATAAATAAAACAATACAAGAACAACACGTCAACCCACCAGAGATCAAATGGGAAAATAATTCACCGACTCCAGATATTTTCATATCAGAGGGTTCGGCTCGGTAGAACTCCTATAAATCCTATAAATCCTACTGATCCCTCAACATAAATATTTAAAAATCTTTCGTTATCCTACATGTATTCAAAATGACCGACTTTTGCATCTTTATATATAATTTTTTTGATAGATCTAATACGCCTAAATTTTTAATGAGATAACTAGGTATAATGCCAATAGCCGAAATAACAAATGGTAGTCAGGTAGTCTGAGAATGCCAAATTATTTTTGTCTTATTTCCTAAATCTGTGTATTTTTTTTAAATTTTCATTAACAGATTTTTTAATATTACGGGAATTTGGAATAGCGACATCAATGATATAAGTTTTTTTTTTTAATTTTGTCATGCAAAACTATATCGGGTCTATTATGACTAATCGTTCGGTCTGTTAGTATAGTTTTATCATAATATATTTGATAAATATCATTTTCTAAAAATGAATTTGGTTCGTATTCATAATATGGTATTATATTTTTTTATTTTTTTTATTTGGTACATTATTTTGTTACAATTTATGTTTTCCAGTAATGTAGGCCTCACTGGGTGGCTTGCCCGTGCTGAGGCCTTCATTTTATAATATGAAAATCTAATCTACATATTACATTTAAAGAGAAGATAGTAAATTTGAAAAGAAAATAATAAATTTAAAATTAAAAATAAAAATACATAATAATACATTTAAAATTAAAAAATAATACAATGAAAATAATCTTGATTAATAAAATAAATTAATTAATAAATTCATAAAATAATATTATTATTATAAAAATTAAAATTAAATATATAAAAATTGCATTAATAGTTTTTAGAATCCGAAAATTGCACGACTCCGTATTCCGAATTGCTACTGAAATATAACAAACTCCAACGGCTCGGAGGGCTTTGAAGCAGAGAATGGACGGTTATCTCGAGAGTATTTCCTCCTGGGGTAAAAATAATCTCGTCGAATTTAATGTTTCAAAGACCCAATCCTGTCTGATTACGTCTAAAAGGGATCCAAATGATAATCTAGTCTCCTTCAACGGAAGCAATCTTCCGAACAGGCCTTCCATTGATATGCTTGGTGTAACTATAAGTGACCAGCTCAGGTACGGGGGCTCCATCGAAGCCAGAGTAAAGTTGGCCTCTCAGAAGCTGGGCGTACTGTACAGGGCCCGCAGATACTTTAATAGTACACAACTGCTCACCCTGTACAAATCGCAAGTGCGCCCTACTGTCGAATTTGGCAGCCATCTCTGGTCTGGAGCCCCAAAATACCTGAAAAAAACCCTTGACTCTGTGCAGAAACGGGCGGTCCGTTTGATAGATTCCCCAATCTTAACAAACGGACTGCAATCTTTAGAGCACAGACGTCGGGTAGGTATGCTGTCCTTGTTCTATCGGTATTACAATGGAAGATGCTCTGAGGAACTAGCGTCATTGATCCCTTCGGCGCCGGTGCGTAGTCGGGATACACGCCAAACGCGCGCCCAACATTTGTACACAGTTGACACTTGTCACATGAGAACGGGTCGCTTCTACGATTCGTTCTTAAGTTCAACAGCTCGGCTGTGGAACGAACTGCCGGCCTCTGTGTTTCCTCCCTCCTACAACATGGGACTCTTCAAGACCCATGTTCACTCCTTCCTCTCCACAAAAAGACCCTCCACACAGCATCCCCAAAGATGACATAGGCCCTGAGGGAAATTATTTTCTTCAGGGCCTCCTGTGTGGAGTAAATATAAAAAAAAAAATAAAAAAAAAAAAAACACACTTTCCTCGAACACTTTAAATTTTAAGCTTTAAAAAATATATACATATATGTTTCTGGCTTACACCCTTCAATTTAAATCATGGAGAGAGGGAAGGTGAATTTATATATTAAATTTGTTTAAATTGGCAAATTTCAAAATTATATGGAAGATTGGAGAATTATGGAAAATTCACAGCGTTTTCTTAAATGCTACTTAACTCAGATGGCGAGAGACTCTTGCTCTATTTTAAATAATTCGTGTTTTATTAAAGATTTTCACAATAGTCACTTACCCATTATTTTTTTAATATATTAGCGCGCTCCCTCTATAATTCGTATTTACATACATCTATATTTCCATTTCAGTAATCTTCTTCTTCTTTTTGAGCGCTTATAACGGAGCCGTTACTTATTATATTCGTTGCAAAGGTCAAAGTTACAAAACCAGGAAAACGATTTGAAAACCTATTATGGGTTATTTAAGTAGGTAGTAGTAATGAAACATATGAAAAGTTAAAAGAAATACATTTTCACTTCATTTCAGAGTGCCAAAAAACACTTAGCAGGCTGTGTTAGGTTGTTTAGTAACTACAAGTAGATACGTAAAGTCCGTTCTCCGTTTCTTACCACATTTGGCATTGTTCCGCTGGTTCCGGTCAATATCAACACCTAAGTAAATTATGAAAATAATCTTGAAACAGTAATTGTAGTTATCAATATACCTAATTATAATTCATGTTCAGACTTCAAAGTCGTATGCTTCCCAATTTTTTTTTTTTTTTTACGGATATACGGGTTGTTTGAAACATTCACAATTTTTTTTACTAGCAGCTTTTTTTAGAGAAGTAAACTTGATTTAGTTTCATCAATCTTTTTTTTAACCTTTGTAGAGTTCTTTCAACGAATTTTGATAGAAAAACAGTTACAAAAAGGGAAAAAAATTCAAGATCATACAGAAATGACGAATGCGGTAAAAGAAGCAATTTAATATATAGAGGAGAAGTCACCAACCATTGTTTCACTATTTGCATGACTGCATAAGGGGAATTCACTATTTTTTATTACTCTACAAAACGAAGATCATCGTGATGAAGGTCGACCTCCGACTCGGATAGAAGTTTGTACCAAAATATTGCACAAAAAAGTTGTGGTACTTACGTGCTGTGTAATAATTCTTACATTGGTATTATATTTTTGTAATGGCAGCACTGGTTTGACAGCCAACAACGTGCCGGGAATTTGATGTGAATCATGTTTTGACACATGAAATGTCAAATTTAATAATATAAAGACCCCGGTGATACACTGTGTATAAAGAATAGAATAATCCAAGCATTCCGATGCATTTATTTCGTTGTAACATTCACACTTTCTTTGGAATATTACAAATATTAAATTCCGTGTTGTGCGATGACCATGGACCTCCCGAGGCGACGATATCATTCCAGAATCCAATCAAAAATAATAATTCTCTCGATACGGCGAATTCCGGGACGTTAAGAGAGGAAGTCGTAGAGAAACGACAATCGAATGATAGTGCTTTACCGGCCACCGGGGTCAGTCAGATTGTTACACCAACAAGTCAGAAGATCGAACCAATCTCCGCCGTAAACACCGTTCATGATCCCATTGAACCTTCTGTCAGTGTCAGTTCTTCTGATGAAAAGACTACATCTGTGAAGAAACAGTTGTTTGTGTCAGAGATAAATGGTATGTCGTGTATTTTACTTATGTCAAATCATTTTGTTTACAGTAGCGCATAATCAAAATAATATTGTGTTGTGTAAAAAAAAACTGACCAAAGAATGTCATATTGCAAATCATTGCTAATCATTCCCGATACCCTGTAAATTCATGATTTGGTTTTAAAAATTGGGCAATGATCTGATGTGCTTTTTCTTCAATATGTTCATAGTTCAAGTGTAACCTTGGATTTGTTTACTTCTTAAATTAAACATGTTTTTTTGTGACTATGACTGAAGCCATCAGTAACTCATTTGAATACTTTACTTTGCTACAATATTCTGGCGGTGATTAGGTAGACAATATACAAACAACTGAAGCTATCAGTAACTCATTTGAATACTTTACTTTGCTACAATATTCTGGCGGTGATTAGGTAGACAATATACAAACAACTGAAGCTATCAGTAACTCATTTGAATACTTTACTTTGCTACAATATTCTGGCAGTGATTGGGTAGACAATATACAAATGACTGAAACTATCAGCAACTCATTTGAATACTTTACTTTGCTACAATATTCTGGCGGTGATTGGGTAGACAATATACAAATTTAATATATCCATATTAACCTCTTAATTCTATTTCATCGTGGTACTGAAATAGAATTAACTAAAAATGCCTGCCGCAGTGCGTGTTTGTACACAGTTTGGCATCTTCAGCTATTCCAAAACCACTGCATTTAATCGCAGTGCGTACACCCACTTAAATGAAAAATGTAAAACAGAAAAAAATTCGGTGGCATCTGGGAAGTCCAGGACCTCTCCTTGCCGGGACATTGCTCTGACAACTGAACTAATTCGACCATACCAACAAGGCAGAGGGTTGGGTTCGTGGGTTCGATTCCCAAATGCGATCTAATCTTTTTTGTGTCGTTTCTATTTCACATTTTGACGGCCGGCATAGTCCAGTGGTAACGCATTGGACTGCCATTCCGAAGGTCGCGGGTTCGAACCCGGCGTGCGCAAATAAATTTTATTTGATTAATTTGTGTTATTTCACAATTAATTAATTAAAATAATATATAGTATATTTGCGGCACGTTCCAGAGTGGAAGATACTACCAGTATCGCCCTGGTGTAAGACCACCATTCAGAATTGAAACTTTGCTCCAAATGGCTTTAGCCGTGTTTAGTGACTAGATCTGAATAGCCAGGTACTTCCCCACCTTCCTCTTTCCCTTCCCCACTTACCTTCAGCCTCACAACATCCCCCAATTGGGGATGCCATAGTCTCACTGGCTCCAGACGGGAGCAGTTGGGACTCTTGTGAGGTATTCGCTATAAAAAAAAAATAAAAAAAAAACATTTTTGATTTGAGAGTGGAATATTGTCTTCATTGATTATATATGAAAATTTGAGGTTTTACGCAATAAGTTATTCCATTATAAAAATTAAATTATAAATAAACATAAATATAAAGTTGGATTATAAAGATTACATCTATTATCTGCTATTAATGGTTGTCATTGATTAATTCCATTATAATACAGGTGGTGCAAAAGTAATCACCCGATGTTCTTTTGCTGTAAGTTTTTTTTTTATGATAAACTTTGGTACTGCTTGTCATTCCGCATTCTTGCGGAGTAAACCGATTCATGTGTTGTCGATTTGTATTCTGCGTTTGTTTACTTCACAAATGTCAAAACCGAATTGACTTTTGGCGCCATTTGCAAAAGTTATAGCGTTTTCCAATAGGGTGATTGCTTTTGCCCCACCTGTATATGATTTAAAAAAAAAATGTTTATTAAAAAACTAATGTTACACATTTATAGAAAATATTTTACAATGTTGAATTGAATTGTAAGAGAAAGGGACGTTTAGGTGGTTTAGGCATGTCGAGCGGATGAACGAAGAAAAGAGTGTAAGGAGAATATATGATGAGAATGTAAATGAAAGAAGTCGGGGACGCCTGAGGAAAACATGGCACGATCAAGGGAACCAAATACTAGATGGGTCATGTCAAGAGTCAGAATAACAGAAATGTATGTATGAGAAGATGTACGAATGTGAATGAGGCAAGGAGCAAGACCGAGTTGTTTGGCGGTCCGTCCTCTCTGCCTACCCCTGGGGAGAAGCGGCATGATGGTTAGTTAGTATATTCAATTACTCTTATTATCAATTATTATGTCCCAAATGCTAACGCAAATTTTTGTCAATAGCGGTGGTTGTTGACGGCATCTAGCAGTTATTTCCAATGACTAGTTATATTTTGGTACAGTGCTAATGAATTCAGTAAATGAAAAAAATAATGTTTGCCTTATTATATCACTTTCAGGAACGAAATTGGAATCTAATGTTGCAACACGCGCTAATGTTCCTACAAGTGTCCAAAATGATACCATTAAAATAGCTGACAGAGTTCCTGTGGACATTCCAAAAGTCACCAACTCCACTGATACCCACAACGTGACTTTAACCAGCAATGGCGGCAATCTCACCGCCTCTGCTGTGGACGAGAAGGATCTACCCAAGTCCGGTGCAAAGAAGCGGGGATTCATCGTCTTCGGAACTCTTGGCCTCTTCTCCATGTCGTATATGGCCTACAAAATATACAGGTAACATATTTTCTTTCTTTCAAAACTTCCTCAGAGAGGCCAGAGGTATTATTCTCCTCCTTCTTTAGCCAACATTTCCGACAGCATTACAGTGTAGATTGTGGTGATGTTGTTGTTATGTATATAGAGGCGATACCGTATTACTTATTTATTTATTCGTAAGAAACAAACAGCTTTTACATTACGCACGTCAATCCTCTTAGGGCCGACATTCAGTTTAATTAGTTAAATTATTGTGGTTTTGGGTGTTTAGTTTTGGTGTAGCTGTCAAGTACCGGATACCAAGAACTGTAAAAAATATTCAAAAAATTGTCTGTGCTACACGGTATAGCTTCTTTTACATACATAATCACACACTTCACCATAATCGACACATCTGCCCTAATGATGGGCACTGTAACTCTGTCCAAAACTTTGGCTAAAGAAAGAGGAAGCATAACACGGTGTAAATACCCCAAAAATAATCCATCTGTAATAATCACCATAATTCCTCAGAGAAGTCACAAAAAATTGACTATGCCTATTGATGACAATAATTAACAGATCTATATTTTTATTTCTAGGAAAAAGAAACAAAACAGAGAACATGAGAGCTCCTTTTACACAAACGACAATCAGCAATTTAAATACGGGGTTTTATTATCAAACGAAAACGACGACAATTTAGAATTATCTAATCTGCCACTCTCCATAGATTCTGAAGACGAAGAAATGGAGATATTTGATATTGAACAAAAAAAGTTTTTGGATAACAATAAGAGAGAAGCTTACGGTCTGAAGGATAGTTTCTTGGCAAAAGATGATATAGAAATACTAGACCTGGATCTTCCCGGAACCAGTTCCTCGGAGCGAGCCAATGATGATAATCTCCTGAATCTAGATGATAGCAATGTTCACGATGTAACTGTGATCCACCACAGTGCCACCAACAGTGGCAAACTTAAACCGCCTAACGCCAACGAGTTCTTTGATGTTTTATAGTCATATGAAGTTTTAACTAAATCATTAATACATTTTCAGAATCCAAAATAATTTACCTCATTTTATACTGTTTTACTGCATATTATCGAAACGTAGTATTTACGGATGTTATGTTTACATAATTTCATAGTTCCCTTGCAGTTCTCACTTGTGTGTGATCAATCAACAATGCAATTTTAAAAGCAGTATGATAATAATTGATACAGTTTAATATTTTTTCAAATTGTTTACTAAGCAATAATGCACGGAATCCCCTCATAAATTTGCAGTATTTATTACTACTACAATTTAATTCCTCAAACAATAACTTTTATTGTAAGCATTTAATTCTTCAAACAATAAAATTTATTTATGTATGTACATTTAATTCCTCAAACAATAACTTTTATTTGTAAGTATTTAATTCTTCAAACAATAACTTTTAATTATGTAAGTACATTTAATTCTTCAAACAATAACTTTTATTTCAAAGCATTTATTTCTTCAAAGAATAAATTTTATTTATGTATGTACATTTAATTCCTCAAACAATAATTTCTATTTATGTATGTACATTTAATTTTTCAAATAATAAATTAAACAATAAGTAAATATTGTTGTATTGCTTAAAAAAAATATATTTAACATTATAATGAAAATTCATTTTAATCATTGAAGACAATATTATCGACTCTCAAATGAAAGATGTGAAACAAAAAAGAGAGAAAAATATTCAGTTGCATCTAAGAATTGAACCGCCTTGCCGGAGAAGTGCTCTGACCACTGAGCTAATTCGACCATATCAATTTACGTCATTTTTAACTGTATCATACTTTGACAGAGCTACCAACATTATCGTAATGCATATTTTTTGGCTGCTAGCTTTATGTATTATTGCAAGATTCTTCCCTGCAAAGAAGAGGTTCAATTCCTAGATGCCACTGAATCTTTTCTGTTTCACATCTTCCATTTGAGAGTCGTTAATATTGTATTCAATGATTAAATATTACAATTTGAGGTCATTAAGTTATTCCATTATAAAAAAAATCATTTTGGTCGCCATAATATGTAAATTTTTAATTATTGTTTTGTATTAAACAGCAAAATATCCAAAAGCCGATTCTTTTTTTTTACATGAGATTATGCATTAAAGAAGTATTTTCCAATATTTCACGAGCTGATGCAGCGATTCAGTTGAATTGAAGTGCTCGGGTACTGGTGTAACCTAAATAATATGATAACATAATCGCGTTCCATGATATTTCATCAAAATGACAATAAAACGCACTATTAAAAAGTGATAAACAAAAACTAGGTTAAATAGTTACCTATGCAACCTATTTAACCTAGTTTTTGTTTCATCACTTTTCATGACTTTATATCACTTTTTGTAGGTGTGTTGAACTGTCATTTTGATGAGATACCCGGTCACCCATAATCGCACTAGTGATTTTATGCAACACTTTTATTTATTTCCACTGTCTCCAATGGGTGTTAGGTTAAATATTAAAATATAATCTTGTTTACTGATTGTATATTTACATAATTCATCTTTGTGACATACTTTTTGGAGCAATTTATTGTATTTAGTGTGTATTTCTTGACAATACGATCCTCGTGAAAGGATGATCCATTCATATCTGTGCTCATATTAAATGATGGATCGAGGGCCAAGTCACAAAGTGATGGCGGACTTAAAATATTCAATAATTGGTTTTACAAATAAATATTATTTTAAAACTTTTTGAAGATGTATAAAAAAGTGTAATATAAAAATAAAATGTTTAAATAAGACTGTTTCGTGTAGGCCAACTTTAAATCATTGAAAGATGTAACCTTGTGAAAATTTCCTGGAAAGCAAGATTTATTCTTCTTTAAAACGATAATCGTAGGTTAAGAACAGTGATGGCTACCAAAAAACAGAGGTTTGTATTGATAAATTATTACGATACACTATTTTTGGCTAATAATTTCCATTGAATTATTGGAGCAATGCAACGAATGGTCATTCAAAATTGTCATTATAAATTTTTAAATGTGTTTTGCAAGATAATCGATAGTATGTATAGTAGTTGAATAAATATTTTCCTTCCAAGCAGTTAAATATTTAACCAGATCTATGTGACTGACGCATACGTGATCCATCAGCGGCTATCCCCGTATGCAGATATCGCAAATGTGATCCATGAAGTTTCACCAAAACTCATACATTGTGTCAAAACGTGCCGCGTGATGGGATATATTGCGTCGCAAAAGGGTTAAATTTTGAGTCTAGTTTTGTAATCTACATAAAAATGGAATGTTTCTCATAATATATTTTATCAATTTCTATTTTAATGTCTTGAATATGTGTGATAATATAGATAGTAAATATACATAATTGTAAGGTCTTCCTTACTTTTCCTTCCAGGTCATTACTTACAAATGAGTGCTGAATTATCTGGCTTTAGCGGCAACAGTTTGCCAATGCAGAATCGTATTTTATTGATGTTTGGATAAAAATGATCTACCGTGGCAAGGAACTTAATTTTTATCGACGACTGCTAATTTATTATAATTAATGAGGTGTTTTAACAGTCCACTACTTACAAATGCTTATTTATGTGTTAATTATGTTTTCTAGTTGGGTAAAAGTTAATTATTGATATGGTAAATAGGGGGAAAGGCCGAAGGTTGATTGTCATTCCATTACGTGCATTGAATTGGCATAAATGTGAAGCCACTATTTTAAAAAAAGGTATATGTATTTTTATTGAATTAATTTAGCCGTTTAGCCGCATGTTAGTGATATATGTTGTAACTTTTGATCAATGGGTCTCTTGAATACCTTCTTTAAATGTTTCAAATGTGAAAAAAAAAAATTAAAATTTTGGGTATTTTATTATGGTGATTATATATCATTTATGAATGTAATAATGTATTCTGTTATAACCACATCAACCATAATAACATCTCATTTTATCAATAAAATAAGTTACTTTTTTTTGGTTGGCATACTAGAATTTTATTGTGCAAACCAAAACCAATCTGTAGACAAATTATGTGAGCTCATACTCATACTAAAGCATTTGCTGATTTTTACTGACATTTTAAAATCCTAATACGCAATTTATTTTTTTATTCTACCTTCACTCCTCGCAAGATGCCCCGAGGTTTCCCTTGACATTTTTTTCATCTCTGGGGTTTCCCTACGGAGGTATATTGAATATAATAATTGTAAGTATTTAGTTAATAATCTGTGAAATATTTATCGATGGTAGAGATTCCCAGTACATTCCCACAGGTAAAAGGAACTTAAGTATTTATGATGTAACTTGATGTAAACTACTACTTCCCATTATTCACTCTGGTGTGACAACATGATTTATGGTAATATAATCTCAAATCAATAATAAAGTAGTCTTAAAAAAAAAGTTCTTTTAATTTTCCCTATTCATTGAAATATCCTTTTGTAACACATGCATATTATTTTCTTTTTTGGTCTGTGATTATAATGCAACATAATAAATAGTCAATCTATAAATTTGTTCATCAGTGGGGCGCTTCATTATCTTTAGGAATATGTACAAATAATAAAATTAAAAAAATTTATATTTGTATCCAAGCGATGTTTTAATGTTTAAAAAAACTATTCTTCTACATATCCACTATGATTCACTAAGATTGTAATGTAGATAAATAAAGCCAATTTCGAAATGTGCTTTCTTCATTCCAGATAAATATAAATATGTACATAAATAATAATGACCACAGGTGGTTATAAAACTTTTGAATTGAAGGGGCAAGGTTTTTTTTTATAATGCTCTACTAAAAAGATAAAGTCTATAAAATTTCTATCTTTAAAGGGGTTTTTTTTTAAGTTCTGCTAGACTTCAGTTACGAGGGGGTACCCAAAAGAAACCGAACTGGTGTTGCGGAGGACTAGTTTGTGTAGTACTGAGTTCTGCCGGTAGAATCGTGTACAGCTACCTTTCTACAGTCATTACGCCAAGCACTGCGCTGGAGAAGTCCTTTCGGGTGCTCATCGTTTTTGAGATGGCTGATTTTCGTGAACAGAGTTCCAAATGACCCAAACTTTTTATCCAAGGTCGTCACAGATGACGAATCATGGTGCTATGGATAAGACCCTGAAACAAAGCGACAATCCAACGGAAGACTCCAAATTCGCTCGCCCCAAAAAAGCTCATCAAGCGTCAAGACAATACTGATTTGTTGCACGGCCGCGCGCTATTGAGGTGTTTTTGCACAAAAACGGCGCTATACAAGTCATCCAAGTATTATTATTATTATTATTATTATTCACGTAAATCAGCCATCGCAAAAACAACGAGCACACAAAACAACCATCACCAAAACATTCACACCAGCCGAAAGGACGATTTCTCCAGCGCAGTGCTTGGCATACTGACTGAGGAAAACTAGCTGTACATGGTTCTACCGGCAGAACCCGGTACTACAAAAACTATGCCCCCCGCAACATCAGTTCGGTTTCTTTTGGGTATCCCGTCATACATATTATGTATTAAAAATAATAAAATACTTAAAATTAAAACGAAGGTATACAAATTAAACTTGAAAACATAAATAAGTACATAAAGTTTTATAATCATAAAATAATTACCGGTAGCTAGTATTACTATTTATAGAGCGGAGACGGTTTACATATAGTTTCCGTGAGCACTTAGGCCATAGGCCTATCTCCCATTTTTCCCTATTCTTTTAACAGTCACCCGGTCCCTTTTATAAAGTTCACCAGGGTTGTTATTGTATATGTAGCTGTCTTCTGGTTCTACAATGTGTCTTCCCAGGTCTCATCTCTCCTCTCCAATCCCCCTTGGTTCCCTGAAGGCCACACAAGGGACGAGAGCCTCATCTCTCCTCTCCACTCCCCTTTGGTTCTCTATCCCACAAGGGAAGAGTTCAGGTGGCCTCATCTCTCCTCTCCTCCTTGGTTCCCTGAAGGCCCCATGACGGAAGAGTCCACTCCCCCTTGGTTCCCTGAAGGCCCCATGACAGAAGAGGGAGTTTTCGAATGGTCCAATTTTTGTCCCACGAGTATCTACAGAAATAGAAGGTCCACTCCAGCAGAGCCCCGAGTGCTGGGGTAAGGTATAAATACTCCGAGATGCGACCCTGTTTCTCGGAGGCACTGTTCGTGAGACAAGAGGGCCTCGTCTCTCCACTCCTCCTTGGTTCCCTGAAGGCCCCACGAGGGAAGAGGGAGTTTTCGAATGGTCCAATTTTTGTCCCATGAGTATCTAAGGAAATAGAAGGTCCACTCCAGCAGAGCCCAGAGTGCTTGGGTAAGGTCTAAATACTCCGAGATGCGACCCTGTTTCTCGGAGGCACCATTCGTGACACTGTTCCCCAGGTCATTCTGCCTGAGCATGGTAGCTCTGTTATGATTTGCACAAACTGCACAGTTATGTATATCCACACGTGACCCCCAGAAACGGAGCACGCTTTGAGGGCATGTTAGCTCACCAATACATACACGTACATCGGAGATATCTCCGTCGGACACGGATCACGCGAGGGCTAACAACCAATCAAATGGCTAGATGACAAAAGCGTGCCCTTATAAGGGCATCGGACGACGCGCCAAAAATAGATCAGGAGGGGACGAGTTCGCTCCCGGCGGGACCCGAAATCAGTTCTCCGCCGGCCCCGTTGGGTTCAACATGCTGTATTAGTTCCGGGTTAACAATTGCCGCCAAATCGGTGTCGCCGTAAATATGGACCGGCGTGCATACGTTTTATAACGTGCCGCGTCTATAGACTCAGTTTATCACGTCCAGGGAATCTTCAGCCGACTACACCATCATGGACATGATTGCGTCATATCCCTGGGCCGCGGCCGTGCACCCGCCGCCGCCCACGAGGTTCCATCTGCAGGCTTTCGCAGCCCGCCGCCCAAGCTCCCGCCCTTCGCTCTGCCGCCGCTCTGCCGCCCACGGGGTTAGCCGCCCAGGCCGCCCCTGTGCCGCCCTTCGCCGTAAGCCGCCCATCACCGCTCCAGGCCGCTTCTGCGCCTCCCTGTAGGCGTCGTATTCCCGCCCTACCGCATCAGCCTAGGCCGTGCCTATGGCATCCGCCCATCGTTGCCGCCCTTCGCCCTGCATCCGCCTACCGCATCAGCCTAGGCCCCCCGCCTATGGCCCCGCCCTTCGATTCACCGCCCCCGCCGTAATTTACACGTGAACTAATAATGTACAGAGCCTTAGATTCAGTAGATTGCCTAGTAACAGTCAGGCCTTAAAAAGCTATGTACCTTTTGTAGATCTGTCTGATAACCTGTTTACATGTACAATAAACACTCATATCAAGAGACTTGTTTCATTGGGAGACTGACTATATCCACACCCTGAAAGATTGGAGTATCAAGCTCTGCTGCCTGACTTGTGCGGCGATGGCTAATTGTGTAACTCACCTGTAATATATTACATGGCTATGAACAGCAATGTAACAGCTCACACCTTAGCTTGGTAGATAGTAAGTACCTACATATTATGGTTTTTGGCTTATACATAGTAAAATTAGTTTTCAAATTCTATATGTATATAAGTTTGTCTACTGGTGATGGTGGCAATAATTTATTTTTAGTAATTTAGTTTTATTTTTGATTGAAATAATTATATTCATAATTAAATACAGTGCTCTCTAACTAATCTGCCACCCCAAAAACTGGGCAAGTATTCATTCAGTGCCGGTTCATGGTCCTTTTCACTGGGGGTTCAGAATATCAAGAGAAGGTATTATATTTAAATGTATATATACCTATTTCTTCAAATTTTACGGATTTCAAAACTTTTTCACACCAACTCGCCCTATTTATTTTATGTAAACAACGCTATATTTCGCCACTGTACAATATTAGGTATAACTAATAAGAATAAGTCAAAATCGTTGAATGAACCGCTTTATTGTCGAAGGCTGAAACCAAACTAGAGAAAATGCAACACAATATTGCATTATTTATGATAATTAAGACAAAATCTGTTTTACTAGTAGATTTACAAATGCCATTAAAAGCATAAACGGTTGGAGAAATGCATGAATAAAAAATAAAAATTTACTATAAACTACTAAAGAAAAATAATATTTAACTTGCATCTTTGTAGTGCAAAGTTCAACTGCCGGCGTGTGATATCAAACATTGTCTATCACGGTGCAGAACGATCGTCTTGTTTTGGCGACGTTATAAGATTTCACCATCAAGGGGATTATGTTGTTTTGTTTTTTTTTTTTATGAAGTATTTTGTGCTGATATAACGCAGAGCATGGAAATATTGGATTGCTGTTTGACCTTATTTTTCAGTCACATCGATTTTAGAGGCAGAATTCTAATGGCGCGCTGTTTAAAATGTGCTAATTAGCAAGTTTATCTCATAATCTCATCTTTTTAATGGGGGTTCACTGCACAAACGCACTTTAGAGAAAACCGCAACTGGTGAACAAGAAATGTTAAAAATTAAAACAGGTATTTCGTAAAAACAGTTTTATTGTGAAATTTGTACTTGCAACTTCTTGCTATTTATACTCAAAATAAGATAATATGTTTATTAACTACATATTAAAAAATAAGTCGCTTAACAAATCTTCAATATACCAAAAATGTTCTTCCGAATTTATTAATCCAAGCTTCACTAGTTCAGAAATCATTTTTTTAATAAATTTTCTCTTAAAAGAACAGCACCTTTTGGCTTAAAAAGCCAGCATTAATAGGGGTATGTTGCTGATGCTCTTGCAATAATCACGAAGACCACTCGAGTCTAGGTACGCAGCGAACTACTGAATTTGACATACTACCTATGATATTGTGATAAAAAATAGCGGCAGATTATTAAGTGGCAGAGTACTGTAGTTGAAATCAACACCTTGATTGAAATCTGATGATAGAACACCTCAATTATCTGTACCTATTGTATTGTGCAAGTATTGCCTTCAATACTTTCTTTTTCTCCTCATCGGAGCCGGCTTTCTTGGCGGGAAAGGATCATCATCATCTTCGGGATCCGGGGAGCCTTGGAGTTCTTCTCTGAGTTGTTTCAGCATCTTGGGAGTCAGCAGTCCTTGAGCGAGCAGCCGATCCGTCAGGCGCTTCCCCTGTCTGGCGGGCGGCAATACCGGCATGTCGGCAACATCCGTGTCACTGGTGACGGAAGTTCCTCGCATGTAATACTGGCGCTTCTTGGTTCTCTCGAAGGTGTCCTCGTCGGGGGTGTTAGTGCTGATGCCACTCTCCGAGTTTCGCAGGAGTCTGATGAAAACGAAAAATAAATTTTACCCGATCGCGAACCAATTAGTACTTTGTTCTTCCCCAGAATTTAACCTTTATCTTCGTTTTTTTCTTTCCAGATAAGTTGAAATTCCTGCACAAAATGATTTAACTCTCCTTTAAGAAATATCAAAAAAAATTATATTATTTACATGACAATCTTTCTGTACACAAACACAATCACGGTTTACGCAACACATAAACCCTTTGGAGTATTTTTTATGAATTTTTGTCAGTTTGATGGGCAGTATGTGATGAACAGCGAGGGGTGGTCATTTAAGAAAATAAAAATGTTTATTTGAACGATACATGGAATTTAGATAGCTCCTCATATTCACAATGAATCAAGCTACATAAATATATTATGTATATAATATATAAATTTATTCATGTTTTTTGAGCGACATTCATAAACGTTAAACGACATTCAAATCTCTTTTTTAAAATTCAAGCTGTTTTTAGACTAGAGGTTGGTATTATTATGTCGGTATCTATTCTCGAAAACAAAATATTAAAACATTTCAATGTTCACCACTATGTACATGTATTGTAGTGTCATTGTTTGTATCCTCTCTTTCAAATACCACAATAACTGCATAACTAGTTTGCATACCTTGTTATTTGCAATATTCCTTGTTGAATAATATAATCCAACTCCTTCTGCATATCTCGTACAATGGAAGCATCTGGGAATAAATCTGGGAATCGGTAGCTGTAAATAAATAAATGCATCACATAAATCATCATGAAATACAAATCATACATAGGTACATCATTTTATCATGAATATACATAATTCACGTAGTATAGGTACAGTATGCTGTCATTGCCTGTTGTATGCTGATGATGCGGTGCTGATTGCTAACAGAATGGCATATCTACAGTCTCTCGTGTCTAGGATGAACAAAGTATGTATGAACAATGAGTTAATGATGAATGTAAGTAAGTCTAAAGTCATGGTGTTTGAAAAAGAGAGTATGAAAACAGTGTGCAATATAGTTGTGAATGAGGAATACTTGGAGCAGCTGGATGAGTTTGTGTATTTAAGGAGTATGTTTACGAGAGATGGGAAGGCTGACAGGGATATTGAACAAAGGGTAAATGCAGGTAACTCCATTATTGGAGGACTGAACGCAGTTGGCGCTAACAAAAAATTGTCCAAAGAAGCGAAGCTAGCAGACCACAAGTGCTGGAGTGCTGGTATCTACCCTGATGTACGAAAGTGAGGCATGGAACTGGCAGAGAAGGGATGAAAGTAGACTGAATGCTGTAGAAATGAGATCCCTGAGGCGTATGTGTGGTAAAACCATGTATGATCGTGTGAGAAATGTAGAGATCCGCAAAGAGTGCAAGGCTGATGTAAACGTTATGAGTAAGATCAAGAAAGGGACGCTTAGATGGTTTGAGCATGTAGAGCGAATGAGCGAAGAAAGGAGTGTAAGGAGAATATACAATGAAAATGTGAATGGTAGCAGAAATCGTGGGGCGCCCGAGGAAGACATGGCACGACCAAGTGAATCAGATACTTGAGTCGGGCCATGTCAAGAGTCAGAATAATAGAAGAGTATGTATGAATGTGAATGAGGCAAGGAGTGTGTGCCAAGACCGAGTTGTTTGGCGGTCCGTCCTCTCTGCCTACCCCTGCGGTGAAAAAATGGCGTGATGGTTATATTTTAGATAGTTAGTTAGGTACAGGTTTCAATAATGGGTTTATTACCTTAGCCACAAATAAAGATCTAGGACATCAAAGACTGCCTCCAGGTGAACCAGGTCGACAATAGTCCTCGGTAGAGATAATGGCCAGCCAATAGCATTGCACAGCCAGCTCCACGTCAAGGCTTCATTCCTGCTGTACTGCCGTACCATCTGAAACCGTGAAAAGGAATATGTAACATTATTAAAGGTAAACACAGCTGCATTTCACTATTGCAATTAATAATATAATACATACAGTAGAGTGAAAGATAATTTTCGGTTTTACACCTGAGAAAGACAAACATTCATAATTGAAGCGTTGCTTAAAATAGAAATAAGTAATTAATTTTAATTTTTTTTTTTTTAGTAATATGCGAATATTATATGATCCAAGATTCTCTTGGCCAAATAGTATTATGATGGTTGATGTAATATCTGTTGTCTTTATAACATTAATTCTACTATGAATTGTATATAGTGCGGAATAATAGTCAAACTAACAATGTGTTATATTTATCGAGCATCACGTGATGAAGACCTGACATTGGACAACCACAAACACAATCTTTTATAGTCCATTCTTCAAGCTCTCTTATGTAGTCTCTTTCATACAAGACGTCAGTTGTACGATCGTTACAGTTGGCTTTTGGTTGACTGGGTAGCATATATATTATATTATCACGCTAAAGTCAGTTGTACATACTCGCTCCATGTTCTAGTTACAAACGGAAGTGCTGCCATCTCTAATATTCAAACTGTTGAAGTTTTCCTTGTAAACTAGTATTTCATAATATGAATTTGCTCTGAGGTTACCTTGAGGAACAGGGCACATACGAAGGGCACCTTCTGGTTGATGGGGGCGCAGCAGAAGACGTAGCGCGCGCGGAGTGGCAGCGGCACGTGCTGGATCATCTCCGCCAGGAATTTGAAAGCCTCCGTGTTGCACATGAAGTATAGTGAGTCATCCACCGTACACAGATGCACAAAAATATCCTGCAAACAATTATTTTGACTGTTTTTATTACACAAACCTATTCACCAAATATGAATGGTAGATACCATATTCTCACACAGTATGGTGGCGATTAACCATTTTAAATGAAATCTCGAGGAAAAAACACAGCAAATTATTGATTGTTCTGATTCAATTCAATTCAATTTGTTTATTAATTTCAAAAACATTACAAAATTGTTCATTTCAATGCGTTTTTAAAATATTTTTATAATAAGAATTCTAAGATTAATATTTACAGTGTGTATATCAACTATACCAGTGATAATAGAGCTTGCCTTTTAAAGGAAGCTTCATTGATGCAAAACATGTCGATATCCGAATTGATTCTGTTCAACAGCAAGATTGCTCTCCCCACAGGCATGACCATTGGCAAGTTAGTTCTGCAGGCCGAGAGATAAAATAGTCTATGTTGTCGGTGACGTAGATAACCATCGGGAACATAAAAATGAATGCTCTCCATGATGACCGAGTTTTCAAACTATCCACGAATCAGTCTAAAGAAATGTGTAGCAATGCGCACATCTCTCCTGACCCGTAGATAGTTCATTCCGAGCATACCCAAAGAAAGTCAGTGGGATAGAGCCACGGGTAGTAGCCATACTTCCTCATGTAGAGAAATCTCAAGAATTTCTTCTGAACTCTCTCCAACATGAGAGAATACTTTACCTGGTGTGGACTCCAAATCACCGACCCACTTTCAAGTCTACTCTTACTAAGGAATTAAATAAAACTATAAGCACCCGGTTATCTCTAAAATTCCTTGCAGTGCGTAGAACAAAGCCCAGAATTCTAAGTGAAGTGCTACATGCCGCCTCAATATGAGCATGAAATGTCAGTCTACTATCAAACATGATTCCAAGATCCTTCATTGTCGAGACACGTTTTAAACTTCGGGCGTCCATTGTATACCGGTAATACCAGGTATGACTCGCCCTATTGAATGACAAAATTAAACATTTAGAAACATTAAACTCAATCCGATTTATTTTACTCCATTCAACAATTCTATTAATGTCTGACTGGAGTTGATTGCAGTCTTCTAAAGTTAGTATTTCTAAGAAAAGTTTTAAGTCATCAGCAAAGAGAAGAAACCTAGAATGCAGAATTACTTCTGAAATATCGTTTATAAATATGGAAAAGAGGAGTGGGCCTAAATTACTGCCTTGGGGTACCCCCGATCGTACAAAGAAATGTTTAGATTGGAATAGTCCATGAGACACAAACTGTTTCCTGTCTGCAAGATAGCTAGCAAAAAAAGTAAGTAGTCTTATGGAGAATCCTATTGTAGCCAGTTTATTGAGTAAAACGTCGTGATTTACAGTATATAGGCCTTTGAAAAATCATTGTATGAACAATCTACTTGATGGCCTTTGTCTAATGATTTAGATACGAAATCCGTAAACACCAATAGGTTGGTTTCTGTCGATCGACCTTTTCTAAATCCATACTAATGAGGTTAAATATCATAACTGATGAGGTTAAAGAAATGACAATTTATCAATGGCGCCAGTGTACAACCTTCATCTTAAGAAGGCTAGACACCTGGGAAGTCATGTTATGGAAACAGAGAACTTGGCCAAACACGCAATGAAAACCTCGGTGACCTATATTAACCCTTGGAATATCGACCTCCCGCAACCTGGTATTCCTTAGTGTGCCGGGGGTAAAATGCCAATCGCCTGCCGTATGCTGGCTGACACTATTTTTTAAAAAATAACTTACTTGTTTTTTGTAAATTGGATCTTCTTACAAGATACATAATGTGTTTAAATATATATTTTTAATTTTTTTTATATAGCTCTCTTGTGTAGTTTCCCTAGGATAGCTACTTAGATTGAGAATAAAAAAATTTCTTTGGAATGTTATAAAAAAATATAGTACCTAATACAGGGTGTACGGGGGTAAAACGCACAACTTCGGTTAGGTGATTCTACATGATGGTACAAGTAAAAAACATTAATTACTTTTTTAGAAATTCCAACTTTTAGGGGTACTTTCCAAGTAAAAACGTAAAATTGGTCTGCAGTGTGGGTCTGGCATTATTACTGCGCTGTTGCTAAATCTACCGTCCTGCGCCCATGCGCTGTTGTTCTGTCAGTCGTTAATTGCCGCGCTTCGTGTGTCAATAACTTTTATTTTATTCGCAAAGGATCTGATAATTTAATTTATCTAGCAGTGTTTAACTTTGAAAACTTGATTGTTTTAATCAAAACTTGTTGATGTAGTGTGTCTTTATCTTAGTGTGCATTTATTAAGACTTACTTGAAAGAACATCTTTATTCAGTGCGCGTTTTCTACAAAGATTTACTTTTAACATTGTGTTTATTTGTGAGTAATTTTAATCACTGTGACAATGTCTGGCTTCACCCATGAAGAACGGGCAGACAATCATTAGGTTTACGGGCTACATGATGTAAATACACATGGAAAGTGGACATTTTGAAAATTCATTAAATTAGTCAAAAGCAGTAGCATTAGTAGTTAGACATTAGTTAAATTTTTTTTTTTTTTTTTACAGTAATACCGCACAAGAGTCCCAACTGCTCCCGTCTGGAGCCAGTGAGACTATGGCATCCCCAATTGGGGTATGTTGTGAGGCTGAGGGTATTGAGGAGGGGAGGGAGATGGGGAAGAGGAAGGTGGGGAAGTACCTGGCTATTCAGATCTGGTCACCAAACACGGCTAAAGCCATTTCAAGCAACGTTTCAATTCTGAATGGTGGTCTTACACCAGGGCGATACTGAGAGTATCTTCCACTCTGGAACGTGCCGCAAATATATTATATATTATTTTAAATTAATTAATTGTGAAATAACACAAATTAATCAAATAAAATTTATTTGCGCACGCCGGGTTCGAACCCGCGACCTTCGGATCTGTAGTCAAAAGCGTATACCACTAGACCACGCCGGCCGTCAAAATTTAAATAATTTTATCATTCAAAGTGTTACTACATTTTGTTAATTTTAGTACAGTTCTCTTTTGAATTTGGTTTAAAACATACGAATTGTAGCATAATTGTAAACTTCAAACACTCGGCCTAATGTTATTGTTTACATGCGGTTTCAATGGATACGGGCCGATCACAACGTTGCCACCTCGTTCTCGGCAAGGTCATAGCGAATTTATCGGTCCGGTAAGTTTATCCTCACACTAAGGATTTTTAGTAGATGTGTCTTTTTATATGGGGAAAAAAATTGTTGGAATTTCGAAAAAGTTATTTATCTTTTTACTCCTACCATCATGTAGAATCACCTCCCGGTGTTAGAGCAATTTACCCCTGGACACCCTGTATAAGGAAGACAATATACGATAATATTCTTGACGTTTATTATATTTTCTAGCTAAATAAACATTCTTCACAATAAAAATAAGTCATATGAGGCTTTCCTGTAAATGAATACAATAATATGACTTTTGAAACTCGGAATTATGACGTTTGATATGGAATTTGGCAATGCACTTTTTCACAGATAAAATAAATATATTATAAAGTGACAAACACTATTTCCTTGCCAAGCAATAAAATATTTTTTATGCTACAAGCTTTTTTAAGGTTCAAAATACCATAAAATCAATGAACGTGCAGTGAACTACTAACAAATTCACGGTGTATATCTTGGCACGCTGGAGGTTAAAGGTACTGGGTTACTGTCAAAATAGGAATAAAATGAAACGTGCGTGATGGCACGACAAACATAAAAATCAATAATAGTAACACATTTGTCACCATAAGGCTGCTTAAGGTGGCGTGTGGCAGATGATACGCATAGAGCTCCATCTGCTCGGCCGTGGGGTGGAGACCGGCCTGCTCCACCTTCTCGGGGAGTTGGGACATCAGCACCTTCAGTGTGGGCAGGTCCTCAGGCTTGAAAGTGGTCACGTAGCCTGTCTCCCAGGCACTGCCATACCTTCCCGCCCTGCCTGACAACAAATCCAATCAATTGGAAGGTAAGCAGTTTAGACAAATAATAACTAGGTTCAAAGATGAAAGTGGAAGAAGTTTAGTATGTATTGTAAGAGCCATCTCAGGACCACTTCTGCAAGTAAAAAAATTATTTAACATATCAGGTAAAAAATTAAAATGATACAACAAAAAAGAATCTTCTTCACCTCACTCTGACAATACGTGGTATCAAAACTCGTAGTAAAAACGGGAAAATTGTGAATCTACATCACATTTGGAGTCGATTTTGCGGTTTAACTTTTATTGATTTGACCCTTCGTTTTTGAGTAGATCAAGTCTGGAGTTGGAATTTTTTAAGTCAAATTTGAAAAAAATTAATCTGTTTAATATCAGTTGTTTTAATGTTTTTTTAAATGTGTAGAAGGCAGACTCAGGTCCAAAGTTTTTTTTTACTTTTAGTTGCAGAAAAAAAATTTTAAAAGTAAAAAAAAAAATACAAAATAATCAGACCTGAAATAAATTATAAAAAATTGGGTTTTATGGGTGATATAGATCCACTAGTTAGCCGCTTGAATAAATAAATAAATAGGTTTTTTGCCTGACATTGTCTCGTACCTCAAATTTACAACTGTCAACCCTTGAAGGGTGAAAGCAAGAAACATTTAAAAAAAAAAACTGTCCAACTTTCACAAATTAAAAGTACACCTGTATTCAAATTATTAACTGTGATGTATGGTAATAAGTTGGGTATTCAAGTGATAGATGGCACTAGTCATAAAGCTTACTCCAGAGTCCGACAGATGTCGCTAGAGTGTAGAGTGTAGCAATTGCCAGTGGGATATTATTGACAGACAACAAGCTTCTAGAAACAGAGAATTACCAACCGTCGGATAATGAACAGTGTAGCTAAATCCAGACTTATTAATTGTTACGCAAATAAAAACAATTATAGTAAAAGAACCTTTTACTTTATCGAAGAGTTCCCAACACAGAAATCTGCAAGTAAAGCAGAGACATAACAATTATCGAAATAATTATCGATTATATTTTTGTAAGGTAAAAGTTTGTAATTTTGTTGAAAGACTGAAAATAAAAAATTGACTGACCTGCAATCTGTAAAGCTTGTGAAATAGAAATTATATCCATTTCTTTCTCTCCTTTTTCATTTATCATCGGCTTTATTAAAGAATAAAATATTATTCTTCTTATACTTCTGCAAAACAAAAAAAATAACATATATTGGTTTCATTCTTAATAATTATACAAAACAAGTACATGTAAAGGCACATGACTATTACGGTAGTTGAAATTTGAT
Source organism: Hesperophylax magnus (assembly GCA_026573805.1). Lineage (NCBI taxonomy): Eukaryota > Metazoa > Arthropoda > Insecta > Trichoptera > Limnephilidae > Hesperophylax > Hesperophylax magnus. Next base: position 10,858,746 of record JAIUSX010000072.1, read on the forward strand.
GTATATTATGTATGATAAATGAATGTACGTTTATATACAGATATAATAATATACATAAATGTATTACTCCTCTTCCATCCACACGCAAATGCTTTTAATGGAAGTGTAGTATAAATTAAAACAGTATGACTTGTAAACATTGTATATTTATTGTAAAAAACACAAATAATAAACAAATACAAATACAAATAAAAAAAATAATAATAATAGATAATAAATTATTAGAGAAGGGATCAATAATCATAAATATTTAAAGGCAAAAGTAAAAATAAGTAATCATTTAAATAAGGTAGATCTTGTACCATTATTAGTTTACATGTTGTGACAAAACGAAAATAATAAAAATTAAATTAAAAATAAGAGTAAAGCAATAAAAATGTACATGTTTATTAAATAAAGAAAATTTAATAATCATTAAGCTTGTTATTCTTCTCAGATATGATGGTGTGGCAAAGAGATGGTTGATTAGGGGGGTGGTTAGAGAAATTCTGAGAAAAGTAAAGGAAAGGAACCGGGACAGGAATACCGACCATCGACGAAACCAAGCAACCCAAAAAAGGGGCAATCGCATTCACTGTCACATGGATTTTCCGCTATAAAATCTAGGTAAGTCTTTAGGTCTTGCTCCTATACCCTGATTTAATATCTCAGCATTCAAATTAGGTAATTCAGGTATTACTTACAAATTAATTCCTAGGCCAATGGCATCGGTTGCAACCATAACTTTACATGAGCTGTCTGGATCGTTGAATTTATTTGCTTGGGCCAGTTTTGTTCCCGGCGGCAAACTTCCATAAATAACAGCAACCTCTTTTCCTCTAAAAAATCATAATTAACTTTATTCTTATTTGCATCATTTGTTTGAATTAGTATTGGTGGTTAAGTAGTACGTATAATATAATCACCTGTGTTCTATAGCTCTCGATACTGCATAAATATCATTTTTACTAAAGCAAACTATACAATCTCCCGGCTCGACATTTTCTAGGGAACCCAATGCTGAATCCAGTACTTTGAGTTCTGTCAGACGTTTGTATTTCCTTACCTGCAAGCAAAATTGTAAAAAAGAATTAATAGTTTGAAAAGAAATATGCAGTAAGGTTAGGTAACTATATTTATTTCAACTAACTAAATAACCATCATGCCGTTTCACGCAGGGGTAGGCAGAGAAGTTGGACTGCCAAACAACTTCGTCTTGGCACACACTCCTTGCTTCATTCACATTCATACATGGTCTCATACATATCCTTTCTGGTGTTCTGACTCTTTACATGGCCCAACTCAAGTAATTGGTTCACTTGGTCATTTCATGTCTTCCTTAAGCATCCCTTGTCTTCAGGCTTGTATCTTTGCGAATCTGCACATTTCTCACATGATCATACATGGTTTTGCCACACATTTTATGTATTTCAATGCATAATAATATATTTTACTAACTTCAAGATCTTCTCCAGTCGTGTTACAGATCTCTTCAATTAAGGGTATAGCCCCGGCTTCACCACACAAATGTAGCTCCTCTGCTTGCAAACCTACAAAAAAACATTGTGATCATTATTTATTATACGGAGGTTTAATATTTATCCTAGCAACCTCATCTTAAATTATCGGAAGGAACCTTGTGGAAGCTATAGAGAAGGGAACGAGATTGATAATGATCTATTTAAGAAACAATTTAATTTAATAAATTCAAAAAATAATAATAAAACTGTTTACTAACCCAAAATAGCTCTCGTCCACGCCCAACCTCTTCCTCGATCTCCTATTAATTGGACTTCATCAATAATGGCAACTTCATCTGAAAAATATACAAAATTCTTTATTTTAAGAATCGTGAAATCATTTGAGAAAATTCAGTTATCAAGATTTTATAAGAACATTGCTTATTCAGAGGCAATTTCAGTCATATCTACATCAGACCTCGAGCCTTTTATTTGTGTTGAGATCTCTTCAGAAAAATTTCCAGACTCCGCTTACTTCTTTGTTCAAAATTTCCCAAAGTTCTTCATCGATTGCTTTGAAATTTGGACACAACGTTGCATTCAACTAAGCATGTGTTTTTGTTTTTATATACTTGTATTATAGAGATGTCACCTGTGACAGGTAAAAACACGCTTTTTTGAAAAATGGTGCTATCTGTTAGACAAACACGTTTTTCTTGAAAAACAGTGCCATCTGTTGGACAAACATGTTTTTTTTAAACAGCGCCATCTGTTGGAGGTAAAAGCAACACGCGCTATTGTTTCTTTATCTATACAGACAGAATAATTCACATCAATGCGTGACAAGGTACAGCTAGTTATTTAAATAATAATGCTTTATTTCAACTTAATACTCTAAGAAACAACTATTTACGTGGGAGTTGGTAAAATATGCATCAAAGCTCCATTTTTTATTGATCAAATTTCAAAATTTCCAGTGTTTTGACACCATGTTTGAACTTGTTAGTATGATGTGACGTTTGCCGAAAGGTTCCGCTTCAATCTAAATACTTACAAATTATTTAAATAACCTGAACTGAGAATCTAATACCCTATTTTGTGCATGGTTTTCCATCTCCCCCGTTTTAAATTTTTTTTTATTTTTATCTCTAATCATATAAGTTATTGAACAAAGTTTTTTTACATGTTTATCGACTACCACACAAGACACACGCCCGTATTATGGTAGTCGAAATTTGTGTATATTATTAAATTAAAAATAAGAGTATGAAAACAACACATAAACAGTAAAATATTAAAGGATAATAGGGTGATTGAAATAATTTGAATATATTTAATCTTACATGTTGTTGTGAGCGATGTCATTTCAACGGTACATGCCACATGTGGAGACTGATCAGCACAGTAATCCTTTTTGGGAGTGTCGGCCATTCCATCTTCTGTGTACTGCGTGGCGTGCCTTCTCTCCTCACCGGTGATCAAATCACACGGTGTACCCTATTGAAATAACAATTATATTTATTATTAAAACAGAAATGTGGATTAACCTTTTTATACGAAACAATATTCCGTCCGTATAATACTGTAAATGCGTAGGTAGCTGGGTACACCTTTATTAGTGTTTCAGTCTCGGTAGATAGAATTTAATGTCAAGATCAGAGAAGGATTGATTCCCAAGTCTGAGTCGACGGAAGGAATTTAAGACTGGAAAAAACTGAATTTAATACTGAATTAAAACACTTGAAAATATTTTTCTTGAGATTTGTAGACTTTGGAGATGGTTTCTTCAGGAGAGAAGTTTCTCTTTAGGGGTAGTTTTTTGAACTGACTTTGTATGGAATTCGGTTCTCTATTTATAGAACGTTTTCAAATCGAACCCTATTGGGGGAGTTTTCATCCCTTTCGTGAAGGGTGAGTTGGTTAGGTATTTTTCCTCTTTACAATTAATTTGTTTAGAGGAAAGTTATATTTTAATATTATACCTTTTACCAGGTCAGTTCAATTTACCCAAACCACCTCCTTCAGTCTCGTTTATTTATTTTATAATAAATTATACAAAGTTTCATATTGGGGTTGAAGCAAAATATCCTGGGTTTGAACATTCCCCAAAGAGTAAAAAACATTTTTAGGTACAATTCTTTAAGATATTATGTCAGTATATAATTATTTCTTGATGTTGGTATTTATTCTGTGGTCATATCTTCTAATATTTTCCTGTAAATTGGGTCTGATGTCATCATAGGTGGTTGCGCCAATCTTCATTATCAGCTTTTGATAAGAGCTCCAAAGGAGAATGTGGAGCTGTGATTGGTTGAAAACTCGGCGGCCATCATGGAATTCCTTCCGGGTGGTATGGAGGGGGTTTCACGTAAATACTGGGTCGCCCCTTTAGGGAGGTTCATTTCGTGATTGGTGACTCGTCAATGAAGTATGTTGAGCTGTGATTGGTTGAAAACTCGGCGGCCATCATGGAATTCCTTCCGGATAGTATGGAGGGGGGGGTCACATAAATACTGGGTTGCTTTCATAGAGTGAGCCATTCCGTAGGTTGGAGGTCCCGAGTGAGGTGCTGGATGGTTATTTTCAGATGTATTTCAGATTCTGCTGTTATATTTCTATGTAATTGTCTTGATTAATCACATACAGCACATAATTTCATTAAGTAATTATGATTTGAAGATTTCCAATTGTGTCGGCGACACGGTATCGAGCGGTTTCGGGGTTTGAGTGTTTTTGTAATTTTTACGTAAATATGAATTCCTCTGAAAGATTCTGGAGGTCTGGATACGTATGATACACTCCCCCCGTACAGTCTTGCCTGTGCTCAGCTAGTTCTTCAGACGTATCTTCTTTTGATGTTTCCGCAGGTTGTTATGTCCTGGTAATGAGGGATAGCCGCTCAATGCTAGTCCATCGATGGAGTGTTGTCCAAGCTTTGCGATGTCAGTGAGGGATAGCCGCTCAGTGCCAGTGCCATCGAGAGGATGCTGTTTAGACTTCGCCGTGTCAGTGAGGGATAGCCGCTCAGTGCCAACTCAGTCGGGGGGGGCCCCCAGCGGGGTAGGAGGTGGGAGTCGATTTTGCCATGTCAGTGAGGGATAGCCGCTCAGTGCCAGCGCCATCGAGGGGGTGCGGGCCAAACTCCGCCGTGTCAGTGAGGGATAGCCGCTCAGTGCCAGCGTTGTCGGGCGCCCCCTGAGGGAGTAGGAAGTGGGAGTCGATTTTGCCATGTCAGTGAGGGATAGCCGCTCAGTGCCAGCGCCATCGAGGGGGTGCGGGCCAAACTCCGCCGTGTCAGTGAGGGATAGCCGCTCAGTGCCAGCGTTGTCGGGCGCCCCCTGCGGGAGTAGGAAGTGGGAGTCGATTTTGCCATGTCAGTGAGGGATAGCCGCTCAGTGCCAGCGCCATCGAGGGGGTGCAGGCCAAACTCCGCCGTGTCAGTGAGGGATAGCCGCTCAGTGCCAGCGTTGTCGGGCGCCCCCTGCGGGAGTAGGAAGTGGGAGTCGATTTTGCCATGTCAGTGAGGGATAGCCGCTCAGTGCCAGCGCCATCGAGGGGGTGCGGGCCAAACTCCGCCGTGTCAGTGAGGGATAGCCGCTCAGTGCCAGCGTTGTCGGGCGCCCCCTGCGGGAGTAGGAAGTGGGAGTCGATTTTGCCATGTCAGTGAGGGATAGCCGCTCAGTGCCAGCGCCATCGAGGGGGTGCAGGCCAAACTCCGCCGTGTCAGTGAGGGATAGCCGCTCAGTGCCAGCGTTGTCTGGCGCCCCCTGCGGGTGTAGGGAGTAGGGAGTAGTTGTCTGGAGATGCCAATATAGACAAGTTCTGTCACTTGTGTCGATTTCTATTTGTTGGGGTTGCAGGAGACGTCCAGTGCGGCCGGGAGGATGACGGCGACTTTTACTGCCGGTCTTATGTAGACTCCAGTGCTTGTTTGGATCCGAACAGTTCGGACTTGACCATCGGCTGCAGGTACTGCTTCGATGACACGGCCACGTGGCCAGTTGTTCCGGGGTAGTGCTGGATCCATGATGATTACTAGGTCATCCTTTTTAATTGGTGTAGTTGGATGGTGCCATTTTTGTCGGGCGGCCATAGTGGGTAGGTACTCGTGCAACCATCTTCTCCAAAAAGCGTCCGCGAGTTGTTGCCCAATGCGCCACTGACGGCGGAGGCACACTTCTTCTTCTGTTTTATTGTAGAACGATAATTGAGGTCGTTTCCCGGCTGACCCCAGTAAGAAGTGGTTGGGGGTCAGGGGCTCTTCGTCTCGTGGATCGACCGAAATGTGGGTGAGAGGGCGGTTGTTCACAATGAATTCGGCTTCCGCTAGGGCTGTGCGTAAAGTTTCTTCTTTAGGCGTTCTCTCCTTTAGCGTGGCGTTTAAGGCTTTTTTAACCGACCTCACTAATCTCTCCCAGGCTCCCCCCATGTGGGGACTCATCGGAGGTATGAAGTGCCATTCTATGCCCTGAGTGGCTATTGCGTCGATCATCTTGGTATCCTGGCTTAATGACATCAAGGCGTCTCTCATCTCAGCGTCGGCTCCATGAAAGTTCGTGCCGTTGTCAGAGTATATGGCAGTTGGTTGTCCTCTTCGTGCGGTCATCCTTTGTAGGGCCATGATTGCGGAGTCAGCTGATAGTGAAGTAGTTAATTCCAGGTGGATGGCACGTGTTGAGAGGCAGATGGCTCCGTAACGTTTTTCTCTGTGTCTGCCGACTGTTATGGTCATAGGACCGAAATAATCCAGCCCGCAATGTGTGAATGGGCGGACGTGATGCATCAGTCGTGGTGGTGGTAGTACGCCCATCTGGGGCGGATTGGGTTTGCTGCGTCGTATGCAGCACATTGGGCAGGTGTGCGCAATCTTTCGGCTTATTGTACGTAGTCTGAGTATGAAAAAATGGCTGCGTATTTCTGCTACTGTTTTTTCCGTACTGGGGTGATCTGATTTCTTGTGGTAGTGATTAATCAGGAGACGGGTGTACGCGTTGTCGCCATCCAGGATGATGGGAGTTCGGGCTACTTCTTTAGCCTTTTCTAATGTTTGCAGGCGTGTTCCCATTCGGAGGATACCGTCCGGGCCGAAGAATGGGTTCAGGGGGTTGAGGCGGCTGCTAGCGGGTAATTTTTTCTTTTCTCGTAGGGTATGTAGGGCTGAACCGAAAGCGTCTTCTTGTGACCTTCTGATCCATTTGTGTTCAGCTGTTTTTATTTCTTCCGCTATTAGTGGTCCCTCTGGGGTTCTGTTGGGGCCCATCCGGCATCGTCTGGTAAAGTGGAGAATCCAAGCAGTCGAGCGGATCAGTCGGTGCCACGATGAGAATCGTTCAATTGCTGGTAGAGCTTCGCCTCTTTCGATGATGAGTCCGACGTAGAGAGGTTTGACTTCCAGAGTTAGGTCATTGGGTTTATGGGCGGGTGCGCGCTCTTTGGGCCATTTGTTTTCTGAGTGGGTAATGAAGGCCGGGCCGGAGAACCATCTTCCTTCTGGTGTCAGGTCGGGTATTTCGAGGTCCCGTGTGCCGATGTCAGCAGGATTGAGTTTCGTAGGTACCCATTTCCAGTCGGGTATTCTGGTCAGCTCGTCTATCTCTCCTAGTCGGTTGGCCACAAATGTTGAGTAGGATCGTGGGTCGGTGCGTAGCCAGCATAGTACTGTTGTAGAGTCTGTCCAAAAACATGTGCGGCGTATGTGGGCTGTGCTCTCCTTCTGGATTGTTTGGGCGAGTCTAGCTGCAATGAGGGCGGCTTGCAATTCGAGGCGAGGAATGGAGAGAGGTTTCAGTGGTGCGACTTTGCATTTACTTGCAATGAATGTCGTATGCGTCTTTCCCTCTACTTCTTCGGTGAAGTAGGCTACGGAGCAGCAGGCTTGTTCTGATGCGTCACAGAAGAGATGTAGGGTTACGTTGCTCTGTTTGTTGTATAGGCAACGTCTCGGGATTGAAATGTTGTTTGTGTGTAGTAGGTTCAGCCAGTTTGCCCATTTCTGCGCGTGTTCGGGTTTGATGGATTCGTCCCAGCCGATGTTTGATCGCCATACGTCTTGTAGAAGCATTTTTGTTCTGATCGTCAGGCAGCCGATGAAGCCCACGGGATCGAAAATTTTCATAACTGTTGATAGTAATTGTCGCTTCGTGGGTAATGTGATAGCTTCGGACGGAGTCATCTCGTTAAATGAGTATAGGAAGTGGTCTGTGGAAGGGTCCCAGATGAGTCCGAGTACTCGTTCTGTTTCTGGGCTCCCGTTGCTGATGGCTATTGTGGTGTTGGTGCGATCTTCGGCAGGAAAGTTGGCAATAGCTGCTGGATTGTTGGATGCCCAGTTGGTCAAATGGAACCCTCCTTTCGCGAGGAGGGTACTCACATCTTGGGTGAGTTTGGCAGCTTCCTGGTGAGTGTCTACCGCATCCAAGTAATCGTCCATGTAGAATTTAGCGCGAATAGCTGCTGCGGCGGATGGGTATTCGTGTTGGTACCTCTCAGCGACCTTGCCCAAAACAAATTGGGCGCTGCTTGGTGAACAGGTGGCGCCAAACATCATCGAAGTCATTTGGTATGTTTCGGGTTCGTCCTTGGTTGATGTTCGCCACAGGAATCGCTGCGATTGTTGGTCTTCCGGTTTTATTTTTATTTGTAAAAACATCTCTCTGATGTCAGCAGCAATGGCAACGTTTCCTTCCCGAAAGCGCATGATGTTTCCCAGGAGTGATGACAGCAGGTCGGGGCCTGTGAGCAACTGGTCATTGAGTGAGGTTCCTCGGCATCGGCTGGCTGCGTCGAACACCACCCTGATTTTTCCTGGTTTATTGGGGTTGGTTACTGCAAAATGTGGCAGATACCATCGTCGGGGTGTACGTGTTGATGCTTCGTTGTTCGACAGCTTTTTCGCATAGCCTTTAGATATCAGCTGATTAATCTTGTCAGTGTAAGCTGTTTTCAGGTCCTTATCTCTTGTTAGTTTCTTCTCTAGGGAAATGAGCCGCCTCAGTGCGCACTGTCGGTTGTCAGGTAAGATGGTTTCTGGGTTGCGCCATATCAAGCCAGTCTCCCATCTTCCAGTAGGGAGGGGGCGGGTTGTTGCAGTCATCAGCGTAATTGCTCGTTGTATGTTTGTGTTGACTCGGGTTGCTGCGGTCACACCGAGTGAGTCGACGGTAAAATTTGTTTTCAGAAGTTCTTCCAATCGTATGTCTGAGGCAGTTTCACGTTGAAGTGCCAATGTGGTGGCAGGGTGTCCGTATCCTGGGTTTGATCCGCCATGGGCGATCCATCCTAGTGCGGTGCGTGAAATTATTCGTGTTGTATCATTATTTTCTTTCACTTCTCTCGACACAATTAGGTAGGCGTTATCTTGTCCAATTAGTATCTTTGGGATGACGGGTTTTCCGTGGATTTGTTGTTGAGGAAGGTTGAGGTTGCTTATGGTGTTGGCGGTGATTTGATACGTGTCGCCTTGGCCCGCTCCTCTTATTGTCAGCCGCACTCGTTGTGATAGTTTGTCAGAGGTGCACATCCCTTTAGCACCGTGGATTCGTAGACCGTGAACTGGGCCGTATGCTCTGATTTGTGCCGCTGTATCGGCATCGACCAGTGTCACTGTTGATCCTTCATCGAGTAGTGCAAATGTTGAATGTGTTTCTTGACCTGGTGTGCTGAGTATGACTGATATAATCTTCAGGAGGACGTTCTGGTTCGTGTTCTGGCGTCACAGGTTTACGGTATTCTGAGGTGAGAATTGAGGATCGTGTAATAAGGTGTGATGTGGGAGCTGACACCCTTCTATGCTACACCATTTTGTTTCCTTGCATTCTCGAGAGTGATGTCTGCCCAAACACTTCCTGCATAGGTTGGCTGCGTTAACTGTCTCCCACCGGAGGGCAACGTTTTTGGCGGCAAACTCTTGGCACTCTCTGGTGGGGTGGTTGCTGCCGCACTGGGCACAACCGCTCGCGGTTACTTGATGTTTCTGGTTCCTCCCGGGATAGCTGGGTGGTGTGATTGCCTTGCGTTTGAGGGCGTATGGCGTTCTTCCTGGATTGTTGCTTTGCCCTTGGTATCCTGCGTGGACTTGGTCTCGGCGTGGGCGAGGTCGTGGGCGGTCTACCATCCCGCTGTTTGGTATTGCGTTGGTTATCTCCTTCATAAAGGCAGCAAGTTGGGTGATGGTGGCAGGGGGGCGCTGTCCACGGACTTCCATCAGCCAGGCTAGTCGTAGAGTGTTTGGTAGCTTGTCGGTGATGTCGCTCAGCAATGTAGGGTTGGTGAGGTAGCCATCGGTTTTCAGGATCCGGAGGGAGGCCACCAAATTTTGCACTGTCCCGGAGAAGTCTGTCAGGTCTTCCAGAGATACGTCAGGTGTGAGGTAGGGTAGCCTTTTTACTTTTTCGAGCATAAATTTGGCTATTGCTCCTGAGTTGCCGTACCGTTGCTCAAGTACGTTAAGGATCTCGGGCAGTTGAAAGGGATCCATCAGCAGGGGTGCTACTGTCTCTCGCGCCTTGCCTTTGAGGGCGCGTTGCAGTCGGATGAGGTTTTCACTAGCGGTCATTTGGCAGGTGGAAGTGGACTGCATATATTGCGCCTTCCAGGTAGGCCACTCGAGCGGGTCTCCAGAAAATAGGGGTAGATCCTTTGCTGAAGACTGCCTGGCGATGAGAGCTGCCATCCTTGAGTCGTCTTCCAGCGACCGAGGGGTGTCTTGGGATCTGGTGGAGCGGATGGCGTCTGCCATTATCGACGCTATTTGAGTCAGTGGGTCGGCGCCTTGTCGTAACCACTCTTGAGTAAGTCGCGCTCTTTCTTCATTTGTAGGAGGTGGTGGAAAGAGCGGAGAGTCCAGGTTTGTCAGGAATGGCTGTGGTTGGTACTCCATTGTGTTATGAGTTGGGTATTCTTGTCCTGATATGGTGATGTTAGCTGCTGGGCTCGGAGGTACATTTGGAGTTACTTCAGGTGCGGTTAAGTTGGGCATGGGTTGGGTAGCCGTTTGGCGTGTGGCTTCATTCAGGGCTGATTGTAGTTCTGTGATTTGTTTATTTAGTTGCTCCTCACGAATGCGCATTTCTCGGCGTAGCATTTGGAGAGAGTCTTCAGTTGATTCAGAAGGTGCATCGGGCTCTTGGGGGTTCTCAATAACAGGTTGGGTTCGGTTTCGGCTGGTCTCAGATGATGTTGAGGCCTTGCGGCCGCTGCGAAGTGACGGCATCACCACCTTTAATTGAGACTGAAGACGTGTGTAGATCCGGCTCGAAGGACCAAATATACGAAACAATATTCCGTCCGTATAATACTGTAAATGCGTAGGTAGCTGGGTACACCTTTATTAGTGTTTCAGTCTCGGTAGATAGAATTTAATGTCAAGATCAGAGAAGGATTGATTCCCAAGTCTGAGTCGACGGAAGGAATTTAAGACTGGAAAAAACTGAATTTAATACTGAATTAAAACACTTGAAAATATTTTTCTTGAGATTTGTAGACTTTGGAGATGGTTTCTTCAGGAGAGAAGTTTCTCTTTAGGGGTAGTTTTTTGAACTGACTTTGTATGGAATTCGGTTCTCTATTTATAGAACGTTTTCAAATCGAACCCTATTGGGGGAGTTTTCATCCCTTTCGTGAAGGGTGAGTTGGTTAGGTATTTTTCCTCTTTACAATTAATTTGTTTAGAGGAAAGTTATATTTTAATATTATACCTTTTACCAGGTCAGTTCAATTTACCCAAACCACCTCCTTCAGTCTCGTTTATTTATTTTATAATAAATTATACAAAGTTTCATATTGGGGTTGAAGCAAAATATCCTGGGTTTGAACATTCCCCAAAGAGTAAAAAACATTTTTAGGTACAATTCTTTAAGATATTATGTCAGTATATAATTATTTCTTGATGTTGGTATTTATTCTGTGGTCATATCTTCTAATATTTTCCTGTAAATTGGGTCTGATGTCATCATAGGTGGTTGCGCCAATCTTCATTATCAGCTTTTGATAAGAGCTCCAAAGGAGAATGTGGAGCTGTGATTGGTTGAAAACTCGGCGGCCATCATGGAATTCCTTCCGGGTGGTATGGAGGGGGTTTCACGTAAATACTGGGTCGCCCCTTTAGGGAGGTTCATTTCGTGATTGGTGACTCGTCAATGAAGTATGTTGAGCTGTGATTGGTTGAAAACTCGGCGGCCATCATGGAATTCCTTCCGGATAGTATGGAGGGGGGGGTCACATAAATACTGGGTTGCTTTCATAGAGTGAGCCATTCCGTAGGTTGGAGGTCCCGAGTGAGGTGCTGGATGGTTATTTTCAGATGTATTTCAGATTCTGCTGTTATATTTCTATGTAATTGTCTTGATTAATCACATACAGCACATAATTTCATTAAGTAATTATGATTTGAAGATTTCCAATTGTGTCGGCGACACGGTATCGAGCGGTTTCGGGGTTTGAGTGTTTTTGTAATTTTTACGTAAATATGAATTCCTCTGAAAGATTCTGGAGGTCTGGATACGTATGATACACTTTTGACTGTGGGACTTCGGCGACCTTGAGAAAAAATTAAGCGCAGAAATATCATAAATAATTTATTTCAAAGCCTTCAGATAAGCTGCATTCATCAAATAAAAAGTAATTTCTACTGAAGTTTATTTTCCTATACATAAGGTGACATCTTTTTTTTTAAATTACTTTTAAAAATAATCATGGATCTTAAGTATGGAGGACACCGGTGTCCTAAACACAGTTGACAGGAAGTCTTGAAAAGTCCCACTCAACGGTGGATAAATGTTGGTCGCAAGTACAAGAATTAATGACAACCGTGTATAAATGTAGGTCACAGTACAAAAATTTAGACAGTTTTTACATATTTCGCTAACCTGTAAAATCTGAAAATAAAAGTATTGTATTCCAACTCATTCTTAATATAATATTAAGAATATACTAGCTTTTTGCCCGTTGCAGGCAACTAATGGGTAAAAATTAATTGCGTGGTGTAGTATTTGAATGTAGATGAGGCGAGGGTGTGGGATTACAATTAAAAAAAAAAAAAAAATATTTTGAGAAAAAAAAGAGCCAAGGAGCTTACTGATCATTTTTTCACCGAGCCGTTCGGGTTGTGTAGGTCGAGACGCGTAATTTGATACCCATATCGTATGTACGGTTTTTGTCACCGACACTCTTGAAAAGTCCCAGCGAGCTTATTTTGGAAAAAAATTGCTCAATTAATACCAAAATTTAAAAACTTTTAAAAATGTAATATGTGTGTTTGCATATAAATGAAACAATGAGTGTGTGACCACAAATGTATTAAAATATATGTATAGTTAGAAAGAAATGGATATTTTGAGAAAAAAAAGTGCCAAGGAGCTTTCTGATCATTTTTTCACCGAGCCATTCGGATTTTGTAGATCGAGACGCGTAATTTGATACCCATATCGCATGTACGGTTTTTGTCACCGACATTCTTCAAAAGTCCCAGCGAGTTTTATTTTGGAAAAAAACATTGCTCTATAAACAAACGCAAAATGTAAAAACTCTTATTGGAAATTTTTTATTTTTAAATTTAAAATCTACCACTACCACTACCACTACCACTACCCCTTCCCCTTCCCCTTCCCCTTCCCCTACCCCTACCCCTACCCCTTCCACTACCCCTACCCCTACCCCTACCCCTACCCCTACCCCTACCCCTACCCCTACCCCTACCCCTACACTACCCCTACCCCTACCCCTACCCCTACCCCTACCCTTACCCCTACCAGTACCCCTACCACTACCACTACCCCTACACCTACCCCTACCCCTACCCCTACCCCTACCCCTACCCCTACCCCTACCCCTACCCCTACCCCTACCCCTACCCCTACCACTACCCCTACCCCTACCACTACCCCTACCCCTACCCCTACCCCTACCCCTACCCCTACCACTACCCCTACCCCTACCCCTACCCCTACCCCTACCCCTACCCCTACCACTACCACTACCCCTACCCCTACCCCTACCTCTACCACTACCACTACCCCTACCCCTACCCCTACCACTACCACTACCACTACCACTACCACTACCCCTACCCCTACCACTACCCCTACCCCTACCCCTACCACTACCACTACTTCTAGTACTTGGTACAATTTATCAATTTGCGTGACGCTATTGATGTTGTTTTTCACCACGGGGCGACGGTACCCGTGCCAAATTATTGATCGGTTTTTTAGAAATTTTAAATCCATACGTTATAAAACAACACTACCGACCTAACCTAGAAAACGGGCTAAAACACGCTGTCAATACCTGCCTACCTAGGACGTCTACCCGGTACCATCTGTGTAGGTACCTGCACCTACTATTAAAAAAATATCGAAAAAATATTTACATAACGCAATTAGGTACCTACTCGTTAAAAAATAAACAGATGAAAACTTTACATATGAATTGCTCCCAGGCTAACCTTATCCAACTTATGCGCTCCTGGTAGAAATAATAAATCTGCGAGACGCTATCGATGTAGTTTTTCACAACGGGGCGACGGTATCCGTGTCAAATTATTTTTACCGAACTTTATTTTATTTCGTTCAAAAGCACTATCGATTTTTAAAAATATACTGCCAAGTAAGTACCTGCCCAGTTTTTATAGTTTCCTTGAATTCACAACATTTCGCTGCTTGTCTACAATCGGCTATTATCTCTGACTAACCAAAAGCCCGCCTGTTGGCATTTTTCGGTTCAAATTGCAAATGTCAAAAGTTTATCCGCTTATTGTAAGACATTTTGAACCGAGCGCCATCTGTAGGACGGCCGAAAAACGTTCCCCAACCTTCGGACGATGAATTTTTTCGAAAACTTTAACCGTAGCCTCCATATTTTCGACGGAATGCAATCATCAGTTTGACCGTGTACATTTAATAAATAAATCGTACCACGTGGTTTCGTCATGACCACGAAATGGAAGGAAAAGTCGATTACCAATCGAGAAGCTCCGACAATTATACGGCCGCAAATCGCCTTTTCGCCAGAGTGGGGCCCTCCTGGCGGCGGAAGCGTGAACTTCGGTAGTTAAGTATGGCGCGGCTCGAGCGCTTCCAGTTTCTGCCGCCAATTTTTGTCTACGTCTTCTTCCGTACGAATCCGGTGGGGCTTCCTTCTAAAAACACTGACTGGAATTTCACGTTTTTGCACGCTGAATTGAACGCCGGGCTCTACGCGCGCAGTGAGGCGTCTCGGTTGCTTTTTGCTTAAACATCGAAACAAATGAAAGGCAACTTTTTCCAAAACGCCGGGCACGCCGAAACGAACCTCGACTTGTATAGAATTGAGGGGGAGAGAGGTCGCTTTTTGCCTAAAGGCCCCCGAAATGAAACAAATGCCAATAGGATATTAATATATGTATATACATAATATTAATATTAAGAATGACGGCCGGCATAGTCCAGTGGTAACGCATTGGACTGCCATTCCGAAGGTCGCGGGTTTGAACCCGGCGTGCGCAAATAAATTTTATTTGATTAATTTGTGTTATTTCACAATTAATTAATTAAAATAATATATAGTATATTTGCGGCACGTTCCAGAGTGGAAGATACTACCAGTATCGCCCTGGTGTAAGACCACCATTCAGAATTGAAACGTTGCTCCAAATGGCTTTAGCCGTGTTTAGTGACTAGATCTGAATAGCCAGGTACTTCCCCACCTTCCTCTTTCCCTTCCCCACTTACCTTCAGCCTCACAACATCCCCCAATTGGGGATGCCATAGTCTCACTGGCTCCAGACGGGAGCAGTTGGGACTCTTGTGAGGTATTCACTATAAAAAAAAAAAAAAAAAAAAAAAATGAGTTGGAATAACCATCCATAATCCATTAATGTTGTAATTTTGTTCAAATTAATATATTGCAATTTTCATTTTACAGTTGACATCATGTTGTATGTTGATACATTTTATTCGAATGACAGTAGACAATGCTGCCAACCGTACACATCATGGAACAAGATTAAATATGGCGTCAATTCTAACGGAAAAGTTTTTACCAAACACAAATTTAAATAAATGATTTTCCATCTTGTAAATTTTAAAGTTGTTTCTTGTAGTAATTAAGTAGAAAAGAAATGTTATTTCAATTATTTATGCATATTAACACACTTCATACGGACGAAATCAAGAGACCCACTTGAGAAAAAGTATTTTGTTTACAGCTATATCTTTGAAAATATTAAATATATATTTCAATGACAATTTTTACATAATATAGGGTTTTCCAATAAGAGGTGTTATATTGATATTCAAAGAAAAATGCCATTTTTTAATATAAATGATCGAATGTTTATTTCATTATAAAGAGGAAGGTATGCCGTTAATAGTGAAAAATAACATCAGTCAAATGACCACCACGACCACGCCTATAGGACCATATCCTTTTCATGAAATTTTCCATAACCAAATCGCAAAGTGACTGCCTTATGTCCTCGATAAGTCTCACGAATTCCATCTTTGAGGTCTTGAATCGACACTGGGCTGTTGGCGTAGACCTTCTCTTTAAGGTGGCCCCAAAGGAAGAAGTCGCAAGGTGTTAAATCACAAGATCTCGGTGGCCAATTGTGATCACCTCTTCGAGAGATAACACGGTCCGGAAACTTTTCCCGTAAAAGATCAATGGTTTCATTGCTTTTGTGGAACGTAGCGCCGTCTTGTTAAAAGTAAACGTTGTCCAGATCAATACCATCCAATTCCGGCCATAAAAAATCATTAATTTCTTATTCAAAATAACACCTCTTATTGGAAAACCCTGTAATTTACCACAACCCAACTATAAAATAATTGTCTGAAATTAAAGCTTACTTTTGTAATACAACTCCATAAACTGAAATTAAAGTCGTTGTTGTTGTGCTATTTAGTGATGTTTTATTTGTATATGATATTACATTAAACATATTTATTATAATTTTCGTAAAAATCATTACAAATAACTTCCCCATCTCCGGTGCGATAAGTGTGAAGATGTATTATCCATTCAACAGGTTAAAATGTAGTTTCCTTTTAAAAGAGTATTCTTCCACACAAAAGACAAGAATTTTAAGCTGGGGAAGACTAGGTTCACATTTTTAAATACATGTAGTAGGAACCCTTACAAATAGATTGATATAAAATTATCGTACAGAAATGCCTTCTCCGCCATTCAAATTGGACTGGCTGAAAGGTAAAACTATCCTTCCCGCCGGAAGTGTATTAAGAATGAGGCGGAATAGTAAAATTTTACCAATCTCAAATTTAAAAGGTCCAGTTTTCTTTGTTCATACCATGGAATGTTCAAAAATCTCACTCTCTAAAATTTAATTTATAAATATGTTCATTGAGTAATTTCTCACCCTTTTATTAGATTTGTGATAAATTTCTGTAGCCAAAAGTTTGAGGGGACCGCAGTAGACTCCAGACTTAGCTGTTAAATATCTCTCAAGTGCGTGGTAAGTTTTGCCAGAGTTCGTGGGACCGGCGTGAAAGATGACTCTTCTATTGAGGGCTCGAGCTGCTGGATACCTAGAAGAGTATGGATATTTAATTTTTTAATTTAATTTTTAAAAGAAAGACAAACATTCCCAGGTTACGAATAACCTGACAATATTTGAAAATCTCCTACTACCACCACAGTAAGCTGAAAATGTTGCTTGTGTTGTGATGGAGGACTTAGCCAGCCGAGGAATTGAACACACTTCGCCTGGGTGGGACCCAAACGCGATGTCAGCTCGGCCACCGACCGGTGCTAGTACTAGTATACTGCTAGTATATTAATTACTCAAATAACAATACCCGGCGGCTTTGACAAATCAACCGTTTAAAATTTTGGTAAACTTGTCGAATTCCGCTCCATGCAACGGCGATTTATAAAAACAACACTTGATTCCAATTTAAATATCTAACGGAGACAAAAAAAAAGGTTTTTAGGGTGTTAGTTTGGGTTATTTTAATAATTTATGCGTATTTCCTAACCTTCAAACTTAAAATTGAGAAAAAATGGAACTTGAATGCATCTTTTGTCATCTCCCACGACATATATGGTTATTTCTTGTAGTAATTAAGTTGAAACCAAGTGTTTATAACATATTTGCATAATAAGTGCGCAGCGGATTTCGACAAGTTTATCAAAAATTTTGCATGCAATAGCACAACTTTAAAAATAAAATATTTGAGAAGAGTACAGTTATACTACTAGTAAATAAATTACTCAATTAATGATACTCGGGGGCTTCGACAATTCAACCGTTTTAAAATGTTCATACAATAGCACAATTCAGAAAATAAAATATTTACCAGGAAGCTGGAGTTCTTAAGTCGGATATCTTCTTCAAATCATCGAGGCAGTCTAAATGGGGGAATGCGAGTTTGGCGTGTCTTATGAAATATGGAAACAAATCGTCGATATGGCCCGCACCTGGAATAGCACAAATTACAACTTTGGTTATACGCACAACTGAATGAAAGGGTATAAGAGTGTTAATTAAATATCGGACTTTTACCTTGGAGAATATCACTAATGCTAACGTGAAGATCAGCGGGCAAGTCATTCTCAATGCAATGTTTTCTAAAGGAAATAAAGGCCTGATGCAACAAGTTGTCGTCCAAACCACTCTCAGCGGACAATAGTCGTATTTCTGGTTTCTGATAAAACTTGGTTAAAATTTTAAGCAAGTCTTGTTTCTTTAGCCTACCACTAAGTTCTACACCCACATTAATGTCATCAGGATTGGTCTTCACGGGAATTGGTACAAACAGTGAACTACCACTGCCCCTGTCATATTTTTTTGTTCTTTTTGCAAAATAACCTAAAACTTTTGGCTTCGAGTTGAATTTATTCGAACTTATATGTCGCAAATAATGACATGATCGATTAGATAAAACTTTTTCCCGCGCACAATTTAAAAAGGACACACTGCCAAATATTTTTATCATTTTATCATTATTTTATTCACAAAATAACACTTGCGTAGAAATTAGAGGTTATGCGGAGGATGTACTGTCAAAAAATATTGTTGGTATTTTTTTTAATTTTATTTAGCTCATAAACAATATATAATAACTTGTTATCGCAATCGACTCTTATTTCAATTTTAAAACAGTCACTCAAGATGGGATGCAGGGATATTTTTGTTTACTTACTTCTAGTGCTTATAGTAATGCTTTTTATTCTATTATTACATGCTTTTTTCCCTTTTATAACTTACTCGCCATCAGGGGCGGATCTAAGACTCAAAAGGCAGTCAACAAAGTATCCAAGAGACCCTTGGGGTTATAATTTTCAAAAAGCCACATAAATATTACGTAGTATCCCCAATTTGGGTAACTATATGGTGCGGGTCAAGGGAGTGGAATATAAATTATTACATTCACAAGCAACTTACATTATAAAAGCTCAACAGGCAATAACTTTTAACTTTGTATTATTTTTCATAAAATAAATATGCCAACAATTTTTAGACGGAAACCTTTTAGTGTTTTGTTAAATGGAATTTTTTGGTATTATTCTTAAACACGGAAACTTTTAAAACGCATTATTTTAACCGGCCAGTAGCCGAGTGAACAAATGCTTCGGGTTCCCACCCATACATCACGATTTCAATCAAATACTAGATTATTCCTCCATCATTGCATAAAAAATACTTGTTCGGAGCCTCCTATATGAATAATGTAAACAAAATATGTGTATTTGTAATATAATTAAAAAGCACGTGTAGATTTAATTATTATTTATACATATAAAGTGCATGACAACAAAATTATTGAGGTGTAATCTGTTAAATAACCTTTAATTTATTGTATGTACATATCTTAATAATAAACTCTAAAAAGTATAAAATAAAGTCGCTATCCGTGTCTGTCTGTTTGTACGCTTAGTTCTTAT
Source organism: Hesperophylax magnus (assembly GCA_026573805.1). NCBI lineage: Eukaryota > Metazoa > Arthropoda > Insecta > Trichoptera > Limnephilidae > Hesperophylax > Hesperophylax magnus. Next base: position 10,878,065 of record JAIUSX010000072.1, read on the forward strand.
AATGCCACGTATACATCCGCGAGCCGAACTACCGAACTGCCGAACTGCCAAACTGAACCTCAACTTATGGGAAAGAAACGAAGCAACCGCAAATGGCGCAAAACGCCGCCTGTAGTCGATTTGTTCCTTTTACGTAATTCGTGGTAGGGTTCGCAAATGTGTACGTACCCTAAACTACCCAACGGATAGTTTAGGGTACGATATGATTTTCACGATCATTTAGAGAATTTATTCCGGAAGGTTTACATATATAATGAATGCATATTATACTTATAGAAATTAGAGAAAAGTCTCCAAGCAACGCTCGGTACACGTCAGCTAGTTTATAATATTTGGAGGATTTGTAATTGTACAGCTCCGTTTTCTTGCCAAAATCATCTTAAGGGTGCTTTAAATATTAGTAAAATACTGCCATGTTCGAGACCTGGGTGGCCCGAGCCGGGTTTGATGTTTTATACTCCCTCTCTAGGCCTGTGGAAATGGGTTCTTGGGCCCCCTCCGGTCGGGGGGCCTGGACTAGTGCCCCGAGTGTCTACAGGGTAAAAAACGGAAAACTTCGATGGAGCCCCAGAGGTTTCCTGCAGGGTAGGGGCCCAGTCAGCATTTCCTGAAATGCTGACTGGGCCCCTACCCTGCTCGCCATCCATGAAAAATATGCAATAAGTGGAAGTATGCCATCTTTAGTAAGGTATCTATTTATTTAGATAGGTACTTCACTCCTGACGGAGGATATTGCATCTGATGCATATTCAGCAAAAAGTGACATCTGTAGCTGAAGTCACTTTGCTTGAAATCATATTGAAATCCGGCGAATGTGCTTGGTTATGACACGGAGTTTTGGAATAATTTTAGAAATAAAACTCATAGTGACTACATTATTTTTTATCTTAAATATTCCTGACATTCTCATTTTATAATGGGGAAACCAAAAAAGGTTAAAAAGGGGTCCAGGGACGATGAAGGGTACGTAGATATTGTACAATATGTAACCCAAAAATTCAATACGATGTCACCAGAAATATGCTTTAAATATATATATTATGCTTTAGGGACAGTGATGCTGAAGTTGAAGTTAAGCCAAGCGTTAAGGAAACCGCTTCTAAATCAAAAGCTAAGCCAAAGTGAGTAAATTCGAGCAAAATATTAATTTTAGGTTATGATGCTAGTGTCAATATAAATACCATATAAACATACTTATTATACGTGACAAAATGACATGTCTTTGTACATTACCAAAATGTCATGCACCTATTTTGATTTCAAAGTAATTCTACCATTTAATAATTTCATATTGTTCAGACCAACTTTATAATGGTCGTGCTAAATAGCTAATTTTATAAATAAACAGCTAAACAGCTAATTTTATAAATAAAAACCTCAGGGATCGAGAGTTCTCCTACATTTATCAAACATTACATTACACCATGAGATGCGTATGGTCAACTCCTTGAAAATGGAATGAGATACGATCAAGCAAGTGAGGATATTATAAACATTGTTGAGATAATCCCTATTGCTTGTAACGAGGAATTGAAAAGTGCTTAATGATTTACCATGTTATCTTAATTTAAATTAATTCACATATCCAGGCCAAAGGTAGTTGAAGAATCTGAATCGGAGAGTGAAGAAGAAGATGAAGTTCCCGTTAAGAAAGTGGACAAAAAGAAAAAGAAAAGTGGGAAGGATGAAAAAGTGGCAGCAGTTACAAAGGACATCAAGAAACTTGATATTGGAACAAAGAAAAACCAAAAGAAGAAGGTTGTTGTTAGTGATGGTGAGTCTTTAGTTTTTGTTCATAATGAAGTTGAATAACTTCAAAATTTAACTTCTTTTTTTTTATTGCTTTTCACCCCACAAGTGTGTTCTTTTTTCATCATAGTCACTAAATTCATTTCTCTGATATCTAGTCTATGTTTTGTCTAAATTTCACCTCATTATTTAATCAGTGTGAAGTGATTCTAATGTTTCATAATTTTCAGACTCATCTTCCGATAGCGCTTCTGAGTCTGAAGATGAAAAACCTACCAAGGGCAAATCTAAACAGCCGGCCAAGAAGGGAGGATTTGCTCTTCTGATGGGAGATTCAGAAGAGGAATCTGAAGCGAGCTCCGAAGAATCTAGTGAAGAGTCCGAGGAGGAGAAACCTAAAGTGGTGGTACAGAAGAAACCACCTCCACCCAAGGAGGCTCCAAAAGACCAAGGCGGTAAAAAAAATAAAAAGACAAAGAAGAAGAAGGACGACTCTGATGAAGATATTGACAAAGTTCTTGCCGAACTCGAAATGGAATATAGTGGCAAAAAACCTCCCCCGACTACGGAAAAAGTCACAGAAGCGCCTAAAGAATCCGCCGCTGAAGAAAAAGATATCGCCGAAGTAGAAGCTGCAACAAAGGTCAAAGAGGAGGATGCTGATGATGATGAAACATCTACCGTTAAATCGGCTGCTCAAAAGAAAAAAGAAAAGAAAGAGAGAGAAAAGTTAAAGAAGCAGGCTTTAAAGAAACAGGAATCATCAGTAGCCAAAAAGGAGGTAAAAAAAGAAGCCACTCCTACCCCTGTAGAGACCAAAAAGACTGAAAAAGAAGAGGAACCTGAAGCTGTTGAAGGAGAACTAGCTGACGATAATGAAGGCAAAGAGGAAGAATTAGAAACTGGCGATAAAAAAAAGAAAAAGAAGAAGGGAGAAAAAAAAGAGCCCGAAGATAAAGCCAAGAAACCTGCAAAGAAAGCTATTGTCGCTATGCAGGAAGCCCTTAAACAATTAAAGGAAGAAGAAGAAAAACTCAAACATGAGGAAGAAGAGCGTATAAGGCTAGAAGACGAAAGGGAAGACCAACGGCTGGAGCTATTACGACTTGAAAAAGAAAAGAAAGACCGTAAAAAGAAAAAGGAAAAAGAGCGAAAAGACAAGTTGAAAGCTGAAGGAAAATTCTTAACACCAAAACAGAAAGCGGATAAAGCCAGAGCCTTGGCCATGATCGAGTCTCTGAAAGAGCAAGGAGGAGAAATCGGCGTTGAGAAGGAGGAAAAGAAGCCCAGGCTGGGAACCAGAATCCGGCCCAACAAGCTGAAGAAGCAAACTTCCGACGACCAGAGCGCCTCGCAAGACCCCAACAAAGTTAATGTTAAAATTGTAGACTCAAAGGTCAGTTTCATTCTTACATCCATTCATTTAACATTTTATTTAAACCACCCTTAGTGAAGTTATTCAGTTTTGGTAAAGTTTCCTTTCCGGCACATTTCCAAACACCTGTTTTAATAAAAAATCTCACATTATGAATAATGCATAATATAAAATTATGTGTAACATGTATTCAAAGCAATATTTTTGACTGGTCGGTGGGTGAGTTGACATCACGTTTGTGTTCCAGTGTGGCGTAGTGTGTTCAATTCCTCGGCTGGCTAAGTCCTCCATCACAACACAAGCAACATTTTCCGCTTACTGTGGTGGTAGTAGGAGATTTTCAAATATTGTCTGGTTATTCGTAACCTGGGAATGTTTGACTTTATTTAAAAAAAAAAAAAGTATTATTAGAGTAAAAATTGGTTTAGTTTAAATTGAAATTGAAGGCACTGAATAAATGATGTTATAAAAATATATGTATAGGTGGTCAATAGAAATATGCCACAGTGACTAGAGAGTTCATTTAGTAGTTGGACAGATTGAGTTACTAATACCCAGTGTGTGTACTGACTTATTCCTTTTTCTGAATAAAGAATACTCTAAAGTTCTCTCCTGCCAAGTTAAAGATTTACACTCGAATAACCTTTCGATAATGGTTTTCAGACTGAACTGAAGGCAGGCGAACCTAAAAAGGAAGAGTTGATAAAGGACTCCTGGGATGCCGAGTCATCTTCTTCCGATGAGGAGAAGCCTGACACCAAGTCTGCTCCTGTCGCCAAGGACAAGAAGGCCGCAGCAGCCAGCGACTCGGACTCGGAGTCTGAAAGCGATGATGACAGCGATAGCGAGGAAGAATCTGAATCAGAACAGGCCAAGCAATGGGAGAAAGCGATGCAGAGGATGAAGGTATATTGACTAATTTATAGCGATGATACACATTAAGTAAACAATAGATAATAGAAACAAAGGGAGAAATGCATCGATATTTCAACTTCTAGATTTGGTGTGTCATTTAAATTTGAAGACGAATGTAGCCTACCTACGAGTAATTTCTTAACACAACTCCCATATCGAATTGCGTTGCCTCGCTTCGAAAGTCTAGTTAACCCTTAAAAAATTAACTGTTAAAATGTAATCTTGTCAAGTTGATATTTATTTGGTCCGCCAATAGGAAGCCATAAGACACACAAGTTTGATGTTGAAACTTTTATTTATTTAGAATAGGATTAACATGTTGTACATTTGTAAAATGTTTTGACTCTCTAAGTAGGAGGAATTTCCATTGTAGGACAGTCAACTTTAGATGAATTAGCATACATATTTTAAGAAAAACTTGAGAAAACTTTTAACTTAAGAACCCACTTCATGTACAACTCTGCCGCCCCGCTGTACGCATAGGTCACATACCATTATTGAGCGTGAAGTTTGTGACAAAACTACTGTTTTACATAAACCCAATTATTATGGTTCCGACCTCATATGTAAGATCCATATTGCCCTGTCTAGATATTGTTGGTCGATGGAGATAAGGCATGGAAACGTGCCTACTGTCTTTTTTTTTTAATTTTTTTATTTTTTATATTAACTCCACACAGGAGGCCCTGAAGAAAATAATTTCCCTCAGGGCCTATGTCATCTTTGGGGATGCTGTGTGGAGGGTCTTTTTGTGGAGAGGAAGGAGTGAACATGGGTCTTGAAGAGTCCCATGTTGTAGGAGGGAGGAAACACAGAGGCCGGCAGTTCGTTCCACAGCCGAGCTGTTGAACTTAAGAACGAATCGTAGAAGCGACCCGTTCTCATGTGACAAGTGTCAACTGTGTACAAATGTTGGGCACGCGTTTGGCGTGTATCCCGACTACGCACCGGTGCCGAAGGGATCAATGACGCTAGTTCCTCAGAGCATCTTCCATTGTAATACCGATAGAACAAGGACAGCATACCTACCTGACGCCTGTGCTCTAAAGATTGCAGTCCGTTTGTTAAGATTGGGGAATCTATCAAACGGACCGCCCGTTTTTGCACAGACTCTAGGGTTTTTTTCAGGTATTTAGGGGCTCCGGACCAGAGATGGCTGCCAAATTCGACAGTAGGGCGCACTTGCGCACTTGCCCAGCTTCTGAGAGGCCAACTTTACTCTGGCTTCGATGGAGCCCCCGTACCTGAGCTGGTCACTTATAGTTATACCAAGCATATCAATGGAAGGCCTGTTCGGAAGATTGCTTCCGTTGAAGGAGACTAGATTATCATTTGGATCCCTTTTAGACGTAATCAGACAGGATTGGGTCTTTGAAACATTAAATTCGACGAGCTAGTCTCCTAGCTACGACCAAACTACATGGAATATCAAAGTGGTGGAGCCAATGAAAGTTATGCATTTGATGTGTTGGTAGAAACAAAGGCGGGTCACCGCTATGCGTAGATGCGATTTGCAGTAGAATGGATGAACGATGTTGGAGACACTTTTGTGCGTACAATTTCATACTAATAATGGTTCATAGCCCATCGCTCTTTCTTTCTATTATCTATAAAATGAACGGAGAGTGTAGCCAATTTGACTTCTCATCTTCAACTATGATGTTTTGTCTTGGTTGTGTATTGTCTTTGGTGATTTAATAGCAGATGATACAAATCTTATCTTGCGAATTGCAAAATTTAAATTACGTGAGCTTTGTTACCTCTCAAATTTCTATGTGCTATGGAAAGACTCAGTAACTAGAGATAAAGTGAATTGTTGATTGACATTTTTTATTTCATGTATCTACTTTGTTTTAATCCCATGTAAAATTTTTTATTATATGTACCTCAGTAAAAAATTTTTTACAGTTAAATGAAAATGCTTACTTTTGTTTCATAATATTTATTGGGTTTGTGAAAATCATGCATTTTTATGTTTGATTTTTTGAACATCAATTTGTGCGACTTCGATTCATGCGAAGCTTTAGCAGAGGTGCATTTTCAATTGTTTGGCGATTTATAGTTTAAATTTTTTATTAAAATATTCCTGTTCAACAATAATTTTCAAATAGATTCGCTTTTTCTGAACGTATCCCAAAATTTTGTTTATATTTGGCTAATGTGTTCCAGAAACGCCAAGAAGAAAATGAGGCGAACAAGTGCTCCACGGTGATGCGCGCTGCCATTGTGTGCGTGCTGGGCCACGTAGACACCGGCAAGACCAAGATCCTGGACAAGCTGCGTAAGACCAACGTCCAGGACGGGGAGGCCGGAGGAATCACGCAGCAGATCGGTGCCACTAATGTGCCCATCGAGAACATCAAGGAACAAACTAGACACGTTAAAGGGGTAAGCTGTTTTTTTGTTGTTTACTAACTACCGGTTTTACTACCCGTCCTTGCCCAAGTTTCAACACTACTATAAATTTAAAAAAAATCATTTTGTAAGATTTCGGTAGTAATCATGCATACACACGTGGACATATGTGCATTTCTCTGAAATTCAATGACATTACAGAAGTTACAAAATAAATGTTAGTCCTACCCAATCGGGATTTGGCTCAGTTATTAGCGTGGTTGACTCCAGCCCCTAGAGAGGAAGGTTCAATCCTCAGTCAAACCAAGTTTTCAAAGACATTTTAAAAGTTGACAGTACGTTGCTCTAGTTCGTTTTTTTCCAACAGACCATTTTTGGCGAAATTGAGTTAAGGCGATGCACTACGTCGTGTAATATTTTAAATTGAGCCGCTATCAATAACAACCCTTATGTAGATGGCGATAACGTTTAAATTCCCGCTTAACACCATCCGCTTGTTTTGATTTATGCAAGAAAAAAACATGGCCAAAAAGTGCCTTTTATTTTATTTTGTGGATGTTCAGGCATAAATATTTAATTATTTTTCGATCATTTTGTAAATAACTTAATTTGCCACATTATACAATAAAATCATAACCGAAAATGGGTTCGTAAGTAGGAGATTTTGAACTTTAAAGCAGTTTTCATACGCCTTATACATTATTTTTTTCTGGGTTTATAAAAAGACTTATCTAAAAAATACTCAATTATTTCAAAGGCCAAGATGTATTCTACTCGCAGTATTTAATTAAAGCATCTGAAACATTTCTAGGCGACCAAATTTTCAAACCAAAAACACATGATTTTGCATTACTACGTATGGCATCGCCTTAAGTATGCAGTTGTTCTCCGAAAGCATTTATTTATACGATGCAATTGAAAAATATATATATATATTTTTAGTGTGTTTTCACGACCAGTTTGTCTTAATTCCACCAAAATTAAATCAATATTCCGAGCTTGTTTATGTCCTACATTCAAATTAAAAATGTCTTTTCTGCGTAATTTTAAACATTTGGAACGAATTTTACTTAAAAATAATAATTTCATTACTTTAAATCATTTTAGTAAGCTTAGAATGAGCTAATTTCATTGTATATGCGTTTTTCGTAAAAAAAACTTTAAAGCCCTATTTCTCCCGATTTACGTTTTGGTCTGTTGGACAAATACGAACTAGAGCGACGAGTAGTTAAGAATCAGACCCTGGGGAAAAAGATTCAATCCTCTGTCAAACCATTTAAAAAATATATATCTAGGTAGTTAGCTACCTTATAAATATATCCTGATAGCTACCTATTGGTCACGACTGCTCAAGAAGAAATTAAAAATTTTGAATATGGACAAACGATAGCTACGAAAAAACATTTTTCATTCCTTCACTCCTGCTTGTTATGTTCACATCATTTCATTCCGTTCTTTTCAATATCATATTTCCATCAATCTAATTAATAATATTGTAATTATAATCAGTTATATTAACACACTTCGACCAGGAGAGGTAGTTCTACCTGTTCGGTCGATTGATGCTTGACGGCGGAAAGGGTAGCAGCCTCATTTCAATTGCAAAAAAGATGGAATTATTCAATGTTTTCATATGAATATTATATACATACCAATCTCTTTGTAAAGATACTAAAAATCTATATGTACATAATTATCGAATCGTAATGCAAGTCTTCTTTTTATATTTATCTTCGTGCCTTTTTTTTAGATCAGTATTTTAACAAAGGGATAGTATATTATTTGTTATTGTAACAATTCAATTCCTGAAATGAGAGTTTTTATGACCGTGAAACCCGATTCGAATCTCTATCTCTGTTCCGCCCCATTCAACTCCTATGTGTAAGCGAGCGAGAGATGTCGGGCGTATTTAAAGAAATCAGGTATGGGCAAGTACCGATAGGCGGACCGTAATAAACATATTACAAGGTTAATTGAGTTGCATTTAATATTCGATTTTCGTTTAGTTCTTTTATAGTTTGGGTGAGTTACTGCGTAGAAATTCTTATTAATTTTAATTGTTTTCTAAGATTCAGCGATTTAAAACAAATTAAAGAAATTTGCGCGGGACCTTTATTTTCGCCCGGAGACAGCATAGCGCCAGCGCATAAAATACCCGCCAGAAATGTGTTTTTTTGTGCATACTATAATAAACCACCACTACTATTAAAAGTCGGTGAGTCGCTTCATTTTAATATACACATCTTTGATCTTAATAATAATAATAATTTTTAATCCAGGTTGTGGGGAGGTTAGTGCAATCCCACACGTCCCATATAGATATACATATTGTTTGTACAATAAAAGTGTGAAAAATGCAAAAATAGATGAAAAAAAATAAATTTGTTTTCATTATAAATTATGATGAGCCACAAAGTGAATGCTTTTTACAATTACGGAAAAAAAAAAAATTTGCAATTAAGAATAACCATGTAGAGCGTGGTCTTGAGTGAGCTTGTTGGACCCAGCTCTCACTCAGGAGTGACGTTTGATGCTCCTAGGCTGCGATCACCACCGTGTTGGCGGAGGCCATTAGCCGCATCCTGGCTCCAGTGACCCGGTGTCTTATCAGGCCGGCAAATCCATTTAGTTCTTACTCTGAACATTGTCGATGCGCTGCGGTATCTTCTGTATCCAAATTTGATTGTACAGGCGTCATTATAATGGATTCGTTAGAGTCGTTCCATCGAGCAAGTTCAGTAGTGACACCATGTATCACACGTATACAGGCCAGTACAGAATGCGTTGAACAGTGGTTTTTTAACAGTATTGCTGCATTTCCAAAATCTGCGGGCAATCATATTAAACACTATGCTTATGGTGGGTTTTTTCATTTACCTTTACTTTTAGCGGTGCAGTTTACAGTTACTTTCGCAATACATTTGACATTTGAGGAAAAATGAGTTTTTTCACGACGCCAACTGCTAAAGTAAAGGTAAAAGGGATGACAGCATGATAACTAATCTAATTCCCAAACTTTTGTTTTGGGAGCTGTTCATTTATTTTTTTCATGTGGCAACTCACACATTAAATGTCAAACATTCTATGAATTCTATGCGTATTGCGTTGTTTATGATTGTATCTTCTGGTGTAAATATTGTTATTTAAATAATAATAATGAGTTTTATCGTCGAAAAGTAAGTAAAAATTCAATTAAATTAATATTAATAGTTATTTTTCAATATATAACCAATGTATACATGTTTGCAGCGAACGTGGAAACAATTTTTCGGCGAGGGAAATCGACATCTTAAAAGATTTGCTACAAAAATATGGAGCCATAATTATGTGCAAGAGATCTGATGCATTGGGCTCACGTGACAGGGAAAAAGCCTGGAGCTCTTTGACAAGTGAGTTCAATGCATCAACAAATGTGCTCTGGACAACGAAGCAGCTAAAATATAAGTGGGAATATATAAAGCGTGTTGCTAGAAAGGTATTACAATCACTACTCATTTGATGTTATCTCTCATCTATTCGTGATAATTTCACTTGTTTATAATTGAAAAAAATGTGTGTTTTGTATATTTTAGGAAGCTGGAAAGCAAAAACAGTCACAGCAAAAAACAGGTGGTGGGCCTCCCATTCCGCCAATGTCGGAAACTTCTGAGTGGATTTCGGGCATTATGAAGGAATCCATTGTGGGGATTTCCTCAACATACGATGGAGATTGTAAGTTCTCATAGACACGTCATATTCCTAAGGAAATAAATGTATATCATGTGATGTGGTGTGTAGATGCAGTAATGTCGATTATCTCTTGCCGCGGGGTGTGGTGATGAATACTGTTGTCTCATTATTTCATCATATTTTTCATGCAGTTTACAGTTATTTTTATATAATAACAAGTTAAACTTTTAACAAAGGTGATGTCTAAAAAAAAACAAGCCGGTTTGGTATTTATATAAATATAATTCATCTTTTCAGCTACATCAAACACAAACAGTTCTAAATTAAGCGCTGACAAACTACAAATTGTACAGCAGCTCATGGGTTCAGGTAAGAAATTCTCTAATTTTATAATGTTGTATAGATGCTTGAGATCCTTGCGGCCAGGCAGATAAACATGTAATTTACAAACTGCAATCTCAACCTGCAAAGCAACCGCCCGTTAAAGACTTGCTCCCAACAACTGTCATCATTTCTTTAAGCACAAGTTTAAGTACATAGCTATTTTTTGATTTCAGAAGAAAATCCTGGAATGGATATACTTCCATGTCAGCAGTCATCAGTGGTAGATGTTGACCTTATAAATATTGAAAACCAGAATAATTTCCCAGCAGAAACTCCCTTGAGAAGTAAGTGGAAACATTTTTATCAATAAAAATTTGTGTATAAATTAATTTATGAATCCAATAAATAAAAAAAGTGTGTTTATTATCTTTTTCCAGACATTCGCAAAAGGTTTCATACAAAAAATTCCCCAAAACAGACAAATCTTTCTGTCAGCACTACTAATTTAATAGAATTGAAGGGAGAGAAATTACAAATGGAAATAAATATGATGAAGCGGGATAGTGAAAGAAAAGAAGAAAAACATGCTGTTGAGATGGAAAACTTTGAACTACAAAAAAAGATGAAACGGGAGAATGAAAGACAAGAAGAAAAACATGCTATTGAGATGGAAAACTTAGAACTAGAAAAAAAGTTTAGAAATACTTATATTACAAAAACAATTAAGTGAATTTAATTGTTAATTAAATAATAAATAATACATAAATCATATTTTTAAAAGAGTGCATCATTTCAATTCCTTGTTTTCTTATTTCTTATACCATATAATGTGCACAGTACATACTGCACGTGAGTTACAAGTGCGAGGTACAATGGGTTTTCACATTGCGTCTCTGACAGCCAACCTAAAAAAAAATATATATATATTTAAAATATGTATATAAACCTCCTCTGCTTCCGCCACATTCATACATCTATGTATCGAGTTGGATCCTTCTAATTTCTAATGAATTTATGTCAATGAAAACCTGCAAAGGGTCAATTAATGGAGTACTGTAAGAAAGTGGTTATCTATGTAAATAAATATGAAGGATACAAGGAATAAATACTTACTGGTCAAAATAGGAATGAATGAGTGCTTCCCTAGCATTGCTTCCAGAGGTGGTCGGCGCACCGCTGCCACCGCCTTCATTGTTATCCATTCGGAATCTGTCGAGATCAACATACATTTCCGGATCTACCTCAGGAATGTTCTTTTTTAAACAAATATTGTGTAAAACTGCGGTGGCAAGTATGACACTTTCGATTCTGTTTTGATTTAATCTTAATTTGGTCGCAATGCAGGGAAAACGTCTCTTCCAGACACCATACGAACGCTCTACTGGATTTCTGGTGCGAATATGGCATCTATTGTATAGTTCCTGCCCTGGTGTAATTGGATTCCTAAGAGGTGTTAAAAGGTAGCGCTGCACGCCATAACCCCCATCTCCCAAAATTACGTTGCTTCCAAAATCTCCATTCTCCAACCTGCCTTTAATGTTGCTAGCATTAAAAATGGTGCTGTCATGGCTAGCTCCTGGCCATCTACATACAATATCCAAAATTAGTAGATCAGCATTACAAATTGTTTGGACATTGTATGAGAAATAACCTTTACGGTTTCTGTATAACTCCGCAGTATTTCCACCTGAAATTATAAAATATTGTAGTATATTCCAATTGCATAAATATATGCGAAAACCAAATATTACTGTTTTGTCTCATTTACATTCATACATACTAATCTATTTTTCTGACTCCTGACATGGCCCGACTTAAGTATCTGATTCACTTGATCGTGCCACGTCTTCCTCGGGCATTCCAGACTTCTTTCACCATTCACATTTGCGTCATATGTTCTCCTTTCCTTTCTTTTCCTTCTTTCTTCATTCATTCGCTCTGCATGCCCAAACCATCTGAGGGCCCTTTCTTAATCTTACTTATTACAGTTAAATAAAAACACGAAAAGCTTATTTACCTGGAGATGTTATTGGTACATGGGTACAATCGATGGCTCCTATAACATTTGGGAATTTGGCCAATCTATGAAACTTTCTGTTATTCTCTAACATTTCAGCGTCACTTCTGGGCATTGATATAAAGTTTTTATTGAGTGACGCTATCGCCTTTGACACATTGAAAATTATTTTACATACTGTACTTTTGTGTACATTTGCAATGTCCCCAAGTACTCTTTGCATTGAACCAGTTGCATAAAACCGCAAAGCCAGTAACAACTGTTCAGATGGTTTGACAGCATTATTCCTAAGGAGAGAAAGAAAGTCATTATCATTCTATTTACGTGATGTAATTTGAATAAATTGTTGTAAAAATGTTTGTAATTTCATTTTATTAACCATTACTTACATATCGGTGGGAGTACATATCATATCTGCGATTAATGTAGTTAAAAGTCGAGCAGTTTCCTTATTGACACGAAATCGGCAAATAAAATCATGATCTTCCATTAGATACATGTTCCGACGTATATTATGTCGCTTAACACGTCGCGTCATATTCATTACAACTTCATCATCAGAACTTGAAGAACTGTCACTTGTTGCAAACATTTTGTTAAGTAATATTGGTAATATATAATAGCAAATACCGCCAAATAGCTACAACAAAAAATAACCTCTAAACTCTTGAACTGTCACTTCGGCAATGGCAGCCATTTTTTACTTTACAATTAGCATTTACAGCACGGTTGCCTAGCTGTAAGATTGTAGGTAAAAGTAAACGGTAAATGTCAAATGAAAAAACTCATTTCTATGACTTTTACTGTTTACTTTTACAATTAGCATTGCATTTAGCATTCTCGGTAAATGAAAAAACCCACCCTTAGGCTTCTCCTTTGTCGTTCGATATCGACATCGTCTGATAGGTCTTGATTAATAATGTGCTCCAAGTATTTTACGTTCGAACATGTATTTATTCTTGCCTCGTTAAGGTATACGGGGAGCATCTTACTTGTATCTGGATTTTTCCGTGGTGGAACGCTGTTTTCACAGTATAATAATATACACAATTCACAACTATAGGAATGTATGAATCACCCAAGATTAACCTCAGTGTACCTATAAATAACCATATTCAGACACATCTATTCATAAAAATAGATGTATTATAGTGAAAAAATATTTTTATTTTTACAATTTGATTCTTTTAGGACTACACTAACGCAGGCATGTGAAAAATAATAGGATAGTGTCAAATCTTGACAAATCAGTTCCAATTTTGAAAATGGGTTAAAAATATTATATTAATAGGTAGGTAGTTACTTTGTACGTTCTCTGAATTCTTCACACCATCAGTAGCAATTTTGAAAATGACACTCAAATTCAAAGTAAATTTGAGTTACTCGAACCAGATTTCACGCAGGACTAACGCACGTCGCAGATAACCGAAATTATTAATTAAGTATATTTGAGTAATTATAAAATTTGTTTTGTCTTTTTTCAGGTAAATCAAATAGAATTTAAAATACCTGGACTGCTGATCATCGATACACCTGGTCACGAGTCTTTCAGTAATCTCAGGAGTAGAGGCTCCTCTCTGTGCGATATTGCTATTCTGGTAAGAACACTATTCACTGTCTTTATTCTCTAAGTTACTAACTACCTACAGGCTAGAAGCGCTTTTAGCAATAGTGTATATTCCAACAGTTCCTAGCTGCTTCCCTGCATTTTGACCTGCATTTTGACCATTCGGAAATAAAAACCTGGGAGAACTACCCAAAGCTATTTATATATATATAACACAACTTGTTGATATAAGTGAATTAAAAAAGTAGTCAGGGACATCCCTGAAAGACATGGCATATTCAGCTAAACTAAATAATTGATTTAGGTCTTGTCAAGAGTCTGCATAACAGAAGAGTATATATGAGTGAATGTGGATGAAGCAAGGTGTGGACAGGAACCGGGTCATATTATGGTGTTACATCCTATCTGTCCAACTCCTAAATGGTGTGTAAAATTATCCAAAATAGATTACAGGAAAACACTGAAATTTATTAATCCTATTTGTATTATAAACTGTTAAGACTGTGTAGTCAGTGGATTACATATTAAAAAAAAAATACCAAAATCAATATATATTACAAAAGTAAGTGTACAATGTGCGTGCTGCTAAAACTCAGAAACGAGCCCCGGTGCGATCAAGGGAGTTATATGGTGTGGTAGCCCTCTATCCCCCATCCATGAAGAAGGTTCCCGTTTTTACCTGAAGGGCGTGCTTTTGAAGATATTAGGCAGGAAGTTTCGTCCTCTAGAAATTTCTAGAACAGTCCAGAACATTCGAGAGTATTTGAGAGCATTCCACAACATTCCAGAACTTCACGAAACATTCTGGAATGTTCGGTAATAGTCTGAAACATTACGAAACATACCTGATCATAGTGAACTAAAAACGGGATTACAGGCCGTTTCCTGATAAACTCGTATCGTGACAATCGTCTAGCACCGCAGTGGATGGGCTAGAACCAAACGCCCATCACTCCTGGACAGCCTGAACCCCAGATTCCTACCCACCCCTCATACCTTTCCTTTCCAGACCTTCCTTTCACCACATACCCTAACAAAACTTAAAATCATGAACATACATCAAAACAAATCTAACATCATTACAGCGGTGAGTAGCAGGCGTCCCCGGTGCGGGCCAAAACTGTTGGTAAATTTTGCCAACATTCGCGGCCTGCACACAAATTTAAATTCTGTTCATCACCATCTTTTGTCCCAACGTCCCAACCTTCTTTTCCTATCCGAAACTCAGATAGCCGAGCCGCCAGACTCCTCCTATCTGGACTGCCCGGGCTTTACCCTTGCAAGCAAGTTCCGACTCAAAGGAGGAGTCTGCCTCTATAATCGAGCTGACGTCAACTGTGTACGACTATTGAGTCTAGAAAACTCCAGATTCGACGTAATGTGGGTGCGCGTCAATCTTGCCAGTACGGCAAGATTCTACGCATGTCTATACCGCTCACCGAACCATAGCGAATCACACACTTCCGAACTCTTCAAACATTTGAGCGATACTATTGATGATCTCTTGCCCCGCTACCCTTCGGCCGAGTTTATTGTTCTGGGAGACTTCAATGTTCATAACGAACCATGGTTGAAGTTCTCAGGCCCAACGGACTCGGCTGGCCGACAGGCGGAATCCTTTGCCATTTGCTACGGATTAGAGCAACTGGTTCAGGAGCCTACAAGGGTTCCTGATGCCCAGACTCACCGCTCCAATCTGTTAGACCTATTCTTAACTACTGTGCCACACGGTTATAAGATTGATGTCACAGCGCCTCTGGGATCATCCGACCACTGCCTAGTGACGACATCAATCCCCGTTAACCTCAGACTAACCAATGAGAGGCTGAGGAGAAAAGTGTGGCACTATAGGTCAGCAGATTGGTTCGGTATGCGGGCCCATTTCAACACTTTTCCGTGGTCAGCTGTTTGTTTTCGGATTTCGGACCCTTCAAGATGTGCCCAGGAGATTGGTGAAGTCATCAAATCGGCGATGGATGGCTTCATACAATCGACTACTAAAGAAACTGGTGTGGGCTCAAAGCCGTGGTTCAGTCGACAATGCTCCGAAGCAGTTCGACGAAAAAACGCGGCTTACCGAGCCTTCAACACATCTCGAACGCCCGAAAGCAGCAACAAGATCGCCTCGAAAGCAGCAACAGGTGCATAGTCGGGATAAACGCCAAACGCGCGCCCAACATTTGTACACGGTTGACATTTGTCACATGAGAACGGGTCGCTTCTACGATTCGTTCTTAAGTTCAACAGCTCGGCTGTGGAACGAGCTGCCGGCCTCTGTGTTTCCTCCCTCCTACAACATGGGACTCTTCAAGACCCATGTTCACTCCTTCCTCTCCACAAAAAGACCCTCCACACAGCATCCCCAAAGATGACATAGGCCCTGAGGGAAATTATTTTCTTCAGGGCCGCCTGTGTGGAGTTAATATAAAAAAAAAAAAAAAAACAAAATACATTGGTATCTCTATGGCAGCGTGAACAGGGGTCACCAGTATGGCAGTGTGGTATGTAATTTACGATGGCTGCCGGTATCGTAAATTAGTGTTCAAGGAATTCGGATGATTGAAAAATAAAGGTCTGCGATCTTTGTTGAATTTATTTGCGAGAATGAATTTACACGTTATGCGAACGCAGAGACGGTGGTAGTGGTGGGTGGTCTGGTCGAAAGTTGAAAGTGGAATGCCAGAGAGTTGCGTTCCCGTCCGTACCTAGCTCTCCCGGGGCTTCAGGTGGCGGAGTAATTATTTTAATGTTGTCATATGTGGGATGAGTTAAAGTAGTCCCACATCTCTAAATAGTATAACAAAAATCAAAGTCAGTATCCATGTATGTCTTTTTGTGCACTTAGTTCATCTAAACTATGCAACGGAGTTTAATAGGGTTTTCATCATCATTTAGAGAATGTTTTTTTTATTTTGGTACAATATCTTACATTTCTTAGTACAATTTAGTAATGTTGGCCTCACTGAGTGGCTTTTTTTCTTATGGAAGGTTTATATATACAATACATAGAAATTATATTTATCAAAAGCCAAGCAACACCGGGTACACGTCAGCTAGTATTCAATAAAAATGCCGAAATTTCCACGAATAATGCCAAAATGTGCAATGACAACTTTACAGTTAATTGGTAAATTCTCCAATAATCTTGAATAATATGTTTAATTTTGTTTCCAGGTTGTAGATATTATGCACGGAATCGAGCCCCAGACGCTGGAATCAATCAATCTTTTGAAAGCAAAGAAAACTCCCTTCATCGTGGCTCTGAACAAAATTGACAGGCTCTACGACTGGCAGAGCGCCCAGAGGAAAGACGTCAAAGACATCATCAAATCTCAACATACTAACACGCAGAATGAGTTCGAAACTAGAACCAAGGAAACCATCTTGCAGTTTGCTGAACAGGTAACCCTAACCACATATCTATGCAGATTTCTTGGCGTACCAAACTTATGATACAATTGCGTGTAAAAGGTTAACAATGGGTTTCTAATATTTTAAAATATTACAAAGTTAGGTTAGGTTATGTTAGGTTGGAAATACAATTTATATGTCAGGATTGCTATTTTATGCATTATTTTCCTTACTTTGCCCCAACTGATTCACCTGTTCTTATCTTAACCCTCGGAATGTCAGAAACTCAATGTACTGGCCTTGATTTTATGGTGTTTAATTAGACAAACATATAATAAACATTATTGCCACCTCACTTTTTTGTCATTTCATATAAAAATAATTAATGAAAAAATCACATATTTTTTCTCAAATTGCGGTTGGAATTGGTTGAATTTGGTTTCATACAACTATACATTTTAATTAATAATCCACAAAATTCCTCAAAAAATCATTACTGACAATAACGAAACCATCGAAGACGCCGAGAGCATTGCTAACAATTTCAATCACTTCTTTACAAACATCGCCTTAACCCTTATGGATAATAATCCCAATCTTAGTATTCACTCAAATCAAACTTTTCTCGGCCTTTCAGAGACTAAAAACACTACCTCTGAGCTTTCTACATTCAGAGAAATAAAAAAACCTGAAATCTTAAAAGAAATTGGTAACCTTAAAGAGAAGTCTGCTTGGCCCGGATAACTTAAGCAATACCACAATCAAATCAATTAAAAAACACATAATCATCCCATTACATCACATCTTTAACAGTTGCATCAGACATAGCATTTACCTCGACAATGTTAAACTCTCCCACATCATTCCAATACATAAATCCGGATCCCAATGCAAAACAGATAACTACAGACCTATCACTCTAACTTTGCAACTATCCAAGATCTTCGAAAAGTGTTTAAAACAACAAATTATGAATTTTCTAGAATCTAATTCAATCCTCTCAGCTAATCAATATGGCTTTAGAAGAAACCTTTGCACAGACGATGCTATCTTTAGTTTAACCAAAAACATATACTCTAACCTAGACTCTAACACTAAGGACGGGTTGTTTCGGAGAATTTGAACAATTCATCAAATTTCAACGTTCATTTACGGGTTCTGTGAAAGTCCTATTCAAATTCTGTTACTATATCATTATAGGCTAGTTGCTTGACAGAACTGAAATAAAAACAGAACTTAAAAATATCTTTCACAGAACTTGAAAATTAACTTTGAAATTTGAAGAATTGTTCAAGTTCTCCGAAGCAACCCGTCCTAAGACTACGATTTTCTTAGACCTAAAGAAAGCGTTTGACACGGTCAACCATAAAATTCTATTAAAGAAAATCTGTAACATTAGTATCAAAAACAAAAGTCTCATGCTATTAAAAAGCTACATATTAAATCGCCAACAATCCACAAATAGGATCAACCTTAAGCGCTTACGATCTAGTAAAACATGGTGTTCCACAAGGAACTGTCTTAGGGCCACTACTCTTTCTAATCTACATCAATGCAACACAGTACCAGGTAAAAATCTCTCTTTTGCCAATGATACTGCAATAACAGTACAAGGTAAAACATGGGAAGATACAATAAGTAAAGCCAACAAATGCATTGAAATTTAATAAATAAATAGTCAAAGATTGGCTAGACAGAAATCTTCTTAGTCTAAATTATGATAAAACCGTTTTTGTTCCCTTCTATAATTCCCAAAAGGCATCCCCTAAAAATAATCCTAACCTGAAGTTCCATAATGTTAATTGTAACCCTGTGACATGCTCAAACTGCGAAGATGTAAAATTAGGAAATTGTATCAAATACCTAGGTGTAACTATTGACTGTCAACTCAAATGGACTTATCACATAGAAAAAACTGTCAATAAACTGAGGCACCTAATTTACATATTCAAACGCATGAGTAATATCGTTAACATATGAACCTTAAGGCTTGTGTATGATGCATTGGTATTTTCATCCATTTCTTACGGAATAATCGCCTGGGGAGGAACATCCAATAACCATGTGAAACCTCTAGAAATTATTCAGAAGTCTATCATTAAGATAATGCACCAGAAGACCAAGACATATTCCACCGATCAATTGTTTCAGGAAACTGACATTATGGAACTAAGGCGGATCTACTGTGTCCAATCTCTTAAATTTATATACACTCGTCCTTATAATTTCTGTAAAAATCCAAATCGTTCTAGCCAGAGACACAACATATGCGTGTACACAGTGCCTCATTGCAAAACTAGGCTAGCCCAAAGACACATTAACTATATTGGCCCAAAATTGTTTAATTCCTTGCCGAGTTCCATTAAGATGTGCCAAAACCTAAACTCCTATTAAATAAATATCAAAAGCTGGGTAAAAAAGTATCTGGAAGTGAGAGAATTTTTTCTATAATTTATACTACGAATATGATACCTAAAATATGCCATTACCATCTACATTTAAAAAAACAAATAAAAAAAGTTAACTTCTTTTAAACTGTTTTTTTATTAAATACCCAAAAATCCAGTAAAATCATATTAAACTAACTATACATACTACAGTAGAACCTCGTTAATTCGAAATCCACGGGACATCAAAAATCAAATTTCGAATTAACGAATTCCCACGTAATTCGAAATTTTATGAAAAAAAAAAAAAAAAAAAATACGCCGAAAATCGATTTTCTCTGCCGCCTCTTCAAATCCGGGTGGTATTTTAGTTGTAAATTCGTATTAATACCAATTATTTCTTTATTTTCGCGGCCGATTACCGTAGCGGCGGGCCCTTTAAATTCAGATATTCGCAATAAATTCGTAAAAATGCTATATATTTACGCGTAAATCGAGATTTCGCTGCCGATTTCGGTCGCGGCCTACCCTTTAAATTAAGATATTCTTAAACTACGTTATATTTCCGAGTAAATCGAGATTTCGCGGTAATTTTCCGTCGCGGCCGGCCCTTTATTTCAAATATCTGAATTTAAATTCGTAAAATTACGATATATTTCCGCGTAAAACGAGAATTCGCGGCCGTATTTCGTCGCGGCCGGCTCTTTAAATTCAGATATTCGACATAAATTCGCAAAAATACGATATATTTCCGTGTAAATCGAGAATGCGCGGCCGATTTCCGTCGCGGCCGACCCTTTAAATTCAGATATTTGATGTAAATTCGTAAAAATATGATATATTTCCGCGTAAATCGAATTTTATCGGCAGTTTTTCGTCGCGGCCGGCCTTTTAAGTTCAGATATTTGAAGTAAATTCGTAAAAATATGTCATATTTCGGCGTGAATCGAAAGTTTTCGGCCGATTTCCGTCGCGCCGTATTTTTTAACTCGGATATTCGAAGTAAGGTTAGTAAAAATACGATATATTTTCGCGTAAATTGAAATTTCGCGTCCGATTTCCGTCGCGGCGGGCCCTTTAAAATTCAGATATTCGAAATAAATTCGTAAAAATACGATACATTTACGCGTAAATCGTAATTTCGCGGCCGACCCTTTAAATTCAGATATTTGGTGTAAACTCGTAAAACTACGACATATATCCACGTAAAACGTATTTTCTCGGCCCTTCAAACTCGGATATTCAAAATAAATTTGAAAAAGTACAACATTCCAGTGTAAATCGATTCAGATTCACAAAATAATAATACTTATTAGGACGATGTATAACCACGTAAAAATACATTTTTCGGCGTTTTACCGCCACGGCTGACTTTTAGATTCAGATTTACGAAATATTATGATTTATTTTCGCAAAAATCAAATTTTTTCGAATTACACGAACAAATTTTCGTGCGCGGACAAAAATAAATTTCGAATTACGAATTAACGAATTTCGAATTAAAAAAAAAATTGTATGAAAAAAATTTTCAGCGGAAATTTTTTTGGCGAAAATTTCGAATTACGCGTTTTTTCGAATTATCGGGGTTCGAATTAACGGGGTTCTACTGTATATATATATTTTTTTCTTTATTCAAATTTCTTTTTTCATTTAAACCATAGATAATGTAACCACCACTGTTTTGAATACATACCTTATAATGCCCACGCACAGGCTTCGCCTTTGTGGGATTTTTTTTGTTACTGCCTTATGTTTTGTATAATTATATATGTACCTGTATGTATCAAAAAAATTGCCAAAAAAAAAAAAAATTCTTCTGTGTTTAAACTTCTAGATTTAAATATAAAGCGTGGTGTTTTCTCTGTCTAATACCATCAAGATCATATTTCTAACCATGACATAAGGGAGGCACAACTATTTCTAAGAGATCATATGAGCTGTTCCGAAACGCAAACAAATTGACTCTCTGTTTGCAAAACCGAACAAATTAGCCAGAGGGGTTAAATAAATAAATATTATTATCCAAATTCAAATAAAGATTCCAATATTCTTGGGCAACTTTATCCATGTATGTTTGTATTTCGTATAGGACAGATGCAACTGAACAATCTTTAAACTTATGGGTTAAATTTAAACTTGCTTAAGTTTTCACACAAAAATCAAACAAAATAATTACCGGAAAAACAGGCAAAGCTTTGTAATCTACGTAGGAGGCGTATGTCGGAGGCCACTTGCATTTTAAATATCCTTTTTTTTTATTTTAGACAAAACTATGTAAAAATCCTTGAAAAATCTGATACTCAATCTTGTCTCAATCTCAACACTTTCCCGGCCATGCCCGGACCCAGTTTGGTATGCATTTTTCTTCCAGTTGGTCGGCACTTTACTCACCTTCTATCCTCATCCGGCCGAGTACAAACTCCGTTCGTCTATATTTATTCGGCTAATCGGCTGAGTCCGAACTGTGTTCGTTTTTGGTTTGCATATTTTTGCTATCTCAACTACATGGGTAAGTGGTGGGATCCTCGAATCTCAACTACATGCCCTGTTCGTGAAGTGATATGATTAGCACAACTCCAAAGTCGCGGCCCAGAGAGGGTTAACACTAGAAAGACCGTAACTATAATTTTGATAAACAGTGCCAAGTCTTTGTAGTGTTAAATTACATACCTATGTGCCGAGAACTTTGGATGGAAATTCTTATTTATTAACACTTTATAACACGTAATACGTATGTAATTGTACTACGGGTGGCCTTATTGCCTGGTGACTATTTCTACCAACCAATCCGTTCTATATTTAATATTGTAAAACCTTTGTTGTATGTAGGGTCTGAACGCAGCGCTCTACTATGAGAACCCCGACATCAGGTCGTATGTCTCGCTGGTGCCAACCTCAGCGGTGACAGGCGAGGGCATGGGCAACCTTTTGTCCCTCATTGTGCAGTCTTGCGAGAACATGCTGCACCAGCGCCTGCTTTTCTCCCACACGCTGCAAGCCACCGTGCTCGAGGTATGCCACTTTATATTTACGTTTCTACAATGTAATCCAATGAAACAGCCAATATGTCACTTTTCTAATTCCATGATATTTGTTGTTGTTAGGTTAAAGCAATTCCTGGCCTTGGAACCACAATTGATGCCATATTAATCAACGGGATGTTGAGGGAAGGAGACACAATGGTTCTGGCGGGAACAGACGGACCAATCGTCACACAGATCAGGTCACTGCTCATGCCGCAGCCCATGAAGGAACTGAGAGTCAAGGTAAATAATTAATTCAACATTTTCAATACGTTCAATAAGTTCTAAATATTTAAAAAAATGTATTGACTCATTTACAAAAAGCACTCAATACACGCCAGTGGCGTAGCTATAGCATTAATATGGGGGAGGTTCGAATATAAGCATTAGGTTCAACCCTGGAAATTTATTAGAAAGTTTTTGGGTCCTTTCTCACCAACACTTATTATTTTCATCACATTGATAAAAGAGATGGTGAAAATAATATTGGAGTTTACTCCTACGAGTACTATTCTTTTTTTCCTACATAATACTGAGGTCGAAGGGAGAGGTTGATCCCCTAACCCCCCCCTTGACTTTAACCCAGTAAAAGAAGTCCATTGGTTAATTTCTAAATTTTAAAGCACCAATCAATGCGGCTTGTGCTGTTGAAAGCGGCAAAAAAATGTATTTTGAAATTATTTGGTTCATGTGCTGTATTGAACTTACGTAGACGATATATTCATATTGTTTAACAAATGCCGATTCTGAATAAATATATAAGTTTTATTATACTTACAATTTATAAATGAATAAAACACAATCACATCACATCAAAACTAGTTTAAAAACATTTTTGAAACTTTCGATAGGTGTGCACAAATACATTCAAACTCTTTAAAATGATTTGCCTGTAAATAATATATTAATCAATCATATATTTGTTGTTGTAGAATGCATACATTGAGTACAAGGAGATAACTGCAGCACAGGGAGTGAAGATAGCTGCAAAGGATTTGGAAAAGGCTGTGGCGGGACTGAACCTCTTGGTGGCACATAAACCTGATGAAATCGATATTTTAAGGTTAGTGTTGGGATCAATATTTTTTTGGGAGTACTGTTTCAGTTGAGAGTTTTAATAATAATATTTTTTGGCTGATTTATGAGTGTCTGAAACAGTGAGTTTATAGTACTCCCAGGCAGAGCTTGTATGAATGTCATCTTGAGGTATTCCAATGTTCCATGTTGTTTCTTGCTTGATATAATATTGATGGGTAACAGTGACCATTCTTCTATAGTTTACGGGACCTTTAAAATAGAATGTTATATTATAGTCCTAGTATTAATAAGTACCTACATCGATGATTAACTCTTCGTGTGCCTCTGCAAAATTTTCTCCGTGCGCCATCTGATTCTATTTTCGTCATAACTTACTTGCTTTTTGCAAAATAATTTTTTTGTAAATTATACCATCTTACCCAACAATATATCAACTCAGATATGGCGCGTCTTACAAATTCGGTCGAATAATTCGGCCTACCAAAAAGTATTTCTATAACAAAACTCCCATCTGATTCCGTCTCCTCGCTTTTGAAAGCATAATATCTTAGGAGACGAATTTGGTCCTTGCAGACAAACGAAAGATAAAAAGCAATGCTTCTTGTGATCTTTTAAATGCGAAATAGTGAACTTTCTTTTTGATAAATGTTTTCGTAACCCAATTTTTGGAACTAATAATTTTGGTTTCGGTGTCATTTTTAACATTCAGACGCCCTGTCTAGATTTTGTTGGTTGATGGTCTTACCAGATAATAATAATAATATTTGTATGTTTTGTATAGCGCCGTTTTTGTGCAAAATCACCTCAAGGGCGCTGTACAAATTTATAATACATTTCTACAATGATCTATGTTATTATATATAGATATTATCCTACAATTCTCCGTAATGAGATAATAATTGACTTTGGCAGCATTGTTAGAATGTCTAAGAAAATTTCTTTCTGAAATTAAGGAAGTAAAATCCGTGTGGAATATGTGTTTACAATTTTTTTTATTTCCCTCTATTTTATAATTGTTCCAATTTGTCAAAACTTTACATAAAAACATCAAATTAAACAAAACTCTATTCTAAAACCATACTTATATAGGCACTTTCGCGAAAAGAAAACATTCAGTTGAATTTTTAAATAATTATTTATAATAATTGTTTTTTTTTTTAATTATATTTTATAAACAAGTTCGAATGTGTACTGTTTGTAACTGTTTTTATAAATTAAAAAAAAGATCATTAAATATGTATATAAAATTTAAAAACACAAAATGGCGTTCTACAAATTGATAACAATAAATAATTTAATCACTTTCCAAACACCCAAAATCACTAGATGTTACAATCAAAGGCATATTCAACAAACAAAAACAACATTTGGACAAAATAAATGTATACAGTGGTAATAATTTATATTCGCAAGGCCTGTTGCAAGTGTTATGTAAGCTGGATATTATGTAAACAGAATAAATAAAAATTTCAATATAAAAATAAAAATAACCATGAAAATAGCAGCACAATAATAAAACAATGTATATATTATATTTTAATGTGCTTGTAGCTATATACAGGGTTTTCCAATAAGAGGTGTTATTTTGAATAGCTTGCTATTTCGGTAGATGTTACTTTTGAAGCTGTCATTTTTTGACATTTGACAAGTAGAAACTACGCCATTAATAAAAATGGAACGATACACGCTTCAACAACGCATTGAAATTATTAAAATTCACTTGAGTGAATCAAATGCAAATCATCTTGAGTGATGAGGCCCATTTCCACCTCGGTGGCTTCGTCAAAAAGCAAAATTGTCGCATCTGGGGCTCGGAAAACCCAAGAGTTATTGTTGAAAAGCCTCTCTATCCTCAACGTGTGACCGTTTGGTGCGGTTTATGGTCTGGCGGAGTCATTGGACCTTACTTTTTCGAAAATGAGGCTGGAGCAACAGTTACGGTGAATGGATTGCGCTATCGAGAGATGATTAATGATTTTTTATGGCCGGAATTGGATGGTATTGATCTGGACAACGTTTACTTTCAACAAGACGGCGCTACGTGCCACACAAGCAACGAAACCATTGATCTTTTACTATTGAATATCAAAATCACACCTCTTATTGGAAAACCCTGTATGTTATATAGCTACAAGCACATTATATTATAATCTACATAATCGAAGTGTACGTTGCACATGTTTAAAAATATATAAACAGTAGGACAGTTAGTAGTATACACTTTCGACCTAAAACACAATTAACATTTTATAACAATCAACAACGTATGTGCCCTAAGAAACGTTTGATTAATTCATAATATTATTAATTATCATTGTTTAAAGTATTCAAATAAGCATTACTTACCCATGTTGAGTAAAATAAATTATTTAGGGGTGTTTTGGTTAAAAACTGTATTGAGTTTAAAATAATATTATCCATAAACAAGTGCAACAAATTCGTCATATTCGCTCGAGATAACTAACAACTGCGAATGTAGAATGTCAAATAGAAACATACACACAGGAACACCCATGTTTTTGTTCCCGACCCCCTGCTCCTGGCCCCCGGCCCTTGGCCCTCGGCTTACCTATTCTAGACACCCGACACGCAAAAGCGTAAATAAAAGTATTTGTTTGGCCGGCTAGCGACCACCCCCCCGGCCCGTGACGGCTTACCTCATGCCCGCTTTGTGCGAATGAGACGAAGCCTAGATTGAATGTAATATGGAAAAAAATAAATTTCAACATACACAAAATAACACTAACAGACCAGTTAGACAAGCGTACAAAGAAAACATAAAAACTCCGACAGTAAATTCAAGCTTTGGACAAAGACACTACCAATACCATGCAATAAAAGCTTTCAACAGTTTAAAACTTGAAATTACAAAGCACTCTTTTCAGGGTGAAATGCCTAAAACCAAAAAAAAAAAAAAACTGAGGAAATTAAAATTGAGGAAAATAAAAATAAATTCACACACAAAATTACAAAATGGATTAAAGAACAAGACAGACAATATTACCAAAATTTCATAGCATAAAGTAAAAATAAAACCTACACGTAACACACAAAACCAATATAAACACACATCACTCACAAACACACAAGATTATTTTCAATGTACTATTTTTTAATTTTAAATATATTATTATGTATTTTTAATTTTAAATATATTATTATGTATTATGTATTTTTAATTTTAAATGTATAATTTTTCTCTTTAAATTTATTATGTAGTTTATATTTTCATATTATAAAATGAAGGCCTCAGCACGGGCAAGACACCCAGTGAGGCCTACATTCCTGGAAAACTTGAATTGTAAAAAATATTGTACCTAATAAAAAAAAAAAATAATAATAAAAAATATTCAATAAAAATTTTCGTCTGACTAAATTTGGGTTTTTATGTTAACACAATTCTTTTTTGAATATTTTTTTAATAATTCATCATATTCTTGAGACAGGAATGGTAAGATTTTTTTCAAAAGTGGCTTCCATTTAGTCACAAAAAATTATCAAAGTTGACTCCAAAAATCGTCATCTTTTCGGGGCTATATTTTATAATTTAAAGCAAATATCGAAAATCGGACTCCATTCCGTACTTTCTACATGCCACACCTTTTGACTAAAAAAAAGATAAATCAGTTTAATTTGGTATTTTAGCTGTAAATCCAAATTTAACTTTGTATGGAAAGGTCCACGCAGCCGTTCCAATCTATAAGATTATGTAATAATAAACATTACATGGTTTGGACATGGCTTGGAATTCTTCTGGCGTTAGTAAGATTAGATTGTTAATATTAATTTTAGTTGTAAGTTGCTAAATATGTAAATACTCGTATATATGTCGTTAAGATAGTAGTTATAGGCCTTAGTCGTAAGTCACAAGATATAAGTCTTAGAGATAAGTCAGTAGTTCTAGTATTAACTATTTAAGAAATATATTTGTACAGCGCCTTTGAGGCGATTTCTCACGAAAACGGCGCTATATAAATTAGCCAAATATTATTATTATTAATATCAGAAGCGGCCGCTGGCAACAATCGATTGAGTAAAATAGTATAAAAATTGGGTGCTTTAAACGAATAACTCTGTAAAACGATTCATAGAGGAACAATCTATGCAATTTGAGATTGATTGAGATTTCACTATAGTTAGTTAATTAGTGGAATATCAAGTTATTTAGATGACAAATTTGATAATAGTTTTGTTTCTTTAGGGAGGAAGTGGCCAAGGATCTGAAGTCAGCCCTGTCTAGCATTCGGTTGTCGGACCGAGGAGTGTACGTCCAGGCCTCCACTCTTGGCTCATTAGAAGCCCTACTCGAGTTCTTGAAGACTAGTAAAATACCGGTAAGTCATTTTTGTTTTACTTACCAAATTGAACTCTCTTAACTTAATTGAATTTTCACAAGTTTCTATGCTAAATTATGTTTGAAGGTTCTTTACATTTCAACGACTTCTAAATCCCTTTCTATGTTAGCCGGGCCAAACAGTCCTTTACAAGAGGCTGTCGACTTATGACTTATTGTCAAAACCGAACAACTCTACTCTGAAATGCTGATTTTCTTTTAAAACTGAGGCAAAAACACATTCACATCCCATAAAGCCGATGGAATAACTTTCCCTAAGATAGTGATTTTATTTTTTTTAGTGTCATTTAAGCCACTGCTTACAAGTTTTTATGGCAGGTTATCTGGAATGCTTGAATCAGCTATTGGCGCTAGTGTAGCCGCAGATCATGCCCGCTGTCAATCTTTGTTTATTCCGTAATGAAAGTTTTTTTTACAAAAGTTCATTATACAGGGTGTCCGGAAACTCGTAGTACAAGCGGGAAACTGGTGAATCTACATCACATTTGGAGTCGATTTTGTAGTATATTTTTTTTTTATTTGAGCTTTCGTTATCGAGTAAATCGAGTTAGAAGTTCTTTTTTTTTTTTTAATCAAATTCTTATAAATTATTACTGAAGATCAAAGTACCCAACTAATTAAAACTATTTGAAAGTAAAACAAATGGAGAAACTCGGATTTTAAGCATTATTTTGAAATCACCCTTCATTTAATCCGGTGTAATCATAAAATATTTCTGCTCTGCAGGGTTAAAACATCTGTTGTTCAACCCTAAACACCAGAAAAAACTTTAACCCAAAAATTGCCGAAAAATATTTTTTTTTGGTTTTTTTTTTTTTTTTGTGAAAATGCCAAATCAAAAAACTTTATGTTTTTTTTGGGTTCCCCATGTGGTGTAGATTCTCCAGTTTCCCGCTTGTACTACGAGTTTCCGGACACAGTGTATTATTGTTGAATTGAGCCTTTGTCTCTCCGAGAACGTCTGGACATAGACATGATCTGATAAAAATTCTCATTCAAATGACTATGTGATGCCTCTGGAATCTGTTATAAACGTAATCACTGTCTAATTTGAGCAAAATGATATTTTTAATACCAATATAAATAAGCGGGGCCAGCTCTACGCAGGCGCAATTGGAGCAGTCCACTCCGGGTGCCGAATTGCCAAGGCGCTGTTAGTACCCAACAGTCCTAACACATCGCCCTTGAGATTATTTTTCATAGAAACGGCAATACACATGCTAATATTATTGATTACAGTGATCACTCACCTAAGCGTCCTAAGCGTCTATTAGGGTGCCAAAATTTTACCCGCATCAGCTGCCGTTGGGTCAAGGCCTGCCCTGTATATAAGCATGTGTACACAAATGTTTTAACCTCACTTTTCAATGTTCTTCTTCTGAGAAACTCGTCTGAAAACTGTTATTTCTGCGGTACGCCGCCAATCTGAAATTAAACAGCAAAACTTATTTTCATCTTTTTCTGAAGTATGTGTAGATACATATGTAAGAAAATAATCGAAAATATGTTGAGGTTATGAACAAACTAAGACTTACTTTTCCATGAAGATTGAACATGTAAGATGAAGTTAACAGTTTCTAAAAGTTGTATTCATTTTAAATACTGGGTTATTTATTGACTCTAATTTGATTATTCAAAGCATTCAGATGTGGACAAGACCCTAAGAGATCTTGTCAGTAAATATCTTTAAATTCAATCTAACTGATTTTTTTTTTAATATTTACTATGCAAGTTACATAAAAGCAATACAGTTATTTTAGACAATTATTAGGTTTAACCAGTGGCATTTTTTCCCTTAGGTCAATTGGTGTTTGACCCCCCAAAATAATAAGACAACAATAATAATAAATTATGTGGATCAAAACAACTGGTCTTATTCTTAATTTATTTGAAATGTACCGCGAAACAGCAGAACTGCGAGCGGCTTTTAACGAGCAGTGACATCTGTTGTCTCTAATAAAAGTTTTCATTCAAAAGTCCACACGATTCGCTGGGTCAATTTAAAGAATGTCCCCTTAGGCATCTTCTGTCCCTATGCGTGCCATAGAATAAACGAAATGGCACTATGTCTTTCGTCAAAGTAAAAATTAGGTACCGAAGAAAGCTTAGGGACGCTTAGGTCATGGCCGTGAGGAAGACAGCATGATAAATATTGTAAGTTTTAAAGAGATGGTGACATAAACATCTATCGGTTTTTCATTTTACACCCTTGTCGTGTGTGGAACATTGGTTGTTTTTCAATTGCTTCGCACTCAGTATCTTTGGATACTGCGGACGGGCGTTTCAAACTCTTTTTTTATTTACTTTAATGTTGTGCACAACTACATTCAAACGTAATCTCTTAAAAATAATTTGCCGTAAGTATATGGATTGTGCAGTTGTTTCCAATTTACTATATTAAATTGAAATAGAGAATAATATTATGGGCATTTTTCACAATATCAGATAAAGATTAGTCAAACATTTTTTTAAATTGTCTACCTGGATCCCTAGAACCGCCTCTGAGTTTAACAATGAGTTATTTTGTATCTTACGATTTATGTTTCTCTTCCATTAAAAGCATTTGCTTGTGGATGTCACAAGAATCCTTTCGGTTAAGTTAATAACAAATATAAATTAAATGTAATTATTCTATAGGGCGCCTATTCTATTCTATATTAAATGAAAGTAATGATAAAGTTATGGGAGAATCAAAAAGTATAAAACTGTGTTAACTGATTAGCTCTTTCATGTATTTTGCTCCGATCAACTCCGATAGGTTCGATAAACCTCTCCCTGTGACATATCGGAGACTGCCGCCATAGATGATGTACAGCTGTCACCAATGCTGGCTGCCGATTAATCGTTATTGAGTGCATATCGATATCATTGTAACGACAACTTGGGATTGGAAGTTCCAATTTGCTATAATTTGTAAAAATATTTGGTTGGCAGCCACAGAAAACCGAATGAAAAGATTAGACGGATTATATTTTTGATTGATTGATTAAAAAAGATTAGATTTTTGACGGCCTCCGTGGTCGAGGGGTAAAGTTCTCAACTATCAAGCTGGAGGTCGCGAGTTCAAATCCTGGCGTGCACAAGTAAATATTATTTGATTAATTTGTGTTATTTCACAAATTACTCATTTAAAATAATATATAGTATATTTGCGGCACGTTCCAGAGTGGAAGATTCTCTCAGTATCCTTGCTTGAAATGGCTTCGTTTGGTGACCAGATCTAAATAGCAAGGTACTTCCGCACCTTCCTCCTCCCATCTCCTTCCCCTCCCCAACACTTTAAGCCTCATAGCTCTGGCTCCAGACAGTTGGGAGCAGTTGAGACTCTTGTACGGTTTAACATTAAAAAAGAGATTTAGCCAATAATTATTATTTGAGCCACCCCATTATCAATTGATTCTTGATCAATTTTTGATCAGCCGTCATGTTGTCATGTTTAATTTGATCACAAACTTAACCGCGCCGAGAATAGGCGGGTTGAAGGGAACTCGAATAATCGACTTGTCTATTGCTCAAATATTCGACACCTCGACTATTCGCATGCAGACTCGACTAAATAGGGTTTGTGTTGCGTCTAGGAATGCGGCCTGTAAACGATTGTAAATCACTCCATAGATGTTTACGAGCGGAAGTGGACTATATTTGCTTGCCATTGATGGTGTGACGCGCCCGCCTTTAGCATATTTCCGCCATCTTTCCCGAATGGATTGCCGCGCCTTTTTTTTCAAAACGGTACCAACATACTTACGCTCACCACCGCACTTCTTCGGAATCGCTTGTAAATATTTGCGCCACGTGCTTTTCGGTATAACAATCCGCATTTTCGTAAGTCGTTTCGTAACGATTTGAATGCCGGAAATAAATAATGTGCCAAACGTTAGAAAGGTAACATAAAAAATATGTTTTCACACTTGATCGAATATGTATATTTTAAACTGCTTAAATTTAATATTTTGTTTTCAGTGCTCAATATTGCTATAAGTAACTACATTTTTTTATACTTTAAGGGGGTGGATCAAAAAATTGACTACGGATTTAATGAAGGGAAAAATATAAGAAATTAAAATGTTTTGTAATAAGTGAGAAATCAAAAAACCTATTTTCGGTTTTCTGTGCGACCTGCACAACTCTGGTTCGATAAACTCGATTTTTTTTTTAAATTTTAGCGTCATTTTAAACATTGAAACTGATCATGTGAAGAATTCAGACAAGCGATAAATTACCTACCCATAGTACAGGGTGTCCGTGGGTACAGTTCACTTCGGACATGATGGTAGAAGTAAAAAAAGATCAATGCTAAAATATTTTTTCCATAGATAAATATTTATTTTCCCATACAAACAATTAAACTTTTTTAACCTAAAAACTACCTTAGAACGTCGGAATTTCGAAAAAATTTTATCTGTCTTTTCTACTTCTAAAATCATGTAGAATTACCCCCCGAAGTTAGTGCACTTTACTCACGGCCCCTGTATGATATTTTAACCAAAAATTATTTCAATTATCAATTTCAAGATTGGAACTGATTTGTCAATAATTCAGACTATCCCGTGATATTTCACGGGACTGCGCTATTATAAAATAAAACTGAAAATTTTAGTTTCAAAGCTAATTCGTCTCCCATTCCCCAATAATGACGTCGATTTTTGTCGTCACTAAAAAATGGCAGAACATAAAGAAATTATGATCAGTTACTTCGGAATATTCTAGCATGTTCGTCACTATTCGAAACCGTGATACTTATAATAATTACGCTATACGCATCATGGCTTGGCCCATTTCAACATATCGCTCGCCATAAACTACCAATGGGAATGTATGGCGAGCGATATGCTGAAATAAGCCAAGCCACGAGAATATAGCGTGGTCTGTCACATGCATAAAAGAAAACCGATTTTAGGGATTGATGTTTGAAGGAATAATTAGGGAAGGATATAAGATGAGATGGGGATATATTGACTGTGTAGTAGTACCTAGTAACTACTCGGAACAATAATTATTATTTGCAGACTGATCTCATAATATTATCTGTTCCACATCATCCAATGCGTGTTAAAATCCCAGCTATATTAACTATTTAATTATCCCAGTTCTCCTGAGTATTCTGCCGGTATTCTCGTGTTGGTAGTTACTTCCAAATGTAATTATGTGCGTAGAAGAATGTATATTTTATTACGATGTGAATGGGCTCCATCGTTGCCACTTGCTTTACTTGGCGAGCTATAGAGAGCTTCCCAAACTTTTCTGCTCTGGGACCCCTTTACTATTTTTAATTAAAACTCTGCAATCGAATTTGAAACTCCCTACTTTCAAAAAATACGACTGTGAATGGCGAAAGTGAATGCAATTTACTAACGCCAATTACGTTTCTTGAAAAATGGTGTCTTGGGGTCATTACAATACTATGTTGTGTTATGGCTATTGTGCACTTGACTTCGTTGTACGCATTCAGTTCCTGTAAAAAAATAAAATCATAAATATTTTATTGCATGAAATATTGAATGTTTGAAATCCACGCCCATGGGTGGAATCTGAACTGCAGACTTTGAGTAGCTTCTTTGCGTCAAAACCTTTTTAAAATATCCAAATATATAAAAATCCAGCCTGTGTATGTTTGCGCTCGCAAAACTCGAAAATTACTCTACCGATATGGCTGAAAATATCAAAGTTTGTTATCATTAGTGCCAGGAGTGTTTAGAGAGTGGTTTGAATGGTAGAAGAAGTCTTGGACGCCCGAGGAATACTTAATGCAATATCTCTGCATCGGAATGAGATACGAAGTTGAATTAAAGTTTATGTAATTGAAAAACCGAATTGAAAATATTTAAAAAAAATTCAATATCTGTTGTATCACTTTGAAAATCATTAGTGTAATGCTATTACCCTGCACAAACACACCTTTACAGATCGAATACCTTATTTTACATGCAACATTTCAAATAAATATACGCCCAAAACTCTTTACTCGGACGTATCTGCAAAACTTACACCACCCTAAGAGATATTGATATTTTCCACTGTACCCTAAAAACTTTTAAAAATAAATTAACTTTACAATGTACCTAAATCAAAACAATTATTTTTTATTGTTCGACTATTCTAATAACTTTAAATATCTACTTTCTTCCTAACCTTTAACAATAAAATATATTGGAAATGGAACTTTAATGTAGTTTTTAACAGTAACATTGTGGAATTGTGGAAGAAGTCAAAGATGCCCGTCCACTAGTGTATTATATTGACGCCAGTGCCACTCGATATCACTGGAATAGATTGATGGCCCCATTTGCTAAGAAATAATTTACAAAATGAAAACAAATTATATTATATCCACGTCTATGTCATATTTGGGACTGCTGTGTGGAGGGTTTTTTTAAGGAAAAGAAGTAGAGAATGTTCTGGAAAGGAAAAAGGTTTGATGATTAGGAAGGAATCTGGGGTCAGTGTGTTCAGGAGTGATGGACGTATGAATCCATCCCTCCGACTGTAGTGCAATGGGCGGACGCATCCGTTGCCAAGACGTGGACAAACCTCACCCCACGAACCCGGGCAACCCTTCCAAGTCAACAAACGTAGTGAACCGCTTAGGGTGTCCTATGGCAGAGTTGTCGGTTATCCAATTAATGGTTTCCGAAACGGTGGTACTCAAAACTTTGCTACCCAAATTGCACCCTTTATGACTTTTTTGTAAAATGTCGCACTTTTTTATAGATTTATTGTTATGTGTGTCCTTATGTTCCGATACCACGTTTATGTTAATTTTTGCCTCGATTTTGGCTGGAGAGCAGATATTATCATTTTTTTAAGAAGAAAAAACAATATATCATTTGGATATCAGTTTCGAAGAGATATCTGATTATATTGTGAGTAGATTTCGAGCCACCGTTGAAGAACCGCCGGTTAGTAGCTTATCCTTTGGTTTTGTATCGTAAGCAGGATGTCTTCTTTTGAACTCGAATACGTACTCCGGAAGTGGCTTTTTATAATACGATTTAATATATCCGGTGTTAATAACACTCGCAAAGCACGCAACCAGCTACACGATGACGATACTCGCTACTCCCTACACGCTAACAACTAACGGCTAACAGCTAACAGCAAACACTCCTTCTTCCCTTTCAGGCCAACTGGGCCCGTGGCTCGCGCTCTTGTGAACACTGTGAACAGTGAACAACGCTTCTTGCGAATAATGAACAGCGAACTGAACAGAACTGCTAGTTGCCATTACCGGGTAACCAGGAAAATAGGGAATATTATGGAACCGGGTAACGGCTAGGATTTTAGTTTTTTTTTTGTTTTATATCAAGGAATTTCTCGTCAGCAAACATGTGCGATGTACGTTATTTCCCGCGTGAAATTATTCATTTTCAATTAACTCAAATTTGCTTTGAATTTAAGTCTCATTTTTTTAAATTACAACTGATTGTGGGAATAATTCAGACTATTATTAAAGTAGGTAAACCTGTAATAGGTATAATATTTTAACAGAAAATTAATTTAACCGTATTTTTCAAAATTGGAATTATTATAATATCCCGTGATTTATTATGGGTCTGCGCTAGTTTTGATATAATTTCCTTACATTTTTTAAGTGAATACTGCACTAAAGTCACGGCTGCTTCCAACCGTCTGTAGTATCCTTGGTATATCCTCGGTATCCCCAATTTGGGTATTTTGTGAGGCTGAAGGAAGTGGGGAGGGAAACTAGACGGGAGAAGGAACGTGGAATAGTACCTAGCTATTCAGATCTGGTCATCAAATACGGCTATACCCATTTCAAACAATGTTTCAATTCTGAATTGTGATATTTTACCAGGGCAACACTGAGAGTATGTAACTACTCTGTAATATCGATAATTGTGCTGATAATTCCCACAAAAAAACTCAACACATAAACACGCTACAAGGTTCACATAAAACTTATTAATCCCAAAAGCAAACAAAACTATATTTCAAAAAGGACCACGCTACATGGCCATTAAAGTAAATAACAACCTTCCACGTAGCATCAAACATATAACCAACATACTTAAATTTAAATCAACACTAAAAACATTTCTTCTAAACAAATGTCACTACACCTTAAATGAATACCTTACATAAATTAAATACCTCTGTTTTTTATTTATTATTTACATACATTTGTTAATATGTAATTGTTGGGTTATGTAACATAATGTGTATTTGTTGGGTTAGCTGGAAGAAATAGGATGTAACCTATAAGCTATACCCTTTGTACTCTTTTTGTGCAATAAATATATTTTTGAATATTGTGCTAATTCTAGACATTTAACTGTTATTTTGGATATATAGAATGGTGTTTGAGAAATTTAACAGTTTCATGATGTACCTAGTCTTGGTTGTTAAGTTCTGCATGATACATTTTTTTTGCAACGGCTTTCGAAGACATTTCATCTTAGTGATCGCCCAGTTTGATTAGCGAAATCAATTCCTTTCTCTATGCCCACCCCTGCGGGAAATTAAAAAGTTGGTGAAAGAAAATTGTCGTAAAAGAAATGCGAACTTTTATAGCGTAAAGCAGATTCATTCGTTCTCATTGGCTCCAGACGGTTGTGAGCAGTTGGAACTCTTAAGCGGTTTCACATTAATTTTTTTGAAGTATCAAATACTACACTTTCACGCCATCGTCAAATGCATTAGCAACCTATACATAAAATTATTGTCTGAATTCATTGCGATACACATTATGTATTTTCATGTAGGAGTATTTTGCGATAAGTTTAGTTCGTAAAACGGTCGGCTGAGCGACTGGGCGACTGGGCGTGTATCCATTGTCATCTCTATGAAATTATTATGTATTATTAACATCTTGAGACCTTAATAATTTGATTAGCAATGCGCAAATTAACAGCATCATAATAGTAATAGTTTCCACACATTGTTAAAACCATCGAAGTAAAATACACAAGGTTGGCATGAAGGTCTGAAAATACAGCATTCAACGTTCGTCAAGATGTTAATTTATCCTTGTTAGAAATAATATTAGTAAAACTACGGGTTGTTTTTTACAATAACCTGACAAATCAGAACACTTTTGAAAAGTTATATAAAGTCATGGAAAAGTAATGAAAAAAACTAGGTTAATTTAATTTAATGACATATCGTTTTTGAAAAGTGTTCTGATTTGTCATGGAACCGTTTTACTAGGGAAAATATTATAGCTATTTGGTTTATTTGTAACTTGTATGAAATATACAATAAGTATAAGTTAGGTTCGAATTTAACAACTGCCTTCGTACCTTGATTTCCGCGGGCGGAAATTTGAAACTTTTTTTTATTTCTTTCTCTTCTACGGAATAAAACGTGAATTCCATCAATTTGGTATTCCAATCTCCATACATAGTAGGTATTCCTCCAAGATTTAGGTTAGTTCGGGTAGTTAGTTACTATATTTTAATGTGATATCGTACAAGATTCCCAACTGACCGGAGCCAGAAAGGAAAGAAATGAAAGTCACTCGTCAAGGCGATATTGAATGTCTTTCATTGTAGAACGAGTTGCAAAGATGTCATGTTTTAATTCTACATCTGATAAAACGTACTCATATTAAATTCAAATAAATCATACATTTTAGTATTTGTTATCTTTATTCGTACCGCATAAGGAATGCAATCCCGCAAGAAAATGTCAATCCAGGTATTTGCGGGACTGAACAATCTTAGTCCCGCTGGATCCAGGTATTTGCGGGATCCAGCAGAGTGGACTTAGATATCTAATCAATCGTATAATAAAGACCTAATACCTCGATCTACCAACCTTGTTTTAGACTTTTAAATTTATACCTATAATAAAACAAGTTCTTTGGGACATTTTAAATGATTTATTAATAGGTATACCTTTAGTTAGACATAGGTAAGGTTTAAGTCATAAATTGGCAAAGAATAAGATAAGACATAAATTTACATAACATACCCGCCTCGGAACAGACTTTGTCTAGTGAGGTGGGTAAAAGAAATCTATGTACACAAATGAAAATAAAATAAACGCCCGATTGCTGGCACTGAAACTGAACTAAAACTTAAATTTAAATAATAACGTTCACATGATAAACAATATTCTTGTACACTGAACATCATATGTTTAATTAAACATTATTTTGGAAAGAGCTTCGTAAAAAAGTTAAAGTATTAATTGTGTCATCTGATAAACGGCTTCTGATATTGGACACAAGGTAGCCTGCAGCGGCTGAAAAAGCTCGTTCAGCTTGGACGCTGGTTGGCACAATAGTCATTAGCGCATTGTAAGTGAATTGAAGGTATGTGCCTTTTAATCCACCGAACTCGAAGTAATTCAGAGTAAGTGAGGGTAAATCTGTAGTTGCTCTCTTTCAGCTTTAAAAGATCTTGAATAACCATCATTTTTAGTGTCTTGCCGTAATTCATAACCATTAATTTGATTGAATTAGACGATGTTGGTAAGTTAAAACCCCCGGCTTTAAAAAGATCTCGCAAATCCGACGAGGTACAGAAAACTCGGAATGGTAAACCATCTTTAGACACCATTCGTGATACCCTCTTTTCGACGGTATTGTTTTCGACGGTAAATTATTATTTTGAGCGGAGACCACTGGTAGTGTATTCCACCCCGATGGCAATGTTTCTCACATACGATCAACCGTCTGCACGTTGTATCGGAATTCAGTGTTTGGTATTAAAGTGTAAAGTCAGCGTGGCTCCACCATCCACCGCCAACGCGCGCTATAAATAGCCGTCAGGATCAGGAAGCTCCACTTTGGCCGGGTTATTTAATGCACGTATTTGCATTCGCGACAACTCTGTACGCGTACTTACACTATACTGTTGTATATCACAACTAGGGTTGCCAGATGGTCCAGAAAAAAAACCGAACATTTTTTATCAAAGGGTCCCCCCTATGATTTTTTTTGGTACAATGTGACGAAAATCAAAGGGTCCTTTGATAATCATAAACCACTTTGATTTTGGCCAAAACAAACAGAGAAAATTACCGAAAATTTGTGAGGGTGAACACGATGAAACACTTAGTAAACATTAAAACTTATATTTATTATTACTATTGGTAAGCAAAAAATCACTTTTTAACATGCACTAGATGCTACTGCTTTAAATAATTGTTTAGTGCCTGAAATTGTATCTTTAAATTCAGTGCAATTGATATTTAAATTAAAGAAAACACATAATTCGCTTTTGACGGTATTCACACCTAGTCGGTTTCTTTCGTCAGTCCATACATTACCCTTTACACTAAAAACTCTTTCTACGAAGGCATTAGAGACGGGAACATTGCACACATATTGTACCATTTTCAACAGATTTGAGCAAGTCTTGCTACCACCCACCAGAATCGCTCACGGCTTTTGCTCTGTAAATTATTTAAAAAAAAAACCGGACATTCTATTGTCCGGTTTTCCAAAAAATTTTAGACCGAACAGCCATTCAAAAAACCGTACTGTCCGGTCCAAAACCGGACATCTGGCAACCCTAAATTCACAACTGTGTACCTACACACGTCATTTGGTACTGATACTATCACACTGCCGGTAATTCGCTGGTTACTTCTTTGGGTCCACAATAACCTTTCCAAAATCAGGGACAAACGGATATAAATAGACCGTTCAAAATCCTAACTTCGGACATAATCAAGAAAATGATCTATTAATTATTACTTTCACATACTAACATAAAAAAAGATAAAAAGACAGATATTTTTTGAAATCATGTTCTGGTTAGTTATTTTTGCATGTATATAGTGCAGAAGTAAACTAAACTTTAAAAAAAATAATTAAAAAAATAGAATCGCCTCAGATCGAAAAAAGTTTTTTTGTTTGTTTCTCTGTGTAGTAGATTCACCAGTTTGCTTGAACCACTAGTTTCCATACTCCTTAATAAATATTATTATAGAATTATCAAAATAAGTTGTGTAATTTTTTTCCAAAATTTTATGTTACGAGGGTGGGTAAACATCGAACCACACCCATTTTTTGTTTTTCTGTCTTAGTAAATTACATTCGAATCCACTACGAAGATAAGTGTGAATTAATTATTGGATTGTTTAAAAAACAATATTGTCCTTGATATTATTTTCGACGATTATCCTTCTTTAGTTCAGAAATATATCGCGAGAGTGCGCTAGGAGTATTATTATCATTGTCTTGTTGTGAGTATTTCCTGTAGAAATATACATGTTTATTGAAACTAAATCAACCGATGCATATAATTTTGTAATTATTATGAATGTACTAGTGAGTAGTTTCGAAACGTTGCATTAATTGAATGCGCTTTGCATTTGCCACCGGAAGTTC
This sequence comes from Hesperophylax magnus, assembly GCA_026573805.1. Lineage (NCBI taxonomy): Eukaryota > Metazoa > Arthropoda > Insecta > Trichoptera > Limnephilidae > Hesperophylax > Hesperophylax magnus. Next base: position 10,918,490 of record JAIUSX010000072.1, read on the forward strand.
ATAACGATTTCAATGGGCCAGCTTCTATTCGTTAATGAGAGACTTGTGTTGAAATTGTTTTGTTTTATATGTACTGGAATAAGGAACTTGAGTGAAAAATATTTTGACTTAAAAACATATATTCATATACATCAACAAACGCGTTTTCATTGCTTCATACCGACCCCAGTGGGATACTGTTCAACTGACGAAACCGAGGTACGTATTACGTATGACTTAAATCTTTTTTTAAAGATTTTCATTCATACGGCCATCGTTTGGTTTCGTGGATTCAGAAATATATTGTCATCATAGGAAAATACATTGTAATTTGAAATCAACCTTCAACGTCTCTTGTCACGGACACGATTGATTGAGTCATTTGAGGCTCGCCCTGAGAACACGAGACGTGGAAAGGAAAAGGGAATGAGCATTGGAGCGGGGCGGGGCGGGGGCGGGGCGGTCTCACAGCGGACCGGATCCGCGTTTCCTTTCGGTCAGCGCTTCCGCCCTTTCAAGTGGCCGGGCTGCGTATTTACAAAGCCTATACCATTTCAATCACGGAGACGACTGCAATAGAGCAGCTTTTGTTAATGAATAATTTACAAATCCTACACCATTTCAGTCACGGTGACTTGTGTAATAGAGTAGTTTTTGTTTATGATAAATCATTTACAAATTCTATACCATTTCAGTCTCGGTGATGATTGTATAGAGTACCTTTTATCTGTGCAAATTAATTTACAAAACCTATACCGTTTTATTCATAGTGAAGACAATTTTTTAAAAGTGAATATGCACACGAGTCCCAATTGCCATTTCAAGCAACGCTCCGTTGCTGAATGGAGTTCTTTCACTAGGGCCATATTGAAAATTTGTAACGAATAAATTGTGAAAATACACAAATTAATCAATAAAATTGACTTGTGCAATGTGCACGCTGGTATTTGAACCCGCTAACTCTGGATTTGTAGACAAGGATCGTAACCACTCAACCACGGAGGTTATCAGTAGACGACTATAACAGATTAGTTTTGTTTGCGCAAACCTAACCTATAGACCAGACTTTGCTATCATTACTTCATTCGTCTTCCGATCTATTTTAATAATAAAATCTACGTAATGAAATAGTATGCATTTTGTAAATGAATTTATACAAACAAAAGCTAGTCTATGACAGTCGTCTCCGTGACTGAAATGGTACAGGCTTTGTAAACTATCTTGGCAACCAAAGATTCTCTATGTCGCCGTGACTGAAATGATATAGGCTTGGTAAATACGCAGTCGGCCTTATCAGCGGCAGCGGGCGTTGAATGGGCCGCTCCAGGCCGCTCTGTGCCGCACCGGGCTGGAGATGTGTAACGATTAAGTCTTGCCTTGTTACTACTCTTTTTTTTTATTTATTTTCATTATTATTTAACTGAGAAATGTCTTGATGAAACCGAAGACTAAATTGGCGATGTGTGTTTTTGAAAAATCGATGAACGAGTTATAATTTCACGCTCGTAATCGTTCAATTACATTGGCTTTCCACGATTAGAATTAGAAAAGTTATAATTGGTTTCCGCCGTATCAAGAAATGGCTGGTTTTCTACGTATGAGGTGTTCCTATGCTAATAGGTACCTATCCATTTGATTAACCGTCTTGAGCCAGTGAGACTATGGGGGTATTTCACATGTCGGACTAAATATCTGAATAGCTATCCGTTGGCTGGCTTTAAAGTTCAGAATAACTTCGTTATTCAACGGCGACCGTTTCACCATTGTTTCGAGCTGCCGGATAGATAACACTCGAAATAGTCTGGCAACATCGCAAAATGTTTGCAGTTTCTTCATGGCATGGCGACCGGACCTGCCATGGCCACGGCTGTCATGCGTCACAGTCCGCACACCGCGAAGTGTGCATTTTTTTGGTTATGTTATGTTGATTATCAGGTCATTTTAGATAGATTCGTGTCGAATTAATACATTGTTTCTTATTTTGAACACAATCAAATAATTCAGGATGGATCATACAAGCATTCAAATTCATTCTAAAAAATTCGACTCACTTCTCAGCTGTTAAACTCGGAATGTTTTGACGCCATCTTTGATTCGAGGAATAGCGCCTAACGTGAAGTTCGAGCACTGATTAGTCAAATCTAACTTTAACCCGAGCGTTAGCGTTATTCAGATATAGTGAAAACGAAAAAATTACTAATCCGCGGATTAGTGCTTAGTCAGAACATAATCAGAGATAGTGAAAAACCCCCTTAGTCGGCTGAAGGTAATGGGGACTGGAAGAGGATGGAGAAGTATCTGGCTAATCAGATCTGGTCATCAAACACGGTTAAAGCCATATAAAGCAACATTTAGATTTAGATCTTTCAACAGGGCCATGCTGACATTATCTATTACTCTGGAACGTGCCGCAAATATACCAAATATTGTTTTGAATGCATTCATTCTAATTAATTGAATGAAAATTTTCTTGCGCGCTCCGGGATTTGAATCCGCGAACACCGTGTTCGTAGTTTGGAGCTTTACCCCTTGAATATGGATACCCTAAAAAGGCTCTGGATAATTCAACTCGTGAATAGCAAACCAGGTCACAGAGCAGACTCTAGTTTCTCTAAGTACCTCTCTGAATAAACTGAACAATTTTCCAACCTGCAGTTTGTTTCCTAAATCCATCGTTTGTTAAATCTATCAAGAACACATCCGGCTGAAATGCAAAAATGTTACCTTGTTTTATTATTTGACTACTAAACATATAAGGAAAATCCGTTGCAAACATAAACAAAAGCAACATTATTCAAACTACCAAGAATCCCAAAACAGTTTGTCAGTCAAAAAAATGGTCGGAACGGAAATGCTCAATGTATACGATTTCCCTTCTGACGCTGTCGATTCCCCGAACGATTTCGTCACCGAGGATCTCGTGGGTGACAAAAGTCACACGCTAACTTACCCGTGTAGATTTCCACCAATCGCGGCGGGGCTCCTTATGCGGGCGGAAGGAAGGGAAATCGAAATCGCTTCTCGGAAAAAGACCGGACACAATGCCCGGCGACCGGACCCGCAATGGACAAGAGGAAACGCCACCAGAATTGATAATGCATTCCGTAGACAGTCTGAATAGATACTCTCTTTGGATTCATTAGACCAGCGTTATGAAAGATTCCCAATTATATATATTTATTTTATTTTATTTATTTATGTCTATTCTAGAATAAACATTTTGCAAATGATTACAGTGGTTTATATTGTAGTACAGAGAAAAAAGTACAGAAAAAGGTATAAAAAATAAAGAACATAGGTTGATATAGGTAAAACTGTGTGTGGGTGATAATGTATGTTACGTGAACACCTCACTAGGAGAACCTGTGCTGAGGTGTTAACGTGTTTGTGATTAAGTGTGACAGGTATTTATGTGTTGTAGTAGAAAGTTAATTTTATATATGTATAATTTTTGAATTTTGTTTCAATACATTTTATTTGTATTCTTACATAACAATTTATGATAGGGTAAATAGGGTCGATGTGTAAATACATTTAATTTTTATTCTTACATAACAATTTATGTTAGGGTAAATAGGGTCGATGTGTAAATACATTTTATTTTTATTCTTACATAACAATTTATGAAAAGGTAAATAGGGTCGATGTGTAAATAGGTAATTTATAATGTTTTTGGAAGTCCTCCTAACTAGGGCTTCTTTTGCGTACTAGCTTTCTTTTTTGATTGAACAGGATACATTTGATTGTCCATCGATAAGCTTTCGGATTCGATTACGTAATACTAGAAGTCGGGATTTATTTCAGTGTAGAAATTCTGGTACTATCATTTATGTACTCTTCATTGCCCGGAATATTAATGGATGGAAAAAATAATGCCAAGTCAGTCAATATCTTCAATCTATTACAAAATAAATAGAAGAATATTATTAGGGTAGTTCAATTATGTATTAAAGTATAATTATTACTATTCCTGCGTAAAAACCCCTAAAAGGGGCGGTAATAAATTTGAATTAACCGTTTTCTTAGAATGGTGATTGTGGAAGGGGTTTATAGAGCTTAGTGGAGAGGTATTTAAAGTTCCTTTGTATAAAAGCAGTTTTTAATTTGTGAATATGCATTATGTCATTATTGTTAGTGTTATAAAAAAATGGATGTTACGTTTTAAATTTTTTTTAAATGTTGATTAAAACATTATAGCATTATCTTGAATTTTTGGAACTGCAAAAGATTATTGGGTTTTAGATAGGTTCTTCCTGTGATTTGAGGTCGCAGATCCCCTTCCTGGTATCCCGTATTCGAGACGAGAGTGGCATAGTAAACTTTTGTTTCTTCTCCTGAAGATTTGCTATTATCGGGACAACATTCACCCTGCATTCTGCACCTGGAACAACTCCTATATAGTTAGGAGTTTCATTGCCTATGTCGGGCTCTTGCATGTCTGTCGTCGTGCCCCACGTCCAGTTGGCACATTTAAAAGTTTATTTATCATACTGGATTCTTACGATCATGGTGGATCCGATCGACATCCTGCGTTTTTTTTTGTATTTGAATATAATTTTGTTAAATTTATTAAAATATTATTTAGTATTTTATATTTAAATCTTACAAACTGAGATATTATCAGTCAAGTGTCATGTAAACTGCATTTGTTTTCTTTCAATTTAATTTATTCATTTTAAAAACATTACAAAATTGTTAATTTTAATTCGTTTTTAAAATACATTTGGTAATAAGAATTCTTACATTCATATTAACAATGTGTATATCAACTATACCAGTAATAATAGAGCTTGCCTTTTAAAGGAAGCTTCATTGATGCTAAAAATGTCGATATCCGAATTGATTCTGTTCAACAGCAAGATTGCTCTCCCCACAGGTATGACCATTGGCAAGTTAGTTCTGCAGGCTGGGAGATAGAATAGTCTATGTTGTCGGTGACGGAGATAACTATCGGGAACATAGAAATTAATGCTCTCCATGATGACTGAGTTTTCACATAATTTTTCTTTATGTTTCCATTTCCTGGGGTAGATAGTCCGATGAACAGATTATTTTTCCAGCATTATTTTGTTTTTACCAGAATTATGGGCTTATTTACAATCACACTAGATTCGTACTAATTTTCGTCGCTTGATCTTGAAGATGACCGTGAACGAGCCGGAATTCGTCACGAGTCCTACAGAGCCGTTCATGCGTCAAATCTCTGGTTATTTTTTTCTGGCAGAGCTTCCTGTGCATTTTTTCGGCGGCTCCACCGCAAAAACCCCGCTGACAGTTTACAAATTTCAATTTCCGCTCGACATTATTTATCTCAAATGCAAGCGATTATTCTTCGACCCCCGGAGATGTGGCATAACCCTATGTGAATTATATTTGGAATTTAAAAGGTATTTATTTTATGGCCTTACTAGTATGGAACTATAAAATTTGTATGTATTGCTTTAACTTAATCTTCAAAATGAGTTATATACGGTGTCCGGAAACTAGTGATACAAGCGGATACCTGGTGAATCTATATCGCGGAGAATTTATCAAGAAAATTTAAATGTTCGAGCTGAACATCTAAATTTTTAAAAACTTTTTAACATTTTTTTCGATAACTATGGGATTTTAAAAACTATTTGGAGCCGGTTCTATGCATCAAACATATTAATACAATAAACAGCTTAGATTTTTTTCAAATTTAAACTAAAAATTCCATCTTCGGACTCAATTTACCAGTTTCCCGCGTGTACTACGAGTTTCTGGACACCGTGTGTAATACAAAAACATTTAAGCACTGTTTTTAGGACTTGCTCGGTCTGCATCTGTTATCTTTCTTGCGGTGACCGGATAAATCACCAAAATGATAATTAATCACATATTTAAAAAGTTATATAAAGTCATGAAAAGTGATAACAAAATCTTTATTAACTGGGTTAAGTAGGTTAGGTTAGGTTTAAATTTTATTTTTTTTCATCGTTTTTAATGACTTTATATCACTTTTTAAAGGTGTGTTGAATTGTCACTGTGTTGAGTTATCATGGAACCCTTTCTTGCTATTGTCTGATTTTCTGGCTTTTGCATTTTCTCCATGTAAGATGGGTATATTGGGTATCATCGAGAGTTTGTTTCACCATCCAGCATCTCCACGATAGCATTGGCCCTGGAATATTTAAAAAAAATAAAAATAGATGATGTTATTACCACCGTGTTGCTGTTTACTTTTCCACAATAAATGAATACCTCTCGCCTTGTCAAACCTTTTGAAGGCCTAACGAAATTAGAGAGATATTATTAATAATTTTGTTTGTACAAGTTCGCCATCGTCGGTTCCTAATTCCAAGTGCACACAACATAACATAATAACACGTCAGAAGTCAGAGTCAGAGTCAGTCGGCTGGAGTCAGAACATCCCGGACGGGAGCGCACTCGGCTGATTGGCGCCATAAAGCGCATCCGGCCTGGAGTGTGGAGAGCAAACTAAAATCTATTTTGCCGCTTCCTGCTTCCGGTGAGGCAACCGCAACTGGCAGTACACTACACAACACAACACTATACAATAGACTCAGTGGCGTGCATTCCGTAAGGGCAGAATAACTTAATTTAACTCATCTACCATAAGAAAAAGAAAATAAATAATTTGACGAATTTCTAAGCAAAATATTTTTTCCTGTGGTTTTAACGGGGAACTTATACGCTCATTTATTCTATCGGCAACAAAAAACAGCAGAAGATGATAATGACATGGCTCTTTTCAAATATCAATACCATAGACATATGAATATTAGTAGACCTGCCCTAAGTGATTAAAAGCGTATTATCCCCACTCCCCATACCGGTTCCATTGGAACCGGCTGTGCTCGCGTATGACCTCAAGTGAAATTTGAAAACGTGACGTCATCATTCTTGTGCGAACTATGGTCGAGGCATCATCGGTTCATTTTACGAAATAACACGGCAAAATGTTGACTTGTAAATATGAAAACTTGTAAAAATAGATGTGAAAAAGAGAATAAACCCAATTGTCGTATTACATTCCATATATAAGCATTATTTTACTTTATTTTAAGCATATTCACATCGTATAATATAGATCAGTTTTAGAAACATATTATACTATCACATCGAGAAACGTCTGGACGCGAAACACAAAGCTGGTTGGTTGCTGGGAAGTAAATTATGAACATTTATAAAAGTGTCTTAACTAAATACTTAAACGAAATATTTGACTCTGAAAATGGAACCGAATTTTTTTGCCGAATTTGGACTTCGCAAATTTGTTCATAACGTGGCGAGTAATTTGCGCTCCCATGTAAAAATGTCTATTCATTCAAAAGCAGGCTTTACTTTTAAGAAGTAAATGGTGATATTATAATGCGAGATGCCTATTTACTGTCAGATTGATTTATTGACGAATCACAGTCAGCCTTACTCCCTTCGTTCTTCAACAGTTGATTTTACCCCTCGCCATTATCTTCTCGTCTATTAATTCCTATGTCTGTGATCAATACACATTTTTTTTTTTTTTAGTTATTTATTAAGTTAAAAGAAATACATATTTCGCTTTGTTAACGTAAGTGTACATTGATTAAAAAAAAAATAATATATATATATATTAATAATTATGGTTTACTACCTAAGTAACATATTTTTCTTAAGTAAGAGCATTTTGGTTTTGCTCATTGATCTTGAGGGCAAACAGTTTTTTCTTAAATATATTTATTCTATTTACGGTTGTCAGGCTATCAGGAAGGAGATTATATATGTGTACACCCTCCTGGCCTATGTTTCTTTTACCACACTCTGTCTTTGCTGAATTTGTGTATAATTTATTATGTTGTCTTGTGTGGTGAGATTCATAGAGTGGAAGGTACTCTCCGTATCGCCCTGATGAAAGACCTCCTTTCAGAATTGAAACGTTGCTTGAAATGGCTTTAGCCATGTTTTGTGACCTGATCTGAATGGCCAGATACTTGCCTACCTTTCTCTTCCCGATCTCCTTCTCCGCAACAGGCGCGGCTCGTGCTAACGTACACTCGTGCACCGAACCGCCAACAAAATTGATCAACATTTATAGCTCTTTGTATTCTGTCATAACTAACTAACTAACCATCACGCCGATTCACCGCAGAGGTAGGCAGAGAGGACGGACCGCCAACCATACATACTCTATTATTCTGACTCTTGAAATGGCCCGACTCAAGTATCTGATTCACTTGGTCGTGCCATATTTTCCTCCGGCGTCCCCGACTTCTGCTACCATTCACATTTACATCATATATTCTCCTTACACTCCTTTCTTCGCTCATTCGATCTACATGCCCAAACCATCTAAGCGTCCCTTTTTTTATCTTACTCATTACGCTTACAGCCTTGCACTCTTTGCCGATCTCCACATTTCTCACACGATCATGCGTGGTTTTACCACACATACGCCTCAGGGATCTCATTTATACAGCATTCAGTCTACTTTCATTCCTTTCTCTTATTCTAAACTATGAAATTGCTCACAATGTTAATAATATTTAATTACATATCTAAACAAACGAATTTTATGGAGAATAATAATTATTATATCCGAACAATTCCGAAGAAAGGGCTTCAGTGAAATAATTATTCTAATGTAGGGTTTAAACAAGATGTTAGTATTTCTCTTGTAAAATGCAACCATGCGTCAGCGATATAGAATACATTTGACATTAACCTTATCAGTTTTTTTTTTGTTTTACAGTTAAAAAGTGACCTTTTGTTTGCACGCGTTTTTTGTCATTTATTGCAAACTTCATATTGAAACTCATTAGCTCAGTAAACTAAACACCCGCGCCGCAAAGTGAAACGTTTACTGTGTGCATTATTGTGGTATTATTTATTTATTTATAATTATTCTGGAAACGATGTTTTTAGATATAAATTGAACACCCTCGTTATTTTTAAAATGAGTGATATAATAATATGTGTTGACTGGTTTCATGATAACTCAACACAGTGACAATTCAGCACACTTTTAAAAAGTGATATAAAGTCATTAGAAACGATGATTTTTTTTTAATCTAACCTAACCTAACCTACTTAACCCAGTTAATAAAGTTTTTGTTTCATCACTTTCCATGACTTTGTATAACTTTTTAAAAAGGTGATGAATTATCATTGTGATGATTTTTCCAGTCACCGTGTTGACTATATTAAAAAGAAACGTATGAACGAAGAATTTATCTTCTCTATAAATAGCTAAAATACTAACCTAAATAAATTTTACGTTTTCTGGGAATTGCTCGGAGAACCACCAATATTAACATTATATTAATTAATTACCCGCCATTAACATTAACCGGCCGCCCCTGCTCCCAACTACCTTCAGCCTCACAACACACCCCATTTGGGGATGTTAAGGTCTCACTGGGTCCAGATGCTTGGGAGCAGTTGGGTCTCTTGTGAGGTATCCACATTGAAAAAAAAAATCTGTACACACCCTACCTTTGGTCATACCCACTGAATGCAACCTACAGGGTGTACCGACAGACTTTTGGAGAAAAAGTAGAAATTAAAAAAGTATTTTTTTTTCTTAAAATCCTTGTGAACAAGACCCACTTATACCACGTGATACACACGGCATTTCACAGCGTTGGACAGTAAGTTAGTTGGTTACTCGGTGGAGTGACAAATTTAATTTGTCAAAATGGCATCTACAGTTTTTACTCCAAATAAAGTTAGTTTAGCTGCTCAGGTAGCTGGTTAACCCTTTGGAAGGCATGACAGAATATGAAAAATATTATACTGTAATACTGTACCTTTGAAGTTTATTATAAAATACATTAGTAGATCAACTCAAAAATTACACAAATTACCTAATAAAAAGTATTTACGGGATTTTTTGCAGAAATTTGGTCAAGACTTCTTTTAAAACTTCAAACTCGCAAAACGTTCACGTGCAACTGACACTCCAAAATTTTTAACATCTCCTAAAATTTTTTTACTGTTGATAATATCACGGTCTGAAGCTGCATTGTGACATTTTATGGTAACTGCTTCAGCACGTCACTTCTGTCTTCCAGGGGGTTGAAGTCTATCGGGTACCAACTTTGTAATGTCGTGATACACCCTGTATTGTCTAGTATAGTTCGGTACAGGACGCAGTTCCTACGCAGAACACATCAAGCAGGTACACAATACACACTCAGATCCACACTTCCGTGAACACTACAGCCTGTATGTACACTGTGTACTGAGTCAGATGTTTGCGGACAGAAATATACCCGAGTGGATTGCTTCCGCCGCATTCAATTTTCTGTTTGGCATCCGTCAGAGGCGTGTTTGTTTGCCATCCGATTCCCATTCAAGGGACGGCCACGGGGTTAATGGCAGCACCTAAAGAACCGATGAAATTGTATTACACGAGCTTTTGGGAGAAAATTAAATAACTTCTTTAAAATTGATATATGGATGCTTCCTACTATTAAACCAAACAATTGCGCTGCATGCACCAATGAGGTTAAATATTTTGTGCACACCTTGGTACGCACATTCGTGACATTTATGCTGGTAGGTACCTATCTTCAGGCAATTTTTATTCCAAAGTAATTTTAGACATTTCTCACTAGGTAAGCCTGTGTTGAGGCATTAATTTTACCAATTTGTTTGTGTGCTAAAAAATGATTGTCTACGTTGCTACATTAGTCGTTGATGAAAGTCTATATATATTATGTCTACGTTTTCATATATTAAAATATTTCAGTGAAATTCCATATTGTGTGGAATGTTTATTGACCTGCGATCGATTTGTTCAAATTCACCCCTATTTTCAAAATTTGTCCGATACCACGGTATCATCTGGTTTTTTCTTAAGTTTTTCGCAAACGTCACCGATAAACATCTGCTTGTTACATAAGACATTTTGTTCAACATTATTTGCAATAATTGGTGAATTTCCATAAATTACATGTAGGTAAGGTCCCTCCCCATTATAATAGTTAGTTGTGTTCTGAAAACATACTTGACAAAGTTATACTGTCTGATTGCCTCGATCGTAACCCTAGACCCAGTGGCTCCTAACCGGTGTTTCGCGGAAGATTTGGAGAGCACAAAGGTGTCTGTCTGTAATTTTTCTATAAATGCCTATTCTTTGACCACCCTTGGTGCGGGTTTGTCTGTTTATTTGTGTGTACATACATTTACCAATTTGGACAATTGGTTCACAGATGGTTGAACTGTTCTCGGACTTGTATAGGAAAAGCACTCAGCTTGATCGTGGGACGCGTCAGTACCAGTGTCAGAAAGTGCGTGAGAGTGACTCCGACTGTGACTGAATGCACGATCATTTCTTTATAACTTGTAACACAACGTGACACCAACGCGCCGTTTCTCGGTACCTCGAGTTAATCTGACGGGACATGTAACAATCTGTCGTGTAATCAACTCAAATGGGAATAATTCAACAGTGCCTACACATGAAAGTTGTTTTATTTGTGAGGGCTTTAGCCGCTTCTCGCCTAGATCGGAAAAACCAGACTAAGATACACAAATTACCAATATCATTTCGATACCCACACTGATTCTGAAGTAAAACTGATTGGTAAGCTCTACCTTTGGTCACTGTCATATCTGGCCTAAGTAATTAGCTGTAAAATAAAAGCAAATTTGCTCACTCTTAAAGAGATCTTCCTTTAAAGTAAACCTCAATCCTTCCACTTATATAGAAAACTCTTATTACCTCTTGTATCTTGTAAATGACAGCCTAAGGTAAGGCTCTCTACAATAAATTTAAAATATCTAAATTTTGTTTGATTTATTTGTGTTATTTCATCATTTATTCAATTAAAATAATAACGTATACTTGCGGCGCGTTCCAGAGTGGAAGATTCTCTCAGTATCGCCCTGGTGTAAGACCACCATTCAGAATTGAAACGTTGCTTGAAATGGCTTTAGCCGTGTTTGGTGATCTGAATAGCCAGGTACTTCCCCACCTTCCTCTTCCCCATATCCTTCCCATCCGCACTACTTCCAGTCTCACAACATATCCTAATTGGGGATGCCATAGTCTCACTAGCTCAAGGCGGTTGGGAACAATTGTGTGGTGTTCACAAAATACAAAAACTTCTCAAATATACCTACCTACTAAAGGGTTCTATGCTAACTCAACACAGTGACTATTCAACTTTTAAAAAGTGATATAAAGTCATTAAAAACTATGAAAACAATTTTCTTAACCTAACTTAGTCTACTTAACCCAGTTAATAAAGTTTTTGTTTCATCACTTTCCATGACTTTATATAACTTTTTAAAGATGTGATGAATTATCATTTTGATGATTTATCCGGTCACCCTACTAAAGATTTCATGTTGATCGATCTGTGGTTAAGGTTTCATCAAAAATTATATGGTTTGTTATATCAAAACTTACTAAAGTAGATACATCTATTTTTATTTAGATGTATTTAAAAAAATATATTTTTGAGGATTGAACCTTCCTCCCCAGGGACTGACTAAAATTAGTGAATCTGTGGTTTTTTTAGATTTATTCCAGAAAAAAGAAAAATGCATTGTCAGTTATTTAACGATAAATAAATACATTTTTAATTACATTACGTTTTAATAAATTTGATTGAGCATAAAAATGAACTTTTTTTTAAGTGTACCTACACATTTTTAATGTTTTCTGGAAGGCAATTATACATGTTGTCCCCTCTTAACCAATGGATTGCTTTGCCATAATGAGTATGTATGTATGCTGTCACTTAAGCCAAATCCTAATTGGATGGTACCGTGATTTATTTCGTACATTAACTGCTGTAATTTTTTTATACTGTCATCCAATTTCATATATGTGCGCATGTGCGTGCGTGAGTGCCACAAATGATGCCGGGAAGTGGGTTAATTTCCACTTCCAATATTTCGTTTTATTAATTCATTTATTTATTCTTTCATTCAAGAATTCAAGATTTCAAATAAATGTATATGTGAAAAGGATCATTTGACGGCCGGCATAGTCCAGTGGTAACGCATTGGACTGCCATTCCGAAGGTCGCGGGTTCGAACCCGGCGTGCGCAAATAAATTTTATTTGATTAATTTGTGTTATTTCACAATTAATTAATTAAAATAATATATAGTATATTTGCGGCACGTTCCAGAGTGGAAGATACTACCAGTATCGCCCTGGTGTAAGACCACCATTCAGAATTGAAACGTTGCTCCAAATGGCTTTAGCCGTCTTTAGTGACTAGATCTGAATAGCCAGGTACTTCCCCACCTTCCTCTTTCCCTTCCCCACTTACCTTCAGCCTCACAACATCCCCCAATTGGGGATGCCATAGTCTCACTGGCTCCAGACGGGAGCAGTTGGGACTCTTGTGAGGTATTCACTATAAAAAATAAAAAAAAATTAATGAATGATGTCGATGGGTAGGTAAGTATTCAAATAGCAGTCGGAACGCGGATCAAGTTCAATACTCACAGCGGGTACCGACTTACTCTTACTTACGCTGCCGAAGCCTTTACCTAAGCCTCCCAAAGGTGTTCCTGGTCTCTTCGGTGTCCCCCAGTCCCGCCCACCGCGGCTCGGTATGAATGACCCGCCGCCCATCGATGAATGGCCCCCGCCTATGCGAGTGTATTTCTGTCCGCCGCGACTTGCGACAGAGCTACGACATACGAAGCTACTCCCATCCTAAGAAGATCGGTTGGATCAATAAAATGAATCGCCGTTTAATTACTAGTTTGTTTGTTGTGTTTTAAAGCTTTATTACAAATACAATGAAGGTCTGTGTATAGCTCTCAGTGAGCTCTCCGCTAGTAAACAATTCAAATATATTGAACGCAGTGACGTGCCGTGACGTTTTGTTGTCAAATTTACTGCTGATTTAGTTTTGTCAACGTGTGTGTGGATAAATAAGTCTGTAAATGTCTAAATCGGTGAAAAGGTTATTTAGGTTAACTGGGTTACTTATATTAGCTTTAAAATATCAATGAAAATGACAAGAGTTCCGATCTTCCAAATTAATAGATACAGATGTATTTCTCCTTAACCATTTATTAAAATAATAGTATATTTTAATAAAATCATAAGCCGCTCATCTCACTATGGAATTCCTGTGTCGAGATATGCAGTTTTACAATAATGGTAAATAAAAATAAAAATACACGAAATGAATACAATACAATAATTACACAAGTAAACACTACAGTTATTCAAAATAAAATTACAGCTGGGCAGTACATTTAAAATTGGCAACAATAACATTCTACTGAATAAATAATTTTTTCAAAGTACCTGTGTTGGCTTATCAGCCACAATCATAAGGTGACCATACTGACATTGTCAAGAGGGATAGTATGAATAATTATTAACATACTTTGTGGACACAAAAATAACAATAAATAAATGAAAATATAAATAGATAAGTAATAATAAATATGCAATAAGAAAGTAAGTAAGTAAGTAAGCAAGCAACTAAATCTAAGCAAATTAAGTACATGATAATAAGAAAATAATTATAAGTAAATACTAATACATACATAAATTAAGTAGTTAATGATAAGTACATTAAGTAGATAATTATAGTGTAAATTGCATACTACAATTATAAATTGTAATATTATTATATTTAAACACAAATAACTTTGTTTACATCACTTTAATATATATAACCTGTATATATAACTAATAAAGAGACAAAAAAAAAAAAAAATATATATATATTTTTTAAGTTGTTTCTTTTACGCGCTCATACATTTCTATTGATAAGATATATATTTTTTTAGTTTACATTTATATTATTTATTGAGTATTTTTTAAATTTATTTATATTCTACTCAAGCGAAACGATAGGAAAACTTTCAATTTATTCAAAGCATATTTTTTGGTATTCATAATGTACACCAATTCGTTATAAAGATTAATAAAAATAGTGATTTAACATTAAAAAAAAAAATATATATATATATATTTTGCTCTGAAAAAGGAACGGTTGTTCCGAAACCGGTCGGCGTTTATTAAAAAAACAAATACATAGTGGTTAAAACAAAGTTAAATTGTTTAATTTTTAAAAACTAGCTATTCAATAACATTCATAACTAGGGTTTTCCAATAAGAGGTGTTATTTTGATATTCAATCGTAAAAGATCAATGGTTTCGTTGCTTATGTGGCACGTAGCGCCGTCTTGTTGAAAGTTAACGTTATCCAGATTAATACCATCCAATTCCGACCATAAAAATCATTAATCATCTCTCGATAGCGCAATCCATTAAAGGAAATGTTGCCCCAGCCTCATTTTCGAAAAAGTAAGGTCCAATGACTCCGCCGGACCATAAACCGCACCAAACAGTCACACGTTGAGGATAGAGAGGTTTTTCAACAATAACTCTTGGGTTTTCCGAGCCCCAGATGCGACAATTTTGCTTGGTGACGAAGCCACCGAGGTGGAAATGGGCCTCATCACTCAAGATGATTTGCATGTGAATCACTCAAGTGAATTTTAATAATTTCAATGCGTTGTTAAAGCGTGTATCGTTCCATTTTTATAAATGGCGTAGTTTCTACTTGTCAATTGTCAAAAAATGACAGCTTCAAAAGTAACATCCACCGAAATAGCGGGCTATTCAAAATAACACCTCTTATTGGAAAACCCTGTAGTTGCTGTGGCTCAATGTGTCTACAGATAGAGAAAGAATAGCGCGTGTTGCTTATACGTTCAACAGATGGCGCTGTTTTTCAAAAAAGCATGTTTGTCCAACGTATTCGAATGCAACGTTGTGTCAAAAGAAACTTTCGGGGATTTAAGATTTTGAACAAACGAATATTTTCATTTATATAGATAGATTATTATTTGACTTGTTCATATGAGAAAAAAGCAATTAGCGCATTGCGTGATGAAGGCAGATTGTTGTGGGGGTGCGTGCCAAAACAGATTATCGTTTTCCGCTGCAAGAGATTTGCCACTGCCCTTTTGGCCTGAAACTCTTCCTGCATGTGAGGCGCGATAATCCGGCCGCAGATCTTTTCCCGCTTGAACGGCGACCGAAATTACGCTGCCAGAGCGGAGCGCTTTTGATCTGCAAATCTATTTAGTTCAACATTCAGCAGTGTAATTATTCGTTCGTATAAATGCTATTTGTGTAGAGTACACGAGATGGGTCATTCGTTATTTATTTGAATACAAGGGTACTTGCAAGTTACGAATTAAAGCAAGGTCAAATTTCGCAAATGAATTAACACGTATATTTCAATTATGACATTTTTCTACAAATATATTTTTTCTAGTCAATGGGGAAAGAAATATGGTTTGATAATTATTACACATCGGTTTCTTACACTACTTGTTGTATGTGACGAATTTCTTCGAGGAGGGTTTTTTGCAGTATGTGTGTATCCACAGATTTTTTGTTGTTTAAATGATCATTATTGTACCTATGTATCTAATGTGACTAGATAAATCATCAAAATGATAATTCATCACATCTTTAAAAAGTTATATAAAGTCATGGAAAGTGATGAAACAAAAACTTTATTAACTGGGTTAAGTAGGTTAGGTTAAAAAAAAAAAATTTTCATCGCTTAATGACTTTATATCACTTTTTAAAAGTGTGTTGAATAGTCACTGTGTTCAGTTAGCATGGAACCGTATCTACACTTATTCAAAGACCATTTTAATTAAAACATCATCTAATTGTGCCCTCCAATATTATAAGGTAATAAATAAACAAATTAATTTACTAGAAGTAATTGATTTGTTAGATACTATGCCTAGTAATTTACCGGATAAACATACATACATACATTTTAAAGGGAACATTTTCCTCTTAAGATCCCCAACAGGCCCTCTCTCACATGCATGACAAGAGGAATAAGGAATTCCAGTCGAGTAAAAAATATATATGAAATTTCACCGTCTAACTTAAATGCCAGTATTTTGTTTATTTTTTATAAATGTCGATTTCAAGGTACTTACAGATAATTTTCAAAGTTTGCATTTTTAAAACCCACTAAAACGATCGCAATCTGACGGGGTACGCGTGACGTCATATGTAACTCGGTTTAAAGAAGGTCAATCTTCAATAGGGTCGGTATGAAATCAACAAATTCCAATTTAAATATTTTATAAGATTTCCAAAAAACATGAATTCTTTTGAAATAATTTGTATGTCACAGTGGTAACCTGTATGCGAGTCTACGCAGCACAAAATTGTCCGCATTCTAAGGCACGCGAGGTAGCGGAGTAAGTGTTTGGCACAACCCGCCGACCAATCACAGGGCAATCATATTGTGCTAGTTTTTCTATCCAGTTTCCAACAACTGGTGTATAAACATTGTTGAAAACAAAGTCTCAAAATTAATGTTTCAATACATAGTATCCCAATGCAGGTAATGAATGCTTGCATTAAATGAATGCCCATCTTCCCAGCAGAGCAGGCGGTAAGCGGTAAGCGGTAATAGCGGAGTCGCCCCTTGGGTGTGTGGAGTGCGGAGTGCGGACCGGACGCTCTATTTCCACCGCGCCCGGAATAGCCGCCCATCCGCTTTTGACAAGCGGCGCGAATAAATACACAAGGCTTATTTATAAGAGAGGGATTGCATATGCATCTATTTCGATCGAACTCATCGAGAGTGGCGATCGGAGAGCCGAGAGCAATGTCACGCCGCGGTGCATTTGAAATTGTGCAATTGGCGGATGGTCTTAGCGGATGCACGGCGTCTGCGGGATCCTAAACCACTGTTCTAATGATTGATTCGATGATTCTGCCTTTTCTACTGTCTGTATTCGGCGGTTTTGAATACCTACTTTATTTAAATAATATTCCACACGTTTCCTACGATTTTCCGGCTTTAGGGTTTATTTTTGCTATTCGCAAATATATACTAAATCGCAAATGATTGATCCCTTCTTTTCGTCTTCGTAACCGCATGTCTCAGGAATTGTTAATTAAGAACCAGTTATTTCATAAAATTTGAACAATTCATTGAATTTGGAAAAAAATAAGGACATGTTGTTTCACAGAATTTGAACAATTCATTCATTCAAGTTGATTTTCAAGTTCTGTAAAGGTTCTATTCAAGTTCTGTCATTATTATATCATTATTGGCCAGTTGTTTCACAAAATTAAAATAATAATACAATTCGAATAGAACTTTCAACGAACTTGAACATCGACTTTGATATTTGATGAATAGTTCAAATTCTATGAAACAACCGATCCTAAATGTACCCCATGGGACGTATAAAAGATGAAAAATTTCAAATTAAATTTTAAAGATCGGTGAAAGTTCTATTCAAGTTCTGTTATTATTAAATTATGGGCCAGTTGTTTTGCAGTACTTGAATAATAAACGAACTTTCGTGGAACTTGAATATTAACTTAAACTAAAACTCCAACTCTATCCATATGTTCAAATTCTGTGAAACAACCGGTCCTAAATGTACCCCATGGACGTATAAAAGATGAAAAATTTCAAAATAAATTTTAAAGTTCTATTCAAGTTCTGTTATTATTAAATTATGAGCCAGTTGTTTTGCAGTACTTGAATAATAAACGAACTTGAACAGAACTTTCGTGGAACTTGAATATTAACTTAAACTAAAACTCCAACTCTATCTATGTTTGTTTGCCAGTGCTCCATTATTCAGGCGTCGATGATTATGTTACGGAGTAATCAAGTAAAACGGGAACGTTCTCCCTTATTGAGTTATTTCATCGCATTTACTCTCTCCCGGTTGAAAACGGTTCTCATTGTTTTTCCGTGCGAGTTTTCCACATAAAACCGTTGCAAGGTCTCTCGTGAAATAAAAATAAATCCCCTCCGTGTCGGATGATAGAGTTAGAGGCTGGAGCACATGTGAAGAGATAAAAGAAAAGATATCTCTCAGCTCCTCTGGACTCCTGGTGTATTTACACCGGCCGGAGTGTGATGTAAACACGAGAGGATTGGGCCGCCTTTGAGACAAGCGGCCGCGGCGTGGGCAGAATTGAATTCATTTCAGAATAAAAATATACATACATTATTCTCTCGATAAAACGAAAAAATAAATCGTTCTAGGATCTAGTGCCGATGCCGTGGCAAGTGAATCGTACAAAGACTCTGAGAATAAACCTATTTTCCATCTCAAACGGCGAAATTATTAATGTTTTCCAATTCGGTGATATAGATTGTCGCTTGTGAGAAAGTTTTTCGTGGTCATTGTAAATTGTGTAAGACATTATATTTATTTATTCATTTAAACGCCCCGATGGCCTTTTTCGTTATTTTATATTTACATGATTTTCTGCATGATGTAGTGAAAATCAGAGTTTTTTAATTTTTAGATGACAAAAATAAAAACTTTAAAAATGGTTTGACTAAGGATTGAACTTTCCAACCCAGGAACTGGAGTCGCCAACTCTACAATTTATAATGTAGGTAATGTCACAGTATGCATGTCAGTCAGTGAATTTTTTTATGCATGACGTTACTTTTTAACGTTATTTTTCTTTCCTTACCGATATATTCGAATTTTAACGACCTGGAAACGGTGTCTTCAAAAATTACGTAATATTATTTTGAGGTAAAGTATTCCACATTTTGTAAAACCATATTGTACTCCAGACGGTGAATCATTTTTTTTCTATTATCTTTTACTCATTTTCATTGTTAACCTGGCTGGAAACGGCTTTAACCGTGCTTAGTTGCTAGATTGTATTATCCAGGTAATTCCCAACCATCATCTTAATCATCTCCTTTCACATATTTCAGTCTCACAAGATAATACATTTTAGAAATGCCATGGTTTCACTGGCAATATGCAGTCCGCATATCACATAATTTTTTTTTGTAAATATTTAGTTATGCTAAAGTTTTTTTATTATTATTGAAGAACTAACTACCTGTAGTAAGTCAATTAGAAAATTACAATGAAAGCGATTCACTGCTACTGCTGCTAGAACAACCACGCATTGTGGGATAACCGACGCCAAGGGTGGTTCTACTAAATATTAAGAGATTTATATAAACATTTTCTATTTTTATAAGCAATAATTAGTCGCCTGAAATATCAATATAAATTGAAAATATCTCCCGAGTAAAAATAAATACCGCCAATGGGAATTGAACCCGTGCCTTCTGATGTCCGGTCTGGTCCTCTGAAACCACAGAGCTATGCCGGCTTATTTCCAACCCGCCAAATGATTTAATATGTACTAGTACCTCAATCAACAATTACTGCTTATTATATTTTTTTCACCTGTAAACAACCAACTTTAATTTTGTAGGAAATGCTTTGTTAGTGCTAAATTTATCACTAGATGGCGTCTAGACATATAATATCTTCATTTATTGGTGAAATATTTTTGATTAGTCAAATAAATTATTTTTACTCGGGAGATATTTTCAATTTGTACTGATATTTCAGGCGACTAATTATAGCTTATAATTATTTGTTATCCTTTATGCTATGCATAAAATCTTGTCTTAAAAAAATTAGTTTATCATTAAAAAATAATATTTTCTATTGTGCTTTTTCTCAAATAATTACAAATTGAATTGCATAAAAAATAACTGTTTTACCCAAAAAAAACAAATAAAAGAAAAAACTCCTTTGAAAACAAAATGATAATTATGTAATTTTTGCACGTTTTACTAATTATTTGATCACCCATTGTAGGACTCCTTTAGCTTACCACTCCCCTCCGTCGTCGGCAGCCTTTATCCACCCTGTGCCGGCCGTTTGTCCGATGACAATATAATAATGTTATTATTATTGTAGTAGGCAATTTGTCTGCGATGCATGCGCGCAGAGTTGGCAATGAAGTGATTTCTCTATTCCGTCAAATGGACAAGAATTCAATAAGGAGACGATAGAATGCATTATTCTTTAGGAAGGGAGAGGTTGTACTCTAGGCCATATAGCTACAATTAGAGGTGCTACTGCGTACTAATATCTCATCGAAACTTATTCCACTATTAGAACGTGATAATCGGTGCGCGTAGACCAGATTCGGTAGTTTTAGTTAAAGCGTTGGAAGAGTTGGAGGTCAGTTGGGTCATGTCTTATCAATAGGTAATACATCAATACTCTAGGCATCCTTTTATTGCGCGTGAAGTCATGACAGGGAAACTCGTTTTATGATGTTTTATTATTAGAAATCAAGAATTTGTCTCACAGTATCCATATAATAACCTCTCAGGCTAATTTGTTCGGTTCTGCGAATAAGCAGCTCGCACTCGCAGAGTCAATTTGTTCGCTTTTGAGAACAACTCAAAGGGTCTCACAGAAATCATTTTCTCCCTTCCTGCTATGGTGAGAAATATGATCTAAACGGTGTTAGAAAGAGAAAATACCACGCTTTTTATTCAAATGTATAATGTAACCAAAAAAGTATTAAAATATACACCTCTATGAAACCAAATGTTCCGACCGCAATTTTGAAAAGAAACAATGAAACTTTGTTAATTTTTTAAATAATTATTTTAGTTAAATGTTTAGATAAGCCATTTTTAAAACTTTTATGTTTGAATAAAAAACAATTATATGGATTTCCAAAATATTTTTTCATTTCTATTAATGAAATTTGAAATCATATTTCATCAACTTTGAAATATAGTTGTTAGATTTTGGATACGTTCAGAAACCTTTTATTTATTTGGATTTAATTGCTACGCGGAAATATTACCAGGAGCACGATGAGACCATGTATGTAAGCATATTAGCAGGAGCACGATGAGACCATGTATGTAAGCATATTAGCAGGAGCACGATGAGACCATGTATGTAAGCATATTAGCAGGAGCACGATGAGACCATATATGTAAGCATATTAACAGGAGCACGATGAGACCATGTATGTAAGCATATTAGCAGGAGCACGATGAGACCATGTATGTAAGCATATCAGCAGGAGCACGATGAGACCATGTATGTAAGCATATTAGCAGGAGCACGATGAGACCATGTATGAGTGTGAATAAAAGCAACCTGGCTAAAGATAATAAATCTAATAAGTCCCAAATTTGATAAAATACATAATCAGCTCCTCGCACATTTTCATTTTGCAATGCCGGTATAATTTAACCGCTACAAACTTATGTGCTAGAGTACAATGTGCATTTTACACACATCATTGAAATAGAATCTATCGAAGAAATAATTATACTGGATATTAAATTAAACTTTATCCGACAGACTTAATTAATAAAGTAATCAACAAGGCAAATCAAATGCTGGTATTTATAATTAGTGTATCAAAACCTACCTGTCCGCATTCAAAACTAGACTCAGTATTCTCTATACACCGCATATTATATCCGCACCCACTTCCAACACTGCACACCGATCTGGACTCCTATCCACCAATCCCATATTGAAAGAATCGAAAGAATTCAAAGAACCATTTTTACACTCAATGAACCATTTTTAACTCAAACTACGAACTCAACTTGCACTTACACAGAAAATTACACAGAATCCATTAAATTTCAGAAAATTCAACTCCCTTCATATACGACGTTTAATTTTTAAATCCTGTTATATAAAATTCTGAATGATGGTCTGGACTCGCCATAACTTATCAATTTAATAAAAATTCATTTACCGTCAAGATCAACACGACAAACCAATTTCTGTAAAATCCTCAATTCCACGTATATATGCGCAATATAACTCAAAATTTTACAATGTTGTACATATTTTCAGTAATAACCTTCAGAATATCTAAGAGAAGTGACGCGTACGATCATAAATTAATATGTGTTTATGGAATGTATCGGGATCATCACCTATCCTTATCCTATATTCCTTTTCCTCTCCCCCTTACTTAAAATTAGTTTTGAGGCACAATAAAACTCCAAATCTCTAAGAAACTTTAGCGTAGGAAACTTTTTTGGCTTAACTCTAACTTCATATATAAATTCTGGTTTTGTATTATATAAGCTATTTTTTTCTTTCAAATAAATATAAATAAATTTTACGGTGAACCAAAATAAACCACGTCAAAGAGGAGTAATTACACACAAAATTGATATGGTTTGTATTAACGTCAATCGCGTCACTTATCAGAAGGCTTCCAAGATAGAAGGGAACAAGCCGCATTTCTCAATTATGAATGAATAAATACATTTAAAATTAATAGATATTAAAAGGGTAATGAGATTACAATTTTAAATGTTTCTCAATGAATGGTAGATCAACGAACATTAACCTGCAACTAACACCAGAGTATCTATGTATGTAAGTATTTTTTTCATCTACAACTTTGGTTTTGTTTTATGTAAATGTAGGTTATTCCCAATTGACTTTTCATGGGTCATATATAGAGTATACAACGTGTTCCATGTTCATACCGTGAAACGTGCCCAAATGCAAAAGTTATAATAATTTATTTTTTTTGTGGTTCGCAAAGCGCTAATTTAAACACGTCTTACAATTATTTATTTCTTTCCCATCGGTTGGCTGCTCTACTGAAGATAGGAAATGTGAGGTGGCCATTTTGTTATACAGGGTGTCCGGGACTAAAGTGCACCAACTTCGGGAGATGATTCTACATGATGGTAGAAGTAAAAAAAAATTTTTTTTCGAAATTCCATTGTTTTTTGCCCATCCAAAAATATTAATTGAATCACCTCCCGAATCACCCTGTGTATATATATTAATAAAACCAATGTAACTGGCCTACAACTAAGATTTATAATAAATAATAGCTAATACTTATGACTACTGACTTAAACTAGTCACTTAATGACATACGTTTAAAGTTAAGGTATCAAAATGACAATTCAACACACCTATAAAAAGTGCCATTAAGTTAAATAGTTACATATTTTGTTTCATCACTTTTGATAACTTTATAGGACTTTTTATAGGTGTGTTGATTATCATTTTGATGAGTTATCATGGAACCATTTAAAACTGTAGCTTAAATTTAGAGACTTACAACAAACTTACTTACATTTGAAAATACACATTTTGGGTTTTGCCCGTGTATTCAGCACATTATTACCAAATCCCTAATCAAACGCAGTTTTAATTCTTTGTTTCATTAGTCAATAATAATTATAATGGCATGCATTGGATTACCTAATATTTCATAATCAGTTTTGTGAACTTATGATATTTGTGCTCTGGCCGATTGAACGCTGTGGGCGGACCACCGACCGACCCACGCTTTGGAAAGCCGTTGTAAAACCCACGTAGAAATAAACTTAAAATACACAGCCACTTCTTGAAAAGGGACACCACAAAATTACGTAATTTAAAATACATCAACCTGTGAAAGTTGAACTTATTACTTTGTTGCGCGATTTTCTGATTGCTTTATTCCGTACTTCAGCGATTTATGTCGTCAAAATACCAACACAATAATATGTTCGCTTTCAGCCCACAACACTGTGGTAACTTTTAATATGTAGGATGGTTTTAAAATGGACTTGATGTCGATCATTTACTGTTTTAATTCTTCTGTGTTCAAATTTCATTCGTTTCTGTGAGATTTGTTTGGTTTTTACGCAACATTTTAACATTGATTTATATTACACGCTGCTATTTAAAAAAATTGTGCATTATCAATAATCCTCCTTTGACTAAAACCTTTCAATTGTGGATATATAGGTATATACTCATTTTCAAAAGCAATGGACATTTATTTATTTAGACAAGCATTTTACATTATGATAAAGTAATAACATATTTTAAATCATATATGTTTAAAGTACCTAATATGCCTAGTAATACAATATACAATATCTTAGTAATTTCGCCTGGGATGGGAACGATTCTCAATCTTAACTAATGAATATATGAGATTTAATAATTTTTAATTAACAATGTTGAAATAGCGAATTACATGCTCACGAATTGTAATTGACTGTTAATAAATGTTGAATGAAAAATTTAGTTTTGTAGTTAAATATAATAAATTATTATGTAATAAATTTTCTTTGTTAGCAAAGAATCATGTCTAAGTGTAGTAATTTTTCCTTGTATATTATGTTGTATCGCGGGAGTATTTGGTGAGTTATTTGCTGCATTCGTGTTGACTTCTATATGTGTGCTTGTTACGCCTCGTTGGAACATTTAAACCAATGACGGATAAAAATTCGTGACTATCTCCTTTATTATTTTACAGATTATGTAGAAACTATAGATCTGACAATGTGCGTCTTTTTTGTCAGGTTTTATTATTTGTGGTTTTGTTCTTTTCTTACGTAAAAGTTTCAGCATTTTATTCTGTATACTTTCGTGGTATAGGGTGACTAATTCCAAACTCCCATCGGAGGTTGACTATCAGCAGGGAAATCTTAACCCTGCAGGTCGCAGTTTGGAAAAAATATTTTTAAATGTGAATACCGCACTGGTATTTCCCGAGTCCTAACTGCTCCCAACCGTCTGAAACCATTTCGATGATGGCATCCTTCATTTGGGTTATGTTGTGCGATTGAAGGTATTAGGGTGGAAGGAGATGGGAAGAGGAAGGTACTACTATCATTATAGGAGGAAAATTTACTAGTGCAATGATGGAGAAATGTATGAGAGGATTTAACCTCAGGTGCCTGGGCGGTAACCCAACCCTCAGAACCGCCCGACCAACTATCATCCATAAATATATATATCAAAAATGCCTAATCTGTACAAGAGGCCCTCTTTCAAATCACTAGACATCGGGTTGCATGCACTATCAATCCACATCCCAAATATTCACCAACGATTCCCAAATATGCACTATCAATTCTCAAATATGCACTATCAATTCTCAAATATGACCTATCAATTCCCAAATATCAAGTAACAGTGCCCAAATATGCACTATCAATGCTAAAAATATATACCTATGAATAAAGTAACACGACTTTTCGGTAAGATTAAGTGTTTCTAATAAAAACAAAAATGTCTACCATTTCTAATTTAAACAGCTCAAACATATTTTGAAGAATTTTACTGAAATAGGAATTATCGACAGAAAAACTTTAAATAATTAAAGTCCAAAAAAACGCTCAAATGTGTACTAACGACTTAAAAGGCTCAAATATACATTATCCATATGCAAATGCATATAATCCGATTTCTAATTGTTAGTTTATTTTCATCTTTCGCAGTCATCTCATCATTACACTATTTATTTACGTAAAATGTTGTTAGTTTCGAGTTCTGAAGACAGATGAGTCGGTCAGTGTACTGTGTAGAAGCTGGGAGACGTCTTGTCGGTTGACCCTCGGAGCAGCGAGCAGCGATCTGAGATTGGCGCGCCCGAGCGTGAAGCCGCCGCGGTGGCTGGTGCCGGTGCCGGTGCCGGTGCCGGTGCCGGTGGCGTGGCAGCGCGATGGCATCGCGTACAGCGTACACTCGGTCACGGGTTAAATCCCCGAGCGGGGCTTCATGGGAACGAGCACGGCGACTTTACCGTGACTTATACGCCATTTGGATCTTGGACCAGTGACGGCACGTGAAACAGTTGCAATTTACACATTTTTATTTGCTTATTTATATTGCTAAAGTTGAGCAAAATTCTAAAACTAGACCAAGAAACCGGACCGGAATTAAGAAAAACTTCGATTTGACCCAAGTACTATTAAATACTATTGTCAATCGTAGTTTCAAAATTTCATGTGTTTTGACAGTTCGGCCATTTTTTTCTTATTGGACGTGTTCGTATTGAGCGTGTCCAGCGATTGTAAAATTTTACCGAAGATTTGGATGAACTGTCTTCAGCAAACTTTAACAGAGTGGTAGATATTCCCAGTAGTAGCGAGACGTTGCTTGAAACGGCTTTAACCATGTTTGGTGACCAGATATTTTTTCTTTTCTTACTCTCCGGCCTCAAAATTTGTAATTTAAAAAAAAACAAAACAAGAAGGTACCTTACCATAACCCAACACCTCCAAAAGCGTTTTTTTAAACAAATATACCTATACCTCCTCTCAGAACAATCATTTGGAGCGCAAAATAAAAACTTTGTGAAGAATATAGCCACCTCATAAAGACACATGATTGGTTTCTATTTAATGACGACATGGACTGTATAGACACTGGGCAAGTCTAAGGTAGCCGACATTATCATCGCAATCTTCAACCTCAAATGGAACTATGCTGGCCGCGTGGTAAAATTTACAGAATACAGAACTTACGGAATCACAGTATGTTTTGATGATCTCCTTGGCTGGGAAGAGAAGCCGAGGTCTCCCACAGATGGGATGAGCTAACGATTTTAAGAAAACTGCCGGGTTCGGATGGGTGAGACGGGTCTAGGATTGGCAAATGTAGAAAAAAAATAAGGCCTATGTCCAAACGCCAAAAAGCTCACGAAGAATTGATAACATTGTAGCTTCGTGGAACAATTGAATCAGTTTCTTTCAATTGAACAAGTCTGGCTCTCGTGAGATACCAACCGCTTCATCAATCATTATCGTTTATTCTTACAAAAATATTTTCTGAAAAATTCCGCCATTTGCCGGTTATACTCAATAGGTGTGAAGGAATTCTCAATTACTTTCCTGTATTACGGAAATGTTAAAACATGGATAAGTGGGCTAAACATATTATATTTCTCCACCCTGTAGATTATTATTGAATGTAGAAAAATAATGTTTTTGTTTAATATATAACTTTTAACACAACATAAGTATTTCAGTATAAAGCCAATAGCCAATTAATTTCGGATACAAACATGCTTCATCAGATCGGTATAAAATTTGAATGGAAAATACATAATATTAACCACTTATTTTATTTTGCTTAAAGTGATCCCTAAATAGATCATTTAAGGCCCAGTTGTTTTGCAGACATTAAAAGGTAACATTCTTATCAAAATGACCGGCAAGTGGCTGAGTTGCCATCGCATTTTGTTCCCACCCAGGCATAGTGTGTTCAATTCCTCAACAGGCTCCACTGTCCTCCATAACAACACAAACAACATTTTCCGCTTTCTGTGGTGGTAGGAGATTTTCAAATAATGTCATGTTATTCAAAACCCGAGAAGAATTTATCACACATTAAAAAAAAAAAAAATTAAGGCCATTTAGTTTTCTTTTTTACATTTACGCCGATTCTAGGTGTGTTTTAGCTTTCTATCAAATAGTAGTGAACTGACAAGATTAACATGATATGTTCTACTGATCACAAAAACAGCGCTATACAAATGATCCAAATATTATTAAAATCTGGAACGGACTTAAAATCGGTATTTAACGGGGAACTTTCTACTGTCAAATAATAAATGGTCATTTGATGACTTTATAATACATGAATCTTTACGAAACAAGGCCTAAGTAATCGTATGGTATAATACCAAAGTGTATTTGGAGTGAGACAAAAACGAATCGCATTACAACATTTTTTTACTATCTATGAAAAACCTCGTCGGCTGATTATTTCAGTTCTTACTTATTTTTATTTTTTTTGATTTATTAATTTTCGGAAAATCGACAGTTTACATTTAATCAGTTTGTACATAAGTATTATATAGCCAAAATAAAACCAATTATGGATTTCCTCCTTGTGATTTTACCTCTACTGAGACAGCATAATATGGAATAAATAAATTAAATTTGTAAGAAAGGAATATGAATAAAAAAATTTATACAAAACAAAAGATTATATAAAACGAAAAATTTACAAAACAATACATTTATAGCCACGGAGAGAGGTTGTAGATATAAATCAAATCATAAATTAAATCAAATACAAACGGTACCGTAGGTGGTCGTGGTCACGTATTTAAGTAATTTCTGCTACTATGTATTTTTATCCCGAAGCTTATGAAATTTATATGTGTATTCATGTCTAAAAGGTTCGTATAAAAGGTAGGCGATACCTACGCGAAAATCAATAGCCCGCTCTCGCCCCCTACCAACGTAATGGTGGAAATTGTATTGCTAAAGTTTTCCCTGAACTATTTCTGCCGAGACTATTTATAGAGTAATACGCATTGTGGAAATATTCCGCTGCGTAGGGATTACGTAAGGTAAGGTAAGGTCGTAAATAAACGTAAATGAGTTATTTTGGACAAACAAGTTTTGTTCGTTGTTTGCTTGTTTGTTTGGTCTCGTACGCCAGTGTCCTTTCCACACGCCCGCGTTCATTCATTCCGTCGTTCATTCATTGAAACGGTCCCCTTTCCCTTCTCCCCTGGCCACTTTCTTAATATTACCTCCCAACCCCTCCCACAACCGTGCCCACCGAGGAGGGAACTACTTCCGAATGTTTCTTTGTGCCGTTTTCTTCAGAGCGAAACGTAGAATAGGTAAATAAGAATACAAAAAAATAATAATTAATATTTGACAAGTTCAAGTATTTCACCTAAAAATGTAGACAATTTGTCTCGACGCCATCTAGTGAGAGAGTTAGCACTTACAATGCCTTTCTCATATAAAATAAAGTTGGTTGTTTTCAGGTGAAAAAAATGTAACAAGCAGTAATTGTTGAATGACACACTAGTATATATTGAATTATTTCGCGGATAAGAGATAAGCCGCCATAGCTCAGTGGTCAGAGCTGTCGACCGGAAATCGAAGGGACACGGGTTCGAGTCCCGTTGGCGTGATGTATCTTTTATCAGGAGATTTTTCAATATGGATGAATGTTTCAGGCGAATAATTATTGCTTGTAAAATAATTGTTACAAAAAATGCTGTTTGGGCAAGATTCGTGTTCCAAAAGTCAGACCGATCAGTCTTAAATTTCCAATACAAAACTGTGTTTCATCGTTATTATGAAATTCAAATGTTATGACGATTTGCAATGTCAGGCAAGTGTAAGAGAGACAGAGCACATGCTGAATGGGCTAGGTATCTGGGCATTATCGCCAAAGTTTGTACATTGCGGTTTTGTCATGTCCCACGATTGGCTTTTTCGAAGTTACGTGATTATTGGAAATTTATTTTTTATTTTTATGTGAATACCGCACAAGAGACCCAACCGTTTGGAGTCAGCACAACACGGGCATGTGCCGAGCTTAGTGGTTTTAATATATTTAAAAACCGATAAAAACACTGAATAACGAAAAAAAATTTGTGAGGCTGAAGAAGAGTATCCTCCACTCTGGAACTTGCCGCAAGTATACTATATATTATTTTAAATGAATAAATTGTGAAATAACACAAACTAATCAAATAGAATATACTTACGCCGGGATTTGAACCCGCGACCTTCGGTTTGCTAGTTGAGAGCCTTACCCCTCGATCGTCGAATTTATATAATTTATTAATTTAGTCAGTTAACAACAACTGCAGGGTGTGTTTAACTTGTCCCGTTTCTACATTCAATGAAACAATGTCTGATTTCGTAATTAATTTTAGGTAGGTATATAAGATTAAACCACATTTATTTATTTAAAATTTCATACAATTATAATACTACTGAACAGCTTTTTTTAAATTATTTTTTGTACATAATTGAACTGCCCCAGCAACAATCTTTTCTATTTAATATATGATGAATTGAAAATGTTCCCTCAAACATGAACACATTATAAAACTCCATTAGTACTATGGGCAATGAAAAGTACATGTGATGGTAGTCCCTGAATTTCTAAACAAGTAACGCAATATAAAGCATAAGAAATGATAGTCAGTGGCGACATTAATTTCATTCGAATCTACGCAGAAGGCATTTCTAGTGTGTATTATTTTCTCAGTGGAACGAATCGATCTCGGTCTCGAGGACAGTTAGGCTCTCTTTGAAAGCAATGTGACTTTGTCCAAAGAGAATTTTCAACAATTCAACTAATCGGAGCTAGTGGCGATTGGGTGACAACCCTTATTTTATGCGCGTTTTTAGTATAAAAATGGTGCTCTTGTAAATTTGAGAAATTTTCTGTAAAAAGTGGTTTTTAATATCTACCCACCTTACGTAGCAGCCTCCTTTATTTTGCACCGTTTTGCTCGTGGGCGTGTATTACCATTATTAGTATTATTATTATTAGTATTGGGTGTTGTTTGACTATGAATGAATGAATGAAGTTGGTTGGTTGGATAATGGTTGGCTTGAATTGAAGGAATGCTCTGGTCCCGGTACTTTGAGCCGCCTACTGATCTGACAACCTGCCTACTTCAAATATTAACCCCGCACTGTCTTGTAACGACCATGTTACAATCATATTCCCCCGTCTCTTTCTGTGGGATTTTAATTATCAGCTGGTGTAGGCTTCGAAATATGATGAAAAAACTACAAAGTTAGTTGTAAAAAACTCCGTATCATTGTTTTCCATGAACCTAAAAAGCCCTGGACACAGTGTGCGATTTTGTATGAATGGTATTGAAGCCAAATCTAGAGTGAGTGGAAATTGCCTGGCAGTCATCTTGTATAACAAACTTCTGAAAATTTATTTTTGTATTTTTATTGTCTTATTGTGTTAGACAGGGCATGGAATATGTTGTGAAAAAAAATTATGTGGGTTTTCACATTATTTATTCGTGTTCCCCCCACCCCGCGGCTTCAAATTGTTCTCGAATAGCTCCGTCCACGGTCTTTTAGGTTCATGCTTTTTTCGACGAATTTTATTCATCACTCATTCGTCCTTCAAGTTTATACATGTTGGAGACGTACCCAACTTTTAGCATTTTAGCATACCATATTTAAAAGCAATTTAATTCGTGTAGCCTTCAAATATTAAGCTGCATCCAGCAGTACATACAAACCTAAGGCTTTAATCCCATCTGAGAACTGAGAACCCATTCAATCTCTGTCAAGCCCACGGAACGTAATACACTATTATTGGCTTAAGACGAGACAATGCCTTAAAATAAAGCCAGAATCTTAACAGCGTAAATGAAGCAGCCGTGCACAAAATTTTGCGATGCGCAGCCCTAGCGTATTGGACAGACCAGTGGTTGAATTTTCCCTATCAAACCTCGAAAATAAAGTGGGAATCTTAACGACATAAGTAATGAAGTAGAGTAAAAACAATATTCAGCGTGCGGCCCGGTGTAATGGACGGGGACCTACGGTCGACTTTGGCTTAGTGGGCCTAGAATATCGATCTTTCCGTCGAGTTTATTTTAATTATTTATGATGAACGTACTACTTTCTAACACCGTATTCAGGGACATTGGATGGTCTAAATTAAAAAGGAGTGACCGTCTTGCTTATACCAGGGCGGGAAATTGATTGGCCACCTCCGACGATGAACGTATTACTAAATTGTCAATTTTTTTCTAGAGGGATCCCTCGGAAAATTACTAATTCACCATTTAGAAAAAAAAATCTGGTATTTAGCGCTATTTTTATAGTTGAAAAATGTTACATAAAATTTTCAAATCATTTTACATAAAATATTTTAATGGTAAGCTTTTGTTTATATTATTCTTTAATATGAATAACTTACATCCGTGGGTATCTGTCTACTCTAGAAACGTTTGAGATTTTAGTAATACGTTGATCAGAAGTAATTAAAATGTGAGCGTCGAGCAAACCCCCGTTGTTAGAGTCATACGTCGCCTTAAATTGCGGAATTCCTCCGTGTAAACAGCATCATTATTACTTCCTGCCCCCACGTTAGTAATTTCCTAGAAATTTTATGAAAACTTCTATTGATTGATTTCGGCAATAGTTTTCCTTATTGGTTCCGATTAACTCATTATGCTTGTGGTGAAATCAATATGTTCGAAATGCCATATTAGTTGATTAGACGAAATGTGGGTTGGTATATCTGTTTACGTAGGTACGTAACTGGTCAATGCATCACCCGATTGAACGTGTTCCTACCTTTATCCTACTGAAAATAAATTTATTACTACGTAACTGTACTTATCCGATTTTCGAGTTTCAAATCTCTTTTCAAATTATTTTTCTTTTGAAACGATTAAAAATATGTAACAAAAGTATGCCTTGTCTTATTGTGTATAAAATTAATATTTCACAATATATATATATATTTCACAGCTCCTGATTGAAATAATAAAAATGCTGTACAAATTTAAAGAGAGTTTCGTGAGGTTTCACTGCCTCGTGTGCACAGATTTCTCATTTACAGCTTAGATTGCAAGCACTAATTGGCTGATGGTAGCAAAGTCCTTTGTTAACTCGGCCGTTTGGGCACTTTTAAATTTGCTTATAAATACTTTCTTTATCACAATAATGCTGCCTTTCTTTGTTCCACACTACGTAATAGTGTACAAAAAAGTACTGTTTAAATGAGACAAACAATGTACGCATGTCTGCTTCCCCCAAAGGAGAAATGCGATCATTATCATACATCTCCCTAATTCGTATTAAAAAAAATGAAACGCCGTGTGCCGTCGTTGCCGTGGGAATTTAAAAGCACCAATGGAATTTCATCTTGTAAATTTGTTTGTACGTTCCGTTTCCGGTTTCGAAAATCTGCTGTATTCCATTTATTATTCAAGCAAGCCTTACTTTGATTAGAATGCCAACTTTTACTGAGCTTTCCAATATTATGGTATCTACCTGCCTTAAGAAAGTTTTAACAAAGATTTGTAATCGAGATAATGATGTTTTTTTGGATATATTGTATAATACCTTAATTTACAAAAAATGTTACACAAAAATTATATATTGTGGTTTATAAGTAAATAGGTAGGTATTTAAGTGCTTACTCACAAATCTTATGATATCAGAGGAAGATTTGGTTTTGATTTATTGGAGAATATTAGAAACAGACTCTTTCAGACATTAGGTCTAGTATCACATAATTGCTAGTTATTATTAATCATAAGTACAATGAGTACTAAACTCATAGGCAGGTACTAGGCTTTCAATGCGAATACTTCTCGGTGAACAAATGTGTAGGTAATAAATACATTACCCGAGTCAAACTCTTGGCAACTCATAAAAATAATTTGACAGAATACTATAATACATAATAGCAGTCACATTTCTTGATGCTCCTTTACGCTTGGATTCTTTTGATCGGTTCACATGTCTTAAAAAATTCCTTCTCACCACGTCTCTGTCAGCAAATTTAGTGTTTTTTCTTCTATTTTCGTTGTATTTAATGGCATCTCGCCTGTGTATTTATGCCTTTCCTCATCGAGATGCACCGGCCCGTCCGAGATTCGAACCAGACGCCTCGCAGTGTAAGAAACGCCGCGGTTACGTTATAAACTATGCCACGGATCAAAGGAACTCGGATTTACGTTAGGTGGATAAATACCCACCTACTATCTACCTTTTCCGTGCCCTCATAAAATGTATTGACGAACTTTGTGATCTCACAATGATGAAAGAATTAAATCTGTGTTCGTGGCTAACGACGTGTGAAGCTGCGTTTTTATGTCTTCTAGTTTATGGTTTATGCTTCACGGTTATTCTGCCAGCCAGCTTTGTCTGAAGTCT
Organism: Hesperophylax magnus; assembly: GCA_026573805.1. Lineage (NCBI taxonomy): Eukaryota > Metazoa > Arthropoda > Insecta > Trichoptera > Limnephilidae > Hesperophylax > Hesperophylax magnus. Next base: position 10,952,694 of record JAIUSX010000072.1, read on the forward strand.
GAAGCGAAGCTATCAGTTCACCATGGTGTTTTGATATTCGTATCAGCGCCAAGTATCGGGGCTGACGCGATGTTCGATAGTGAGGCAGTAGGATTATGCATTTAATCCCCGACTGGAACATCTATGTTGTGAGGCTGGATAGAGTAGGTAAGAGAAGAAGATGGAGAGGACGAAGGTTGGGCAGCACCTGGTTATTCAGATCTAGTCACTGAGCATGGCGAAAAAACATTTCGAGCTACGTTTCGTTTCTAAATTATGGTCTTTCACCAGGGTGATACTGAGAGTATCTAACACTCTGTTGGTACATGAGGTCGTATTTAACGCCGTGAGGAAAATCTCCTATCTCCTGAAATTCATATCCGCGTATTTGCCCTAGAAAAATAATCATTCGTCATGTGTGCTCAAACTTTTCCTAGGTTTCTCAGCGTTCTCGGTAAATTATTTATACCGAACTGAAAGTTGCCAGAGTAACTAAAAATTCCGAGTATCCAAAAATGTATTTGTATTCAAAGAATACATCTAAAATTGCTACAGAATTCTTGGAAATTGTATACGCTTATTTAGTTCAATTTTTTATCAAATTTCATTCGAAAATAGACCTAAATGAAGAGAACCTTTTCTGACTTCCTTTCTTTTCTGAGTTCCTGACGTCACAACTATAAATACCGAATGTTATTAATATCTTGTCATTTTCAACCTTAAAACTGTTTATAGAAACATCGCCTGAGCGTATCGATGTCAACGTAATTTAAAAGTCTGAGAGGTAATAGATATTCGTTATAAATTTTGATTTAAAATAAGATCATTGACTTTAGTTGGGTATTTCGACTTTAAATCCAAAATTAATTGTTTTGAATAGAACGCGCAGTCGTTCCACTAAGGGCTTCGCTGTAAGCGTTCAAAAAGAATAGGATCATGGTGTGAAAGAGAGATTATGTAAATACAAATATTAGAGGGAGCGCGCTAATATTAAAAAAACAATAATTATAAAATAATGCCTAACTTGAATTTAAAGTTACACTCTTGAATTTTTTTATAACTGGAAGGTATTAAAAAAACAGAACAAAATCTGTTTTTAATAACTTTTGGAGTATACTTATCAAGTGAATTTCATTTATTTGCTGTTTCGGCTCTACAAATGTACAGATATTATCTTAAAAAATATATATTTTTAGCAACTTAAAAACTAAAAGAGTTTAAGAGAAATATGTTATAAATCGGTAGAAATTCGGAATGCGGCGGGGGCTTAGGAACTTTATTTAAGGCGATGCACTACGTCGTGTAATATTTTAAATTGAGCCGCTATCAATAACAACCCTTACGTAGATGGCGATAAGGTTTAAATTCCCGCTTAACACCATCCGCCTGTTTTGATTCATGGAAGAAAAAACATGGCCAAAAAGTGCCTTTTATTTTATTTTGTGAATGTTCAGGCATAAATATTTAATTTTTTTCGATCATTTTATAAATAATTAATTTGCCACATTATACAATAAAATCATAACCGAAAATGGGTTCGTAAGTAGGAGATTTTGAACTTTAAAGCAGTTTTCATAGGCCTTATACATTATTTTTTTCTGGGCTTATAAAAAGACTTATCTAAAAAATACTCGATTATTTCAAAGGCCAAGATGTATTCTACTCGCAGTATTTAATTAAAGCATCTGAAACATTTCTAGGCGACCAAATTTTCAAACCAAAAACACATGATTTTGCATTACTACGTATGGCATCGCCTTAAACAATTTTGTTGTTCCATAAAAGCGTTGATGTTTGCATTATTATACGCAAGTCTTCATTCTGCTTTAGTAAAATAGTTATAGAAACGTCTTCTGAAAGCATGGATGGTAACACGATTTTAATGAACACGATAACATCGATGTTAACACGATAAACAGCCTAGATGATTATTATTTAAACGTTTTTGGTAACGTCGCGTCGCGTCGCCTTATTAAAACATTCATAGAACCATCACGTGAAAGAATCGATTCTAACATGATTTGTAATATTGGTGAGCGTCGTCTGAAATAATCAATGTTGACATACTTGTTAAAAAAATATTATATATGTGTATTACGGATATTTATTTAATATTTTTCAAAAATGTTTCTAGCTAAGCGTAAATTGTTGAAAAATACTAGTACATACCGAATTATTTAGCGGGTTTGGAATAAGCCGATGTAGCGGGTTTAATTCCCGTCGGCAGCATTTATTATTTCTCGATTATTTTTATTACATTTATTATTTCTCGAGAGATTTTTTCAATCTGTATGGGTATTTCAGGCGAATAATTATTGCTTATAATAATTTGTTACCCTTTGTGCTATGCTTTAAAACTTTGTCTTATAAACATTAGTTTATCATTAAAAATCGTAAATTATTTATTTTAAAGTTATTTTAAAATTCTTTAATGTTTCTCCAGATGAATAAATATAGTGAATTATAGGTGTTCCACTCTCCTGTCTATTTGGATCAGCGTTTTATCTGTGATATAATCCACTGTCGCGGCACTTCCGAACCGTTCCCGCTGATACGAACCATCTGATACAGTTTCCACAGCGACTGTCGAGTGTCGGTCCCGGTCCCTTCATTGATGTAAGCTCTCCTCCAATAACAAGTGTTGACACTCTCGCTGATGTGTCACCGGCCCTGCACTGAAATGGGAAGATTGATGCTGGTACGAGTCTAGATGGAATGCTTCATTTATTTTATAGTTCGCCCAGGCAATGTGGCTGACTTTACAGACTACACTCAAACACACAATTCACTTTTTACACCTGCTTTATAATTTGTTCATCTGGTTGTTGTTTTTTATTTAATTAGAGCCATGTTTAGTCTTTGTTTTTTTATTGATTACTATTAGACTATATACGATTTTGTCTATTGGAGGTTTACTATAGGTACTTAACCTAACGGAAGTATGTTTTTTTTCTTTTCCAAATTAAGACAAACAGTCTCGGTTTACGAGTAGCGTGACAATAATATTACGTATTCAAATGTTGAATTACCCTGCTTCCACCATTAAATAATAAGGGGGACTTGGCGAGCAAAAGATTTTACCCGCGAAGTCTGAAAGCGAACCCAACGCATTGGAAGATTCCCAGCAGAATTAATTTAATACAACCTTAAATTTTTAATCATCAATCAATGTACCAAATTACAGCAATTAGACATTACGGTGATAGTTTTAAAATTGAATGCAATTAACCATTTTACGCGTCAACAATTTCTTGAGTGGTAATGCATTACACCCAAATAGAAAAGCTGAGTTGTTGCTTTACTGCATTCTTCCCTTTCTTGCGGTGTTTTTTTTTTATCCTAAGTCAGTTAAATTCCAGTTAATATTTGTACGCCCGCAAGATTGGTTTTTATGTTACAAAAATAACATAATCTTGGATGGTCTGATACACATATAACTTGTATTGATGTTGTGGGCCCAGAAGGCTAAGAAATTTTGGTGAAAACCAAAAAAATATATCTTGCATATATCGTCACTCATCACTCTTTTGAAAACCGCTAAACCCCCACCCGACCAGTACTCCAATACCTACCGGATATTTAAAAATGTTTTAGGTTAAAAAAGTCTCCGGGAACCAAGATGTCATATATATATTATGAAATCCAAATAACCTTAGTAATCCTGGTTAAAGTAAGTCAGCTACCTCTCTTAACACAATGTATATATATATATATATACATTTTCTATTAATTTTCGCTCGTTCGTGTACTGCCGATAACTTTATCGGATACAAAACTATCCGATAGCTCTCCTGATGATTTCTATGACAAAGATTTATTCAGGTTCAAGTGCACAAGATCTAGCGTGTTTTCTCAAATCGTCAATATTGAACTAGTCATTTTGGCACCGGAACAATCCGACTCGTCTAAGAAGGAATTAGTTAAATAAATTGCCATCCACTCTGCTTGTTAATGGATTACCGGGCGGGGAAGCGTCAGTCCTCTGATCCCAGGGTAATTTATGAAAATAACATTGTTCCCCTTTATCTCATTCCCTGCTTCTCTTCGCGTAGACTTATTTTGGTCCTTTAATTGTTGCAGCCGCATCTTAGGTCGGGCCACTTCCGCTCCTCTCGACTCCTGCGAGGGGAGACCTCTGTCTTTTAATTAAACATTTCCAAGAGGTAAAATAGATCTAAGTGATTTTAATTTTGGTGGGAACCTTTTTGTCTATTATCTTTAAACAATATACATACCTAATAATTAATTGTTTTTCCGTTCTTTCCTTGTCTGGCATAGAATAAAGAATAACAATGGAATTGCCTTCCGTACAAATTTGAATGGAAACAAATGTTCCATTTAACCCAATAGCACATTCTTTCGTTCCGTCTCACTTACACTCGCCTGACATCGTTGATTTCCATCCCATTTGAATTTCGTAAACTCAGTTTTGTATCCAAAATTAAGTCTCGATTAGGCAAAAATTTGGATCACGAAACACGACCAGAAGGCACTTCTTATGATAATAATTATCGGCTCGTAATATTTTATTTTCAAATTCACATATATTTCTTTGCGGCAAATGAACTTGTCGCTTACATAAAACACGTTGCATGGCGTGTATACTATATACAACAGAGTTTTACCTAGAAGATATATGTGAGAAAGAACTAAAGGTAAGAAATAAGTACATATTTTAATAATATTTGGCTAATTTGTCTAGCGTCGTGTTTTGAACACATGAAAAAAACAATGTGAAGGTAGATAATATACATTACCTAGCAGGTCAGTTTTATACACTATTTTTTAGATGATTTTTAATACAGTTTTACACTCAGAGAACATACTATTGGAAACATTGTGTTGTGCAACTTTATGGGCACTACAAACCATTCAATTTGGTTGAGCGGTTGTATCAATCTGGTTGGGTTGAACGTGTATAGCATACGATAATGGGGCGCGGCTATTGACTCTTCAGGCCCCTGTCATATTTTGACAGAAGGTCAGAGTAATTCCGCTTAGCAATAATAAATGGAATATTTCTGAACGTATCCGGAAACTAAAAACTGATTTTGAAAGGTTAAAAACGCTTTCAAATTTTATTATCAAAAATTAATTTGGTGATATATCAATATTTTGACTGCGAACATATAATATTCTCTTTTTTTCAAATTACGCTCGGAACCTTTGGTTTTCATATAGGTGCACATTTTATTTATTTTTTGGTTAACTTCTAATTTTTAATAAGAAGCGTGGTGTTTTCTCTTTCCAACACAGTTTAGATCATATTTCTTACCATGACAGTAAGCGAGATATAACGATTTCTATAAGACCATATGCGTTGTTCCCAAAAGCGAACAATTCAGCCTGAGGGGTTAAGTGGGTTGGTTTTACCGCCAGGGCATCTAACTACCATCCAACCACCCAACCGTCCAACCAAGTTGGATCTGCTTCGTGGTTAAGCGGTTGAACCAACTTTTTTCAGTCCGACTGAAAACCGGGGAGCCGTCATGCATTGTTATGTGTGAACGAATACAAATAAATAAAATGCATTTAAAAGCAAGTATGTATTTAATTTGCTTGTGGGATACTACGATGACATTTCAGTTTTTAATTCTTTTAGCAGCATCATAGTTCCATTTTTTCCCATATTCTTTTATTTTCTTTTAATATTAATAGTTAGGGATACATACTACTAAAGCGATTACATTTTTTTAGTTTTTTTTAGTAGGGTGCGTGCCGTGCTGCGTGCCTAGAGTAGCAACCATCATCGCGTCATCTGTACGTAACACTGAGCGGTTGACACACAACGGTTGAACCAACCAAATTGAGTCGTCTACAGGGGGTTTTATGTTTAGAATTGAAAAGAGCAGTGTGTAGAAATGTAAAGAATATTATCCGAAGTAGTGAAATAAAAATAAACGGATTAATTTAAAAGTTATATTTCTGTGGTCTAACAAAGTACATTTGTACTCGTATCTTAGTGGTGCAGTTGAGTATATTAAACGCAAAAATGGACAAACTATTATATTTGTTTTGTGTTATTCCAACTTCTTCAATTTAATTGCGTCAAATAATTATTCAAATATTCAGTACATAAATAATGACTTTTCTTCGAAGCATTAGGCCCGGAATGCACGATAAGCTCTCCTGCAACATCCGTATGAAGATATTTTCACACGTGAGTGCAACTAACACGGAAAATCCGCAACAGAGATAAGGTAACAGCGACTAGCGAGTAGATAATACTGTCTGCGTAATTATTCTGTTCCCGGAGTGCTAAGCAGACAACAGTCTTTGCACGGATTGCCACACAGTTAGCACTGCCAGCGAGAGTTTAATCTCGGCTAACCGGTAAATTTTATGAAATTAAGGATATCTTATTGCAAGAGTCATCGTTGGTTGTTGAACTGGATACAAATAATCCTCAAACCATGATGATCTCAATCTAATCTTAGTTTCCGATCTCCATCCGGCCGCTAATGCCCTTGGAAGTATTTTTATTGACTGCAGACATTTGCATATATAATATGTATGTCTCCGCAATTACCTGAACTGCGATGCGTGAGTGATGCACCGCGATGCGCATGCGTAGGCTATCGGACGTATCTCTGTCTAATTAGGGAGGTGGCCAATATCACTCGGCAGAACCGAGGATATCATAAACCTTCCGAGCCGGGGTGGAGGAAAGAACTTTGCTTTTCCATGCTATCTACTATTTGAATCATTCATGTGAAAATCATTATGTCTCATCATCATCATCAGCGCTAAATCCTCGAGTAGTCCTGACCGCCTCCAGGAAACGCCTTTACTACTTTTGGTCTCGCCGTATCCCTACCGTCCACTCCTTTTTATAACTTCCAACACTTCTTTGGCCTTCAGGCTTACTTTAGAGAAGTCTATTTGGTGGTCTGATATCTTCCATCCTTGTTAAGTGTCCTGTCCAGCAGAACCTCTCCAGTTATATAAATCTTGTCATTGAATGCTCTTGAAACATTATTGTTCTCGTGTGAATCCAAAGATTCGTGGAATTTCCTCTCCAGAATCCCCACTATCCTTTCACTGTTCTTCGTGAGGGCCCATCAATACAAATTTCTAAATCTCATCAAGAGCTTCCTCTTTGCTGAGGATTGTGACCCCCACTCCAATTTTCTTGGTGGACTAGGCTCATCCACTCCTCGTGGTTCTGCGCTACACGGAGAGCAAATGACGTTCCGAAGATAGGTGATATTTGATCAATCGAACGCATCCCGATGGTTGTGTCCATCTTTATTTGTTACCTAATTGGTACTGCGTTTGCTACATTCGCATTACCACGTCATGTGGTTTATATTCTTCAAAGTCTTCATTAAAAACCCCAGTTAGAATAATCAGCGGATTGAATGAGTAATTTGACCCTGGTCTTGGTAATTAATATGCACAATGTTTCCCATTAGAGCCGCCTAATGAAGTTTGGGGTATTTTAACTGGGGATATCATTGTTTTTCCTTGCATTATATTTCTTGCTCAGTGATTCAGTCTTACTTCTTCTCAACTGAGAATAAACAATGGAATTTAAATAGCTTTTATTAGAACTCGTTTCATTTACATATTAGATATAACTATTGTGCTTCCTCTCGTAATTCATTCCTCATTCTGATACGCACTTAATTACTTGCATGTTCCTTCAAACCCAAGTCTATGTATGAAGCACGATATAAATGTGTGAAAATGTGAAAGCCATATTCTTATGCTGTTATGGTGAATAAACTGTGTGTTATACATATTTAATTATGAAGATACCATCTATTTTTTCGATTCCTATCTGTTTTGAACAATCTTCTAGCTTTTTTATATTTTTTCAATTAGGCTCAGACTGATAAAAAGCAAAAGCAATACCTACTTCAATATTATTGTGGATTTATTTATTTAAATTGTCTTATGTCTTCTAGCCGATTTTACGGTAAGGCCTACGAATTTACGGGAGTAGGCTCTTTTTCAATTTTCAATTAAACATAATAATAATACACGGGTATTTCTCACACTTTAGCTTTTATTTGTGTTTGTTCGATATGTTTGCTTATTGAAACTATCCATTTATATATTTCATAAATATTTACATAACCCAATAATGCTATTATGGGTTATGATAACGTATTGCGACGTACCGTATTTGTGTAAACCTTATCGAATGTGTGTAGATAATCATTGTTGGTTCTGCAAAAATGTAGTGGTATGCCGACTTAACACGTGGAAATTACAAAATTTACGTCTTCGTACACACAACATACGTACATATTACGTAAATAGTACATAGTACGGTTTTGAGGGTCATATGGGTTCATATTTAAAAAAATGGATTTTTATCTTTTTTTCTATCATGCGAAAATACATAATTTTTTGACGTTAGAAAGAAAAATGATTATTCTTTCCAGTTTGCCTCAAATATTTATACTGGAATCCGTTAATAAAATTCTAAAAATAGCCAAAATGAATTATTCATATTTGGCGCTGCTATCGTAACAATCGGTTTAACTTTAAAAATGATTTATTATTTTCTTATTATATGAACGGGATAAAAGTAAAGGTACTTAGATATTTTTCGAAATATCGAGTTCTCTAAATTTTTCTATGATTGGAGTACAAAATTAAATAAAAATGTGTTTAGCGTTTTTGACAACATTTTTCACGTTTCGTATTAAAATTTTATTACTTAGAAATAGTTACGTTTATTTTAAATGCATACACCGAAAAGATAATTTTATCTAGTTTCTAAAACAGTATTTGTTTTTACGGAACATTAAACAACAAGTTGTTTATAGCGCATTTGAAATACGCAGAAAACATTGCAAACTTAAGAAATGTGATGAATGTACTGAAGGGTTAAATCGTTGCCATAAACATTATTAATATATCGATAATAATAATTTGTAAATAATCGATAAAAATGCAAATATCGGTCTGGGAGGTAACGGCCAGTAAAAGAAAAAAGAGACTGCCCCAACAAATTAATGGTGATTATGAATCATGATGCGTGTGAACTTCATTAGTTTTACGAATAATATAGGTAATGGGATTACCTATATTATTCGTAATCCCGTAAACCTCCCATAAACCCGTCAGATTTTCAGATCAATAAAGTGTCGTCTCAATTTTAGAAATTCAATACGGTTTAAATTTAATTTAGTCAAATACTTAATACAGAACAAATACTGCGTTGGACATTCAACCGATGTTTGTAAAAATACTTAATAATAAACAAATACTGCGTTGGCCATTCAACCGATGTTTGTAAAAATAAAAAAGGGGAAGCAGCAAGCCAAAAATGTGTATATTCTTGGTATACCTTCTTACATTGTAGGTAATAGGCATTACAATCGCTTGACAAACGGAGTCTAGAAACGTTCGATTTCAAGCAAAAAAAATAATTTTATAAGAAAGCAAAAAAGTTAATCAAGTGAAACTGTCACAGATAATATTAGCTATAATACTGTATTTAAAGTTGTTTCCTTTATGCGTTCATAAATTTCTATTGAAAAAATATTTTTTTTGGTAGTTTGCATTTATATTTTTTATTGAGTAATTTATGTATTTATTTGTATTCTACTCAAGCGAAGCGATAGAAAATCCTTCAATTTATCTAAAGCATATTTTTTTATATTCATAATGTACACCAATTCGTTATAAAGATTAATCAAAATAGTGCTTTGGCATTAAGTTTCGCCTTAATACTGAACAAATACGGCGTTGGACATTCAACCGATGTTTTTAAAAATTAGCCCGTGTAATTTACAGATATTCTAAACCTACACAAATCTGTTAAGCCCACGAATACCCAATTTCTACTATTTATAACAAGTTATTCATTAACTCTTTTAGTTTGTATGTTCCAAAAAAATATGTTATTTTTGAAGATAATATCTGTACATTTGTTATGCCGAAACGTTCACTATATGAAATTCCCTCGATAGGAAAAAATCGCAAAGTAAGCTGCGAGTATGCTCCGAAAATTATTAAAAACACTTTTTGTTCTGTTATTCAATATGTTATAGGCATGAAAAAATTCCTTTAAATGCAACTAAAGCATTTGTCGACAGATTTTTGCTCTATTTCAAACGAGTCGTGTTTTATCAAATATTTTCACCATTTTCGTTTAATTATTATCGTTTTTTAAATATTAGCGCGCTCCCTCTAACATTCGTATTTACGTATCTCCCTTTCAAACCATCTATGAATGCTCACTACGGGGAATTAAATGAGGGGAAAGAAAGTGCAAAGTGAAAATTTAATTTGAGGAGGTTTAAAGCAACGTCACTAATATTAACCTGTTAACCGGGCGGGACGTATAAATACGTCAAACGTAAACAGTATCGGGTACGGGTAGGACGTATTAATACGTCCTTGAAATATATGTTGCGCCCTGGAACGAGCGGGAAGTATATTTCCGAGCATATCACACGGAAATTGAGTTTTTAATTTTTAATATTTTAATTTTTTAAATTCAATGTTCCTCTTTTATCTGTGTGCTTTTATTTATTGTTCTGTAATTATAACCTTTTTTATATTTATTGTAATCTTTATAATTGTTTGTAAATATTCTATTTTTTTAATTCGATGTTTTCACTTTTTTTGATGCATAAATAAAAAAAATAAAAATATGAAATTACGTCCACCGGGCGTGACGTATTGATACGTCCTAGTGAAGGAGTTCGCGCCCGTTATATGCTGCGTAATTCAAAACTGAACTCCCCGGTTAACAGGTTAATATTGATGCTAATAAAATATATTCTACATGAAATAATAATATTTCATGCAAATTTCGTATTATGCAATTATTCACTAACGGCCTCTGTGGTCGAGGGGTAAGGCTCTTGACTAGCAAGCCGAAGGTTGAATCCCGGCGTGCGCATGTAAATTTTATTAAATATCTTAGCTTTTTTGTCACAAATTACTCATTTAAAATAATATATAGTATATTTGCGGCACGTTCCCGAGTGGAAGATACCATCAGTATCGCCCTGGTATCACCTTACTAAATTATCATATTTATTCAATTAATGAAATGTGGCTTGAAATAGCTTTGGACGTGTTTGGTGACCAGATCTGAATAGCCAAGTTCTCCCCCCCCCTACCTTCCTCCTCTAGCGCGATTTCACACATTAAAAAAAATCTGAATTAAATCGGATTTTTTAAAACTTAATATTATTATCCATCATCTTTTGACCTGCCTGAAATTCATATCATTGATTCGTAATTTTTTTAATGTTATTATCTTAGCATATGTACAAAATATCTACATAAATGAACGAACAGGAACGTGAATTAAAATTAAAACTATGTAACAAGACTGGTTTATAATCCTATTAAGTCAAAACACTACTTATTACTGAACATACAATCTATAATTGTTGGCTTTTATACAGGGTTTTCCAATAAGAGGTGTTATTTTGATATTCAATCGTAAAAGATCAATGGTTTCGTTGCTTGTGTGGCACGCCGTCTTGTTGAAAGTAAACGTTGTCCAGATCAATACCATCCAATTCCGGCCATAAAAAATCATTAATCATCTCTCGATAGCGCAATCCATTCACCGTAACTGTTGCTCCAGCCTCATTTTAAAAAAGTAAGGTCCAATGACTCCGCCGGACCATAAACCGCACCAAACAGTCACACGTTGAGGATAGAGAGACTTTTCAACAATAACTCTTGGGTTTTCCGAGCCCCAGATGCGGCAATTTTGCTTGTTGACGAAGCCACCGAGGTGGAAAAGGGCCTCATCACTCAAGATGATTTGCATTTGATTCACTCAAGTGAATTTTAATAATTTCAATGCGTTGTTGAAGCGTGTATCGTTCCATTTTTATTAATGGCGTAGTTTCTACTTGTCAAATGTCAAAAAATGACAGCTTCAAAAGTAACATCTACCGAAATAGCGGGCTATTCAAAATAACACCTCTTATTGGAAAACCCTGTATAAAAGCGTGATAGATATAACAAAAAACTTCTGTAGGATTCAGTTGGCTAAATCACGGATTTTAAAACCAAGTTTAATGTATTTTCGAAAATTAGAATTTTTGAGGAATGAATAAATAATAATAATACAACGGTCGAGTGTCTTTCATGTTTGGAAGTTGTTCAACTATAGTATATTCAAGATGTCAGTCCAGTCATCCGTCCTTCCCAGCTCCACTGTATCATATATGGTTTGTTTGTATTGTCCCCAGTACTCCGCGATCAGGATAGGCCCCGTGGTAAAGCGCGACGTGATGAAGGCCTCCGCCATGCTGGAGCACGAGTCGCAGTACGCCGTCATCCTGGCCTTCGACGTGAAAATCGAGCGCGACGCGCAGGAGATGGCCGACAACCTCGGGGTGACCATCTTCCACGCGGACATCATATACCACCTGTTCGACAAATTCATGGCGCACAGGGCGGCGCTCAAGGCCCGCAAGAGGGAAGAGTTCAAACACATTGCCGTCTTCCCTTGCAAGCTTAGGGTGAGTAATGTTATGTTTTTTTTTTACCATCTACATCTTGTACATTATATAGACTGTATCTGGTCGGATTCCTGACCTTATTTGGAGTTAGAGTTAAACATGTGGGTGGTGTTTTGGTCTCCGGTGACATTTTTTTTCGTGTGTGAAACAAACAAAAAATATACAGGGTATATCGACATTTACCCGAACGACTTTAACCAGCCATCGATGAACATTTTTGCTGTAAAAATGTGAGTTAAATGAAAAAACACATTGTTATAGTACACCAGATTTATTGAATTAATAAATGACCGTCAACCAGGTTTCGCTTATCTCAATCATCACGGCTTATATATTAATTAATCATAATGACATACATATTTTTTTTTCTTATGAATAAGAACACAATGAGAGAATGCAGACGCCATTTTGCTGTCTGATTCAATTAAAAACAAAAAATAAATATTTTTTTACCACACGTCGCCTCTGATCACACTGCTACACGTCCCAACGGATCACGTGATGCGCGCTGTCTCGTATTTACGGTGCTGCTGGAAAAAGACGGCGTGCGTATCACATGATGCTCCAGGATGTACCTACCCAATGGCAGTGTATGATGGAAAATGTTCGTTTTTAATTGAAAAAATGTCATCGAACAGCAAAATGGTACATATACATTTTTTACTCCAAATATGCTATGAGATCACTGGTTAAAGTCTGTCTAGTAGGTCTTGATGGTGACCGGATAACTCATCAAAATCATAATTCATCACATCTTTAAAAAGTTATATAAAGTCATGGAAAATGATGAAATAAAAACTTTATTATCTTGGTTAAGTAGGTTAGGTTAGGTTTAATTTTTTTTTTCATCGTTTCTTTATCACTTTTTGAACATGTGTTGAATTGTCACTGTGTTGAGTTACCATGGAACCGTCTTGATACACCTTTACAGTCATATAAAGGTGGGCTTATTACTGGTAGGCAATTTAATCGAGAGACCAATACAATAATGTTTTGGTCTCTCTATAAAGTTTAATTTTTCTTTCAGATATTGCCCCAATTCGTGTTCAACTCTCGAGACCCGATTGTCATCGGTGTGATTATCGAGGCCGGAATTCTCAGGGAAGGTACTCCCATCTGCGTACCCAGTAAAGAGGTTAGTGGAAAAAATTCTGAATTCTTCTTCTTGTCTTATATTACCACCGTTCAAATCTTAATAACCGTTTATTTTTCATCGCGGGGCCTTTTTTTACTCCACGCAGGAGGAGCTGAGGAAAATTATTTTCCCAATTGAAATTTTAAATTATGTCATCTTTAGGGATGTTGTGTGGAGGGTCTTTTTGTGGAAATGAACGAGTGAACCTGGGTCTTGAAGAGACCCATGTTGTAGAAGGAAGGAAACAAAAGATACCGTCAAATTCACAAATTCACGGCCATTCCACAGCTGAGCTGTTGAACTCAAGAACCAGTGCCGATGGAATCAATGTCGCTAGTTCCTCGGAGCATCTTCCATTGATATACCGGTAGTACAAGGACAGCATTCTCGCCTAAGCTTTCAAGATTACAATACGTTCGTTAAGATATGAGAATTTAGCAAACAGACCGCCCGTTTCTGCAGAGTCGAGTGTTTGTAACTAATTCGAAACCTTTAAATGGTTCGGTAATCAAATCATTTTAAACTAGCAGTTAAAAACCCGCTCCGCGGGTTTTTTTCTGCTAGGCCCTGCGGGCGGCACTTAGTTGGGCTTCGCCCAGTTTAAGTGATACTAACAACAGTTACATTTAATAGGTAGATATTAGGTCATACACAGAGAGAGGGTGAGTATATATTGTTAAAAAACGGAACAGGAAGGCGTTTAGGCATAATAATAATGACAGTTGTTCAGGTAAAACTTTACCTTTCCCGAATAATTGCCTAAATGGCTAAAGGTAAATTAATATAGGTAAATATTCGGAATCGCTGGACACGGAAAATAGGAAATATTTTTAAATAATACCTTCTGATTTACCTTAATTACTATAAAAGGAATCGAACAGCATTTGGGAAAATTTTAATTTTAGCTTTTTAATTTTTAATTACGTAAAATGAAAATTCGCTTTCGCTGTATGGGATGACAGCCTGAATAATTTCTGTTGATAACATTTTCTTTTGTCGGTATTCCTGAAATGAGCGGCTAGAGACAATTGAAAAACGTAAATTAAAAAAATATAATGTAATACAATATTCCGGCAAAATAGTGCCTACTTAGCACAAATGATTTATTTAACTATTATTTTATTTAACCTCACCTATAATAACCTAACCTAACCTATAATAATCCAGCCTAACCTATAATAATCCAACCTAACCTATGTCCTAACCTAACCTAAAATAATCCAACCTAACCTATAATAATCTAACCTTACCTAAGCTTACCTCACCTATAATAATCCAACCTAACCTAACCTATATCCTAACCTAACCTATAATAATCCAATCTAGCCTAACCTAACCTAACCGAACCAATCCTAACCTAACCTATCCTAACCTAACCTAACCTATACAAATCCAACCTAACCTATAATAACCCAACCTAACCTAACCCATAATAACCCAAGCTAACGTTACCTAACCTAACATAACCTGACTTATCCTAAGCCATAATAATCCAACTTAATCTAACCTTACCTATAAACTAACTTGAACTATACTAATCCAACCTAATCTAACCTAATCTAGCATAACCCAACCTAACCTATCCTAACCTATAATAACTTTTTTTTAAATATTTCCTTACTTGTAAAAGAAACCAAAATACCAAAATAATATTTGCATAGAGTAAATTATGGTAAAAATTCTAGACACTCATATCAGGAATACCAAAAAAAGAAAATGTCATCAATAGAAATTATTCCGGCTGTCATCCAATACAACGAAAGCAAATTTTAATTTTACGTGATTAATCACGTAAAAAAAATAAAAAATAATTAATTAATTAATTAATAATTAATAATTAATTAATTCACGTAATTAAAATGCTAAAATTAAAAAATTCCCGAATGCATTCAGATTCCTTCTATATTAATTAAGGTAAATCCGAAGGTTTTACTTAAAAATATTTCGTATTATCCTTGTCCAGCGTTTCCGAATAATACCTTAATATATATTATATAAATATTTATACCTGGCAAAATGATTGTTTTATTATACATTTAAGTACATGTCAGATTAGAGATTTGTTGGCTAATTTTACAATCAACGAAGCGTTTCTATCTTCCGATTGTCTTTCATGTTATTTTATTGGGTTGGCAGTGCCTATACTTTCGCGTATATCATATCGGTGTTCTGTCAAAATAATGCGAAATTATTATTTACGTAAATAATATTAAATATCAATATTTTTCAAAATCGTACATGCAAAGAGTTGTTGTTTATTGTCATTAAGTTGAATCAAATGTTTGTTTTAGAAACGATGCCATTGCAAAGTTTAAATAAACTTCCAGAAGAAATCTTTTTATTTTGCATATTTAAATATTCGCGCCAGCCCCTCGGTTCGTTCTTTCACCGCCAGAGGAGCGCTCTCTCGGCTATCATCTATTGACGCGGTGCGTATCGGCCATGTTGAATGAACGCGTGCTTTTTTCGTCAAACGTCAAACGTAATCACGTAATTGTGGATAATTTTCACTGTAATGTAATTAATCCAATGGATCATGAACTTTCTAAAACATATTTTCTTCGATATTATCCAAAAATTGTATGAGCAGAAACGATATTTTTGAATAAATATCGTATTACATGTGGCGATTCTATTTCAGTATGAAATCGTGTCTTAATCTTTAAAGTCTTATTTATACACAATTTGAATTTGACCAATCACAGGGCCTACACCGTCCAGACGCTGGAGTATTAATAATATCAGATACTACACGTTTGAATATATTTGTGCACACCGACAAATTATTAAGTCAAATAAAAAAGTGACTAATTTGTTAGGAAAACCCATAGACCCTATTGCCCCGCAAATGCCCAAACTGGATGCGTTGCTCGACATTTATCAATTCCGTTTAAATTTAGACTCGCGATTGAATTCGACAATATTTTTTTGATACAGCCAGTTCACCACACTACCTAAGCCTTCGAAATAGGATATTTTATTACCAACCGTTTCTATTATACCCATCACTAGTTAAGTATTTATTTGCATTATAAGTTTATGTTTTATAATTAGCAAGTAAGGTGTTTTTTCAATCTCCTTAATATATTATTTCGTATCGTAAATTTGTTCCCCTCTTCCTTTTGTCATGCGATATATTAGCCCGTCCAGTTTTATGAATGAAACTGAATGTGCATGCGCAGTCTGTGCAGTTCGAAACACGCACGCGCAGGTCCGCAGAATGTATTCGACCGCAACGGGAGGGGTCGCTTCTCCAATAAATCTACCACCGCAAGTATCTTGTCCCATGCGCTCAGTCCCCATTGAAGGCAAACTTAACACACGCACAAAAGCAGACCTGCAAAACTTGTGCGAGTGTTGAACCGAAACCTAACCCAACCCAACCCAACCTAACCTATCCTAACCTATAATAACTTTTTTTTAAATATTTCCTTACTTGTAAAAGAAACCAAAATACCAAAATAATATTTGCATAGAGTAAATTATGGTAAAAATTCTAGACACTCATATCAGGAATACCAAAAAAAGAAAATGTCATCAATAGAAATTATTCCGGCTGTCATCCAATACAACGAAAGCAAATTTTAATTTTACGTGATTAATCACGTAAAAAAAATAAAAAATAATTAATTAATTAATTAATAATTAATAATTAATTAATTCACGTAATTAAAATGCTAAAATTAAAAAATTCCCGAATGCATTCAGATTCCTTCTATATTAATTAAGGTAAATCCGAAGGTTTTACTTAAAAATATTTCGTATTATCCTTGTCCAGCGTTTCCGAATAATACCTTAATATATATTATATAAATATTTATACCTGGCAAAATGATTGTTTTATTATACATTTAAGTACATGTCAGATTAGAGATTTGTTGGCTAATTTTACAATCAACGAAGCGTTTCTATCTTCCGATTGTCTTTCATGTTATTTTATTGGGTTGGCAGTGCCTATACTTTCGCGTATATCATATCGGTGTTCTGTCAAAATAATGCGAAATTATTATTTACGTAAATAATATTAAATATCAATATTTTTCAAAATCGTACATGCAAAGAGTTGTTGTTTATTGTCATTAAGTTGAATCAAATGTTTGTTTTAGAAACGATGCCATTGCAAAGTTTAAATAAACTTCCAGAAGAAATCTTTTTATTTTGCATATTTAAATATTCGCGCCAGCCCCTCGGTTCGTTCTTTCACCGCCAGAGGAGCGCTCTCTCGGCTATCATCTATTGACGCGGTGCGTATCGGCCATGTTGAATGAACGCGTGCTTTTTTCGTCAAACGTCAAACGTAATCACGTAATTGTGGATAATTTTCACTGTAATGTAATTAATCCAATGGATCATGAACTTTCTAAAACATATTTTCTTCGATATTATCCAAAAATTGTATGAGCAGAAACGATATTTTTGAATAAATATCGTATTACATGTGGCGATTCTATTTCAGTATGAAATCGTGTCTTAATCTTTAAAGTCTTATTTATACACAATTTGAATTTGACCAATCACAGGGCCTACACCGTCCAGACGCTGGAGTATTAATAATATCAGATACTACACGTTTGAATATATTTGTGCACACCGACAAATTATTAAGTCAAATAAAAAAGTGACTAATTTGTTAGGAAAACCCATAGACCCTATTGCCCCGCAAATGCCCAAACTGGATGCGTTGCTCGACATTTATCAATTCCGTTTAAATTTAGACTCGCGATTGAATTCGACAATATTTTTTTGATACAGCCAGTTCACCACACTACCTAAGCCTTCGAAATAGGATATTTTATTACCAACCGTTTCTATTATACCCATCACTAGTTAAGTATTTATTTGCATTATAAGTTTATGTTTTATAATTAGCAAGTAAGGTGTTTTTTCAATCTCCTTAATATATTATTTCGTATCGTAAATTTGTTCCCCTCTTCCTTTTGTCATGCGATATATTAGCCCGTCCAGTTTTATGAATGAAACTGAATGTGCATGCGCAGTCTGTGCAGTTCGAAACACGCACGCGCAGGTCCGCAGAATGTATTCGACCGCAACGGGAGGGGTCGCTTCTCCAATAAATCTACCACCGCAAGTATCTTGTCCCATGCGCTCAGTCCCCATTGAAGGCAAACTTAACACACGCACAAAAGCAGACCTGCAAAACTTGTGCGAGTGTTGAACCGAATTGATAGACTCTATGTACCCCACGTATCCTCGGCTCATTCATGTTTCTGCGCTAATTGTGGCAATATTTCTGGTTTGGTCAGTACATGCTAGTGGAGTACCTACCTACCTGCCTATGTTAAACCCTCGTTTAGATATTGATAACTCAACCTACCTGACTACTAAATACGGTACACCCAAGATTCATTCACAGAATTTTAAATTTCTGCACACATTATAAAGACAATAGTTTCTAAACTCAGAAGCATTGTTATATGAATATCGTCCTATGCCAAAATCGTAGTATGTAAGGTCTTACGTAAGTTGGCGACATACGTATTATTTCAAATCGGTATAGATCACACTTATAAAGATGTGTTATTCAGTGTTAGGCTGTAAGTTTTTTGTTGAGCGACCTACCCATCTGACTATCGAGTATCGTCAATATAAAAATCATTGCTTCAGTATTTTTATGTGCTGAGTCTTGTGTGTTGTGAAGTCATCACCGTATTGTCACTGTTTTACACCTTGCAATGACGGAATTTAAAATAGTTTTATTATACTCAGTCTGAGAAGTTGTCAGAGGGACCGTGCCATTATTCGGTTCCACGCACGTAATAGAGGTGTGAGCCGTGTAACTTGTAGCTGGTGGGTGCAGTTGTCCTCAGAATGCCTCGGACCTCGGCTCGGACGCCCCCGACTTCTTCCCCACCAACATCCACCTTGCGTGGGAGGCGAGATGACCACGGCACACAGAACTGTCTGTGAGATGTCCCACGTTGTCCTTCGCTAACGGATGAATTGAGTTGTTTTCATTTTAATAAAACAGATTTCTAAAGAATCGTATTACCTAATTCATAAATTATAGCAATTCTTTGAAATTCGTTTGCCTTTTTCGTGTTTCAAACGTGGAAGTGTCTACATGTTTGAAGCTTTCATTTTTCGAAAGATTTCATTGTGTTGTTCAATTCACCAAATTTGTGAATCGAAATTCACTAACCGGATTACCCATCGCCCCCGGCCGGGCGGCCCGGTCATCACTTTGTTTCTTCCTTTTTTACCGGCTACCTGTGCCCCTTCATTTGACCGGCTAATTCCCTGCTTCCGGTGCACCTGCGTTCCCTCCTCACCCCAAACCCCAACCCCAACCCCATCCCATTAACTCTTCCAACAAGTTTTCTAACAACTTCTGAGGACTTGCCACCCAATAAAAAAAAACTAATCGAGTCTTCCAAATTTCTGTCGACCTCGGTGATCCAAGGCGTCACTGAATGTTCCGAGTCTGGACTTTATCCTTTCGAAGGCACATTCGTATCGAATCGGTAATCTCTGCGAGTCCCATTGATAAAAATACGTTTTTACTGCGGTTCTCCGACAGCAGATTGTTCGCGTGTATTGGCTCCTTTCAAATAAATAATCTAAATGAGAATGGTAGCGGTTAGGTACCCGTATCTGAATTTGAATTAGTGTCGACGCTTTTTTAATGATAATCGTAGTACTGTGGGCAAGAACCTGTCGTAAATATTGTAAGTGTGTGATTTTGGCGTTTAACATTTAAATTTACGACTGTCATCAGTCGCATTTGTGATAAAATGCTCCTCCCACGTATCGGGAAACGATTCTACGTCGAACAGAATTCTATGTCGATTTAATTCACGATATGGATAGGATATACACCTTCGCATCTTCGAGTTCTTATTTGGCAGAGCGGATCTGAATCTCGTTAAATTTGACCTGCGCCAAATAGCGTTATTTTCGGTTTTAGTGAAATTATCGTTCGTGTAGATCTTTTCCCATTAGGAATTGTTTGTCTATGAATAATAATTAGTTTCCCGCCTCGGTGTAGCGGCGCCGAGCCATTGTGTTGTATGAAGCCATTATAGATCTGGTCCCCATCCGTCCACGCGTTCCTTGTCTCCCTCCAGCAGCCAACCAGCCAACCAACCAACCAATCAACCAACCAACACAATTCCTGTGAACAGTTGTGCCATCACGCATTGCTGAATAACTTGCACTTCTCATTCGATATCTTAGAATTAGTCCATCGAATGAATTGATCTAATAATTTCTATTCATTAATACGTTTACTGAACAAATTTTCGTTTTACTGCCAGAAGTCATTGAGCGACGTTTTTCTCAAAACTAAGTTAGACGTCACAATCCATGTAGCTATTTTGTCCAGTAAATAAGTCATTTTGTCGAATAACACGTTGGTATTAGCTAAATTGAGCACGGCAGTAGTCATTAAGTGCGTAATTTATCAAGTTAGTTGTAGGTACAAATAAATCTCAAGCAGTTCTGGTGTTTTATTTAATATAAATAACAATGTTGAATACATAACAAGTGAAAACAAATTGTTAATACAAACTCACAAAAATATTTTAATTACTTTTCAAAGTGGGATAATGTGTGGAATTGCACATAAAACGGTGCTGTGACGTCTTGCGAAACAAAAAGTGAATAATGTCCGTCTACACACTCGATTTTATTTTCAACGTACCTACATGTATATATGCTAACGAAATTTTGTTCGCAATCAATTTTGCACAAACTGATAGTGCGCATGCAAGTCGCTGCGTGTAGGCGGTCCTTTAAGCAAAAAAGTTAAATTCCCACAAAAAACCCATTTCTCTCTATGTTCGTTCAAAAATAAAGACCAACGAAAAATTGAGGCTTTATCCAGATTTTCATAAAACTTCTATGACAAATTTCCTATTTTTATTGTTAAAAAATATATATAATTTTTTGGGGGACCCAGTTGTACCACATTGTACTCATAAATAAAAATCAATACCATGCAATAAAAGCTTTCAACAGTGTAAAACTTGAAATTAAAATTGAAGAAAATAAAAATAAATTCACACACAAAATTACAAAATGGATTAAAGAACAAAATAGAAAATATTACCAAAATTTCATAGCATAAAATAAAATAAAAATAAAACCTACACGTAACACACAAAACCAATGTAAACACACATCACTCACAAACACACAAGATTATTTTCAATGTTCTATTTTTTAATTTTAAATATATTATTATGTATTTTTAATTTTAAATGTATAATTTTTCTCTTTAAATGTATTATGTACATTATATTTTCATATTATAAAATGAAGGCCTCAGCACGGGCAAGCCACCCAATGAGGCCTACATTACTGGAAAAGTTGAATTGTAAAAAATATTGTACCTAATAAATAATAATAAATACAAAAAAACTTTGTTTCTCTCTTTTTCATGAGATTAAAACAAGCTATGGTATTAACATATATTAATTTTGTTTTGTCATTTTATTCGGGTCGGGGTCAATTGTAGCATTTCCCCGATCTTTTTACGCGCTTATAGTTTATTTTCTATAAGATTTATAGAAATAGTCCTATGTTAATTTAGGAAGCAACTAAAATGTCTGCTGTTGTGAATGAGTATTTTTTTCTTAAGCCTTATACCTTAGACGCAGAGAAAGCTTAAAGTCAAATTGGTACAACTGTCCCCGGTCTCCCATACCTCCGCTCACGCCGACTTATGAGCCTACGCTCGGATATAAAGTACGAGTGTGTGTATCTCCGGCAGTTGTGTGGGACACCTCTATTCTTAGGCAAATCAACCTTCCTTATACGAATCGTTTACTATTTTGTTATCGTGGATGGCTCGCCCTCGCACCGCGTACGGCCCGCCGAATTGGGGATATTTATTTAACTTCATTCACGGAGGAGCCTTAATGGCCATTGAGAAACATCCAGTGGGCCAAACGCCCAGACGTATCCGCCCGATTATTGTATGAGGCCTGCGCACGCGAGTCCGATGACTTCAAGGCACCCGCTTCACCTGCTTGTCCCACTTGTGAACTCTCTTTTCCACAATGCTGATATAATACCATAATGAAAGCGGGTGGGAAATGTGAAAGACAAAATAAATACATTGCAGAGAGCAATTAAAAAGCATTGTCTTCCTACCTACACTAAGGACGGGTTGTTTCGGAGAATTTGAACAATTCATCAAATTTCAACGTTCATTTTCAAGTTCTGTGAAAGATTTTTTCAAGTTCTGTTTTTTATTTCAGTTTTGTCAAGCAAATGTTTCTAGAGGGTTATAATGTAAGGATCGCATGTAAATTATTTATATTTAAGATAAATAAAAACAGGACCTTAAAATTAGCGGTAAGCACCAGATTTTATTTTTCTAGAGGTGAATTTAGAACTTCCCGAGGGATCCCTCTAGAAACATTTGAGATTTTTGTTATACGTTCATCAGAAATATTTAAAATAAACACCACGGAAAGTTCGAAAGGTCTCGAAGTTTTCTAGACCTGCTAGGGCAAAGTCGACCGTAGGGCCGTTCATTACGCCGGGCCGCGCGCCGAATACTGTTTTTACACGCCTTCATCACTTATGTCGTTAAGATCCCACTTTATTTTAGAGATTTTAGTTTAGGTAAATTCAACCACAGGTCTGTCCAATACACCAGGGCCGCGCGTCGCATATTTTTGTGCAGAGCTGTTTCACTTCGTTAAGATTCTGGCTTTATTTTAGGGTATTGTGTCGTCTTAATGATAGAAAGCAGAAAAAAGAAGTCGAGAGCAAATAATATAATGCTACTTTTCTTGCACGTGCTTCACTAAAGGCAGAATCGGAAACACAAATGACAAAATAAACTTTGGTACGTTTTTTTGCGCGAGTACCGCACTAGAGTACCAACTGCTCCCAACCGTCTGGAGTTGAGACTATGGCACCATTCTATGATTCGTATGTTGTGAGGCTAAAGCTATTGAGAGGGGAAGAGGAGGTGGGGAAGTTCCTGGCTCTCCCGATCTGGTCACCAAACAAGGCTAAAGTCATTCCAAGCGGTCTTTTATCAGAGCTATACTGAAAGTATCTTCCACTCTGGAACATCCCGCAAATACCTATATGTACCAGCATTATATTGTTTTTAGTGAATAAATTAACACAATTTAATCAAATAAAATTCCTTTCGCACGCCGGGATTTTAACATGCGACTTCCAAATTCGTTGCCTAGAATTGTAACCACTCGACCGCGGAGGCCATCAGTACATATTGATAAGGGTCGAATATGGTTGTGGAAAGCAACTAGAAAGCAGGAGCAGAGAATAATATGTAAACTGTAATGTTGCTATTTTTGCATAATGTGTCGACTGACTGTTCAAGTGCCTTGGTCAATATGGTAGCTCTCATCGATGTAGACTTTGGTCGTCGATGGGTAGCTTTGTAAGATACCTACTCTGCATAATCACTTCTGACTACCAAGGTTTGTCTAAATCAGGTAATACCAAGGTCGTAACCTAACCTTTGCCTTACAATTAATTCTGCTTGTTCGATCCAGCTTTGAATAATATTATTTTATAGTTCATTTTACGATGACATGACAAGCAAATCAAATAAATATCGTTCTATTATTAAATAATAAAAGTAGTGTTTGTTTATGGGTATGTATAATTCTCAATGTACTTGAGGCCGTCTGTCTTGTCACATGTGGGTAGTAATGTGATCTTCTCAAAGGACAAGGCGTTCCTCTGAAGATTGTTCGCAGAGTTTCATCTTGGGATAACCTCTGCGCATAGTTAATTGATTAAAGTCATCTATATCTCAATTATTGCCGGCCACGACCACGTAGTACGAATAGCTATGTCGTATTAGCATAAAATGGATGCATAAATGTCTTCATTTTAAACAAAATATTGGAAACCACAATCAAACTATCGGAAGGTGTTGGAAGTTTTTTCGACTCGATTGATGTAAATATTATGTTAACCCGATGCATCTTGTAAACAAGTAAAAATATATTCTTATTTGATTGACTTTATTGATTCTTCAGAAATGTTAACCTTTCCCCCTATTACAATATTTTGGATGTAAGAGTACCTATATACTCGTTGTGGGAATATTCTATCTATGTCATTTGATATGTGAACCAGCCTAGACCGAAGATGCCGCAAGCCGCAGCTCCGGATTATAACAAATCATGTACATACGCATGACCTTATTAATAATATCGCGTCACGTGTAATATATGTTCTTTTAATTTTGTTTTTACTCTGTATCCTTCATCAATTCGACACCAAAAAATCTTTCTCCGGCTTTCACACACTGCAAAAGAATGCGCTGATTCAAAGATCTCTCGGAATTGTAATCGTTGCAGTACCAGGATATTTTATCATTTATGGTATTCAGATGGCGGACCCCCCCACGCGATGGTCCAGGTGATCTTTATAAACATAATTAAGTCGCTTTAAGAAGTCCACGCATTTCTACAATAATTTTTTATGGCCACCGGACGTAATTAAATTGACGCGTATTTTAAGTTGGCGTTATCCGCGCATTTTTCCCTTCTCATCTTCTCTTGGCTAGCACGCGGCGCTGTTGCCATGCTGGATAGATCTTACATCCGCGGATCTCATTAAGAATAACGGCTGTGCGGCCTTTTTCTTACTAAACTTAAATTTGTAAATAAGCCAAATTCAAAACCCAACCAAACTGAATAATTATTTTTTAAATCAAAAGTTAGAGCAATTATCTAATACAGATATAAGCTATTTTATTTATTTGTGTTTTAAATTACAAAATATAGTCCATTTAAGAATTTTTGGTGCAACTTTGGAAATTATTTGTGAGTTTGATAATTAGTCAAAATAACAATTAGCCCTAACTACTATGTATGATGAAATTTAAAATAAAAAATGTAAAAACGATTAAAAAAAGCATTTTGATAGGCTAAAATTTAAACTATAAATGACCAAATTACGATGGCACATAAATTTGTCGTGTATAAATTAAAACTTGCCCAATAAACGTTTTTTACGGTGAATTGTTTTAATTTAATTTTATATTTTATTATATTCACATAGCAGGTTGGGTAAGATAATTTTTTTTCAATTATTACTAAAGTCTATTACTTTAATTCGCCAATTATTACTTTAAGTCGCCAAAAAAAAATGCCGAAGTTGCCTGAAAAATCGATATCTTTAATGGCCAATATTTGATCATTTAAAACACAAGTTAATAAAATAGCCCATATCCGTACTAGATATTTGCTATACCCTTTGATTAAAAAAAAAACATTGTTATCTTTGGTTGGGTATTTTTGCCTCAAATCAAAGTTTTAAAAAGGCCGCGCAGCCTTTCCTCTTAATGTGAAACTTTTCAAAGAGTTGTTAGTAGTCGCCTGCAAATGCAATGGGGGGTGTATTTAAAAATATATCCTTTTTTAATAATTATTATCGGTATTCATATATCGTTGATAATTTACGAGAAAATTTCACTCAAATATAAAATGAATGACACTGATGTTATATGTTATGTTGATATGTTCAGTTATTATACAATAAACTCAAAGTAGGACTTCTTTTAGAACTACTTGTATTTCTTGTCCGTGCATTATTTTCGCGGCACCTGTATGAAGAATTTTTAGATTGGGTTTAGATTAATTTCGAGGCAGAGGCTTAAATTTAATTACGTAAATTAAGGAATTCCAGTATATTTAAAAAAAATTATTGTGTTGATCTTCTGACTTAAATACCAGTATTTTTTTACAGATTTACAGATTTGATAGACACATAATAATACATGGTTTTTCAATAAGAGGTGTTATTTTGAATAGCCCGCTATTTCGGTAGATGTTACTTTTGAAGCTGTCATATTTTGACATTTGACAAGTAGAAACTACGCCATTAATAAAAATGGAACGATACACGCTTCAACAACGCATTGAAATTATTAAAATTCACTCGAGTGAATCAAATGCAAATCATCTTGAGTGATGAGGCCCATTTCCACCTCGGTGGCTTCGTCAACAAGCAAAATTGTCGCATCTGGGGCTCGGAAAACCCAAGAGTTATTGTTGAAAAACCTCTCTATCCTCAACGTGTGACTGTTTGGTGCGGTTTATGGTCCGGCGGAGTCATTGGACCTTGCCTTTTCGGAAATGAGGCTGGAGCAACATTTACGGTGAATGGATTGCGCTATCGAGAGATGATTAATGATGTTTTATGGCCGGAATTGGATGGTATTGACCTGGACAACGTTTACTTTCAACAAGACGGCGCTACGTGCCACACAAGCAACGAAACCATTGATATTTTACGATTGAATATCAAAATAACACCTCTTATTGAAAAACCCTGTAGTTAATAGTTTGCATTTTTCAAAGTCCGCCAAAACGATCGATATCTTGTGCGGTACGCGTGACGTCAAACGTTCCTTGGTTTGGTCGGTTAACAGTAAGTTCAATCCCACTCGGGTTGGTATGAAATAATCCCAATGTAAATATTTTCAAAAAATACCAATGCTTTTGAGATAATTTGTACACCGCTGGGGTGAACCGTGTACAAGTCTACGTAGCACAACTTGCACAAAATTATCCGCATTCTAAATGCACGCGGCCGTAAGGTAGCGGTGTAAGTTCTGTCAGAACCCGCCCACCAATCACAGGGCGTTTCTTACGGTTTGAATAGTTTTTAAATTACGATTTATTATTTCTACGTATATATATATCATGAAGCTTGTATAATCATAATCAGTGTTTGTTTAATTTGAATATATGTTTTTTAAGCAATAATATTCTTCACTCAAATTCCTTATTGTAATTCCGTGCTCGCCACTTCCGTGAATGTTGTTTTGTAACATTTCATTACAACGTTTCCTGTTTACTTCTATTTCCGTCCACTATTTTCTCTCAATTTATCATCATTACTCTGCAGGTTTCGGTTTCGGTGTATATACAGTGTTGTGGCCACTGGACCAAGAAGCTGGCTCGGTAAGAACCGACTGGTTGTTAGTTGGTTGCATTGGGTTCCAGTTCTTGCGTTGATTGGTTGTTTGTTTATCTGTATTTGTGTCGCCGAGAAGCGATCGATCTTGATAAAAATAAGTCGAAACGATGTTACTCCATCTTCCATAACCCAATCTCCACGGTCCAGAAAGCAGAGGGGTTGTTGGCAGTTGTACGGCGAAACTGTTTTGATGTTTAAATAAGTTTTGAAATAGACTTCAATTCTTTGGATTTGTTGTATCAATTTACTTCGGTAACTAAATACTTAATTATACCACGGACCCTACATAGTTTTTTTTTACATTTTAATGATAATTGGTAAAACAATACAGGTAAATCATTTTAAAGAGATTCTTGTTTATTTGATGGTGTACCGGATAAATAAATAAAATGATTTACCATCAAAAAGAATATCATTTTGACGCTTGACTTTTGGTTGCATAACTTATAGCTATATCACATTTCTTACAGTTAAACCAATAAACAATAAGTAATAAAAATATTGGACGTTAAAATGTAAACATTATGTAGGTACGCCGAAGAAATAGATAAAAATAAGCGAAAACTAGCTGTGCGTATGTAGATAAATAATAATATTCGGATGATTTATATAGCGCCGTTTTTGTGCAAAATCTCCTCGCTATCAGGCGATGTGATACTGTGCTAATAATTTTTTTTTCTACGTAGATTACGCAAAATATCTATGGATGTCATATAAAACTTCCTTTGTTTGGCTGGTCAATGGTTTACCACGACCGGATTTTAATGTTGGCTCCATATTAAAAATCAAGCCAATTTAATCGAGAATCTATGTTTGTAGCGTTAAAATAAATCGTTTATTAGAAGTAATGCGCTGTCAACCCTGGTTCTAACCCTTCATCTGATCACTCCACCGGATGTGCGGTACATTGCTCGTGGCAGCCACCGGCTAGCAGCTCTACAGTCTACACTCAACACGCTCGACTCACACAAGCGAAACATCCCACCAACACAAAACGCAGAACGCATCTCTCCGTACCCAGTACACGATTACACGATTTACGATACCCAGTGCACGATTCTTATGCTGCTGGTATAGGTACATAGATAGTGTTTGCCGTAATCGAGATATTCCTGTCGAAATGATCGAATATTTAAAAAAATATAATTAATCGATCAAAAACATTCGAATTTAATATTTTCATATCGAAATTATAAGACAATTTGCATGTGTTTCGGAATAATTGAAGTTCACATTAATCGAATGCAGTTGAAATCAACATGCATTCGATTTGGTCATCACTAGTAAGGGTTACTTATAGCCTAAAAAATTTTAATCGATCAAAAACTTTGATTGTGTTTCAAAATATAATAAAAAATATGTTAGTAGGGGACAGTTGTGTCAAACAATTTGAACGATTCATCAAGTTTCAACGATAATTTTCAAATTCTGTTTTACACTCTCATAAGGGCTGTTTAATACTAACACGATTCTCATTTGGACATATTTTCAACTTGAAATATACTGTAACTATCGTTTTTGCTATTTGTTTTTGGGGTGTTATGCCGTGTTGCAAATAACACATCTGCCCTGATGATGGACACTGCAATGCTGTCCGAAACGTTGGCTAAAGAAGGAGTTAGCGCAACACGGCATAACACCCCAAAAACAAATAGCAAAAATACTTTTGGCCGTGAAAATCTTAAATCATATGTAACTATCATATTTCAAGTTTCAACGATAATTTTCAAATTCTGTTTTACACTCTCATAAGGGCTGTTTAATACTAACACGATTCTCATTTGGACATATTTTCAACTTGAAATATACTGTAACTATCATAATCATAAGCATTTAGTGTGTGCCTCGTCTTTATATAAGTTAGTTACATAAGTAAGTATGTAAAAAAATTTGGCATTCCAATATTGTATTTGCTTAAACAGGATCTCATTTTGATTCGTTATTAACACATAATGTTCTTAACTTCTATTTACTATCCTTTGCTGTTTTACACGCTCGCGAGGACTCTTTACTAAATACGCAATTCTAATTTCATGTTATTGTTTATATCTTATACTATGAGTTTTGTTTGTTGTTTTCTAAAAGCTGAAAGGCGTTAATAATACAAATAAATATCAGAACAGTAATATATAAGTATTACAGCTTAGAGGAGACCTGTGTGTGTAGCTACTGTTTTACACGATCTCGCCAGTCCCACGCGAGAGAGAAATGATAATAGTAGTGGAGATATATAACTAAACATTACAATTTTGTGCCTTTCTGACATTTACGGTAAGATTTCTATTCTTCATACTTTTCATGTTTGAAATAATTTGTTTTTAGGTGTATAATTATTTTAAAACAAATTATTCCTTATTTCCCCAATTTCAAATAGCTGCATTTAAAACATTGTACTTATCCACTTATTTTCGACGAATAAGTTATATTAACGAATCACATTTATGACCCGTGGGAAATAAATACCTTCATATTTACCTAAATACTCGGAAACGTGTAACTTTTAACCGATCTTTCTATTGAGCCTTCAGTCAGCCAAACCGCGTACAGATTTTATCAGTTGGCGTCTATCTGCCGGTATCTTTCCATGAATCTTGACTAATTTCCAAATCCGTCGGTTCTATCCATTCCAAGTCCCAGTCGCCCAACTACCAAATTAGATAATAGAAATGTTCTTATCCCTAAAAGTTCTGCTCTTAATCTGCACTTTAATTTATTTTTGTTTGATTCTTTTCCAGGTTTCAGGAATGTTACGTTACTTGAATTCCTTTTCGGGTTTCAGGAGCGTTACGTTAGTCATTTTAATTCGTTTCCGGGTTCCAGGAGTGTTACGTTACTTTAATTTATATTACTTTTGTTTTATCTGGGAACTTGATTTATGAAGCTAGGTCCTCTTATCCTTCATTTTACACTCCCTCTTGATGTCCTTTATCGCTTTGGCCACACATCTATTTGTTAATTTAAAATATGCAGAAGAAAACAGCTTTGTAAAGTGATGTCATAAATTAGACATTATTTAATGTTCCGTTCTATTGTAGGTTAAGATGAAATCCTTTGGTCAAAGCTTTCTGCTGGCACTTATCTTTCTCTGCATTAGGAATTGAAAGGGTTCGTATTTACTGTTTCATGTCCATTTTACCTACTGTAGTTTTGTAGCGTATTTTGTAAAATGTTTTATCAGGTTTTTGGGCGTACTTGTCATGTGGTTAGATGGGAAAATCAATGAAAAAATACATAATTTGATATCTATTATAGATACAGACGTCGCCACGTGAAAAATACATCTTCGGTCGCCTAAGACGGCATCCTGGACAATCGTTTGGCGCCTGAAGGCAGTTTACCCAGATACCGATGCAACACCATACTTTTTCGTCACAACCAACGCCAGAATCACAGCAAGTCATGGCGGTCACGTCCCGAGATTAAGGACGGACCTTGTCCCGTGAACATCCGTCGCGTGGAAGATGAGATGGCCATCTTGGATCCGCAGTAGCCATATGCCTCCCCTTTTGGGTCTTGTCCCTATTCGGGCTGGCAGTGACAAGGTGACACTGAAACCCGGAGGGCCTTTTTAGGCGCAGCCGGATCTCTTGACGGGCAGGACCGGAACAATGCAAGTAGTTAGGTGAACAATTAAAAGACTGGTCAAGGGCACCCGAATTTTTTTAAACGTTTGAATCTGATCAAATAGATCCCTCTATCAATATAATTCTCACTACCAGACTACAATTTTTTTCAACAAAGCTATCTTTTTAAAGATTTTAAATGCCCCCGACGACCCCTGTAACGCACAGCCTAAGATAGCACAGAAAATTTGATAGAAGAATTTCGCTTCTAAATAGTGTAATTTTCACTAGCATGAAAATGAAAGTATATTCCACTCTGCGACAAAATGTATTTTTAATTTGCTCTTCGCCGTGTTTTAAACTCGTGAACTGTGGGTATATAGTCAAAAATCTTATCGCCCTCCGTGTAGATCGCCATTCTTACTACCATGGATTGAACAACGTTATTTTCTTTTAACTATTTATTCATGTTGCCCCACATTTCTCGTCCATCCCTGACATCACGTGTCGTTCACTGATGGCAGTGATGTCTCTGATGGCCTCGCCGAATCCTTAGATGGGATCAGTCGTATGGCATGAATGTCATCACTGGAAATAATTCAGCAGGTCGCCTAATTAACGATACTCTTTTTTTCAACACCATTAAATCAATTGCATTGTCTGAGATTGCGATCAGTGATCACGCTCTCAATTTGACCAAATCTCCCCAAAAGGGGAAGAATGAGCTTTATAATTGGTAAGATAGAAGAGCCTGCAGGTTAAGTTAAGTTTGAAGAATATCTAGAGGATGTTTTGTCTTTCGAACCTAGTCCGTAGTTAGCGCGCCGCGTCGCTTTCCCGGGGAGATTAATTGTTATATTATTTTATATAATACAATTGTTACTTGTAACTACTGCCAAGACCGAGTTGTTTGGCGATCCGTCCTCTCTGCCTACCCCTGCGGGGAAACGGCGTGATGGTTAGTTAGTTAGTTAACTACTGAATAAAAGTCCTAATTTTGAACACTTATATAAATTAATTTTAACTTACAAACCTTGTTATTAATTGGCGCCCAACGTGGGGCTGTTTTAAAAACTTTTAAAAATTAGTTTTTTTATTTTTTATTTAAAATTTCAATTCACTAATTTTAACCACACGTAAAACGATGAGTCGATATGATAATAGGGATTCATCTAGCATGATATATCGGAACCTACCTAGCTACCTACTTAACAACAGTTTCGCCCAAAGCTGTGCGTAAGGAATGTTTTAGTTCAATTGTTATTTTTTGTAAATTATTTTATCATTGCCATGAACGATATGAACCTAACCATATAAACAGACATGAAGATGAAATATTGTAATTACGCCCTTTCAAAAAATGACACGATGGCTTTCTAGGGCCGCTGAACGAGCATGATCACCTTGCATTCCGTCACTGAATTATTTCAGTGCGCATTTTGAGTAGACCGTGGATATGTTGTAAATCAAGCCGGGTTACGTTAACAAAGCCTCTTATAGGTCTCGTGTTCAATTTATCACAGACTTCTGGCACCTTCACACCACACCACACACCAGGACACCGGCGACCTAATGAGTGGGCTCGCTATGTCACAATTCACAATGAAGTGTTCTCATTGCCTTTGCCTCTATCTCAGACTCGTATGTTTACGGTTCTCGCTTACAATACAAGCTGATTGTAATATTTATGGTTAAATCATTTCTCGGCCGTTATTATTTTATCTTCAGGTCTCAGAAGGAATGAGCTGTGTGAGGTCGTACGCAGCTCTTAATGATCTGCGACCACGTAACCATGTTACCAGATGAAGAAAACACACGAACCGAATGGTCGATAGGAATTTTCGAAAATAAATTATCTCACCGATGGTGTGTGTATTTTATTGAACCATAAGAAATTTCATCCTTGTCTGTTTACGTTGGTGAATTTATGGAATGTGTATCTGGAATCCTGTAATGTCTGGCAATGGCATACAAATATTCGTATGTCCACAGTATAATGTGTAATGTATTGTATTTATGTTTAACTGCAGTGCTTGGGCGTGTAATATTGTGTCTTCCTTTGTGTAATCGATACTAGAAAGTGTTGAGTGGTTACTATGTACTGCATATAATCATGCCTCGGGGAATAGGGGCCTCTAGGTACACATATATTTTTGATAGAGCCCCCATCGACAAAAGATCGTAAGCATTTATTATAAATATTATGGACAACTTAACTTGAAATATAGCTATGGATAACCGCCTAGTTTGCCGAATGATAACTCGGTTTTGATACGGGTTCAATCTATGTACTGTTGTATTTATTTACTCGTAGTTAGCATTCTTACGCAATTGGGTTTTGGTGTAATAATATATTTAATCATTGGCTAAATATGAATTCTGTGTTAATTCATTTTAAGGAAGACTACGTGGATTTTAATAGTTAAATGTTCGTAAATCCGTTGGTGTTTGTCTCCTAAAATGATCTCCTCTAAAGTCACTATTATTGTTCGTCACTTTTAATGTTCTCTCATTCCAAGCAATGTGGAACTGTTTACTTAATTCTTTACAGACTATCGTAAACCTGTGACACCACTCTGTTTACTGTTCCTAGTTTTCTAACTGTGGTTTAAAGATATGTGAATAGTTTTTAACTGGGATTTTTAACGCCTCCTAAATGCTCGTTCGCTGTAGTGTTTTTAAAGTTACTGAATACGAATTCATAATATCAGTAAATGCATTTATTTATATTTATCCTTTCCCAAATCGACGTTGATAGTTTCATATGAGTTTTTGGACGAAAGCTTTGAAACTTACAAATCAATCTCAAAAGTCAGAAAGCTTATAAAATTATTTTTTATAATACATGTGTTATTGTGTACCAAACAAGTGCCGGCAGATTTTTCCATAAAACTGGTGCTACGCAAGGTTTTTATTATAATCCTAAAAACCTGGACACGTTATCAGTATTATAGTCTCCAGCGTGGCACGCAGTGTTGGTTGTAGAAGTAGATGCGTCTGTAAGTGAGACGGGCCGGTTGGTTGGTTGGTTGGGTGAGGTTAGGTGTGCTGGCACCTGTGTCAACAATCCTTCCCCCGGTGTATCCCCCTCCACTACCACACCCCCGCACCTCATCCTAAGGACCCGCCACGATAATCTGTTCCTTACCCACGGAAACACGCCTTATTATATTGTGACGTGAATTATCTTGAATGCGACCTTCGCGGTTCTGAGATTAATAAGGTTCTTAATAATAATTGTCCACATTACAATTTCTACAATTTTATTGATTTTAACATATGTTGTGTGTATGTATATATATTATATACATACTCGACTCAAGTATTATACTGCCCTCAATAAGCTTCAGTCGTATCGAATCCTGTTTGGCAATAAGTATAAGAAAATAGAAAAAGATGTAAAAAAAGTTATTTTTTTATTTTAAATTGTAATGCTTGAAATGAAAAGAATTTACATACAATTTGTGTTTATCCTCTTAATTTGTTGGATAAATTCAAATTCTAGTGACTTTCGTTGGTAATGATAATAAGTTAAATAATAAATTCGTTAGTAATAAATAATTATAAAAGATGGCTCTCCATTCAATTGCCCAAACACTGACTGGTTTTCATTTACAGAAAACTTCACCGTAAATATAAATCCATTCTATTCAAATGCTAATAATAACTACATGACACCATCGGCGTTGAAGGGATTTCGTACCGGGTACTTCTTATACTTTGGTTTCTCGTCCAACGGGAGAATAGGCATATAAATAAATTGTTCACTCTTTTGTCCGGGTCAAAGACACGGCTGCATCCCATTACACCGAGATGGCGATTAAATGAGATGTATAAATGCATGCTAAATGCAGGTAAGACGCAGACACAGCCACTATCGATGTTCGCCATTATATTTCCACAATACATTATGTAAATACCGAAAGAAACGAATGTTCCCGACCATCCATCCAAATACAAACTTGCAAATGGTTTTACGCTCCCTGAATAAAACCATTATTGTTATAACTCGCGATGTATGGGTGCATCAGATCCTGAAGTAAAGTGAGTACGGTGCGATCGGTCCTACACTTCACCTGCACATAGTATTTGTTGGGAAATTGTTCGTACTTTCACAACAACGCATTTTGTGCGTTAGCCGATAACGCAGCATGAAGGGTCAATCATAAGGGTTCCATATGGCACAAGATGAAAATTAGGCATACTTACTAACCTAATACATGTCGCTAATCCTTTCGGCTTTTGAGATACTGCAGCGATGTGGTTAAAGTGCATATTGTTCATATGGGAATAAGTGCACTCTTTCAGGGTAGTTCTTCGAACCGCATGGAAAGCCTATCCAAACGTACCTACTCCCCTTGATGTTGCCTCTCTGCAGAGAGGAGACTGTCAAACGTACTTGTAAATATAATCCATTCATAGGATCAAGAGATGCCATGTTTCGTGGTCCAAAGGTCTTTTAAACTTCATATGCAGAACTGTGTTTCATCATCATTATGAAATTCAAATGGACGGCGATATACGATGTCAGGTCAAGAGAGACATAGCACGTGCTGAATGGGATAGAATCAAAAGGATATTATATATTTTTAATTAAGTCCTAAATCCTGTATCTAAATTTTGCCAATAAACAATTAGAAAATGTTAATTAAGTGTTAATCTCAAGTGACCTACCAGGTAAGTATTGTACTGTATATTTTCTCCATAAATAGTTAAGTAATAACATAGATCACTGTAGAAATGTATTATAAGTTTGTACAGCGCCCTCGAGGTGTTTTTGCACAAAAACGGCGCTATACAAGTCATCCAAGTATTATTATATTATAATACAGTGGCTACATTGGTTTCCATTCAAATCTATTTTGAAGGCACCAGATAACTTTAGAGAGATCAAAAGCTTTGAATGTGGCTTTCGATCTACGTTCTAGTGCTGCAATAGCAATTGGTTGCGGGTTATCTGCTTACACCAGTGCCATTTTCTTATCTTTTTAGGGGATAATGCATTTCACAAATTTCTGAAATTAATTTTAATTACATTGAGTATTTTAAATAATGTTTATCGGTTGCCTCAATGCAACCATTTGCTAACATTGCTACCATAATGGCCGTCAGAAATGATTGATGACGTCTATCTATTTATTTTTTCCAGCTTGCTCCCGTTTTTATGTTAACTATCTTCAGTAAATATTTCCTCAGTTACCGTACATTATGAAGGAAGCAGTAGCCAGCTTCGTGCCGTGACATCGTGTCGCGGGTTGAGTTGGGTTGGGTTGGGCTAGCTTGTTTGACTACCACGCGCCATGATTTAGATACGAGTAGATATTCATTTATTTTTTATTTATCTAACGCCCAGTACCCAGGGACAATCACAGGGGCACAAGTCATGAGTCAATAACCATATTTACTACGATACACGCTTGCAAACATGGATTATTACCCACTAAAATATATTTGTGTTAAGTGTGGTAGTTGCCATAGAAATTTATTCGGTCCGTTTAAAACGATCACGAAGAAAAAGAAACCAAGGAATATGACAAAGTCAGCTACTGCTAAATGACGAAGTCATTGCTGTCGCTGAGTAAACTTCCGATGTTTAAAATAGTCTAATCACTATGTTTATTTAACATTACGCTTGTGATATAACAACACACAAATTAGCAGTAACAACGATTGTCAACAACAATCGCCGCCATTTGCAAACTGTAATTGTTCGATGATACCGACTTGAGGACATCGATAAACAGATTAATGTCGACAGCTAAATAAAATTTATACTACCGATATTGCTTCGTTGTCGATATGGTCATATTAGGCCCCCTAGAGACATGTTCACGAGTACCGTATAGTGTACTTAATAAGTGAACGTAGATTCGTACGATTAGCGGTGGTTTTCCTCTGACGCCGGCAACATAGCACCGGGCTGGTCTGTTTATCCTCCGCGCCGAGTGGGTGGGAAACATAACAGTCTGGAAAATGTCGACGGAAACTCTTTGGGCTAAATGCGTGCGCGATCGTTTGAAAAATAAAATAAATTTTAGACGAATTATGATCGGAGGTTGGAATTTTGCAAATCACCGATCAACGTAGCTTGAGCTTTCTGGTCGGATGTGCTTCCCAATAAATTATCCACTTTCATAGTTCATATCAAAGTTGTAGTTCCAATCAATTTGACGTGTAAATGTAATGCAATTGATTGTAAGTTTGATAAAAGCAGAAATTCCATTTAAATAATTATTTTTGCTGTTAATTAAAAAAATCATAGATTGAAACAAAAGATTGCACATAATATGCTGAGGTTAAATTAACTTTCTTTCCATTTGTAACTCTCGTATATGTTTACATTATACCAGGTTGAAGAATAAAAGATTATGCATTCTCTCAGTATCGCCCCGGTTAATAAGGCCACCATTCAGAATCGAAAGGTTGCTTGAAATGGCTATAGCCGTGTTTGGTGACTGAATAGCCAGGTACATCCCAACCTTCCTCTACTTCATCTTCTTCCCTTTTCCAATAATAATAATAAAATTAATATACAGGGTGTATCGGCACTAACCCGACAAACTTTAACCAGCTATTCCTTAGCACATTTGGAGTAAAAAATGTTATGTGCACTTTGCTGTCCGGTAACGTTTTTTTTTAATAAAAAATTAATTAAACATATTTTCACCACATGTCACCACTGTTTTATCCTTTGTCAAAATTTGAAAGCAATATTGCAACTTAATTCGCGTGAACGTGAACGAAGCCCGTATTACATAATCCAGTACCAGAAAATAAATATTTTATTTAACAATAATGATTATTCACATTTTTCGTATGCGAATCACTGATTGTCTTCTTGTATTGTACACATCAGTTTTATTTTTGTATCTAAATTGTTTCACCTCTGGAATGATCTGGTTTCACCTCTTACGCGTTTCACGTATTAAATAGTCTAATTTTGAAACTAAGAAACTAATTAGAAGATTTCCTGAATTTATAATCGAAGTCCAATAATTCTGAGCACTTTTAAAAACAATTTTCCTCACTTAGGTACTTATCAATAATAATAATTGGATTATTTGAACAGCGCCGTTGTTTTTTAAATCACCGTAAGTGCTCTGTCAAAATGTTACTTGCTAGGCTA
This sequence comes from Hesperophylax magnus, assembly GCA_026573805.1. Lineage (NCBI taxonomy): Eukaryota > Metazoa > Arthropoda > Insecta > Trichoptera > Limnephilidae > Hesperophylax > Hesperophylax magnus. Next base: position 10,990,896 of record JAIUSX010000072.1, read on the forward strand.
TCCTACAACGTATATTTTTTAATAAATTTAGTTATTTACAACTTCGCGGAATGTGATTTATGAATATTATTGCTTATGTTAAAAGCCTTCCAGAATTACCGGAATATAACGAGCAGCTTGACACACTTAAGTTTATTTCCACTAATTTGAAGGTACAAAGAATATATAGTTTTAAAAACAATCCCGATGAATCAAAAAACGGTTCATATAAAACGGCTGCGCAACACACTCACACAAAGGAAAGCACTCACACAAACGTCATGACTGCATTGGATTGACCACCTGCAAATGAATGCTGCCAGATTGCTAATTACATAATAATTATTAAATTTTATTTAAAATATCGCAATTTTTTTAAAAAATCGACAATAAATTACAACTATAATTTAAAAAAATATTCTTAACCCCACGCTTTTTCGTAATTGATTAATTAATTCAGAATTTAAACGTTGCTTGAAATAACTAGCCGTATTTGGTGACCAAATCTGAATATCCAGGTTTAGAATTTAAACAATGCTTGAAATAACTAGCCGTATTTGGTGACCAGATCTGAATATCCAGGTTCAGAATTTAAACAATGCTTGAAATAACTAGCCGTATTTGGTGACCAGATCTGAATATCCAGGTTCAGAATTTAAACAATGCTTGAAATAACTAGCCGTATTTGGTGACCAGAACTGAATATCCAGGTTCAGAATTTAAACAATGCTTGAAATAACTAGCCGTATTTGGTGACCAGATCTGAATATCCAGGTTCAGAATTTAAACAATGCTTGAAATAACTAGCCGTATTTGGTGACCAGATCTGAATATCCAGGTTCAGAATTTAAACAATGCTTGAAATAACTAGCCGTATTTGGTGACCAGATCTGAATATCCAGGTTCAGAATTTAAACGTTGCTTGAAATGACTAGCCGTATTTGGTGACCAGATCTCAATATCCATGTACTTCCTCACCTTCCACTCCTTCCCTTAGCCATAAAACTTTCCCCAATTCAACATAAAAATTGTGTAGATATATCGGATGTTATGAAATGCATGATAATTAGACCCCAAAATACTTAATTATTCAGGGAAATAAACCCCTGAGTCATCAGTTGGAAATACCAACGACATTAAGTGAAATTTTAAACAATGCGATAATAGGAATTAGCAAATAATAATTTACGACATTTTACTCGGAAATCAATAAAGCCAGGATAATAAAAATAGAAAGTTATCACTTACGTCGTCTGTAAGTGGCTTAACCACAGTTTGATAATGCCGTCAGAAGGTGAAACAGCTGTCACGCGTAATAATAATTACAACTAGCAGAACTTGCTTATAAACACACTGTTTTTATAAATTTAATAATAGGACTGTTAAAAATTAAAAAAATCTCTAAATTGAAATGGAGTTCTACAAACTAAACTTAAAATCAAATAAATTTATTGCGAAGTTTCAAAGTACTGTACTGTAATATTATATTAAATAATTTTTACGTGTTTAATTATTGTTTGAAGTCAGATTAAAGCGATTAAAAAACCCACCTGGCAATTCTTATTCGAGTTTCGTTGTATACTTACGTATTGGCGCGCTTTACAATCACAATGGTATGGCATCATTCGTCCCATTTTTAACTATTATTATTTAGTGTGTAGGAAAGAGCGAAGATGGTTTTCGACACACTTGCTTATAAAAGCCCACACGGGACTTGAGACAGAATACGTGTGAAAGAGATGACAGTAGCGCGGCGTTGCCAAGTACTTTACCCCTATACTGGGGCAGTAACGGAGTGTGGAAATTTTATTTATTTTTTGTTTTTAAAAAAAAAAAAATGTTACCGGACAGCAAAGTGCCCATAACATTTTTTACTCCAAATGTGCTAAGGAATAGCTGGTTAAAGTTTGTCGGGTACGTGCCGATACACCCTGTATATGGGCTTACAACTAAGATTTATAAGTAATGACTTACAATAAGACTCAAAAATAGCAACTAACTACTGAGACTTAAAACTAGTGTCTTAAATCTAATACTTATAGTTAGTGACTTTCAACTAATGATGCCATAGTCCCAAGTTCCACTGGTTCCAGTTGGGACTCTTGTGTGGTATTTGCATTAAACATATCAATTTGTGCACTTACAATCAAGCTAAAATCTGATGTGAAAGGATGTCGTTAGAGCGTAAAAGGGATATCGATATTTTCCAGATTGGCTAAAATAAATTAATTTTGTCGCTTGTGTCGCCCTCATCGCATTTTGAAGACAATTCCAACAAAGATTAACTTGAAATGGATTTTATACAAGTATATCCCATCGATAAATCCGAAGTTACAATGGTAATTAATTTGGCATATTCAATCTTGTCCGTTTTCGTAGAACGCTGGATTCGATTTTTCCCTTTAATGCAGGGAATTTTCTCTTGACATTCCCTATTTTGTTGACAAATAAATTAAAAATATTATGGTATGAACAGTTTTCGAACATACTGATATCCAAGATTCAAACATTTTTATTTTAGAAGTGGATTCTGAGATTTTTTAGGGTTATAACACTACAATCTATGTTTATTTTTAATTTAAAATATATAGATGTCAAAAAGTTAACAAAGTTTTATAAAAATCTGTTTTTTCGCAATATGGAATTAATATTAGCGGGCATTTTTTATTCTACGTATAAACTAATATTCCCAAAATAATCATAAGAATGTGAGAATAATTATATTTTCCATAAAAACAGGTAATTTTTCTATGGTCTGACAACACTTACGTCAACATCGTCAAAGGACACGTGCTAGTTTGCAAGCCCGGCGGGTTTGGCGTCGCGTGTAGGGCTGTCAGAACATGGAAATAAAAAACCCCATAGAATTTTTTTTTTTTTTTTTAAAACCTATTAAAGATTTTTACAGTAAGAAGGTATAGTAAAAAACGGTTTTACATCTCATTACATTATTATTAACTAACATTATAATATTTTATTTTCATTATTATTATTTCCTATGAAATATTTATATTCTCCAATTTCCATTGCATACAAAATTCGATATGGTGACCATCATTTTACCAAAAAAATACCAGAATTTTCCTCCATGGAATTGAGTGGGTATTTATTGTGTGATTGTGTGTCGATGGCCTCCTTGGTCGAGGGGTGAGGTTCTCGATTATGATTCCAGAGGTTGCGGGTTCAAATGCCGTTCAATTCAAAATTCAGTTTTCAAAACCAAAATTCGTTCAATTCAAATATCAAAATCCAAATATATTTAAATATACTTTTTTTAAATTACCGCAATTGAACGCACAACCTCTGGAATCGTAGTCGTTGTATATATATACATATATAAGACCGTAATTTAAAGACGTCATCATAAATAACATATGTTAAAGGTCCCCGTAAGGACGTTAACAACAGAAATCTTTACAGTTCATTATTCGTAGTATACAAAAAATATTGTATGTATATTTAAATTTCAATTATAAAAATCTCCCGATAAACTATTTTTCTTATTATAGTGATTTATTTTTGGGGTATTATGCCGTGTTGCGCTACCTCCTTCTTTAGGCAACTTTTCGGACAACATTACACATCTGCTCTGATGATGGACACTGTAATACTGTCCGAAACGTACTCACCGGTGCGGTATTCACATAAAATGAATCCTTATTTTTACTGAGTAGGATAAAACATGTATAGATATAACATTTTTTCATGTTACATATTTTTTTCGAAGTGCTGTTATGGCCTCAGGCGACTTTGAAAATGCAAACAGCCCTAAAATATTGAAATACCCCTCGTGCCATCTTAAATAAAACTTTATTATGTAGAATCATTGACTCATAAATACATCAATGTGTAGAACAATTACAATAGTAATTTACCAGTTATTTATTATACCTATAACTAAGTACACACGCTCGTCAGTTTTCGACAGTTTTACGCTCTTTATAATGCTACGTATTCATACGCTAGCCGAACTGCCGAACTGAACCTCAACTTATAGAAAAGAAACGAAGCAACCGCAAATGGCGCAAAACGCCACTTGCAGTTGCTTCGTTCCTTTCCCGTATTTCGTGCTCGGTTCGCGTTTCGGTTCTCGGTATGTATAAGTAGCATTACGTCGAGCTGCTCGACCGTGTGGACTCGAGAATGATTCCAAGTCAACAATGTCGATCGATCTAAACATCTAAACCGTCGAGCATGAATACGTGTTTAGCTACCTTAAACCTCAACCTTTCGTCGTTCTCCACGACGAAATCTCGAAGGCGTGGGCGGCCAATTTGCTCCGTCTTGAATAAAATCGTCTACTTCAGACGTGAAAACATTATTACACTTTACTCCTTCCCCTGTCATCCCTCCCCTTCCTACACCTGCCCCACCCTCCTCTCCCCGTCATTACCTCAGGGCAAAAATAGAACAAGAGGAAAAGACTCGCCCACGCAGATAGACGGAAGTGGAAGTGCTTATCTGATTTACAAGAAAGCTTAAGTGTTTATTAGGGTGAAGAGGGTGTATTATCTCAGTGGATGGCAAATAGAAGCCAACGACAGCCCCCACTCACGACAGCTCTTTTATTTCAAAGACTATGATTAGTAATATAATTTACTTTATCTAAACTAACCTATCTTTAGAACCACTTTGGTTAATAGCTGATCGACCATCGTCAAAGCTAATGTCTACACGTACATAAATAATAACATTCTTAAAATAGATTCTCTTTAGCTACGTGCGAATTTAAATATTACTAATATGCCTGATATTTTGGAAATGCAATAATTTCGTCGGCAATTGTCAATAAAGCTTCAATCAAAATGTATATTAAAAAACTCTATTTTAAAACAATACTCAATTATATTCATAATGTTTATAAAAAACACAAGAACTTTCGCGTATTTTGTTTTTCTTGTGTTTTTAATATTCATGCAAAATACAAGAAATAACAACTTTTCCGTATCGTTGTTATTTCTTTTGTTTTTAATGTTCATGCAAAACACAAGAAATAACTACTTTCACGTATATTAGAAACACTAGATATCAGAGGCAAAAACATATCCAACAAGCAACTACAACATATTGGCAAAAAAGTTTCTTATATTGTGGTACTAAACTCTACAACGAAATCCCACTCGCATTCAAAAATCACAACAACGTTATGTATAATACTTACATCTCAAATTAAAAGCTGGATAAAAACACAGGGAGAAACAGAAAATATTCTGACACCTGATTCAGACTTAACCGGAAACCACTTAAATCCACTAAAAAATACCTTGTTATATGTTCTAATTATTTTTTTTAAACACTGTGCCTGATATATTTATAATTACTTCATATTATTGATACTACTAAATTTTAATAATATATAAATAAAATCCTTAGCACTTGAGATGCCAGTCAGGATATCATTATCTCTTTATTACAAAAAAGGAAGGCGATAAAACATTTATTATCATTGTTTTGAACATCATTCGCCGTCATTAAGTCTCAAAATTGCTGTCGCTTCGATTACCCCTGTAAACGATCAATTGGTCGCATCGATCGGCAGCATTGACATAAATGCGTATTGTCAACATTATTGACCGTCTCCGGGGCGTTTTAGTTAGTTAGTCTCTGGAAATATTTTGTAATAATAGCAATGTTGCAATTGGTACCTGAATAATAACCCCGAGGTCGGTTTTGCCGCCGGATGTGGAGGGTTGTGAAAATGGACGAAATGGCAGGCAGCTGGGCAGATGGCGAGTCTTTAGAAGGTCGGATGCACCTTGTGTGAATCTGACCATCTGTCCTTTCCTTTCCCGGCCTAACCCTTCGTCCTGCGGAAATAATTCACGGAACATTTCTCGATTCAATGATGCCATCAAATTAATTTCGAATGCTAACACATTTCAGTTACAGTTATCACAATTGCTATTGTGGTTAGATTCATCGAAGATCTACTTACTAACCATTGTGTCCAGATATTTGCTAATTGACGGTTTCTTCAATGCAATTATAACACAATCATATTTTGATTTGATGTTACCAGATTTAGTTTTAGTTAAATTTAATCCTCGACAGAAGACGATTGAAATTTGTGGTCAGTTAATGTGCAATGTTCAATTATTATTTTAACTATCTCATTAATTTTCAATTAGCAAAATTACTAAATTAATATGAAATGGACGGCTGTTTAAAAGTGTTTACGATGTTTCGCAGTAGTCCCTCAAATATTGATTTAATCGCTCAAATATGTACGAAAAAATATTGTTAGTATTGTTAAAGAAAATGTCGCCAATACCACGATTTTTATGTTACACTGTCTCCCAACTCAGTTTGATTTATCCAAGCGAGTTTCGTCTCATTCATTCAAATATTTTCTCTTTGGGTTTGGCAATCCTTTGATTTGCGCAAAGTACCTATCGAATTGTGTATTTCCATTGATGATTTCACCTAAAAGTGCATAATCATCTGGCCCCGCTTCTAATTCAGTCCGCCTCGAGTCTACCACAGAAACAGAGCACCGATATGCTACTACAGATACAGTACAGATGTGGAGATGAGCGGCCGTTTGGAGCCCCACCAGAAGCCAGTTGTGGCAGGGCCACCTCCAGCGATCAGTCTTCGTCGTGGTCATTAGCGGATCGGGATTACAAGAACTAACCGCCTGGTGTGTTTAGACGGTTTATACCCACTCTATTATACTCTTGCTGACTGTAGCGCGGGAGGACGCAGAAACAAGAGACAGCGAGACGTGCAAAATGTCTCGTGGAAACTCAGTACAAGCGGGTAACTAACTGATGAATCAACATCACATAGAAAACACAAAGTTTTCGATTTTTTTGACAACTAAATTTTTTTTAATTAATTTTTGGAGACGGGTCTACCCTTTGACCCATTTTAAAAGACATGTAGGAAATTCCAACTTCGGACCCGATTTACTTGAAAACAAAAGCTTAAATCAAAAATTATATCGCTAAATCGACTTGAAGAATGGTGTAGATTCGCCAGTTTCCCACTCGTACTACCAGTTTCCCGACATCGCGTATAGTAAAAGGCAGAAAAGCTGCGCCTACTTCAAGAAAAACTAAAGGAAAAATTTAATAAAATGCCGCATATTTCTGATCTTTTTTTTTTCAAAACCTACTTACTTGTACGTCCGTTTATACTGTTGGCCGCTACTAATTTTTTTACTAGTTTTTTTGTATGTGAACCCAACAAGAGTCCCAACTGCTCCCTGGAGCCATTGAGACAATGGCATCTCCAATTGGGGTATGTAATTTAAAAAAAAAACTGACAATTATCTCTTGTTGAAGAATAAGATGCACGGTGTTAAAAATCGACCTCCCAATTAAGGCGATGATTCAGGCTACCAATTTTTAGAATTAGCACAACACGTAAAGCTTCATGTAATTACGTAGACACATACTTTATTACGATTATCATTCGATTTCTCCTGCAAAATATTTAACGTTTCTAATTCTTGGTAATGTATGTACATACGAATAATATTTTTTTAGGATTTTTTTCTTGGAAATCGAACAGAATAAAATGGCACGGTTATCTTTGTGGTAGATTTACCTCGATAGAATTTCGTTCTGTTGAACACTGCACTGTTTCAGTTATCTTTTCATATTTTTTCTTTATGTTTTTACCGCCCAACCCTTAGTGAAAGCTTTCCTTGACCAAAACTGCAATTTACTTTATGAATCATTATACAAAATATCATCCGTTTTCAACCAATTTCATAAAATTACACAATTTACAATTATTTTTATTACTACGTATATGTTTGAATTTACCTGGAATGAATAAAGTTTTTGACAATTTTTTTCGCTGTATTTATTTGTATGTACAGGTTGCGTGAATGTGAATGAAGTAAGAAGTGTTTATGATTTTTGAGAGGTCCATCATCTCTGCCTTCCCCTGCTGATATTTATCATTTTCAAATATATCTATATCTCAAAGCTCCCCCGTACATGCACGGAGAAAAATGAAAATTGCTAATTTATTAAGAAAATCTTTAAATTAACGGTAATCCAGTTCAAAATGGGATTAGAGGCCATTTCCTGATAAGCTTTTAGTAAATTCCTCATAAGTGGCGAAATGCAAACATATTGGGATTTTCATGAACACATCGTGATAATATTAATATATTCGTTAAGGGCCTGCAATCCCGTTTTTAACCGGATTACCAATAATTTGAAGAGATTCTTAATACATTAGCAATACTCATTTTTCTCCGTGTATTAGTCGCACGAAATTATCACTGTCGTTCGTTACATAAAAGTCACATGCGCAAATAATAGTACCTACTTTGAAGACGCCTACGTGATTTTGATTGGGAAATTTAAATAAAAAATCAATGTTCGCTCGTGTAAATGAACAGATTGGCGGATAGAGTTGGTACTTTGCGTAGGACACGTCGATATTCAGCGGAGTTCCTCACGTGAGTTCACTAGCTCGACGGTTTTATGTGAACGAATTACGCCTATACGCGCCTCAGCGACAGCATAACTTGTAATTTATGTGTTTGGGTGGAAATTAAATAATGTTCGGGTGATGTCTATAAATTAATTGATCCAATAAAGTACCAACATCAAATTTAGTCAATTTCTTTTATTGTCACCCCATACGGCCCATATTCTCCTTTCAAAATCCAAGTCATAATAATATCGTCACATTTATGTACCCCATTTTAGTGACGTTTTACTCCTAGTAATAATAGTTGGATAATTTTTCTACCGCCGTTTTGCTGTATTTTAAATCAGCGGTCCATAGCCTTTTTGGAGCTGCGACCCCAAAATCATTGAAAGTTTTTTTCAGCGACCCCACAAAAAAAAGTTAAATTTAAAGGGTACACAAAGGTTTTTTCAGAGTAACAGCTAGTTGTTCTTTATTATTTCATTCACAATTTTTCTAAAATATTACGAAAATGAAAACATACATTTTATATATTTGTTTAAGCAAATAATTGGTACAAAATGCTGTAGATTTTCTGGGGACCCTATTATTATGATTGACGACCCGGGGTTGCGGAATCTTTGTTTTAAATAATGGTTATTATGGCACCAGATGGTTACAAAAAACAATCATGAGTCAATACTTTTAGTTATAGCATTTACTATCTAGAAATATATTTTATGTGAATACCGCGTAAGATTTACAACTGCTCCCAACTGTCTGGAGACAGTGGGACTATGGCATCCCCGATAGTGGTTGTGAGGCTGAGGGTGGTGGGAAGGGGAAGGAGATTGAAGGGAGGAAGGTGAGGATGTACCTGGCTATTAATATCTTGTCACCGAACAGGGCTAAAGCCATTTCAGGCAACAACGTTTCGATTCTGAATCGTGGTATTTCACCTTGGGCGATGATATAAATAACTTTACCGAATAGCAGCCTTTTGGATGTAGGTAAGAGCAATGAGGCGTGTACTGATAGTTTGTAGAATACTCGTCTAGTTCGGGTTTCCTCGGGTCAGGATGCCAACTGGACCGTGTCGCAATGATGGTGATGTTCCTCACTCTGCCCTTATCGTCTCACTTCACACGGAGACTGCTCTGTTCTCTGATCATCTGTCATTTCCTGTCGACTGCTCTTTCTTGTTTCTTTTTACTCAGAGTCTGTCAGGTGTAACGACAGCTGGCGGCCCCTCCTCATTCTAATGTTTCTTTTAGGTGACCTTTATTTATGTACCTACTTATCTCGTTTTTGAATTACTATTGTTTATTTTTTTTCATGAAATTAACCCAATGTTGAAATATTAACCTTTCAGGGCTCGACATATTGACAGTTATATTTCTTAAAGAAGCTGTCAAAGATCGGAGAATTTGTGTGTATATACGCTTCTCAATAAAATCCAAATAAACGGAATATTTTTGAACGTTTGCGAAAACTGAAAACTGTTTTTGAAAGGTGATAAAATACTCAAAACAAATTCAAATTTTATTATTAGAAACAAACATATAATAAAAAAGTTTTAAATGGTTCGCTTTACGTTTTTTCGTGTAAACACTTAACTAAAATTACTTCTAACAAAAAAAAGATAAATTTATATATTTTTTTATTTATTTTTTATTTATTTTATAAAATACAGTATAATTATTTAAATTTACATAGTATGAACATATTTCAATAAAAAATAACATGTTTACCTTTACAAGAGTCTAAAACTCGTGTGTAAAGGGAAAAAAAATATAAACTTAACATACATATGTAAATAGAAGAAAAAAAAATCATAAAAACATATAAAGTGACGAGATTTTAGTTTTTTTATACAATAATTTATAAAATAATATAGTGAGATATCATAGTCATTCTAATTCGTTAAATCATTTAAGATAGTGAAGTTTATTTTATTTTTAAATTTATTATAATCCGGTTCTAATCTCATCTCTGTCGTTAGTTGATTAAAACACACCACTCCAGTGTACGTGTAATAAAATATATATATTTTTATAAACAAAAGTACTTTAAACATTATAGCCATATAGGCGGCTATTAGCAACCCACTTTTGTGTCATTTCATATAAAAATAATTAGTTAAAAATTTCTGAAATGTCGTAAATTTTTCTTAAACTGCGGTCCGAAATTTTGGTTTGATAGAGGTGTAAATTTTAATTATAGTGTGGTTAACTGCTATTTTTATAGCTTGGTGTTATCTATTTTTAATGCCTTTTAGTTTATATCTCTAACTATGACGGTAAGGGAGACGCAACGATTTCTATAAGAACATATGAGTTGTTCAAAAAAGCGAACAAATTAACTCTTCGGGTACTAGTCGTTTGTTCCCAAAACCGAACAAATTATCATGAGGGGTTATTGACTTTCCTTCCCGGCTCCAATGAATAATAATAATTTTTGTCACTTAATTATCTCAGCCCAGTTGACTCTTCATAAATGACTATCGTTTTGCCCGTTGCACCCATCGGGGGTGATTACGTTTCATTATTGTTCCCAAATGTAAATTTGTAATGTTATGCTTGCAAATTGATACTTTTACGTGAAAACTTATATAAATACTAATGCAGAATTGTAGGAAAATTTTTCTTTACTATGCTCAAGTGTTATTTGAGCTGGAATTTTTTTACCGGTATAACAGTTCGGAGTCATAAATGTGGTTCACGCAAATATCTACTCTACTTCAGTGTGAAAATAAACGTCTGAAAAGTCGTTCAAATTCGTTTGACTCGAAAAATAACTCCGCGACAGCCATTAGCGTATTAATATGAATATAAGTTAAATTAAGGACTGGTCACAGATTTTGAAGAATTCATCAAGTTAATATTCAAGTATTGCGAAACAATCGATCCATGATGAAATAATAACCGAGCTTTAATTTAACTTTAAAATTTGGAACCATTTGTCACAAGTTAAATTTTAAGTTCTGTTATCATTTCAGTTCTGTGAAACAACTGACCCATAATTGAGTAATAACAAAACTTGAGTAGAACATTCACAGAACTTGAAATTAACTTAAATTCGATGAATTGTTCAAATTCTTTGAAATCGTCCTAAAGCGCCTTTGTGTAAATTTTCACAAAATTCAATTATTTTGTATTATTTAATGTTTTGAAATGTCAAATCCATAATAATTTTCATGAAAGTAGATACCTTCCTAAGTACCTATCTACCTACTACATAACATATTATAGCGAAAGGGTGAGAATCATTTTCGATGTAAGGGTGTAGTAGGTACCCACCTTCCCCGTGTTGGGAACACCTGCCCATAATCACAAACCGTGCAGTTTTCCCGCGGTCGATTCGTTCGTGACGTAAAAAGTAGCGCACATCTGCCCGTCCTCCATTCATTCCCAGCAGCCGCCCCATTCAATGCTCTGCCGGGCGTTCTTGAATGGCAACCGAAATACTCACCCCTCTTCCTTTTCCTTCTCACCCCACTGCCCTCCCCGCCAACTCTCTCCCCGCCCTCCCGCGGCGCGCTGACGAGGCGGGTGTCAAATTAATGAATGGAGTATTCAGAAACTTTGTTGTCCGAGGATCACAGGCCAAGTCAGGGAAAAATGTGCGATCGTAAATCTAGAAGTTGGAAGCAATTCCATCCTATCGTAAAAGAAGATACTTAAGCCAGCTTATGGCTTTCTCGACGTTAGTACTCAAGTTATATTGTAATAACTACACGTTTTCTCTCGTCTTAAAAATAGTCCTTTTTTATTTCTGGATCAAATAGAACCGTGTTTTAATGTGATTCAGCCCGGAGCCAATAGAACTATGGCATGAATGAAAATAGATTAGCATTGTTTCTCAACCTTTTTAGTGTCGCGATCCCCTTAAGAACCAACAAATAAAGTTAACAACCTTACAACTCCCTCACTATTAATATTTAAACTTTTATCCGCGTTTTACATTACTGGCGTGTATAGGCAGGGTTTTCCAATAAGAGGTGTTATTTTGAATAGCCCGCTATTTCGGTAGATGTTACTTTTGAAGCTGTCATTTTTTGACATTTGACAAGTAGAAACTACGCCATTAATAAAAATGGAACGATACATGCTTCAACAACGCATTGAAATTATTAAAATTCACTTCAGTGAATCAAATGCAAATCATCTTGAGTGATGAGGCCCATTTCCACCTCGGTGGCTTCGTCAACAAGCAAAATTGTCGCATCTGGAGCTCGGAAAACCCAAGAGTTATTGTTGAAAAGCCTCTCTATCCTCAACGTGTGACAGTTTGGTGCGGTTTATGGTCCGGCGGAGTCATTGGACCTTACTTTTTCGAAAATACGGCTGCAGCAACAGTTACGGTGAATGGATTGCGCTATCGAGAGATGATTAATGATTTTTTATGGCCGGAATTGGATGGTATTTGATCTGGACAACGTTTACTTTTAACAAGACGGCGCTACCTGCAACACAAGCAACGAAACCATTGATCTTATACGATTGAATATCAAAATAACACCTCTTATTGGAAAACCCTTTACTTGCCACTAATAAACCACCCTTGAGGTTAAGCCTTTCACGATTGCACGACGGCGTGCATAAGGATGCTTTGAAAACATTGAACTCGTTTGCCACTTCCTACTTGTACGAAGGATGGCTTTCAAAACTAAATATAGAAATCGTATACTACTTAAAAATAATTATTTACTGGTGTGTTTCAAATTTCGCATTAATTAATTAACATATCCTCATTTATTAGTTTATATTTTATATTTATATTTTACTGGGTATATGTTTAACACTTCAAATTCATTATTTTTTATTATATTTTATTACTTATATTCTTTTTTCATAGACAGTTTACACAAGTTTTGTTAACACCTCACTAGGAGAATCTGTGCTGAGGTGTTCGCATGTATTAGGAAAGTGCTATTATGCCGTCATAAGTAAAAACATATCATCATCCTTGAGATACTCAAGGAGGATACTGTGGTTTCAGACATGGCGGCAGTAATGTATACATAATTGGTTAATAGTTATCTACATAGATATAATTTCGTGAGAATAAAAGGATACTACACGAAGTGTACTTAAAGATACAGTTAAAACGTAAGAGAATAAAGCAGAACAGAAGTAGATAATAATCAAAGCAAGTATTTAAAATGCAGGTATTTAACATTACCAAATAATTATACAACAATAATCTTTATATTAGAACTAAAAACATAATATAAATGATACTGGAAAAAGCTAAACAAGCTAAATATTGAGACTTTTTAAATTTATTATTCTTCATACAAGCACCCGCTAAACTGCCAAAACAGTTTGTCAGCAGTACCAAAGCAGTTTGTCAGCAGATGAAAAGATTTTTCATGTAAGAGACTTTTTTTTTGAGAAATTTCTACCCCCACACCCCACACTAAAACCCAGGTTGAGAAACGATGGATTAGGGAAATCAACGATTCTATTGTGAATGGTGTTCTTATCAGAAAATTATATGTATTAGAACTCTACAACGAGGTGCGAAATTACAATATTTTTATTTGCTTAATCTCTGTAGCAAATGTGAACACTTTTTATTTGCCACTCAGGGTTTGAAACTGATTCCGGGCCAGATGATGCTACAAAGCCATATTTTTTTATGTAGCCAATAGGTATAGAATCTCGTAACCCAAAAACATTTGTCAGAGGACACAGGTGTTCAAAGTTCAAGGTGTGGTGGACACCCTGACAGTAATAGATATAATGATTATACCATGTCCCAATACTGTGCGTCTTGATTAGGAATTGATTCTGTTTACAGTTAACATATTAAGGCATAAATCTCTGGCCAAGTGTTTCCATTGACTGCTGTAAATCACGTAGCCTGTCAAACTATACCGAAATTCAATTAGCGCAGCATCCATCTTTTAGTTTCCTCGTTATTGCATTCCTCAGCCGTTAATCTGGCCGCGGTCATTATTCACACTTCTTATTGTACCTGTATAATATAATACGTACATAATGCGCGAGAAATCCGAGATCGAGCAGCTGCTGGGCGCGTGGGCAACCAGCGTGGTTGGTGGCTGCCGCCTGGTTGTTCGCCCTCGGAGGCTTGGACTTGATACCCACACCCGCACCCATGGATCTGCTATGCCGTGGATGGATTCTTTGCCATTCAGCTATGCGTTGTAAACATTATATGCAATTACTTATCAGGTTCGTTATTCGAATGTAAGCAAGCTACACATAAACCAATTATTACATGTGAGCCCCCCTGTTACCGCAGCCCTTCGAGAATACATTGATTCGCCTACTTCTATAGTCATACTATAGACATTCTGGTCTCAAGGAAGCAGTCACCGAGAGCAACCCCGTCGTTCGAGCATCATTTAGCATGAATAATTTTTTAAATCAAGAAAGTTATTTTGTATTGTATGATAGTTACAAATATAGAGCACGATAGTAAATACATACCTGTATTTTTTAAATGATTTCCTTGCTTCCTAGTCTATTGCACACGTCCCTCAACCACGCTGGAGTAAAAACCTTTTACTTACTATTTTCGGTTGTTGGTCTGTCTTTCTATCTGTGTAACTCTGTTTCAATTAACCCGAATTTGATTTTAAATAAATGTAATTTTCAAAATTGGAACTGATAGTGTGAAGAATTCAGACAAGCAATAAAGTACCTACCTATTAATATATTTTAAAAGAAAATTATTTTAATTGTCATTTTCAAAATTGGAAGTGAAGTGTCAATAATTCAGATATTTACGTGATTTTTCACGGGTCTTCGCTAGTTAATCAAATTGAATGTACCAGGATCAAAAACAATGCATTTCAGACCCAACTGTGTAACTACATAGAAACTCCTCGTAGTGATTTTATGAGGCAAGATGCACATAAAACAGAAAATAGTTAACAAAAACATATACGAACAGATGAAAATCGGCAGAAAAATAATTGAAACGATGATTCTGTCCATTGTATTAATATCCTTGCCTGTAATATAACCCAAGTGAAATCCACAATAATGTGGACTCGTATGACCTTGCGAGGTGTAAACTTGAATTGGCGTCTTCTCTGTCTGACTCTTTGCAGTATAAACGGGACGCAAATAACGCCTCAACATCGTCTCAAATATCTTTACTGATAAATACATTATTCGTGAATAATAATTCTTGTTGTTTATCCCACACTCAATTCTCGTACGTTTCATAACAGCAAATTAAAGTGTGCGACACCACCAGGGACTTACGTACATAATGTTATTTTTTTTTTATATTT
The DNA here is from genome assembly GCA_026573805.1 of Hesperophylax magnus. NCBI lineage: Eukaryota > Metazoa > Arthropoda > Insecta > Trichoptera > Limnephilidae > Hesperophylax > Hesperophylax magnus. Next base: position 11,006,518 of record JAIUSX010000072.1, read on the forward strand.
TCTAAATTTTATTTCGATTGTGTATATTATAAAATGTGTACGTAATTCTAAAATTCATTATAATAATTTTTATATTTTCAGTATATTTCCAATTTGGGTATCGGGTATAGGTACCGCCGCCCCGGGAAACCGTTATTGGATAACCAACACCTCTACCATAGGTCAACCTACGTTGTTTGCTACGTTTGGTGACTTAGCAGGGGTGATCGGGTGAGGCGTATTTAGATTTTGGCGGTGGATGCGCCTGCCCACCAGCCGCGTGGTGGGCAGGATCAGTAGAGGCCGGTTTGGGGAGACCCTTTGACATCTCTACCTGGTCTCTCTCAACCCATCGTCTTGCACCGCAGCGGGAGGAGTGTATTCATACATCAGTCACTCCTGGACACGCTGAACCCTAGATCATACCCACCCCTCGTACCTTTTTCATTTCTAGAATTTCCTTTTCTTAAAAAACCCCTCACATTTTTAAAAATATTATTTTATATCCCGTGACTCTTCACGGGATATAAAATAATATTGGCTAGTACTTTCTTAAAAGTATTTTTTTTTTCGTATTTTTAAATTAGTCATTTTTTGGTAGAACATTTACGGCGGCGTTGGTGTCATGCTATTCCTAGCACTTGCACCATTCTCTTTGAAAAATGTCTTTTTTTGTGCTCGTCTATTTATACAGATTATTTGTTTGTTACTAATAATATTCTGGACGCAATATATTGAATGGCCATTTGTAAATCATTATCTTTATGGCTTGTTAACATTCATAAGTTGGCGAATGAATAAAATGTGAATCTAGTACCGGTGGCCAGGCAGACGTTGGCGGGTACCGTGGTATGGTGGTACTGTGACTGGTACTGGTACTGTGACTAGTATACTGTGACTGGGCGTGGGAGACGCGGTTTCCGGTTCAACAGCTCTGCCTCCATTCTCTCGATACGCCTCTAGAAATCGTATCAGAAAACCCCATTAGCACGAGCGAGCATCGTTACACCAACGACCATCTTTTACCAGTGCCTACCGCGGCTTGTTGATGCCACTAGGTGAACCCTACATAAAACTTGGCCCCTTTGATGATGTCGTCACTCTTTCAGAATTTTACAAATTTGTTTGCAATCCCACCGCTCCCCTTTCGAATATTTTATAGTCAAGATTGCACAGTCAAATAGAAAAAAATATTACTATCTTATTAGCCCTCGCCGCGCCTGCCCTTACTGTCCATCAATTCCCTTCTTGTCTCGGAGGTAACCATAAGAGACCCGAGGGGCAATTCCAGTTCTGCTTAAGAATAAGAAATTGTCCTTTACCGAGGGGCGATTCCAGGTTTAAATTAAAGATAAGGAATTGTCCTTAACCTTAAAATGAACGTCTTTTTCGTTAACTGGGGGCTGGTTCTACTTATAGATAAGGAATTGTCCTTAATCTTAAAATGAACGACTTACTCGCTAATGGAGATTCCAGTTTTTGTCGGATGACAGCGAAAATGTCGTTAATTTTAAGGTTAAAGACAATTCCTTATCTTTAAGTAGAACCGAAATCGCCCCTAGTTAACGAAAAAGTCGTTCATTTGACAATTCCTTATCCTTAAGCAGAACAGGAATTGTTATAACGTTGTCCCCGTTTTACGAATTTATACTCAATTTCTGCATACCTTTTACTGAAAGGATCTTTATGCTGGTGTCACAGGAGTTCCACCATTTTCTCATAAGACTAACGACTCTAATCTGATTCTGTCCGCTTCCTTTCCATATTATCCCTTGGCAATCGGCCTTCTAGTGTGTACTATATCAGCGGAGGAACATAAACAGTCTACCAGTTGTAGGTTTAGGTAGATATAGTGTTTAGTGTTGGTGCCAGTTCGAGATTACTAAATGAATCGGCTAACGACGGCCAGTCTCGTAAAACCACTTATATGTAATGCTCATTGAATATACCTAATTAATGGCTAATTTAGTTCACGATATTCCTAGATGAACGTTTCCTCCCACGTCGCTTCACTGGTCTCAACTACAGCATTTTACAACGTATTGAAATATCGATCACAGTCAACTTTTCACTACTAGTGATTAGAGGTTTCTCGTTTGTTTCTATTTTTAGTAAGCAATTTTATTCTAGTAAGCCATTTGAGATGTGAATAAGGAAAGATTTTTCGTTTTGAACATTTATATTATATACCTAAAATCATGAAGAGCTTTAAGTACAAGATAATTCAGGGTACACTGATAATAGATAATAAGCACCAGCCTTCCATGTAGATTAAAATGGATACCACTGTCGCCACTAACTTAGTACATTTTGGTTCGCTCTCTTTTGCACTTGCTTGATATCGGATATCGCCATCCCATTTGATCAAAATAAAAATCATAATGATGATGAAACGCAGTTCTGTATTTAAAATTTAAATGAATAGTCATATATTTCGGGCTGATGTCTGCAGGGTTAGGATTTAGCTGATGATAACTATCTTCCGATATGATAAAGCATCAGAAGAAGAAATGCTTATAGCTAAATTATACCTTGATTTTCTGATAAAGTCTTTTTCTGGAATTTTTTTTTTTCCCACGGTTTCTATATTTATCTGCGTGTTTGTTTCGTCGTGTCCTTGTTCTTATTCCGGTTTCTAAGTGTTTCGAATGCCTCTGTCGTGTCGTATATTTTAACATGGAATTCCTTCCAAGCTTGTATCGGTTCCCCTAACATTCCCATAGTTAGAAGTGTCAGCTGACGCGACTTCCCTCTGAATTATCCCATGGTGACAGATAGAGGTGAAATGACTTCCGTGGGGCATTAATTGATTAAACACCTCGGGAACATCCCCAAGAATCCGGTGTTGTGGGAACAAAAAAACAGCCCCCCAAAAAATACTGATAATTGTTATTGCTCTATAGCGAAGAGCTTAAATTGGTAAAGGCATGCCGCTGATAGCTTCGTACTAACTTGTAACTTCTCCCTATTATTTCTATAAACGATGCACAAAACTATCAGGTTACAATGAAGTCTTCAGTGGCATAACTATTAGAGTAGGTACTTGGGAAATTATATAAGTAGTAAGTAGTAAGTACCTGCTTAAGTGATCAGTTTATCATAATATGAATTTGTTGTCTTAACTTATAACTGGCACGCTCATTCCATTGATACAAAGTGCTATCGATCCCATTAATGATATGATTTCAAATGCTATTTATTTATGTAGCCTGAGCGCCTACATTAACACATCGTCTCATTTTAATGGGTCAGCAAATCATTGATCCACGTGTCATTCGTAGTATGTATTGGCCAACGCCTCTTGGCACTGGGCGTCAATAAAAACATATCTCGTAATATGGCGCTCCTTCGACATCCACGGAATGCTGACCACGTGGGCATCTGGCATTTCGAGCTGTGGGTGAGGAAGATATATTGAAGAGTTCACTAACACCAACACTGTCTGATCCGATGTTGTCTCCCAACTTGACAGCATGTTTGTCACTCTTTTGGTTATGAATGGGAACAAACGTGTGAAAGCCGCTGCTGAAGAATTTCAAGCAGCTGAATTATTCTCTGTAATCCACAGAGCGATAGTAAGCATGGATTAAAATATAATATACTACTCTTTGTTGTTTATGAATTTTTGCTTGTCATCTATAATATTATTCAGTAGATTTTAAACGTCTTTAAGTTTTGTTACACAATATTTAAATGGGAGATTGAATCAAATCTTTTGAAGACAACACAAAATACTACATTGAAGTTTTAAACTTAAGCAATAACTTTGGAAACTTTGTTTATGCAAATTTGCAGCAAACCAACGATATGTTATGATTATAATGTATCGATATCCATTATGCATTATACTTGAAGTGGTTCAGAAAAAAGGCATGTTTGATAATATTGTAATAACAACATGGTCAATCCACACCCACATATACCTCTTACTTAATTATAGCTTGAATTATCTTACATGATTCATTATCTCTTATAGTATCAGCCTTGAAATCTACGAATTAAATATTCAAATGTTTGCAATGTCACTTAATAGGCCATGCTCTAGCAATGCGAAACGCCTTTTATTATTATTTTGAAAATTAAGGTATGCCGTCGCATTTTCGGCATTTACTAAATGAAACATGTATTTGCTTAAATCAACGAGCTTCACTTAATTCTGCGAACACGGCTTTATTGATCGGCTTCCACTGAGGTGCAGTTCTTGTGTGAGAGCGAAAGAAAAGGGGATATCGCGAGAGAGCGAGACGCGACATTCCCATTCAAGTATTAAATGCTGAATGCCCATTCATCGTATTAACTCACTTCCGAATCGGATTAGCAGATGTTCCGCTCGCTGGTCAACTACCAGTACCAGAGTACCAGTTACAATATCGAGTACCCAATAGCTACAGCACAACACCATCTGTCATCTACTTGGTCTACTGCGTTGCCAATACAACTTGCAAGAATTAAGGTATTTGGGAATATTAAAGAAGATCTTAGCATAAAGCATTCACCTGGCCGTAACTAATATCATCGTCTATGTCAATCTATTATAACTCTATGCAATACGCATTGAATTTGCCTCCAAGGCCGACCTGCAAACTAACTTAATCCGCATTTTCGACAATTGTGTTGATTTGATTTTTTGTCCAATGGAAATTAATCGTTGGACGATGGGCTTAATTTATTGACAACTGGCCAGCCATGCGTGATCGCCTTGTAACTGGGACAAGGAATTTCAAGAGGTTTATATTATATACCAAGGATGTATAATGTCGCCAAACGGAATACACAATGAATGCAGCGATTTCCTGAATTTATACTCTTGTCACGAATATGGACATATAAATGTAAAAACATCTAAAATCCTCCTTCAAATACTGAAAACTTAATGTTTTTAACTTTAACAGATTTTCGTTTGGTTATTTGATAAATAGGTAATCGATGTTTTTTTAGGCCAATCTGTTGCTAGTACTTTTTTCTTATTCTGATTGGCTAGATACATTGCAACAATCGGATGCAGATGATTTGCAGATTCATTGCATGTCCATTCATATTATGCAGGTAATTCTAATGATATTATATCAATTCTTTTCATTGGGCGTCCGTTCTTTGCCCATTTGTTTCTGACACTAATTTATGCTAGTAGTCGATGACGTGCAGGTTTTGACTGTTTCAGCTTGTATTGTTAGTTTCGCTGTATTGGTGTATTCTATTGATGCTTAGGCCTCTCCTACACATAGTTTCTCCTTTCTTCCTACAACATCCACCTTCCCACATTCTTCCCTGCTTTCTGTTCCCACCTCGTGTCTCGTGTCAGGTCGGCTCCTATCGCCAGGTGGTATTTTTGCACAACACCGAACGTTTGGCTAATTGTTGCCTGTGCTTGGCTCTGTCGCCACATGGCTCCGGCGGTGTGGGAGTGGTCTCGCCTCGTATCGTTTTCTGGTTATGCAAGTACCCGTAATGTGGGCTGCTGGGCTCTCGGGCTCCGGCCGGACATCTTCTGCCAAGTGGCAATCTACATCAGACCACCTCATCAAAATCTTTGATCGTTCTCTTCCTCCTCCGTTTGATCAGACCACCGATGACAACCCTTTTACTCTGTGGTTGGTTGTCGGATTGAATGCCCGTGCGAGTCCCGTGGAGTTGTTTAACGTAGACACCGTATGTTGGCGTGTTGCTATGTCGGAGCTGGTCCTCTAGTTTTGTTCTTAGTATTCCAAACTCTCACACACTTGTTTTATCTAATTTCATTGACGTTTTTGAACTGACAATCTCTCGATACTGTGGCAGACTCCTCGCCGTATGTTTTCCAATACAATTTAATGAAGTACATTTCCCTAACGGTGATTTTCGTTGAATTTTTAAAAGGTTTCCTACTACAACACTGGGAATAATGTGTCTAAAGTTCTTTGGTGAGGAAAATGCTTCATGTTAATCTAGTATCATCGTAAATCAAACCTTAAAGCAGATGAACATCAAGAGATGACAGGACCTCACAGTTTTCTTATGGTTTTCGGCAATGTTACAGAAAATTGCCTAACTACTACTTTTACGTTAGTATTGGTAACAGTTTCTCCTCCATACGGCGTGTTTTATCAATGATGTATTTTTATGAAATCCTTACGAATTTTAAATTGAGCATCTCTAAAAAATGCTTTTTTAATTCTCTTTGAACATAAATTATTTAAAACTCTTCTAAATTATCAAGATAATTCATTAAATTTATTAGGTTAGTAGTGGGACTTATGGTGCTATTATTTGTGCCCATATCAAATATATATAAATGCTTTATGGAAATCCAAATCTTTTGAACGGTTATCTGTGGCTTTAAGTAATTATTTGTCGATTACTGCGATGTCTTCCATAATATTTCCATTTCCAGTGGGTACCTATGTACGTCAGTGAAGGTAACCGGCAACTCAGCATAGTGGCAAATCAACATACCTTTGAAAAGTGATGTGAAGTCATGAAAAATTATGAAAAAAACTAGCGTATATAGGTTACATTAGTTTTGGTTAGTTTTTTTTCATCGCTTTTAATGACTTAATATCACATTTCCAAGGTGTGCGATTTGCGTTGTGTTGAGTTGTGACGGAACCGTCAGTGAATTACCTTGGTTGTGAACTTTACTGTGACTTGCTGTGACTGCGCCGAATAGTCGACGGCGGAGAGCGGCAGAGGCGGCGGGCGCGGCGGTCGGCGGGTTACGGCGGGTTACGGCGGGCGGGGAGCCACAGCCATGAATGGGGGAAATGTTCATTCATTCGAGCGCGGTGGTGGCTGGTAACCGACGATATTAGCAGAAACTGGCGCAGTCACAGTCACTGCTCCACTGGTGTCACTGGCGCAGGGTCACCGCGGAGAGTTTACTTTGCCGTTCCACTGCAGCGCCATACAGTCTTCAGATGCTAAAACACCTAATATTATTATACTCTCACATTACATTAGAAGGAAACACTTTTTGCTTTTTTATGGTATACAGTTGTTTGTTCAAATACAAGATTGATCTTTGGGTTTTGAGCCGAGCATTTGATGTGAATGGAGGAAGGAGGAGTGTTCGGTTCACAGAAGATTGCACCAATTGCCCAAACTCATTTAATTGTTATGGTTATATTTACTAATGATGTTCGGTGAACCCATATATTATACAACCGTATTACGAATGAGACGATTCGAAAATAATACATGACCGTTGTTAGAGTAATGAATGAGATTATCAAAGATGCGCTGGAAGGTGTTGGGGACGTCCCGGGAAGTCGAGGTACGATCAAGTAAAACAAATCCTGGGTAATGTCATTAAGCGTCGATATATCGGAAGAGTATTAATATTATACATGAGTTAGTTCCTGAAACACCCGATAGAATGGAGTTTTCTGCCCCTGCTGCGAAATAACGTGTTGGATTATAGATATTTTAGTTTCTTTTGTAAATATTTTAATAAAATAATATCAAGCACTTCTTATAAAATCCGTAATGTCAACTTGGCTTGAACTGAACCCACAACCTACATTTATAACATCTCAATTCAAAGTCGATTGTATGAAAGACATCTCTGATAATCATGATTTTGACGTAATACCTAGGTGGTGACCGGGTCATCAAAATAACAACTCAACACACCTTCAAAAAGTGATATGAAGTCATGAAAAGTAAATGACCGGTCGGTGGCCGAGTTGACATCGCGTTTGGGTCCCACCCAGTGTGTTCAATTCCTCGGCTGGCTAAGTCCTCCATCACAACACAAGCAACATTTTCAGCTTACTGTGGTGGTAGTAGGAGATTTTCAAATATTGTCGGGTTATTCGTAACCAGGGTTACGTCTTCTTTCTTTTCTGTTCTCTTTCTTTTAAAAAATAAAAAAAACTTTTAAAGGTGTGTTGAATTTTCATTTTGATAAAATATCATGGAACCTACGTAGACAGCTATGTATTACTTTGTAAAACTTATTATTTTTGTTATTTAAACATACTCAATTATAAAAAAAATGGTCCAGTCACATAACATCGTGCCAGTTCTTAGATTGGCATAACTTGGGCACTACAAGGCCACATGAATATAATTCTGTACTTGGTCTCTGACCCGCTGTTAAAAACTTAAATTAAAACAATAAATTATGTGCCAGTACTTCACGCTGTCCTATTTTTTACATTACGTTTACAAAAATAAATACACAACTGTGTCGTTATTTCACCATCTGATGCTAGCTGATAGCACCTATATTATACTGATAGCTATTAAATATTTTAAGAGGAACGGCTGCGCGGCCTTCTTCATACAATATTTTAATTTGGATTTGAGGCCAAAATTCTTAACCAAACTGAATAATTATTCTTTTAATCAAAAGCTATAGTAAATACCTAGTACGGATATGTGCTGCTTTAAAGAATTCAATTTTTTGCGATTTTAGAGGCAACTTTGATAATTTTTTGTAAGTTAATGATAATTATTAAAAAAATAATCTTTCCCAACCTACTATGTAAACACAATCTATAAATCTAAATGTGCGTTTGTTTAGGATCTTAAATTTCCGAAATTTCTTCAGCGATTGCTTTTTTTAATTTTGCAACAACGTTGCATTCGAATACGCGTGTGGTTTTATATACCTATATCATATTGATGTCACCTTTGACAGGATTTTTTTTTTTTTTTTTTAACAGCGCCATCTGTTGGACGTAAAAACAACACGCGCTATTCTTTCTATTTCTGCACAGCCAGACTGAGCCATAGCAACGCTTGGCGGGGTACAGCTAGTGAAATACAAATTTAAAAATAAAACATCGTAAAGAAGACGTTTTTTGTGTCTGAATTTAAAATTTTTGTATGACAAATCTGTATTCCATTTTAAATTCATCATTCCGCCAAAATAGTTTTTTTAACAATTTATAATTTTTTCATTTCATTATATTTGCATAGTAGAAAAGGCAAGTTAGTAATTACCATTAAGGGGAACGTTTAGGCGGCCCTTTCCACAAAATCCTAATGGATTTGAGTCAAAAATACCCAACTATTTTTTTTAAGTAAAATTTGTAGCAAAAATTTAGTACGTAAATGTGCCAATTTTTGTTTCTAATTATAAAATATGGGCCGATAAGTAATAGATATTTCACGATTTTTGAGGTATGTTTGGCAATTATTTGTGACTTAATTGTGATTATTAAAAAAATAATCTTACCTTATGTACTATGTAAATATAGTGAAAAATAAAATAAAAATATGAATTATTAAAAAAAAAACATTCGATTTGCTTAAATTCAAATTACAAACCACCAATTCACGTTGGAACACAAATTTATAAATTTAAAATTCTGAACTATTTAAATATGATGAAATTTATATTTCATCATATTATAAATTTCATCATATTTAAATGGTTTGTTGTGAAATTTTTTTTTTTAATAATTACCATTAAGTCACATAAGATTGGCAAAGTTGCATTTAAAATCGCGAAAAATTCAATTATTTTATGACCTCAATTTAATTATTTTAAACACAAATAATTAAAGTAGTACATATCCATACTAGATATTTTCAATACATTTTGATCCAAAAAATTATTATTCGATTTGGTCAAGCATTTTGGCCTCAAATCCAAATTTAAGTTTTGTATGAAGAAGTCGACGCAGTCATTCCTCTTAAGTCACAAATAATTGCCAATCATGCCTCTAAAATCGTGAAAAATCGATTTATTTAATGCCCATATTTTATAATTTGAAACACAAATAATTAAAGTAGCACTTATCCGTACTAGATTTTTGCTACAACCTTTGATTTAAAAAAAATATATTATTCAGTTTGGTTGGATATTTTGGCCTCAAATCCAAATTTAAGTTTTGTATGAAAAGGGCCGCGCAAACGTTCCCCTTAAGGTTATGGACCGAATCAGGACATCTGTACAATTTGATACAGAAATTTCAAAATCTGTTTGATATGTAGTACACATTAATTTTCTTCGGCGGATATGGTAACACTCCCACCTTGACCTCTTCCGGTCGGCCCTGTCAATGTCCGCATTTAATTCATCGCCTGTCTTATTCTGATTGTCACTTCCTTCCATCAACTGCTATCAGTATGCCAGCCAACCAACGATTCTCCACGTTATGGCAAGTGAAAAGAGTGAATGATGTAGGGTTTTATATAACATGCAAATTTATGGAAGAAGAAGTCAGGGGTACCCCAGGAAGATACTATGATTCTATCGAGTGAATCAAATACGTATCGGCTATTTCAAGGGTGGGAAGTAGGAAGAACATATTTGTATGAGATGATCGGGGAGTATTAATTATTTCTGCCTACCCCTGTGTGGAATGGAGTGCAGTTTATATGAGCACTGTCCAAACTACCTTATTTTAAAAATACGCGCAAAGTTAACTAATAATCGGCGACGGGGAATATAGGACGGCTCGTTTGTGTTAGTGTCGAAAAAGGTCGTGCCTTTTTGTACAAATCCTAAATGTAATAATCAGTGCCATCTGTTGGTACTTATATTAATTAGTGCAACTTTGCTGACGAAATAACTATCGTATTATATTGGTTTTATTTCATGCAATTTTGCGGTCGGAAAAATGTATATATATTTTTAAAAAGAAAGACAATATTTGAAAATCTCCTACTACCACCACAGTTAGCGGAAAATGTTGCTTGTGTTGTGATGGAGGACTTAGCCAGTCGAAGAATTGAACACACTACGCCTGGGTGGGTCCCAATCGCGATGTCAACTCGGTCACCGACTTGTCAAATATATTTTATGTAATCTAGTAAATGACTTGTAATTTGCAGAAATTAAGCGGTTATTTGAATATTTGATATGGCTTAGATAATCCTAAACAATATCGGCTACAAATTAACAAAACCAGCGGTTTAACCATTCTTAGCGAAAACTTACCACATCTGTGGTAATTAATCTAATTCGCTATTTTTCCTACGTCTACCCTGATTAAAAACTCTGCGCACGCCACTGCTCACAAGTATGAAAGACAATTCACCTGATTGTCTAAAACCTAACCGATTTACTTTTCTACGAAAATTGTAATGATTAATATTATTGCTAACCTTAGCTCTGAATCAGTGGGCAATAATACTGGCCTCCCAGTTTCCGATCTTTTTAAATTTTATTTTGTTTCAATACATTGTTTTTAACATAATAACAAATTATGAAGTTAAGAAAAAATATTTGATAGTATTTTTATTTGTCCTCCTCACTAGGGATTCCTGTGCTGAGGCCAACTATGTTTTAATTAAAATCTGATTGTTGAGGCTTCTTTTGAAATTGTTACGTAATTCCTCTTTAATTTATTTAAGCAAGATTTTGGTTTGTTACAAGCAAAAGATTTTGTTATTATTTTCCTTTGCCTACGTCATTTTCTCGTCTCATTGACCCGTGGAAAGGGGAAGCACCATTAATCTTTCCACTAATTCATCACGGCCCAACAACTGTTAACCCAAAATATTTACAAACTCGACTGTATATTTTGCTTGAAAATCCCTGGATATCTTTAAAACCTTATAAATAAATACTCTGTCGACCATAGCAATAACATATTGCGGGGGATCAGTGGCGGTCGGACGACTGGAGAAATTTAATTTCACTGAATTAACTTCTTCCCGGGCGATCACTCAAATACACTTGATATCCGCCAACAACATTACAATTCTAATAGCTTAGTTAGTTCACATCCATTCGTTAATTAGCCAGTTATTTTGCATAATCCAAATTATCCAAAACTGGGTGCATATTGACAGCTTATCCCACACCTTGAAGGCCGCGCTAAAAGCAGCGACTTTCTTCTACCGCCTGCCGGCATCACATTCTGACCCTGCTCGCAAATACCGCTAACTGACCATAGATGAGGGATTTCGTCAATTTCGTATTGACGCTTTATCGATCGTTCTTAAAGTTTCGAAAAAAAAACGTTTATTCTTATTGTTCACGCTTTCGATTAACCCACTAAAGTTGCTACTTAAGTTTTCACCCAACTAATGTTAACCCACTTAAGTTTGCTATAACTTAAACTTCTTCTTCTTTTCTTCTTATTCTGTACAACTATCGAAAGTTGGCTATCAGGTTAATATCTTCACTCTGCAGACTGTAGTTTAGTGCAGTTCGGCACACGTACTTGTCTTGAAGTGCGGAGACGTTCTCTACTACATATATCGTCTTCCTATAAATTATTAATTGTGTTATCTTGTGTTTTTCTTTCCTCAAAATATAATAAGGTATTGGAGTTTTCTACAATTTAAAAACTCTTCTATTTCTAAAAGCTTTTTTGGTTACAGTCAAAGTATGCAATTCCGTCGTATAGGTGCCTAGACTTCCTAGCACTTTCCTCCGTGATGCCTAGAAGTATTTTTTCTTAGGACACATGGAAAATAAAAAAAATTAAAGCAGTAAAATTTTAATATTCTTTATTTATTTGAGTAACACACATAACTGCTTGCAAGTATTAGCAGGACCTTATAGTATCTGTATATTTCTAGTTAAAAAAAATTGATTTAAGAAGAAACAATTGGTATTTGGTATATAAACAATGTCGGGTTTTGTGAAAAGGTTCGGGCTTGCGAGATAAGATATGATAAACTTCTGATAAAACTAAGTAAAGACATACTATAAAATACTCCTAATCGCCTGGTGCCAGTGAGTCTATGGCATCCCCGATCGGGGTATGTTGTAAGGCTAAAAGTAGTGGGGTGGTGAAGCGATTGGGAGGAGGAAGGTGGGTAAATACCTGGTCACCGAACACGGTTAAAGCCATTTTAAGCAACGTTTCTACTCTGGACGGTGGCATTTCTCCGGGGCGATACTAGGGGTATCTACAACTTTACCATGTTAACTGTATTCAACATTGACGATTGTATAGAAAATGTTTTCTTATTTGTATCTGAATACCACCATTTACCATATCATATTTGAGACGCGATTGTACGCCAATGTCTCGATTCTTCGTCGCAATTCGATCGACGTGAGATAGGTTTTATCTTCATATTGCGTCGTTGGCATTCGGTGAAGTGATCCCCATTCATATACCTAAAGCTAGTTTTATGATACATTGTCCGTGTCTCAGTCTCAGTTCCAAGAGAATAGCGTAGGGAGGGCCGGCGTGCAAGTTTACGTGGAAATTGTCACGTTTTGGCCAGTCGTATAAATTATTTTAATTTTAAACGAATTCCGCTTTTAAAATGAACAAACGATCATTTAACGTGAATTAAAAGAAATTATATTAGTGTGCCATTGTTACTACGTCCTTTTGTGGCGTTTTTAATGGCAGGTGGGTACTGGAAATTTAAATATTGAATGTTTGATTTTTGCCTTACGATTTTATGTTTCATTCATAAATCACGGTTGAGACACATACATTATTAGTCTAAATATATTATTCATATTATGGTATTATTATTTATGACTTGCTGTACCCCGCCACGCGTTGCTGTGGCTCGGTCTGTGCACACATAGAAACAATATCGCATGTCGCTTATACGTCCAACAGAATTACTTTCGGACATTTAAGCCTGTGACAGATCATGCTATAGGCACGCTATATTTTCGTGGCTTGGCCTATTTCAGCGTATAGCTCGCCATACATCGGCATTGTTAGTGTATGGCGCGAGATATGCTGAAATAGACTATGCCAAGATTCCTACTTTAAAATTTTGAATAAACGAACATTTACATTTTTATTTAATTAATAATGAATAACGAAATGAGAATATGTGATATTTAGTTGTTGTGTTAATTTTTTTTAAATATTGTCGATGCCTACTTAATTAAATTAATATCATAATCAGATTCACTTTACAGAAATTTTTCCTAAATGCTCCTTGATGCTAATCAAATTGCCTACATATTGGAGTTTTATTTAGTTTCATTTATTGTAGGTACCTAATTAATAAATTACCGCAAAAAATTTTCCCGCTGTAATATATTATTCTTGTTTACACTTCACCATTTTTATCAGATCTGACTAGCCGGGTACTTCCAATCCTCATTCCCATCCCTTTCCCTTCCCTTTCCCTTCCCTACTCCCTTCAACCTTACAACATACCCCAATCATTGTGATGCCGTAGGGATATTTTAATGTGGGCTCCCCTGGAGCTATTTATTGGATAACCAACACCTCTGTCATAGGTCACCCAAAATGTTTCGCTACGTTTGGTTATTTAGCAATGGTGCCCGGGTTCATCGGGTGAGGTTTGTTCAGGACGGGCCTGCCCACCAGCCGCGTGGCGTGCCAGATCGGTAGAGGTTCGTTTGGCCTCTCCTTAACCCTTGATTTACCCGGTGACTTCATACATACACAATTTACCTGGTGGAGTCCCCAGGACTCTCGGAAATAAAATCGTTAATTTAACATGAAATAAAACACTTTTTTAAATGAAATGTTAGTTATATTTGTTTATTATATATTTGGTTTTAAAATGGCCTAGGTTTTTACTTAAAATTATAGAATCACGGCCTTTTATTAAGGAACTTCTAGAATATGGCACTTTTGTAACAAATTTACGAGACCTAACTTCTAGTCTCAACATTTCAAAAACAAAACAAAAAGTTAAAAAAAAAACATGGTTCAAACAAAAAAAAACGTGCAAGACCTTCCAGTCACGATTGGTGACACAATCATTGCTTATTTTTTTTGTACAACCAAGGCACACAGGCTTAGTACAACTATGGCAAATGTATACAGTTTTCCTTTTTAGACGCGGTGGACACAGGTGACAATACTTTCTCTCATTCCGGGGGGAAAAAAATAAATAAAATACACTGTAAAAAAAACCGTAAATAGGCTAAAACTGTAACATTAATACCCCGGTGGAGTCCCACGGACTCCACTAGCGTGATTACTCACGCACGCACTCACGCACATCGACGTCCGCTCTCCCTCGCGTTTGGCGCGTCACTGCGTGAAGGAACTGGAATGCACAATTTGTAATTCCAAAAACGAACGGTTTTATGAGCGCTGAAAGTTTTCAATAGAGTCCCAGGGACCTACCGGATAAATCAAGGGTTAATAATACTAGGATGATAAAGACTAAACGTTGCCACACACTTCGAAGATTGAGTTGGCGTTAAACTAATCACGCATCTACGAGTCAGAAGGGATGTGCAAATTGCTTAAAATTTCTTCAGACTGATTTGTGGATGATTCTAAAACGCAGTCATCATGGAAAGCTTTAATTTCTATGTTATGGTTATCTCGGTCACCGACAACATAGGCCTGCAGGACTAACTTGCCAATAGTCATGCCGATGGGATTAGCTATCTTGTTAAATTGAATCACTTTGGGTATTGACACATTTAACGTCAGAGTTTAAACGCAAGCTTTGTTGCTGCTCGTGTAAAACCTGCCGTTTATATGTCTATTTGTTTTTTATAAAGTTTTGAACTAACTGCACACGCAATTTGAAAATTAAAAAAAAAAAAAAAACAAGTCGGGGAAGAAGGAAAATACTGCAATATTACATTAAAAATACAGATTATTTGAATTTTTTAATACAGGGTTTTCAAATAAGAGGTGTTATTTTGATATTCAATCGTAAAAGATAAATGGTTTCGTTGCTTGTGTGGCACGTAGCGCCGTCTTGTTGAAAGTAAACGTTTTCCAGATCAATACCATCCAATTCCGGCCATAAAAAATCATTAATCATCTCTCGATACCGCAATCCATTCACCGTAACTGTTGCTGCAGTCTCATTTTCGAAAAAGTAAGGTCCAATGACTCCGCCGGACTATAAACCGCACCAAACAGTCACACGTGTCAACGTGTGATAATCCTCAGATAGAGAGGCTTTTCGACAATAACTCTTGGGTTTTCCGAGCCCCAGATGCGACAATTTTGCTTGTTGACGAAGCCACCGAGGTGGAAATGGGCCTCATCACTCAAGATGATTTGCATTTGATTCACTCAAGTGAATTTTAATAATTTCAATGCGTTTTTGAACCGTGTATCGTTCCATTTTTATTAATGGCGTAGTTTCTACTTGTCAAATGTCAAAAAATTACAGCTTCAAAAGTAGCATCTACCGAAATATCGGGCTATTCAAAATAACACCTCTTATTGGAAAACCCTGTATTATTATTTTTAATAAAACCCAAACTATCTTAGCTATATCCTATCATAGGTTCTTAGATTCTTAGTTTGCGTTAAATAAAATAAGAAAAAAAATTACTTCAAAACTGTCACTTCAAAAATAATGGCCGCCGAGCATTGATGTATTTGGTCTATGCCGCCAAGTGAACAAACTAATTTAAGATAATAACTGCGTAAATAAATTTTAAAATGCAGTATTTTCCACCTCCCGATCGGAATCGAAGTGTTCTTTCAAAAATATTCGTATTCTCTAGTTACTTTTACTTTATTGATAGTTGATTATTATTGTTTGATAAAGCAATATTTTATTTTATTTTATTGATACATGATTTAGAGAGTACATGTGGTTTTTTGTGATATTTCACCCTCCATGCTAAGGATGACCCTGTGTTATGGCGGGTGAATTTTACAGTTTACGGACATAGAATCTATACATTACTATAATATAAAAAAGAAAAATGATGTATAGCTAGTTTGGGTTGCAAGAAGAGGATGGAGAGGTTATAGAATTATAAGAAGATGAAAAATTTGAGAAATTATTAGTATATTTTTTTTATTTTTTTTTTATTTTTTATTATCAATATAAAGTTTTTTTACAGGTTTTTTTTCGATGTCTGTCTCACTAGGATAAACCTGTGTCGAGACAGACGTATCACACTAATTAATAATGTACATACTATACCGCTAAGTTAGGGAATAAGGATATATTATGTTTTGTCTGAAAGGTGATTAAATTGATATAGTGTAGATGATCTCTAAAAATGCATTAATATGGTGAATTTTGCCAAGTTTTTAAAAGGTATAAAATAATCAAAATTCAAGTGAAAAAATTCTAAGATATTTTGAGAGGTTAGATGGTACACCTCCTTATGGCCTTACGCCAGTGTGTAGGTGGTAGGTAGTAGGTGCCTTGGCCCAACATGTAGAACGACTTGCGCCGGCGGCCCCAGACCTCGGACCAGACCGTAGAACCGGCGACTCATTCATTGATCGCCGTGAATGGCCGTGTATTTCTGTAGCCGATAATAATAATAACGACACCGCGCTGCTTGCCAAAAACATTATCATATTATTATTCCTCACCGACTATTTTTACCGGCACACTTATGAGAGACCCGATGACACTGTACACTTGTATAAATTATACACTATGTTCCTCAAACATAGCATCAGCGCTCGAGCTTGATATAATCTGGCTTAGAACCCAATTATAATATCGAAAGTGGTTTTGTAATAGGCATTTAGTAATATTCTTTTCACCAATAACTGGGAAATATTTTAAGTCCTGCTTCTAAAATCTCCAAATAGATAGATTTTCTGGTGAATATTAGTGGCATCAGAACCAAAAAAAAAACTTTGTTTTTTTTTTCTTAGATTTACAAGACATTTTAAAATAGATGTGTTATGGTAAAAAAAGTTTTTTTTTTACCATGTAAATTTATTTTTATTTTCTTATTGATTTTGAATTATGAGTTATTTTTTCTTATCTGGACCTAAGGCGGCCCGCCCGCGTAGATCATTCACTTAATTCTTATTCTGTGTTGGAAATTTTATTTTTAAATTCAGTTAAGATGGCCGCGGGACGCCACTCCGTTTCAACGTCCCAGCTATTTATAAACTTTCTGAGATTTTTATAGCGTTTATATTTTCACTTCAAGGGCTCGCTGGTATGGTCATATGAATATATTATCTGGCAGTTACCTTATGTTACACGTATGGGAATAACGTAACTATGTGCAAACGTTAAAACTCGGACCTACGTGCAGCATTCATACTGTTGACGTCTTAGGTTGGGGCAATGACGATGCAATATACAGGGTTTTCCAATAAGAGGTGTTATTTTGAATAGCCCGCTATTTCGGTAGATGTTACTTTTGAAGCTGTTATTTTTTGACATTCGACAAGTAGAAACTACGCCATTAATAAAAATGGAAGGATACACGCTTCAACAACGCATTGAAATTATTTAAATTCACTTGAGTGAATCAAATTCAAATCATCTTGAGTGATGAGGCCCATTTCTACCTCGGTGGCTTCGTCAACAAGCAAAATTGTCGCATCTGGGGCTCGAACAACCCAAGAGTTATTGTTGAAAAGCCTCTCTATCCTCAACGTGTGACTGTTTGGTGCGGTTTGGACCTTACTTTTTCGCAAATGAGGCTGGAGCAACAGTTACGGTGAATGGATTGCGCTATCGAGAGATGATTAATGATTTTTTATGGCCGGAATTGGATGGTATTGATCTGGACAACGTTTACTTTCAACAAGACGGCGCTACGTGCCACACAAGCAACGAAACCATTGATCTTTTACGATTGAATATCAAAATAACACCTCTTATTGGAAAACCCTGTACATAGACGCGCTGTAGAAATCTCAAAGTGGCAAGCAAAAAGTACGCCAATTGAACTGTTTTTGATTTCGTAGTTTTTAAACTGTCACGCGACGCGTAAGGTCGTGTGCTACCTCTAAGTAAATTGCCGAAATGCCCTCGTGTATGACGAGAAACTCTTTTAATTATTCGGTAAACACTAGTAAAAGCCGAGGAATAACATTTAATTTGTAAATTACTTATTATTATCGATTATTATAAATAATAAAAGATAAAAAGATGTTATGCGTCGCTAGAGAAAATACACGGCCGACCAGAGTACAGGTCTGGACGCGCAACTGCCAAATTACAAAGTCACTGCTGTCGCTACGAGTATGTCGACTTCACTGTTTAAAATAAACTACACCTCACTGTTTGGCATTTAAACGGTTCAGCTTTTGATCAACTGTCAAGCCTAACAAAGTGACCGTTATGCTCGACAGTTAATCATGTTTTGATCTAAAACTGAAATGCCGAAAATTTGTCTTTAACGGGCGAGCGTTCTAATGCCAAACTTTCAATATCATGCTGATCTGCTGTCAGCATAACGACGGTCTTGGGCGTTGATCACAATTTGATCAAAAGCTGAATCTGGCCGAGGGGAACTGTTCAAATGTTAGAAATCCAAAATGGTGCTGATAGTCGATTTAATGATCATCGAATGTGGTGGTTTTTTTTAATAAACCTTGAGTTTTTATTGTTATCGAATTAATCTGAATCTTTTGCTACAAGTAGAAAATACGTGGCTACGTGTAAATTACGAGCAATTATTATCGGTTGTTTTATTAATAAAAAACACCGTGTAACATATGAAAAGTCAGTCGTTTGAAGACTTGCTTTAATTGTTTCTTTTTCTAAAAAAATGACAACCGTATTAAATGGGAAACTACACTGTTACGTGCAATCTATTATTGCTAGATAGATAGACTATTAATATTTTGTTGTAATTTGTTAAGTTCTGCAGATGGAAAGAAAGTTAGAGACTACTTGCAAACATTCAGCGAATTGAAAGTTTGTGTTTTTAATGTATTCTACGTATTTTGTACTATTTTTAATCGATGTCTACAGACGTAGAAGTAAGTGGTTACGTGCGAAAATCAAAACCTCTGGTAGTTTGTTATTATAATTCAGATTTTACTGAAAGTTTGTTGTTTTAATTGGTTTTTATTTTATCAATCGACCAATAAACATCGTTATATAGTTTGAAATTACATGGCTACGTGTGATACTTCACTTTTGATAGTTTATTCTTTTGATTGTTTTATGGCAGATTATATACGTCTGAAATATGGATTAGCAAATTAATACAGTTCTAATGACTACCCCGATTGTTTAGTGGTTTAGAGAAGTCGCCTAGTTAGTCGAAATCTCCAACGTACCTACAACTCCCGATTAGTGCAGTAACTCCCTTTTCGTATTATTTTCTAATAACTAACTAAACTATCCTTCCGTCACGCCGATCATCCGCCAGATAGAACGTACCGTTAACCAACTCTGTTTTGGCACAAACTCTTTGCTTCATTCACATTCATACATACTCTTCTGTTTTTTCTCTTGACACAACCCAACTCAAGCATTTCATGATTTGCTCAGGCGTCCTCTAAATACTCAGTTATATTTGTGCTAATTTAACAAACTAATTAATACCTTTAGAATAACGGATTTTTAGGGAAGACTAACTATAATTAATATATCTGTTCCTGTCATGACAATTTTGGATATTCTGGAAAAATAGATTACCATCGAACATCATCCGACTTCTCTGGCATCCAACCCTTGGCATGCGGCACGTCAATAGAAACTGGCGATTATTATTACTCTTAAATGAAGTGAGATGTCAGATCGATGGTGACGTAATGGAGGCCCTCCCCACACCACCACCTCCCGGTCCATCTGAACAAGATGAGTGACATTTCCCCCGCGCCTGATTACGGCCATGTTTTAATCGCCGCTTTCACTTGCCGTTGTGAAGTCGGCCGGAAAAATAACTGAATCAATATGCAAGCATCCGTATTTATGACCACAGGATTATCAGAAAAATAATAAAAGTTCATATTATTTGTGCAATCGTTTCCTTAGCAATAACTCTCTTGCACTTATTTATTTTGACGGCCTCAATGTTTAGTGGTTACGATCCTCGTCTGCGAATCCGGTTCAAATCGCGACAAGTAAATTTTATTGGATTAATTAGTCTTATTTCACAATGTATTCTTTTAAAATTATACTTAGTATATTTGCGGCACGTTCCATAGTGATAGATACTTTCAATGTCGCCTTGGTGACAGACCACCGTTCAGAATCTAAATGTTGCTTTAACTGGCTTTATTATAATAATAATATTTGGATGATTTGTATAGCGCCGTTTTTGTGCAAAATCACCCCAAGTGCGCTGTACAAATATATAATACATTTCTACAATGATCTACGTTATTAAAAAATATATAATATGCTACCTGGTAATATTAAGAAATGCGAATTTCCAAATAGAGTCAGATATTTGCTGACAACATGGCTACTAGGTAGAAATAATTTGTATTAGGCGATTTAATGTGTAAGTTTATTGTTATTGTATAAATTAAGGTCTAAGTTGCAATCTGTAAAAAGTTGTAATAAAAATCCTGTTTGACAAACTACTTAACTGTAGTTTATCGGGATATATATGAAATAAATAAAAAAAATAATAAAAAAATACTAACTATATATGGAGATAATGTACAGTACAATACTTACCTGGTAGGTCACTTGATATTAACACTTAATTAACATTAACTAATTCTTTATTAGCGAAATTTACATTCAGGATTTAGGACATAGTTGGATCTAACTGGACTTCTGTTAGACTTGTTATGGATCTTAGTTCCGGAGTGAGTTTATTCCAAGCCTTCGGCCCAGATACTTCGAAAGCGCGATCACCAAAATTAGTATTTGGCTTGCGCTTGACCATATCTGAATAGCCTAAAAGTACTTTTCCACCTTCCTATTCTCAACTCCTCCCGCTCCCCACTACCTTTAGCCTCACAACATATTACAAGGGGGGATGCCATAGTCTCACTGTCTCCAGATGGTTGGGAGCAGTTGGGGCTCTTCGGCGCAATGCAATCTTTCTTGCTTTCGAATGTCACTTTTATTTTTAAATATGTTTCAAATGGTTTACTTCTCAGCCCGGTAATTTATCTATTTAAATTATATTCTAAAATAATTTTCCATTTACCTATTATTTATTACATAGTTCATAATCCTACTTTTTCTATAACACTATCTCGAGGGCGTTCCACAAAGTTATAAATACTAATTACATTATTTTTATATGTGGTAATCGATGATTATATCTTCTGTATAACCTCGACAATAACACATTGCCTCTTCATTTAAAATTTGTTGTTTTTATTATAATTCCTTGAAAATAACTCCCCCAGAAGAACTTCGCGGTATGAAATAGTAAAACGTTATGAATTCGACGTGGGCAGTCGTGTTTACATACCAAATAAATGTAAGTAATCGCTTTTCAATTAAAATTTTCCCCGGTAATCGTTCATAGCCACAATAAATCCATCCGTGGAAGACATCAACATAAATTCAATTAAAATTTTCCAGTCTTACGAGCGTTTCTGCGAAATGTTTTTCTTAGCTCCGTTTTTTTATACAGTGTTTGAATCAGAATTGATTTGGATCATGTACTTGTATCGTGTACACAACATTATGCACGGAGAGAATTCGATTTTTGCCCTGATCAAATTCACAGACCTTAGATATCAATTTAAGAATGTCTTATCGTATTGCCTTGATTCTCGTTGTAATTCAAGAATAATCGGATCTTCATGGAACACGTGTTCCGACATCATTCGTAATTTACTAAAAGTTTATCAGGAAATCTGTTAATTCATTCGTAAGACCTGCATTCTCCTTTTTAACTATACTTGCCAATAATTCTTAATAAATTAGCAATAGCTGTTTTTCTCCTCGACGTATTTAGTGGTTATTGTGTTATTTAGAATGAAGGATCCTCTCGATATCGCCCTGGTGATAGACCACCACATTCTAAACGTTGCTTCATTTGGTATTAACCGTGTTTGGTCATCAGGTCTGAATAGCCAGGTTTTGCTTAACCTCCCTTTTCCTCATTTCCTTCCTCTCCCTACTACCTTCAGCTTTACAACATACTCCAATTGGAGATGCCATGGTTCCACTATCTTCAGAAACCAAAAATGCCTCTCTTGTTAACGCTTTATTTATTGCATCTCACTATACATAAATCACGTTTTTTTCTCAAAAAAAATAACCTCACTAGGACTAAGACTGTATCGAGTTTAACAATTTACATTTGAGTAAAGCAAACATAGAGTAATCACAAACTACGCTGACGATCAACAAGTTTATTTTTACTGCGCTCCAAATGAAATCAATAGTCTCAAGATCCGTATAACTGAATGTCTAGAAGCAATAACTCGTTGGATGTCTTCAAACAAGCTGAAGCTCAATCCATCTAAGACTGGGTTTCTCTGGGCAGCCACAAACAAACAACATTTCATAGACAATTCACCTATTACTATTTCCGGCAGCGATATCATCCCAAAAACAACAGTTAAACTTCTCGGTGTCAATTTAGATTCAGACTTTTCGTTTAGAAGTCATAAATAGGACCGTAAGCACCGTTTTTTTCCATCTAAGACAACTCAAGTCTGTCCGAAGAAACCTTCCTACAGAAACAACAAAACTACTTATCAACTCTTTCGTAGTCTCACTTCTCGATTACTGCAACGGCATTTATGCCAGCCTTCCAAAACATCAAATTGACAAACTTCAATCAGTGTTTAATGCAGCAGCACGGCTCATAACCGGGGTTTCAAAATATTCGCACATTTCAGAACACCTTCGTAACCTTCACTGGCTCAAGTGCCCTGAAAGAATCCAGTACAAACTGTTCTGGATGGTGTTTAAATCTATCAATGAAATGGCCCCACCCTACATCTCTGAACTATGCGTCCCGGAAAACACTGGTCTGAGGCAGTCAACTCTTAGATCAGCAACATCATCAGCTGTAGGCAGACTGATAGAACCTAAGCGCAAGCCAAATACTAAGTTTGGTGATCGCGCTTTCGGAGTATCTGGGCCGAAGGCTTGGAATAAACTCCCTCCGGAACTAAGATCCATAACAAGTCAAACAGAATTCAGGTCTAAACTAAAAACTTACCTTTTTAAGCTGTCGTACCCTTAAATTAAATATACCACACCTAAGAGAAAGTCCAGTTATATTCAATTTTTCAATTAAGTCCTAAATCCTGTATCTAAATTTCGCCAATAAACAATTAGAAAATGTTAATTAAGTGTTAATCTCAAGTGACCTACCAGGTAAGTATTGTACTGTATATTTTCTCCATAAATAGTTAAGTAATAACATAGATCACTGTAGAAATGTATTGTAAGTTTGTACAGCGCCCTTGAGGTGTTTTTGCACAAAAACGGCGCTATACAAGTCATCCAAGTATTATTATTATTATTAAACATACATATAGTAATACTACATACAAACACAAAATATTTCAAAAAGAGAGAAAAAATATGTATTTGATGAGTTACCAGATGGGTAATTTGACAGTATTTTGTAACAATATTTGAACCATAACTACTTATTAATCATTATTCGAAAAAAGAAACAAGTATATAATAAAGACAGATAGGGTGACATTCAGTTTTTAGCAAATGGGACTTATATAAAATATTATTATTTAAGAAAGGACAAGGATGAAAAAATATTAAGATAATCGTCTGTCAATAAAAACATGTTAATTAAGTTTTTAAATTTAACTAAGGAGTTGGTAGACTTAATATGATTTGGAAGAATATTAAACATAAGAGGTGCCTGATATAAATAGTTTCTTTGACCAAAAGAAGTTTTAGTATGTATCGCCACAAAGTTCAATGTAGAGCCAATTCTAGTTGCACGCGTTTGTTGTGTTCTTAGTATTTGAGTGATATATAGCTGTTTTATACACATAACATTCATTCCTTATAAAGTAGGTTTTGCAAAGTTAGTTCGTTTCATTGCCGCCTCACCTTCTGTTTTCTTATTTAACTAGTATCAACTAACAGTTTTATTTAGACCAGTTATAAATCGTATCCCCTTTCTTCCAGAGCCGATAAATCTTTTGGCACTGAATGAAACGTTAGAAGATAAGATTGTGGAAATGATCCATTTAATTTCTGATGCTTTATACATCAACGTGCATCATCGATACGATACATGAATAGTTGGTTGATTTCGTATATCCATTATCACGCACATAAGACCAACACCGGCCCACCGTGCTGCGCCCAATAAACAATAACAAACAAACAAAAAACAGCGTATTAGATTTATTTTGCATAGAAGTTTCGTCATCTAAATTGACGTAACTTAACCCCTAGAAAACATCGTTTATATCTTTTTGGATTAACACCTAGCAAATATGGCTGATATCTGTTTAATCCAACCGCTAGCAAACATCGTGAAGTTTGCCAGAATGCGTCTCCAGGAAACATCTAACTGATCGTCTGCTAAAACCGGCCCTTGACAAATTAATGTCCTTGAGATCTGCAAAGACTAACTGTAAATCGCAAGGGCTTGATTTCGTCCTTGCCAAAGGTTCTATAGGGCATCCACCTAGAATTGTTGGATTGAAGCTAATGTTCAAAAGTTAAAACTAAAATTTAGTCTAAAATAATAATATAAATATTTTTTATTAATACCAACATAGAACGTGGAATGTTGGAAAGTCGAGAAAAGTAATATGTATTTATTTCTTCGCTCGTCTTGTTTTATTGCCTGTAGTGACGTATTGTGGACTTTAACAGACATTCTAGTCAAACACACGTCGTTTATTATTGTTTTCGAACTGTTTTTACGACGCTTCTCTTAGAACTTTAATCCGTCTATAAATTTTCGGGCGACAGATTCAAAATATTGTTTTTTTATTCAATGCCTAAGATTTACTATACTACTAAATTTGTCTGAAGGCGAAAATGGCCGGGCATTTAAAATAACTATGGCATTTAAAATACTATTTCCCTTGAACACTTTAAGATTCTAACTTCTTAAAAAAAAAATTGCTATTTTTCAAGATATTATCTGAAGATTTTTAGAGCCGAAACGTTAATTACATAAAATTGCCTCGATAGAAAAAAATTACAAAGTATGCTCGAAAAATTATTATTTACACGTTTGTTTCTGTTATATTACAAGTTAAATGTATGAAAAAATTCACATTGCTTCTTTAAATGCTACTTAAGGTGTTTTTAAAGAATTTTTTGCTCTATTGTAAATAAGTCGTGTTTAATTAAATATTTTCACAACTGTCGCTTACGCCTATTGCTTTTAAATCATATTTATTATAGCGCGCTCGCTCCGACTTGAAGATTAACCTATCTTTCTTTGAAAAACTTCATTCGCCAACTCGAGGGCTTTGGGGGCAGACGTGTCGTTCAACGTTTTATGATCTACAGACGTGCGACAGTGACACCTCTGTCGGATTCTTTTTAAATTAAATATTGTTGATTTTGTGGCTGTTACCCAAATCGAAATTCTTTACACGGAAGGCTGGCTCTTAAAATGTAGGTACTCGCAATATAAAAACTTGTATACTTGTAAATTGACTAGAAAAAATGGGGCTCTACAAAATATTGTGATAAATGTCATAAAAATGCCAAGACTGTATCTTTCAAATGTGGACTACACGACCATCTTAGATCATTTTGAATACTTGTGTCTTAAATACTTCAAGTTAACACTTCACGTTAGAAGGCAATTGACTGATCTTATATGTTAACATAAAATAATTCACGGTCATCTTAATGTACTACATTATGTCTTGGCTATTGTCATTTGAGTGAGCTTTCTATATAATTTATATAATATCCTTTGACTGAGTAGGTTTTTGTAACTAACCGATTTGTATATTTACTGAGTTTCTATAACTGGATCGCTCTCACGTAAGTTAGAAGATCTTTAAAACTCAGTATGAATAAATAAATGAGTATAATACTATAGTAATATATCACAGCATTACTAATTTCCAAGATGTAATATATTATTTATTTATTTTATTTATTTATTTATTTATTAACGCCCTATCGGGCTTTTACATAGTAAGTTGACAGTATATGTATGTAAGTGTAAGATGTACATGGATAAAATAGCTAAATATAATTTACTCATAAGGTAATTAGAAAATAATATGGTGAAGTAAATCAAAGTATGAAAGCAAGACCTTTTTTAAAGCTAATAAATAATACACGTTAATAACTAGCAAATAGGTCTAAAATTAGTTGCCTTTTGAAACTCACAAAGTTATTAACACCAAATATATCAATAAGTTTACAGTATTTGTTTGCAAGGTAATGAATTCTTGGAATTGGTGAATACATAAAGTAGTTAGTATTGAGGTTATTGTTACATTTAAAAGTGTCTTTGCTTCGAGTTTGTCTAGCATTCATATAAATTAATTCCAATAATTCAGGGCTGTCAATGAGAGATTTGATAATTTTGAATAAAAATAATATATCAGTTAGAACTCTTCCATCCGATAGTTTGAGAAGTCTGGTTTCGGTATGTAAGTTATTATAATTTATAAATTCTATGGAAATATTCATTTTAAAATTGATGTACCGAAGAAATTTATTTTGTACCTTTTCTAAGGCTTGAGAATGGACTTTGTAGAACGGCGACCATACTGTTGAATTATATTCTAATTTACTTCGTACTAATGAGCAATATAGATGTTTTAAAGTTAACACATTTTTAAACTTTGCCCCCATTCGCAAAATAAAACCGAGTATTCTCATTGCATCGCTAGTAGTTTCATCGATGTGTAAGTTAAACTGTAGACTTTCGTGGAATAAGACACCGAGATCTAGAATCTGTGAAACTCGAAGAAGATTAGCGCCATTAATGAAATAAGAAAAATGAAGAGAATTTTTACCTTTTTATGTAGGTACAGACCATTATGTAGGTACAGACCTTTTTTACCATTATGTAGGTACAGACAACACAGTCCAGTAAATGAATGGCCACATCCCACTCATTGCCTTTACTTTGTGCATTCAACAATCCGCTTAATTTTGTCAAAATGTAATTAATCTACTAATTGAAGAGATAACAAAAAAATTCCTTCACCATCGCGCCTGAGTAACTGCCACCCATTTAACCGTCGGCATCTCTGAACCAAAAGATGTCGGAACTCGGAACATCCGGCCCGGCAGGAAGCGCCGACGGCCACGGGAATTGGGATAACTCGCAATATCCGGTCTGCAGAGACAGATGAGATTGTGGTTTGTAGATAGACGGTAGATGTCGCTATCTTGCGGCGGGGTTAGGCTTCCGGGCCACGACAGGAAGGAAGTCTAATTATTGCCACATCCCTGTCGCTTATTTCTACCCCCATAATTCAATTCGATAGGCGCCGGAACTGGCTAATTAATAATTATAGATAATGGGAACTGACGTTTTGAAATTACTTCCAGCATCCAAGTGGTACTAAGAATCTACTTTAGGGTCTTGTTGTTTAACTTCACGGAATACAACTGTTAGTCTGGCACCGTTTTGAACTTATAACTGCAAAATTATGATTTTTTACATTGCTAATTTCAATAATTAAAATAAAAACTAAAAAACAGCCGTGGTAATGAAAAGCGTTTGCAGTTTTCGTTTTCCGTTTTTATGATAATTTAGGTTTGTCCATTTTTATATGTTTACAATCTGTTTATTGCCGAATCTTCGTTCATTGAATTTTAACACGTCAAACATCGATAACTGTAATGTGAATGGTAGCAGAAGTCGGGGACGCCCGAGGAAGACATGGCACGACCAAGTGAATCAGATACTTGAGTCGGGCCATGTCAAGAGTCAGAACAATAGAAGAGTATGTATGAGACGATGTATGAATGTGAATGAGGCAAGAAGTGTGTGCCAAGACCGAGTTGTTTGGCGGTCCGTCCTCTCTGCCTACCCCTGCGGGGAAACGGCGTGATGGTTAGTTAGTTAGTTAGTTAGTTATTTTATATATATATATATATATATATATATATAAATTACGAACAATACAAAACAAAATGAACCTTTGTCTGTCCAACTGGGAAGGATTCCCGTTTCAGGACAGCCAAATTGTGTATTTTTTATTATTATTATTTTTTCTTTTAGTAAAAGATTATTAGTACATAATATTCTTACAATGGAATGGCGATGCTGTCAAAACAAATTTTGAGAACATTGTTGATTGCATTCGTAGTGACAGGATGATTTCATTATCCTTGAAAGAATCGCAAAGATGTAATTTATTACCAGGGTCAATTTGGATAACATTAGTAATTGCATTCAGAACAGATGAATGGTTTCTTTCGGGACATCACATATCTGAGATTATTTCCAGGGCATTTTGGAGAACATTTACAATTGTATAGTTAGAATTTCCACATTTATAAATCAGTATAAGACATATGAATCCTATAGCACTATATTTTTATAATTTCTTAGGGGATAGAAATTACACATTACTAAACCAGAATATATGCCGTATGACATATGAATTTCCAATTTTAAAATTTCGAATCTTTATTTATTAAATGGCTAGTCATTATTATACAGTAATCGAAATAAAACCGCGCAAAAGATTCGTAAATTTAAATTTAAATAATAACAACAATGAAGATTATTAAAAAATATGATAATTAAAAGATTATTATTTATTATTATTACTTATTTATTCAAGAAAAAACTGTTTGCCCTCAAGATCAATGAGCAAAACCAAAATGCTCTTACTTAATAAAAATATGATATAATTATTAATATATATATTATGTCTTAATCAATGTACAGTTAAGTTAACAAAGCGAAATATGTATTTCTTTTAACTTAATAAATAAATAAAAAAATAAAAAAAGATCAAGTATTAGGAACAAAAATAACCATTTTTAAACTTGAAATAAAAAGTGACTTTAGATCCTTATCTCTCGTATAAAATAGCCTTTTGGAAGATAAAAAATAAAATTTTACATAATATTATCAACGCTATTATATATATTTTTCTATCTAAGTACTAAAAATCTTTTAATTATCATATTTTTTAATTAAACACTTATTAGTTCGTATTAGATATGTAATTTCGTGTTAGCATGAGTTCGGTCTCGACTCTCCCCATCTCCAGAAGCCAATTGCTAACCAATTTTCGCAACGCGCTAGCACTTTTCAATTTCCATGCATCGGGAATGAGGTTGAACACTTTAGGCCCTAAGTAGGAGTATTGTCTTTGTGCATGTTATGTGTTTGTAGTGGGTGGAACTACTGGATTCCTCCTTGCATGACGTGTGTTGTGGAGATGATCATAAGTATTATTATTAATAATAAGTAGTATCATGTATTAATATGATTATTATTTTTAATATATCAGGCATTAAACTAACTAACCATCACGCTGTTTCCCCTCAAGGGTAGGCAGAGAGGACGGACCGCCAAACTTTTCTTACCTCATTCACGTTCATAAATCGTCTACTAATAAGTCCTCTATTTCTGTTATTGTTCGCTTGCCCTTTTATGTACATACTGTTAATAATAATAACAATAACTGGCTTTACTATGTGTGTATAAAGCTTTCGATGTCATTATTTATTACTTATTACATAAAAAAAAAACGGCGAGAACATAGAATGGCCAATTGGGCCTTAAATGACCAAAACAAAAGTGTGTTTCACTACCAACGTGAAATTTAAATGGGATGCCGATATACGATGTCAGGCAAGTGTGAGAGTGCTCGAGCCAAAAAGTATTAATTCCGTTTTGTACGCCATATACGAGTATATCAAGGGGGCATGCTATACCAGGCTGCAATGTAATATATTGTATCTTCTTCCCCAGTTCGTGGACATCGGTATCGTGACCTCGGTGGAGGTGAACCACAAGCAGGTGGAGACGGCGCGTAAGGGCATGGAGGTGTGCGTGAAAATAGACCCTATCCCCGGGGAGGCGCCCAAGATGTTCGGCAGGCACTTCGACGATACTGACTTCCTGGTCAGCAAGGTGAGTACTTATTTACTACTTTAGGTAATAAATACTTTTAGCTAATAATAAAAACTAATTTTATAAACACCCTAATATAATAGAACTTCCTCCTTCTTCTGGCGCTTGTAAAATTAGATTGTTAATGTAAATTTTAGCTATATGTTTCTACATATGTAAATATCACCGGTCGGTGGCCGAGTTGACATCGCGCTTGGGTCCCACTCAGGCGTAGTGTGTTCAATTCCTCGGCTGGCTAAGTCCTCCATCACAACACAAGCAACATTTTCAGCTTACTGTGGTGGTAGTAGGAGATTTTCAAATATTGTCAGGTTATTCGTATCCCGGAAATGTTTGTCTCTATTTAAAAAAATATATATATTTTATTAAGATAGTAATTATAGTCGTGTCTTTAGATATAAGTCTCAGACGTAAGTCACTAGTTTTAAGTCAGTAGTTCTAGTGTTAACTATTTAAGAATTATATTTGTACAGCGCCCTTGAGGTGATTTCTCACGAAAACGGCGCTATATAAATTAGCCATATATTATTATTATTATTTAGATAAATATTCAGAATCGTTGGACGTTTTTGGTACGTATAAATTATTTTAAAAGCACTTCGTATCACTTCAATTACGATGAAGATCATCTATTTCAGTCGCTGGAGTTGCAAAATAATGCATTTTAAAAGCTATTTCGCTAAAATTCCAACAGAAAATTCGTCCTATTCACTTGGCCATTTTTTGTTTATTATTATTGATGTGACGTATTAATTATGAAAATTGGGATTTGGTTTTTTTTTTTTGGTTTTATTTATTCAGAACCTAGAACCTAAAAAAAGTTTTTAAAAAACTTGCATAAAAACATATCTTCTTAATATACAATGTGACATAGATCATTGTAGAAATGTATTGTATATTTGTACAGCGCCCTTGAGGTGATTTTGCACAAAAACGGCGCTATACAAATCATCCAAATATAATAATTATTATGTCAAAACATGGCGTAAACAAAAGACGTTAACTTCACTGATAAATTAATCTAATTTGAACGAAATAACTATGTATTAAAATACATTATTTTATTTCTCTCGAGACTGAAATTAGTTGTTCCTCATTGTAATTAAACTGATACGATTTGTTTTAAAAATATTTTTTGCGTATTAACCATAGACATCCTAATTAATAGACTTGCCCTAACATTAAATCTGGGTATAATTTCGACGAGCTTGGGGCAAACCACGTGACCATACTATGCGCCGTTGATTATATAAATGTAAATAATGTGTCTATAAAAACAGTGGAATATTGTCACTATCACGAGGAAATGGCATTACCATTCAGCCTATTACCGCATAAACAGTACTTCATAAAACGACTGCATCTCACTGGTGATTTGTTTGTTTCAATGCGTCATACTTTCCGCACATGGACCAGAGATGTGCTTCAATGGACCAGTGGGTTTGCACGTGTGTCTAAATGGCCCAACGATCGCTCGGATAAATATTCCTGAATACATACCGTACGGTTCTGCATTCTTCGTATTATTATCTTTTGTCATGAGCATTTGTTGTGCTTTACTTGACCCTTGAATTAATGAATCGATTTGATTTTCGCTGCACGTGAAGGAAGTATTGTATTCTTTAGTCAATCTATAACTCTAGATGAACGCTATAATATGTTAAATGGTATGTCACACGTGACTAAGAGCAAACCCTCTGATCAGGCCAACGCTTTTTATCAACATTATTTACAATTTTTTAAACCAATTTCAGGAACTCCCTTAAAGCTGAAAATATTATACCTTGATTACAAATTATTATTATGTTTTCGTGCAAAGAATCACTTTTTATTTATCACAATTTATATGTGAACATTTTAAATGTTTACCCTTGATGAAGTTTAAGCCAAGTGAAACCAGTCGGAAACTTTTAAATATTTTAGTAAATTATTATTTTTCCTTTTTGGCTTCATACACGTACATATTGAACAAAACTAACCGTATAATTTATGTGCTTCCTATTTTTTGTTAGATAAATAATGAATGTGTAAAATGACGTGGAGTTTCTAAACAGAAAAAGCTGTGAATATTTCGTGACGCCAGACCTCACAAATTCTTAGTTTTGTAGGTCATATCAACCATTTTTTGCTTTATAGTTAAGATTTCGTTTCGGCTTAAAACGTGGGTACCTCATTTCTATTGAACGCGTCCCTAATGAGTTTGACAACCGGTCGATCAATCGCGTCAAATTAGTCAATACGGCTAAGTCCAATAAGGAGCACTGCACTTATACACTAGATGCTAGAGCCGATACTACCAACCATCTGCCAACTACAGGCGGATAATGGTGGACAGGACATAATATGCAAATAAGCAATGTTTGTTCAAAGCGTTCGTATTGCATTATATTCGACGCAATCAAAGGCATTCGTGATGGAGCATACTTGCCAGAACTATTTGCCCCCTAATGATATGCAAACAAGAGCCAGAAACTCGCTATCCTTTGAATGTTTGATCACCCAGTTGGGTGTCTTCTGTCTTGTCGCTTTGTTTTTATCCTGTCCGCTCTTTTGTTCGTCGCCCTTCAGATGATGCTGTGCTTCGTACTGCCGAGTGTTTGTACTTTCATACCATTCTTTTTTCTCGCTATTTCTATAAGTAATGAGCACAAAAGGAATGTGAATCAAGCTGTACTGCGTAATGTGGGATACGCAATAAGAGCAGGCGCTTGCAGACCAGATGTTCTCCGGGCTTTGTTGGCAAACAAGGCTCTAGAACTCAGTTCTGGTAGGTACTTACCGACCCTACCAACTACCAACACCGACCACTTCACACTTTATATAATACACAACCAGATGTGTGCTGAACAATGTACCTTGAGCATTACGAATTGCGTCACACATCTTCATCATATTAATCCCTCAGGCTAATTTGTTCGATTTTGGGAACAAACCGCTATTATCCGTTGAGTCAATTTTTCCGCTTTTGGGAACAGCTCATATGGTCTAATAGAAATCGTTTCCCTTCCCGTCATGATGATAAATGTGATTTAAACTTTGTTAGAAAGAGAAAAAAACACGCTTTATATTCAAATCACGTTAACTACAAAATAATTTAAATGTACACCACTATGAAACCAAAGTTTCCGACCGCCATTTGAGGTAATTTTATGAAAAATTGAGAATTTTTTACTAATTATTTTACATGAAACAACAAAAAAGTGAAGCGACAGTTAAGGGGGTGACAGATTACGCTATAAGTTCGAAGCATTTTATATAACTCCATATTGCTCACCATAAAATCCCATTCAGACCTGTTATACCTAAAAAGATGATGTGTTATAAGTGTGGGCGTGGCGACTATATGCGCTGTGATCTGCTAGGCAGGCTATATTTGAAAATTATGCGACCCCTCTCCTACCTACGGCAGCTGAAGGGGTCAGAACAATTATTACGCGGCTGTCATCTGTCAAAGTGACAGATCCCGTACAAAGAAAATGATATTCACCAACTGATCTGACTTCCACTCCTGACTTAGATTATAGCGAAGTGTGTCCCCGCAACATATAATACGTATATGCCACGCCCAATTCTGCGCGCATAATATTGCGTAATGTGTCTAAGGTTTAATGTTTATAATACATTTGTCCAATAAATTGTGTTTTTTGTAATTTTAGTTCAGTGCTCCGACGAATATATTTAAAATTTTAATACATCAAAAATTATATGTTTTTTTCTAATAATAAAATTTGAAAGCGTATTTCAACACCTTTCAAAAACAGTTCCCGGATACATTCAGAAATATTCTCAGAGATTGATTGAGATTACAGAACAAAAAAATTAGATTTACGATTTTTTTTTCTTAAAAAATAAAAAAATATACACAACCCTACCAACAATTACATACATATTGTCTATTTTTTAATAAAACCTTTTGTTTTATTTCTTAATATTTTATTGAAGTTCGTTTAATATCTCTTAATTTCAATATAGTCCATTTTATTTACATTCAATTATTTTTATTTATATCGACCCCCAGGGGTCGATGTAGACCTGCAGGGGGTCCGTATCAATGAAAAAAAAAAGTATGAGGGTGCATGAGATGTAAATGAGGGTCCAAGAGAGCCTGTCACGTTTTGTGGTTTAATGTGGAATAGTTTTCAAAGTACAAATATTTTAGTGAAAATCTCAAAATTTTGTGGGCTGAAGGCTGTGGCCTGGGGGTGGTACGCGCTAGAATTTATAAATCGTCATTTGAAAATGAATAAAACACCATCCCATTAAAACACATCGTTTGGTTGGTACGACTGAAATACTGATTCAACCAGTCCATGTGCGTAATATATCTATTGACAACAATATGCCCGTCAAGGTTGCCAATTCGTGGAGAATTTGTCACGAATTGGGTGTTTTGGGGGTAGAACCTTTTTTTTGGGAAAATGCAGGGGTTTTGGCATTTCTTGATTATCCAACCATATTGAAAAATAATATTTACAGTAATTGTGAGAACGCACTATATTTCTTTTACGTTCGCAGCAAATTTTCAAAAAGTGTTTTTTTAAAGCTTGAACGAGAGGGAAAATCTGATAATGACTACAAAATAAAAAATAAATGCTAATTTCAATAGATTTATGCATTGGCAACTCTAGTCCACATTCTGTGAACCGATAAAAATGTTTTAATGCAGGTATTTAAACCCAGGTAAATAGTTTATCAAGTGCGGTAATGAATGCATTTTCACATTTTTCTTTTTCAATACGATAACTTTAGTGACTAGATTAGATGCTAACATTATACCCAGTGTTCTTCAATGTAAGCGGGTAATCTTAAGAATAAAAAACATTTCGACTCCAAAACAAAATACAGCGCCCGCGTTGAAAAATATAGGCTTTTGACACTGGTGACGTCACGGGTCACATCCATAGATTTGCCGCATTTTCGGAAGACAAAAAAATAAGGTAAGTTTTTAGATTCTCACGGCCAAAAGCATTTTTGTTGTTTGTTTTTGGGGTGTTATGCCGTGTTGCGCTAACTCCTTCTTTAGCCGATGTTTCGGACAGCGTTACAGTGTCCATCATCATCCCAAAAACAAACAACAACAAAAAAATAAAACTTTGAAAAATTTTTAACTATTAAAACTAACCATAACATCAAAAAATACTGTTTAGAAGGTTAATGATAAAAAATACTAATAAATTTCAATAAAAAATATATCCCGTTATTAACTCTCTAAATATTATACATTTTCATCAAAATGTAAAAAAGGAGAAAACCTCACTTTTATTATTGAAATGCTTTATTTCTACATTTTCATTCGCATCTCTATATATTATGTTAGACGTAGATATATTGTACAACAATGTACAGTGCCTCCTACCTGCTAGGCAAGCTAAAACATTAACATTAGTTGGTAGAGCACTGTCCCGGAAAGACAGGGGTCCTGGGTTCGAGTCCCAGATGTGACCGTTTTCTTTTCTGATTTTTCTGTTTCAGATTTTCGTTTAGAAATCACTAATATTGTCTTCAATATTTAAATATTACAATTTGAGGTTTTACTCAATAAAGTTATTCCGAAAAATAAATATTCATTCTAGACTTGCAGAAAAGTCAACAGATGTCGCACATTAAATAAAAAAAAAATAAGATAGGTTTATCTAAAAGACGCTGTCTGGATTGCATTTAGTTCGGGTTGAATCTTGCGATCATACATAAAGATAGTTGCCAATAAAAATGTGCGGTGAAAAAGAAAAAAAAAAATGAAGACAATGTTAGTAGTTCTTATTCGAAGTATGATACAGTTAAAAGTGACCGAGGAGAATAGGGTCCCATTAGCGCAGTTGGTAGAGCACTGTCCCGGAAAGACAGGGGTCCTGGGTTCGAGTCCCAGATGTGACCGTTTTCTTTTCTGATTTTTCTGTTTCAGATTTTCGTTTAGAAATCACTAATATTGTCTTCAATATTTAAAACATTAAAGTTAAAAGTTACTGCATACAGATTCTGCTAGCGAGTTTATTGTACGTTCCTTTAACGATCTCTGACGTGTTTATAGCATTTGTATGACATTTCCCATATTGCACATAATGCATCTCATTTCGCCACTCGTATAACTTTACTTAATAAATAATACGTTTAGTGGGCACTCAACTTCTCTATTTGCTATACACGGTGTCCGGAATCGCGTAATACAAGCGGGAAACTAATGAATCTGACATCAACAACAAAAAAAAATGTTCTTAGCATTTCGATTTTCGACAACTAAAGGATGTAAAAAAACTTTATGATGCTTATCTACGCTTCGTCACACTTAAAAATACATTAAAAGCTGATATCAATCCCCTAGCGACTGTTTTTTTTCAATTTGACATAAAAAATACCACGTTCTGTTTCGATTCACTCGAAAACGAAAGCTCAAATCAATAAAAAGTTATACCACAAAATTGACTCCAAATGTAATGTAGATTTACCAGTTTATATATAGCACCGTCCTTTTCCTCTCAATGAAATATTATCAGTATCTTTCTTCTATAATATAGGCTATAATAAGTATTTGAGAATTTTCTGTAGAATAGTTTTTAAAAATCGCTAAATAGTATAAAGTTCTTCCGGAAGGTTTATATATAGAAAGTAGAGAAAAGTTTCCGATCAATGCCGGGTACACATCAGCTAGTCTACTAACATGTTTCAGCGGCGCTTTTCAATTTTTTTTTTTCGCGATAATTTTGTGTAGGTAATTTGATTTAATGGAAATTTAACTTTCGTAGACGGGCTTCATGCAATACATTTTTTAATGGAGGAAGATGTGTGAATGAAGATCGAATTTAGTGACGTGATAGAAGTGGCGTAATAGTTCATTAATTCGTTGACGAGAAATTTTTGCTCCCAGAATAAGCAGAAATTTACCTACGTAAAGAGTAACTCCGAACAGTTTCTAAGGCTTAGGTACCATAAATAACTGTGCTTTTAAATTTGTTCTTGAACACTCTGCAAAAATTTAATACTATTTTGCTGGCATATAATATATTACTAATGGGAGTAATTTTTACCACATTTTATCAGTTTGGCTTGGACCAAGGCTGTCGTAATAGTAGTATTCAAACATTTTGTTTCTGCATCCGCTTTGAATGCCTGCATATTTGTGTGATTGTCAAGATATGCCCTTTCACTTGATTTCCCCCGACTCGTTTAAACATTTCGTTAGATATTCTCCGCGCGTCTTTGGAATTCTTTATATTCTCTCCTTAGTCCCTACCCCCGGGTAGTCTAGCCCGGCGCGGCCCTATAAATAGCTGGCCTAGTTCTACTCTTTGCCTACAGCCTCTCCCTGTTCGGGTCACCCCAGTCACCTGTGGCCTGATTCCACGGAAGACGGTCAGAGTTCACTTGCCATCTACGTTACCAACTTACTGCTTTGTTGCGTGAATGTTCCAATTGAATTCCAAGCTTATGTCCAAGCCTTCTGATTTGTAGTGTAAAAATTCGGTCTTTCTAGCTCTTGACTATTGACCGTGAAAAACTTATAATACGAAGGAGTAACAGTTTTTTTATACCACATTCTCTGTTATCTTTTGAGGATATCGATTACTTAAAACAATCTTAGTTGGTCGACATCGAACAATGTGTTTAATTATTAAAATTTATTTCAAAATATCTTTATGCTAAGCTTTCGGAAAGTGTTTAATGGTACTGAAAGCTCTTGTTTTTACTGTCCATCACAAACATTCTCAGCCGTTATTTTCTTTTGTTAATGCTCTAATTTTTCAATAATGTATTTTAATTGATCATGTGGTTAGCACATTCAGAGAAGCCATTATTATTTAAATATCTTAGGTGCTCTTTGATACAGGTATTAACATTGCGCGACGTTTTGCGGATATAAAACGCGGGAAAATAACTGCATTGAAATGAGTAAATAATAACCGAGTGGCCTAAACTGTTCTCTTTATCTTTACCGTTCATTAACTCTTTGGGGATGATGAATATTCTAGATGTTTTGTTAGTTTGGTCGTAATATTTTTCCACAACCTAAAACCTTAAATTAATACACGTTTACTTACGCATTTGCTGTAATTTCGGATTTTTGCCGAATTGAGGAAATCTATGATTGGTTTCTCAGTTAAGTAATTTGCACATGTATAAACCAACCACATTGGAACTGTTGAAAATGTGTTAAACATAAAAAAAAAATTGTTTGGGAAAAAAAGATGGAATTTCGAAAACAGTTATTTATTTCTTTTACTTCTACCATCATGTAGAATCATCTCCCGAAATTAGTGCGCTTCACTCGTGGATATTATAATAGAATAGTTTTTTCTACGATATTCTCATAAAAAAATAAAACTTTTAAATTAATAATTTATGTTTATTATGTGAGGTATATTATAAATCGTGTATTCTAGAGAATAGTGGTATCATTTTTTTAAACCGAAAAAAATATAACACAATTTTTTTAATTAACGAAGAAAATAATATTTGTCGCAGGTAGATAAACTGGGTCGCAGGTAGATAAACGGACTGGTTAATAAGTCTCTTACGAGTGAGCAATAGACAAAATTTGAGATTGAAATAATATTGGGAAAATACGTATTTTCGAATAAACGTGTCATTTAAATTAGGTAATTTGCATTTCAGAGGATTTTGCAGACCTTAATTAAGGAGAATTTACTCCCGATTTCTCAGAAAATGTATTCAAATAGACTGAACACTGTCCCGCGTAGTGCGCGGAGTTACGACCATTCTGACCAAATATGCTTTGCTGCACAGTGCGCGGGATTCGTCCGGAAAGGGTTAAAATGTACCTAAACTATATACATACACATGAGAATGGGCCGTTTCTTCGACTCGTTTTCGTGTAAGACTGCTCGTATGCGGGCATCTGATTTTCCTCCTTCATATAATCCGGGCCTCTTCAAGACCCACATTAATAACTCTTCATACAGCCCCTACCTTAACCCCCCTTACAACGCTGCCAAAACGGCTGGCGGCATAGCGCACTTGCCCTCATACAGGGGTACATATGTACTTGTGAGGTTTTACATAAAAAAATAAAAATAAAATGCTGGTTTGATATCTGAGGTTATTGATCTTTTTTTGAGAAAAAATATTGATAAGCAAGATTCTACGCCATTTTCTCTTGCCAATCCTCCACCAACTCCTCCACTAGATGTCTACCCTCTTTTGTAACCCACTGTAATATGCATATTTATAATACGTGGTTTTTCTATATTTTAGATTTTGGTTTATGATCGGCATTAGGTTTAAAAATAAGAGTGGTGTTGTAAATATAAAAGTTGTAAACAAATTTATTATTTTATTTTAGATCATTATTTTATCCCGGAAAAAGGTTTTATACTCCATCCGATAAAATAAACATAAACTACAACCACGTGACGAAATAATTAAAATTTTTAAAACTCTCAGGTAGAAGACTTGTTTCCGACAATTATGTTTGAAATTTTGAATGGAATTATAGACAGCCCTGATTTAAAGTCTAATCACCTTCTACATACCAATTAGAAGTAGGTACTCGATCGATTTTTTAAAATTGCAACAGCAATATCAGGACTGACCCATTTAGATACTTGCTTGTACCTAGATTGCATGCAGTTGGCAATACTTTCGCGGAAATTGTAGATGTGTTCAAATGTACGTAATATAGTTACAATGAGGCTATAATAACATAACAATAATTAAGGTTAGCATAATACTATTCTTCTGCATGGATTCCATATAATTTTAATAGCAACTTTTACTTCATGCTTACTGTTCCCCTAAATTATTATGTACATATCACATGTGTGGGCGTATAATATAAATAAATTAAATTGATTCCAAATACGTTTCTCAAGCTTAAGGCCACCCCATAAAATTACACCGACGAAATGGATCATTTTTAACTAGCCATTGTCTGTGAAACTGGTCTTTCTTTCTATTGTCAATGTATTTTTATTCTCACTGTAATGGAAGCATGGTACGAACATTAAAAATAGAACAAAATAAGTACCTACGTCGTTTCCTGCGTTTGATTACCAGTTGTATTATTTTCATCTTAACGGGCGATTTCCATCCGATAATAACGGAAGCGGATATTGCAAAGCCTATTTCCCGCCGCACCGCCGGCACTGTACACTGTACACTGTAGGTACTATTCTCTCTTCCGGTACATTTGAGGTTAACCGCAAAATGGAGATTTTATGAATGATGGTTGTAAAACATTATTACGACAGCTCGCATTTTATGAATGAAGTTGCACTCCTTCGCTGCGTGTCATTCTGGAACCACTCTAATCTGCTACGGTCCATAGTTCTGCATTTCGTATTAAGGTATTATGATTCTGCCGCTGAGAACTCCCGCTATGACCTCTCTTTCTGATACATGCCTTATTTGCGAGTAAGACAGAGAGAGCTATCAGCGATACACCTTTAAATCCGTCCCATTGTGTTGTTTCACTTACATAATCTTCTGTTTATTTAATCTTCCATTGAGGCTTCAATTCCATTCTGGATTATGTAAGTGTATTTGGCGATAAAAACTTGAATGGCGTCTTTGAGGCGGCTGGCCGTCCTGGGGGAGGGGTGGGAGATGTCTAGTGCTATTTCCGGGATTGGGGAGGTTGGGGTAACCACCCCCGCCGAACTGTTCCATTCATGCGAGGATTGGCTCGAACTATCACTGGCCTAGCCTGGCCGCTGTGAAAATTCACGCACTTCAAAGAGTAACTTTCATGTTACAATAGCACAAATGAAGGATGCATACATTTTACATGGTTTTAAAAAATACAAGAGATCTCTCATTTACTATTCGCCTAGTGAAGCCAGCGTGATCAAACTATTTAGATAATCATATATATATACACTGTTTTTTATAAGCCATACGAATATTAAGTTCTGTTTGAGTAGTTATCCACTTCAAGACATATTAAAACTCTAAAATCACCATCTCGCGTAACCTTCTTTT
The DNA here is from genome assembly GCA_026573805.1 of Hesperophylax magnus. Lineage (NCBI taxonomy): Eukaryota > Metazoa > Arthropoda > Insecta > Trichoptera > Limnephilidae > Hesperophylax > Hesperophylax magnus. The sequence goes on from JAIUSX010000072.1 coordinate 11,047,910, forward strand.
AATAATAGTATTTGTGTATATTTGGTGTACATAAATATTCACTTTATAGCCTTTATTATTCTCTGCGGAGGGAGCCTTTCGTTGAGCTAAAAAAATTCATTTATGTGAAATTTGTGTGAAAGCCTCGCAAGGAGCAAGATGCCTCGTTTTATCTTAGCTTCTAATAAAAACATTGAAAGAGGAAAGAAGTATGAGAAATTTAGATTGTAGAAAGGAGATTAATCTCCCATTTTTATGTGTCGCGACATATTATTATTCCAGCTCAATTGTATCGTTAGAAAAAATATGATTCCAAACTTAAGATAATTTTTTTCTTAGTATTTATCCTGGTTATAAATCTTTTTTGCGACCAAGTTAAATCATATTTATTTTTTGCCTCTTCGCGAGCATCCCACTATCTCCATTCGAAAATTATTCCACATGAAAAATTGGGCTCATTTTGGGCGGCTGCCAATTCTGCTGCCAACGCGATGTTTGATACCCCAAGGCCGAGAGATGCGGACGGTTTCCCGCATACGCGCCATTATCTGTCAACTTTACTCGGCGTTGGACTTGCTAAATAAATACGGGCTTTCTTCTCTCGATCCCTCAATGGCGGCTCCGCATTGGGGGCTTTTATCATCACAACCGATTCACTCCTGAAAACATTAGCGAATAGTAGGTACTATACCTATATTGACACAGTATACCTACTAAAAATTTATTTCACAATCAAGTATAGACTTCTGTAAAATAAGGTGGTTGGAGAGACTTAGAGGAAGGGGTACCTAATTAGATATTAATGATGGGAATTAATAGGAGGTGGCTTTAACCTTTTCAGAACGTGTGTATATTTGAAAATACATAGATTTCAGAAATGTTTTCCTCATTATCGTTTAAAGCGAATAAAAATTGGCGGTTTCTATTATAACTCTGGCTTTGATTATAATTGCTCTATATTATATCGTATTTTACCTACTAGTTCAGGTCGTAGTCATTTTCAAAAGGTGATATTTGTTTTTAATCTCCATCGAATTTTTTATGTATGTTTTGAAGGTACCTATTCATATGTTTTATTTTTTTACTAAAATATTCTATTTTTAGTTTAAATTTTACGATTTATAATTTTGTTTGAAACGCTCACTCCGAGACTTTATGTTATTTTTAATATAAGTGGCAATAACTTCTAATCCATTGAAATTTAAAAACAAACACCAAAAAATTTCAAATAACCTCACCATTTATTATCAAGCTTCAAAAAGGTTCTTCAACTGCCAGTTTTAATTCAGGTCTGAACTGGTTAATAACCGAATGCTTTTAATATTTACCAGAGCCGCCTCCAAAATTTGTTTTCTCAGTAATACCTAATTAGTTATCATCTATGCTCTCTAATCATCTCCCACCACTATACGATATTTAAAATTTTAGTTTACCCTGTATAATAAAACCATTAGTTCTGAAACATGTTGATTTGTATCATAAAAAAATAGTTGTTAAAACCAAATGTTTCATTATATTTTGATTAAAAATGGTGCCAAAAAGTATCAGTTTAGACGAACATAAATCGCTTCATGGTTTCAGCCCCTCCACCATTCAGAAACAACACCCAGGTTTATGAATGACCCATATACCGCCACACCCGGATGCGGCTCCATTGATCTGAGGGAGAGGGGTGGTAACACCGGGCTGCATCTCTCCAGCCCCCAGTGACCCACTTCCCCATTCATCCCGGGCGGGGTCACAGACCCGCGGCACAGGGATCGATTCTTTACGCTATCCGAAACACGGAATTATTATTCTGTGCCTCAAAATAGCGCAATTTACCCGGTGCGTGGTGCTGAATTTTGTCTCGCGCTCCCCCAACAAAATTCCTTTTGTCTACTCCAGATTTATGCAAGTTGGTGAATGTGTGTGAATGCACTACACGACAGACTGCAGTTTTAAAGGGCCAGTATATCGCGTGTGGTGGGGTTTGGAACCTGGGAGATGTGTCATTGCGTCGGGAGGGTCGTGCCGTTTTCTGTAGTTACCATGGTTTGGTTCGAACAACACCGGGGCTTCGCCGTCCGCACGTTTCTTGAAAATGGCCGCTCTTTCGTCGCCACCCAGCGGGCCTTCCAGCTACAATTTCCCACTTTTTCCTGTGGGGCTTCCAGAATGAAAATATTTGTAAACATCGGCCACACATCTTGGAAGAAAGTCGATGATCGAATTCGGGGGGATATCGCCACTATACCCGTCGAGATGTGCCAAAATGCGGCCGAAAACTTCAGAAATCGCCTTCATCAATGTATTGCTGTTGAGGGCCATCATCTTCAGGACTTGATGCATAAAACGACATGATGTACCGAATAAATCAAAACCCCAATTTCTGCGGGTTTTTTTTTGATAGCCCTTCAAAACTGCACTGTCTGTTTTTTCACTGTCTGTGTTTGCGCTGTCTGTTTTGCCGCACCGCACTCTTTATTATGCACATAACTAACTAACCATCACGCCGTTTCTCCCGCAGGGGTAGGCAGAGAGGACGGACCGCCAAACAACTCGGTTTTGGCACACACTTCTTGCCTCATTCACATTCATACATCGTCTCATACATACTCTTCTATTATTCTGACTCTTGACATGGCCCGACTCGAGTATCTGATTCACTTGATCGTGCCATGTCTTCCTCGGGCGTCCCCGACTTCTGCTACCATTCGCATTTGCATCATATATCCTCCTTACACTCCTATCTTCGCTCATTCGCTCTACATGCCCAAACCATCTAAGCGTCCCTTTCTTGATCTTACTCATTACGCTTACATCAGCCTTGCACTCTTTGCGGATCTCCACATTCCTCACACGATCAAACATGGTTTTATCACACATACGCCTCAGGGATCTCATTTCAACAGCATTTAATCTACTTTCATCCTTTCTTTGCCAGTTCTATACCTCACTTCCATACATCAAGGTAGGTACCAGCACTCCGTTGTGGACTGCACATATAACATGCATAATTATTGACGTTGTGCTTAAATATTAATATGACGCACCAAAAATTTTTTTGGGTATACGGTATACATACTCGGTAACCTAATGGTTATATAGTTTTGGGTTTTAAGTATCTATACATCCTCGGTAAGGTAGCGGTAATGTGTATGTTTTTGGGTACACAATATGCATACCTATACTGTACATTCTCGGTAACGTCGCATTTATTTGATTTGGGGTATACAGCATATATCCTCGGTAAGGTAGAGGTTATTTGATTTTTGAGTTTGCAGGATCGATTCCTCCTCATCAATTGGAATTGATGAAATGAAACGGGAATTGGGGGGGGAGAAGCCATCCATGGCATCTCATAATAATTTTAGAATTCGTCTTGAATCTGCGCAATGCCAGACATAACCACAGTCCAGAAATACGCTATCCTAATATTTTATGCGGTGGTGTAAATAAATATATTGGGAATATAAACTTGTTTTCAATAACATCGACAATATAGATACTAAATATTAAATAAATGTAAGTATGAATAGTTTCGTTGGTAGTTATGGGTGAGTTCGTTTTGTTCCCGTGACGTCATTCGGCCATAGGCGTGTAAATCATAGAAACTAAGGTTTTTACTGAACCAAAACTTTTTTCTTATCGCCGAATAGATAAACCGATAGAAGTGTCTTGTACAAGGAGAAAAATAAGTATTGTTAATTTTTTTAATAATCTTTCACAAATTATCGGTAATTCGGTTAAAAACGGGACTGCAGGCCTGTGCATTTGCAGTGCATGTGAATTTGCCTTCATATCATGATGAAATGCGAAAGAATTATCAGGCTCTCGACTAGCAATTCGAAGGTCGCGGGTTCAAATCCGGCGGGCGCAATTAAATTTTATTTGATGAATTTGTGTTATTTCAACATTCATTAATTTAAAAATAATATGCAGTATACTTGCTGCACGTTCAAGAGTGGAAAACACTCTCAGTATCGCCCTGGTGTAAGGCCACCATTCAGAATTTAAACAGAATCTGTGTTTGATTTTTTTATTTTTTATTTTATTTCATATATATCCCGTTAAACTACAGTTAAGTAGTTTGTCAAACAGGATTTTTATTACAACTTAGACCTTAATTTATAGGAAGGATTCCCGTTTCAAGGACAGTCAAATTTACAAGTTTCAAGTTATCCTAGACGAATACAGGATTTAAATTTAATTTTGTTACTATCATTTTTATTAATAGGCGTATTTAAAAAACAATCTTAATTTTGTTCTGCTGTGGACTTTTAAAACATATTTTTAAACCTAAAAATAAAAATTGTTTAACTGAGGATCAATTCTTCCTCCCCATGGACTTAGACCTTAATTTATACAATATCAATAAACTTACACATTAAATCGCCTAATACAAATTATTTCTACCTAGTAGCCATGTTTTCAGCAAATATCTGACTCTATTTGGAAATTCGCATTTCTTAATATTACCAGGTAGCATATTATATATTTTAGGCACATTATACTCAAGGGTTCGCTTTCCGTATTTATTATTATGTTTAGGTACAAGCATGCCTTCATTCTTTGTGAACCTAGTATTGTGCCCATGTTCAACTTTCCTAAAAAATAAAAATAAATATAAACGTTGCTTGAAATGGCTTTATCCGTATTTGGTGACCAGATCTGAACAACCAGGTACATCCCCACCTTCCTCTTCTCCATCTCCTCACTATCCCCTCCTTCAGCCTCACAACATTCCCCATTTGGGGATGCCATAGTCTCACTGGCTCCAGACGGTTGGGAGCAGTTGGGATTCTTGTGCGGTATTTACATTAAAACAGTATTTTACTAAAAGAAACCTGTTAATTCATTCGTTAAGGTTTGATTATTTAACCGGATTACCAATAATTTCTATAAGAGATTCTTTTTTTATCAAGATACTGCTAAAAATGTGACTGTATGACCATTTCCTAACGAAATATTAGTCAGTCATCCAGAAAATATCTGAACACGTGTTCGCGCAAGTGGCCTTGTCCGAATAAATATAATGAACGAAATGCAAAAATATTATTATTTTTCAGAACATTCCGACTTCTTCATAACATATTATGTTATGAAATTTGTCGATTCATTCGTTAAAGGCCTCCAGTTACGTTTTTATCAGTAGATTTTTTCTCCGTGTGAGTGGGTTAATTTTTCCTTCCATCGGGCGAAATCGATCAAACTTTTTCAAATGTCGAATTTCTTTCATGCATGATCAATTTCGCTAGCTTGTCTGGGGCCTAGGAGTCGAAAGACGTTTGTAAATTGGCGGCATTAGCATACTTTCAAATCGATGTCACACTTATAGTAATTTCTGTTACCATGCCTCCCTAAATGCTTGTTCTCTCTGTTATGCTCTGCAAGTGTGCTCTACCATAATATATAATGCCAATTTAACACTCCCATAGTTACAAAAGTATTGGTAGAACTACACATGTCATAAAACCTAACCTAACTTTTCTTCAAATATGATATTTATTTAGCACGCACTTAATAAAATAAAAACTTTTTGTCGTAATTTATATGTAATTTCAGTATAATTTCGTTCGTGTTTAATTTTGTCCATATGTAATGGCAGGTAATTTTGAAAGTTAGAAGCAGATGGCGCCGGTCTGGTTGGATATATATATTTAGTGTTTCTTTTATATATTCAATAACATTATTATTCAATTTATACAAAGCAGTTTATTTATAAACAAGTTCTGCTGTGCCATTATTATTAACAGTTGTCACGCGTAATAATAATTACTCAGCAGAATGTATTCACAAATAAACTTTTTATAAGTTGAATAATTGTGTTATTAAAATGGAGTTCTACTAATTAAACTTGATAACATTTTTTTTTTAAATATATTAATTTGTAAAAAAATTGTTGTATAAAATGATTTTACTAGGATATTGTGTTTAGATTAAAAAAAAACATTTAAATGGTTGATAAATATGGTGGTGGCACTCCAAGTCAAGTAGTTACTAAATAAATAATTGAGAAATATAAATGCAAAAGTATTTGGAAAAGGGAAGACTTGGTTTAGCAGAATAAAATGAGCAATAAGCTTTGCTAATTAATTTCTGATTGGCGACAGAAATAACATTTTTTTACGATTTTCTGAGCTAAATTGAGGTTAACTCTGTTTAATTAATGTCTGTGATCAATGGTGCTTATTTTTTTTTATATATATATATATATACAGGGTGTCCGGAAACTCGTAGTACAAGCGGGAAACTGGTGAATCTACATCACATTTGGAGTCGATTTTGTAGTATATATATTTTTGATTTGAGCTTTCGTTATCGAGTAAATCGAGTTAGAAGTTGATTTTTTTGTTTTTTTTTTAATCAAATTCTTATAAATTATTACTGAAGATCAAAGTACCCAACTAATTAAAACTATTTGAAAGTAAAACAAATGAAGAAACTCGGATTTGAAGCATTATTTTGAAATCACCCTTCATTTAATCCGGTGTAATCATAAAATATTTCTGCTCTGCAGGGTTAAAACATCTGTTGTTCAACCCTAAACACCAGAAAAAACTTTAACCCTAAAATAGCCGAAAAATATATTTTTTTGGTTTTTTTTTTTTTTTTTGTGAAAATGCTCAAATCAAAAAACTTTATGTTTATTTGGGTTCCCCATGTGGTGTAGATTCTCCAGTTTCCCGCTTGTACTACGAGTTTCCGGACACCGTGTATTGCTATTAAAAAAAGCCTTTGGTTCAATTTGGACTATACTTACGATTATAACAGATTCCAAAATACTTATAGAGGAAAATGTTTATTGCAAATTCGAGATTTCGTTATTGGTTTATACTCGTAATTATGTATTTGTAAGGCGCAATCCACATTATTTGTCTTAATTGTTCATTATTTCAATGCTTATGTCCAGACATTTTAATTACTATTATTATTATACTTTCGCCCTAGCATACAAATAATTGTTGACATGATACCCACCCCAGCGCAAGCGACTGACACCGTTTCAGATTACATGCTATTCTGGCAGTGTAATTTCCGTACGTGACAGTCGTACCTGTGTAATTTCGTTTTGACACCCGATACACTTTCATATATTCTGTTCAGCAGTGCTCTTCGTTCTTGAATAGATCTCTCAGCAGCGCTTGCTTAACGAATTCAAACTAACTTTCTTGTAGGCCCTTATTAACTTCAATACAAAGTTAGATGCCGATATCTTTATTAACAAATAGTGTTTGTATATCTTTTGAATTTTCGTATTTTTCTGTTGTCGTCTCCTATTGAAGTTGACTACCAACTTGACAATCCTCTCCCTGCCCAGAATAACTACAGCGGAACTGCCCACGTACCAGCCACTTTATTATTGACTGAGCATAGCAAGGTCTTGTTTTAACTCGACCGTTCGGCATTTCGTATGTCTGTAAATTTATTCATACGTTCTCTTTCCGTTTCATAACGGTGGCCGTGTTGGATACTGCATTTTATCCCACCAAAGTTCGATGAGCATGCATCCTTCTACTTGCCTGCCAAAAAAGTTTGAAAAAAAATGCCATTGAGATGGTGACGTTTCCTTAGATCAATTGTAATTCTTTATTTGGAATTTTTTAAATGTTGCATATAATATATTGTTTAAAATTAAGTAGGTACCTATAAGTAAATGTATCAATTTCAGAGAAAATTTCGGGTTTGATTTATTAAGAACGGATTGTTTCACAGAATTTGAACAATTTATCAAATTTCAAAGTTCATTTACTGTGAAGGCTCTATTCAAGTTCTATTATTATATAATTATTTTCCAGTTACTTCACAAAACTGAAATAATAACAGAACTATAGAGAAAATTAGCTACTTTTTTCTTCACGAGGTGTATTTAAATAACTCTTCACAGAACTACTAGTTATTTGTTGAATGATCAAATAATAGAATTATTCTGTCAGTTCTTTTTTTTACGAAGACGAATAAAGTTATGAATTCAAATTAATCAATATAGCTGTAAAATTTCCCCAAAAACTTATCTTCACATCCCCATTGAAATGAAATGATTTTTAAATAGCTTTTTTTTCCGAGAAATTTGTGTAAAGTTTTTGGGTTCTGTCAGTGGAGGAATTTTCATTGTGCCTATTTCCAGGCTTTTAATAATGGTTCCAGTGACGTCAGCAGGAACATAACTAAACCGTGTCAGGGGTGGGGTACAGGGGGAGGGGTGGTTTAAGACTTCAGGGGCCATTCAGCCTGGGTATTCTGGAATATTCTGCAACGCGTAGGTTGTTGACCTAGTTCGTAGCACTCCCTGCTTTCATTTTACACATAAACTTGTGTTTTAGATTTATTACAGAAATGTGTTTTACAGACAGAAAAAATAACTGTCTTACGTATAAAAATAATATAAACATATCTGTGCACTTAGGTCGAAATTTGATAGACGTAAAAATATTTTAGCTGTGGGTACCTTCCTACCAGTTTAAACCTTTTAATTTGTCCTCGTAAATTTAATATAATACCATAATTACATCGATGTACTTATATTTATTGAACTGCCTCAGTAACAAAATTTTGCATTTGTTTAGTGATAAATTGAAAATGACCAATAGAAATACATGTGGTAGTCAATCCCAGAATTATTCACTGAAATAAATCTCGACTTCTTGTATTGTTTAAGTTTTATTTATTTATTATTTTATTTTTATAATATAATATTGATTACATTTTATGATTTTGACTGTCCAACTAGGAAGGATTCCCGTTTCAGGACAGTCAAATTTACAAGTTTCAAGTTATCCTAGACGAATACAGGATTTTAATTTAATTTTATTACTATCATTTTTATTAATAGGCGTATTTAAAAAAAATCTTAATTTTGTTCTGCTGTGGACTTTTAAAACATATTTTAAACCTAAAAATAAAAATTGTTTAACTGAGGATCGATTCTTCCTCCCCATGGACTGGATTCAACCGCTGTGATATCATCAATGTCCGCTTTTGTATGCGTGATAGCCACCAAAAGTTCCTAGAATGCTTTGTCATGGGTTCATTTCCTTACTTACTTCCAAGATTTGCATTAATTCATTCACGAAAACAAAATAGATGAATTGAAAAAGGTCACTTGACCATTTTTGCGCGTGTTAATTAATACATGACTTGTATCACCAATAAAGCTCCACCGATTTTCTAATATATTTCACAAATTTTGCAATGGCAATGATAGATAAAACGCGTATTATTTTCAAAAGCTTTCGCATTTATTTTACCGACCTAAATAAAGTTGGGGATGAATCACATGTCACATGCCCAGTGGGTCAAACCGCTGCGTCGCGGCAGAAGTAAACATTGAAAGAAAACCCATTCAGCGGTTCACCCTACCCCCCATCGCTAGAGAGCATATTTATTATAAGGCTTGAATCCATTCATACCCCCACGCTGGCTCTCCCACTCCTCCGCCTGCCCTGTCGCCCCTGCTGTGGGGTGGGGTGGCCAACAGGCCTGTTGGCGCCGGGAATTGAGATGAATCCCTCGGGTGTACTTTTCTCGCCGTTTTACCGAGTTGCGGAGGCTTGCTTTTGACCAAACCCCGCGACATCGCGGGGTGACGTAGAAATCATTCTGAAAAATTACTGAATTATATTATAGCAGTGTTAAGGCGGACGAATTCAGATTTTTTATTGTACATCGCTAAGTTACTTATCATCTTCGTCATATGCACAGTGGTGGATACAAAGGATGGAACTCTACACAATTATGTATCCTCTATATGACACTCCTCGGTTCATCCTCATTCATACATTTGTCATTCTCTTTTTTTTATATTTAAATTATTGTACGACAAAGAAATCGTCAATTTACAGTACAACATTTCTTATTTCAAAGTTTTGAATAATATATCTACTGTTATAGAAATTTCATTCAATAGCGGCATTTCTGTTATCATGCTATGCTGTGATAAAACATCTATTTTGTCGAGTGGTATCTTGAACAAGTCGTGGTGACGACTACGGTGAAGTTTTCAGGCACGCAAGCCATAACATTCCAAAAAGAATTCTGCTTTTCCGAAACTCGAAATAAGTGCATGATTAATTTGGTCTTACCATATCTTCTCCTGTACTTACTCGGCATTTATATTCTCTTCGAACTCATTTCTCCGTCCATCCGTTTTACCAAGCAAGTCACCCAGACCAACATTGAGCAAGAATATCGTGCATATTATTAGTAAATTCGGTTTCATCTTATCTTCCTGCATCCTGACATGGTTATCTCTGCACACGCGTAGATAATACCGGAAGCTACTACATAACGCTGCACCGTCCTGCTTGTCTGACATGACAAATATTTGGGCGTCCTTTACGAGGAGATTAAATCCTGGGAGGGTCCCACACTCGCTGTTATTTCTTCCCCTTTACCATATTTTCGTGTAACATTGTGCCTATAATATAACTCCAATGATTTATTCAGTGTTTATATTGACTTCAAATTAGCGTTGTCAATTTGAAACTGATAAATGAAGAAAATAAAAAAAGGTAACGGTCGCAACTGGGACTCGAACTCAGTTCTCTAGTCTTACCGGAACTGACACTCTACCAATTGAGATATTGCCACCTCATTACACTCATTATTTATTATATTCATAGAATAAAGAATATGGACATGTTTCGTGATCTAAATATTTGCCCAATCTGGGCAAGTATAAGTGAGACAGAGCGCTAGGCTGTCGGGCTAAATGAAACATCTGCTTCCATTCAAATTTGTATGGAAGGCACTTCTAGTTTTCTTCTTTATTTTTTGATTTTCTAGGAACACAAACGACGGCTAGTTTGGGGTAATATAACCCCTTCCAAACGCGCTCAAATTATTTTAAAATTTTATTATTGTCTCTATGATGTGGGAGTTCAGCTCTTGTGTATGCCTGGCAACTGTCTTATTGCATTGTATTCTTTCCATTTTAGTGAATCCTAAAAAAATATTTGTTTTTTGTTCCCAGATCTCCCGGCAGAGTATCGACGCCTGCAAGGATTACTTCCGCGATGATCTCATCAAGACAGACTGGCAGCTCATGGTTGAGCTCAAGAACATGTTCCAGATCTTGTAGCCACGTGGTCCCAAACATACCCAGCAGATTGTCCAGCAAGGGTCCATGCTTACCTACCACACCTTGCGACGGAACAAACCGTCTAACAAACAACCAACCAAGTGCAACGTTTCCTTGCCCTGGAAATCATTTTACTCTGCGTCCTGGGTGTTTTGGTTGCTTGCGTTAGAGATCTTGTCATTCCTCGTGAAGCGGTTCCTTGTTTCGAAGACAATTTTACTCCGAATTCGTTCCTTGCTTTGAAGATGATTTGATTCCACATGCTTCAGTGTTAAAATAATCTTTCTTTGTTTTGGAAGCAAGTGTTTCCTTTCTTCAGTGACCGTCTTTATTGATACTACATCGCAACCAGGAATAATACTGGATAGCTGAAGTCATCGTGCAATAAATAAATAATATAGCAGTATAATAACCTGAGCAGCTATTGTAAGTATGTTCTGGGTCTGTATTCTGAGTGTTGACGGAGATGATGTATCGAAGTTTTGAGTATTTTGACGAGACTTTTTGAACCTGTATTCTTGACTTTTTTGGGTCAATTATGGTATTCAATATTTTTTTATTATGTTGTTCATCTCAATTGATAGCGACATTATTATTATAGCTTGTACGAATATATGAATTGACAGGTTCGCCGTTTAATATTGCTTTTGTTGCCATGCCGTTTTGAACATGCCGTTGTTAGGCATATTATTTATTTGATTAACAAATTTAATGAAAATTTGCCCTCGGCAGGAAAATTAAAACCATTCGAAAAGAAGCGTTAATTTGTAGAATATTGTGATATCTGAAAAGATTTCGCGGTGCCACAAATTATACCTAGCTGTTCTTTCGAGCTTGTGAAAATTTTTACTTTCTTTGAAAACTCCAGTATTTTCAAGTCATTAGATGTATATGAATATGCCTATATTTTGTACTTATTTATAGTGAGAGCGAAAATTGTAATTTTTATGCTTGTCAAAGATGTGAGCACGATGTCATTTGACCGAGTTTGGAAAAATAATTTTACAATGGACACAAAAATGGAACAAAATTAATTTTTGGTTATTCAATATTTTTTAACCTTTTTATTGCGTTTTATTTCCTTCCTACTAATTGTATAATTTGACTGCAATTTATTTTAATTTAAGATATTACTATCCTCGTATACAGCACATCTTCTCTGCTTGTAAACTACATAATATTCTGACAAACGTATTATTTTTTTGTAATGTTGACAATGAAGACCAGTTTCGTAATCTTAGCTCAAAGCATTTGTTGTCCTAATTTCGAGAGCATTTTGTGAAAAATAATATTCTTAATGGTTTTTCACAATCTATTATTGCTTACAAACATACTTTATAAAACATAATTATTACCTACGTAGAAATTGTACGCTCCTCCGTGTTTAAATTTGCACAATTTAACCTAACTTCCAGCTTAGTATCTATACTACGTAAACCATTGTTTCTACTTATTCTCGAGCTTTTTGTCAATCTTTCAAAATTTCCTGAATAAAAGAATCCTGATCATCACCAACCATAACAAAATGAATAAAAACAAAAAAAGTCGTTTCAAAAGGTCATTTAGATATATTCCAGTAAATTGTAGGTATTTAAATAATATTTTATGAAATGATGTATGGAAAGAAAATAATTTTTGCAACAATTATTGTGCGTATTTGTAAATGTCGTAGTTCTTAGAAAATGTATTTTTGATCTTCCGAATTGGACTTACTTTTTGTAATATTATGTAGTAAACCACCTGTATAATGTAATACACCTATATAATAACAAAATAGCTCTTCGATCGATTTGTTTGTCCATACTTCGACAACAGTTGTAATTTTTCTGGTGAACTTGTTAATATCAATCACTTGTAAAAAATATTTAATTATATAGGAATGGGATTTTATATGAACACCGATTTTTATTTCAACCATTTGTCCCATCATAAACCAACCTTTTATATTCCCGTTTTAATTAGAGAGGCTGGGTCAGCAATGGACAAAGGCCCGTTAAATCTGCAAAGGATAGGATAGGGATGCCTGAAGGCGCCTTGTTGAAGCGATGTTTAAATTAGAGAGGCTGTGCCTACAATGTACAAATGCCCATGACATTTGCACAGGATAGGGACGCCTGAAGGCGCCTTGCGATATTTCCCCAACCCCAAAATCTAAAATAGAGAGGCTGGGTATGCAATGGACAAAGGCCCGTGAAATCTACAAAGGATAGGATAGGGATGCCTGAAGGCGCCTTGTTGAAGCGATGTTTAAATTAGAGAGGCTGTGCCTACAATGTACAAATGCCCATGACATTTGCACAGGATAGGGATGCCTGAAGGCGCCTTGCGATATTTCCCCAACCCCAAAATCTAAAATAGAGAGGCTGGGTCTGCAATGGACAAAGGCCCGTGAAATCTACAAAGGATAGGATAGGGATGCCTGAAGGCGCCTTGTTGAAGCGATGTTTAAATTAGAGAGGCTGTGCCTACAATGTACAAATGCCCATGACATTTGCACAGGATAGGGATGCCTGAAGGCGCCTTGCGATATTTCCCCAACCCCAAAATCTAAAATAGAGAGGCTGGGTCTGCAATGGACAAAGGCCCGTGAAATCTGCACAGGATAGGATAGGGATCCCTGAAGGCGCCTTGTTGAAGCGATGTTTAAATTAAAGAGGCTGTGCCTACAATGTACAAATGCCCATGACATTTGCACAGGATAGGGATGCCTGAAGGCGCCTTGCGATATTTCCCCAACCCCAAAATCTAAAATAGAGAGGCTGGGTCTGCAATGGACAAAGGCCCGTGAAATCTGCACAGGATAGGATAGGGATCCCTGAAGGCGCCTTGTTGAAGCGATGTTTAAATTAAAGAGGCTGTGCCTACAATGTACAAATGCCCATGACATTTGCACAGGATAGGGATGCCTGAAGGCGCCTTGCGATATTTCCCCAACCCCAAAATCTAAAATAGAGAGGCTGGGTCTGCAATGGACAAAGGCCCGTGAAATCTGCACAGGATAGGATAGGGATCCCTGAAGGCGCCTTGTTGAAGCGATGTTTAAATTAAAGAGGCTGTGCCTACAATGTACAAATGCCCATGACATTTGCACAGGATAGGGATGCCTGAGGGCGCCTTGCGATATTTCCCCAACCCCAAAATCTAAAATAGAGAGGCTGGGTCTGCAATGGACAATTGGACAAAGGCCCGTGAAATCTACAAAGGATAGGATAGGGATGCCTGAAGGCGCCTTGTTGAAGCGATGTTTAAATTAGAGAGGCTGTGCCTACAATGTACAAATGCCCATGAAATTTGCACAGGATAGGGATGCCTGAAGGCGCCTTGCGATATTTCCCCAACCCCAAAATCTAAAATAGAGAGGCTGGGTCTGCAATGGACAATTGGACAAAGGCCCGTGAAATCTACAAAGGATAGGATAGGGATGCCTGAAGGCGCCTTGTTGAAGCGATGTTTAAATTAGAGAGGCTGTGCCTACAATGTACAGATGCCCATGACATGTGCATAGGATAGGGATGCCTGAAGGCGCCTTGCGATATTTCCCCAACCCCAAAATCTAAAATAGAGAGGCTGGGTCTGCAATGGACAAAGGCCCGTGAAATCTGCACAGGATAGGATAGGGATCCCTGAAGGCGCCTTGTTGAAGCGATGTTTAAATTAAAGAGGCTGGACCTACAATATACAAATGCCCATGACATTTGCACAGGATAGGGATGCCTAAAGGCGCCTTAAAATTTTAAACAGACTATGGAGAGTCCTGACACCCGTGCGCGAACGGACATTTGTGTACAAAAGTCCAGCAGCGGAAAACGGACTATGGAGAGCCCCGTCACCCGTTCGTGAAAGGACGTTTGTGTACAAAAGTCCAGCAGCGGAAAACAGACTATGGAGAGTCCTGTCACCCGTTCGTGAACGGACATTTGTGTACAAAAGTCCAGCAGCGGAAAACAGACTATGGAGAGTCCTGTCACCCGTTCGTGAACGGACATTTGTGTACAAAAGTCCAGCAGCGGAAAACAGACTATGTAGAGTCCTGTCACCCGTGCGTGAACGGACGTTTGTGTACAAAAGCCCAGCAGCGGAAAACGCTCAATCCGCTAGATGGTGGGACTGTCATCGCAGCGTGTTTTTTTGTGTAAATTTAGTATTTTTAAAATCCCGCAAATCCGCGGGATCAATTATTGCTGAAAATTCTGCCGGATTGCGCCACTCCCTACTTGTATAAAGACAAGTTCTGTTCCAGAATATACCTTCGGTACCTACCTCCCTACCTGCTTATAATAGGTACTTACTTCTTTCGTCCTCTTTTCAACCGCTTCTTCGCGGAACTTTAGTAATATGTTCACGGATCATAAAAATAATTTAATGAAAAATTCATTACATGCAAATGAGCGTGAATCTGATTTATTTTAAAAGTAAAACGCAATTTCATTCGGTAATCTGGTCGGTAGGGCTGCCATAACGGGTTATGGTAAAAGCGTTCTCAATCTTTTTTTATTTATTTTAAACTCTCTGCCGACTGAAAATTTTGTAGAATATTATTGCATATTAAGTTTCAATTCTGAATGGTGTTCATACACGAAGACGATACTGAGAGTATATTATTTTCAAAAAACACAAATGAATCAAATAAATTTTATTTTCAAATTTCTCATGGAGAATAAAATTTTCAGCTAATGCCGCGTTCTAATTTTAGTTGATCAACTTTTATTGAACGACGAAGATTGAACAACATTTCTAATTAAAAACTCGAACAAATTTCTTGAAAGGGGATTCAGACTTGTCAATATGCTTGTACCTTAGCGTCATTCAACAGAGAATTGATCAACTAAAACTGAAACGTCTGAACAAGGCATTATATATATTATCATGTGTATGACTTTAAGTTACCTACCCTTAAAGGTCTTTCCAATGCGGCCACCCGCAGGATATTTGCCTCGTCATTGCTGTCAATCGAGGAACAAAAAATAAAATGTTTGGTACCTACGTATTTGTTAATCCAGAGGAAGATTTATTTATTTAAATATTGATACACTAAATATTATGTAATCCAATAAAAGGATTGATGGAAGACAGAAGAAGATTCCTCCCTTCGTGGCTTTGTAATCTGGGTAACTGGTACGAGCTGCAAGCTGAGGTTACCCCGACGATAGCCCGTTACCCGGTAACACTACTTATAGATGGAAAGTTAAATACAAGTAAAGTATGCAATAATATTTTAGCAGAAAGGTAATCGTAATAAGATTTAACATGGTACAAGAATCTCAACTACCCGAAGCCAGTAGGACAATGGCATACCCAAGAGGAATGTTGAAGTGAAAGGGGAATGCTGGGATCAAATATTAATACTAGGCTATTCAGATGAGATCACCAAACACGTCTATTTAATTTAAAAACTGTTACAGGCATAGACTAAATATAACTAGACAAGGCATAACCATTGAAAAATAACCTCAACATAATTTTGGTTTGGTTCACGTGCACATTTATGAAAAGGCGCACGCATTGTGTCGCAATGCGAAATGGGCACTGTGCATTGCGTTTTACCTTTTGTTGGTCTAGAGTTAAGCTATTTTGCTTGTCAGCTATGTAGGGCAAGTTCATTTTTTCAATCACAAAAATAACCCAGTTCCAAATATTTTAGATTGTACCTATCGCGGACTTTATTTTAGAAAATGTAATCAGCTATCTGAATGCAAAAAAATACAAATTACAACAACAACTCGGTAACAAAATGAACGCTGTTCCTTGGTTTCGCTTACGAGTTTGAACGCTTCTACAAGGAGTTTAAACAGAGTTGGGTTGTTAAGTTCATCTCCATTTTTGTGACGTACGCCATGTGGTGTCATTTTTAAAATGGATTTAACTAGACAGGGCTAATCTAGTATAATACATCAATGGTTACAGGTCATAAACTAATTTACCAATATATAGGGGTTACCATCTCTGTTTTCGCACACAGGCACATATCGAGACGCCCCTATATTAAATAATTTAAATCACCAATTTGATCGTAACGTTTTCCATACGTATAATAAATAGAATGCACGCCGCACGTCTTGTCATCAAAATGGTGTTGGAGGAATGAATGTTACCTTGATTGGTTCCGGGCGCTATTATTGTGTGTTCAAAGGTGATTACGTGGCCACAATTACTTCCAATATTAGGCAACGTACCTATTGATGGCAATTCACACAAAGGTACTGTAGATAGGCCAAAAATTTACTCGGCTGGAGATTCGTGGATGATTTAAATACGATCCGTGAAGTTTGACAGCATTAGTAATAAACGGATTAAACAAAGAACTGAGTGACAAAAATTGGTTTATATGCCATCTCCAATACCCTAAATAAATACCTAAGTTCCACGCAAATTATTTGTGGCGTTTATACTCATGCACTAAAAAGGTACTAAGTACCGCTAGACATCAGTCATGTTTACACTAAAATTGCCGAATTTAGAAAATCTTGGTCCATCGTGCTTTATGATTTACCTCTTGTAACAGTCTGAATTCAAACAAAACCACCTGGATCACAAGTCGCAAGGCCGGGACACTGAATCAAATCTGCCTCCTAAATTTTATGAGAAACTCCGAAATAAGTATTTTTTAATTAACTGAAACCTTAAAATAAAATAAAATGGTACTTTGTACTTTGTAGGGGCTCATACTAGTTACGAGGCCGATTTGATTCACTGTCCCGAGGTTTGTCAGTATTGTGTATTTTAAGATAGTTTTAATACATTCCCGTCGAAGGAAGGACTCTTCCGAAACCGATTGAGTAAAGTAAAAATTGAAGTGGTCAAGAACAAATGTATATGTTTATATTTGAGAAATAAATGGCCAATTGGAGTCCGCCCTTAAGGTGATTTTGCACAAAAACGGCGCTATATAAATCACCCATATTTTATTATTTTTTATTATTATTTTAAGACTTGCTATGAGGACGCTACATACCTCGCTACGCGGGGTCAAAACTTGTTTTGTTTTGTCATTAGCTTCGTCCAAACCCTCTACATCAGGGGTGGTGAACCTGCGGCCTGCGAGGATTTTTGGTGCGCCCCGCGAACTCTTTCGGTGCGGCCTGTTGACAGTGCTGACCACAAAAAAGAGTATAAAAAATTACTCACAAAACGGTTTTCTTTCACATTATTACAAAACCCATAGAATTGTATATCATGGCTGGTACTTATGTACCTAAGTAACTAGAAAGCAGTTAAGACTCAAATAAATAGGCGATCCAACAAGTGGCGGCTCGTGACTTTTGGGTGTACTAGAGTGCTAATATTACAAAAAATGGTATTATTGATGTTGTTGTAGCTGAAAAAAATCGTTTTCAGTAGTTTAGACACAAATATATAGGTGATCCAACCAGTGGCGGCTTAATGATGAATTCATCTGCTAACACATTTCGAAAGAAACCATTCGCAGCTAACGTAAAATTCGATGTGCGGACTCAACTCGAGTACAACTCACATGCAACTCAGGGGAAACCATTCTCGCGTTCCGAGTGCAATTATAAATTTTTACTAGCAGTCTCATTTCTGAACATGACATTTGGTCACGCAATTACCATTTTTTGTTCGAAAGGTTCCCCACCCCTACTCTATTCCAGCCCCAATACATTATTATAGTCACAATTGATTTCGTACACTTTGACTACTTAATTATTTATTTGCTAGTTGGGTACGTCTCGCGTGTACAGGTTACTCTACGCGTTGTGTAGTGTCGGTACGAAGCTTACTATGAAAGCGAAGAATTCTAAGTAACGGTCGCAAACTAAAGCTGGTACCTGCGCAGAATAATGCATCCCGAGGATGTGACCATGATCACTCCCCTGACCTTTCAGTTATTGATCGTGCATGGTCTGCATCCACTCAACCTACTTCCGCTTCCCAACTAACCCTCATCACCCACCCACACCCACCACCCCCCAAGGGAGGGGCCTAGGGCAACACACACACACCCCTAATCAACAGATAGCCCTGATATCACATCCTAATATTCATCCCCAAAACGCTTTAGTTAGCCTCCTCAAAACCGCTACACAGAAGACAGCAAAAAATTGTGATGTATTTTAAATCTGTGGACGTTCTTGATCGTTTTCCGTTGTGAAACGGCTTCGTTTTAGAATGAAAATTTAGTTAATGGAACCTACTCGTTTGGGTATGTTCGATTGATGGTTGCCATGACGATAGGGGTTGGTTGGCTGGCTGCGGGGGTGGCTGTATGGGAGGTCCACAGGGTCTAGGTCACGCCCAGTAGCTGCGCGGATCTGACGCATGCGCCGGAAGTGCCATTTTCCGGGCAGAAGCTCATTTCCTTCTAAGCCTCCAACTCGCGAAGTCAGATTGTAAAAATTGGCTCCTTTTGGAACTGATCTTCATCTGTTGAATTGCCATTTTATGGACATTCAGTGCTGTGTATCATAGTGGAGAGTGAATGCAATAATTAACTATAATTATTAGCGCAGGTGCAGTGTGTGTTTTTGCAAGTGCAGTTACTTGTGCACCTCGTCCCTGTCTACTGAAAGAGAGGTGGAAGAAAAGTATAAGGTAATTACCTAAATTTATAATTGCACAAGCTTTTTTAATAGTAATTTTTAGATGTTCGAACTTTTATTCACGTATTCTAATATTGTATTCCTTTTTTTAAGTATTTTATCTATAATTTCAAAAAATTAACAACCCGCTGTTAGGTCACTCGAGCGACATGATATTTACAACGTACATACCTATTTTTGGCTCTATATGCCGCTTCCATCCCGATTTACGATCATGATGTATGACAGTATTCGGACAGTATGAACAGGTTCCGGGGTATGGTAATGTGGCAAAGAATACGATTTATCTAAGGAAAGAACTGGGAAAGTCTAGTATGAAAACTAGTTTATTTATCTTCCTAATTCTACTAGGAACGCCGGCGGAAAAACGTGGCAATTTATCCAAAATACAGTAATTAACACGACTTTATTCAGGAGTTATCTGGTTTGGTGAGACTTCAGAGGAATGAATATTAAGAAAACCTACAATAGAAAGAAACACTAGGACAGTTTTTTTTAAATTTATTAGTTTGCACTTTTACAGAGAGAGAGGTAAAGGTCCGAACAAAACGCATGACATGGTCCTGACATTAAACTAAGCCCTCTAGGTACTATATGTAGGTGGACAAATCAACCGAATTTGTCATGGCTGCTTGCGACTTCACTAATTTCCTTTTATCTCTACTTTGTTTTTATCTCCTTGCTCTGCTCCACCCGATGTTGTAACCAAAGCAACTAAACACCTGTTTTATTCGTTTAAACTCATGATATTAGTTATTTCAAACGAATTATCAGTTTTCTCGGTATCCAAGTACCAGACCGTAATAAGCAGTTGCTTGTATGTTGCTACAGCTATTGATGTTATAAGGCTACTCGTAATTAATAAATAATGATCACGCTTCCTATAATTCTCACATCCTGTTTAATAATGAAATTCCAACGCGTCCCAGCGCTCAATAATATTCGTTGAATACACAATTAAAAGAACGCCATACTAAATATGATATCAGCATCCTGTTGATGGACGAACAGCGAGCTCATTTGATTTTATTGATCGTTTGGTACTCACTACTCACTAACTCACTGCTAACTGCTTTGGGGATCATGATCATTATAAACTGCATTGGATTTATTGTAATATTCCTCCAACAGATAATGCAAACAATGACAGCATTCATTGGATTAACCGCATTATCTCGGGCGAAATGACTGGAAGTGGTTTGGCCTAACCTCATTAATAATATTTGGCCCGTCTTTATCTGCAGTTACAAGGATATAAAAATGTATTGTTCTTTAAATAATAATTGTTATTGTCTCTTTGTGTTCTTATCGGTTTGATTATTTCTTGTGACTTTTGAATTTAATACGAAATAACTTAAATTATCACTTGTGGTTTGTGGGTAAATGAGGTAGGTCTTCTTTAGCTCCGAGGACTCATCAATCTGTGCACGTATTGTGGGAGAATGTAATCACACTGGGCGATGGGTTGCTACATTCACGCTCCGTCAAATCCTCTAAATGGGTTGAAAGTCTACAAAGCCTGCGGACTTGACGAAATATCTGCTCTGGTCCTTATACGGCGTTCTTCAGAATTAACTGCAGTAAATTATTCAAACTCTCAATCAAAAGTGGAAAGGTGCCTGATCTCTAATGAGTGTCGCTCCGATCCTTACGACTACCGCCTTTCATACTTTCGAAAATATTGGAAAGGGTGGTTAGTAACAAATCAATCACAATCGAAGGTAATCTATCTATCTCAGCTTTTAAAAATCGATTGTTCGGTGCCTGTTTGTCTGACTAAATGCAATTTTGCAAATTTAAAAAAAATACATGCACATCTTTTATTTCCCTTTCCGTGACTGGAAAACACAACATAAGAGATTGTTACAGCGTATAGACTAGACTCAGTTTCATAGGAGGGATTCTCTGAGTTCTCAGATCCCTCTTTTTCACAATGTCAAATTTCCCATGACATTTCAAATTGTCATATCCATTCATAATAAATAAAGACCATGACAGAACGGCAGGAAGGTGTTTTGAGTGTCCCATTGACTATTAATGAGGTTCCTCTAGAGTTGGAAACCTGACATATTGCACGTAGGTCGGTAGTCCATTGGAATAATTGCACTCGCAGTTACATTAGGCTGTTGAGCTGATGCCAATCCAGATAAGAGAGCTGATGATGTCGCACCTGTGCTTTTCAATTATTCAGGAAAGGTGGAATTTGTAGATAGAGTCAGGTGATTATAATTTTTAAAGGATAATAAAAATTCTTGACAGTTTGAAAATGCCTTCTAAAGGCGAAACAGCCAGTAAGGTCGACGGTCTCCGTGGTCGGGGGGTAAGGCTCTCGACTAGCAAGCCGAAGGTCGCAAGTTCAAAACCCGGCGTGCGCGAGTAAATTTAATTTGTATTATTGTAGAAAGCACTCACTTTGTGGTTTGACATATTTAATGAAAATAAAACAATTATTTTGCTGTATTAAATTACAACAATACTGGTATTAATTTGCACCCTGATGATGTTTAAGCTAAACGAAACCGGTAGGTCAATAAATTAATAAAAAAATCGTGGTTTAAACGAAATAGCTGTTTTATTTTTATTGATTAATTTGTGTAATTTGTAAATTACTCATTTAAAATAATATATAGTCATTTTGCGGCACGTTCTAAGATACTCTTAGAATAGCCCACGTGTAAGACCACTAGTTTAAGTGGCTTTGGCCAAGTTTGGTGACCAGATCTGAATAGACAAGTTCTTTCTCACCATCCTCTTTCCTATCTCCTTCCCCTCCCCACTACCTTAAGCCTCACAACCCACCCCAATTGGGGATGCCACAGTTTCACTGTGCAGTTTCACTGTGCAGTTTCACTAAAAATATGTATAACCTGTCAAACTTAATAATAATTACACGGCAGAACTGCTTCACAAATAAACTGTTTTTAAATAATATTGAATATGCAAAACCAAAAAAACTAAAGTTTAAATGTAGTTCTACAAATTAAATTTTATAACAATAACTTTAAAGTCAACTATTTCGAAACTAGCGCATTTTATAACTAATAATAATTTATAACTAAAGCGAAATCCGAACACTAAGTTTGGTGATCGTGCATTCGGAGTATCCGGCCCTAAAGCTTGGAATAAACTTCCTATGGAATTGAGATGTATAACCAGCACAAAAGAATTTAGATCCAAACTAAAAACTCACTTTTTCAGACACTCATTTCCATAAATCCGTCATTCTATCCAAATATTTATTTATTTTTAATTTTTTTTATACCGTAATTGTTACATTATCTAGCGATTCCGTTCATTCAATTTTGCTATTTGACTTGCCTACCAATGGGCAATGGACAATATCAGCGGGAACACAACACGTCAATCGGTTTAATTGTTGGCATATGAATCATCTAGATGCGTTTAAGATTGACGATTGATTTTATTCATTAATTTCATTAATTTAACATATATATCCAGCCAACAATAAAAACACCCTAATATAATTGAACTTCCTTCTTCTTCTGGCGTTAGTAAGATTAGATTGTTAATATTAATTTTAGTTGTAAGTTGCTAAATATGTAAATACTCGTATATATGTCGTTAAGATAGTAGTTATAGGCCTTAGTCGTAAGTCACTAGATATAAGTCTTAGAGATAAGTCAGTGGTTCTAGTATTAACTATTTAAGAAATATATTTGTACAGCGCCCTTGAGGTGATTTCTCACGAAAACGGCGCTATATAAATTAGCCAAATATTATTATTATTGTCATAAACTGAATTATCATAAATAAATCATAAAAGTTAGCGGTAGAAAAGTAAAAGTTAGTAGTTAAGGCGATGCCTTACGTAGTAATGCAAAATCATGTGTTTTTGGTTTGAAAATTTAGTCGCCTAGAAATGTTGCAGATGCTTTTATTAAATACTGCGAGTAGAATGTGGCAAATTAAGTTATTTATAAAATAATCGAAAAAAAAAAAATATTTATGCCTGAACATCCACAAAATAAAATAAAAGGCATTTTTTGGCCATGTTTTTTTCTTGCATAAATCAAAACAGGCGGATGGTGTTAAGCGGGAATTTAAACCTTATCGCCATCTAAGTAAGGGTTGTTATTGATAGCGGCTCAATTTAAAATATTACACGACGTAGTGCATCGCCTTAACAAAATTGTTCGCGATTGCTAAAATAAAAGATCAGTTAGATCGTGTCATATTGACGTTATCAAAAAAAAAATCAAAGTTCTGGTGAGATCTGCTTGAATTTGTTATAAAGTAATGAGTACTTTTGCAGTATATATTACTTACTGCTTATTACTCATCCACAACCTTAAATATTGTAAAATACACATAATTTGACAGCATAAAAAGTTGCTCGCAGTAAGTCGGTCGTCATTTTGTAAAAATGTCTTTTATAATAATTTTTGGACGATTTGTATATCGCCGTTTTTTGTTCAAAATAACCTCAAAGGCGCTGTACAAATATATAATACATTTCTACAAATGTACATAGTACATACGTTACAATTCTTATTTATTTATATTTTGTACAAGCAGATAATATGCAATACAATACTTACCTGGTAGGTCACTTGTGATTATCCTTGTTTATTGTTTATTAGAGAAATTATCTATAAGGCCAGGTTATCAATGAGTAAATTTGTATCCAATGAACAGATGCGCTGGTGCGGGAGTCACATTATTGGTAGGTGCCATCTGTACGATTATATAAATTATAAATTTCATTTCAAAACCCTTCCTTTAATTAATTAATCATAATGACAGGGACAAGCTATTTTCCATTACTAACCTGAAAAATATTCAGGTATAGGTTTTCATGTATTTTTTCATGAAAACCAGCTACGATACCTGCTGCGATATTTGACATCAACATTTAGCCAAAAAAAAAATGTATGTATAAAAAACACTAAATTTAAAACACTAAATTTTATAATGCAAAATGTTGAATTGTGAATTGCCTAATAATGTAAGTATTTTTTCAGGATACTTTCTGGAATATGCTGCCTTTTTAAGGGCCCTGTGATAAGCGTTCAAAGATGGCTTGAAATGTTAGAGGGAGAGCGCTTATATTTAAAAAAACAATAATAATTAAGCGAAAATGGTGAAAATATTTAATAAAACACGACTCGTTTGAGATAAAGCAAAAATGTCTAGACAAATGCTTTAGTTGCATTTAAAGATGCACTGTAAATTTTTCATGCCTATAACATATTAAATAACAGAACAAAACGTGTTTTTAATAATTTTCGGAGCTTACTTTGCTATATTTTTTATCGAGAGAATTTCATATAAATTAACGTTTCGGCATAACAAATGTTCAGATATTTTATCTTCAAAAATAACATATATGTTTTTTGGAATTTTTTTTTTTTTTAAATTTTTCTTTTATTTAATAAATAGTTAATGCATATCAACAAACAAGTCCTGCTAAGCCAATTGAATTTTTCTAATAGCCAATTTTTCACCATATATTTAACCTTATTCATAGACTTGCATTGCTTTATAGTGTCAGGTGATAAATTAAATATCTTCGGTATGTTGTATTCAAACGTTCTCTGTCCGTATTTATTATTAAATTTCGGAACTATTAACCCGTCATTGCGCGTGAATCTATTACTGTATTTATGTTCTAATTTTTCTTTATGCTGCGGGGTAAATATATACTGAATTATGATTTTTTGCCATAGAATAGCCTTAACAGGTAAAATTTTGGCACTCTGAAACAGCAACGGTGTATTATGTCTCTGTTTAAAAATATTAGGGACGACTAGTAATTTTACAATTACGTTTTGTACAACTTGGACTTGTTTCAGATTGGTTATAGTAGTATTTCCCCATATGGTTAATCCATATCTTATAATAGATTCTGCCATTGACATATAAATTATTTTAAGTGTTTCAATTGATAGGAAAAAATTGAATGTGTACATTCTGCCAGCAATTGATCTGAGTCTTTTACAGGTTTTTTTAAATATGTTTGTCCTATTTGAAAAAGCAATCTACTGTAACACCAAGATAGACATTTTCCGTGGCTAATTCTAAGCTTTCACATTTACAATTAGTCGGAATATTTTTATAGATGCAATTAAAATTATGAGAAATAATATTAGGATTAAATTGAAATCTGGCATTAGGTGATCTTATATGCATAACTTTGGTTTTTTTAGCATTTATTAATAGTCCTGCATCATGTGACCATTTACAAAGTTGATTAAAGTCAATTTGCATGAGTTCAATTGCAATTTTTAGATCTTTATGTGATATGACCAATGCCGTATCATCTGCGAATACAAAATGTTTAACAAAAGAGAAAAGTTTTTTCATTATAGTTACATAAATTATATATAGTGTAGGTCCCAATATGGAACCTTGTGGAACCCCTGCAGATACATTCTTTGTTTTACTAAAAGTATTATTTATTTTGGTACATATTTTTCTATTTCAAAGATAATATTTAAATAAATTTAACACATTTCCTCTTATTCCAATTTTTTCTAAGGTTTCTAGCAGTTTTTAAGAGCTAAATGCGGGGGCTTAACCCCGCTATCCTAAGGTCCGGTAAAGAATCGACATAAAGCGAATGCTGGAAGACCCCGCGCAGAAAAGTAAAATTCGCTACGGTTATTTATACCCAGCTAGTTGGTACTTTTCTGTGCAGGGTCTTACGGTTTATGTCGATTCCTTACCCTTTCCTTACTCTTACCGACCCGTGGGGCGACAGGCTTAATAAAAGAAATTATGGCAGAAATGTTATTATTTGTTTTTTACAACTGTCAGTGTTTGACAGTTACTTAAGAAGAATGCAGTTTTATTATATAATAATTATAACAGTTTCTTAGAAGTCGCACAATAATATTTTTAATGTACAATAGAAAAAAGTAAATTAATTAAACTTGATGACAATAAAAAATTATCCCCTGTAATTTTTTATTTTTATTAATGGATGTAACATTTTTTTTGTTTGACTGAAGATTGAACCTTCCTCCCCAGGGAACGGAGTCAACCGCGCCAACAACTCAGGCGAAACCCAATTTGGTAGGACCGACATTTAATTCGTATACTATCTGCTTCTTCTTCTTCTTCCTAGCACTATCCCAACTCATTGCCTAGGTGGGCTGTTGGGGTCGGCTCTTCTCGTTCTCAGGTTATAGCTTCTTCGGTTCTGAGTGTCGCTTTCATCTAGGCCGTTTCTTTGTAGGATTTTGGAGCATTGGGTCATCCAGGAGTTGCTTTTTGCTGTAAGCGTTCCCAGATTCCAAGTAATGGCTCTTATCTGTATACTATCTGCTGTAATCATCCAATTTCAAGGAAATGCGTATATTTCCCCGTGTGAGCGTGATTGCTACCAAAATGACAGAATGCATTTTCATCGACAAGGAGTCTATCTGCCTAGTTTTAAGTGAGTTAATTATCACATTCAAGATTTGCATTCTTTCATTACCGAAAACAGAAGTAAAATACAACTAAATGTATTTGAAAAAGAAACGATACAAACTGAGTTTAAATAATCCAAATATGTCATCGATAATTCTTTTTATTATTATGGAGTTTTTATTTTATGTCCGAGGTTTTTTAACGTGCGAACTACCCAACTAAATATCCGTGATCACAATCGCTTTTCTATAAAATATATTTCATCTTGTTCAATGCTTGGATTTTGTCACTATTGCTTCTAATTTCTTCCGACATAATGAAAAAATAACAATCACGAGATACACGGACATGTGACAGGAAAAGCAAAACAAATTAGATTATATTTGAAAAATCTACACAAGAAAACTCTTATATACCAGGCCATTCAACTATATTATAAAATTCTGAATAACTATAAAATAAAATTACTGTGAATTAAAAAAATGTTAAACCAACTGAAGTCCCCGGCGTTGCCGAGATTTATTCTTTTTTAATGGGTTGGAAAAGGGGGTGGGGGTAGTTTTTTCAGTATAGTGTGCAAAATTTCATCAATCTCGTAATAAAACTGTTGATTTCTACAAAGAAACAAACCCACAGACACTCTTCTTTATATTATATACGACATACGAGAAGATACAATTTTAAAAATAATAAGAAATATGTCTGCCTCAATTTAGGTATTTTATAAAGTCATTGGCCGCAATCATTAATATTAATTTTGTAAATATTTTATATAAATTCGTACTTATATATGTTTTCCAAATGTAAATGTCAATGTCTGTGTTTATGTTTATAAATTATGGTACACGTGATGATTTGAGCTAACTCAAGATTAATAAATAAATTAAATAATTAAAAACAATAACTTCGATGCGTGTCTATGTGTAACTTGGGGTCAATGAACTCTAGAACTGTAATTTGCTTTGATTCAGACGAGTGACAAAGTTACCAAAGTAATTTAATTTTGGTTATTTTATTACTAATTCTATATTTGAAATGTGTATTTAAATTTCTTATCATCTTTTGAAAGCCAGTGATCATGAAACATTTTTTTTTAATAAATGATTCACAAATTCTGCGCTAATATATACAATAAGTAAAAACCGTGACGGCGCGCCCCTGGTTGGATATTATTACTTAGCTATGCGAATGTTAATAAAAAATATGATGTATGACGACATCACGATAATCACGATTTTTCTTTGTTCTTAATGCTCACAATTCAATTATTATCTTCAATAGTGGGCAAGTAGCCACAGTCACTGTCACAAGCCATATTATACTCCATTCTGTTTAGTGTTTACATAAGGACTGCATTGTAAGTGCACCGCCAATGCATTCCGATCACGTCTCTATCGTAATATGCATGTGGCGTACGTCTCCTTTAACATTGAACACCACTTTATCCAGCATTAGAGGTACATACTATCTGCATCCATCGTACACCTAGACAACGGATGATGATGATTCTTATGGTTGCTATGGATATTGGACAGTGTATCATCCTATATCATCGGAACACTGACTAAAGAAATTGATCAAGTTAGCAAGAGTTTAATCAGAGAATCTAAAATCTATTGCTACGTATAAACACGACAAAGCATCCGCAAACTGCGCGAAACGCCGCTTTCGGTGGCTTTGTTCCTTTCCTTTAATGCGCGGCTCGGCTAGCGGAAATTTTGTCCTGTTTATCCTGACCCTAAAGCATTAATGCATCAATGTTTTATCTCGGGAGGTATAATGGCCAACATGTACAGTTTTCGTATATCAACATCCTGTCCGCTTACAGTGTTAATCTTTACCAAGATTTTCCTATTATGTTCTAGTTATTATTTACGTGTAAATTAAAGACAAAAATAATACATAGTCTTCGCTATTGTGGAAAGAAATTTGATTTTTTTTCAGATAGGTACCATAATAAGCTCAGTCAATATCAGCCATTATGTCAAAGTTAGCCTTCGAGATACAGTAAGGCTTGCTTGAATAATAAAATAGATGCAGCAGATTTTAGAAACCAGAAACATCAACATAATGATCAATAGCATGCAATTTATAACTAATGAACTAACGATCATCTTTCACAAATGATTACGTGTAGATTAGAGTTAAGTAAGAAAATAAAGTCTTCAAAATTTAGGAAAAATCATTAAAACCGCAAACGTAACTAACCACTTGGGGTGATCTATGGCAGAGTTGTTGGTTACCCAATATTTTTTTACTGGGGCGGCGGTACCCATACCCGCCTCCCAATTAAAATTCGCCAGTTCAACGTCGGTATCATTAAGCCGGTCTTAAGCTTCGTTTAAGGCGAAGCGTAATGCAAAATCACTGTTTAGATTAATCTTTACTACGAATCGGTTTACATTTAACAACTTTAAAAAGAATACCCCTAACCTAACGTAACCTATATATCTTAGTTTTTTTCATGACTTTATATGAGTTTTGAAGAACTTGTTGAAGTGTGTTGAATTTCCACTGTCCTGAGTTAGCCATTGTGAAATGAAAACTAAAATTTAACTATCTATCAAACCACCGCAGATTATTGTAAAGTTCACTTTAGCCTGTTATTGCTATTTTAGTTTTTCTAATTTATTGACTTTTTGGTAATCGGGCAACTCAGGACACTGGCAATTTAAAGAACATTCGAAAAGTGATTTAGTCACGAAAGGTGATGATAAAAACTAGGTTAAATAGGTTACTTTACGTCATTTTAATGATTTTATATTACCTTTCAAAAGTGTATTGAATTGCCACTATCCTGAGTTGCCATGGAACCGACCTTGTGTAGGTAGGTAGATAAATCTCTTTTGGAAGTAATTATTGTATTTCAACACTAATTATTATCGAATAAAAATAAAATCGTTGCCATCCAGCCATTATTTTCACAATGTTTTTCGGCAATAATGTTTCAATTAGCTAATAATATGCTTTGATACATTACATGTTATTGTACGGATGCTGAGTGAATTAGGTTGCTGCGTCAATGTGTAAATCAACCCAATTGGATTATAAGCGATGGTGGGTGTAGTGATTTGTTAAATAAAAATTAAAAATGCCATGACCTTTTGAATTCCAAAAAAAAGATTTTTCTAAAATAAACAGATATAGAAATGGATGATTTTTATCCCACTTAACTAGGGTAATTTGTGGAAATTTTTATTTTTAGCATCGGTTTAAAATAAAGGGTAATATTTTACTGCGAACAAAATAATATGTTTTCTTACATTATGTACATATGTCAATCATCAAACATATGAATTTCGTTTGTCTGCGCTGTCCTGTATAAAATCTGGTTCAATGAACTTTGCTTTAAATTTAGGTTTCATTTTCAAAATTGGAACGGGTTGTGGAACCAATAATACTTTTATTTTTATTTTCTTACTGAATGTGCATTTATTTGGTTTAAATTACTTTGGATTAATAGAATTCCAGGCAAAGGCAGATTTCTTGAATTTTAAAAGGTCTACGCTTTTTCCATTTTCAAAAAAGGGTTATGTACTAGCTAACTAGATTTCCTGAAGGTTTATTCGAAAGTTTAATTTCTGATCGTCTCTCTAATTTGGCAACAAAAAGTGATAATTATGAAAATTGACAAAATTTATTTTTTGATTCTTATACCTACAGATGTTTTGTAAATACTTTCAGCTTCATAAATCTTACATTAATTATAATATCCCGTGGTTTTTTCATCGATCTGCGCTAGTAATATTATAACGTTAATTATGTGCATTATGAAAGCTTTTTATCTATTTTCATTAATATATCTATTAAAAATACACACTTTTGTTTGACTGAGGATCGAGCTATCCTTCACAGGGACTGGCTCTTAACAGCAGTGTTCTTTTAAAATGTATTTGAATACTGTTTTTTTTTCTAGGGAGGAACAACGCTAACAATTAAGCCAAATCTTGATTGGGTAGAACCGACATTCATTTCTTATATTAACTGCTTTAATGTCATCTAATTTCAAAGAAATTCGTAGGTGTCCGCGTGTGTGTGCAGAATTCCACCATGGTCATCAATAGCGAACCTATCTGCCGAGTTTCAGCTCGATCGGTGTTCGGAAAGTTGGTTAATTTCCACTTCCAAAATTTTCTTGCATTCATGCGCGAAAACGAATATTAAATTCAAATGGATGTATTTAAAAATTATCGATCCTCGTGCTTTATCGGTTCCTGCTACATCGGTAAGGTCAGTGTGTCCAAGGAGTGACAAACGTATGAATCCATCCCTCTCACTGTGGTGCAAAATCCAGCTGGAGTGGTCGAGGGGTCTCCTTCAACCGGCTTCTCCGGATCCTCCCCGCCATGCTGTTGGTGGGCAGACGCGTCTAGACCTGAACAAACCGCACCCCTGATAATTCGCCAAACGTAACCAACCAAGTGTTGGTTGTCCGGTGAATGGTTCCCGGGCGGTGGCGGAGGTACCGATGCCCGCCTCCCATATGTCATGAACAGTGCTTCGAGAGATCTAGAGCGTCGCCAATATTGCTTATCTAACCTAAGCACTTGAGATGGCCCTATTATCATTGCAATTCCTACTATCTACAGAGAATTACTATTATCTGCAGAAAAGTGTTATCTAGATCTTTACCAAACCGTCTTTATGACAAACTTGCATCTTTGACATTTCCAAACTGTGGGGTGTGTGGTGGGTGGGATGGGAGAGTTGTTTGGGTTGAAATCGATAGGAGATGTTGAGCCCACGCAGCGGTCCGCCATAGGCGGCTCCGGAGGGCACCGCCCAGCGGAGTTAGGGTAGTTCCGCCTACCGACAGCGTGGGAAAATGTCACGCGTGCGAGCCTTCGTAAGGTAAACAAATTTTAAGGTAAAAAACGGTTTTGGTGCGAAATTAGAAAACTGCTTTAACGAAAACAGACTGAATACAAAAAAAACGAAATTTATGACACACATCATAACACAAACAGGTCTACCTCCTCGAATCTTTGTTTTAAAAATACATAACTGATCACAACCTTACTCAACATGCCAAATGTTAAATGAACCAAATTTATTGACGTCATATTTGATAAAAACCTCCGATAGACTGACCACATTAAGGCGAAGTTAATGCTAAATCAATATTTTGATTAATCTTTATGACGAATTGGTGTACATTATGAATACCAAAAAATATATTTTAGATGAATTAAAGGTTTTCCTATCGTTTCGCTTGAGTAGAATGCATATAAAAAAAATTTACTCAATAAAAAATATAAATGTAAACTACTAAAAACATTTTTTCATATAAATGTATGAACGCGTAAAGGAAACAACTTTAAAAAATAGAGTATTATAGCTAAGATTATCTGTGACAGTTTCACTTGATTAACTTTTTTGCTTTCTTATTAAATTATTTACAAAATAAATTAAAACCTGTTTTGTGCTTGAAATCGAACGTTTCTATTTTGATGCCTATTACCTACAATATAAGGTATACCAAAAATATACACATTTTTGGCTTGTAGCTTCCTCTTAACTCACTCACATCCAAACTCAAAAAGTATGTACCTCTTAAGCAATATGAAAAACATTTGCTCTACTGTCTTGGTGAAGTGCAACAAATTACTCCCTGGATCCGCTAGATAAAGCATAAAAGTCAACTATTAAACTAATTCTTCAAGTACCATACGACACTGACTATGAGAAAATTTACAAACTGCTCAACGTTTTGTCAATTAGATGACTTTATGCCAGAGCGTCGATCCTTTACCTCCTCAAACACAAACTATATACTCCTTTACAATATCAGTCCTCAACAATATCCAATCAGTCTTTAACAATCCTAACCCTCAACAACCCAATAAAATATTCCACCCGCGGACAAAGATCCTTCCATCAAACTGTGTAACTGCTCGCCACCGAATCCGGAACAACCTGCTGAAAATTCACCAATACACAAATAGAAATGAAAACAAACAAACATGCTCACCCCAAACCAAACATAACACATTTAAATTAGCATGTAGGTATATTATGTTTTAGTTCTACTAAATAGATTATTGTTGTATTATTATATGGTACTGTTTTAAATACCCTGCATTTTATATATTTACATTGATTATCATCTACTTCTGTTTTGTTTTATTCTCTTTCGTCTTAATTGTATCTTTAAGTTCACTACATTTAGTGTCCCTTTCTTTTCACAAAACTATGACTATGTAATATGTAACAACTATTAACCTATTTTTTATACATTACTGCCGCCATGGATGAAACCAGAGTATCCTCCTTGAGTACCACAAGAACGATGATGTGTTTTTACTTATGATGGCATATTCTTTCCTACACTTTCCTAATTCATGCGAACACCTCAGCACAGGTTCTCCAAATACAATTGTGTGATTTATACAAATTAATAGGTACCTTGAGGTGATTTCTCACGAAAACGGCGCTATATAAATTAGCCAATATTATTATTATTTCCTAGATGCTATTTATTAATCGGCACATTCTTTCAGAAATCTTGCAGAAGTCGGGTTTACTGAAGATTATATCTTGATATCTTCAAACGGGGTAGGGGCGGTATTTCGCCATCCTCTGGGTAAGCTGTCAATAACTATTCATTATAATAAATAAGTACAGTAAGTGCAGTAGGTAAGTGACAACTATTCATGGGTTCGACTACCGAATTGTGAATTCGGAACATTATTTTGAAGTACAGCGTTATCGATCGTAAACCGAAATCGAAAATATACGTTATCCTATGGGTATGGTTAATGCTTTTGCTTACCCGTCTGAAAACAACAAAATGTTTATTCTGAGATAATTGACTTTTAAGTTTCACCTACCTTTAATCAGTTACATCCAAGCAAAATTATTTTTTTTGTAATGCACTTTTATTCATTTATTGCAATTGCTTTTATGGATGAATTAAAACATTTGTTTCATTGACGTAAAGAGAAAAAAAAAACTGTACTGTACTACGTATTGTATGTGCATTTCCACTCATTATTCAACTTTCATAAAGTAATTAAAATAATGTTGTGATTTTGACACGTAGTGACTACTAGGGTGCTCAATTGGAAAAACGACAAAATAGGTAGATTGTGATTTTTAACTCAGTTTTGACAAAAATGTCTCATAAGGACTTCTGGCAGTAAGCCGACGAAATACTTGTAGACGATTATTAACTAAAACAAATAACAATGTCTTACTGTTTCATACAGTTAATTCATTGTGTTTTCTCATTAAAACCAGACAGTTGCGACTATTTTATGCTTCCGAAAACAAATTTATCGGAAACACAAAACAATATTTTTCATGTGTGGGTTACAAAATGTTCAATGAACTTCTGAGCCTTACTTCTTTTTCGAAGGGTGTGTCTCAATGTTGTAAATTAAGGCGATGCACTACGTCGTGTAATATTTTAAATTGAGCCGCTATCAATAACAACCCTTACGTAGATCGCGATAAAGTTTAAATTCCCGCCTGTTTTGATTTATGTAAGAAAAAAACATTGCCAAAAAGTGCCTTTTATTTTATTTTGTAGATGTTCAGGCAAAAAAAATTTTTTTTTTCGATCATTTTATAAATAATTAATTTACCACATTATACAATAAAATCATAACCGAAAATGGGTTCGTAAGTAGGAGATTTTGAACTTTAAAGCAGTTTTCATAGGCCTTATACATTATTTTTTTCTGGGCTTATAAAAAGACTTATCTAAAAAATACTCGATTATTTCAAAGGCCAAGATGTATTCTACTCGCAGTATTTAATTAAAGCATCTGAAACGTTTCTAGGCGACCGAATTTTTAAACCAAAAACACATGATTTTGCATTACTACGTATGGCATCGCCTTAAAAGAATTTTATCAAAGTAAAATACTAGAGACCAGTTATTAGTGAGCACTTGAGTAGTCAGATCTAGAAGTGTTGTTTTTCCACATATATGATCGGAGTAAGTTGGCTGCCAACTCTCCTCCAGAAATAGAGACCGTTTCCGTTCGGTGTCCGACAGTTGACGACACCGGATTTATATAGATTTGTAAACGGCAACAAATTGTGTTAATGGTGCGCTTAATATGTCTTGCCTTGTTTTTCCCTTTTAAAAATTAAAATAATATTACATACAGGTTTTCTAGATGATAAAATGGGTATCAAATTCTAATTAAGAAGTTTTATTTATGAATAAATATAAATAGTGCGTGTTTCATAAACCGTTTTAATGGGAATGAAGCAGAATACGAAATTATCCCTTGATTTTTATCTTTAATATACTATCCAGAATGTTATAATAATTATTACAACATTTTTATCTTTAATATACTATCCAGAATGTTATAATAATTATTACAACATTTTTATCTTTAATATACTATCCAGAATGTTATAATAATTATTACAACATTTTTATCTTTAATATACTATCCAGAATGTTATAATAATTATTACAACATTTTTATCTTTAATATACTATCCAGAATGTTATAATAATTATTACAACATTTTTATCTTTAATATACTATCCAGAATGTTATAATAATTATTACAACATTTTTATCTTTAATATACTATCCAGAATGTTATAATAATTATTACAACATTTTTTTTTTACAATATGTTCAAGAGGTTTTGTCTATGAATTGTGAATTACGATACAAGTTTTATTTTTGTAAGTATGTTTTTTTAAGTAAGTTTTTGTAAGTGTTTTAAAATATTGGACATAAATGCCAAACAATTTCCGATCAGAAATTTAAAGTTATTTGAACGGCTCATATAAATTGGGTTGACCAACATTTACCATGTTTATAAGATTAATACCATGTTTATAATTAAGACCATAATTTTTTTTTTTTTTAAAAGAAAGACAAACATTCCCGGGTTACGAATAACCTGACAATATTTGAAAATCTCCTACTACCACCACAGTAAGCGGAAAATGTTGGACTTAGCCAGCCGAGGAATTGAACACACTAAGCCTGGGTGGAATCCAAACGCTATGTCAACTCGGCCACCGAATATATATTATTTTAATTGTGTAAATTAATCACATGATTTCGTAATTTTGATTTTAATTTGTTCATATTTTCATCTAATTTAATTTTCTCTTTTATTTTTATTTATTTTATTTATTGGATGATTTTTATGGCGCCGCCGTTAATGCAGATATTACAAAAAAATATATAAATATTACAAATTGAAATTAAGTTAAATAAAATGAAGTATAGAAACAGGTGACACGGAGATGGAGAATCTGCTGCAAGAATCCTAGGTGGTGAGGAAACTGGACCAGCTGCTGCAGCGAGAGAGTCCACCGCGTCCACCAACAGTGCCAGCACGAGGTTCGTCATCCTTCCAGGTATGTGTCTGCTGCTAATAGAGCGCTGACACATTGTCCTCTCATGCATTCCAGACCTTGGCAGCACCGCTGTGACATTCGACGAAGGTAGAGGATGGAGACTCTGCAGCAAGAATCCCAGGTGGTGAGGAAACTGGACCAGCTACTGCAGCGAAAGAGTGCACCGCGCCACCAACAGTGCCAGCACGAGGTTCGTCATCCGTCCATGTATGTGTCTGCTGCTAATTAAGCGCTGTCACAGTATCCTCACATAGATAACAAACCTTGGCAGCACCGCTGTGACGTTCGGAAAGTCCATCTCCTTGTACACTTGTTTCTGGTGATTATGTTAGTGGTGCATTGTTCCGAAATAAAAAAATTTTAATTCGCCAAATGTCTTCATTGCTGCGTATATCAACGACTTTTGTTTATGGGTTTTATTTTCTAAATGATGATTTCTCAGAAATTCAGTTGATGTATGGCCATTGCTATTTTTTTTATTTTAATTTTTTTATTTATTTTTTATTTTTTTTTTTATTTGGAAAACCAACAGTTATAATTATTACAAGGTATGGTGTAGTAAGTAAAGGATTAAAGGATTAAGGATTGAAGTAAATACATAATTGAATAAGTTCTATTGTTTTGTTATGATTCGATAATCCCCTTATATTAATTGATTTTCTCATTTATCGTTGCCTTTACGGTTAGGGTAACAGTAGCAAAAAAAGGAAATATTATTATTAGATCTGTTGTATTAAGTATGATATTTCGTTAATATTTTTAATTTTGGATTTTGAAACTTGTAATTTCAATATATTTTACGAGGTCGAGGTCGCGCCCATTTTCGGCGTTCATGTAAAATGTTTAAATTATTACTGTTATAATTCGTAACAGAAATATAAGAAAACATAACATGGAATTTGTCTAATCCGTAACAGCACTATAAGAAAACATAACATGTAATTTGTACAGAATTCATTCATACTCAACAAACAATATAACGTTAGGTCACTCTGATAGTGGAGAGATTATAACGAGCGTATGACATGTGTGTGTAGTGGAGGTAGGTACTGTGTACTGTATGGTGTGAGTATGCGCTCTCAGTTTAGCGCATCTTGCAACGATCGTAACGGGTGATTTTCCTCGAGAAGTTGGCAGTTGGCTGTGGTACCTACGGAGAGTGGCACTCAGAATCAGGGAGCATTTCCTTTCACGTTGGCAATACTATCCATCGTTTCCTTTTAGGCAAACTCATTCATGAGAAAAAAACCACACACGGGTCGCATTTGTTTGAATTCCGCTATGGGTCCGGGTCGCGGGTCGCGGGTCGCGGGGCTCGCTCGGCTGGCGATGAATGGCGGCGGCGGCGGGCGGCGGGCGGCGGGCGGAGGGCGGCGGGTGGCGGGCGGACGGCGGTAGGTGGAGGGCGGCGAGGGGTTCAGGCGGAGAGGGGGAGGCGCGCATGCGCGGGGCGGCCGCTGCCACACGGCCCCGGCCCGCAGCCCAGGTCGCACGCCGCACGCTCTGATAAGCCCCGGCACCCCGCCCCCGCCCTCGCCCTCGCCCCCGGCACGGCCCCCGGCACCCCCAGTGAAGTGAAGTGCCCCCAGTGCCAGTGAGTCGCAGTGTCAGTGTTGTCAGTGTGGAATAGCCAGATATTTGGAGCGGCGGCGGAATCCGTCTCGCCGCCTGTGCTTATTTCTGTGTGGGTGAACCGAGCGGCAGTGAATGAGGAAGCGACAACAGCGCCGCCCCCGCCCCCGCCCTCGCCCTCGCCCCGGGCCCCCTGCGCCCCTGCCCCCCCCCGCTCATAGCTGACGGTAAGCCCCCCGCCGTCCGCCTAGCGCCGCCCCGCGCGGCTATTTCTACTTTTCCACGAAACTTGTAAACTAAACAACATGTGTTCCCGCACCTAGCCGCTACTAGCACCCAGCACCCAGCGAGCACCCAGTACCCAGCACCCAGCACCCAGCCAGCACCCAGCACCCAGCACTAAACACCCAGCGTCCAGCAGCCAGCCTATGAACATAAAATATAAAAGTAAACACCGATCCACGGTTAGAATACAAGGCTACCAGCTCTCGGCTTCCACGTACAGCTACCAACGTCCACACAATCCTTAACTCTGCTCCATCCAGTTACACCCCCTGACCACCTGCTCTCCTTGCCTCCTTTACAATCCTTCTCCCAGTCGTTTCCCGAACCTGGAAAACTATCCAATATTTCAAATTGTCTTTGATTTGACATTGAAACAATTTATTGAAACAGATTCCAAAGCATAACCAGAATGTTATAACGCAAATATAATAAACACAACACTATTAAAATATTCCACAATTAAAAAGTTTCATAATTAATTACCAGTAAATTATTCACAATCCCCGTCTATCTAAAGTCGTATGAACGACGAACGTCCTGTATTTGTGTTCGTTGTATTATTATTTCATTGACCACGTTGAGAACTAATCGACTGGCTTCGTGGTGTCCTAACCATCGAGTCGTTTCTAGTTGTTATTAATGAACGACTACAGCCAATAGGATTAACCCAACCGTCAATGATTGGAGCAACTATTTATTGCCATTACTGCATTGGGACATTGGGTCAATCATCCTCGTTGCCTTAGCTATGGGGTGAACAACCGGACAAACATTTCGAAAGATTGATCAGTTTGACCCATTCGTTCCGTACTCATTTTTAAATGTGTCCAAAATATCTTGAATAAGTCGGATCGAATAACAAATAATAATAAATTAATTAATTAAATGCTTTTACTTCTACCACCCTTCCTTCCTAAAGAGTCTCAGCCAGCCGTCATTTCAGTGTATCAAAAATACACAAAAAATTGCATGTAATAATTTGTAGTCTCTCCAACGATGACTTATACCCGGCGTTGCTCGATTTTTCTCTACTTTCTATCAATATAATATGCATGTATAATATATATATAGACAAACCTTCCGGATGATCATTTGTAAATGATAGTGAAACCCTATCAAAATCCGTTGCGTAGTTTAGAATAACTAAACGCATATAAAGACAGACACAGGGGTAGCGACTATATTTTAGTATAATAGAGATTAAATGCATATCGGTTAAATGCCTGATTTTATTATTTGTTTTACCACTTCATGCTCCAATAGGATCCACAACAATATTTGAGAAATTCACTCAGCAAAACCGTAGAATAAAAAGACAGTGCCTAAAACCCAACAAGAAATTAGTAGCACCTACCTATCTATCATGCAGTGAAACAATTTTTGTTTTGTCAACAGTCTACCCGATCTTACTAGTAGCTGGAAAATGAGAATCAAAGGGCTTAGATAAGCTATTCCTAACCTTTGGTTCGGTTTTTGATTTGACTCGTATCAGAACGTTCAATATGTAGTAGGTAATAGGTACGACAGCCACGTGCTTTTCGTATGCCTGCTCATAATCCCATTAACCAATCTCTACATAATAGTCTAATATAATCTAATCTAAAATATACCGGCTATCATGATTCCTACCTGACGAATGTTCCGCTGTCGGTGTAAGATTTCAAATGTGTTGCTCTATTCTTATTAAATGTTGTTGATTATTGTCTTGTTTAAAATCTTTCTCCTCGTCTGCCATCTGTCGTAGCCACAGAATCCCACAACTTTTCTTCAACATCTGCTCACACTTTGGACCCATTAAATCTTTAATTGACTCTCAATCTATCTGATCTGTTGCCTCTCGAGAGCGGTGTAGGCTGTATGTGGTCAGTTTCCTTGAATAAAGAAGGTTTGATCGATTGACCGTTGACTCGTGTGTCCGCCTCGGCTTAAGGAAATTAGTAAGAGTTACAACATTCATGTCGTAAATAAAAGCGGATTAACATTTAGAGCTGATTTCGACCAACGTTCATTCAGTACCTATCTACGTCTGCATAAAGTAGACGAACCGCAAACTACTTTGTAATTATCTCACAGTAAGTTGAGTCATCTTAGTCAAATTTGGAATCTCTAGTGAAGGAGACGTAGGAGGTCTCGTTTTACCTACGAAAACTATACTATTCACGAAGATAAAATTTTCACTGACTGTTTGTCTTTCGTCTCCTTTTTGCCAAATTCAAGACATAATACCGTCGGAGTTAACACTAATATCTAAATCCTTTTCAATGTCGGTCGTTGAACTTGGAAATATCATGATGTGGTTACTTCTCACATCGCTGTAAGTAGATTCAGTTGCGCTACATACTTTTATTATTAGACTGCTTGATTCCTGTACATAACAAAGTATGAGTCTGTTAGTGTCGCCTAGTGCCTGGTGTTCAATGGGCCCACGGTAATGTATGCACGAGTATGTCGTTAATCGTGGTGTGGAGGTGTTTGTTCGTACGGCGCGGGCGTGTAGGTTGAGAGAACCGCATTCAACTTTCGATAATACTCGGGCATTATTCAACCAGTAAATAGAGCCTTCGAGAAAGTCCTGGAAAATTTAGCGCACTGTCCTCAAATCGAGCTTACAACACCCTGGTACAAGAATTATTGACGGTAATCGTTTTCATTTCGACAAATGAAATGAGGGTCGTTACACCTATGTATTTATTACCTCGATGATTCCTAATGTTGGAATCCACTATTGGTATTCAATGGCTTATTAAATTCTTTGCAGGGTTATATTATTATATAAGTGCTCTTTATTATCCAGTAAAATATGTTGTTATATCGGAAAAGGGGTAATTTTTAGAAAATATGTCTCTAATAAATCTTTTCAGGAGTCTACCAACTCTACTAAATTGCTTACTCCAAAAGCTATAAGCGCAAGGTTCCCCTCTGCTATTAGAGTGATAGTTGATGTCTGTTATCTCTTATATCATTATTTTATATAAAGGCGATTCACCTCGAATTTTAATATTCGGAATCGGGCGAAATCAGGCATCCTTATCCCTGAAGCTGAAAACGTTGTTTTGATTTATGCAGAAAAAACTTCGGTAAAATGTACGTTTTTTTGTTTTTTGGGTTCCTATCATAATCTAGAGAACTTAATTTTCCACATTATACATTAAAACTATATACGTAAGTATATAGTAAGGGGGTTCGTAAGTAGGAGATTTTGCAATTCAAAGCATTATTCGTAGCCGGATATTTTATTTTATTTTCTAGGCTTATAAAAAGACTTAACAAAATTGCTCAATTACAGCAAAGATCGAGATGTGTTTTAGTGAACTTAATCAAAACATCTATAATATTCTGAGCCATCAAATTCTAAAAACCAACAACTCATGTTTTTGCATTACTTCGCATTTCATTCCTGTTCTAAACGTATAAAAGTCAAAACACAAAGCACACGTGTCCGTCATGCTTGCAATAAAATGTCATTCCGGGAGTTAAATATTCTCCAGAACTAATAATAGTATATCAGCAATGGATGGATCCTCCACAGTCGAGACACTCCTAACATTAAATGTCATTCCGGGAGTTAGATTTCTACCAAACAAGTAATAGTATATCAACAATGGATGGAATACTCCACAGTCGAGACACTTCTAACATTAAATGTCATTCCGGGAATTAGATTTCTCCCAAACAAATAGTAGTATCTCAGCGATGGATTGAATGCTCCACAGTTGAGACACTCGGCACATTAAATGAGCCCAGCAATATTCTCCACACGCAGTTTGTCGCCTGTTTCAAATATGCTTGACAATTCGTAAGTTTTTGGACAAGCCTACGTAAATATGTAAACAGAAATGTTTGAATCCAACAAGCACAGAAATAGTGGACTGGAAATTAACATGAAAAGGAGTGTCCTTTACTTTTGACAGAAGCAGTAAAAAATTCTGGTCAATGTTGTCTCAATTATTATTTACTTATTATTGACTGATCTTAAACTGTGTTGATATTCAGTTCCCATCTCTACTTCTACACTTTTCTAAATATGTAAAAAGCTATCTAAAATATAGTTTTAGTCTCTGGCGATAATTTTATTTAACCTGTGTGTATAAAATTTTTATCACTTTTCATACTTTGACATTAATGCTTGTGCGATGATAATAAACGTCAAATGTATTTTCATTGGCTGAAATGATATTTTCTAATATGCAAACGCTAGATTATTTTTAGTCTTAAATAGTATTTACGCCTTCCATATTATTTGCGAGCTGTAAAAAGTATCGCGATTTCCACGTAATCTCCATTACTTGGCATAAAGAGCCGCTAATTGTTTTTAAAATGCTAAATATTTTTATATTGTTCGATGAACAAACCGGTTTCCAATTCTCAATGAGACGTAAGAAACGTGTTTAATTAATTCCCCTATTGTGAATGGTTTTCTAATAATTTCCCTCTTTTTTTAATATCGTGCTTTATCTGAAGTTTCATGCATTGAATTTGTTGCGAGAATTATTATGATTCTTTAGTCATGGCCACGTTTCTCTAACTCGTAGTTGACGCATGTGGCTGTATGGCTGGATGTGTATCTTTTGTCTGTTCCGGTGTCTCCTAAAAAGAAACACGAGTAGGTGTGTTGTACTGGGGGGGAGTGGGGACGAACATTAACCGAAAAGGAACTACCGGCCACATGTCGCGTATCCTTCTATCTGTACTGCCCACATGTGTGTTGAATCTCTCTATAATATTACATTAGCTCACTTGTTCAAAACCTACCAAAATGGGTGCATTTGCAATAATAATAATTATTGGATAATTTGTATAAAGCCATTTTTGTGAAAAAATGCATGCTGTGGTATTATGCATTTCATGTGGTGTGGCTTGAACGTAAATAAGGGATAGACGGAGAAAGCAGTATCAGGAGTACGTACGACTCGAAGATTAAAAAATATTAAATTTTCTTTATTTATTCACATAGTAGTCTCCATAAAATAGTTTTACAACAGTAGAAAAAATATTTTTTTGAAGAAAATTAGTATTGATTGAAAATGTATGATTTAAAGCACCTAACTTCTGTGCAGTTAAGGTACAAACGAGTGTTTGAAATGCTCAGTCCTGATATTGATACATTTAAACAGGATTTTGGAACGAGTAACCCTCGTGGGTATATGATATTCAATGAGGTTAATTAAATCAGAACTTTCTATACTACCATTTACTATTTTGAACATAAATTTTAATATTATGATAAAATATTAATATGTACTATATTACAGATTATAAATTTAGAACACATGAAGGTAGGTACATTAAATGAGAAATTTTTAAAGTAATATTATAGTGTACCTATATTATTTCTAGATATTAGAAGTAGATTTAAACAAATGCCAAAGATAACAATATCAAATACACACTAAAGAAGTTACATTATTGTGTTATGTTACGTTGATGCAACTAGTTGATAAATGTAGTATTTGATTATTAAAAGGTTCGGGTAAGTTCGGGTTTTTCCGAACGCGACCTACCGTCACCTGTTATATTGTCGTGTTCGCCAAGAGAGTTCGATTCATTCGCTAGACGGCCTTTGGGCAACATCTTACTTGCATTGTTATAGTATTATATTCCAAATAAACCAGCTTCCGTGTACTAAGTACTTACGTGTATTCAGTGTTTATACCAGATCCTTTCCTCATAGAATACTGGAGATAAAGGGCCCAGTATTCTACTCGTAAGAAGATATCGTACAATAACGATACGTTACAGTAAACAAGAGCAAAGAAGAAGTATAAAAAGGTCACGGGAGCAGTTTTACTATTTTGTGACATACGTCAAAAGATAATTGCTAAACTGTCTACAAGCGGCCTTGAAAATGTCAATCGTCAATGCAGCATCTTGCTGTTGAGTCGCTGTGTTGATCGTCGTGGTCTGATATGCAGTAATTATAATGTATTTCAAAAAAGTGCTGGGATTTTCCACGAGTATACCCACAAGACAGTAAAATGTCTCTTTCTCTCTTTTTAACTCATCTAGATACTGTAATGAGTATTTTTAGCATCTGATGAAATTATTGTAGTATTTTCTCGTTGTATAAAAAACCTAATTGTACTGGTGTATTTAGTCATTTTCTGTTGAATTCTCGACCACTTCCATCCGGGAAACTCCGTCCCGGGAAACTGCGCCTGTATCTCTGCATTTCCCCAGCCTCGTGTTATCAGTTCATTCACAGCGGCGTCCACATTGAATGCCAATCTGTATTATGAATGAACGTTTCCACCGCTTCTTACGTAAAGCCCGTTCCGTTCAACGAACGCCGCTTGGGACATTCAAGCCAGCTACTTGGCCACTAGTTTGTTACTGATCTACTATTATAATACCTGGCTGCTGTCGATGGCCGGTGTATGTATTATATTAACCTAGTCGAGCGTTCAATCATAACACTGTGCATTGTACTTGATGAAGCGATTCTCTCTAACGATCAAGAATATTACGATTACGATTATTGAATAAAAACAGAATGCATAATTAAAACGTAAGATTCTAAAATCAAAAATATGTAATTCTTATATTTTCGATATAGTGTAATGGCCAGCATAGTTGCCTACCAAGCAAAAAAGCTTTTAAACATATATTTTAACATTATTTAAAAATATT
Source organism: Hesperophylax magnus (assembly GCA_026573805.1). Classification (NCBI taxonomy): domain Eukaryota; kingdom Metazoa; phylum Arthropoda; class Insecta; order Trichoptera; family Limnephilidae; genus Hesperophylax; species Hesperophylax magnus. Next base: position 11,092,710 of record JAIUSX010000072.1, read on the forward strand.
TATAGGTCAATTTTGGGGGCTGCGTAAACCTAAAAAAATAAATCTTTAAACATTCAACTATTATAATATATCGATGGATTGAAAGAAAACTGGTTTTTACATATTGACAAATAATAATAATTAGATAATTTTTATAGCGCCTTAATAATAATAATAATAATAATAATTGGATAATTTGTAGAGCGCCGTTTTTGTGAAAAATCACCTCAAGGGCGCTGTACAATTTATTTCCTAGGATCTACATTTGTTATTTAGAAAAGATACCAAAACATACTTACCTGGCAAGTCACTTCCAACAAACACACTTATATTAAAAAGTTTATGCTTATAAAAGATAGAACTGCACGCAGAGGACACTACATCAAAAAACACTGGTCGTCGCATGATCTTAAGTCTGCTATAGTTTTTATTTTAATTTAAATGTATTTTAACTGTCTTAAAAGCCTACAAATTGTTACTTGTTATCATTTTTATTTATTTATTTTTAATTATTATTTTTATTTATTTTATTTTATTTTTAGTATTTTTTACATTTTGTTAATTTAAATTTAAATTGCCGTCAACTGTGAAAGTGGAGGTTTCTGAAATTATGGATACGACTGTCTGAAAAGGTGCGTTTTAAGTTTAGACCTAAATTCTGTCGAGTCTGCGATCATTCTCAAATCATGTGGCAGTCTATTCCAGGCTTTAGGTCCTGACACGGCAAAAGCACGCTCACCGAACTTAGTATCGGGTGTGCGCTTTGGTTCCTTCAACCTTCCGATAGCTGATGACGTTGCTGACCTAAGGGTTGACTGTCGGGAATTGGAATCTTCTGGAATACACAATTCTGATAAATAAGCCGGAGCCATTCCGTTAAGTGACTTAAATACCATCCAGCATACCTTGAACTGGATTCTTGTGGAAGGGTTCAAATTTGTTGGACAAATTGTCAAGAATGGAAGAAATACGAGAAAAGAAACACGGTATATCAAAATTTGCTCATTTATACATATATATATATATATAATATATTGTGTAAATCGTAGACATTTTTACGAAGTAGATTATTACGTATTATTATTATTAGGAAAATCTCAATTTAACATTTATTTTATTTATTTTTTATTTGGTTTTCCGCCCAGTCTTATTTTTACATGGATTTTAAGAACTTAATATACCTAGTGAGGCTAATGAAAATTATACAAAAAAAATTAAAGCATGATATAACAGTAAACTGATAAACTGAATGTATAATCCCAGTAGCCGAAATAACAAATGGTAATATTTTTATAGTCTGAGAATGCCAAATTTTTTTAATCTCATTTCCTAAATCTGGGTACTTTCTTATTTTTTCAGAAACAGATTTTTAAATATTATAGGAATTCGATATAGCGACATCAATGATATAAGTTTTTTTTTTAATTTTGTCATATAAAACTATATCGGGTCTATTATTATTATTATTATTATCAGTATCTTTGAACAGAGACCTCTCCTCCAAATAAATGTTTCCGATTTTCTCTTATTTAAAAATCATCAAAATCAAAAGATTTGTAAGTAAGTGCTTAAAAACTCACAGTAATAACTTGACAATATTTGAAAATCTCCTACTACCACCACAGTAAGCGGACAATGTTGCTTGTGTTGTGATGGAGGACTTAGCCAGCCGAGGAATTGAACACATTAAGTTTGTTTGGGACCCAAACGCGATGCCATCTCAGCCACTGACCGGTCTATTTAAACATAACCACACATTTTATGCAACTTTTTTTTAAATTAAGGTTTTGTACAATTTATCCAAAGAAACTCAATGACAGTTATTTATGTGAAAATAAAATACTTTGTATACACCACTATTTAATCAAAAAAGGATCGATATGTTTCAAATCCAAAGATTTATTTGTCAGTAATAATAATAATAATGAAGAAACCATTAGTTTTGAAACATGTTGATGCTTTTTGATTAAATGATGATGTACAAAAAGTATTTTATATTTATACTAGCTGTATCTAGCCACGCGTTTGCTGTGGCTCAGTCTGTCTGTGAAGATACAGAAATAATAGCGAGTGTTTTCTTTTACGTCCAACAGATGGCGCCGTTTTGATATAAAATTATGTGTGTGCAACAGTTGGCGCTGTTTTTACAAAAGCAATATTTTACCTGTCACAGGTGATATCTACTCATATATGATACAGGTATATAAAAACACACGTATATTCGAATGCAACCTTGCGTAAAAGTTTCAAAGCAATCGGTGAAGAACTTTCGGAGATTTAAGTTTTTGAACAAACGAAGATTTTTATTTTTAGATGTGTAATTTTTTTATTTTTTTATTTTTTTATTTATTTATTACTTGTAAATTATTTAACATTATAAATGATAACAATATGAAGACAGATACATAATTTTTTCGTTTTTTATTCTACTACTCCATAAGTTGAGCTCAAGGAGCTCGTGTTTATGGGAGGAGTATTTACATTTAGTTCTAATGATTTTTTAAACAATAATCCATAACTTTTGATATAAATACAAACATAATATTAACATAGGTATACAAATTAGAAAAGTGTCTTTTTAAGGATAATTAAAATAATATATCTTCTTACAGATTAAGAAAGCGTGAGGAAATTAAGGGTACAATATATCAGGTAAACAAATTAGAAAAATAGTTTTTTAACGACAATTAAATTAATATATATTTTTGTACAAATTGAGTAAGTGTAAGAAAATTAGGGGTACAATATATCAGTATCCAATTTTAGGGACTTAATTAACTTTTTGAATTGTTCATAATTCACAGTTTCGGTTACACTAATTTTATTTTTGGACAATAATATATTGTACCATCTTACACCTAAATATGAATAGTGGTGCTGAGCCGTGGTCGTTCTAAGCATAGGAATGGCTATTAAGCCATTAGTTTTGAATCTATTGCTTATGCTATCTGAGGGGTGAATTTTATAAATAAAATATTCTTTATAAATTTGATATAAGGCGATTCTCTTATACAATTCTGTGATAGATGGTACATTAAATTCCCGAAATATTTCTAAAGTAGGGGAGTCATATGGTTTCCTAAGGATGATTTTTATAATTATTCTTTGAATTGTAATTATGGGCTGTAAAGAAGCCTTAAAAGCCCCTCCCCACCCGATAATCCCGTACTGCAATATGGACTGAATTAATGCATAATAGACAATTTTGATAGTTTTCTTATTTAAAATATTTCGTATATTATAGAAAATATAGATAAGTTTTCTTATTCTTTCAACAGTGAGATTAATGTGGTCTTTCCATTTAACATTTTTATAATTAAAATGACTCCACGAAGTGATTTTGCAATTAATGAAGAAGACAATCTTCAAACATTCTTCAGGCAGGTGTGCGCTATAATATTGATAAATGCGTATAAGAAAATCCAATTAAACACGATGAAAGTTTTGGGACCAATTTTATCCAAGTTGAACCTAATCATAACAAATCGTATCTTAGGAATTGTACAGCATTCCACGTTGGCATAAAATATAAATAGATTTCCGTCCAATCCGCTGTCGCAAGTGAGACTTGTCCAACGCGCATTTCTGCCCGTACAATTTAGGTAGGCGACACATTACGCTATACGCATCATTGCTTGGTTTATTTCGGCATGTCGCTCTCCATACACTACCAATGGGAATGTATGGTGAGCGATATACTGAAATAGGCCAAGCCACGAAATGTATCTACTGTCATCGTTAGAATTTAAATCATCGTTATTATAAATCATTCATTATTACATACATCTATTTGAATTTCACTTTTGTTTTCGGTAATGAATAAATGCAAACTTTGGAAGCGAAAATTAACCCACTTCCCGACATCCGATCGAGATGAAACTCCGCAAGTAGACTCGTTGTCGACGACAATGCATTCGTGTACACACACGCGAACATATTCTCAATCCTCTGAAATCAGGCGACATTACAGCAGTTAAAGCAGATTTTTTTAAAACATTTAATAATAGATTTACAGTAAAAAAAACTCTTTTACAAGTTGATTTTTTACTGTTACAAATAGTTAAACTGAAAGATTTAGAGCAAAATGAGTAAATTTAAGCCATTAAAATTGGGGTCAACTAAAAACTACTGAAAATCAACTTATATTACTTTAAATTATCCATACTATTAAATTTTAATAATATGTTAATGAAATCCTCAGCACGGGAGATCCCAGTGAGGATATAATTTTGTTTCTATTTTTTGCAAAAAAGAAAACAGTAAAACACTTTTATATAATTTTGTTATTAGAAAAAGACCAAAAATAGAGAAAAAAATCAAGTAATGTTGTAAACCTATTAACTATTTGATTTTATACTATTTCTGAAGACGTTTGGCTTCCACAGATCATGTGAAAGGATCCCGCAGCCAGAGTGCGAGAGTAAAGAGTGTGACATGAAATTAAGACTTATTTTGAGAATTCAAAGCCCACGCTTGCGAATGCGTTTGGTCGTAGCTCCCAGCAGCCATTCCATTAAACTACCGACCTGTGTCATTGTCGCCTGAAATTTGGCAGTATAATGGATCACGGGTCCGCCCATTTCAATAAAAAAAGAGTCATATTGTTGTCACCTGTCTGACTTCATATTTTGAATAGCCCGGCGTTGCCTAGTCCCCAGCCAGCGCTGTGTTGCCAAATGCGCGATGCTACGAGCTGCGGACTGAGATCTGCGGACTGAGATCGGCGGACTGAAATCTGCGTACTGCGGACTGATATCTGCGAACTACGGACCTGCGAACTGAAATCTGCGCCCTGCGGACTGAGATCGGCGGAGTGCGGACTGTGGTATGAGATATGAGGATTAAAATCTGTGGACTATGAACTGAGATTTGCGGACAGCGGACTGATATCTGCGGAGGAGAACCTCATCCAAAATAACTAACTCACCATCTTCACTCACTTTACCAAATAATACACTCACTTTAAGAAATACTTTGTCAAAAGAAATGTAAACGAAACATGAAACAGAACAAGACACAGAAAAATAAAAAGGTGACAGTCTCAATTGGGTATCGAACCCAGGGTCTCTGACTTACCGGGACAACACCTCTGTCCACTCGGCCATTGGGAACTTATTATCATACGTCATTTTTGTCGATCTCATAATGCAACCATTCAAAAATATAGCTGCCAAAAATAAGGGAAAAATGAGTTGAAAGATTATCTTGACTTAATTTTAAAATTGTTGGTTTAATTATATACAGCCCTGATTTATTGACTCTAATCGCCTTCAACATACCAACTAGAACTACTCGATCGAAAATTATTTTTAATTGCAACATCACGACTGAGTCATATAGATACTCGCTTGTACCTAGATTACATACAGTTGGCAATATTTTCGCAAAAATACTAGATGTGTTCAACTGCACGGAATAAAGTTACAAGAAGGCTATAATAACATACCTCAATAATATTAATAATTAAGCTTAGCATAATACTATTCTTCTGCATTGAATTTCTAAACAACTAATATCAAATTTTACTTCTTGATTACTGTCCAACTAAACTATTACGTATATCAAATGTTTGTAAAAGCCAGTATGGGCGTAGAATATATAAATAAACAAACAAATATTTTCGTGCCCTTTTCTGATATGTCCTGATTTAAATGCTTTATAAATCAGGTATTTTCTATTTTTTTGTTTTCTCTCTCGACCAGGAAACATTCCTCCGCTGCATCTCATATCACATTCATAAAAGCCACCTGATTAATTTCTCGTATTTGTGGTGTTGAAACACGTGCATCTGTTGTTGAATATATTTAAATGTTATTGCTGGACGCTTTCAAGACTTTCAATGACACGCTCACACAAATGAGTGTACGCGTGTGTGTAACTTTACAACGCTGGCGCAAGGAGTGTATACCTCAACAATAAAGTGTGTACTGGCTTTTAAAGACATATCGAAATCTCATTTTAAATTCATGCTCTTCCTCGCTTTCGTACACCTACCAACCACACACTATTGTATATTTATTATGCAGTGTCGCGAGTCGCGTCGTCTTCAAGCTCTGAAGATCGAACCATCAAATGGATTATTAACGTGCGTTTATATTTGATTTTAAAACCTTCATGGCTTCTTGTTTCCAGAAGTTTATTAGCGTTACTTTTCGATTCCTGCAGAATTTGTTTGTTTAGTTAGGCAGGGACCGAAATTGTCTGCCAAATACAATTTACGTGTATTCTTTGTTTACAGACTCTTGCAATATCCCTAAAGTCAAGTGTCGAATAAGCTAAGGTTTGTTAATTGAATAAATTAGTTTCCCTGCCTCGCCTCTCGCCTCTACCTATAATAATATTCCACTGGAGCCGCCGAGTAAAAATACTACGCAATTCTGGTTTTGAGATTGTGTCCGTGCATATATATGTTTTATTTTTATTTATCTCGTGTTCCGTTTCGCACAAGGCCAGATGGACCATTGAAGTTTTTCATAAATATATTCCAATTGAAAACATACGACTGTCTCCATTCCTAACACTGAGTCATGTAGCGGGATTAGGAACACAAAACAATGGCACTGGTACGGCGAAACAACTGTATTCTCACCAAGGGCGAACTTCGTTGAACGTCTCCAGCACATGTCGAATTCTTCAGTACGTTTTCCCCATCGTCTGAACGTAATGTGTTCTTTTTTTTTAAATGATTTATTTATTCAGTTGTTTTTTTTACATTTGTATTTTACGGTTCCACGATAACTCAACACAGTGACAATTCAACACACTTTTAAAAAGTGATATAAAGTCATAAGAAACGATTAAAATTTTTTTTTTAACTAACCTAACCTACTTAACTCAAGTTAATAAAGTCTTTGTTTCATAACTTTCCATGACTTTATATAACTTTTTAAAGATGTGATGAATTATCATTGTGATGATTTATCCGGTCACCGTATTTTACATAGTGTCTTACAAAACTGAGTAGTATTCAGTTTGATTGTAAGAAATCTCTCATTTTTTTCAATTTACAAAGGTCTTATAATTTTTTTTATAACTTTAACTCATGCATTTATACTTAGGTACACGTTTTCATGTTCTACGGAGGTAGAAAGAACTGATTTTTGTTTTTATTTTAGATATAGATGTCTCTCTTTTTATGTCTTCAGATAATGCGTTAAACATTTCAGGGCCTATGCCTCCTTGTTCTATCTCCGTACACATTTTATGATTTGTTAATTATAAACATTTGTGCTTCTCTACGTCTGTTAGGGTAATTGTGGTTAATACGTTTTTTGAATTTTGTGTTCCAGAATTCATCCAGTGTTAATTGGTAATCTATGCATTACGTACGGGTAAAAAAAAAAAATAATCTTAAAACCATAGAGAACTTTTAACAGTTTGCGTTTTCTGTGTATTTCAAATGCGCTATATTTATCTTATTTTTTAAATTTCGTAAAAAACAAATACTGTTTTAGAAATTAGATAAAATTATCTATCCGGTGTACGCATTTAAAATAAACATTACTATTTCTATTTAATAAAATTTAAATATCTTCTTACTCCAATCGTAGAAAAATTGAGAGAACTCGATATTTTTAAAACACATTCCTTTTGTTTGGGGAATTTGTAAGAAAACTGAAATTTCACTTTTATCTCGTTCATATAATAAAAAGTTGAACCAATTTTTACGATAGCCACGCGAGATATGAATTATTCATTTTGGCTATTTTTAGCATTTCATTAACGGCATCCAGTATAAACATTTGTGGCATCGGAAAGAAATTTAATTTTTCTTTCTAACGTCAAAAGAATTACGTATTTCCACATGATAAAAAAAAAACTTTTATAAAATATGGACGCTCGGTCATATATGACCCTAAAGCGCTGGAGAGGTTAAACTCTTCAATGATTTCTCACTGAATTAAATAATTAGCATTAGCCACACGATGTCGCTAAAATAATAGAATCATTCGGCCTTCTATCTCACTGCTACGCTGATGACCAGCAAGTTTATTTTTACTGCTTACCAGAAGAAATAAACAGTTTGAAAATTCGTATAACTGAGTGTATAGAAGCAATTACTCGCTGGATGACCTCAAATAGATTGAAACTGAATCCCACAAAGACTGAGTTTCTGTGGATTGCTACAAGCAGACGTCAGCATAACATTGAAAACTCCCCAACAACCATTTCCGGAAGTGACATCACTCCAAAAACGTGCATCAAATTACTGGGTGTCAATCTAGACGCTAATTTTTCCCTTAAAACTCAGGTGAACAGAACTGTAAGCACGGGGTTCTTTCAATTAAGGCAAATTAAAGCAGTGCGGAGAAACCTGCCAACAGAGGCGACTAAATTGCTAGTCAATTCCTATGTTGTTTCACGTCTAGATTATTGCAACGGAATATATGCAAGTCTCCCTAAATGTCAAATCAACAAATTACAATCCGTTTTCAACGCCGCGGCAAGGCTTATCACCGGAGTATCTAAATACTCCCACATTTCAGAGCATCTCAAAAATCTGCACTGGCTCAAATGTCCTGAAAGAATCCAGTTCAAGGTATGCTGGATGGTATTTAAGTCACTTAACGGAATGGCTCCGGCTTATTTATCAGAATTGTGTATTCCAGAAGATTCCAATTCCCGACAGTCAACCCTTAGGTCAGCAACGTCATCAGCTATCGGAAGGTTGAAGGAACCAAAGCGCACGCCAGATACTAAGTTCGGTGAGCGTGCTTTTGCCGTGTCAGGACCTAAAGCCTGGAATGGACTGCCACATGATTTAAGAATGATCGCAGACTCGACAGAATTTAGGTCTAAACTTAAAACGCACCTTTTCAGACAGTCGTATCCATAATTTCAGAAACCTCCACTTTCACAGTTGACGGCAATTTAAATTTAAATTAACAAAATGTTAAAAATACTAAAAATAAAATAAAATAAATAAAAATAATAATTAAAAATAAATAAATAAAAATTATAACAAGTAACAATTTGTAGGCTTTTAAGACAGTTAAAATACATTTAAATTAAAATAAAAACTATAGCAGACTTAAGATCATGCGATGACCAGTGTTTTTTGATATAGTGTCCTCTGCGTGCAGTTCTATCTTTTATAAGCATAAACTTTTTAATATAAGTGTGTTTGTTGGAAGTGACTTGCCAGGTAAGTATGTTTTGGTATCTTTTCTCAAATGTAGATCCTAGGAAATAAATTGTACAGCGCCCTTGAGGTGATTTTTCACAAAAACGGCGCTCTACAAATTATCCAATTATTATTATTATTATTATGAAGTGATAAAAAATTAGGCCAAGATCAACTACAAAAATGCAGGCGTTAAATAAATAGTACGAAAAAACACTCCATCATTAAATTAATATTATTTTTAAAATAGTGTGTTATTTCATAATAATATTATAACATAATTATGATGGATTGATTTCAGCACATAAATAATATATTTTCAGAGATATGGAGGTCGAACGATAGCTAACCTGGAAAGCAGAAAATCTTTAGGTCATTATCTACGTATCAAACTGAAATCTCATCAATTGCTAACAAAAAAACTAATAACACGTGTGTGAAAATGACTTTTTGATAATAATTATTTATGAATCCATTTTCGTAACACTTTTAATCCTGATTCAAGAACATTTATTGGTCTTTATATAAATTATTATTATCAATGGTTGCAAATTTTAGCGCCACCAACCGAATGTGGTCAAGGGCATGCAATATAAACAATACTGGTAACTTGTTATATCTGAAGTGTATGATTAATAAACATGACTATAATACTATGTCCTTATCAACGCCATTCACGCTCATAAATCGTTGGCGATTTTCATTAATTTCGGGACTCGATGATTGCAAGTTTCCTTTATACTTGTCTTATCTTTTGGGTATGGTTATTTCAATGTGCGCTCTTCGGCGGTCAATGTACGACTAATGTCGTAGTTTATTCAACGTATTCTCGAACCTTCCTGATTTCATGTTAGGGCAAGTCTATCAATGTGGATGTCTATGGCGTAGTGTGTGAGTAAACAGCCCGATCGTACTGAACTATCGGCCGATCCTTTAGTCTGTAGTCTGTGCCTAGTCGACTGCTAATAGTCTCGCGACATTTGCTTCGTATTCAACGGACGTACTTTATCCTTATGCGACTCGTTCCATGATTTATAACTTGTTTACATCTAAACCTGAGCATTTTAGTGTTGGACTGTTACGTTGCAAGGTAAGTACAAATAAAACAACGGCGATGAAATAATATGCAAGCCCCTACCAAGTAACCAGTGAGATAACCTCCAGCAGCTGTTCAAACAAGAACAGGCCTTATTTTTTTTTCCTTTAACAAATACGATGATTTATTTTAAAATTTTACGTTTTAAGGGTTACACTTTGGAAAGGCTCGTCCAGATGAACCAGCAGCGTGTTTTCTTCTCGATGTCTTTTTTCCCGTTGATCACTTTTACTGTGGTACAAGTTGAAAATACTACCATACGCAGTCAAAAAGTCAAGCGCGTGCTGCGAGGGTGTCATATTTTATCTTCAAAGTTAATAATAATAATAAAAACACTCTTGTAAGTAATGTTGACAAATCAGATAGAGTGTTTGTGAAGGTAAAATATAGGTAGATAGTAAGTACAGTAATACAGTGCACGAGATAATATTGGGTATTGCAGGTAATGCAGATATAGCGACAAGTTTGTTGCCTCTTCACTAGAGCATTTGCGGCTGGCGGTTGGTTCATTCATTTGAAGGATTCTCGCACATGTGCTATTACCACTGGGTACAACGAAATTTCGCAAAATATATAAGAAAGCGTTTTTTTTTTTTTTTTTTTTTTTTTTTTATTAACGACAATTTTAATTACAAAGTTAAGTATATTATTCGCAGTCCTCCTCACTAGGTATTCCTGTTCCGAGGCGGACTGTAGGTTTTGGTATAGGTGTAGATCGTGATTTCCTTGTTAATTTCTACAAAAAAAATTTAAAAAATTGTCTTCACATTTGTTCAGTTCATAATTTTATTTATAATGTTATTATTTATTTATTATTTTATTTATTTTTTTCTTTCTCAGTGGAGTTTTAATCTCAGACATCTTTTCTCAGATTTGATGTTTATCACAATTCACAAGTTATCTGTGGGGTCTCTGCCTCTGCTCTGGTGTTCATTCATTAGCCTGGAATAATTCTGCCTATTCCGAATAAGTGGACATATTATGGACAGCTACCACCCTATTAAGGAATGCTGTACAAACTGCTATAATAGCCATCGCGTAAAATGGGGAACACCGTGCTCTGAATACATATTGTAGCAGGAATCCATAGCTGGCTGTCATATCTGTGGGCATTAGAACTGAGCAGCCGATACAGCGCGAGCGATATGGTTTGCTCGGCGTGCTGGCCGCCATACGCCGCGCGCCGCCCCGCGTTCCGAAATTGTGCCGGCGTTTAATTTTGACTTATGAAATGTTTACGGCACCAGAATAGCGCGGCAGGCCGACGAACCCACAGGAAACGGCCGGCAGGAAGTGCCCTCCCCACACACCGCTACTTACTCCTCCCAGCACTACCGTCCAGCTAACAGCTAACAGCTACCAGCTACCAGCTACCACGCTGAGATCAGTCAACAGTCAACTACTATGGAGCTTCTACCAATACAGAGTACACAACACACAGCACAATCACTAAATAATCAATATATCCACACAACACAAGTCTTCTGCCTGGCTTCCATTCGATTGTCACGAAACTCGACACAAACCAAAAGAGCTCTTTTGGTGCGGATCATGATAATTATAAGTTCAGTAATAAACCTCGCACATAGACGTGGAATGCCCGTTGCCCGTTGCCCGTTGCCCGTCCGTCGCTCTGTTTGATGACCTTGAGGCTTGAGCCAGAACAGTGAACAGTGAGCACGCTATAGGTATTCTTCAGATTGCCTTTGTCTACATCTCTTTTCTTCCACCCTCCAGCACTGAGAATTGATATAATTCGACGAATAAATTTAAAACTTTATTACCGTGACTAATACGTCAGAATCTCTTCAAATAATAACACGAATGTGCCACTTTTTTCTAAATTATTCTCATATTATTATTATATTGGGGAGATACACGCCCCGGTGGTGTTGCGATTTTTGTTTCAGTTCTTTATAAATATTGATATTGTGATGACCCTGTTTAAAAGTTAATTATTCGAAATACCGTATTCATTGTATAGGAACCGCTTACGTAATATCTTTTGAACTCAGCATTACGAGGGGTCATCTCCGGGAACCCGAAGTCGCAGATCCTCCTTCTCGGGCAGTCTAAGCTAAATTATGTTCTTCATCTTTCGGGTCTAAAATAATTCAAATTCCAATAATGTATCCATTGCCCCAGTAAGTCGAGCTTTGCCGTTGTCCGTAGTCCGTTACTTGTAATGTTCACCTATCTGGTTTCCAGCGAAAGTAAGGCGGCACTCGCTCGAAAGTCTGCCTATGTACAGCCTGATGGGGAAGTGTTGTTGAACTCTTACTCCTCGGTGGCTCTATTTTAAATCGAGTGCTTGAGATCCCCGCTTGTAGCAGTTTGGGCCTCACTTCCGTGTAGGGACCCACTTCTCATTGAATAATTGGTTTCTTTAGCCTTCGTCCGCTCTGTGTTATGTCAATAAAAACACACTTCGGAGTTATCATAATCGAGGTCGTAGTCTGTGCGAGTACAAACTGTCGAAAAGCAACGGTACCACTGAACGATGGAAGTTCAGCGAAAGTTACTTCGGAATTAACAGATCAAGATAATGTTCTGCGAGCGACCTTGCAACTGCACGGCCGGATTCCAGGACCCAGAGGCTAGGTCACCTGGAATAACACTATTGAATCTGTGTGTGCTCAATGAGTATGACTTTGCTCTTGTGTCCACTCGAGTAATAGTTCCACGGATTCTCACGCCTCGCACTACCGTGAACTGCGAGTGCTCCAATCTCCAAGGTGTGCTTGGTGTTGATGTGTTCGCCGCTGGTGAGAAGAATATTGACTATATGTCGTGCCTACTTGACGCACCTGTAGCAATGTAGGAACTAACACGCAGGCCGGGAAGTGATGCTGATGTATTTGCATACTCGAATGACACTCCTGTTTGCGTGTTTAATATTGTTTCAATGAAAGAACTACACTCTTATACAAAAACGATTCATCACGCTTCGCTAAATGGTGTCCGCATTTTTCATCAATACTTTTGTCAATAACAATTATAATTTGTTTGAGGATTAGAACATGTTGCATTTGAACCTGTATCAACTATGTTTGGAGACACTAGGTGTCGCATGATGCCCATTCTACGTTGATGGCCATAAAATACAACATTAATACAACGTAGGTATCTTATGATTTAAATTGTGTAACAAATCTTCAGCATTTTTCACTAATGAATATCTCGCGTGTTGAGGAATATAAGTAGGATGGGGGGTAAAAACACGTAAACCTCGATTGGTCGGTCCAGGCCAGGCTCCTAACGGACAATTTGACCCACGTCATTCCTTTTGTCAAACCCTGGTTTAAGTTTAACCTTTCGTAATATGAGAATGGGTTAGTAATAATAATTTGACCCGGGGCAGAATTAGGTTCTGAGAATCTGAATAATAATTTATTTCGATTTTTGTACCCTGTCAAAAATTCAACCGGTTCATGTATCTTTTATTATTTGAATACACGTGCTAGACTTTTATATTAAATGTATGCTTTATGGCGGTTAGATAATGTGCTTTAAACCTACGTTAATAATTATAAGGAACATGTGTGAGTGTGATTATCATCTTATTCACGCCTCCATGTGAACCCATCATAAAGCTAGATTACCTGTGGTCTGTTGTGTCTTGTATTACCATGTCACGAGGAACAAACCACTTTTATACACCTTACTTCCTCCATTCACCTGGTAGATTCAAAACTATTACTACCAATTATGGTACTTCATTAGAGTTATTTCAAGAGTTTTTAAATCAATGAAATTCATCTTACTGTGTTTATAAATTTATACCATTACAGAACCGTTAAATTTATATAGAATGAAAATCATTCAGTATTACTTTTTCTTATAAATAGACTTTTCGTCTGCTGTATGTACATTATAATATAATGTTCGGTCGAAACCAAGATAGAGTTATGTACAAAAAACTTACATAATGTCGGAACTTTGGGACACTTTACTCGTCCTTGTGTGAGTTCACGATATCACACACAAGTACAGGGAATATATTGTAGTATTGTACAACAGCTCGGTACTATACTCGTATATCTATAGGTATAGCTACAAACAAAACACCACACCAACCACCAAACACAAGTCCACTGTTAACATACCAGCACCTAATGAATGGCTCCATTGATAGTAGTCTGTTAGCTGTCATACTTCATAAGATGTTTTAAGAAAATAATGTAACAGTAATCCCGTATATTATATTCGATGCACATATTGTAATACTTCGGCACATCTAAAATAACGAGCATTTTGAATTTCCATTAGTAGAAATCAACCCATACACATAAATGTAATTAAAATAATGATAGCTGAACTCTTCCACAACCCACGTAAAATTTTACCATCAGCATACAGCATACAAGACTTAATATTAATATCATCTCAAAGGGTGCAAAAAATGTACTGTAATTCGCTTTCGTTGTATGGGGTGAAAGCCATTTCAAATAATTTCTGTCTATTGGTAGTACTGATTTTTCATAAATTGCCGACTTCATGCGTATAAAAAAAGGCGCGTAATTTTGTTTACAGTATTAGCGACATGAAACAAAGTTTTCTTACTCTACCAGCCAGTATAAAGAACACTATTGGACCGAAAAATGTGAAAAAACGTAATAATATAATCTAAGCAAACTTTTAATCAGAATTACTTGGGAGTCGCACTGTTATCATGTTAGATATTAATTAGAATTACTTGAGAGTTGCACTGTTGCGCTAGCTGGTTTTCATCGTCATTATCTTCATCCTAAGGGTTGTACGTCTCGCTGGCCATGTTGAAAAAGGAGTGGATTCGATCCTATGTTTTTGGGAAGGGATCTCTTCAAAATAAATTCACAAAGGTATCCTTCGTAATGTGCCTCACTCCTTCTAAATCTCAGCACATTTCTTCTCAGTCCCTCCAACAACGCTCAATATTTTGAGTGTGAGCACCCGTCTCCTGATCTACAGAAGATATGCTATGATTGACGCTTAAATTACCGAAGCCTTCATTTTCGAGGCAGTTTTAGGCTTTCCAACAGTTCGACATAATATGGTTCCCGGCAATATGTATTCTTTAATTATTTTTAGAAGAGTTTCTATCGAACGTTCTTCAACAGCACAGACGAACATTTTTTTCGATTCTCGTTCAAAACCGCCGAATACCCACTTTCCATCAATTTTTCGTCCTTTATTGTGCTTTCTTTTGCCAATTTTAGCCTCGTCAATCTCCTATGTGATTCCGACACCTCAATTTTTTTGTTTCATTTTGTAGCACCAAATGATGCAAACCTCCCGGCAAAACAAAGACCAATTTACGACGGTCTAATTACTCTCGGTGGCCCCAAGATTGCCCAAAATAATACAAATGTGCATATTTTTTTCTAGATTTGATTTAGCAAAAAAGGTATCTTTTCTGGTATCACTATTTCAGATTTTCGACATCTATATAAAAGGTTGGCAAAACTACAAACATTTCCATATTTTTCACCTTTTTTCGGCTGGATTATGTTGTGACTCCTCAACCATTCTAATAACCTCCTCCTTTCTAATAGCTTCTAATAAAAAAACAATATACCAAAAGAACAAAAATTACACAACATAATAATATTTTTTCACACGTCCTGCCAGATCCCGCCGACAAGTTAATTATTTTGAACGATTAATTAGTAAACTGAAACACAACGAACGGCTAGAGACAATTGAATAACGTAATTCAATATTCCCGCGTATTCTGTGCCTACTTAAAAAGCATAAAATATTTATTTAGGTATTATTATAATCAAATGATTTAACCTAACCTAACCTATAATAACCCAACCTAACCTAACCTAACCAAACCTAACCAAACTTAACCAAACCTAACCTAACCTAACCTAACCTATAATAATCCAACCTAACCTAACCTAACCTATCATAACCCAACCTAACCTAACTTAACCAATCCTATCCTAACCTAACGTAACCTATAATAACCTAACTTTTTTTAATATTTCTTTATTTTTAAAACATGCCTAAATACATTTATTTTATTTTTTGAGTTTGGCCAAAATAGTACCTACCTAGTATTTGCATAGAGTAAATGGTAAAAATTGTAGCCACTCATATGGTATCAGGATACCAACAAAATAAAATGTCATCAACATAAATTATTCCGGCTGTCATCCCATATAACCAAAGCGAATTTTCATTTTACTAATAACAAATTAAAATGTTAAATTAAAAATTTCCCAAATAATATTTCAGTTAATTTCCTTTTATAGTAATTTAGGTAAATCAATAGGTTTTATTTAAAAAATATATTTCGTATTGGCCGTGGCCATCGATTCCTAATAATTATCTAGTTTATTTCACTCGTTACAGACTTTTTCACGAATGAAACATTTTTTCAAGGTTACCTTTTGCATTTTCAAAATCAGAATGTTGGAAAATAGGCGTTTTTTCCTAGCGGGATATATGGTGTCTGGCTCACTCGGGGTTGCCAGGGTGAGAATTTTCCAATTGAAAAAATAATGTCAGTTTCTACCTACTTACCATTTTAATATCTTACTTTATTTTTGTACGAGAAGTAGAAGAGTTTCGTAGTGGCGTTATCAGTAATTTATTATATTATTACAATGTATTTATAATATTAAATTGTGAATACGACTGGTTTGAATGTACGTATTATCTGCCCGTTATCACCCGGTCGCCATAATAAGTGACGATATTTGAGGGATGTTGGATACGATAACCTCTCTATAAAGTTGACGTTATTAAATTATATTTTTGTTTTTTTACCATCCAATCGTCTTCCTGATATTGATTCCCGATGATATTTTGAACACACATGATTAAAAAAATGCTCATACAAATATTACACTCTATTTTGATTTATTTAAATATATATTTAATTGAATGCCTAATTTAGGTACAAATTGTTTTTTTAATTAAAATTAGTTTTTTTTCTGAAAATATGTATTACATATCAATTTAAATACTTTATTTTTTTTTAAATTAACCCAATTAACGACAATTCAAGATTTGTGTATGATTCCGTCACGCGAACATCACGTAATTAGAGTTGACCTGAACAACAGCTGCTTAGAATAATTGGTCATAATAATATTTCAAATTTTTTTATTTATATCTAACAGCGGTGTCCTTGCGAAAAGTCACCGTGAAACAGGCTTTTTCATCTTGCTTGCTCCTACATATTTTGTCAACGATAAAGGGACAGCAAGTGCATGTTTGTATACACTTTCGGAAAGTTTTTACAGTGTTCGAACTATCTGAAACCACACAAGGTTTTTCTTTTATAAGTTTCACTGGAATTTTCTTTTCTGATATCATATATACCAATTTTTAACATGATGAATGCAAGAAATGCAGAGTACTGTGTTCAACTCAGCTGCGATATCTTAAATATAACTATGTTTTCAAACAATTAGACTATTGTACTCCTATTGCACAGATTTCTCGAGAGAATATGGTCTAGATCTTTGAAATAAATTTGTGAACAATTCTTTTTAGACGTTTTATCTATTTTATTGACCCACTTGACTCCTTTCAACCGATGGCCTACATTTTGTGGCAATAATTTTGACAGCTTCATCACACGATTATTACAAACAACTTTTTTGGGAAACCATAAAAACAGAATTGCAAGACAATAACATATGGTTGAAAATATGCACCATCAAATATGGAGCTTTATTATTTTGCAGTTGTACTTCCGTTGAAATTATATTATTTTGTGTCTGTATCTGTATTGATAAGCGATTCATCATGGATGCATAATTAAATGTCCATTTAAAATCTTAATGCAGACCATAAATCATCGCCAGTCACGGCTACACTCTTATTTATTTTATTTATTAATAAATTCAGTGAAATCATAGGCGAAAGTTTGTTTCCATTAGTAACGACTTGTAAATTTAATTGATTGTTTTGCTACCTAGTTAGCGACCATTAAAATGCAATAAAACTCTGCAATGCTTGAAATTATCATTCTCACGGTTCGAGCTGAAGCGTATCACGCTGAATAAATATTTCAGCGTTTATTTTGTTTTCATATTTTCCTCTGAATTCATCAGCTGGAGTTCTTTTACCATAGTATTATTTTTATATTCATTGACTTTCTTAGCTAATGTTCTTTCTATCATGTTTTCTTTATCGTCGATGCAGTTCCCAGTCATTTGAATCATAAAACCCCATTCTTGCCGTTTGCCAAACTATATGGTATAAGTCCTTCAATGTAATATTATATTCCAATTCGAACAATCATCAATTAGAATATCCGTTTACACGAAGTCACAGGGATATTATATGAAATGAGGTGATTTTCTCACGAAAACGGCGCTATACAAATAATCTAATCGTTATTATTATTATTTCCATCCTTCTCTATTGTGATTATTTGGTTGATGCATTTTATGGTGGTCTTTAAAATAGCAGAAGTCAGTAGTTGTTATGTTTGATGAAAATTCTACAATAATAAAAATAATTTGTATTTATCGGGGGCCAAAGTCAAAACCATGTGGTACACCTGTCAAAGCGGCTTTTTTAACCAATGTATGACTTGGCATGATACTTATTTTACGTCCTGCAAAAGTATTTATCAGACCAGTTCCTGAGGCAGGTTTGATTGTGTAAACCCAGCTTTAGCCGTTCAATTGACATGAAGATAGTGTCGGGACGTTTCCTCAGAAGTTGGCTATGTATTCATATGATGAGCTGCGGCGGTACTTTGAAGTGAGCGTCTTCCACGCTTTTGTGGCAGTGTGTGGAGTCAAATGCCGCTATCGACAAAGTTTACGTATTATAATGCAGAAAACATTCGAAAAGATGCTCTCCGGATGTTTTCACCCGCGTGTTTATAATGAAAAGATTCATTGATGTGTGCGCCATCATTCTTTGCCCCTTGCCCTCAGTAAGTATACAATCTTCAACCAATTTTCTATTTGTTTGCTTTTTTATGAATTGGGATGGTTTTTAATATCTCATACCATTTTTCTCTATTTAAATTAACGCAGTTATTCAATTTATTCAATATTATGTCATACAATTGAAAAAGATATTATTTTTACAAAAATAAATTATTATTTCACACAATGAATGAGAAATGTTGTTATATTTTATGGATACACATTATAATATGTATATAAATGCCATTACTTGTTCGTACAATAAAATGAACATTGTTGTCACTCGGTTGATTGGTTGGATTAAAATATAACGTCCGTGAGCCATCTCGAACCCGGAGCACGTGTCCACAATGGTCCGTATTTGTTGTGGGAAATACAAGATGGTCGTAACTCCAACTACTCCACCTCTACCGTCTGCGTCTGCCCGAGGAGATATCGAGGCGATAAGAATACTGAACTCAACTGACGTAGGTTTGACAACAGAAGCAACTACTGTTTGTTCTCTTCACCAACGAATTGAGAATAATAATAAAATAATCGTTAACATTGATTTTTGTTTTCAGTGACAATTATTTATATTACACAAATAATATTTCTATACATTGAGTATAGTGGCCGTGCTCTACAATGAATATTTAATCAATTAATGAATTAGAGATACGGGATGTCGTTAAAAATATTACATCATAAAATACTGTTATTAACTAGTATTTTAACGCTCCTGAAGAATGAGAGAGAGCATCTGTTAAATTTAATTATAAGATAAAACATTTGTGTGACTGTATTATTTTTGTTTGAGTGCTTGAGTATAAAAGCTGACCTGGCTTCATCTTTCCAAATGGATATGAGTAGAAACAAATAATTTTAGTCAGCCTTGAGATGATCAAGGTCGAAAAAATTATTTATTATTTCTTACCTGCAACCTGCAACCTGAGACACTGAGTGGATCTCTTTTCCAAAAATGTGAAAGGGTGTTAAAAAAGTTCCCCACTAATTCCGATAAGTTTAAAAAATTATTTCCTGAATCTGTGATCTGATAACATTCCCGTGTATATTTACAAACATTCAACTGAACCCATTACAGTTTTTGCAAAATGTTATTTTATCAGTTTGTATGCCCTTTGTAAATATGCAAAAATTTTACATTTTCGTAATACGCTGATTTGAATGCATCTTTTCTTGTTGTGTTTATATACATATATATGTACATTTATAGCCACAATTTAAACCTGATATTTCAATGGAAATGTTAAAAATCTCATTTACTTGGCGCGAGTTGAGTTTTTGAAGTTGGGTGCATTCGTTTCGAAGCAAACAGTGGTCTTAAAACGCAATGATCGGTCAAAGACACCTCCAGGTGACACATAGATGCCCGAGGCCTGAGAGTGACAACCACCGGTTAACGAGCAATAAAAACAGAGAGATCTCCTCTCCACTGGGCACTTCCGCTGGACCGTAGTGAGGCTGAGAACTGAGACCACCACAACACCGGCCACAAAGATAATAGCTCTCCGCTGGTCTGGTCTATCAGCATTCTGTAATCTTTTGTTATATTATATTTTAATCTTAGGTAGGTATATAACCATACCTCGTGAAACACTTGTTGATGTCCTCCAAATTAATCTAAATAGTAATATTGTTTAGTAATATTTTTTCTCATCCATTCAACTTTCGAAATTCGGTGGTGTTAAGAAACACATAACAAAAGTGTATTTCTCAACCCACACAACACACAATCCATTCCGCGGATCCAACAATTTATATCTTCTATCTAATGTGCTTTGCAGCTTGTAAATCAATAATCACGACCACAAAAACCGCTCAAAGAAAACTCATATTTCAAGAAAATCATAAAAACAAATAGTATTTATAACTGGCAATCCCATAAATCTGCCTCTGCCGTCACAGGTGTTTGGCGGAAACGCAAATGTTTTCTACCAGTGGAGAGTTGCGTCTTTTCGCGCCAAATCTTTATGACGTAATCTGAATTAAAACACCTTGTTGTCTACTCAAGTGTTGGGTGCGAGGTCTGCGCTTTTCAAATTACAGCACAGATTTGAGATAGAGTATATTCTATTAACCTTCTCATCACCAAATAGAACCTAGAGTTTAGAACTTCCTTGTTTCCCTCTTCGTTGCTTATTGCTTCATTGCCTATCTACTCTATTTGATTATTTTGCTGATTAGTCATTTGATAATACTACGTATATTATAACTAGTGCATGGATTTTGGGTGCAATTGGCTATCCTCGTAGTTCTCGCTCAGACCCAGTGTCCACGGTAGCTATGGCAGCCACTGTGGAGAGTGTATCTTGTGGTAGGTAGTGACGCAAGCGATTCTGGGAACGGTCCGCGGACAGTCCAGATATTTCGATACGCTATAAATCTTACATAAGACAGCCATCCAGGATGTGTTTAGTTTTTACATGTGTTGTCTGATGAAAGGAAATCTTTTGATATACAAAAATAAAGACTTCACCTCTGGTTGCCTCGGAGAGTTTAGTGTGTTTTACTTTTCTTTCGATGGTTTATTTTAAGTCCTATAATCTTAACAATGAATCAATAAATTTCGTAGAATAAAATCTCGTCAGGTATTCAAGCTGTTTTAGAAATATATTAGATTATAAATGAACACTAATGAATTCGTATAAGTAACTCATTATTCTTGGTTGTTTTCTGTCCTGCCAGATTCATAGTTTTTTTTTTGATTTTATGGATTCTTTCGTAATCCTGATGCACCTAAAAGGGTTTCTGTAAATACCTATGTTGATTAAATAATATTTATTTATTTTCTGTTTAGCGTTTTACTGTCATGGGAATTGATCATGTACCCATTACACCGTTAGCTTAATTGTCTCCGGGTATCAAACCTAAAGCTATGTCAGTATCATGTTTCCTTGATGACTTCTCATTAATATCAGAAGAAGAGATGAATTAGCATTAAGATACCGTTTCAAAATGATGGCCAGTTTAATACACAAAAGCTTTAGAGTTCAATATGGTAAGGATAACTAACGGCTCCTTCTATAGAGCAGACATTGAACAGTCATCTTGACGTGTTTCTATACTCTAAATGTCCAAATGGACCACACATTTTAGTCACAAATGACATCCATTACATTAGTTCCTAGTGTTCCATTGTCACGACACTAGAAAGTTGATAGCCGAGCGACATAGGAGAGAGTAATTAATAGTCATAGAGATGTGATCCAGAACTACTACTGTACTTCACTGTTAGGTTATAATAGCGATACACTAAAACAAAAATCTCATTTCTTGGGTAAAACGAACCAATTCAGCAACTGAAGCTACTTCACTCGACGAACCCCAGTTATATCTTTTTCTCATGGCCTCTATTTAATATCTATTTATTAACGTCCTATTGGGCTTTTTCAAAAAGTTTTTTTGAAAACAAAAATCGGTCTGATTCTAAATGACTCTTATCTTTGTGGATTTGAAGTAAGTAATGCATTTTTCAACATAATTTATTTAATTGTATTATTATAATATGTATAACTGTGCTTCATTTATTTATTTTATTTGCGGTGGGTCTAAGTTGGTTTATATACAACATAATCTCTTATAAGCTCTGATAAATATTTTAGTTGGCAAATATTGTAAACATCCGAAGATCATTCTGTCATGCAATTAATTAGCATTGTTTCTCAACCCGTGGCATTGATTCTCGTTGTCTAGTACAGATTTACCTCCTTTCATGGACTTGGTTTAAAAAGTATTTTGGCATGTCCTACAGCGCGTTCTTGCATACGAATGTTCCTATTTTATTCAGCCATTCTGATTAACGATATCAAAGCGTGATCTCTAGTCTAAGAAGGTCTCTCGTACAATGCGAGAATTTTAACTAACGTTTTTCAGCGATATTCTTCCGTCATTCATTTTGGATCTCACGATCTATGTATCTGTAAATGGCTTCTACTGATTTCAGCACGACTTTTGAATTAAAATAATCGCCTGCATTTGGTATCTAACTTTAATTCAATAGTCACAACAGCGATCATCATAATAATTATTGTTGTTGATATCAACTTATTACAGTGCCTGTGTAGCGTATAGTACCTACTAGACGGTGTGCCATTAACGTCTTCTGGCGGTCAGAATACGGTAAGAAATATTCCATTGAATAATATCGTGAATAGCCTTGATTGTTCATCAGAACTCTTTTATGTAAATCGTGCAACATTCGCTACCACGGACGAAGTAGCTGTAAAATATTAAGTATGGAGTATGGCTTATTATAAGTTGGTAGTTGGCAGTTGGCAGCCAAATAACAAATGTAGATCCTAATAACAAACAAATAACAAATGTAGATCCTAGGAAATAAATTGTACAGCGCCCTTGAGGTGATTTTTCACAAAAACGGCGCTCTACAAATTATCCAATTATTATTATTATTATTATTATTAAACAAATACCAGAATCTGAATTAAACCCATTTCCAGTCAAATTGATCCATGGACATTTGCAGTTTGTAAACGTTTATAGAACGCATTGTTTATTTAAAATGGCAAACATGAATTAATTGCTAATAAGAGCAAACTGTTTCAGCAATATGTCGCCGTTGATTGATATCTGTTAGCATCAACACGCTGCTTGAAGCCGCGTCGTTCAGTGTTCACTAAACCACAACTGACAGAACTTCTTTCCATCGTGTTTATTTGATCCTGGAGTGATTTGTTATAGCTTTTATTTGTTTTGTTTTTAGTTATTGTCTATATTGTCTTTTATTATTCTATCTGTATGTAACCATCATCGTTCAACAGCTTTATTTTTGATACCTGTTAAAGTTTATCGAATCGTCTAGGGTCCAATAACCATCGGAATAATATATCGCTGATGTGCAATTCAACAACATTGTAAGTATGGCAAAACTATATTGAAGTTACCCGCAATTTGAAGCGAATGTTTGTTTATGTGTAAGCTGGAAAGTTGGTTGATGACTGTTAAGCTGGAAGCTAGAGGCTGGGAGTGTGTATGTTGTCTTTGTCCGCCGTGCGTAGGGAGGGAGTAGGACTGTCGAGAAGAGAAGAGAGTGTAAAACGGACACGTAACGTGTATGACCAAAGCGCGTAGTTTATCTGCGTTTCTAATGTGGAACGATACAGCAAACAGCTACCAGCTACCATAACCAATCACCTCAGCGTACAGTAATATGCCACACAACACAAATCACTTCATTCAAGGTAAATTTCTAATACATTCGCAATTTTAATGACTGCCATTCGGTTTGCTAGTAGTGTTATTATTGGCCGACTTTTTTTCGTCCCGAGTCCGTATGTGTGTGTGTTTGTGTGCGGTTACTGGTGGTGGTGTGTCAGTGACAGTGGTCCGTGTACACGGGGCGGTGACGTCACTAGACCCATTCATAGTTTTGTATTGGCGGTGCTGTCAGACTATCCAACAATCCGCGAATACTTGGCACACCTTGGCACAGTCGCTTGTCGCTTATCCGCAGCAACCAACCAATCAAATACCAACCAAGCAAACAACAGTGAAACTTAGTTTATATTCCCGTGACTTGGGTCAGATAGGCAGCGCTCAATGTTCTTCAAGCAGGCAGTTTACTGAAGGAGCCACGCGTAGTTCACGCGAAAGAGGGAAAGGTTACGGTTTAGGACACCTCCTGCTAAGCGTACCTATTAATTGCTGGTTCATCAGGCGTCCACTGCCTAATACATTCGATTGCGTCATTTTAAATATTAATTTATCTAAATGTAAATAATTCCAATTTTCTAATCTCTAGAGTCTAGGTCATAGATACGCATAAGTCGTGTAAAAAACTACATAATTATCATTTTATCGACCTGCAAGCGATAAAATATCAATACATAAATATTTGGGATTCGTATTGATTCTGATAGGCCATGTTATTTTTTATGCTTATTTAACAGATAAAACATGACGTACGTCAATCAACCATCGATTGAAAGGGAAAACATGACAGTTTTGTATACTCCAACATAAGAAACATGGATGCACATTGTTAAAATACTGGATTCATTATAAAAAATATGCAAAGTGGATTTTACTTTGTTGTATGAAATGAATAAATCGTGAACATAATAATTTGCCTTTCAATTAACACACTATACCTGCATTAATTTTTCTTGAGGAATTTCATCCCAAGAACACATTTCAAAGCTAAAAAATAGCGTTAAACTATCAAGAATGTAAAAAAAATAAAGGAAAGAAATAACAAATTAGCGCAACAGTGCAAAAATAAAACATTATAATAGTATGGTGACATTTTGGTACTACTGGCCAGTTCTGCAAAAAGAATTTTCAAACCTATTATCTATTTATGGACATGACTTATTTGTACCTCTTATCACCATCAGCGGATGAAACTTTTTTCTTGTTCCCTGATCTCTTCGTTTGGCCAATGTTATATTTCTTGTCCTTGTTATTTATGAAGTATCATTAACACCCGCCCAACTTAAGATTTTTCACATGCATAATATAATCGTTAACTTTTTTGTGTTTAATTTATTGGTTTCCGTACCCGCACAATCGTATATTTCTTGTTATTTCACACATAGTAGAATTTTGGTCGAAAAAACCAAGGAAGGTCGTTTGACTCGCCTCGTGCGAAATTTACCAATAAACGTATTCCACATTCCGCATATTCTCAACCAACGCATTTCGATATCGCTTTGCCTGCGTGACGTCTCTACAACTTTACTTTTGACGGGATTCTCTTTATTCTTCTTCATTATTGCTGGATAAGGAAGTGATATGCGCATGAATGGTTGAATTTAGTAAAATATATATTGTGATCGATACGAGGTGACAATTCTCAATTGTCATTTTTCCAAATTTTGCTACCATACGACCTAAAACCGCACATTCTGACAAGGTTCCAACTGGCTACAACGTCATTAAGACCTAGAAAATGCCACAGGTTGGAAGACGTCTATTACTAATGTCGCCGGGCGTGACGATATCGCCGAATTCACAAATAAAAACGAACACGTCTTTTGGCGGCAAATTGAAAATGGAAAATTTTAAATCGTCATAGAAAATTTATTCGTAATACTTTGAATGAAATGAAATACCTTTGCTATCGTTATTTTTTAAATGATTTTTTTTTGTAGTGAAAATACCTGGTTTGATCGATCATTCGAGTATAAATTGTTTTTTTATTAAAATAATGCCCAGGTAATGGGAACGTAATGGGCAAGTTTGACACTTCTAGGGCACTGAAGCGATAAAGGATGGAAGAAGACGTCGGGGACGCCCCAGGAAGATGTGGCACCATCGAGTGGATCAATTGTTTAATAATTTTAATTTTATGTGAACACCTGACAAGAGTTCCAACTGATTCCAACCGTCTGAAGCCACTGAGACTATTTCATCCCCAATTGAGGTATGTTTGTGAGGCCGAAGGTAGCGGGGAGGGGAAGGAGACGAGGGAGAGAAAGGTGGGGAGTATCTTTCAAGAAACTTTTCAATTCTGAATGGTGGTCTTACACCAGGGCGATAATGAGAGTATCGGTGGAAAGTGCCGCAAACATGCTCTGTATTATTATAAATTGTGAAATACAACACAACGGGATTTGAGGCCGCGACCTTCAGATTGTTAGTCGAGAACCTTACCCCTCGACCACGGAGGCCGTCAAAGGTTATTTAAAGAGTAACATTTTTTTTTTTTTTTAATTTTATAAAATCAAATTTAATAATATTTAATTATTAAGTTCTGCAAGTATTTTTTTCAAGGCCATTTTCAAACTGGTTTTCAACCCATTTTCAAACAAATGACAGTCTGAAAAGCCGAAACAGCTGTAACAATAACAAAAACCAAAAAATACTTGCAGAACTTAATAATTATATTATTAAATTTGATTTTAATTAAATTTAAAAAATAAATTAAAAGGAGTTCTACGAATTAAACTCAAAAACAATAAATAAAGAGTAATAATTAAATATATCCACTGTTAACTTCATTATATAGCACCATTCTTCTTGTGCTAGAAAATCTGTTCCGCGGTGTGGTATCTTGACCAAGTCGTGTCAAGTCCTCCATCACGATACAAGCAAAACATTTTCCGCTTACCGTGATGGTAGTAGGAGATTTTAAAATATTATCAGGTTATTCGAAACACGGGAATGTTTGTCTTCCTTAAATTCTTGAGATGGGTCATATCAAAAGACGGTGTAAGAGGATAGTGTGTTGTGTGAATGCGAATGAAGAATGAGTTCGTGCAAAGACTCTGCCTAATGGTTAGTGTATTCAAAACACTTATAAACAATGATGAAATTGTATATTTACAAGGATAAATTGAATGAATGCTGTACATACTGTATAATTTTTTTTTAAATACATTTTATTTGGCTTGGGTTAAATCCTCGGGCGGCCTTCTAGCCTTGCACATTTCGGTTGACATTAATTCATTCAAATCCGGCATTTTGACGTCGGCAGCCCGTCGTGCGACGGGTAGGTGTTTGGCGCCTGAAAAAAAAGGCTGAATCTTGCGTCGATAAATTATGGTCCATTTGATGAACATCCATCATTCGGTGGCTCTACTAAGCCGATATAAATATTGTGTATTTTTACCATGCCATAGATAAGATCAACAAGCCTTGTTTATGGCATTTTTAATAATTTTCTAGATCTACATTATATGCATATTACTGTTGCTATCGGCGTCCTTTTTCTTTCGGAAATATGGAACAAGCAATAATTATTTTACAGTTTAGCGGAAGTAAGAATGTTCTATAGCTCGTGAAGGAAATGACGTTTTCGAACTGAAAATAGATGTATCAACCAAATAAATATATGTGCAAATTTCAAAACCCCAGAACTCAACATGGTTAGAGACTTGGTTTTGCTGCTTGAATTAGTAAGGTTAACAAATCTAAATATTGTTTATAGGTGTGTGTAATTATTTTAACTAGTAAAAACAATAAATTGAATAATTTTTAACACTTTTCAATTTCAGAGTTTTCAAAATTAGATTATAGAAATTTAAAGTCATAAACTCTGAACTTCTGGAAGTCTTTTAATTTTTTAGAATTATTATTACTTCGAAGTCAGATTTTAAAAATAATTCGAAACCCAATACAACCGTCTTGTATGGTCGTGTGCCCTCCCCTCTTACCTCAACTCTCCCCGTTCAAACCGGCTAGTGGTCTGGCAAGTTACGGTCTCGACCGGTCAAGCAGAAGACTGACCACGAGGAAACCGACAACACCGGGTATAAAGGATACAATTAATATGAGGACATTTAAAATACTTGCATAGGAGGAAATGCATTTTTTTACTGGTTGTCTGAAAAACTGTGAAAAAAATGATGCGTCTAGTCAAGGCTTAATAACGATCCTTAAATGTATGAATACGCGGATAAGTGAATTGGAGCACTGGTAAAAAGAGTGTGATAGTTTGAAAGTGTGGAAACGTTGGTGATGTGTATTGTTTTCGCCCTTTTTGTTCGATGTGTCCGTTTGGGTAGCGAGTTACGCGTGTGTCCAGTGTTGCCAGCACTGGGTCTTTATTGCTTTTCGGAAAATGGCCGCCAACCGTGTTACGCCGCGTCTCTTGTTGCTTTATTTTCCTTCCCACAAAAGGATACTCGCGTGCCTTATTTTGGGACCAATAAATTCATAATAACCCGCGGATTCCGTGCGTCGTCCATAGCAGGGCCGCCACCATAGTTATTAATTATATTAATGGAAAACATTTTGGCGTACAACAGTTCGTAGCTGGAACGGCAACCGGAGGCGAACACAGAACTCGCAATTATGATTTATTGTTGGAATACGTCAAGTTTCAAACTTCATTAAAGAAAACTCCAGTGAATATTAAAAAATTGTGTATTAAATATTGACAAATAAAAACACACTGAAAAACGTAATATACCAAAGATATTAGAAGAACGAGATGTGCTATGCGCAGTTCGTACTGAGTGGAATTGTTTTGCCGAGTGTCGCCGGTTTTGTTCACCAATACTACTGCACACCTTCGCTTACGCTAAGGCATCGCTAAGGTATCCGCACTAATACATAGAACAGATTTCTCTGCGTACACGTCCCGATACCGTTCAAAGTACCCTAATTAGGTAGTACTCCGGCTACGGTCCGGCGGCCAACATAGCATATCTCGTTCTTCTAATATCTTTGTAATATACAATTACTGTCCCTTCCCTGTCTCACTAAAAACAATACGTAGCTCATATGACAACAGGACTTGCAGCGCAGTGAGATAAATGTATTCATAATTCAAACGTCCGGATTCCTACTTCCTACTCATCCCTCATATCTGTTTCCTTCCCAGAATATCCTCTCCTTTATTTCCTTAAAAATACCCTCGTCACAGCATCCTATATGAGGGGGGTCCAACACCGGACGCAGTATTGCGTATTAAAAAAGAGAATAGGACTCGTAGATTACATTCCTAGAAAATACAACAATGTTATTGGCACCATCTCTTTGATCAGTGTGATGTAAATAATAAGTGGTGTAAGTAGTTGTCCCGAAAAACATTCTAATTAATTTTCCACCCCCTCCCCTCCTTTGCCCCTGGGTGGAACCCCTTCCCTTACGGTCGAACCCCCCTCATGTGAATGATATGGCTACTTCACTGAGTGGCATGAATATATAACATAATGTTAGATGCAAAAAAAATAATATTGCACATCCCACCAGGAGTTCATTTTGCCGAGCCAGAAAGGAGTTATAGTTTATGTATATTTTGATGTATAAATACGTAATGTTCTTATCAGTGTCTTAAAATATTTTTGTGTTGTTCGTGCAAGCAACAATTTACGGTTGCTGTTCTTAGAAAAACACAATATAAAAAAGTAGTGCCCTGGTCATTTATTTTCCTCGCTGTTCTATTTGAACTTGGTCGACATTTAAATACCAATTTAAATATTCATTCTTAATTTGAATTTGGCGAATAAATTAATCCCAACCAAAAAAAAACACTCAACGTAATCCCAGAAGCTCTTTATAGAGAAGAATCAAAGCAAATATTGTGACATTTTATTAATTCATTTTTTTTCTAATTAACGTTTTAAGTGCACAAAAAATATTTGATTGATTCAATTCAAGTATTTACCCGCTAATTATATTGAGAATGTCGTTATTATTTACATTGGATCGGTTTATTTTCGTACTACATACATACCATATATGTTTTTAAACATTTTATCAACAAACACATCCCGGAATTTTATCGGGTATCACAAAGCAGTCATGCTTTCCATATTTTACAAATACTCGTACGTTAGAAGAAAATACAATTTTTGCAGAATATTTTAAACTTCGTAACTTGAAGAAAATGCCTTTATAATTTTGTCAGATCTGTAATCATATGATATGTGTGATTTGATACAATTTTCTTCCTAGGCTCTATTTAGCTATGATTTATTACTAATCGGCACCGATTGCTTATAGAATGCCATTGATTACAACTAGGATATATAACTAGTTACCAACAACTATAGCTAGCAACAAACTCTCGAAACTTATAACTAGTGATTCACAGCTAAGATTTACTACTAATGGGCACCGATGGCTCGCAACATGCATTGCTTAAAACTAGGATATATAACTAGTGACCTAAAACTATAGCCAGCAACTAACTGCTGAAACTTATTGTGATTCACAGCTAAGATTTATTACTAATGCTGATGGCTTACAGCATGGCATTGCTTAGGATTTATAACTAGTGACTTACAACTGTAGCTAGTGAGGTACTACTTTCAACTAGGATTTATAACTAGTGACTTACAACTATAGCTAGCAACTAACTACTGACACTTATAACTAGTGATTCACAGCTAAGATTTATTACTAATGGGCACCGATGGCTCGCAACATGGCATTGCTTAAAACTAGGATATATAACTAGTGACCTACAACTATAGCTAGCAACTAACTACTAAAACTTATTGTGATTCACAGCTAAGATTTATTACTAATGGGCACTGATGGCTTACAGCATGGCATTGCTTAGGATTTATAACTAGTGACTTACAACTGTAGCTAGTGAGGTACTACTTTCAACTAGGATTTATAACTAGTGACTTACAACTATAGCTAGCAACTACGATTATAGCTAGTGACTTACAACCGTAGCTAGTGAGGTACCACTTACAACTAAGACTTATAACTGGTGGGTTATTAGCTCCTACTTTTGCTAGGCAGATTGTCTTACAAATTACTGTGAAACACAAATATTTCATTTTTCACATATTAGTTAGTTAGTATAATTAGTCACATTAGGTTGTTTAAATCTTAAAATTAACATACTCAAAAGCTGGTTGTGTATTCAAGGTTCCTATTTAATAGTACGGTCTTCGGATTAGTTACTGTGTCATTTTGAAATAGGATTAAGCACAGGTGGGTTAATAATATAATAATCCACGAATTAAACCACATTCACATCTAGCCGAATTTGAAGCTGCGAATTTTTTTTATAAAGCCAATAAAAAATTCAATAATTGTTGTTACACCTTCTGCAATTTGTTCCGAAGCGAAAATAGAACGCATGGAGATGTACCTATAATTTAGATCTCAAGGAGAAAATGTTTGCACTTTGCGACCATTATCTTCTCAATTTCCAAACTTAATTTTAAGAACAACGTTGTTATTGAATTTGAAAATTTGGTTTTGTAATTTTTAAAATTAATCTCCTTTTATATAATAATAATAATAAGATCCTCTTCAAATTTGACATAGGCCCTGTGGGAAATTACTTTTTAGGGCTTCCTGCGTGGAGTTAATTTAAAATATATATACATAAAAATGGATATGAACTCATAGAAAAATGTATTCATATAATTGCAATCCGTACGTTTTAAAATAACATGAACAAGTAAATGATGTACTAAATTGTTTTTAAACATTGCAAATTCTTGTAGCATCAAGGCTGCACAAAATGTTGCACCTTCTGTTTGGGAAGACTTGCTAAATAATTACACCACTGCAGTGTGTGTGTGTATAACGTTCGCTGTGTAATTTTGGTACCTTTGCCGATTATTAACCATTCATTTGAAGGCTGAAACATAATACAAATGAAAACAAAAATATGGTATTGACAGATAGACGGCAGCTACACCACCGCCAATGACCTATTGCTCTACTGATTGAAGATATTTGATTTACGATACACAATAACTTATAACATGTCTTGATGTAACTCGCAGATACTGAATAGATACTAACTAAACTAAAACATTTACTCCATAAAGAGGATTCATCTCAGAGTCCCTAAGAATAAATCATAGTACACGGTCTTCAGTCACAATGTTGAAGTAGATAGGGAAACAACAGTAGACAGGTCATTTCAGAGTCGAGCGATTGAGCATAAGTCTCCTGTAGAAATGATTACAGACTATTTGAATATCGGATAAGCAAACACAGCATTCCTTCCTGTTTTTCGTATTTTAAATGTTGATTGTAAATGATTATTAATGCAGTCGTTATTCTCCTGCCCACTATATTGGGGATTAGTGTTACGATTTATGACGTAAAAGAAAGTCACTCAGAATCTACTTTCGTATAAATAAAAAGATTAATTTGTGTACAATTCTAGAATGATAATTATGGGTGGCAGTTCATGTACATTTATACGATGCATTATTGACATCGTTAATGTAAATCCTTCCACACCTTTGCCAGTTATTACTTCGTAAGTACCATAAACCTTATAATAATCGCCCACCATAGAATAAAGAATATCACATGAAATGCGATGAGCATGTTTCGCGATCCAAAATTCCAATCGGGCCTTAAATATCCATTACAAACCTGTGTTTAATCATCATTATGAAATTAAAATGGGATGGCAATATACGATGTCGTGTAAGACAGAGCGCGTGCTATATAATTT
Organism: Hesperophylax magnus; assembly: GCA_026573805.1. Lineage (NCBI taxonomy): Eukaryota > Metazoa > Arthropoda > Insecta > Trichoptera > Limnephilidae > Hesperophylax > Hesperophylax magnus. The sequence goes on from JAIUSX010000072.1 coordinate 11,125,646, forward strand.
CGCTCACCTTTCTTATCCATCTCCCACAAACCTTACATTTTGTTAATTCTCCCTCTTCCACACTCTGCCAATATTCTAACTTAGTTGGCTATCTATGTACTTTTTCAGGGAATTGGCGTTGACTAGATAACTGCCTAATCCTGAGTCAGAGCCCGCCCAATTTGTAAATGGGTCACGCAATTTTCACGGAGTTCATTCCACTAATTGCGATAATTAATGACGGGTAATAGTTCCACAACTCGTTCATTGTTAAAAACGGCAGACTCAGAGTCAAGTGAGGTGAATTGGCGGGATTCTGAGGAATTACAGCCGGGGTCAAATGATTTTACTTATTTCTTCATTGTGTTTGCATTCTTTGACCTGTTGATTTATCAAATTTTAAACACCGTTAATTAAGCCGTTGATCTTTAGAAAATAACTTCACGCCCTGATCGTGTGACCTTTGTTGATGAGACAATCCTTAGTAGGTACATGGATGGCACAAATTTTTGAAATTTTTGAAATTTATGCCATAATTTTGAAAGAATACATGCCACCTTCTTGGCATGTATTCTTTCAAAATTAACATCACCGCGGCATCTTTGGCGGGCAAAATATTCATTACAATATTTATAAGTTATACTTAATAGTTCTTTCCAATTTTTAGCGATAGTGGAAAATTGGACATTGAATTAGAACCTCGTTTATAAAAATTGAAATAATTTCATGAAATTCCATTTTAAACATTTGCTTGTAAACGTCGTAATAACATTTTTATCCAATTTATTATTCTATATAAACAAGCGGAAAAAAACATTAGGCACTTACCTATCGTGTTTTTGGTTTTTTTATTAGGAATGAATGCGTCAATTAACTTGCATTAAACAAGTAAACTATTATTGAAGGAATAATCAATATTTTCATTCATGCCAAGACTGCTGATAACATTACACAATATTACGTCATTATTTATGAAAATAAAATATAATTGTATGTACTTTAATTCAGATAAATTATTACACAATTCCTTACAGAGGAGTTCCATTCACAACTACTAATCATTATTACAAACAATATATTATTATTTAGAATTTGCATGTTGATGGCAAATGATATCGCATTTTATGAATGTTGTAACCTTGAGATGAGAGTGGATGTTTATGAATTTGGCGGAATTTTATTTGTTTTTCTTTAACCAAGGCGTGGTTATCCGTCTCTAATTGTATTACTTTATCTATAATATCTTTTTAAATGTAAAACTGCATTCCTGCTTTTTTATTATGTACTGTTGCTGAGGCACAATTTACCACAATATACTTTAACAGGCATTCTTTTGCAGTTCTCAGCAATTTTTCAATATCTAATATAGGTAATTCCATTAATGGACAACTGAACGCAGTTGGCGCTAGCAAAAAAATTATCCAAAGAAGCGAAGCTACCAGTCCACAATGGAGTGCTAGTACCTACCCTGATGTACGAAAGTGAGGCATGGAACTGGCAGAGAAAGGATGAAAGTAGACTGAATGCTGTAGAAATCAGATCCCTGAGGCGTATGTGTGGTAAAACCATGTATGATCGTGTGAGAAATGTGGAGATCCGCAAATAGTGCAAGGCTGATGTAAGTTTAATGAGTAAGATCAAGAAAGGGACGCTTGGATGGTTTGGGCATGTAGAGCGAATGAGCGAAGAAAGGAGAATGTACGATGCAAATGTGAATGGTCAGTCGGGGACGCCCGAGGAAGACATGGCACGACCAAGTGAATCAGATACTTGAGTCGGGCCATGTCAAGAGTCAGAATAATAGAAGAGTATGTATGAATGTGAATGAGGCAAGGAGTGTGTGCCAAGACCGAGTTTTTTGGCGGTCCGCCCTTTCTGCCTACCCCTGCGGGTTAGTTAGTTAATTAATTAGTTTAATTTCTAATAAAATATTCTAATCTAATTTCACACTTCACAATAATTGTGTTGTAATGTTTTTTAAGAAGGCAGATTTTTGTTAATAAAAGTAATATTTCTGGTAACACCAGAATTATTAAAGTTGCAGTGCAAATGACAATCCTTGCTGTATTTCTTATTATTCCAGATATCCGATACAATGTCCCAGTGTTCTCCGATAAGTGGAGAAGTCTGTCTGTCAGTGTGTTGGCTGAGCACTGAGCCCTGAGCACTGAGCACTAAGAAGTGAGCACCATTATTGAGCACATGCTCACCCCACATTATGCGCACTAACTGTTTGCTCTTTGTGATTGTATTGTTTACTTTGGCGATGCCTTCGTGTCTACTTGGACTTGGATATTATTTACATACAGAGTTCCGGAACCTTTTGCGGTTTCAACTCTAACATAATGATACTTTCTTTAAAAAGTTTATGAGTATTAACCCGGATAAACTTAGGCTCATCCAACGGGTGTAAGATATTTTCTTTAGCGTGATTATTATTTATTTTAAATTATTGATTTATTTTTTGGCCCCCTTGAGAAACCCGTCCTTACGGTAGTCTTGTACCGATTAGTTTTGTGTTCATAGATGATCTACTATTTTACCCTACATGGGGTATGAGAGGTATGAGAGGATTTGCTTTTGGCAAATATGTTATCATCGTGGCAGATGAGTAAATCTGCATTAATCGAGTATTTTGTCTAATTTAATTACAAATCGAATATTTCGTCTCTAGTGTTAAAGACTTGACTTATGTTGGCATTGTAATATACCACCTGGATGTTGGAAGGTTTAAACTGTTGCCGAGACATTATTCTCAAGTAAGTGTTACCACGAGGGAATGTCATCGGTTGATTTTCCAACATGTAAGAGGTATATGTGTGTTTAAGTATCTACGTTGCTATTTTAGCATTTATCGCTAGGTAAACAGTAAAACAACACATCTTGTTTACAGCACCAGAAATCCAATAACAAATATTTTCACCTTGATGTCATGTAACATTTCGTTTCTCAGGGTTTATTTAGGTAATTAATTAATTTACGAAATTGACATCAATTAGTTATCGATGAAGATATTTGCATGCCTAACCTCTACCTCTACAATCCTCTCACGGAGTTTACAACCTAATTATCTAATCTTTATAGTAATAGGAAATATTGTAATAGGAGTTGAGCGGAGAACCATCCAACTAGTGCATTATTATCTATCTTCTATCAATACATAGAAGAAAGTCCGTGGTGGACACCGGGTGGGCGGCCTAGCGGCGTGGATTTGATTTGTATGAAAATCTACAATTTTATTCCCAGATTTGCACACTTGACCTTCAACACAAGAGGACGTTCATTACCTACATTAGATTTCGAAAAACTCTGTGTAAACCCCGGGCAACGCCGAAGACTTCAGCTAGTTTCACATATTTAAGACATGCTTCTAATTAGTTTTTTACAATCTTTATAAGAGCTGCTTACTGTTTATTGCGAAGATTTAAAACTTGTATTTGTTTAACTAGTTCGAGATAAGAATCTCCCTATTGATCATTGAGTAAGCAATTCGTTTATCTTCACCTTTTTTCAATTTACAAAACACACGAACCCAAGTTGTTTGTCAACCATGTAGTATTTACTTTCCATGAATTACATGGTAGTTTTTTTAAATTTATTTTATTTATTCGGACGCCACCTTTCTATAAAACTGGTTACTTTACCTTAACCGACACAATTAAAATCATAGTTTTCGATAAGATATGTACATATTTATACATTTTAGTTAAATCTTTGTATGCGAAATAATGATTTATTATTCTTTTGTAGAATAGGTCTTAAAGTACGCCCACGTACTTAAAGTCTAGGCGGATTTAGCAAGATTTTTACTAAGATGCTTGCCATTACTACATACATTATTATATCATGTTCTCCGAAACTGTTTGAAAAAGTGTAATTAGATAAATATTTATGCCTTCATTAGTTATGTTATCATGTTTACTATCATCGGCGGAGAATCTTTCAGAAATTACCAAGATAGCAGCACAGACGTACCAGTTTGTTGTAGTCATGTCTTATCTGTAACAAATGAATACAATATTTATTGTGTTCACTTATCCTCTGCTGATACAATTGGCTCCCTTATGATTTACGGCCCACGGAGTTTCGTGTTCTTTCTACAGACATTCCACTTCTAAAATACCATATTAAAAATACCAGTTTCTTGATCCCATCAACTGAATACATCGCCCTATCTAGTAAGCGAACTGTACGTCTGTAGGACTGCAGAATTGTAAACGGTGGGCTGACAAGCAACTGACCTTCTTGGCTCCTGTCTTCGCAAGAATACTAGCATTTAATCTGCTTGAGCTAAATCTTGATCTCCAAAAGAATCTACAACCATCTTATTTATTGTTTTTCTAATTGCTTGAATAATTTATTTGGTATGATCCGTCATTGATTAATAGTTTTTCTCCATAAATGTTTTCGATAAATCCGGAATCCTGGTACATGAATCTTTCTTCGGAATATGGAATGATGTAAGACCGGTCACTGTTCCTGTTGCGTTTTTTGTCAGTTGGTCAAGTGGTGTGTGTATTTGGACATCTTGATAAACATTTCTTAGTTATTTCGGCTGGTTAAAATGTCAACTCTCCGCTACACGGTTTTGGCGCCACGTTTGTTGATCGGGTCATTTTTTTATATTTCACCATTCGGCAATTAGCATATGAATCGGTGCTGCCGTCTCTAACATTATTTTATTATGGAATTTATTACAAAATTCCGATAAGAACGCTCGTCACTCACGGTGCCAGAATACATTTAGTTTGATGTGAACCACATAATCATAATTTTTTTTTCCTACATTACATCATTCCATGAACATGACAATTTCATTTCATGTATTTAGCACCAACTCCTTTTCTTTATTCTTCCTTACGTGCAAAATTAATTTTATTTCAGATAGTTCTATTACAGGTATGATCGTTATATATCTTTGTAGCATTTGGCTTACTTTTAAGGCGGTTTATTATATTACCTTCTAGTCGTCATTGTTATTACTTTTAAGGCAGTTTATTATATTACCTTCTAGTCTTCATTGTTATTAGTTTTTCATGATGATTTTGAATACTTGTGATGATTACATTGTTTATACTGTTTTTAACATATATTTTTCTTTGTTTTCAGGAATATTAGGTAGTTCAAATGGAAGAAGAACTCCCAGGATAGAGTATCAATTCAACAATAGACCCCGCCTCCTCCGATCCTGGCCTTAACACAATCGATAACATGTAAGAAAATCATCACTTCTAGTTATTAAGACCTCATATTTTTCTGAAACTATGAATTACATTGTTTACTGATTATTACACTCTTGTGTAGGAGATACACCAAAATATATCTTACTTGACCTTTATGGAACCCAAACGGAGAAAATTAATTGTATTTCTAGAGTTCATAGAAAAGGTTAGAGTTTAGTTGGTAGAAAGGTAAAAGGTTATATCTGGACAAAAGACATTTCACATTCTGAGGACACCAGACCTTGAACATTGTCAAAGGACAACCTTCATTATGCCTATGTATAGATACTGAAAAAGCCTTATGCCTTATACATAACTCATTTTCACAAAAAGTGGACAATCGACCTCTGACTTCTGATAGAAGAGGTACAGAGATACATTTGGAATAAACCCTAAAGCGGTGTGTCGACAAGACCCCGCATTCTAAATGTTTACCTAAATATATAACATACGAGTATATTCCTTAATTTAAAGCTGTTAAAAAAAAAAAAAAAAATATATATATATATATATATATATATATATATATATATATATATATTTTAAGATAATCTGTATTCAGCCGGGCTGAAAAGGCAATTACATGAAATTCCACAGAAAGAAAAAATTCTCTTCGTATGCTGCGAAAATTATAAAAACACATTTGGTTCTGTTTTTTCACATGTTAAAGGTATGAAAAAATCAATGTTTCTTTAAATCCGTGCAAGTTTCGCTCTATTTTAAAAAGGTTAATATTTTTAAGTTTTCACAATAGTCGCTTACGTCTGTTAATAATTATAATAGTTTCTTAGATTAGCGCGCTCCTTTTATCATTGGTATTTACTCCCTTTCAAACTATATTCAGTAATGTTCTTTTTTTCTTATTGAACACTTATATTGGAGCCTTAATACCTACATTATGTTATCTTGCTGTAAAGTTTCAAAAAATATGAACTAGTAATAGACTAAACACGACTAAATTTGGAATTAACTCCTTACAATACATTACACGTAAGCAATATAACGCATTACCTAGTAATCTAAAACTTCCGGCAACGAACAAAAAAACATTGGCAAAAGCTCTTAAAGCTATTTCCTCATCAGTTTTATTAATGCCTGACACATTCTTTCTTTGGAACTCCAAAATAACTTCTGCGTTTATTTATTTTAATGCATCTATGTTGTCTTGTCTTTAATATAATGTTGTCTTTCCCGAAATTAATTTTGTAAACTCACCGGGAATAATACATAATAACTTATTATTTTGTAATGTATTATTTTGTAATAAATAAATAAAAAATTAATCCTTTAAAATCCGAACATAACCGAATGAATAGTGGTCCAACGAAATCCCGCGGCGCCAAGAGACCGGGCCAGCAGCCTCCGCCCGATAGTGAAACGGATACGTCCGAGAAAGTCTTCGTCAAGGCAGGTAGCCGCCGCCAGGTGTGTTGCTCGCAGCCCTGGCGTCGGGGTGGAGTGGGGGCTGCGGCAGGGGGGCGCGTAACTCGGGAGCCGCGGTCCGCGCCCCCCGTCCCCCCGCGCCGCAGCCCCACAGACCGGTAATCTCCCCCCCCGAGCAGCCAGCGGCAGGCAGCGATTGCCCACCAAATCCGGTATACCAAGATACCGTGCTCCGTGTTCCGTGCGTTGTGCGACCACACTCAACCACACTACTTGAGCCGCGAGGTCGCCGGGCGAACGAAGACAAAATTCAACTATTTGGCGTATTTTGATGAGATAATTATGGTCGAACTATTTTCCTGACAAACCCAAAAATAACCATTTAGCGTAGATTAAACACAAATACTGCCACCGAATAGATAATACACACTAGAAAAACCTTCCCGTAGATTTGAATGGAAACCAATGTCGCCACTGACTACCAATACCTAGTTTTGCATTACCATCCAATTCTGATACAATACGGTTTGCATGAATACATTACGTAGGTAAGCCAAATCACATAGACCGAAATGCATCCGATATTTTCAAAAGTAAGTTAATTCGATATTGTATTTAACTGTCTGTGCCCTTCTCGTGCCCTGTGCTCTATACCCAGTGTTCCAGAATACCTCCGGTATCATCAACAAACATCTCCTGAAGCCCTCACAAGGATTCTTCTGGGTTTAGTCTTCCACAAGCTGGAGAGTCAACAAGCCATGTATGTTCCACAATACGGGTCGGATTTAGGACAGTTATACCTTCTGCTGAGCTACCTCTTTTTGTAATGACTGTATCTGTCTTTCTTTGATTCTGTGTCCAGTCTTCTATTAATTGATGTACTTTATTGGTTGGTTAGCTTATATCACAGAAAATATTTATTTGTGCTTTGGGAATACCGATAAAGTTTCGTTTGCCCCTGTTTTATTTATTGTTTTACAGTTATTCATAATAAGTCTCTCAACACTATCTCAATTCTTACCTGACATTTAGTCGAATATTCTAGATAATTATAAATTACTAACCTTTCATTACAATATATTTCGAGAACTTTCAAAATGCATTTTCAAATAATGCATAGGAATTATATTTCTTCATAATTTCTTCACCACTAAAAACGATCTGTCATTGATCTGTCAGTTAGAGTTCTAACCTCTCTCAGACCAAAATGGCCCGATATGAATTGACACGCACCGACAGTTTTGAACTTTTGCGAAATCATTTGCCTGAATAAACTGAGTTTGTTGTTGTCAGTTTGTTGTGTTCACTATAAAAACCGACATTATGATACTAGTTTTACCTCCCCAATTAGTAAGCAGAGTAAACGCATATTACACAGAGTTCATTTCATACACCGATAAATCATTTTAGCTACACTGAACAGATATAATCACTCTTTGACTTTGGTTTCTTACTTACTCCATTTGAAATAATGTCAATATGTAATGTAAATAAGATCGGATGATACAGAAGTTGTTTTCCAACTGCCGAGAAATGAAGATAACATTAGTTTCTTCAGTTTTTTTATCGGGTGTATCTTCGAAAATGGATTCTAAAAATGTCAACAGAACGCGATTCCATCGTCAAAGTAGGTGTATGGTTTATGCTCAAAGGACTGTCATTAGGTCTCCCCTCTGATCTCTGCGCGGATGATTTCCTCTTGGGTCATTTAAATATGAACAATATTCAATCAACTTATCTTCAGCAGACAACAGTATTGCTCTGTTGTCTGATTAAAGTCTTGAAACTTCAACCATTTTCAGAGTCACACTTCAGCCATGTGACTCTGATGATTTTCTCTCCAATTAATCTGGCAAATTTAATAATAATAATTTTTTTAAATGATGTAAACGCAATTTTTTCTGTCCAAAATACTGTGCAAAATACCCATTCGTGAATAATTTGTGAGATCATTTCAACCAATGAAATTTAAAACATTATCACCATAAAAGCTCATCTCGGAATAGCTACCAATGATTACCGATTATCTCTTGTAATTTTCCGAGAGTTGATAGCAGGTTCAAAACTCTTATTTGAACACACGGAGATTGCAAAGCTCCATAGCTCGTTGCAAACTTAAAATTTCATGACGATAGTTTAGCGGGATCGTCCATAAACAGATTTACCAAATTTATTCAATTGTTTGCATCATTTATTAGTATTTAGCCAATCGCCAGAAGTAAAATCGCAATGGATCGCCTTATTAATTTTAGTTTCACAGGAAACTCAATGTCGTTGGATATTTTAATAGAAATATCGCTTGGCAAAGCAGTATTGTATTTGAATAATATAACACCTGCCCATAGAAATGAGAATTCCGAGATAGAATAACCTATTTATGCTAATGAGGATGTAATAATTAATTCCAATGTTTCCCATTAAAAAGGAGTAAAGCATTGAAACGCGCCTTTTGCTCCAGCGATTTTACAAATTAACGATCGTCCCATTCCGCACAGAGGCGTGCATTCCATATTGGCACTTTAGCACTGCCGACTGCCTACCTTACCTTAATCACATAAAAATAATAATAATTAATTAATTATTTATTTAGTGAGCGTCCGTAGAGCTTTTACTGACATAATACAGAATACAGACACTTTGTAGTTACATTGTCGTAGAATTTGCATAAAGGAGTACAAGCTTACAATTAGATTTATCTTTGTACTCCGTTGAATAGACTTTCACATATGTATTTTTTAAACAATATATTCACATAAACGAGAAAAAATGATATATTTTTAATTCATCAGACGTCGACGAACTTTATTTTGCACATCCAGAGTTAAACCATTTCACCTGTTCTATAAAGTTCTTAAAGACAACTAAATATATCTGCAACATCAAGTGTATGTTTCCCAAATTTTGGATTTGTCTCATACTGCGACGTTGTAGAAGAATTGCTACAATAATATGGTAGGTACTGTCTTGTAACTGTCCTGCCAGGAAAATGGAACGAAATTAAATCTAGCAACTCAGGGATATTCAATAACGAATTAATAATTTTAAACTAACACATTAAATAGCCAATAATTCTTGGTTCCGATAATTTTAATAAATTTACCGAGTAAATAAAGTGGCCGTAATCTAGGCATTCTCTAGGAAAACCTATTTTAAAATTTATTTTTAATTTAGTGTGTGAATGAACTTCATAATTTGGAGACCAAACTGTAGAAATTTTACTCGATATGATTTCTTAATAGTGATATATACAATCTTTTGATATTGCAAATGTTTTGAAAATCATTAGATAATCTTAAAATAAAGGCCAACATTTTCAAAGCTTTGTAGGATATGCTTCCTATATGTTTTATAAAATTGAGTTTCAACCATATACCCAAGTCATTTATTTCCGAAACAGAAATTAACAATATATCACTAACTAGGATCTAGGATTTCTTATTCGGTAATAAATCATAATTTGACATTTGTTTATGTTGAGTTGTAAGCTATTATCTTGACACCATATAAAAAGTTTGGAGAAGTTATTTGACAATATATGGCAATCATTAACATGTCTTATTGCCTTGAATAATTTAATTTCATCTGCAAACATTGGGACATGAACATAATCAAATATATATAAAACATCATTAACAAATAACAAAAAAACAAGATCGTTCCTAAATGTGAACCTTGCGGAATGCCACTCGTAGCAATGATATTATATGATGATATTCCATCAGTTTTAACAGTCAGTAAGTACTCTGTTAATTAAATAACTTTTTAACCACTGATATAGTGATCCACCTATACCGAGTTTATGCAGTTTATACAATTACAAATCATGATTAACTTTGTCGAACGCCTTACTGAGATCAGCAAAAATAGAATCAACCTGATGTTTACTAGACATTGACTCAGATAAATAATTTTGATATATTAACAAGTTAGTAAGAGTAGATTTTCCGGCAATTTATTGTTTAGGAAAAATGACTTGGTTTAATTTGAAAATATATTTTTTATGAAGAAGTTTTTCAAACATTTTAGGAATTAGGTCGATAGAAGGCAAACCGGTCTGTGGTTTATCACTTTTTCTTTTATCGCCTTTTTAAAAGAATAGGGGTGAGGAAACTGAATATCTATGTATTAGGAAAACATTCTGTTTGAAAAGATTGATTGAAAAGCAAATAAAAAGGATATGCTAGATTGGTGACAAAATTATTCAAAAAGGTATATTATCGGGTCTACCACTTTTGCCTTGATCCGGTAGTTTTAGTTCAGTCAAGATATCATTATATTCCATTTGAAGAATAGAAAAATTAAGATTAAGACTAGTAACTAAATTTGATCTAGCAATATAAAAAGTCACAGCCACAAACTCTTTTAAAGAAATCAACGAAAAGGTCAACGATACTTTGAGTGTCATTGGCTTTTTTGCCCGTATATTCCAAGTTGGTGGGTATAACCAGATTGTGATTTTTAATTGATTTTGCATAGTAAAATTATAAAATAACTGCAAGAAATAACATAAACACGCGTGAAGTCGAATCGCAGCGCCGCGCGCGCCCTAAGGTCCACCCCTACTTTAATGTGTCAAAAGCAAGAACTAAGTATGCAAAATTACTCATATTCAAATGTTGACTGTATTCTACATAAAATAAAATTATGTGTGTGCGTAATGAGCATTCAAGAGAATTTAATTACACATATTCTTTGAATTGCTATCTCTTTCTAATGCGTTCCGTTCATTCGATTATGTATGATGTTATTTGCAGCCATTTCATTTATTCCCACAAATTCGTTGTGGCTATTCTTTTCTCGTGCGTTTCGAAATAGGAACGTGCCATATTTTTTGTTCAATTAGTATGAACATAACGCGTCTTTGTATTTGTGTCAAAGTGCGCGGTCGACAAAAATAGGATTTTTTATGTACTTTTCCAGTAATTGGCTTTTGATATACATAAATTAAGCGGTTATTTGGATATTCGACGTGGCAGTTAAGTAATACCAACCACCATTAGCTAAAACAAGTAGCAGTCGGTGATAAGTTTAAAAAAAACTGATTATTGACACGCTTATCAATTAAATCGCAGTTTTTCTCCTACCCTTATATGCACTCTGCGCGCGCCACTGATTTCACGGATAATTCCTAGATGAAATTCCGCATTAATGTTATTTAATTCCACTTTAATATTATGTGTTTTCATCGTATAATCCTATTGAAACATATTTCTAAATAGTCGTTTTATTTTCTTAATTTTACGAAACTTAATTAAATTTTCTCCTAGGCTGTTTGTTTGTCGTTGATTATCTTATTAAATTATCCGGAAAGATTCTTTTGATTTTAATTAGGTACTATCTCAGCTAATATCGGTTAGTTATTATATTCTGAGACACAGATTGCGGTAATTAATATGATAGGTTCAATACTAATTAAACGACGTTATTTTTTCCTTCGTTAAATGCGCGAATCATTCGCCCGTGAAACTCTTGTTTTTTTTATGCGTGACAACTCAGAATCGGGACAACAATGTATACGTAATATCCGCCACATATACATTTCAAAAAGTAATGGCGCCTATTATAACCACAATAATCTTGATTTATTCTCACTTATATAAACTCTAACGGCTTCTGGTGTTGGATTCCATGCAATAGGCATGCCGCTAATGCCACGCTGCAAGGCCTCCCTTTAGCCCATGAACTACCGATGAAATAGAGGTTTAAAACCAATGATAACCAATGATACAGAACTCTATAGAATATATCTTATTTTATAGATTTAAGGGACACGAAGAAACGAAAATTTTCAATTTTTTGTTTTGAAAACCTGTTAATTGAAAGTTGTGTTAATTCCTTCTTGAAAAACTAATTTCCAAAAATCGGATTTTAGTTGTTAAAAGTCCAAAGAAAAGTCACGCCAGGTAACCTGTAAGGCAGCATTATCGGGACATCGCACGGAACAATGCTCGCCAACGTAAATTCTACGAAAATTAAAAAGAAAACAACGTCGATTGTAACATTATTGTAATTCACTAAAATGAGATAGTTATTTTGCAAATTTTCCGTTATTTCAGTTAGACTCTGTTGCAGCAGCTTTGAGATCACTCAACACTTCAACAGTCCATGCGTGTGCTCATACATACTATACCTCTACTACGTGTTACTAACGTATGTATGTACGTGGGTTTGTAGCCTTTAAATGTATGTGTATGTACTCACGTACTAAAATAGCGTATGCATTATACGGTAATATGTATGTGTTATGAAATAGACCGATTGGATGTATTGCGCCTATGTTCTGTGGGTGAAATGCGTGGGTGCACCCTACCGGCCCTTTTCTGAAAACAGACAAGCCGTAACCAACCAACTAACAGAAATACCAACGATCTACAATCTAATACATATTTCCTATAAAACTTGCATTTAAAATAGTTCATCAAATCAACAGGTGGATTTGACGTAAACTTGAGTAAATCGTTAAATTATAAAGATCTTTACAAAAATTGTCTATATTAATTACATCATGGAAACTTCAAAAAAACATTCTACAGGCTTGACGTAACAATTATTTCGTTATAAGTAAGTTTTTTTTTGTATTTTCGCATTGCTTAGGCACTCCTACATATTTTCATTCTTTATATGTGTAACTTTATGAAGTAGGTAGGTCTTTCAAAAATTCCATTCATTGCTGCCTTCGTAATTTTATGTATTTGACGACCTTGCCACTCATTTTTATTGAGGTGCTCATTTTAAACAGACAGCAGTAATCAAATTTGATTATTCGGTTTGCTGAAAAACTCACGATTATAAGATTTTTAAACGGGAAAAAGACGAAAAATTACAGCATGCCAATACATTGGAAAATTTTTTGAAAGATAACGATATCAACGCCATAGTAATTATAGCCATCATGTTATGGTTTTTTTTCAGTGAAAACGTATTTAAAATCGATGCCGGGTTTGGGGCGGCAATCGCGCATAGAAACTAACGACAGGTTCTATAGAGGTAATTTAAAACTTCAATAACTCGGCTAAAAATAGGCATTGTTCCGCCATCTTAGTATTGCTAAGAAGAAGGATGAAAGTTTGTGCCAGTACTACTGATATTCATGGCGCCCGGGCGTCGCGAACTGCGCACGCGCAAAATGAACTCATGATTTTCGACTTTCCGGTTTCTACACATTTTAGAGATTAATTATCCGATCCGAAACAATATTTTTTTTAATTTCTCATGTAATATATACATACATCAACCTAGAGTACTCAAGATTTTTTTTTAAATGAACGAGGCTCAAAAGCGTTTGCAAATTCAAATCCAAAAACAAAACTTAGATGTAATATGGGATTTATCTTAGGAATAGTGAAAACTGCATTTATTATTAACGATATAATGAATACCCTCTCTTTGACAATAATTCTGTCATAGAGCGACAGTAAACCCGAGATATCCGAGATAAGTTCATTCCAGTAAGTCCAGGGTATGCCAAAACCGCGTCCCTGCGACGTGCCAGTATGGATTATACGGGGTGTGGAGTGTGGGGTACGGAGTATGGAGATTGGCATGTCAGGCATGGCGCCCGCAGCCTGGAGACTTGATTGTGGTGCGACCAGGAAACGGTTATTGTGAATTATATAAATTATTATTAAAAAAAAACCAATTAATCAGGGATTTAAAGACAGTGGTTATTCTCTACCTACTCTTATAAACCAAAACCTACAAACTGTACAGAAATTTATGCTATTTTCGTAATGCTTAGGTAATCCTCAACTATTTTTCCTGACCTGTTGGTTGGCCTGTTGGCTTCCTTGTTGGTTGGCCTGTTGTGTGGCCTATTGTACGGCCTTTTGGTTGGTCTGTTGTTTGGCGTGATGATCGGCCTGTTGATTGCCCTGCTCGTTCCCTTATTAATTGGCTTCTTTGTTGATCTGTTGTATGGTCTGTTGCATAGTCTGTTGGTTTCCCTTTTGCTCGACCTACAGATTGATTTATTAGTTGGTTCTATGGTTTATTGTGTGGTCTATTGTATGGCCTGTTATACGGCCTTTTGGTTGGTCTGTTGTTTGGCGTGATGATCGGTCTGTTGATTGGCCTGTTGGTTCCCTTGTTAATTGGCTTCTTTGTTGATCTGTTGTATGGTCCGTTGCATAGTCTGTTGATTTCCCCTTTGCTCGACCTACAGATTGATTTATTAGTTGACCTGTTGGTTCTATGGTTTATTGTGTGGTCTATTGTATGGCCTGTTGTACGGTCTTTTGGTTGGCCTGTTGCTCGGCTCGTTGGTTGGCCTCCTCATGATCTGTTGCCAGTGGCCGGGTAAGAAGGAATGCGACCATAAATAAGCAGCAAAGCGCGTGCTCGCCGTCACACAATCGGAATGGCACCCATTAGTTTAACCGAGATGCCCGAAAAGCCTCGGGTTTTATTTCTGCGTGAATTATGCAAATGATCGCTTATTACCATCGTCTATGGAACGGACTATACATGAATCCGGTTGGACTGGTCCGGTGGTGTCTTTTTTTTCGAGCCGGAATGATACATTTGATTTTTGATGACCCCGAAATGAGCGTCAAACATTTACTGTATTGTCATTCCAGCAGCGAAAGCTAATTTTTATTTTTAGCTTTTAATTGTTCACGTTTAAAGTTTAACATTTTTATGGAACTATGTCCGTGGTGCTTCATAACTATTATTTCACCTTGTTTTAAACATACATAGTTTTTTTTTGTTATTTGTTTTTGGGGTGTTATGCCGTGTTGCGCTAACTCCTTCTTTTGCCAACGTTTTGGACAGCATTGCAGTGTCCATCATCATTATACTATTAGTCTTATCATTTCTTGCTCAATCATTATCCAAACTCATCTCAGAAACATATATGTTTATTCTCAAACGAGCCCGTAGTACACCAAGTCATTAAAATATACAATCATTGAAGACAAAATTAGTGGCACTCAAACGAAAATTTGAAACAGAAAATCAGAAAAAGATTTGGTCTCATCTAGGAATTGAACCCAGGACCTCAGCCTTGCCGGTGCTAAAAGAGCAGAGCCCTTGCAAGATCCTGGGTTCAATGCCCACATGTGACCGAAACTTTATCTGATCTTTCTGTTTCAAATTTTAGTTTGAGAATCGCTAATATTGTTTTCAATGTTGAAATGTTACAATTTGAAGTTTTACTCATTAAGTTATTCCAAAAATAAACATAAAAATATATTTTTTTAAATTTGCTTTTATAGTGGTAGTTACTAGTTTGTATTTTCAACATTCGGAGTTTATTTTTTAAAAATTTAAAAACTGACGCCAAACGGAAAAAGCGAGTATTATTTTTAGAAATCCCTTCGTTCTTTCGACGCGGAGAAACTAAATAACAAAGTGGCCATCTCTATCGCAAGGCGGTCGCGTTTTTTCCTTCTGGTTTTGTGGGCAGTTGAAACTGTGGATAATGGGCAGCAGAAGCGAGAGGAAATCCGTTACATTTACGTGATGAATCGCAGCAGCATTATTAGTCGCCGGCTCCCGGTGTTGCGGGCTGCGGATCGCGGGTTGGCGGCCTGTAGTGGAGTAGGTACCGGGTACCGTGCCTACCTTGTACACTGTACAGTGTCTCCAGCAGTAGCAGTTAGTAGCGGGCTGCAGGTGGTAGGTAGCAATGGTAGCATCACGGGGTGTGGAGAGGAGGTCAAGGGAGGCCAGGTGAGATGCGGTGACTCTACACTACGTTGTACGAATGTACAACAGTACGGTCTGCGGTCACCATGCGCCATGCGCCAGGGCGATGACAGCGGAGAGTAAGAAGGACCACGGCGGCTATAGAGTTGGATGTCCCTTAGCTTCGTAAACAAATCAACCTGTCGATTGTCCGTTCCGCTCAGCTCTCGGCGGCACCAAGGCACTGCGCGGACATTGGGACTCAATTGGTAGCCTTTGACTCGCATTATTCTGGATCCTGGACACTGCACAGCCGTATATATTCTCAAAATTTGGTAAATAGATATAAGTTGAACGATTGCCGCACTTATTCACAGTATTAAACATAGGATTATATGCACTAAAAATGCCAAATTGAGCGTGGTACTAAAACAAGAAAAAGAAATGTACCATAGTTTTAATAGCAAGTAATACCCAAATTATAGTTTAAAAATCCATTAATAGTAGAAATACCCAAATAATAGTTTATATACCCAAAGCACAATTCACGAAATAGAAATGCCGTAGTCCGGGCAATTGGGAATCTTATAAGGTATCACAGACCGGTAAGGTAATTATTCACATAACAAAAAACTTACGTTATAAACAAAATAGCTAAAATATGCTGTAACAGTTAAAAAAGGGCCCAAATATAACTATCTAACTAACCACCACACCCTTTTCCCCGCAGGTGTAAGCAAAGAGGATGTACCGCCAAAAACGTGGTCTTGGCCCTCATTCCTTGCTTTATTCTCATTCATACATACCTTTCTGTTATTCTGACTCTTGACTCTATCCCTAATTTTGTTCTCATACCTATTACAAAACAACAAAATTAATGCAAGTACCTACCTAAAATTAACAAAAATATTATTAATCTAATCAAACAGCAATATATTACAGGAAACCACATTATTATTTGTTGATGGTTATCAACTAAATAACACATTTATTATTTGTTGTGGTTTTAAATATTGCTTTTTGTCTTTTCATAAATAAGCTCAGCTTATCTCCTTTTTAGCCACTTATCGCGGCCGGAAATTCTAAGTGGTTTAATGGCAATTTTTTGGGAGATTAAATACAAATCTGTTTACCAGAAATTACGACAATAATTATAATTGATGTCAGAAATTAAAATCAAGAACTTATAATTATTTACTTTTTTTACCTATGATAGTATAAAGCGTCCCATTCACGAAACTTGATTATGTGATAACATTGTATTTAAATATGAAACTCGTCCCATTTTGATGAATTGCTTCCTGTCTTGATATTTATGTATTTTAATTAATATTTATTTAGAAATTATTTACTGATAAGAAAAGTCTAACTTATCAACATTAGCATTCGAACTTGGTATACGTTTATATTTACATCTTCAATTTTGGTATGTAGGTACTTATAAAGTAATAAAAATGAACACAAGAAATGCGATGCGGGCGTGTTTCGTGTTTCAAAAATCAGACCCATCTGACGTCAATTTCAAATATAGAACGGTCTCTCTTCATCATCATGAAAAATTTCAGACAGTGTAAGAGCCAGAGCGCGTGCTAAATGAGCTAGAACCAAAAAGTATCTACAAGTCAATGATGACAACGGTTTCCATTCAAATCTATATGCAAGGCATTGCTAGTGTGTATTATAAGTGCGTATAACAGACTAAATCGATCGTAAATATTTTTTCTGAGCCTTATCGTAAACGTGAACTGTTATCTTAATTAAAAAATTAAAAACATTTATGATAAGATAGAATAAAATTTTAGTATGTACCAAAGAATTTATAATATCTAATAAAAAATACACATTTTATCATTTATTTATTCTGTTTTGATGAAACGCAATCTTATTCCATATGTTGGCCAAACTACAAAAAAATCGTTAAAAATATATAAATGTTCTTTAATTTTAAATATTTTTTAAGCATGTTTGTTGATTTCATTGAAATCTTATGGGCTTAGTTCTAGCTTGAGATTAAACCGGTTCAAAATGCAATCTCATAGTTTTATGATTATTAAAAAATAATATATACCTAATAAAAATGTATATAAAATGTTGCGTGGAGGCCTTTTGTCGACTTCCGAATTATCGAATTAAGAAAACAGATTTTAATCATAATATAAGGATTCTATATCAGAAAACGTTGTGTGATTTTATTCATTCAAAATGTGATTAAACATTACTTTTGCTGAAAAGTGAGTATATAACGATGCACTTTGTGGGATTCGAACTCGATCCATTCTGCCATTATCGGAAAAGAACCAAACCTAACCTAACCTCCTATCTAGAACAACCGGTTTGTAATGTTTCATTTCTATAAAAAAGATTCAGATAAAATGCATAGATTAAACTTCTTCAGAATATTGACAATGCCCGTGCAAAGGAATAATTTACAAAAGTCTCAAAAAATCTACTTAACGAAGTGGTCAATATACGATTGTATTGTTTATATATACTTTTGAATTCATATTAATTGTGTGTAAATAATATATTTTCAAGAAAGGGTTTTTATTGGATGGAAGGGTCTTTCGCATTAATCCCTTACTCCAGACAACAGTAGATTTCCTCGATAGTTTTTCTCGCTAAAACAGTGAATTTTCGTTCCAGTTTCATCTTAGTGCGCGAGTTTTGTGACAATTTGAACTTACGGGTTATCGTCTGGTCACGACTCCCCCCTTCACCACCCGTCGCAGCCTCCTCCGTCAGATTGTATTTGACCTCCAATTAGTGTGAGTACTATCTCTGTAGAATGTTGACACACAAACAATTGGGATTGTCGACTCGCCTCGTGGATAGACCGTTTCTCAACATAACATAACACAACACAACATGACTCGCTACCTTAATCTGTTCAGCTGTCTACCGAACATGGATTATAATATGGAAGAACATAGGATAGGAGTAAAGGAAAAGAAGTACAGATACGTTTAGAGTCAATTCTAACAAAATAGTTCAAGTAATAAAGTTTGTTGTATGTGGTCTTGTCAAAAACATTATTAGCGATGCGCTTTTGACATTCATTGTTACCTTGAACAGAAAGGTGTAGAAAAACACTTATCTCTAATGGTTCTGTTAAGACTTTTGACCTCCGTGTATTGCACAAGTTTACCCCAAAACGCTTCTCTTAGGACCCATGTCATATTTGGAGTTGCCGTGTGAGTGAGGAAAGAGGCCCATTTTATAGGACAAGAATCCAGCAGAAAACCACCAGCGGAATTATCATGTGTCAAATTTGTATAAAAGTTCTGTTCTTATAGCGTACATTAAAAATATGGGAACGTAGTAAATTTTCCACGTTTTCGTCAAGTCAATAGTTTTTGTAGTCGGGGTCAACAATTGTGTATCCTATAATAATTACTAAATTATTATTAAACTAATTGTGTATATTATATCTGTATAAATAAAAATGTAAATTCGTTCGTTCAAAATCTTAAATCTCCGAAAGTTATTCACCGATTGCTTTGAAATTTTGACACAACGCAACGTTGCATACGATTACGCGTTTGTTTTTTATATACCTATATGATACAGATGTCACCTGTGACAGGTAAAATCGTTTTTAGTTTATTTTTAAACAGCGTCATCTGTTGGACCTAAAGGCAACATGCGCTATTGTTTCTCTATCTGCACAGACTGACTTAGCCACAGCAACGCGTAGCGTGATACAGCTAGTTTATAAATAAATATTATATGTAATTGTTTGAAGGTCATGTAAACTGTTAGGTTCTATATAATGTGATTAACGTGAGCATCCGAATTGCCTACCAAAGATCGCTATTCATAAGACTACAATCCTGAAAATGAATGGGAATAAGAAGCAACTTGAGCGAACACTCGCCTCATGTGTTATATTGATAGTTGGTAGAGTGCTCTATGTTTCTATAATGTACTAGTAAATACTTAAATGAATTACACGGTGAATATCATCCAATAACGCAGTGCTGGACCAAGGCTACTAGGCCCAGCACAGCCGTCAATGTCATACTTATGGTTTGTTTATTTGGTTTTTATTTCACCGCAAGGGTAGCAGGATGGAACGGCACACAATTCTGTTTTTACATATTCTCTTCGCTTTATCTATATTCGTACAACTTCTCATACTCGTTTGTTGTTGAGTGTATGTCTTGAGTCTTGATGAGTCGAAATTAACCTGATTCAATTGTTCGAATCACTTGATCGTCATTTCATTTTTTGTTTGTGAAGGATTTAAACATCGAACCCGATAGTTAGAAAAAAAGGCAGATTTATTTTATATTCAGTCGAAACAAGTTTTTTGTATATCTTAGTTTATCGGGACGTTTTTAAAATGCAAACATTTATTAATTACATTGAATAAAGAATAACACAAAAAGTGCCTTGTGGGTGAGTTTGGTGATCCAAATAATATAAGCCCGATGTGGGCCTGTATTTCCATACAAAACGATGGTGATATTCAATTTCAGGCAAGCGTTAGAGAAACAGACTGCGTGCAAAATGGTCTAGAACCAAAAGGTACTAAGTCAGTGGCGTATTGGTTTACATTCAAATTCGTATAGAAGGCACTTCTAGTTTTAACTAGCTGTACCCCGCCACGCTCTGCTGTGGCTCCTTCCAGCACTTTCCAGAGCATTCTCGAAATTTCCAGAACCTTCTAGACTCACCGACACACTACGCCACTCAGTTTGGATCCTTATATGATTTAATCTTATTTGGATTCCTTCCAGAACCTTCTAGAGCATTCGAGAACTTTCATGAACTTCCAGACTCACCGACACAGTCGGCGGGCCCATTCTGAAATAATCCGAAGCATTCGCGGCGTTCCCATAACAAAACAAATTTTCCTCTCCCACTCCCACCCACACTCAGCCACCCCCACCAAATGCTCTTACTTTCGATGTGACACCAATGGTTATCTACCACCATGGGTGGCAGTGGCTGGCTGTGAAGAAAATTAGGCGGGTAGGGAAACATGGGTTTATTTTTATAATATATAATAGATTAATTACATTACAACATTCAAGGAAATTATTTAACTTGTTCAGCTGATGCTTCATTTTTTGGAAAGATTTGAAGATTAATGATTAGTTGTTAGGTAGTGTCCAATATTTACAAGAAACTCCTAGAAGTATTACATACTGAATAGTCCCTGAATTTGATGAACAATTTCTGACTATTCAGTCCTAATTTAAATTATCTGACCAACCATAAAGCAATCAGTCGGTTTTAACTCTTTGGGGACTATAGTGTCACTCAGGTGACTGTCGAGTGTTGCGGGTGACAACCAATCATTAATCAGCGCCGGTCCTGTACGGCGGAATCTTGGCACCATCACCAACAAGAAAGTGTTAATTTTCACTAAATGGTGTGTATTTTCGCCGGAGTTCGCTAGCCTGTTGATTTTCTGCTCAAATATTGGCCAAACTACACATTTTCCGTCAATAGCAGCGCGTTTATTCTTTGACTTAAAACATGAATAGTCAGCCTGTTCGCTACAAAACCTCTTATTCGTGGCCTGTTTAACCAATTACTCCTTATTTAAAAATCTGGTCAGTTCGTTTATGTTATCCTATCCTATTTTTTATTATTCAAAATTTAATGCGGTAAATATGTTGCGTGTTTTTTTTCAGATTTTATCAATCAATGAATGCTTTTACCACTGTTTTAATAAAAACCGAACTGATTAAAATATTTTATTCGTGGACACCGGCAGGCAAAAATAAAACTCATGGCTTACAGATATGTACCTACTGAGAGCCCATCATCACAGTCCCTTTCTCTCGCTGTTCCCCTGGTAGCTTATTCTGCGGGGAACTGGCAGACGACTGCACTAACACTAAAGTCGAATGATTTATTGGCAGCAGATTGATATTAACATTCACGATCGCTTATTTATATCGTCTTGAACCATAAAATTGACCAAGTCGAGGTTTAATCCCTAGTACTGAAGCAATTATTGCGGTGAATCATCTCATCTAACCTCATTATTATCGATGTTAAATGACTCTACCATCGCTTTGCATTCTTTTTTTAATCGTCCTTTTTCCTTTGACATGTTTTTCATGGCTTTGCGGTTTGACAGCTCGTTTTTCGAATACGGCTTTTTTATAATTTGTTTTATTTTTATTCGGACCGTCAATCTTGATTAAATATATTATCAGGTCTTGGATTAATTCTTAAGTACGTATGTGTTATCGTTAAGTACCTGTGTATCTATATCTATACGTATGTATTTATTAAAACGCAGTGGGGAATTATACATTGTTGGTATTCTACGAAACTTTTTTAACTTTTTGTCAATGCATGTTAATGTGATAAATGTCTTTGTGCTTTACAAAAAAAACCTTTATTATTCCAGGTGTTTTCGTTTTAAATAATATTTTTGAAAATATTTGTAGTTTAGTAATAATATAGGTCGTGCACACCGTTTTTCATGTGCGTAGACTAATTCTAGAATCATGGGAAGCACTATTATTTGACTATCGTCACTATGAAAACATTGCAATATCGACTATTTTACGTAAATACAATAGAAGAGCTATTTTAATGTCCTTATTTATTAAAGTTATCATTTGTTTCTTCCTACGCACAGAACTTTATTTTTGTTGATTAGCTAAAAATAACAAAGAAAACCACAAATAAAAAAAAAAATTAAAAAACACGAAAAATATTTAATTTTATGTATGTTTTACGCTTTGAACTGTAGTACAGGACGATGATGATTATTATTACCATGTATTTTTTATTTGATATTGTGTCTAATCTTAGTGGAATTTTTATAAGTGTCTTACGTTATTTATCCACCTTATCTGGAATATGTACATTTCTATTTGTGAATTAAATATATAACATACATTGCAGAAATGTAGTGAAAACTCACAATGACAGTATTTGCATAATATAAATTTGTTGACGAAGAATATGGGTAATGTCACGATTCTTTGACGGATATAGCATTTTAAATACGAGTTGACCTTAATGTAACTGCTCCCTGCTTCACACCTAAGTTGAATTATCACCCTAAAGACCTGTAGGCTGGATAATATGAAATAATTAGGAGTAGGTACCTAAAATTCCCATTAAATTGCTTAGTAAGATACTCAATTAATGGTTGTATAAAACATTATATCTACAATAAACTTCGTAGAATCATCTTTAGAATTCTCTGTATATTGAATACTGCGCATTTGCACAGATTTGTGGTACATAATGTCACCGAATGTTGAAGCGCGTTCGGACTGATTTGTCGGAAATAATGTTACCGAATGTTGAAGCGCGTTTGGACTAATTTGTCAGACATAATGTCACCGAAGGTTGGAACGCGTTCGGACAGATTTGTGGTACATAATGTTACCGAATGTTGAAGCGCGTTCGGACTGATTTGTGGGACATGATGTCACAGAATGTTGAAGCGCGTTCAGACTGATTTGTCGGAAATAATGTTACCGAATGTTGAAGCGCGTTCGGACTGATTTGTCAGACATAATGTCACCGAAGGTTGGAACGCGTTCGGACAGATTTGTGGGACATAATGTTACCGAATGTTGAAGCGCGTTCGGACTGATTTGTGGGACATAATGTCCCCGAAGGTTGGAGCGCGTTACGACAGATTTGTGGGACATAATATCCAACATTCGGTGACATTAGGTCACACAAATCTGTCCGAACGCGCTCCAACATTCGGTGACATTATGTCCCACAAATTGAGAACAGCTTCAACAAACGTACTCGCCAATCTTTACACATTCCCACAAAGTGTTTCGTCAAAAAAGTTACAAAATAACATCTCGTGTTACACAATTGACTCGGCTGAATTGTGTCGCTTATCGAATCGTTGGCTTCGCTATCGATTTATCTGTGAAAAAGTCGATTGTGGCCGTCGTGGGTCGGGGTTATCACAGCTCGATATAGTGAAATTGATTAATCAATCAAATGTTTATTTAAAATGCTAATAATAGTGTAAATTCTACAAGTCTAAAACTTATAAAAGAGTGGTCGAAAGTCGTAAGAAAAATGACGTGTAAAAAAACGTCACTTACGGTCACAATTTTTAAACAACTATGACACGGCTAACGGACTAACGAATGACACATATGACTCAAGCATCATCAGTCGACGAAGAAACGAGACTCGAGAGTGGATACTCTCGGATCCCCGAAGAGGAGATGTTCTGAGTTCCGATAAGAGAGCTGCTTGCATTGGTATTACTGGAGATATTTGATGAAGGCCTTTCTGATGAATAATCTTATAATGCTTTGATAGAAGTCTAAATAAACTAACAGGAGATACTTTGTATCATTATTTGTGTTAGCGATCTGAAAAAAAACTTCTTTGACCCGCCACCGAGGTGTCTTATTGCGAACAAAACAATTTTACTAAACTTTCGTTTATTCGGAGATTTTATAAAGACGCGGGCCCGAGGCCAGCTTCATTTGTGTTTTTTTTAATAACAACTCTAAGAGTGAATAAAGAACAATTAAGAGCGAAATAAAGACGTCACAGATACTCATACACACACTTCTGAAGGTAGCGAAAAAATTGCTGTCAATAATTTATCTAACGTATATTTAATATAAATATATTTATACAACAATAAATTATATTAGGCTATATTTATATTATGTTAGTAAATCTAGTTAGTTAGTAAATAGGCCTTTTTTAAAATATTCATAACTGTCTTTATTTTATTTTTATTTATTTTATCATGTTATATTTTTATTGAATTTTATTAAATTGTTAAATAAGGGCATCTATATATACTGTTTTAAAATAAATTATATTTTTGAATCAATAAGAAATAAATTATAATAGCATTCTTGAAAATGGAAAAGCATAAAACCTTGAAAAATCACGAAACCCGACTTTAATTGTCAACCACAAGAAATAAACATTTTAAATATAGAATTAAAATAATTTTTTGAAAAAAAAATATATTCAAGGGAAGTTAGGTATGTACTCGCTTCTTGACACTTCAGCTCCACTTTTGAAAATGCAAATTAAAATATTATATTTTAGGTAGGAACTTTATCGCTCATCTGAATCCTTGACAGAATCGGTTTCAATTTTTAAAATGACTCTTAAATACAAAGCAAATGCGATTTCATTGAACCAGAGTTACAATCACTCGCATAGATTACTGAAATTCGTATTTTCACTTAGCCCAGTTCTCAGTTTTACATTGAAATCGTAGATCTCCATCCCGTTTGAATTTCGTAAACACAGTTTTATATCAGAAATTTAAGGCTCGATTGGGCAAATATTTACATCACAAAACACGTCCACAAGGCACTACTAGTTTTCTACTTTATTCTTTGAACTGCCAATCTAATATTTTTTATAATTTCAAAGCCCACTAGCTTGCAAGCAAAAAATAAAATTATTTTATTTCGCCAATTTTCTCAAAAATAAGTCGTAACATAGACAACTTAAAACTCTTTGGTAAACCGGTAAAGTTGTTTTTTTAAGCGATATAGGTTCAACTAATTATGTAATAATAACTTATTTCACAATACTATGCCATAAATTTCTGTATTTGTAAACCTTTGACGTGTTTCCTTTGCCATCATTTTACTCACATTCCAAATAAAGAATTTTTGACACGATATTTATGTACGTGCACAGCGTACTCCAATACGACCATACTTTTGTTGGTCTCAAGGCTTTCCTAGAAAAACTATAGTGTTTTTCCACTATTCGTTGGCATTTTATCGTAACGATTAGAATTGCAAAGGACGTCAGCCGATACTGAACTTTTTGATTTCACACATAACTTAGTGACGTGATGAAATATCGCCATCAATATCAAGTTACGTGATTATTCACATGTCATGTTCAGTGTCCAGTGTCCAGTGTCCACTGTGCGGCCGTGTCATCTTTACCTAGTACAGCTACTTTACGTACTATCTATTTACTTTTCCGAACTGAAAAATGACCACTTGCAAGTAGTAATGCGCGCTCATTAGTCAAGATTTATTTATTTGATTTATTCGTCTTAGCTGAGGTGTTTGCTTTTTAAATATTGAAGCGACTTCCTCAGAAGATAATTATTGTTTAACGTAAGATTCAGAGATACAGGGTGTACCAAAAAATATATTAATTAAATTGGATTTTTGATAAAACAGGGAAACGTCCAAAACATGCACGTAGAAAAGATAAGTGTTATTTTTTCCAATTTTTGACTTCCGTGATGGGATGTAAAACGAAACTCTGACTTTTGGTTTACAACTGAAATAATACTGATGGTTTTGTTGTTAAATGCGTGTTTTGCTAGTTTCTTCGTAAAATTTGTTATATGACTTTTTTTTATTTATTTGAGCCTTTGTTTTCGAGTAAATCGATTTCGAAGTTGGAATTTATCACAAATTGGGAAAAAAATCGATCGCACCTGTCGCTTGGCGTTTAATATCAGCTGTTTAATATATTTTTAAAAATCAAAATCGACCCGTCCAAAAGTTTTTTAACCGTTTAGTTGCCGAAACAAATGAAGAAAAAAAAATCGAAATGATTAGATCGAAAACAAAAAAATAAGTTTTTTTGTTTTAACAGTTTCCCGCTATACTACGTGTTTCCGAACACCGTGTATAATTATTAATCGCGAATCGAAACATTACCTTTAATTTTTTCAGCGCACTTAATGTAATGTTTCACATTGACGGCGCTATACAAATTGTCCACTTATTATGATTAAAATTTATTTTCACGGTTGCTCCCCGTGTAATTTGTAGATAGCGAATTCTATATATATTATGTACCTATCTATTATGTGCCACCCTGTATTTAAGAAATTAATCATAAGTTTTGTAAATATTAACGATTAAAATAATAATTATTATCCTTATTTGCATTAAAACTACGCTTGAACCCAAAAACATCTAACATGAGTCATAATTCATCATTTTATGTTGCGGATTCATTTCCCGCCTAAGAGCGTAATATCGTTTATTAGCTTTGATTACTTCTGCACATAAATTATATTTGGAATTCTGCCAGCGAGATGTTTAATATTATGTTCATTGTTAAGAGTGTGACCTTCACAAATAAATGTCGTATTTTATTTTGATCAAAATGTGATAAATGAATAACAAATGAAGACTAATAGCGCCCGTTTTATACACAATATCCGTTATAATAATACAGGGTTTTCCAATAAGAGGTGTTATTTTAAATAGCCCTCTATTTCGGTAGATGTTACTTTTAAAGCTGTTATTTTTTGACATTTGACAAGTAGAAACTATGCCATTAATAAAAATGGAACGATACACGCTTCAACAATGCATCGAAATTATTAAAATTCACTTGAGTGAATCAAATGCAAATCATCTTGAGTGATGACTGATGAGGCCCATTTCCACCTCGGTGGCTTCGTCAACAAGCAAAATTGTCGCATCTGGGGCTCGGAAAACCCAAGAGTTACTGTTGAAAAGCCTTATTATAAGTTATTATCCTCAACGTGTGACTGTTTGGTGCGGTTTATGGTCCGGCGGAGTCATTGGACATTACTTTTTCGAAAATGATGCTGGAGCAACAGTTACGGTGAATGCATTGCGCTATCGAGAGATGATTAATGATTTTTTATGGCCGGAATTGAATGGTATTGATCTGGGCAACGTTGACGTCAACAAAACGGCGCTACGTGCCACACAAGCAACGAAACCATTGATCTTTTACGATTGAATATCAAAATAACACCTCTTATTGGAAAACTCTGTACAATACTCTCTCAGTAATCCGCCGCTCGATAAGCCGACAACTACTATAATCCGTCTTTATTTTTAAATACATTGAACTTCACTTTGATTTTCGGGAATGAATCGAGCTAAAAGTCGCAGATAGCCCAGATGTAGATGACAATGCATTCTGTGCAATCACGTATATACATGCGGACGGTTCAATGATAACTCAACACAGTGACAATGCAACACACTTTTAAAAAGTGATATAAAGTCATTAGAAACGATGAAAAAATTTTTTTAAACGTAACCTAACCTAACCTAACCTACTTAACCCAGTTAATAAAGTTTTTGTTTCATCACTTTCCATGACTTTATATAACTTTTTAAAGATGTGATGAAATATCATTTTGTTGATTTATCCGGTCACCCATGCGGACATGAAATCGAATGACATTACAGAAGTTAATATACGAAATAATGTTGGCTCTACCCGCTGGGTGTTTGGAGAGGTTGTTAGCGCTGTTACCTCCAGTCCCTGGTAAAGAAAGTACAATGCTAAAGCAGACCAAAAAATTTAAAAGACATTTCAAAATAGTAAAATTATCATTTTGAAACAACACAAATTAACTAAATAAATTTGACTGACTAGTGGCTGAATTGTCATCACCTCTCGGTTTCACCCATGAGTAGTGTGTTCAATTCCTCGGTAGGCTAAGTCCTCCATCACGATACAAGCGACATTTTCCGTTTACTGTGAAGGTATTAGGAGATTTTAAAATAATTTTCAAATTATTCGTAACCTGTGAATGCTTGTCTTTCTTTAAAAAAAGGGATAAATGTGAATTCTGATATAAATAATAATATTATACAACTGCTGACTCTGTACAAATCGATAGTACGCCCCACTGTTGAATTTGGCAGCCACCTCTGGTCTGGAGCCCCAAAATACAAAATACTAAAAAAACACATGACTACAAAAACGTGCGGTCCCCTAGCTTAACCTTCCGCATACCCGATTTATAACAATTTTCTCGTCAACAAAAAGTTTTCAGTTCCAAAAAAATAAATGTTATTTTTGAAGATAATATCAATACTTTTATTTTGGTGTTAATTATATGAAATTCATTCGATTAAAAAAATTCGCAAATTAAGCTCCGGAAATTATTCAAAACACGTTTTCTTCTGTTATTTAATATGTTATAGGCATGAAAAAAATCACAGTGTATTTTTAAATGCAACTAAAGCATTTGTCGAGGGTTTTGCTCTATTTCAAACGAACCATTTTCCCTTAATTATTATCGTTTTTTTTAAGTCGGAAAACACGCCAAACGTGCGTCCAACATAAGTTACACTGTTGACATTTGTCACACGGGAACGGTTCGTTTCTACGACATCAAATCATTTTCGACATTGCCTCCTGTGTGAAGTTAAATTAAAAAAATAAATAAATTATGTGATGTTAATTTCCAATGTTTGCTTAGACGGTAATACATACATCAATTTATATGAGCTAACAATTTGATATTATTTAACGTTAGTCATTAGAACAACTTCTACTAGCAACTAGAGACCACGTGGGAGTATAAGCTAAACTTGAGCTGCCCACGTGCTATGAATTCCTCAGCGGCACACCTAAACATATTTTATATTAAAACATTAATAATGTCCGCTGGTAACATTAAAAAAAGTAATTTTATATACAATGTTTGGAGGATCAGAGCCATTATAAAATGATCGGATTATAAATTATCTTCTTAGCTATATTATTTGCATGTATTCGTTAGTGCTTTTTTCCGTTGGTTATTATTACTATTCGTACTATACGTTTTGAATTAATTAAATATCTACCCACGTTTTCAATGTTGCCATAGGTGAAAATGTATTAGATAAATTTGTTTTGTGACCATTGAGGTATTTTGTGGCACTGTTAGCAAACTCTTTCCAGCTAATTCTGCCTGTTTTGGATAATAGATATGCTAATTTCTAAATTATTTTTTAGCAATTTTTACATCCATTTAAAGCTGGACACACAGAGCAAAGCCATTTGGCCCCAACTATTTGGCTGTAGGACACCGTGCAAATTAGGGGGCCACACATGACCGAGCCGAGAGTCAGTTTGATCTACGTCCAGTGACGTCATGCCGCATAAATGAAAATAAACGAAAATCGGCAGGTTGTTAAATGTGTATAGGGGTTAGTTGTTATATTTGTGGCGGCTAGAGAACTTCAGAAAGAAAACTTTCATTGGCATCACTATCTACGGCACTGTCTAAAAATATAGGTAAACTAGCTGACGTGTACCCGGCGTTGCTGGGGTTTATCCTTAGGAGATAGACATATATCATTGCGGACTTTTCTGTGGGCCTTTTTAATGGTACGTATACAATTACCAACTTAAACGCGAATTGACCCACGAATTTTGCGCCATTTGAAGCCATTTGCGGTTGCTTCTTTTCCCATAAGTTGAGCTTCAGTTCGGCAGTTCGGCTCGCGTATGTATACGTAGCATAAGATATACAATTCTGTCGTACATTATTTTGATATATCTCATGAGGTTTAGCCAGCGTTAGCAATGCAGTGCCGGAAAATATATTTTTACTTCTTGATTATAAAACATCGACTTTTCTCTCCTTTTTATATATATAATACGCAAATATCATATATGTAAACCTTTCGGAAGAAATTTTCTAAATGACAGAGAAAATCCTATCAAAATCCGTTGCGTAGTTTAGAACTAAGCGCACAAACAGACGCGGATAGCGACTTTATTTTATACTGTTTAGAGATATACTCGTAATAGGTTTTTTAATATTCAACAAAGAAAGATGATTTAAAATAGATAATATGATTTATAATATACGTAAATAAAATAGTTTTACAAGTATTTAATAAAGCTTTATTAATTAAGTAGTGAGAAATAATATAGGTACATAAAATAAGAACATGTTTTTCTAAAACATTCAGATAACCGTTGGCTTGAAGGAATCTATCCTCCGCGTGCCATAGTGGCTCGTTCGCTCTGCCGTGTGTGTTCAGTACTGTTCAGCTTTAAATTGATTCTTATGAAGTCTTCTATTGCACACATCCAGTTCATTTTCCATTAATGCTATGCCCTTCGTAATTAATAATCCCCTTTTTTTTAAATCATAAAGGTTAAAAAATTACCTTTAAATTGCGCAAGGGACTTACTGCATTAATTCTTAACATTAATTAAAAATACCCATTTTAAAAGAGATTTGCAAAGGCAGCTTTTAACCAGCTAAATTCGTTTCACATTTAAAAATTACCAAGTACCAAGTTTTGTAAGCCAGTTTTTTTTGCTCATTCCATATTTAAAAATGCACTTCGCGATTTACACGCCAGGTGGTTGGTTGAAGTGTAGGTCGTTTTTGTTTGGGTCTCCTTCGTTCGATTTTTGAATGGTTATAATTTTTGAATAGCGCGCGCTCGGACGGCCTTACGGAAGGTCGGCTTGTACCTGTGCCCCCCTCCCCCTCCTTCACCTTGTCCCTCACCTCTTGCACCACCCCCCCCCCTCAAAGTATTATTTTTTCTTCCCGCGCAGTCCTTCATTTGTATAGTCGGTCGTCAACCGGAGATGGTGTTGAGAACAGTTGGATTCAGTACTGAAAAAAAATTGTGATACCTGAAAGTAATGGTGACTTGTAGAGCAATATTTATTTATTTGTAAGACACGACGATATTATGAAATTATGTGTTATAAGTAGAGACACCAATTCATAGCTTTAATTTTTTAGAAATGTAGCATTAATTATTGAAAAAATAGCTTTTATAGCTTTAATTTTGCGTTTTTAAGCGTTTATAGCTAAATAGGATAATGTCAAGGAATGGGAGTCGGCATGAGGGGAAAAACAATTTAATTAGAAAAATCAGTTGAAACATGTTTATTTATTTATTTATTTATTTATATATATATACGCCTAAAAAGGCTTTTACATAGAAGTGATACATGATGCAGTACAATAAGAGAATATGTATTATACAGGAGATATTGACAGTAAATAGATGTAATCCATTTTAAAGAAGGAAAAAAATAACATAAAGTAAAAAAGAAATTACAACAACATTACATATAAAACAAATCATTAAAACTAATTTACCAAATCTACTCTAATTTGTAGGATTCAACAAAGTGTTGATGTAGATTATGCTTAATTCTATATATGGAGTCAATAAATAAATCAATAACACCCCCATACTTGTTGCCCAGATCATGCATCCTATTGGTCAGTGAGTGTGTCTGATAGTTGGTCGAGTATGTATTACAGAAGAATGTTATATTTTTTATTGTATTATTTATTGAAACTCAACATGGCACATGTTTCTACAGTAGAGTGTGTCATGTTCGTTCTACGATCTGTCAATAAAAGATTATAGCGACTGTATAATCTTTTTTATTATCGTTAAAACACCATTTATCGCTTTAGTTCGCGAAAATATCGTTAATGCTATTAATGGTTTTTTACTAGTTGTAAGTTATACTGTGCACATATACAGCGAATAGGGTTTTTTTACATTATCTAGTTCTTATTTGATTAATTATGAAGTTTTTTTTCTCAAATTACTAATTTCCATTGCATTCTATTACTTAGCTTTCCAAATACGTCGGTATTCTTCGTAAGATACTCTTAGTATAGCTCTGGCGAAAAACCACCATTCCGGATTTTAATTTTGGTGATATGAATAGCCAAGAACTTTATCACCTTATTTTTACCCATATTGTTCCTCTCCCCACTACCTTCAGCCTCATAACATACCTCAACTGAGGTGCCTTAATATCACAGGTTCCAGACGGTTGAGAGATATAATTCGAACTCTTTTACGGTATTCAGGTAAAAAAAAAATCACGCGTACAAGCTTAAAGAAAGTTTTCTTTGTAGAATTCTGCTTTTAAAATTATATCCTATTTAATCGCTAAAAGAAAACATTTATTGTATTAGTCTGATTATCTGACCTCAAAATTGCGAATAATTTTTAAATATTTTTTGTTATTGTCCACAATAATAAATATTTGAAAGCGTCTATAAAAATATATTTTAGATATCGTTATTATTCTAGCCGATAATCATGTGTTTAGTTTATGAATACGAGATTTTCGTTCGGCTTTTGCAGTGTACAAAATGATCTATTACAAAATCTTCGTACACCGGGGGTTTTGACCCCTGAAGTAGCGTGCGGGAATGCGCCGGTACACAATACATAACAAGGTTGAACTTTTCGTGATTTTATATGAAAACTATCACGGACTTGGCAATTATTGGACGTGTGAAAGCGACACCGAGCCTGGTCAGGCTAAACTAAGGCAGTCAGAATATCTATATATACATTTGTAAAAATAAATTAAATGTGTTTGTGAGAGATAACATCGTTGGGGTATGTTGTGTACTGAAAGGAAGGAGATGGGAAGTACCTGACTATTCACTGAACACTAAGCACGGCTAAAGTCATTTCAAGCATGTGTTGATACTGATTGGTTTTTACCAGGGCGATACCGAGACTATAACTATGAAACTATATTATTTTAAAAATTAAATATATCAAAAATGCGCACGCCGGGATTTGCACCGTTGACATCTGGACTCGTAGCCGAGAATCTTAACCCCTTGGCTACGATGGAGGTCGTTCATATATTATTAATTACCAACAACGTGTTTACCGGAGTTTTGTTCTAACCTGTAGATAAAACTTTACTTCTTGTGTATATTATACTTTACCTCAGAAATGCCTATTTTATCATTAATGTTTGCCTGCGCTGTTTTTGTTGTCCATAAAATTGATAAAATAAAATCTTATCGTTTTATTAATTGCTAAGCGATAAATGCAATCCACATAGTAAACGCATAAGTCGCTCAATGCATTATTTCACTATTTCCAAACGAATGTTACCTATAAGATCTGAGGATAAACAAAATACTAAGAAAAGATAATAAAAATATGTACAATGGTTTGTGGTCTGAAACTCCTTGCTCGTATTAGTATAAGGGTCTAAGGATCTCTCGTAGGTAACTTCTTCGCGGAATTCTCCTTTGTGTGTGTTTCTCCATTCATCAACCGTTTTCCATTATGATTTTATGTTTTGCTTGGATGAAGGCTCGTTAGGGTGAGGACACGCCATAAAAGTAAATGACTTAAAACCTAAAACATTATTAACAAATTTTTAAGCACCTCTTTAGCAAACGCTTTTGATTTTCTTTTGAATGTAGAACATTACCTATTACACAGACGATGAATTAGTAACTTCATGAGGTATGTACATTTAGAAATCATAGATTTATAAATAATTGTAAATCTGTTATTTTAGTTATGAGTTCATCAGATTTAATCAAATTCAAATAAACTCCTTGGAAATATATTTTAATCAACATTTATGCTAAAAACAACTAAGGACGGGTTGTTTCGGAGAATTTGAACCATTCATCAAATTTCAACGTTCATTTTCGGGTTTTGTGAAAGACTTATTCAAGTTCTGTTTTTATATCATTGTAGGCTAGTTGCTTGAAAAAACTGAAATAAAAACAGAACTTGAAAAAATGTTTCACAGAACTTGAAAAGAACGTTGAAATTTGATGAATTGTTCAGATTCTCCGAAACAACCCGTCCTAAGTATCATAATCGTGCTATGAAGTTACGTACCCTTCATGATCTTATAGGTTGACATAATCGTGCTGTGAAGGTACGTACCCTTCATGATCTTATAGGTTGACATAATCGTGCCATGAAGGTACGTACCCTTCATGATCTTATAGGTTGACATAATCATGCTGTGAAGGTACGTACCCTTCATGATCTTATAGGTTGACATAATCGTGCTATGAAGGTACGTACCCTTCATGATCTTATAGGTTGACATAATCATGCTGTGAAGGTACGTACCATCTTTATCTTAAAGGTTAACATAATCGTGCTATGAAGGTACGTACCCTTCATGATCTTATAGGTTGACATAATCGTGCTATGAAGTTACGTACCTTTCATGATCTTATAGGTTGACATAATCATGCTGTGAAGGTACGTACCATCTTTATCTTAAAGGTTAACATAGTCGTGCTATGAAGGTACGTACCCTTCATGATCTTATAGGTTGACATAATCGTGCTGTGAAGGTACGTACCCTTCATGATCTTATAGGTTGACATAATCGTGCTGTGAAGGTACGTACCCTTCATGATCTTATAGGTTGACATAATCGTGCTATGAAGGTACGTACCCTTCATGATCTTATAGGTTGACATAATCGTGCTATGAAGGCACGTACCATCTTTATCTTAAAGGTTAACATAGTCGTGCTATGAAGGTACGTACCCTTCATGATCTTATAGGTTGACATAATCATGCTGTGAAGGTACGTACCCTTCATGATCTTATAGGTTGACATAATCGTGCTATGAAGTTACGTACCCTTCATGATCTGATAGGTTGACATAATCATGCTGTGAAGGTACGTACCCTTCATGATCTTATAGGTTGACATAATCGTGCTATGAAGTTACGTACCCTTCATGATCTTATAGGTTGACATAATCATGCTGTGAAGGTACGTACCCTTCATGATCTTATAGGTTGACATAATCGTGCTATGAAGGTACGTACCCTTCATGATCTTTTAGGTTGACATAATCATGCTGTGAAGGTACGTACCCTTCATGATCTTATAGGTTGACATAATCGTGCTATGAAGGTACGTACCCTTCATGATCTTATAGGTTGACATAATCGTGCTATGAAGTTACGTACCCTTCATGATCTTATAGGTTGACATAATCATGCTGTGAAGGTACGTACCCTTCATGATCTTATAAGTTGACATAATCGTGCTATGAAGGCACGTACCATCTTTATCTTAAAGGTTAACATTGTCGTGCTATGAAGGTACGTACCCTTCATGATCTTATAGGTTGACATAATCGTGCTGTGAAGGTACGTACCCTTCATGATCTTATAGGTTGACATAATCGTGCTATGAAGGTACGTACCCTTCATGATCTTATAGGTTGACATAATCATGCTGTGAAGGTACGTACCCTTCATGATCTTATAGGTTGACATAATCGTGCTATGAAGGTACGTACCCTTCATGATCTTATAGGTTGACATAATCATGCTGTGAAGGTACGTACCCTTCATGATCTTATAGGTTGACATAATCGTGCTGTGAAGGTACGTACCCTTCATGATCTTATAGGTTGACATAATCGTGCTATGAAGGTACGTACCCTTCATGATCTTATAGGTTGACATAATCATGCTGTGAAGGTACGTACCCTTCATGATCTTATAGGTTGACATAATCGTGCTATGAAGGTACGTACCCTTCATGATCTTATAGGTTGACATAATCATGCTGTGAAGGTACGTACCCTTCATGATCTTATAGGTTGACATAATCGTGCTATGAAGGTACGTACCCTTCATGATCTTATAGGTTGACATAATCGTGCTATGAAGTTACGTACCCTTCATGATCTTATAGGTTGACATAATCATGCTGTGAAGGTACGTACCCTTCATGATCTTATAGGTTGACATAATCGTGCTATGAAGGTACGTACCCTTCATGATCTTATAGGTTGACATAATCATGCTGTGAAGGTACGTACCATCTTTATCTTAAAGGTTAACATAATCGTGCTATGAAGGTACGTACCCTTCATGATCTTATAGGTTGACATAATCGTGCTATGAAGTTACGTACCCTTCATGATCTTATAGGTTGACATAATCATGCTGTGAAGGTACGTACCCTTCATGATCTTATAGGTTGACATAATCGTGCTGTGAAGGTACGTACCCTTCATGATCTTATAGGTTGACATAATCGTGCTATGAAGGTACGTACCCTTCATGATCTTATAGGTTGACATAATCATGCTGTGAAGGTACGTACCCTTCATGATCTTATAGGTTGACATAATCGTGCTATGAAGTTACGTACCCTTCATGATCTGATAGGTTGACATAATCATGCTGTGAAGGTACGTACCCTTCATGATCTTATAGGTTGACATAATCGTGCTATGAAGTTACGTACCCTTCATGATCTTATAGGTTGACATAATCATGCTGTGAAGGTACGTACCCTTCATGATCTTATAGGTTGACATAATCGTGCTATGAAGGTACGTACCCTTCATGATCTTTTAGGTTGACATAATCATGCTGTGAAGGTACGTACCCTTCATGATCTTATAGGTTGACATAATCGTGCTATGAAGGTACGTACCCTTCATGATCTTATAGGTTGACATAATCGTGCTATGAAGTTACGTACCCTTCATGATCTTATAGGTTGACATAATCATGCTGTGAAGGTACGTACCCTTCATGATCTTATAAGTTGACATAATCGTGCTATGAAGGTACGTACCCTTCATGATCTTATAGGTTGACATAATCGTGCTATGAAGGCACGTACCATCTTTATCTTAAAGGTTAACATAGTCGTGCTATGAAGGTACGTACCCTTCATGATCTTATAGGTTGACATAATCATGCTGTGAAGGTACGTACCCTTCATGATCTTATAGGTTGACATAATCGTGCTATGAAGTTACGTACCCTTCATGATCTGATAGGTTGACATAATCATGCTGTGAAGGTACGTACCCTTCATGATCTTATAGGTTGACATAATCGTGCTATGAAGTTACGTACCCTTCATGATCTTATAGGTTGACATAATCATGCTGTGAAGGTACGTACCCTTCATGATTTTATAGGTTGACATAATCGTGCTATGAAGGTACGTACCCTTCATGATCTTTTAGGTTGACATAATCATGCTGTGAAGGTACGTACCCTTCATGATCTTATAGGTTGACATAATCGTGCTATGAAGGTACGTACCCTTCATGATCTTATAGGTTGACATAATCGTGCTATGAAGTTACGTACCCTTCATGATCTTATAGGTTGACATAATCATGCTGTGAAGGTACGTACCCTTCATGATCTTATAAGTTGACATAATCGTGCTATGAAGGCACGTACCATCTTTATCTTAAAGGTTAACATTGTCGTGCTATGAAGGTACGTACCCTTCATGATCTTATAGGTTGACATAATCGTGCTGTGAAGGTACGTACCCTTCATGATCTTATAGGTTGACATAATCGTGCTATGAAGGTACGTACCCTTCATGATCTTATAGGTTGACATAATCATGCTGTGAAGGTACGTACCCTTCATGATCTTATAGGTTGACATAATCGTGCTATGAAGGTACGTACCCTTCATGATCTTATAGGTTGACATAATCATGCTGTGAAGGTACGTACCCTTCATGATCTTATAGGTTGACATAATCGTGCTGTGAAGGTACGTACCCTTCATGATCTTATAGGTTGACATAATCGTGCTATGAAGGTACGTACCCTTCATGATCTTATAGGTTGACATAATCATGCTGTGAAGGTACGTACCCTTCATGATCTTATAGGTTGACATAATCGTGCTATGAAGGTACGTACCCTTCATGATCTTATAGGTTGACATAATCATGCTGTGAAGGTACGTACCCTTCATGATCTTATAGGTTGACATAATCGTGCTATGAAGGTACGTACCCTTCATGATCTTATAGGTTGACATAATCGTGCTATGAAGTTACGTACCCTTCATGATCTTATAGGTTGACATAATCATGCTGTGAAGGTACGTACCCTTCATGATCTTATAGGTTGACATAATCGTGCTATGAAGGTACGTACCCTTCATGATCTTATAGGTTGACATAATCATGCTGTGAAGGTACGTACCATCTTTATCTTAAAGGTTAACATAATCGTGCTATGAAGGTACGTACCCTTCATGATCTTATAGGTTGACATAATCGTGCTATGAAGTTACGTACCCTTCATGATCTTATAGGTTGACATAATCATGCTGTGAAGGTACGTACCCTTCATGATCTTATAGGTTGACATAATCGTGCTGTGAAGGTACGTACCCTTCATGATCTTATAGGTTGACATAATCGTGCTATGAAGGTACGTACCCTTCATGATCTTATAGGTTGACATAATCATGCTGTGAAGGTACGTACCCTTCATGATCTTATA
Organism: Hesperophylax magnus; assembly: GCA_026573805.1. NCBI lineage: Eukaryota > Metazoa > Arthropoda > Insecta > Trichoptera > Limnephilidae > Hesperophylax > Hesperophylax magnus. The sequence continues at coordinate 11,164,619 of JAIUSX010000072.1, forward strand.
GGTTGACATAATCGTGCTATGAAGTTACGTACCCTTCATGATCTGATAGGTTGACATAATCATGCTGTGAAGGTACGTACCCTTCATGATCTTATAGGTTGACATAATCGTGCTATGAAGTTACGTACCCTTCATGATCTTATAGGTTGACATAATCATGCTGTGAAGGTACGTACCCTTCATGATCTTATAGGTTGACATAATCGTGCTATGAAGGTACGTACCCTTCATGATCTTTTAGGTTGACATAATCATGCTGTGAAGGTACGTACCCTTCATGATCTTATAGGTTGACATAATCGTGCTATGAAGGTACGTACCCTTCATGATCTTATAGGTTGACATAATCGTGCTATGAAGTTACGTACCCTTCATGATCTTATAGGTTGACATAATCATGCTGTGAAGGTACGTACCCTTCATGATCTTATAAGTTGACATAATCGTGCTATGAAGGCACGTACCATCTTTATCTTAAAGGTTAACATTGTCGTGCTATGAAGGTACGTACCCTTCATGATCTTATAGGTTGACATAATCGTGCTGTGAAGGTACGTACCCTTCATGATCTTATAGGTTGACATAATCGTGCTATGAAGGTACGTACCCTTCATGATCTTATAGGTTGACATAATCATGCTGTGAAGGTACGTACCCTTCATGATCTTATAGGTTGACATAATCGTGCTATGAAGGTACGTACCCTTCATGATCTTATAGGTTGACATAATCATGCTGTGAAGGTACGTACCCTTCATGATCTTATAGGTTGACATAATCGTGCTGTGAAGGTACGTACCCTTCATGATCTTATAGGTTGACATAATCGTGCTATGAAGGTACGTACCCTTCATGATCTTATAGGTTGACATAATCATGCTGTGAAGGTACGTACCCTTCATGATCTTATAGGTTGACATAATCGTGCTATGAAGGTACGTACCCTTCATGATCTTATAGGTTGACATAATCATGCTGTGAAGGTACGTACCCTTCATGATCTTATAGGTTGACATAATCGTGCTATGAAGGTACGTACCCTTCATGATCTTATAGGTTGACATAATCGTGCTATGAAGTTACGTACCCTTCATGATCTTATAGGTTGACATAATCATGCTGTGAAGGTACGTACCCTTCATGATCTTATAGGTTGACATAATCGTGCTATGAAGGTACGTACCCTTCATGATCTTATAGGTTGACATAATCATGCTGTGAAGGTACGTACCATCTTTATCTTAAAGGTTAACATAATCGTGCTATGAAGGTACGTACCCTTCATGATCTTATAGGTTGACATAATCGTGCTATGAAGTTACGTACCCTTCATGATCTTATAGGTTGACATAATCATGCTGTGAAGGTACGTACCCTTCATGATCTTATACGTTGACATAATCGTGCTGTGAAGGTACGTACCCTTCATGATCTTATAGGTTGACATAATCGTGCTATGAAGGTACGTACCCTTCATGATCTTATAGGTTGACATAATCATGCTGTGAAGGTACGTACCCTTCATGATCTTATAGGTTGACATAATCGTGCTATGAAGGTACGTACCCTTCATGATCTTATAGGTTGACATAATCATGCTGTGAAGGTACGTACCCTTCATGATCTTATAGGTTGACATAATCGTGCTATGAAGGTACGTACCCTTCATGATCTTATAGGTTGACATAATCGTGCTATGAAGTTACGTACCCTTCATGATCTTATAGGTTGACATAATCATGCTGTGAAGGTACGTACCCTTCATGATCTTATAAGTTGACATAATCGTGCTATGAAGGCACGTACCATCTTTATCTTAAAGGTTAACATTGTCGTGCTATGAAGGTACGTACCCTTCATGATCTTATAGGTTGACATAATCGTGCTGTGAAGGTACGTACCCTTCATGATCTTATAGGTTGACATAATCGTGCTATGAAGGTACGTACCCTTCATGATCTTATAGGTTGACATAATCATGCTGTGAAGGTACGTACCCTTCATGATCTTATAGGTTGACATAATCGTGCTATGAAGGTACGTACCCTTCATGATCTTATAGGTTGACATAATCATGCTGTGAAGGTACGTACCCTTCATGATCTTATAGGTTGACATAATCGTGCTGTGAAGGTACGTACCCTTCATGATCTTATAGGTTGACATAATCGTGCTATGAAGGTACGTACCCTTCATGATCTTATAGGTTGACATAATCATGCTGTGAAGGTACGTACCCTTCATGATCTTATAGGTTGACATAATCGTGCTATGAAGGTACGTACCCTTCATGATCTTATAGGTTGACATAATCATGCTGTGAAGGTACGTACCCTTCATGATCTTATAGGTTGACATAATCGTGCTATGAAGGTACGTACCCTTCATGATCTTATAGGTTGACATAATCGTGCTATGAAGTTACGTACCCTTCATGATCTTATAGGTTGACATAATCATGCTGTGAAGGTACGTACCCTTCATGATCTTATAGGTTGACATAATCGTGCTATGAAGGTACGTACCCTTCATGATCTTATAGGTTGACATAATCATGCTGTGAAGGTACGTACCATCTTTATCTTAAAGGTTAACATAATCGTGCTATGAAGGTACGTACCCTTCATGATCTTATAGGTTGACATAATCGTGCTATGAAGTTACGTACCCTTCATGATCTTATAGGTTGACATAATCATGCTGTGAAGGTACGTACCCTTCATGATCTTATAGGTTGACATAATCGTGCTGTGAAGGTACGTACCCTTCATGATCTTATAGGTTGACATAATCGTGCTATGAAGGTACGTACCCTTCATGATCTTATAGGTTGACATAATCATGCTGTGAAGGTACGTACCCTTCATGATCTTATAGGTTGACATAATCGTGCTATGAAGTTACGTACCCTTCATGATCTGATAGGTTGACATAATCATGCTGTGAAGGTACGTACCCTTCATGATCTTATAGGTTGACATAATCGTGCTATGAAGTTACGTACCCTTCATGATCTTATAGGTTGACATAATCATGCTGTGAAGGTACGTACCCTTCATGATCTTATAGGTTGACATAATCGTGCTATGAAGGTACGTACCCTTCATGATCTTTTAGGTTGACATAATCATGCTGTGAAGGTACGTACCCTTCATGATCTTATAGGTTGACATAATCGTGCTATGAAGGTACGTACCCTTCATGATCTTATAGGTTGACATAATCGTGCTATGAAGTTACGTACCCTTCATGATCTTATAGGTTGACATAATCATGCTGTGAAGGTACGTACCCTTCATGATCTTATAAGTTGACATAATCGTGCTATGAAGGCACGTACCATCTTTATCTTAAAGGTTAACACAGTCGTGCTATGAAGGTACGTACCCTTCATGATCTTATAGGTTGACATAATCGTGCTGTGAAGGTACGTACCCTTCATGATCTTATAGGTTGACATAATCGTGCTATGAAGGTACGTACCCTTCATGATCTTATAGGTTGACATAATCATGCTGTGAAGGTACGTACCCTTCATGATCTTATAGGTTGACATAATCGTGCTATGAAGGTACGTACCCTTCATGATCTTATAGGTTGACATAATCATGCTGTGAAGGTACGTACCCTTCATGATCTTATAGGTTGACATAATCGTGCTGTGAAGGTACGTACCCTTCATGATCTTATAGGTTGACATAATCGTGCTATGAAGGTACGTACCCTTCATGATCTTATAGGTTGACATAATCATGCTGTGAAGGTACGTACCCTTCATGATCTTATAGGTTGACATAATCGTGCTATGAAGGTACGTACCCTTCATGATCTTATAGGTTGACATAATCATGCTGTGAAGGTACGTACCCTTCATGATCTTATAGGTTGACATAATCGTGCTATGAAGGTACGTACCCTTCATGATCTTATAGGTTGACATAATCGTGCTATGAAGTTACGTACCCTTCATGATCTTATAGGTTGACATAATCATGCTGTGAAGGTACGTACCCTTCATGATCTTATAGGTTGACATAATCGTGCTATGAAGGTACGTACCCTTCATGATCTTATAGGTTGACATAATCATGCTGTGAAGGTACGTACCATCTTTATCTTAAAGGTTAACATAATCGTGCTATGAAGGTACGTACCCTTCATGATCTTATAGGTTGACATAATCGTGCTATGAAGTTACGTACCCTTCATGATCTTATAGGTTGACATAATCATGCTGTGAAGGTACGTACCCTTCATGATCTTATAGGTTGACATAATCGTGCTGTGAAGGTACGTACCCTTCATGATCTTATAGGTTGACATAATCGTGCTATGAAGGTACGTACCCTTCATGATCTTATAGGTTGACATAATCATGCTGTGAAGGTACGTACCCTTCATGATCTTATAGGTTGACATAATCGTGCTATGAAGGTACGTACCCTTCATGATCTTATAGGTTGACATAATCATGCTGTGAAGGTACGTACCCTTCATGATCTTATAGGTTGACATAATCGTGCTATGAAGGTACGTACCCTTCATGATCTTATAGGTTGACATAATCGTGCTATGAAGTTACGTACCCTTCATGATCTTATAGGTTGACATAATCATGCTGTGAAGGTACGTACCCTTCATGATCTTATAGGTTGACATAATCGTGCTATGAAGGTACGTACCCTTCATGATCTTATAGGTTGACATAATCATGCTGTGAAGGTACGTACCATCTTTATCTTAAAGGTTAACATAATCGTGCTATGAAGGTACGTACCCTTCATGATCTTATAGGTTGACATAATCGTGCTATGAAGTTACGTACCCTTCATGATCTTATAGGTTGACATAATCATGCTGTGAAGGTACGTACCCTTCATGATCTTATAGGTTGACATAATCGTGCTATGAAGGTACGTACCCTTCATGATCTTATAGGTTGACATAATCATGCTGTGAAGGTACGTACCATCTTTATCTTAAAGGTTAACATAGTCGTGCTATGAAGGTACGTACCCTTCATGATCTTATAGGTTGACATAATCGTGCTGTGAAGGTACGTACCCTTCATGATCTTATAGGTTGACATAATCGTGCTGTGAAGGTACGTACCCTTCATGATCTTATAGGTTGACATAATCGTTCTATGAAGGTACGTACCCTTCATGATTTTATAGGTTGACATAATCGTGCTGTGAAGGTACGTACCCTTCATGATCTTATAGGTTGACGAAATCGCGCTATGAAGTTACGTACCCTTCATGATCTTATAGGTTGACATAATCATGCTGTGAAGGTACGTACCCTTCATGATCTTATAGGTTGACATAATCGTGCTATGAAGTTACGTACCCTTCATGATCTTATAGGTTGACATAATCGTGCTATGGAGGTACCTACCCCTCATGATCTTATATGTTGACAATAGAATCAGATTATATTTATAGCGAAGCTATAGGTGACGATTTGAAATTCATCATTTTTTGATACTGAGAATATAATAATAATAATATTGAGATGATTTGAATAGCACCGTTTTTGTGCAAAATCACCCCAAGGGCACTGTATAATATTATTAATAACGGAATTCTGTTAAAATGATTTATTAAATCAATTTAAAACGTTCTTCATCTTTTGTAGAGGATAAATTGAATTATTAAATTCACGAGTAGTTCAATTACCGACGATTTCGTGGGTACTGATTTTAAATAAAATACTGTATTATGTTGTATTTATGAATAGTAGCCCTTATTGACACTGACAGAATGTACCTAGTTTGTTTCGCGCCAATTCATTTGTACTGTTTTCCCTGTAGCCCAATGACTCCGCTGAATCAATATGATAATAATCTCATCTCGTTCTAAAGAAGTTCAGTTTAAAGCGGACGCTGTTACCTTCGCCTCACCTTCCCCTTGCCACTCTCCCCTTGCCCTGTCCACTCCAACCTTATTCCCCCCCACTTCATGCCCTCCCACAGCCAACTTACGGTTACATTTCCTGTCGAGCCAACGCTGCTGTATACTGGACCGACCAACCTATCCAGCCCCAGTCAACTGATTAATCCAGTTTCTTTCCACTTTGGAAAAAGCGGCCTTCCTTCCAATTGCAAGGCTTCCTCACAACTATAAACTCTGTTATTTGTTGCTTGGTGCCTAAGTTTTGCTAATCATCCTGTTCTTATCATGATTGAACCCTTTTGTGCCTCTTTTTCTTCCACGTTTATAACTTTACTTTCCTGATTGTGCTCGCTAGATCTGTTCCTTGCGACAGCTGGCAAGCCATTATCGTAAGGTAGACTTGGACTAGTAGCAGATATAGGTACTTGGTCGATGAGTAATATTCATTATTATATCAATAATATAATTTCGGTTCTGTATAGGTAACACTTTAAAATAAAATTTTAAAAAATCATATTTTCAGTAAATATAATAAACTCATGCCACCTTTCTTAAAATAATTGGTGGTGTAATGGTTAGCATAGTTACTTTCCAAGCAATTGATCTAAAAACTTTTTTTATTTTTTTATTAACTCCACACAGGAGGCCTTGAAGAAAATAATTTCCCTCAGGGCCTATGTCATCTTCGGGGATGCTGTGTGGAGGGTCTTTTTGTGGAGAGGAAGGAGTGAACATGGGTCTTGAAGAGTCCCATGTTGTAGGAGGGAGGAAACACAGAGGCCGGCAGTTCGTTCCACAGCCGAGCTGTTGAACTTAAGAACGAATCGTAGAAGCGACCCGTTCTCATGTGACAAGTGTCAACTGTGTACAAATGTTGGGCACGCGTTTGGCGTGTATCCCGACTACGCACCGGTGCCGAAGGGATCAATGACTCTAGTTCCTCCGAGCATCTTCCATTGTAATACCGATAGAACAAGGACAGCATACCTACCTGACGCCTGTGCTCTAAAGATTGCAGTCCATTTGTTAAGATTGGGGAATCTATCAAACGGATCGCCCGTTTCTGCACAGAGTCAAGGGTTTTTTTCAGGTATTTAGGGGCTCCGGACCATAGCAAATCATGTGAATAACTTATTCGCAAACATAGGAAAAGTTTTAGCGAACCGTAAATTGCATAACACAAACACACTAACAAAAACAAATAGATCAAATATCAATAAAAAACCGACACAACACAGATTTACAATAAAAACAACCTCGGAAGAGGAAATTGACAAAATAATAAACACATTAAAAATCCGAATTGCTCCTGGATTAGATGAAATAAAAACGGATTGCATTAAGTTATTGAAAAATGAAATTTTAAAACCTATAACACACTTAATCAACCTTAGTATAATACACTCCTGCTTTCCTAGTACTCTTAAAAAAGGACTAGTGATCCCCATTTATAAATCCGGAGACAAAATGGAAATAACTAACTATAGACAAATCACTCTGTTAAACTCGCTTTCAAAGATTTTCGAAAGAGTATTAAAAAACCAAATCGTAAAATACCTAGAAGAAAACAAATTAATCTCGGATAACCAATATGGATTTAGAGAAAAAATAGGCACAAAAGAAGCATTGGCATGTACAATAGATTATATACAAAGCAACTTAGATAAAGGGTACAAATGCATAGCGATATATCTAGATTTCGCTAAAGCCTTTGACTCAATCTGCCAAAATTCACTTTTTAAAAAATTAGAAAACATGGGTATCAAAGGCAAGGAACTCCAACTATTCACAAGTTATATGAGTAACAGAACACAACAAGTCAAAATTAACAACCATACTAGTAAACCACTGCCGATTACATATGGAGTTCCACAAGGAAGCATACTAGGGCCCGTTCTTTTTACTATTTACATAAATGAACTTTGCAGCATGAAAATAGACGGTGGAATAGTTAGCTATGCTGACGACACAGTTTTACTCTTCAGTTTTTTTTTTTTTTTCAGTTTCAGTGCCGGCAACCCGGGCGTTTATTTAATTTCACGGTTGTTTACATTGTTTTCTTTTCTTTTACCCAAATTTCAAATCTAAGGATTGGAATAATGTATATAACATAGCGAATTTGGGAATCTCGCAAGTGAAAACATGGCTAGACTCAAACATACTTACACTTCACATATCAAAGACAAAATTCACAACATACAGTATAAATAGCATGGAACAGCCAAAAAACAACACAAACACCATAAAAATACACGAATGTTTAAACACCAACATCTGCGATTGACCTCCTCTAGAAAAAACAGAACAAATAAAGTATCTAGGAATCGTAATTGACCATAACATTAGATGGATACCTCACATCAAACAAATCACAAATAAACTTCTCAAAACAATACACATTTTCCTAAACATAAGAAACATATATAAAATAAAACAATATATTTTCCACTCTGCCAATCAATAATAGAATATGGAATTATTGCTTGGGGAGGAGCAACAAACTCGGCTATCAATTACATAGAAACCGCACAGAAAACGATCTTAAAGGTAATACTAAAAAAACATAGACTGACTGATACAGACCAAATATTCAACAGCTGTGACGTACTAGATATACGCCAATTATACGTTAAAACACTACTAAACTACATTTTTCACAAAAAAAATAAATTTCAACATTCACAAAATAACACTAGCAGACCAGTTAGACAAGCGTACAAAGAAAACATAAAAACTCCGACAGTAAATTCAAGCTTTGGACAAAGACACTACCAATACCATGCTATAAAAGCTTTCAACAGTGTAAAACTTGAAATTAAAATTGAGGAAAATAAAAATAAATTCACACACAAAATTACAAAATGGATTAAAGAACAAAAAAGACAATATTACCAAAATGTCATAGCATAAAATAAAAATAAAACCTACACGTAACACACAAAACCAATATAAACACACATCACTCACAAACACACAAGATTATATATTAAATGTATTATTTTATCTTATATTGTAGATTGTATTTAGATTATATTTTCATATTATACAATGAAGGCCTCAGCACGGGCAAGCCACCCAGTGAGGCCAACATTACTGGAAAACTTTGAAATGTAAAAAAATATTGTACCAAATAAAAAGAAATCAATTCTCTGCCTAAGCAATTTACTTTTATTTTTCATTTTAACTATTTTTAATTTTTTTCGCGGGTTTATCAATAAGATTCGAATGTTTAATCCACTCCACTACATAAACCATACTTTTAACTATTATTTTTTTGGTAAACTAATGTTTAAGACAAGATTTTTTATGCATAGCCTAAAGGGTAACAATTATTTTATAAGCAATAATTATTAGCCTGAAACACTCATCCACATTGAAAAATCTCCTGTTAAAAGATACATGACGCCAACGGGACTATTTGTCTCGACGCCATCTAGTGAGAGAGTTAGCACTTACAATGCCTTTCTCATATAAAATAAAGTTGGTTGTTTCAGGTGAAAAAATGTAACAAGCAGTAATTGTTGAATGAAACACTAGTATATATTGAATTATTTCGCGGATTAGAGATAAGCCGCCATAGCTCAGTGGTCAGAGCTGTCGACCGTAAATCGAAAGGACACGGGTTCAAGTCCCGTTGGCGTCATGTATCTTTTATCAGTAGATTTTTCAATGTGGATGAGTGTTTCAGGCTAATAATTATTGCTTATAAAATAATTGTCATACTTTTAACGTTCGTCAGAGAATTTGAGTGTATTTTCGCTTCTCAATAATATCCAAAACAAATTGGATATTCTTATGAACGAATCCAAAAACTAAAAACTGGGTGATGAAATGAGATTTCTAATTTTATTAAATAAAATAGACATATTATTTTGCAATCAAACACAAAAATCAATAACGAAACTGTATGTTTTTATCCAATTTTGCACAAAACCGGCGCTATACAAATCATCCAAATTATTACTATTAAAGCATTATGTAATACGGAATTTTATCTGTAAGTGTAGTCCATTAAATGATTAATTTTAATTTTAATTGTAAACAGTTTAATCGTTCCGCTCTTTGCATTAATCATTACGATTAACCTCTAACTTCTCGAATTGCTTTCCGATATGAACTCTTGATTATTTGCCCAATTAAAAACTGCAAATATTTTTTTTTCAACCAAACGTGTTCATTATAATCATAAAAATATTGTTATAACGCTAGTTAAAACCTTTTTTTTACGAAATAAATAAAGCGCTGTCAATAATTTGACTTTTTTTTATAAATTTAAATATGGCATTCGTTATTTTTACTCAATTAACAACATATTTGAGACATACGTAAAAACAATGGTCGTTTAGTTAAGAAATAAACATTTATATGAAAATTTTGATATATTTTTTTAATACATTGTACAAATCTAAGTTTCCAACTATACCTACATTGTACAAATCTAAGTTTCCAACTATACCTATATTGTACAAATATATGTTTCCAACTATACCTACATTATACAAATCTATGTTTCCAACTATACCTAAATTGTACAAATCTAAGTTTCCAACTTTATTTACATTGTACAAATCTAAGTTTCCAACTATACCTACATTGTACAAATCTAAGTTTCCAACTATACCTATATTGTACGAATCTATGTTTCCAACTATACCTACATTGTACAAATCAAAGTTTCCAACTATACCTATATTGTACAAATCTATGTTTCCAACTATACCTACATTACACAAATCTATGTTTCCAACTATACCTAAATTGTACAAATCTAAGTTTCCAACTTTATTTACATTGTACAAATCTAAATTTCCAACTATACCTACATTGTACAAATTAAATGAAAATTTTCCATCGCATTGCGTATAATAGAAACCAACGGCATCGGTAATAATGATGGATGACTTCAAAAATCCGTAAGTAGGGTACCTATTATCTATCCATATAAATAAAAATCTTAATATTCGTTTGTTCACCATCATAAATCTTCGAAAGTTCTTCACCGATCGCTATGAAATTTATGAAACGTTGCATTCGAATACGCATGTGTTTTAATATACATATATTGTATAGATATCACCTGAAACATTATGTTTTTTTTAACTGTGCCATCTGTTGGACGTCAAAGCAAAACGCGCTATTGTTTCTCTATTTGCACAGATAGACTGAGCCTCAGCAACGCGTGGCGAGGTACCTCTAGTTAATAATAACATTTAAATGAAAAATCGACGTTCATTTCGCAAATAATAAGAAGATTTTTATTTTAAGATGAAAAAAGATAATAAGGGTCATCCTTTAACAACCATTTCGGTACCCCGGTGATGTATTTATTATTCGAAGAGATTATATTACATATTAGAGATTAAATTATATTACATACACGTCATAAACATCGTCATCACTACCCTTCTATCGCACTTCTTCACGACACCCGTCACGCAGGGAGGAATCTAGTAGTTCCACCTACTACTAAGACCTCCCTTGCTCAAAGACAATAACCCTTAATTAGGGCCAAAATTTTTTAACCTTATACCCGATAAATAGAAATCGAAAAGTGCACGCATTCTGCGTAAATCGATTAACAATTTACTTCTGGACTTCTGGAGAGTCGAGAGCGAATATGTGCTAACTTAAAGATGAACAAAAAATGTTTCGTACGTTCATATAATTATTTAATACAGGGTTTTCCAATAAGAGGTGTTATTTTGAATAGCCCGCTATTTCTGTAGATGTTACTTTTGAAACTGTCATTTTTTGACATTTGACAAGTAGAAACTACGATACACGCTTTAACAACGCATCGAAATTATTAAAAATCACTTGAGTGAATCAAATGCAAATCATCTTGAGTGATGAGGCCCATTTCCACCTCGGTGGCTTCGTCAACAAGCAAAATTGTCGCATCTGGGGCTCGGAACACCCAAGAGTTATTGTTGAAAAGCCTCTCTATCCTCAACGTGTGACTGTTTGGTACGGTTTATGATCCGGCGGAGTCATTGGACCTTACTTTTTCGAAAATGAGGCTGGAGCAATAGCTACGGTGAATGGATTGCGCTATCGAGAGATAATGATTTTTTTATGGCCGGAATTGGATGGTATTGATCTGGACAACGTTTACTTTCAACAAGACGGCGCTACGTGCCACACAAGCAACGAAACCATTGATCTTTTACGATTGAATATCAAAATAACACCTCTTATTGGAAAACCCTGTATTTTTGGCCTCTAGAACTAAAATTCTCACCACATTTCACAAACTCAAATAATACGTACTATAAACACGTCTTAAATCAGTTAAAATAATAATCACATCATAGAATAATCAAAAAATTATGATGCTTACCTAACTTATCTCTTATATTATCTCTTGTATTTTAATTTCTTCTGTATTTATTACTTGATTCATTATTGTTTTTTGTACTGTATATTTAATCAACCACCATAACACGGGCATGTGCCTTGGTGGTTTTAACACATCTAAAAACTGTAAAAACCAATAAAAACACTGAATAAAGGAAAGAAAAACATGTAAAGTAATTTCCACAATGTTATGAATTTAATGTTGTTTAAAAAGTAATCTCTCCAATGATATGTATTTGTGTTACATTACCTACTTCATATGAACTAAACACATCAATGTGATTGTCCTGAAACGGGAAACCTTCCCACAGACAGTCAAAGATTCATTATTCTCTAATTGTATTTTTAGTATGTTACATATTATATATACAGATTAAATTTATGTTTCTTCGGTATATTGTTTGTTTAAATCTTGCATTTAAATTTGAAGCTGTAATTATTGCTGGAATATCTCTTGAAAGGTTAACAAAATGCATTAAAGATCAGCGCAGCATTCTTGGTCGATGCAATCTTTCAGTTATGTGCGCAATCTTCAACATCGGTTGACAGGTGAGAATCTTCTTATAATAAAATAAAACATTCTGACTTTATGAAACAAGGAGTGCCATTCCAAACTCACCCTTACAACCTGCTCCTTAGTTACCACTCACGTCACCTTGACGGAGGTCAGAACCATTGGATCATGGCATAGTAGTTAGCGCTCGTGACCGAAGCTACAACAATATCAGAACGCGAGGAATAAACGCAACAAGAAAGGCGTGTTTATTTTTAAACGATTTCAATTTGATAGATCGTAAAGCGTTTCAGCTGACAACAAAGGAAGAAATTTGAAATTTGACATACGCGCGTCGGTGGACGTACGCGTGCTGTACGCCGAGTGGAATATTTCCACAGCATTAACATCGCGTACATCATCAGACAGGGCCCGGGGTGCTCCAGGAAGCCATTGACCTTTCATAATGATCGCTTATTCATTCATCAGCACAACACAATACAACCATACAATGCGTAGTATACAGGGAGAATGCGCCAGAGGCCTGGAGACTACTCTGAACGACTTATTACGTTAATTTCTAAAAGAACAAATTCTAGAGCTACACTTAGCCCACAACACTGCAAATTAATAATCAGCAGATGTCAAAATATTTATCGGGAGCGACTAAACAGAAAAATAAGTGCCAGGAAAATTAGATTATGCTCGAATACAAATATAGAAAATATACAATTAACAGAAACCTGTAGAACCTGTAAGTAGGTACAGAATTCAACACGTGAAAATCAAAAAAGTAATAAGGCGGCAACAGCTCCCTGCCATCGCGTTTTTAACACTAGGAATTTACTTGTCTTCTGTGATACCTATTTCCATTGTTTTCCAATCAATAGTCAAAACAGGTACTAAGAAAACTTCCCAACCTAACCCTAACATACGGTGTACGGTTTTAATTGTTGTCCATCCGCTCATCTTAAATCTACCTCGTTTAAGTATGGAAAAAATTGCAGCGTTCTTGCGGGAGTTTATTACCGTCTAACAGTGTGTTCAAAATGATTCCAGAAACTAAGTACCCACCCCTAAATGGTACTCCCGTGCTCGTAATCTTGCGATATTACTATATAATACAATACAATATAACATTGGTTCCTTTGTAGATAATGTAAAATGAATATGATGTAGTCTGATGTCAACAGTTCCTGGCAACATTACTAGCAACGAGCAACCTCCATTGCCTGATCGTTATCTGTATCACTATCTAGCACACACATCCGCCTTTGTCTTCCCGTCTCGAGGCTCGGTGTAAATGATTATTTGCGATTGTGATAACGATGTTTAATTGTCTCCATTCATAAACTCGACCGGAGCTGCTTCTCTTGGATACAGATTAGTGAGTTGTCTATAGACTAAAAACTACACACTATAGTTTACGACTCAACTTCCTGCTGTATAACCTTCGATTATCTTTTCTTTTCCACCCAAGAGGTATTGAGGTTTCCCTCAGGATTTCCCTTTAGGGCATATGTCATTTTGGAGATGCTGTGTGGAAGTCAGCGAATCTTTCATAAACCGAAAAATAAAATCTATCTGCCTTCATGTAGGCAAATGTCAACAGTGTAATAATTCGTTGAAATAACAATAATAAATCTTCCCTCGCTTCAGTTCTGCAGGTTTACTTCTTCCTTTCCTCAAAATAGTCTTTTCGGTCTTTTGAAAAGATACTCCACATGGCATCCCATGGCATCAAGACGTGGAATCCTCCGTGAGAAGTTAAATTATTCCGCGAAGACAGATGAACATATTAAATTGCTCATTTCTGCACAGAGTGTAGGGTTTCTAGTTTCTACTTTCGAAAGGCACCACTACAAAGTTCGTATAACGCACGAGCTCAAAACTTGGATAATTTGAAATCCATTTCAGTTCTCGAATCCGACTTTGTTGTCTACGGAACTTATTAAATTACATGGTTGATTCGATGTGGTTTTAACTTACTCGAAGGTAGTTTTGATGTCTTGTTTTTTTTTAAATGTCGTTTTGATTTGGGGGAATCAAGAAATTCAATGTTCCGCCTAGATGCAATAGAAAGCCTGTCACGCGTGCCAGATCGACTATGCGCAGTGCGTAGGCAAGGCAGAGTGGAAAAAGCAACAACAAATTAAGAATATACTGGATCATCGATGTATACCTAAGGTATGCCCTATTTAGTACCCATTATAATTATACATTGTACTGTAATTATCTGAATATGTCATCTAAACGTACCAGACCTGTGACCACTAGTAATACCAAAGTAAGAAAACCCGTTGTTCCTTTTCTCAATTTTTTATTAGAACTTTATTATCTCCGTCTCCATCTTCGAAATCCTGTTGTCCCATCCAGGGAATAATATCGGCGATAATTTTGTCAAACTTCTCCCCGCTTGGAATTTTCTGTTCCCTTGACGATCCTGCACCTAGCCTATTAAATCTTCTACATCTCTTTTGAAAACATTTTTTTACGTAAAAAGTACACAAAAAATTAATGCATATGCGAGTGTTTCGTGATTCAAAAATCTGACATAGCTCAAATACATCAGGACCCTTTTTAATCATCATTATGAAACTTTCATGTTGGTCAAATGGGATCTAGATGGGCTATCTATGAGGGCTAGAACCAAAAAGTATTAAGACTGTGGTGACATATTGGTTTCCCTACAAATCTACATGGAAGGCATTTTTGTGTGTTTTATTTATTCATTGAATTTTGGTATGTTGCTCCTAGCATGTGCCCCAAGGTATGCCATTTTGAAATTTAATGAATTTTTCAGAAATTTTAAAAATATGACAGACTGCACTTTCTACTAAAATCGTTACAAAGAGTGTGTACTCTACGGGTTATTGTTTAGTCGTCCCTTCTTTTTGCATCTTATCTTAATTGCACATCATGGTGTTGTTGGCCAGCTCCTAAATAGCCGTCGCCAGACTTCTAAATTGTTTCGTACATTTCATACATCGCAGCAAGCAGTATATCGCATCACGGAGTAATTAGATGTGTCGTTGTTTTGCCGTGGGACAAATCGTCAAAGTTGCACTCAAATTACCCCACGTTAACTGTTACTGACGTACTGTTCTCGGTGATGGGTACTGGACACTATAGCCTGAACTGCAGAGAGATTATTCATAGCGATATGTAGAGGTGACTTGACGTTGACAGACTTATTAATGGTTTAATAATTGATGTTACTGAGGTCATTTCATTTTCAGAGTGCAGGGGAAGAAATGAATTGTCACAATTTGTTGTACGCACACGCACAGAGCATTTAATGGCTTGGAATGTAACTTTGAAATGTGATTTTTAATCACTATATTGTAATAAAGTGCTGTAGAAGAAAAAACATTGAATCTCACATTCCCAATACAACTTGACATGACCAAGTGCAAAATATTTGAATAAAAAAATAATCAGATAATGTATCCAAAATTATTCGGCACAAAGCTATAATATTAATTTTTATTGATAAATTTATAAAATACGTGAAAATAAATAGCCATTTTTTTGAGCAAAATAGCAAAAAGTCTCATTTCTTTCCTCCGTTCAGTAAATATTTATTTCACTAAACGAATCGTACGACAAAATTCTCTATATTATTTTCGTTCATATGAAGCAGATACTTTGTGATGTGACATTATAATTTAAAATAAAACAATAACTTAGTAAACACCACTTTTATTTTATATACTTAATGCCGACCGGGTTTCGCTACAATCGTAGTAGCTTCATCAGTATTATACAGCCCAAATAAATAAAAGTCGTGTTTACTAAGTTATTGATTTATTTTCTATTATATTATGTTACTTGTTTGTATTTGAAATGATTATATTTGATTGCCGCACATTCTCATCCTTATTCACAAAATTGCGAATACATTCAGCGCGTGTTGTTACCGAAAATAACCATTACTCACTATTATTACCTGTCTTGGATACTTGTGTGAAATATTTAGACGGAAATCCTCCCCACGTCTGAGAAACACAATTATTCAGCTGCCTTTCAGGTTGCTTTTGGGCCGTCCACGGTCTATGTATGCAAAACGCGACACAAGAGACCACACCGACCCGACGTTTTTACTATTACATCCTCGGTCATTCAACGCTCAATACGATCCACTGTATAAATAATACATACGTTTTAAAATGACTTAATTCATAGTCCATTGTTTGGAGTTATGTAGCCACATGGCACGGCTCCTGGTTGGGCAATCCTTTAAACATAATACAGTCATTAATTCATGAAGATTACATTCGTATATGTTTACTTTTGACACTATGTTGAATTTTTTCAGAAGAACCTTCTCGCTATAAAAAAACACATTCTGAAACAGGAAGAAAGACTTGTGTTAAAATTCGAGAGGTAGGGTTTCCTGTACTGATAGCTGATAGCCAATGCGCTTATAAAGGATGTATTCCGCACCTTGTGCTAAATACACTGGTTTAATCGACTTGGAAATTGTTGTAGGTATCCACTGATTAAATAATGTGTATTATGCGTTAATGTGTGCTATTGCGTTTTTTTATTATTATTTCTAAGACGATTGGAAAATTCTTGTCAATTCTCCTGTCTAGGCAAATATCGTAAATTATTGTGAGATTGCACATTCACATTTTCTACAATGTGCGTACATCTACATTTGCTGGCGTATTTTTTCTTGGAACTTAATAAATGTATGTTCTCACGCTATTTTCGTGTAATAAGCCGTTATTATTTTTGCTTAGGCATCCGATATGTTGGAGAGCTGGAGCGAAATAATTACATTGTTGTAAAATGTAATAATAATAATAACATGGCATTTATATAGCGCAGTTTAGTGTCATTTTACTTCAAGTGCGCTTAACTACTCGTATAACAAACTTAAAAATTGTAATTCAGTATTAGTGGTTCTTAAAATTATTCCTACAGTGTACCTTACCCAATTCAGATCTAATATTATAACACTAAATACACTGTTTATACAAAGCGATGACAAAATTTAGAATAACAATAACAGCAGGACAGGACAAAACAAGAATATTAAAACTAAAACATAATATAAAACAGGAGGCATTTTGTGCTCAGAAATGAGAATTTTCTGAGCAGACATTTTAAAAAGGTACAATAAGGAGACAACCGAAACCAAACAATTATATCGGTGTTCTTCTAAGTACTAAAGTACTAGGTACTGTTTTTTTCGTTCTCTGTAAATTTTGTGCCACCGTATCCAGAAGCCGTAGTTATTTCTACCGATGTACCTACTTTAATAATTATTGACACTTAGTATTCGCTGGGTTTTCTTCTTGGTACTCGCCAAAATGATATAAGCTCAGGTGTCTCTTTCGCGCCATTATTTGGCCGGGTGTAGCCATAAATCAATCCAACGTCGGGAATACCAATATCCCCCGTGTGGAGAGTGAAGACTGAAGTCTGCCAGTCTGCAGGTCGCGTCACGTAACTAATTTCTATTTTCCATCCGCTGGTTCCGTCGCTGACTGGAGTGTTGGCCAGAGTTCTGGCGACACCGCCCTCCATTGCATAAAAGATAATTGATACGACTCTAGAATACGTTATTGCCGTTCCAGCCGGAGGAGCGTGTGGTCATACAAAGTAATTGTGCTCTTCAATTGATGCGATGTGCCGCTGCCAACAACTAACTACCAACTGATCACTCGCCGGTCTGACTGCCATACCCGAGGCTCGAGGTACTCGTACTCGTCTCAACTTCTACACTGTCTAGCGGTCTTGTCATGCTGTGGCATATTATTCCCTCTGAACTTACGAAAAACAAATTAATGTTTCTAAAATCAATTTCGCTACTTTTCTATCTACCCATGTATAATATATAAGAACTTCATCAAAGTTTTGCAATTACTGTAACTGAAAATCCAGGGAAATATTGGAGGAAGACGAGAAGACGAAAACTCCGCACCGGATAGCTTCTAATCCTGCGTGACTCGCGTGAATGCAGTTCGGTAGTTCGGAAAGTAGTCTGCCAGGTGAAAATTGCCCCGATAGTAGTCACCCCCTGATAGAAGGAGAATCAGTATAGCTACTTAAAAGTTTTAGCTAGATACGACACACACAATAGGTATTAGAATAATGCCGCAAGCAATAATAGCCGCATCGGAGTTCTGCTACCCTTTCATCAGAAGGAGAAGAGCAGCCGACGTTAGTAGAGAGAGTCGCTTCCAGTTGATGAATATTTACGATCTGGCAATGATGGTTGGAGGAGGGCAGTCGTGATTGCCTCACCAGTTAACCCCAATACACGAAACAACGGCGCTCAACGAGCGATAAAACTCCTCAATTCATTCCTGCATAGGCACTACCACTACCACATGCACAGAGACTTACTTTACTTTATCTAATGGCTGTTTCAAGGAAACTCTGATTTAAATACGGATGTACCTTTGCGATATGTTCATCTAGTTATCATTTGTAAACATGCGATAGTGGTAGATAAGAATTTGATTCCCCGCATTCATTTACCGGGAAAATGTATCATATTTCTCGGGAATAGGAACCACTTACGGATTAAAAATACGGATTCGTGATATTAACCCGACTTTGCTGTAATCGTTTTTTTGCGTGAAATTCTATTCGTCTCAAATTTCCGCTGAACTAACTGGTAGGATCGTCGATGATATCGATGTCGAGAGATATATTGAAAAATATCACGGTTGCGCAAATGAAATACGATTTGGTATCCAACCAAAAGTCGATGGAGGGGAAAAGCTTTTGCCTCGACCTGACACCCATCGAGAGAATGGGCACTTGTACCAACAGATCTTAATTGATGCAATTGGCGAATGTCCTCAATCGTATCTGGTCTCCAGCGGCAGTTACACGAGTCACATAAATTAAGTAGACAACTTTACACTCGGGTCGCTCGCAGTCATTAAATAACTGGAACATATTCTGATTCTAATTCTAGGCAGGATGAAAGGCTTTCTCCACAGGTTGATTGTGTTACACACTCGTTAACTGATCACATGACTTCCTGTTCTATCATTCGGGTGATAGAAAGGTTAGATGACTCCAGTCTTCTGAGATCTCACGCTAAGATTTGGCTTCCGGCATAAAAACTTTTTTTTTACAATCTAACTGACTAACTAGACCATTTCCACCATGCAAAACGTGCAAAGGGACTAAATAAAATTAATAATCACTGGCGTATTTAGTTGCAGAGCTTCCCCATGATGGCTTCATGATAAAGACAACAGCTGTTGTATTACTACGTTCAAATTATCAGTTCATCATTATCTCATTTATGATTATTTTTTTGTTATTTCTAAGTACCTATCCACCCATGTTTAATGTGTAAAGTGATTGTACATATCAAACACCTCTTATCAAAAAGATAAAATGGGTAATATTGCATGTTTCATATATCCCCAGAAGCAAAGAGTCATATCCTTTCAGAGTCATAAGCCTTTGAATTAGCCTTCGAAACGTTATCTCCCCTTCGAAGAGGCGTAACACGTTACATGGTCCACATCTGGCCTGCAGCTGGGCAGAGGGCAGCACCTCTTGTCTGTCTGTCTGCTCTGATGGACAGTAGACAACCAAGGGTCACGCCGAATGTCACAACGTGTCACTGCTTTTTCAGAATGTTCTGTTGAAACAACCATGGAACAGACAGAAAATACGTTATATTATTTTAATTACATCAGGCATAATAAAGTTATTTTACAAAGCTAAAATTTTCAAAGTTTTAATTTTTCAAGGCCCGCCAAAACGGACCAAATACTCAGTCATAGATTTTGTATTTTAAATTCGACATTTATTTATTTTTAAATTTACATAAATGATTTGATCTTAAATCCAGATTAAAGTTTTGCATGAAAAAGGCCTCACGGACATTCCTCATGGGCGCTGTATTATATGTAACAAAACGTTTATATTCAGAAAAGGAGTTTATTGATATTTGCGAAAATATTTTTTTGAGCCATAATATTTTTCAATGAAGTGCGGTTTAGTAACAATAACTGACAATTACGAATATAAAAAGATTTAGAGAACGTGTTAAAAATAATCTCATGGTCATTATGCCTATATTTGTATAAAAGATAGAAACGTGCGGATAACGAACGGTCCATAATCTTAGTAAAACCTTTTCTCCGATTGTTCCCCGGTCACGAGCGAACAGAATAGTGATCAGTGATACAGATCTTTGTAGTTTTCAAAACAGATGTGTCGGTTTGAAGATGGATCCTTTTTTGTAGCGATTAAGGTCACCGGTTTGTTTGTTAGATTTCCGTTTCCTCTAAACGTCTATTGTGTAAACTTCCGTTGGCGAGCTTCCGGTTCAGTCGTTTCCTCAACAAATACTTCTCCTGCCAGGATGCGACACCTACCCAGTACTTACAGCTACTAGATACGTGTCATATGGCATGTGGCAGTTGGTAGTAGGTATTAGGATGTAGGATGGTCTTATTCTGCCGGACGAGGAGAAGGTACGTGTGTTTGTTAGTTAGTTAGGCACTCGCAAGTGGCAATTTGTCACGCGCGAATAAATCATACGTCCTAACAAACGTCACTTCCGCGAGAGATACTTAGGAACCTTTGCCAAATACCGACTCCGAATATTCCACCATACCCTCCTCTACATTTTTGCGTTTGTAAATACATATACCAGCCTGCTATGTTGTACTCCAGATTCTCTAGATATACCTAGATGTAATTCAACTAACGGTTCAGCATTATTCCAAGAAGCCGTTTTACTCGTCTATGGAATCAAACCACAACGCTCTGTGTTAAAATAAAGTATGTAGTAAAATGCAAAACACTGCGATTGAGACTTTCAAACTGGCAGCAGTCAGCACAGAACACAATTTCAGTCCGTTGTAAAGGAGAATAGGTTTTGGCGGCCGCGGCGGGAGCGGTAGCGTGTTGCTGAGCAGTACAGTCAATATTGAGCACTGAGCACTCTTAGCAGTGTTGTACACTGTACAGCACGGTGTCTCCATCTGCCATACTCTGATCTAGAGTTAGCGTATTTCCAACAGCGCGGACCTAAACACATTACGTAACAGTACAAATAATGAGCGAGTGTATTTGCATTTATGCATTTATGATTCGTTTTCACAAATGGAAAAACGACACTGACTTTCTTCCTCGCGGTGAGTTAACTCGACCACGTGACCGGGGCTTTCCTCGTCTCAGCGGGACGGCCAGTGCCGTGGGGCGGGGAAGGGGGGGAGGAAAACCTTCTTCCCCTTCCCTTCCCAAGGTGATGAAACCTTCCTCTTTCCCGCGAAAACTCACAGCGGAAGAAGTGAGACGGGGCTAGTATGTCGCGCTGCGCGCGCATTTCATTCATTATGGCCGGAGACGGTTCCATTCATAAAAACGCGGCGGGGTGGTGCGGCGCGGGGAAGGGGGCGGTGTGGGTAGGCAGGGGACGGAGAGGGGGCGGCAGGGGCCCGGTCCCGGGGGGCGCGGGGCCCCGCCACCCGCCAGTGCCGCACTAGACGCCGAGCGGATCGGTCGCGTTCACAGTGTTCGAACATGAGCTTACGGCCGGATCACCCGAGGATATATGTGCCCGAGGAGAGATTACTCTGTACCGAGTGTTACCAAAAAGGAGAATCAGACTTGTGGTTTACGAAGTGAGTGACGCGCCCAAATGGCGTCTTATTTCCTCCTTAATCCATCCCGCGCGTGTTGTGTATTGCGAGTGCCAGAGCTAGAGCTAGAGAGCAGCTACCGACCAACCACGATCTCTCGGCTTTACTTATATAAGTGTTAGTTGCCAGTTGTTAGTTGCTGGATCGCTCTCCGTGGGCCACTGGGGCACTGTGTGGAGTGTGTTCCTCTGGCAGGGCCCGTACTAGGAATATGTGTCCGTACAGTGATACAGTGTTGTGTAGAGTTAGTGGAGTGAGGTGAATGAAGAGGTTGAGTGGTGTGCTGTAGAATAGTGGTGTAGGACAATACGCGTAGTTAGTTAGGAGGATGGATTGTGAAACTGGTGCGCTGTTTCCGCCGCTGCGCTTGGCGGCCGACCGGTTACCCATTCACACAACTGGTGGATCGATAAGGCTCATGCCGGCCTAGTCCACTGTGTCCCGAATACGTTTTGAAACAGGGCCGCTGAGTAAAAAGCACTAACTGCCGGTACGCCGCAGCGCCTCTCATCTTCGTGTAGATCTTTCCCTTACTGCGGCGGGCATTGCTGGTTGGCGGACTGTCCGGGAAGGGCCGTCCAGTTCGGCTTCTAGTTTTGTGCCGGCGGAAACGAATCGATTGTAACAAAAAATGTGGTCGTTTTTGTGTCCCACGGAGACGTGCCACTGTCGCATTCCTGTCACAGAATCTAGCTCCACTAGCTCTACTCTAACTCTACTAGCTCTAGACTTTATGGTAAACAGATCGGATATTTTCCATTCAAACCATATTTCGTGTAATTTACAAGATACAGTCCTCTCCATTGCTTTCGGAGGCCTACGATTTCATTATCATGATACCGAGAGTCTGAACCAGAACTATTTTTTTTAATCATCTTCCCCTTGTTAAAAAAATCCCTACAAAAAATGGTTTCCACGCAAGTTGTGCAATTTGCATGATACAGAAACTCTGGTCAATTTCATCTCTGTTAATAATTTAAAATTCTTTCCAAAATATGCAACGATCAAGATAACCCCGAAAGAGTTGCCAAAGTTTTAAACTAAACCCGGGTATGGGTTCCGAAAAAACCCGAGTCTGACCCTTGTGCAAATTTTTCAACACTCAATTTAGGACTTACGCACAATTATAACATTTTCTGCAGAAAATATCTAAATTGTTATATTTAGCCGTACATCGTAATAGCTATCATATTATTAATAATAATTTGGCTTGGGCCATGAGGTATTCCGTGTACCACCTTCTGTAGTGAGTAAAACCATAGTATGGATGCGCGCGCACTCATTGATTGGTTATTCTTGAATGCGGACATATTGATGAATGAAATGGCAGCAATTTACACATTCACTGTTCTGAGAATTATTCGAGGGTGTCACTTCAATTACCACCTCTAATGACGTTCGACAAATTGTTGATTTACATTGATGGAACCTTATTTTGCTGCCGTTCCGGTATAACCTGACGGTCGTCATTAAAATTACATATAAAATGATTCCATGAATGACTCTTCCGTGAAAATCTTTTTTGGCGTCATCCACATTATATTTTATCTTCATCAGAAGTTTACGCATTCCGCGATTCATCACGCCTGTGCAATGTGCTCTCTGTGTGATAGACGAATAAAACGGGTATAACTTTTTATAGATTCGTTATCAGCAATTTTCGAATTCAAAGAAGCGAATGACTTTTCCTTCAGTGTGTATTTCCTTTGATTCGTTTTACCCACGTTTCAGTATTCGTTCTTGTATTGTATCTTGTTGACGATAGACCGTTACAAATTGTTATGTCAATGCTCAAGTAATTATGAAATAGTATACGATAGCGTTATCTGCTCAGGAAAAATATTTATAATAATGTATAAAATTTTAATCTGTCGCTCGTAGCTCGCGCTCCTCGAATATCTAACAACCGGTTCATGAAAATACTCAAAAGTGATGTAAACATATTTGTGTTGGTATAATAATATAATTGTTTTTTAGTCAAAACAATTCGCGTGAATTGCCAACGGTTATAGTTGATTCTAACTTGTATGTAAAACTTATAGCATTGAATGTAATTAATTTTAATGCATATAGCTTAGCATTTGGGACATTAGTATCATTTTACGGCTGTTGTACGAATAAAACAGGGTTATTTTTCAATATAGGTGCAATATTATCTCCAACAAATGTGTTTTCTTTACGTTAAAATTCTATATATTTTGAATCCAGTGCATTAATCGACTGATAAGTTTTCTCGAGTGACAAGTGCCAATTGCCAACAATAACTTTAAAGTGTAAAAACTGTGAAAGTATTCAATAAGAATTAAACGGAACTGTTTCTTAATCTCCGTACGTGCTCTGAAAAAACTATACTAGAGATTTGGAATTAAATTACTCTACAAATGACTACGAATTTTTTTTTCAAATTTTATTTTCATGCAATGACAATTTATTGCTACTTTCGAAGTGTATCATAGCCGGTATAACTGAATTATTTGCACTTAAATTGAGTCTCCCAGAATGAATCAATTCATTTAGAATGAATCAATTCTTTTAGAATGAATTGATTAGTGTTCGTAAATGAGCATAATATTATTAATGTGTTCCTATTATTATTTTTACAGTGAAGAAATGATATTATTTATTTGGTGCGTGGCTTATTTTCTAATAAATACGTTTATTTGAATATCTACACATCCGGAAATACGTCCACGTTTTTCGATAAGAAATGTGACAAACGGGGAGCTGTTGAGTTTATTTAACATTGCGTGTTTTTTTATCATAAAATATTTGTGATTGTGAAATATTCGAGATTGTGGTTTTTCAAATACTTTTTTAAATACATTTTCGTATTATTTGTGCGTTGAATTGTTACCCCGAATGTGTTATAAAGTGATACAGTGAAGTTTGTGGAATATGTGCGATCCTTCCGGATAATTACAGCGAAATTGGACAATATTTTATTTACCATTAACCACTTCTATAAAACCGTATTTTGTCTTAATATCACTATTATTTTAAATAACTCATAATAATCCCATTTTAAACAATTTGGTATTCCAAACCCGTTTTCGAAGCAGCGTTATAATTTTATAAAATTAGTAAATTACTTTATTTATAATTGAACGAATTATGTCTGACTTACTACAAAACAAATTAATTTCGCAAATCCGATTAATAATTGCTCAGATTAAATCCTCCGTAATCATCGTCTTTCTGAAAATCTTCCATAACCAACATTTCAGAGAACTGATTTAAAAATACGATAATAATAAATAAAAAAAAAATTCATTTGACGTTTTATATTCGAATGATAATTTTCCAATTCACGAATAACAGTTATTTTAATTTTAAATAATATTTATTATTATTATTTAGTTTTAAAAAAACGGTTGAATTGTAAAAAAATCTGCTAGAGACTAATTATTAACGTAGAATTTCTATAGCATTTTGATCTAGTCGCTTTTTTCTGTTCATAAATCAAACTAACGACCTTTCGTGTCGAAAAAAGGACAACGATAGGTCACCCGTCTAAAATCTTTTTTTTTTTACTCCCTTGTTGATTTTTACATTTACTGACTCCTTGACTCAAATGACAGAGTCTGTCTGTATCAAGTATAAATAATACAGTTATGCATTTACGTACTTGCCTACCAAAAATGATAAGGAAAATGTACATACGAGTAATTTGAGATTACCAAACTACCTAGGGTGAGATGACAGACTTCTAAATAATTTTCGATTCAACGTCCAAATTCTAAACCAAAAACGGTTTGTTGCAAATTATGTTATCATCCAATGACGATTATATTTGCTTTCTAAAACTGTCATTCAAATGGGATTTTATTTACTTGAATAGTTGTAATTTATTCATGCCTTCATTTTTAGTAAGTGACTGTCTTTTGTTACCTCTTTGACTAAACAGCAACTACAAAACTATTAACACGCCCTCTTACAAACGTGCTTTAAATTATATTCAACTGTTAAAAAAACATTTACAATACATCAATGGTTATTTGTGTAAAATTTAAAACACGTTACTAGTAAGGCCCTATTGTTTTTTGATGGCATATAAATATTGTAAAATAACATTCCATTTAATGTCAGTTTCACGTTCAGAATGCCACATTTCTTCTTTAATTCAGCCTATAATTTTATACAAGTGTCAAATATCAGGTTTCATTTGGAATTCTTGCTTATCTCCAAGTGGTTCCACCATCACCTACTATCTCTCCACCAGCTTTACCTCTGCTGTAGTTCTAACCTTCCACGAAAGACGATCAGACATAATATAAATATATTCAATTCTCATGCCAAGATCTCTGCTATGCCCATCCATTAAATTTACAAACATACTTAGTTAGGCCCAGTTGTTTCACAGAAATTCAAATGTAACATTGTCATCAAATGGCCACTCACCGCCATTTTTTTTAAACATTTGTAAGGTCCGCGGTTTCAATTCAAGTTGGGTTTCAGCTTGTCAGCTTAATAGCCTATTACAATTTAATAGTTGTCCTCTTCTGCTGATCACAATTTGTTCAAAATCTGAAATGGACTTTGAATCGGCATTAAACGAGAACCTCTGTCAAAAAAACTAAATGGCGCTGAATGGCCATTTGAAGATTTTGTCACACGTGAATTTCTGCAAAACAATTGAGCCTTACTGTCTGTTATTATCCCTTGCATATCTGATAATATTATACATTACAGTGCATTGGTTTGGTGTAAGGCTAAGGATCCACTTTATGTATATTATTATTTATGTAACATTGTGGTAACAAATAATGTATATTAACGTTGAGATAAAAGTAAAGTCATCAATCCATTTACAAAATGTTCTCATCATGCGATGAGTATTTGAAAAAATAAATAAATAATATTACATTATCTAGACAGTAAAGATGTTGTAGAAAAAAATAATTTACTTCACGGAGTGATATATCTGTAAGAACTGAACAATATTATCTAAAGTCTAGTTCGTAAATGCTAAATAATATGATATCGGACATGGCAAACATGCTTTGAGCAGTCAACTGTTTATAAGACTTCAAATAAACGAATGAGTAATTACCGCAATATATGTATACCTAATTTGACGCATTTTTACTATCAAGTGCAAGGTATCGAGAAATCTTAATTTAAATAACTGACTGACTATTGATTTCAAATGCGGTTAAATTCGCTTTAGGGTAGCTATTTTCATATTATTATTTTTCTTAAAAACTTTTATTTTAGATCAAATAAATTATTTACGTTCGTCAAATTTGAGAAACTAAACCGATTCATAACATTTCTATATTAAAAAGTATCAAATCGCTTTAAGTTAATTTTTTTTCTACGAAAATAATACCCGCTCAAATCACTAAAGACAAATAAATAGAACTGTATAATAAATAAGAATTTATAAATAAAATAAGTAACAATGCAGGTTTTTAAAATAATATGTTGTACTGGGGCGGTGATACCTCGATTTAAGTGCAAGACAATTTTTTTTTAAATTAAAAATATGTATATCATTTTTCTTCCCCCAAAAAAATAACGATAACCAAAGTCAATAGCAGAATGTGTGTCAACCGAAAAAAATGATTTTTCGAATTTGAATGTTTATATTTGGTAAATGTATTTTCGGAATTACGGCGGTATAGGTACAATCTTTATCGGAATGTCGGCTGACCTCGGTGATAAGTGCAATAATGCGTACATAATTTAGTATGCGTTGGGATGCACACCTGCTTCAAAGAAAAATCTTCTAATTTACCTAACAATAAGATGACTATAAATATTTTTAAAAAACTTCCGTGTGGCCATTTTGCCTTAATTGTATGAAATAATAGTGTTTTGATCTCGTTTGATAGATTATTGAATCAATTCATTTTTTATCGTTGGCAACACTCGTAGTTACCGATTGTACTACATTCTGTCTATTTTACTTTCATATCGTTTACGTTTCGAAATCATATCTCAATTTGTTTATTTTTTCTTACTCGGCATTTGATGTTCTGGATCTGAATATGGATGTTTATAAAATTAAAGTAAGAATTGAAAGGATTACAGTATTTTGTTAAATTTTCCACCTTTCGGGTATAATCGTGCAGTTTGTTCTCACGATGTTTAGGCAGATGTCGAGCGTGAAAGATCATTGATGGTTGAAGGCTTTGTCGCTAAAGTAGGTTCTTTAAAGCTACACTGAATAGTTGTAGGGTGCCCGCTGCCTCCTGTCTCCCGTCTCCCGTCTCTGCGTCCTGCGTCCTGCGTGGGTTGAACCTTTTTTCCTTCCCCGGGTAGAGTCGGCCGCCAGAGGCGCGTTATCTTTTTCCTATAGGTTACTTAATTAGTTGAGTA
The DNA here is from genome assembly GCA_026573805.1 of Hesperophylax magnus. NCBI lineage: Eukaryota > Metazoa > Arthropoda > Insecta > Trichoptera > Limnephilidae > Hesperophylax > Hesperophylax magnus. The sequence goes on from JAIUSX010000072.1 coordinate 11,193,322, forward strand.
TGGATAACTTGCTAGAAATTTGATTTTATGTGTTCGGAATGATTTAGGTGTATATGAATTGGTTCTAAATGATTTTTAAGAAACTGCTGACAGCTTGAAGCTTCACAGAATTCTCCTCGTTTGTTTAATTTAACATTTCTCGCTTTGTAGGTATCTATTGTTTTGCATTTATTGGCGACGGTAACTAATTTAGTTGTTTGTTTGTTTGCTTGCAGAAGTCGGCGATAATGAAGGATCAGGAAGGAACAGGGGTGCTGCCGGGACTCCGTTAGCGGCGTGAGGAGTATGGAGCAGCAGGGCTCGGCGGCGCCACCTCGGCCCGCCAAGCCCGCGCAGGGGGCACAGGGCGGGCCGCCCGCGCGCGTGCATCGCGCCCCGGGCCGCCCGCCGCCCTCCCCTCTGCCCGCGCCGTCGCCCGCCCCCGCCACCCCCGTGTCTCTAGAGCGCCCGCGGCCCCCGACGGAGCGCAGGCTTAATACCTACGTGGAGGCACCCCCGCGTGCCACCCGCCCCCCGGAGCCCGAGAAACGAGGCATCGTTACCTCGCAGCCGGCGCCCGCACCCGCCAAAAGAACGGAGGGCCCGCCGTGCTCGAGACCCCCGGAGTCAATAATCTGCACGCGCTGTGGCCGATGTCGTTGCGCGCAGTGCGCCCGGCCGCGCGCGCTGCCCTCGTGCTGGGTTGGCTCCTTTCTGTGCAGTGCCGAGACCACCATAGACTACATGTCGTGCATGTGTTGTGGGAAGGGGCTGTTCTACCACTGCTGCAACGAGGGCGATGGAGATGGAGACTCGGGCGGCGAGGCGTGCGCGGACGAGCCGTGCTCGTGTTCGGGCGCCCGCCGCTGCTCGCGCTGGAGTTGTCTGACGGCCTTGTCAGTGGTCCTACCGTGCCTGCTGTGCTACCTGCCGCTACGGGGCGCGGCCGCCCTGTGCGCGGGGGCCTACGCGCGCACGAGGCCCGCGGGCTGCCGCTGCCGGCCGCGGGCCCCCGACAAGCTGCCGCTGGCGCCAGGCCCGCACTACTGACCTCGACTGAAGCTGACCTCGGTGACGAGTGTAGTGCGATCCCCTTGTGACTCCGAAGGACGGTTTGCGCCGCCTCCGCTGGAAGGCAGTTAGCATTAGCAGTGAGTGCTCCAGGACTCGATGAAGTGAGCGCCTTAACGATAGATACGCTATAAGTTTATATCAAATTAACGTTTGATAAAAAAGTCACTAATGTTAAACGACGAGCCGCGGTCCGTTGGGCCGTTTTATTTATTAATGAATACTAATGTTATTAAGTAATTATCATATTTTGTATAAAGATATCAAACATTTATTTATTTTCGCACCTAAGTACCGCGCAGTGTACAAAATTAGCAAAATCAGTAATACGTGTCCTCGGCTAGCGGGGAGCGGGGCGGGGGTGGCCGCCTCCAGTATTATCTAGTCCCCTCCCCCGGCCCGCTCCGCCCTGGAGCCAGCGCCCGGCGCCACGCGCACAGCGCCACGCGCACAGCGCCACGCGCCCAGCGCCCCACGACCGCCTGTATAATACATATATGTCTGTAAATACCGAACTGTAATATTGTCTAATAATAATAACAAGAGACCAACTTGGAAATTATTTAAGCCTGTGTTTTTTTTTACTTCACCGCTTTACTCTGCTGACCGGCGCCAGCGCTTGGCCACCCCTGAGCGTGGCCGCCGTCCCTTTGTATCGGGGAACATTCCAGAAGTCGCAGTTGGCCCGCTGGGAACTGGGAACGCGGACCAGGAACCTCCCTCCCTCCCCTCACAATACACCGACAACAATACCTACAACAGACAGACATCTGTTGGAGTCGAGGAGCGTAAACACACAAATGCATAAATTACTGGAAATATCATTCAATCATAATAGAAACACGTGTCCTGCCTTTCCATTGTTATTGTGCTAGAACACACTCCCATATATGAATATTCCTGTATTACGACTACTAAAATAATCTCAATATATTTTCTTAAAATTAACCAATCGAGGCTGATTAATACCTAGAGATAAGCAAATTTATCTGAATCTTGATATTGCTGGTCGGTACGTACTATAGTAGATCTTAAGACCGGTATATCAGTCAGTCCGTATCCTCGTCATGTGCGACTTGGTAAGCCGCAGAATAGTTCCTTATTTGGACACCGAGGCGCTAGAAGTAACAAATGTCAAATATGACGATTACGTACTCCAACCTCACCGAAATATACGTAAATTGCATACACTAAAATGCAATTGCATAACTCAGTATGCACTGTTAAATTCATCGTACGATGGGGATGTTGATGTTATTAATTGATAATCATTCCAAAATAGACAAATAGTCTGGTAAGGTACGAGTATTATACGAGAATTTTAACGTCAGGACCGTTTTCAGCGGTTTGTCATAATTTCATGAATAGTGCATTGACTATAGCAACTCAAATACTATTTGAAAAAAATTGCATTCTTGCTGTTTGAAGTGGGGAACTTTATCAAAAAATCAACTTGTAAATTAACCCGCCTAAAACATTTGACATTTTGAAAGGTCCCGATCTTCCGATGAAATAAAGCATAGATGTACCACCATTCACGTAGCATAGAAAAATCAAGTACTTTCCTCTATTAAAATCATAGACAATACGTATAATATTGCTGGTATCTCGGCTTCCGACCTAAGTACTGATTATGTTCCAAGCCACGCTAAGCTCAACATCCCGACCAAGCCGAGCTTTAAATCAACCGATATACCGGGCCTTAGGGATCTTAGATCTTATCACACCCCATGCGGGCGAAAACAAGGGTCCCATTCGAGAAAATTAATTTTGTATTAAACAGCTACATCTTTGAAAATGATACATATATTTTAATAGATTTATTTACACATTACTCACCTAACAAAAAAAATATTGTCCGAAACTAAAGCCTGCTTTTGTAATACGACTCCATAAACTGAAGTTAATGTCAGTGTTGGGCCATTCAGTGATGTTTTATTTGTAAAAAATATACTTATTTTATTACATTTTCGCACAAATAATTACAAAATATCAAAAAACGTTCCGCGTCTTCGGTACGAAAAGTGAAGGATGTATTATTACCCGTTCTACGGGTTTAAATATAGTTTCATTTTGATAAAATATTCTTCCACGCAAAAGACAACAATTTGAAGATGAGGAAGACTTGGTTCACATTTTTAAATACATATACATATAGTTGGGACCCTTGGAAAGAGATTGATATAAATCGGACAGCAATGCCTTTTCCGTCATTCAAGTAGGACCGGCATAAAAGGTAGAACTACCCTTCCCGTTCGAAATGTGTTAGTGCAAAAGAAATGGTTCGTTTAATTATTTCTAATGTACCATTAATGTAATATTATTACCTTTAGTTTCTTCATTCATTATGACCAGTCCGAAGATACCCGTTATAAGGTGAATTTTTTTTATTTTTGACCCGGTCCGGTCAAAAAAAAAAAAAAAAAGTAATGCCTTAAAGTGTTATAATCCATAACCAAAGACATATTTTTGGTTCTTTCATTCGATTGCATGTACAGATTGTATGATTATGTACCCTCAAAATGAAGTTACTTTGTAAATCGTTTTAACCTTAATTACTACATCTACTTTTCGAAAAAATATCTATAACATGGTTGAATCAAGGAAATCTAAATTCTGCTTTGGAACTTCATAAAAAAAAAATTCACCAAATTAATATTTTATTATAGAATAACTTAATGAGTAAAACCTCAAATTGTAATATTTTAATTATTGAAGACAATATTAGCGACCCTTTTGAAAATTTGATACAGAAAAAGATACGTTCACATCCAGGGCTTGAACACAGGACCCTTGCCTTGTCGGGGTCCCGCTCTACCAACTGAGCTGATGGGACTCTATCTCCTTCGGTCATATTTAAATGTATCATACTTCGAATAAGAACTGCTAACATTGTCTTCATTTTTCTCAAGGCACATTTTTATTGGCAGCTAGTGCCCCGGCAAGGCAAGGGTCCTTGGTTCGAGTCCTAGATGTGACCGTATATTTTTCTGTTTCAACTTTTCGTTTAGGAATCGCTAATAATTAATTGACACAAATTAGCATATACAATGTGACCCTAGAACGGGGTACCCCAGTAAGGTGAATTTTTTTTCAACAAGTGTTTATCAAATGAAAATAAAAACAATCATAATAATATACATAACAATAACAAGTACAAAGTAGTCCCAGACAGATATCGTCTGTGTCGATCATCATCTTTCTTCTCACGCGTCTTGTATGAAAACGAAAAAGACGTAAGATATTAGGACGATGACGTCACGAACAACCTCTCTGTGGGACTAATTTTACCATTTCATAATTTTGCCCTATAGTCAAATCCTAAGCAGGTATATAAATCATACTTAGCTAAGGGTTTCACCTTATAAATTGCGTGCGTTGCCTAAATCTTATCAAAATCAGATTTTAGCAACCTACTTTGCAAGCAGTAATAAGAGCAAGCCCCTAGATGTGGTTTTATGCGAGTGCATTTAGCTTTTAGCGATGTGCAATATGCGATATGCCCATCTTGTGCCAGTGACGAGAACTGCGGGAGCTGCCAGCCAGATGTAGCGCTAGGAACACGTTGCGCCTGTAGGAAGAAGAGAGGAACTGTCTCACTCAACCGTCTTGTCACTCTGGACCATAAAATAAATAACACACAGCACCATACTGTTGTTAGTTTAGTACCCATATTATTTATGCAGAAAGTTTGAATTTATAACCTCTCTTTCTGTAATACAAATGGTTTACGACAAATATCAAAGTGACAACAGATCCATCAAGTTTTAAGTCCCGTTTTTTTACTACATACAAGCCTCTATTCCGACACAAGCTCTTCACTTTAACCACATTCATACTTACATCCCTTCTGTTGTTTTGACTAGTAGAAATTTGATTAAATTTACCTGACCCTCCATCCTGGGACATTTCAGCTTCGTTAAATGTAAGTCATTGGCTTTATTATTTATTTATTGGACAATTTGTATAGCGCCGCTTTTGTGAGATATCACCTCAGGGGCGCTTTACAGTTTTTACATTACAAAAAATATATTCTCTGTCTACAAGCTGAACTTGTCCAAACGATCACGTTTTTGCAATAAGATATTTACTATGCATAGTGCATAGGTTCTACTCGTATAAGCTAATAATGTCAGGAGTCACTGGTTGAAAAGTAAGCTAAGTACGTCCCTTACCACCCTGTACAAGACATGTTCATTAGCTTTTCCATATAAATATCCAGGCACTGTAACCGTCCATGTATAATAGGGTGTATCGATTTTTAACTTTTTTTTTGTTTTCAAATTCCAAGTTGAAAAAAAGTTGCTACTAGGTACCACAACTTACCACAAAAAATTTTGGATTTTTAAAAAAATGTTTAGGTCTCCCGCACAAGGCCTAAAGTTTTAATTTTTTTCAAAAAATATCAAATTTTTTTAAAATTTAAAAAAATTAAATCGTAATTTTTGTGTTTATTCCAAGTTAAAAAACAGTAATATTAGGGCATAAAAATAAGTAAGAAACGATTTTTTTATAAAAAAATGGATTTTAGGTCTCCCGCACAAGCCCTAAAGTTTGTTAATTTTGATGAAATTTTGTAATTTTGTGTACATATATGAACCATGTTTTTTTTTAAGTTTAAGCCACCAGAATTAATTGTACTTTTCTAACAGAAGGCATAAAATGAGACAATATATATATATATATATATATATATATACATAATTCATATATACATATATTAAAAATATATCCCACATGTATACGATATATATATATAATATGTTTTTTACCTGAAAAAAGATAGTTGGACGGTGTAAATTGAATGAGAAAGGTGTTGAAAGAAACTAATGTTATTTGCTATTACTGTTGTTTATTACAATAGTATAAAAGATTATAACATGTCATAAAATGTAGTAGGTATAATAACTAAGTATAAAATGTTGCTGATTACTTTCCATACGACATGAGTGGGAGTTTTCTTTTTCTACTGCAAAATTACTTACTTGTTTAAGTATTCGTCCTTTCATCTTGGCTTCAAAACCTTAAATCAAAGTTATGTATAGTATTTACATAGGCCTAGTGAAAATTTTATAAATGTTATTACAGTTCCCAAATGAAATTTCAATTTAATATGTAAGACGTTATTTAGAAACATTATAAATACAAAATAGTCGAAAAAAAAACTTACTTAAATTCTAATCCTTTGCAGAGGTTTTGTACTGGCTCTTGGTCTCGAACGTATTTAGAACTTTACGGTCTACCAGTCTGGCACGGATAAAATCATCTCTTTCGATCAGCCCACATACTCGCTTCGAAGCTTCTGTGACTTCGTTGACAATTCGTTCCACCGCTTGAGTGTGAGAAGGAATTCTAAATTCAACCCTTCTACTTTTGCCAGTTTCCGCAATTGACTCCAACTCTTCTAGGCTCATATCAGTAACAAGAGGGGGTTCGGTTACTGAAGTGGATTGCCAGTCAATCATATCTTTAAAGTCTTCGGCATCAAAATTGATCTGAGGGGGTTTAAATACCCTTACCCCTTTCCTTTCGGTTGCGCAAGCTTTCTGGATTCTCTTATAAGCCAAGGCTCTGATATGTTTTCGTTCATCGAACAGCATAGCTATCAAACATGCTCTGGGTGAGTCATGAAAGCATTTCTCTGTAACGTTGCATGGACGACTTTTTTTAGCTCATCTTCCAAGTAATTGCTGAAAAGAAACATTTAAAAAAAAATGAATGGAAGCTTGCGGGATTTGGGGATTGCACTTAATTGAGAACCATGATGGTATGTAGACCTTCATTATGAACTCTGCAAGCTTTGTTAGCTGAGGGGTCGGATCATCGGTGGCAACATACAAACGAAGGACTCGATTTGCCAGAGTAAGCCACCCTGGCGTGCGAGATGTTGCTGGGGTTTCGTTTGGCCAACTCTTCTTTATGGAAAGTAATCAGCAACATTTTATACTTAGTTATTATACTACATTTTATGACATATTAAAACCTTTTATACTTTTGTAATAAACAACAGTAATAGCAAATAACATTAGTTTCTTTCAACACCTTTCTCATACAATTTACACCGTCCAACTATCTTTTTTCAGGTAAAAAACATATTATATATTATATAGTATATATGTGGTATATATTTTTAATATATGTATATATGAATTATGTATATATATATTGTCTCATTTTATGCCTTCTATAAGAAAAGTACAATTAATTCCGGTGGCTTAAACTTAAAAAAAACATGGTTCATATATGTACACAAAATTACAAAATTTCATCAAAATTAACAAACTTTAGGGCTTGTGCGGGAGACCTAAAATCCATTTTTTATTTAAAAAAATCGTTCCTTACTTATTTTTATGCCCTAATATTACTGTTTTTTAACTTGGAATAAACACAAAAGTTACGATTTTATTTTTTTAAATTTTAAAAAAATTTGATATTTTTTGAAAAAAATTAAAACTTTAGGCCTTGTGCGGGAGACCTAAACATTTTTTTAAAAATCCAAAATTTTTTGTGGTAAGTTGTGGTATCTAGTAGCAACTTTTTTTCAACTTGGAATTTGAAAACAAAAAAAAAGTTAAAAATCGATACACCCTAATGTATAATGAGTTCAAATTAATAATCTCTGCAGCCCTCCCATACTGACACTGTTTAATTTCATGTGCCTAGATTTGATTCGATGGCTTCGAAATAAATTGTGCCTTGTCCTAATCATTTAGTTTTTAAACAGAGGAGCAAGCTTATCATTGTTCAGTATCTTAAATTGTGACAAGACCAACTTAAATGGGCCCACATATTCATTTTTCATTCTGGCTTAAATAAACAGTGGTTTTAGTACAGTTAATAGAACAAAAATAATTTTAAAAATTACCCTTATAATATTTGTTGATTAAATTAATTTTAATCAATTGGCAATCAATCAACTGCACTCCTTCGATAAGTTATCGGTAAGTTTTATTGTATACTGGTGGGCAGATTGTCGGACAGATAAACTGTAGTTCATTTGCCAGACATTTCTGCATTCAGTGCAGTTAATTTGACAATAAGCGCTCTGCCCACACATAGCTAAATAGTTTTATCGGTAAATTAATAAAATGCTCATTTTAACGTGGATTTCTAATAACGGCAGTCGTCAGGATGCCAAGTACTGTAACCATAACTATTAATATGTTTTTAGGTATCAGGAAATCAGAGAAACAAATTAATCAATATGGTGACAACATCTTTTGAGAGGTATTTTTGGTTCAATTTTTTGTATTATTATTTCGATAATTAATATAATGTATAATTGTTTATTTTAATAATAAATTGTGTTGTGTGACATGTATTTACTACGTTAACTTTAAAATTGCTCATTTGATAAGATACATTAAACCATTAGAGGGATTTTCCAATGTGATAAGATACACTAAACCATTAGAGGGAGTTTTCAATTTGATAAGATACATTAAACCATTAGAGGGAGTTTTCAATTTGATAAGATACATTAAACCATTAGAGGGAGTCTTCAATTTGAAAAGATACATTAAACCATCAGAGGGAGTTTCCAATTTGATAAGATACATTAAACCATTAGAAGGAGTTTTCAATTTGATAAGATACATTAAACCATTAGAGGGAGTTTTCAATTTTAAAAGATACATTAAACCGTTAGAGGGAGTTTTCAATTTGATAAGATACATTAAACCATTAGAGGGAATTTCCAATTTGATAAGATACACTAAACCATTAGAGGGAGTTTTCAATTTGATAAGATACATTAAACCATTAGAGGGAGTTTTCAATTTGAAAAAATACATTAAACCATCAGAGGGAGTTTCCAATTTGATAGGATACATTAAACCATTAGAGGGAGTTTTCAATTTGAAAAGATACATTAAACCATCAGAGGGAGTTTCCAATTTGATAAGATACATTAAACCATTAGAAGGAGTTTTCAATTTGATAAGATACATTAAACCATTAGAGGGAGTTTTCAATTTTAAAAGATACATTAAACCGTTAGAGGGAGTTTTCAATTTGATAAGATACATTAAACCATTAGAGGGAATTTCCAATTTGATAAGATACACTAAACCATTAGAGGGAGTTTTCAATTTGATAAGATACATTAAACCATTAGAGGGAGTTTTCAATTTGAAAAAATACATTAAACCATCAGAGGGAGTTTCCAATTTGATAGGATACATTAAACCATTAGAGGGAGTTTTCAATTTGATAAGATACATTAAACCATTAGAGGGAGTTTTCAATTTGAAAAGATACATTAAACCATTACAGGGAGTTTTCAATTTGAAAAGATACATTTAACCATCAGAGGGAGTTTCCAATTCGATGAAATATTTTAAACCATTAGAGAGAGTTTCCAATTTGATAAGATAAATTAAACCATTAGAAGGAGTTTTCAATTTCCGATTAGGAGAAAAAATGATTTTTCACGTCAAAAAATAAAACACATTATGAACTTTTTACAATTAAATATAGGAAATAACTAATTCTATATAAGTGGGCGTTATATTTTTTAAAATAAAACAAACACTTTGTATTTAACCATGAACTTGTATTATTTTACAAATCGACCGGTTTTCCCGTAAACCAATCTTCTTCAAGATATAATAATAACTGTAATATAATAAGTTATTATATTATATATAGTATAGTATATTTGCGGCACGTTCCAGAGTGGAAGATACTCTCAGTATCGCCCTGGTGTAAGACCACCATTCAGAATTGAAACGTTGCTTGAAATGGCTTTAGCCGTGTTTGGTGACCAGATCTGAATAGCCAGGTACTTCCCCACCTTCCTCTACCCCATCTCCCTCCCTTCCCCAATACCCTCAGCCTCACAACATACCCCAATTGGGGATGCCATAGTCTCACTGGCTCCAGACGGGAGCAGTTGGGACTCTTGTGCGGTATTACTGTAAAAAAAAAAAAAAAAAATGTCATGGAGAAGCTTGATTTAAGCGAAACCAATCGATACATAAAATAATCAAAGTTTGTGGAATAAAAAGCGTTAGTTTTATTGAAAAAAAATACACATCATTTATTATTATCCTAGGACCTAGACCTGGAAGAACAAAGTATGTATTGGTTTTCATTATTATTGATTTCCTATAGTAACATATCATTTTTATCTAAACATATCTGCAAATACCACGAAGATACTCAAATCACTGGACTTTGATCACTGCACAAATTTGCACTTTGTTTGTGCAAAAAAAAAAGGCATGTGCAAATAAAAATAAGAAAATTCGTCCTTAAAGAAAGTCCTTAAACGACTCGACGACTTCCCGCATTATTATCAGAATATTACCCGACGTTAAAAGCATTTTTAGATCCACGGTTAAAAGGAGGACTGGGTATTTCATTCTGTGCTACCTATTGTAAAATGTGTCAACAATACGAACGGACGCCTTAAAAGGTAAAATTTGGAAAATGCTTGAAATTTTGCCACATTTCCAATTCCACAACAACCAGTCCCCCTCTGTGACAGGACGCTGAGGAACGATTCTGGTAATAATCTGGGGTGTCATCGGGCCAAGATTTTATGGAACTTCGGTAGCGGAGGCAATGCAAATATTAATGAAAGGAAGGATTGGAAGTTCTAGGGAAGTAAAAAGTATGAGGGTTGGGTAGGAATCTAGGGAATCAGTCTGTCCAGGAGTGACGGACATATGAATAGTATATAATTTATCAAATATATATATATAATGATACATAATATATCCCTCCCACCGTGATGGAAGGCGAGGGGTCGAGAGACCAGTTGGAGAGGTCAAAGGGTCTCCCCAAAACAGCCTCTCCCGATCTGGCACGCCACGCAACTGCTGGGCAGGCGCTTCCTGAACGCACCTCACCCGATGAACCCGGGCAACCCTGCTAAATCACCAAACGTAGTGAACCACTTGGGGTTACCTATGACAGAGGAGTTGGTAATCCAATAAATGGTTCCCGTGGCGGCGTGGTTATGACAGAGGAGTTGGTAATCCAATAATGGTTCCCGTGGTTACCCAGATGGGGCTCAGAAATTCACATTACAACATTTTTGTCAGTCATCAATAACCGATATTGATCCTCCTTTTCTTTCACCTGAGAACCGATGAAATCTGTGCAGATCAGATCTGAAAAGTTAAAATAGGCCAGCTTCCCTCTTAATGGAGGAAAGCAAAATTCTTTAGTAATTAAGCACGAAAAACTCTCACATATGACGATTACAATAAATAAAATAAAAGGTAAGTTTTGGTGTTATTTATTCTGCATAGGTACTTATCAGGTGTCCGAGGGTATAGTATACTAACTTCTGTAGGTGATAAATTAATTTGTTCGAAATTCCATTTTTTTTTACTTATAAAAAAATTTACACTACAAAGATTTTATTTATTAAAAATAAACTTTTTACCTCAAACTACTAAAGTTTTGAATTGGAAAAAAGTTATTTATCTTTATGTTGCTGTGTTAGTTAGTGTACTTTACCCCCGGACACCTTGTATATAAGACAATGTTATTTACTTTTCCAGTTATTTATCTTTATGTTGCTGTGTTAGTTAGTGTACTTTACCCCCGGACACCTTGTATATAAGACGATGTTATTTACTTTTCCATAAATAAATAACGTACAGGTAGTTAAAATGAATAATCCCGGAACCCTCCCATACTGGGGAGATTTACTCTTTCATTTTCCTGATATTTTTCCTAACTAATCTGTGAAGCTTTGATTCTGAATCTGTAATACTTTCGACTAAAATAGGTATCAGGCTTATGATCGTATTTGAATCATATTTAAAGTCTAAAACCGAATATGATTTAATGTTTGCTCGTTATATACCATTGCTATTTTTTATGATGTTAAAGAATTTTCGCCTTTCAAATGCCTCGTCAAATTGTGGCGAAGCCACTAAAGCATAGTAAGCTATTACTGGAAGTGTTAATGGAATTTGACTTCGTTTTGCTTCATACCTTCCCGTTATTTTTCTAATCGACCTCTACCACTTTCATTTACAATCAGAGGTCCACCTAATAAAATAGGTGACCTAAAAAGCGGTGTACCACAATACCAGCGAGCGGTGGTTCCTGCCTTCAGCCGCCACCTGATAGGGGGGACGTGACAGAGCGGCAGGAAGGCTCACTTGTGTCATCCACATCCTCATCAGGGCCCGGCCAGCTGCGGTCGCAATTACCCCCACCTCCTCTCTGCTCCTGTCCTCCTGGCCTCCTGTCCTGTCTCCTGATCCTACCTCCTACCCCACACCCAACTGAACGCTGAACCCAATGTGACCACTGGATTGAGTTGAATGGACAACGGATCGTTTGAATGATGCCAATTCAAAATCATTGGCTACATTTTAAATACACCAGCTACAGTTATGTTGGTCCTGCTGCTGTGAGCCCCGTTTTAACGACTCTATATGTAACATGAAACATTAATGAGAAAGAAAATAAAGTAACAGCTTATCATCAGCAATGGGTTTGTATTTACTTTAATGGGCGGTTCCATGATCGAAACTGCATTGCCTTTCCGTGATCCTGATGTTTTGTCCTTGTTTCTTTTTGAATACCGATCTCTCGATTATAGGCAGGATTCTGTAAAATTATTCATGCCCAACATGAAAGAAAATAACAATTTTTACGAATTTATCAGATTTCTTTCTTTTACAAAGACATGCGCGACGGGAGTTTATTTACTAATTATTGTGGATAATTAATGAAATACCTTTGTTTTGATATCTACCTACGTCTTGTGATGGAATGGTAAAATGTAAAGTTGGTTCATTATTTCATCAAATGTTTATCAGTTTCATTGAATGATGTATGATATCCGATTGAAAGACAGGTGCAATGATGATTATGATTAGGTATACATGCTTATTTCTACCTTGACTTGTTCTTGCCCATTCAGTCACTAGGCCAGCTCAAATTAAAATCTCTGAACGAACCCAAGAATAATTCCAATCAGAAAACGCACACTTTTAAAAATTTCGTCTTTTAGTATTTTTTTAAAAGTGATAAATATATTACAAAATAATAATAATATTATTTATAACACATTATTCCCAATGAGATTAATAAAACTCATTTCGGGAAAGATAACATTATACAATCAAAATGAAATTATTTTTACACAATAATACGAATTTAAAAGGGAGTTAATTGAAGACTGTACATAGCTTTTAAAGAGACCATTCAGTTTATTGAAAAATATTTCATAAATGCATTGAGAAAAATACATAGAAGTTAGAGAGTTCCAAAGAAAGTTTGTATCACTGGTTAATAAAACTGCCGAGAATATATGTTTTTTTGTTGACAAATTAGAGAGACGATCAGAAATGTAACTTTCGAATTAACACCTTTAGTAAATCTAGTTAGTTACCTTTTTCTTTATACATATTTCTTTTTTCATTTAAACCATAGATAATGTAACCACCACTGTTTTGAATACATACCTCATAATGCCCACGCACAAGCTTCGCGTTTGTGGGATTTTTTTGTTACTGCCTTATATTTTGTATAATTTACCTGTTGTATAATGTACCTGTATGTATCGATAAAATTGCGAATAAAAAAAAAATAAAAAAAATCCTCGGTTGCCTAATAATGCTTTCTTGAAAATGGTACAGTACAGACCCTTAATTTAAGACGAAATCTGACTTTAGTTGTTTGTTGTTGTTTACATCAGTAATTTAAATGTAAAAATAATTTTCTCGTAAATAAAACAATATATTATAGGTGGAAACTTGTCTGAATTTTTCACACCATCAGTCTAAATTTTGAAAATGACACAAATTCACGTTCATTGAATCAGACGCAGTTACGCACAGATAACCAACATTAGTATTTTTTGATAATGTATGTCTGTACTTTTGTTATTGTTCATGTGTACGGTAAATGGATGCATTTTTAAAAATTAAAATATATACCGACTGTGTTTTAGTAAAACCCTTCAAGCCACATTTTTTGGGAATGTCACATTTCAGTGGTTTCATATGGAATAGTTATCAAAGAACAACATGGTAAAGTAATTTTTGCTGTTAAGGCTTCTTCAAGGTTTTTTCGAGAAAAACTTACTTGAAATGACTCAATCCTGAAATTATTTAAATATTCGTTTGTAATGTTTGTATCGTCTCCTGTAACGTTTTCATTTTGTGGCTTGAAGGGTTTTACCAATTATTTATATAATATTATTAATAAATCTGAATTAATTGATTTCACTGTTGTCTTGTAGACCTAGATAGCTCTTCTAGTCAAGTCTATATCCCCGCCTTGCGGTCACTGACATAATAATTCGCACGGAGAGCAAGCGAACGCGGGACTTACGCAAGTCTGTAATTTTTTGTGTCGGCAGATTGGGAGCGGAAGCCGATAATGGGAATGAATAGCGAATAGTACGACTTCCTCCGCCAACCGCTGATATTTCTGTAAATAAAAAAATAACAAACTTGTTTTGACGGATGCTGGACCGACTGATATTACGAGAACACACACTGAAACTGCCCGGAACATACCTACAAGCACAACTCACCAGCCAAGTCACAGCCGCCTAACCTATTATTATTATCCACTACTACGCACTTATCTGTTTTTTAACTGAGAATATTTATTATTTTTATATTAAATTACAGTGAATACTAAAATTCTTGGTTCTACGGTTGTCCCCGTGGAATAGTATCAAATGGGAGTATATATGTAATAGTATTAATAATATAAATCTAATAGTATTACTAGAGAGAAAATCTAATAGTATCAACAGAGAGAAAATCTAATAGCATCAATGTAGAGAGTATCTAATAGTGTCAATAATATCAATCTAATAGTATCAACAGAGAGAATATCTAATAGTATCAACAGAGAGAATATCTAATAGCATCAATGTAAAGAGTATCTAATAGTTTCAATAATATCAATCTAATAGTATCAACAGAGAGAATATCTAATAGTATCAACAGAAAGAATTTCTAATAGTATCAACAGAGAGAATATCTAATAGCATCAATGTAAAGAGTATCTAATAGTTTCAATAATATCAATCTAATAGTATCAACAGAGAGAATATCTAATAGTATCAACAGAAAGAATTTCTAATAGTATCAACAGAGAGAATATCTAATAGCATCAATGTAAAGAGTATCTAATAGTTTCAATAATATCAATCTAATAGTATCAACAGAGAGAATATCTAATAGTATCTAATATCATCAATGTAGAGAGTATCTACTAGTGTCAATAATATCAATTTAATAATATTAAAAGAGAGAATATTTTATAGAATCAACAGAAAGAATATCTAATAGTATCAATATAAAGAATAACTAATATTATCAATAGAGATAATATCTAATGGTATCAATAGCACTACCATGAGATACACAATACACATGTCAAATATATATTAATCCCAGACACAAATACTTCCTTTTACGATTCTGCCAAAATATAACATCACAAATCGCAACGTAAATTACAAATAATTCCGACATGTACAAAACACGATCACAAAATCAAATACACTTATCGTCATCTATTCACAAGACTAAGTTTGGAATTAACTCCCTACAATACATCGCATTACCTAGTAATCTAAAAGTTCCCGTAACAAACAAAAAATATTGGCAAAAAAATACAATTGAAACTATTTTTTTATGAACGGCATGGATCCTAAGGCATATATTTTATAAATACTTTCAGAATCACAAATTTAAAAATTCTCTAGGTCTGCGCTAGTTTCAACATAAAAATTAACTAGTATGACAAGTGGTAGATCACTACAGTGGCTAAGAATGATAAAACTGGTGAAGTTACTATTTCCTTTCATGATATGTACTTATTGTCCTTAAAAATATCCAAAGGTCACTCGATTACGTTTACTAGAAATAAAAATAAAATCATCCATCCTTACAACTTGAACAATAATTCTTTACGATCAATGTCTACACGGAGAAAAATTACTGATAAAAAATATTGCTAATTTATTAAGAATCTCTTCAAATTATTCGTCAGCCGGTTAAAAACGGGATTGCATGCTCTTGACGAATGAATAGATAGTTTTCCTGATAATCTTTTGATAAAATTTTAATTAGTTAGATCTATATACTAATAATTTCTCAAATTTTTCATCTTCTTACAATTCTCTAACTTCTCCATCCTCTATTTTTTTTATGTTATAGTTTGCGGACATAGATTCTATGTCCGCAAACTATAAAAATCACCCGCCATAACACAGGGTCATCCTTAGCATGGAGGGCGAAATATCACAAAACACCACATGTACTCTCTAAATCATGTATCAATAAAATACCAATGTATTGTCACGATGTCGGAACACTTGTTCATAAAAATCCTAACATTTCGCATTTTTGTCATTACATATTAATTATCTAAACAAACGCAGGTGCCTGAACACGTGTTCCGGTATGATTACGAATTTACTAACAATCCCGTTTTTAACCGATTTACCAATAATTTTAAGAGATTCTTAATAAATTGACAATACTCATTTTAAAGTTGTAGGTGTTTACTGAGACAGTGAATTAATTTTTGAAGCACATCAAGGGTAATAGGTACATTATTTTTGTATAATTCAATATGTAGTACCTTATTACGTGTAGTAAAATGTTATGTGAATGTACAAATAAAATAAATAATTACCAAATTCCTGCACCGCAGGAATGTAAATGTTGAAGCTTTTAATTGTAATTGTATAAACTTGTTTCATCTGTAGAAATAATACATATTTTCTATACCTGAGAAAAAATATTGGATCTTACTTAGGTACAGCTTATAACCGCCATTTTTAAGGCCTCATCTCATATGTCGTCCACATACGAAGAATTTCCCGGAAGCACGTCGGGCCTGTCTCCTCCCATCCGAACTGATGTTACAAAATATTAATTATATTGCACGTCTTATTATTGAATCTGATAGTGTCACGTCATCCTGTGATGTTTTCTTCTCTTTCAACTATTCATTATGTACTACAGGGTCTTGATCTGATTAATACTTTAATGTCTACCGTACACACTCGCTGTTACCAGAAGTGGTGCCATCTACAATTTTCAAAGATAACTAATGAAGTTTTCATAAAACAACACATTATGTAGATGCATGTTCTATTCAGAACTGGTTTTCCTCTTTACGGGGAGGTTAGGAGTGGGACATCTGGAAACCAAAAGACAAAATTTCAGCGGCCATCTTCAAATTCTAGAGTTGTCAACCAATTGGTACAAAATTTTTGCAACTGAGGTTCGGAGTGAGGGGGCAGATGAACTCCAATTTTATATCAAAGTGTCTCTTTTTAACTAAGTTAAATTTTATATCTAAGCCTTACTTTAAAAAAGTTTATTTCTTATATATTTCAAGTACATGTTCACATTGAGTTTTTTATTTTGATGGAAAAAAAATAGTAACACACTTGTCAAATTATATATTGTAATTATCTGAACGGCAACGGCTTCTTTGGTTAATTCTATCTCAATGCAGAAGGAATATAAATCAAAACGGCATTAATATTTACATATATATGCTAGTGCTATATAATTTTGTCTTTCACGCTTTTTAGTCGACGATGATGGAACTAAACCATCAATGACAGCCTCAATCTCCGTAGCCGCAGGGAGACCACTTGTCTCTTTTTCTGATCTGTTCAATGAGATTTACATTCAGTTTTCCTGTACTACATATGTAAATTTCTTCTACCTGTCCTAAATTATTAACATGTGATGGGATCGATAACTTAATAGCAATTTCAAATATTTGACTTGTGCTTGCAGTCATCACCGATGGTACAGAAAAATGGGATTTTGCTGAAATCACTAAAAACCAAACATCACCTAACGTCTAATGGAGTGAAATATGGCAAATAATAGACCACAATACTAATAAATGATTTGAAAATGTTTTCAACGTCTTGGGCATATATTCAGAACGTACTAACAGTTTGTTAGGCAATGGCCTGCCATCACGTTTTTCATCAATTCAATCAGCAATACTAATTTTTCTCCGCGTAGATACCAAAAACTTTGAAGAAAGAACAACTTACAAGAAAACAGGTCACGTTGTCAGGACATATATTTTGGGAAATATTGTGTTTAACATCAAATCCATAAAGGCAAAGGTTTGTTTTGAGTCAGTTAATACGTTGGAGCCCTGACCTGAACTATAAACTGGACGAAACAAACATGCTGGAGGAACTTGTTGTTTTGAGAAAAAATGCTTTTCAAGTAACACTCTCCCAAACCTGGTCCTGGAAACCTAAAGCCTGCATTATGAACAAATTCGTTCTAAGGAGTATGCGGCTTCTGAGGATTATTTGAATCCTGCCAAATACGTTTTCAAATGTCGAATGAACTCTCTCGACCTCAATCCCATTTAAATTTTATGGACGATAGTGAAAAAAGTCCCAGAAAAAAGGATTACACCACAACAGGAAAGCTGATTTCAACTTTTCTATACTCTTGTTTCATGATGATGAAATGAGAAATAAATGTTATTCATTAGTTTTTCATGAATAACATTTATTTTTCCAAAACGAAAAGACTAGTTTCCTAAGAGTAGAGGGTTAGGAAAAAATGAACTATTAGGTACCTAGATCAATAAAAGTAAAAATATATCTGAAAAATGCTTAATCCAATGAAGTTTTGGGTATGTAAAAAATTATACATAGAATAAAGGAGAACACAAGAAATGCCTTGTGGTCGTGTTTCGTGATACAAGTATTTGACCAATCGGGAAAACAAAATTGTGTTTCATAAAGATTACGAAATTCAAATAGGATGGAGATTTACGATGTCAGGCGAGTGTAAGTGAGACAGAGCGCGTGGTAAATGTGCTAAATCAGAGGTTTCCAAAGTGGTCTATATAGACCCTCAGCGGCAATTACGGCTTGCAGGGGATCCATGTTAACGAGAAAAAATTTGGGGGTCCACGAGATTTAAAAGGGAGTACCAGCGAGCGGACCCCCGTTTACATCAAGTCATCATCATCTTTCGGGCGTTCCTCAAATTACATAATAACCTAACCTGATATCTGAACCTAACCTAACCTAACCTAACACAGTTTACATAATATTAATATGTAATAGACATAGAAATGACTTATTTGATCTTTCGTGAAATTGTTTATTGAGAAATAGAGTCTACGTTCCTTTTCTTGTCAGAATTAACATATTGAAGCAAAACATTTTCCCAGTGTCCCAACCTGTCGTTGACAAGACGTTTTGGTCTACATTCAACATTTAAATGTACGCATACTTTAAAACTAGGTTTGAGGTTATCTTGACTATAGAAATGGAACGTTGAAGAATCGGATATCATATGAAAAGAAGAACTGATCGGAATAAGCACTAACGAAGCTCTAGCTTAAGAAAGAAATTCCCGTTGTTTATCCTGCTTCATGGACTTCATTTTTATTTTGTGTGACACCTCACAAGGACGCCCCTGTCTGCACGGTTTAAAGGCTGGGGAACTATATCGCCACCTGGTTGTTGGGTAAGCGAGCGAAGGAAGTCTGCTTACGAGAAAAATATATGATAATCATATTTAACGTTACTTACTATTAACGTTTAGGAAAATTCAATATTCGGTCTACGGAAAAAAAATCGTAAAGCAGTTTACGGGCAAAAAAGTTTGAGAACTTCTGCGCTAAACGAAACATTGTTTCCGTTCAAATTATGGAAGGCACTTCTAATTTTCATCAATATTCCATGGTTTTATGCATTTGGGAAGCGACGTATTTCTTTTGCACAAATGTTCAACATTAAAGATTGAAGTAAAAATCAACGAAAGAAGTGCAAAATAGGAAATCGGATAGTGGATCGTAGCGGCTAATGCATGATTAAACAATACTTTAAAATCCGCTCACGCCATTGTAGAGCTCCGTAGAACTACCTGTGATTGTATAAAGGTAAAGGAAATAATATTTCCTGCTATGCATCGCCGATCTATGTATTGATTACGAGGATTATTCCCACACTGATCAGATGGGCAGAGATGAACTAGAAAATTAGATTAGTATATTATATTATTATTGATAAGGAGGCGGTTACTCATTATCATAGGCCCATTATGCCAACTCCCTTGCTTACCTTACCTTACCCTGGTTTTCATGGGCTATTCGACTACTTGTCTTTTCTTACAACCCGATCCGGTTCATATTTAGGCATTGATACTGCAAATTCAACATTTAAACAGTGTATAATATATAATCGATGTCTTCTATTGGCATTACTGATTCTTACAAAATAAAGATATTTCGGTCCTGTTATTGTAGCCAAGGCAGGCGGCAAGAATAATCCCCATCACTTCCCGGATAGCCCCCTTGCCGCTCTCCCACAAACCACTTCCGACGGCCCCTCCCCTTACTCCTCTCCATTGAATGCAGCGCCGTGCGATACCTTCTACCTCCGCCGCAACTCGCTGAAGGGCTGTTTTCTGTTTACAAACGCCGCGCCCTTGGCACGTCATCTTGTTGGGACCCTTCTATTAACAGCTAAGCGAATATTTCTTGAAAAAAAAATCTGTAGTTATATAGGGACAAGCGACACATTCATGATTTTTCTTTTCTCCGACTTTCCAGACATTTTCCAGTTGGGATTTTATGTGAATTACGAACTTATGTTATGCCGATTGTGATATTTGGGAAGTTGAGTTGTAAATTGAGATCGGGCAGCAAATAATGCTTTCAGAAAAAAAATACTGTTTAGCCAAATTTCAGGAAATCATTGCAACATAAAAACTTAGAATTTTAACGAAAACTAAATTTTTTTTTTACATGTGGTTTAATTTTTTAAATTTTTTTTTTATACCTATATTTTTTTTTATTTTTTTTTTTTTATTTTTTTTTTTATTATGTAATAATTAAACAGTTTACAATGTATAATAATATTTGCTAACAATAATGATATATAAAAATTAGTTTTCACAATTTTTTTTTAATTTTTTTTGATGTTTCTCTTTTATGGAAGCAGACGCTTGTGTTTAAATAGAATACTATCACCTTGTTTAGCACGGGGCAGTTCACGTAAAATTATAACTATATAATATGTGTTTTCACTTTTCTCAATCGGCTCATGGGAAAATTATAGTGATATTTTTGTATTACTGTCTTATAGAGGTCACTATTCGGAATCGGTTCATCGGAAGATATGGTAGTAATATTTTTGTTATAATTATCCAATTTTTCGAAATAATCGTTTTTTTTTTTTAAAAGAATCGGTACCTACTTAATATGATTTTTGAATTTTAGAGTATTGTGCTATGTTTTTTTTTCGTGAATATAGTTTTATTTTTACGAAATAATAAAAATAGTATAAGTAAAAATAATATGTAACGAAAAGCCAATAAAATGGAAAAGTTATGGCACAGTCCTGCAGTAAAGGACTTACGATTTGTATTACTGTTTTTTCGTTTTGTATGAATACCGAACAATAGTTCCAACTTCTCTCAACAATCTGGAGCTAGTGAGACTATGGCATTTCCAATTGGATTATGATGTGAAGCTGAATGTAGTGGGGAGGGGAAAGAGGATGGGTAGAGGAAGGTGGGGAAGTAAATGAATATTGAAATCCGATCACCAAACACGGCCAAAGCTATTTCAAGCAACTTCTCAATTCTGAATTATGATCTTGCACCAGGGTGATACTGAGATTATCTTCCACTCTGGAACGTGCCGCAAATACACTACATATTTTTTATGAATTAATATTGTTGACAACAAAATAAATTAATTAAATAAAATTTACTTGTGCTCACCAGGATTTGAACCCGCATTCTCGAGGTTCATAGAGAACCTTACCCCTCGACCACGGAAGCCGTATTTGATGAGACACAAACACAGATCCGAGTCCTTTAAAAATCGATTGATTGAGAAGCTGCTAGTAATTATTCGAAAAATCATTCCTATTCGTTTAATGTTTCGAAAGCGGATACATATTCGATTATGCCCGAGGAATGTTCAGTTTAAAATTCAGTTTACACAATATTACAAATAATACCACAATGTTCTTTAATCTTTATAAAAGCTCAGGAATGAGTGGCGATTAATGTCGGGTCCCGATGGCGGTGGTTGGCGACCGGAAGTTGGGCGGGAAGTGGGTGGGACACCAGTCAAGGCAAAAACCACCGCACAGTTAACAAAGTAGTAGACGTACCTACCTTCATAGTTCTGCTGGTAGCTGGTACTTGCCTAGCCTAAGAGTGGTAACCCACCACCCACCACCAACCGGCATTCCACCCAGTCAACAACGACTAACTAACCGCTTTCAAATGTGTTCAAATCAACGAGACCAACTTCTACATAAGTAGTCAGGTACTTTTTAGGTGACTAAACGATGAACTAACAAAAAAATGAGGCAAAAAGTACCTACTTAATGATTTTTTCGACCTAAAAAGGAAATAACATTTTCTGTTCGAAAACTGCGCAGCTAAACATTTATTTGATTTATATATGGTGTATACAACAGACAGAGGATAAAAAATACAAAGAATATATTAATACCAATAACGACCTATAACAAACAACACGTAACCAGTACAATAACTATAATAAGTATTTATAGGTATGTGTGTATGTAGTTTACACATATATATTTAAATAAACAAAAAATAATATTCACAGAAGAGGTGGGAGTAGGTTAAATTAATCCTATGAAAAGGAATATGGAAAGATTCGAGGTTTCTTAGTACACGGTGATTGATATTGATTTTGAATGTGGTCAAGAGGGAAGATTGTACCTACAAGTATAAATATGTCGATCTGTACAGATAAACATACAGGAGGAGGCAGAATGTGGAACTAATATCTATCGATCAGAACGCGAGAGGTGATGTTTTAAAAAAATGGCGCTCTATAAATTATCCAAGTATAAGAACTATTGTACAGATGTGACAACCAGGACTGCAGATTTGTAAATGTGTAAGTGTTTTTGTCGTATGTAGTTGAAGTTTTATAGCCGACTAAAATATTTTTGTACGAAATAATTTTAATTTCTATGAATGAGAGAAAACGCATTTTAGTCTAATATAATTTAAAAAAATTAAATACTTAATATATTTATTAGTCCATAAAATTAGCGTTGACATTCTATCATCTTACATTAGTTAAAAAAATTACAGGTAAATAAATACACAGTAAGTAGTTCCTACATATTTTTACTACATGTTAGTACATATATTTCATAAATTAATAATACCGAATCAATAATTACATTCAAAGCTACCTTCTAAACAACTTGTAAGTACATACCTAGGCAGTTAATTACATAAAAAAGACTAATAAAAAAATTAAATAATATAAATTAAATATAATACGTGGGAACAGATTTGAGCAAGTATGATACCGCCCGACACCGTACGATTAATGTCCATATTTCCTGTCAACAACGCAATATACAATGTTCTGCATGGTGTGTTTTATCTTTTACGCAAATTCATTCATGTGATTGAATTGTATTGATGAATTAACGCCACATTCTAATATTATCATGAATCAAGTTGTGGCAAGGAGTGGCGCCACGCGGTACCGGGCGGAACTAAACCGACCGATCCACCGACGTACAAACGGCAACTGTTTTACCGGCAGTCGACCGCGCGCGGGAATGATCTGTGGATTTGATCATTTCGCTCTTGCTAACACATAACCCTACTTTTGTTGTTGTAATGGGAATCATCACTGGTGTAAAATAATATATTTTGATCAGTTTTTTTATTTGGCAAACAATTGATCATATCATGAGGAACAACTTTTTCTTCTTCATTTTGAAGGTTATACCCATTGTAATATATCAATCAAGAAAAGATATTTCTTGTGTTCGATTATTAGTTGTAACTGTTATCGTTTTATTTTTCTGTTTCATGTTTCGGTTAGATTTATTAGTATTATCTTCTTTTCACTAATCATATTATGAACTACATTTAATGATATTTATTTATTTATATATAGTTAACGCCTTTCGGCTTTTACGTATGATACGTATAGTAGGATGAAATTGATATCCTGTTTAAGTAATATAATATTGGAAGGAAACAAAATATGTATAAACTTATGAATTAAAAAAATATATATTACCTTATCTATCTTAAGTAACTGACTTAAGATAGATGAGGTATACCGTAAATGCTTATAGGTAGGTGTATAATAAGTAAAGTATATTTCAAGTTGAAAAGTTCTAAATGAGAATTGTAAAAATAATAAACAGCTCTAATGAGCGTATATAACATCAACTTAATACAACATATAAGGTAAGAACATAATAAATTTTAATAAAAAAGCTAACACTGCGTTCCTGTACTCAATACAATTAAAAATATATATTTAAATAATACAATATGTAACTTACTAAACATAAAAACGAGGTATATATGTAGATAGATGCTTAACGTTAGGTATATAATAGTTAAATTACGTTTCTAGTTAAAAAAATAAATGGTTTGCTAAAATAAATTCATAATAAGTACAATCGTTACTCAAAATATTACGTAAATAGGTAGATACCTACCTATATCGCAAGCTCAATTTCTAATAACTTCTATTGCCTACATAATTAATATATATAATCCTGCCTTGCCTACATAAACTAAATTTAAAAAAACAAAAAAAAAGTTTAACTTCTTTTAAACTGTTTTTTTATTAAATACGAAAAAACTCCAATATATATATATATTTTTTTTATTGTAGAAAGCAATCACTTTGTGGTTTGACATATTTAATAAAATAAAATAAAATACTTTTTGTTTTAAAACCACGAATTTTTAATAATTTTTATAACCGACCGGTTTCGCTTTACTCAAGCATCTTCAGTAATAATTTGTACCCTGAAGATGCTTGAGTAAAGCGAAACCGGTCGGTTATAAAAATTATTAAAAACTCGTGGTTTTAAAACAAAAAGTATTTTATTTTATTATATTTTTTTTTTCTTTATTCATATTTTTTTGTTCATTTAAACCAAGGCTGCCCAACCTTTTTAGCAGTTGGGCGAAATTGACGATTTTGAATCAATGGCGGGCCACTGAATACCTGACGGTTCCTATTTCCATGGGGGGGGGGGTTGTTAGAGAATTTCTATAAAACATAATTCCCCACAAAAAAAAATCTAAATAAGTGCTCCCCACAAAATATTTGGAATCCATGGGGGGGGGGTTGTTACGGAACTTCGCTGAGAAAAAATTCCGCACACCCGAACATCATATGTGATACCCCACAGCAATTTTTAGAATTCCATGGGAGGGGGGGGGTGGCTACAGGATTCCATTTCGACGCAAAGAATATTATGTCGAAAACCGGTGTATTTTTGTTTCAAAAGTCAGTTCAACAGGTTAGATTTTTTCGTCGCTGATTCTCGTTCTGAGTAGCCTAAATAGCGATAAATCGCCGTCGTTGGCAGCACTGGTGACCGCGCGCAAGCTGCATTGTTTTGTTTTACCGCGGGCCCGCGACACTTTTTCAAATTGGCGGATTGGCGGGTTTTTTGAAAATGTTTCACGCGGGCCACTTATAATTCGTTCGCGGGCCATATTGTGGCCCGCGGGCCTGGGGTTGGGCAGCCTTGATTTAAACCATAGATAATGTAACCACCACTGTTTTGAATACATACCTTATAATGCCCACGCACAGGCTTGGCCTTTGTGGGATTTTTTTGTTACTGCCTTATATTTTGTATAATTATATATATACCTGTGCGTATCAAAAAAATTGCCAGTAAAAAAAAATATAAAAAAATCTGTTATGAATGAATTAATTTATAACGGAAACAATTATTTTTTTAGTATACAATTTGCGTAGAAATGCAACTTTTCGGATCCTTAATGCTACCTGCCTCGCTTATTGATTATGTGGAAATAAGAACCTACGAAACCTAATAGAATAAAATATTAATGAATAGCAAAATATAATAAAATGCAGAAGATTGTAGGAATAATATCCCTTTGCATTTGGAAAGCGGTACCAAACTTTTCGAAATTAAAAAAAAAACACAGAACCAGGTACATTATAAATCTCATGTGTAAGGAAATTACAGTACAGTAATGTATTTTATGTAAAAAAGAATTACTACTGACCTACATATAGGGAGAAATCTTATTATTTCCTGGTAAACTTTCAGTAAAATCCTGATACATCGGAACATTTGCTTTGCATACATATAATGACGAATGGCGAAAATATTATGATTTTTATGAACACGTGTTCCGACATCGTGATAACACATTAGTATTTTACTAAAAGTTTATCAGGAAACCTATCAATTCTTTCCTAAAGGGCCTGCAATCCCGTTTTTAAATGGATTGCGAATAATTTGAAGATATTTTTAATAAATTAACGTTACTCGTTTTTCTCCTTGTATACTGTGTATATACTCACGTTAAAAAAGTGATAGCATGCCAATTTCCTGATAAAATATTAGTTATTCTGCATATTTACTAAATAGCTGTCAAAACAATAAAATCTAAAATACTTGTAGAAATTAATAATAGCATTGTTAAATTTGATTTAGTTTAAATTTATAAATAAAACTAGCTGTACCCCGCCACGCGTTGCAGTGGCCCAGTGGGTCTGTGCAGATAGAGAACAATAGCGAATGTTGCTTCTACATCCAACAGATGGCGCTGTTTAAAAACCATCTTTGTCCAACAGATGGCGCTTTTTTTTGTTTTTTTTGAAAAAAAAATGCATATTTTTACATCATCAATAAAATATAGGTACATAATAACACATGTGTATTCTAATACAACGTTGTGTCAAAATTTCAAAGCAATCGGTAAGACTTTCGTAGATTTAAGATTTTGAACAAACAAACATTTACATTTTTATTTATAAAGCTGATGAAGTAATTACATATTTATATATGATTTTATGGATAATTCGATACAAATGAATGTTTTCCATCCCTTCGATAATCAGAAACGTTTAAAATATTTATTAAATGCTTGTTGGTGTCAAGATCGGGTCTGCCCACTCGTCTCGCTTTATGAAGTGTAGAGTTGGGTGGAGTGTGGAGGTGGGTATGGGATGGGATATGGTCCATGTGCACTGATATCTGAGTAGGTTCTGTTCAGCGGATGCTGGGAATGCCACCATGGCGCATGGGTGGGGGTGATACTTTCAGTTTCGCCCTAGTGAAAGACTGCCATTCAGTCAACGCCATTACAACATTGTTTGAAATGGCGTTGGCCGTGTTTGGCGACCAGATCTAAATAGCCAAGCACTTCCCAACCTTTCTCTTTTCCCTCATTACTATCTTCAACCTGACAACATACCCTCATTAGGGATGCCATAATCTCACTGGTTCCAGACGGTTGTAAGCAGTTAAGACCCTCGCGCAGAACTCACGAAAAAATTAAAATAAGCAAAGTTTCTTATCGAAATTGTATTTTAATTTATGGTCTCTCACTAGGGTGATACTGAGTTATTTGAATTTCAGCGTGCTACAAGCCACGACGCTTTATCCGACGCATTTGTCCACCGAATTGAGTGCCATGGAGTTCGTCAAATAAAAAGTAGGAACAATTTAAAACAGTAGGTACTGAGTTTTTATAATGTTGTAAAATGGAATGTTGTACCTACCTACCTATCTGTGCTTTGAAAATACATTACGAGTATAAGAACTTGGTTTCAAGGGGAATCTATACCTTTATATTTATATACCAATCAGCATTGTCAAGCTTTACGTCAAAGGAAGCCTTCAATAAGTGTTGCTTTAATACTGAATACAGAAGCGATCTTGAGAATATTTATATGTGATAAAATACTGATTGAACTGGTGCGAGGTGCGAAGAATCAGGGCATCCAATAGTAGACTGGACTTTGACGTATGGCCCGCGTCTAATAATACCCAGCAGATCACAGATGTGGATCTCATCACAAATATCTGATAATATGTAGAATATATTCTTGGCAATTTATATAAACAGCTGGTCTCTCTGTATACGATAGAAGCTTTGCTTTGAATAGTTTATTTTAACATTTGACTCACCCCATATCCTCCGGATGTTTCTCTCTCGCTTCTGCCCCTCATCTCTCCCTCTCCCTCCTTGCTTCCTCCCAGACGGACGCGGACTGTTATTCGTGTTGATTAATCTTAAGATGCACGGTTCAGCTGGTTACCAGTTTCCACCCTGCTTAAAGGGGGACGACTTTAGACGTGTTTTCTCTTCCCAATCTCCTTCCCTTCTTCTAACTCTTTTGGCTCACAACAGGGTATGCCATAGTCCCACTAATTCCGGTCAGATCGGAGCAGTAGGGAACTCTCTTACATTTTTAAATTTACATTAAAAAATATGAAAACAAGCAATGCAAAAACGTTAAGCAAGAAAAAATAGATATCTAATTTTAGACGCGTTTCCTTTATCTTTAAACGGAATCCCGAGGGTGCGGGTTCAAATCCCGGTGCGAGCAATTTAATTAATGTGTGTTGTTGCACAAATAATTTATTTACAAAATAATATATAGTGGGTATTCTTGCGGCACGTTTTAGAGTGGAAATTACTCAGTTAAAAATCGCACTGGTGAAAGAAAACCGTTCAGAATTAAAACGTTCCTTGTAATGGCTTTAGACGTGTTTGGTGATCAGATCTGAATAGCCAGGTACTTCCCATCTTTTTTGGGAGGTCATAGTCTCACTGGCTCCGGAGCAGTTGGGACTCTTGTGCGGAACTCACACGAAAATAAAAATAAATAAGACAGACCATTATTCAAGTCGATTATTTTTATTTATAGTGGTGTATAAAAAGTGATTTATTTACATAAATAACTTTTGTACAAGTGATTTATTTTCATAAATCATTTTTTATACACCACCAAAAAAATAATGATTTAAAGACACCTGAGCGCGTTTCTAACGTTTTCGTTACTATAAAATAAAATGGGATAATTTCTTGAGATGTAGCAAGTGTGATCAAATGCAGGTGCGTAAGGATGGTTTGGGCTTATAGATCGGATGGACGAAGAAAGGAGTGTAAGGTAGATACGCCCGAGGAAGACATTGCAAGACCAGGTGAACCAAATACTAGATGGGTCGTGTCAACAGTCAGAATAACAGAAGGGTATGTATGAGACGATGTCTGAATGTAAATAAGGCAAGGAGAGGGTGCCAAGACCGAGTCATTTGGCGGTCCGTCTTCTCTGCCTACCCCTACGGTAAAAACGACGTGATTTAGTTACTTAAAATATGATTCACTATGTATCAAAAATGCCTTCAATTATTAGTACGACTGTGTTCCAGTTTTCAGTATTGAATGTTTGTCGACCATGTGTCTAGGCACGTCGTTGTGTTTTGACGAGGTTTCAAACATAATTTATATTTGCATCCGTTGCATCACCTATAAAATATATTTGTCTGCCTCCGCTCTATTTGAATAAGACCGCCGATAAACGCTGTGAGAACCACGGCAACATAAAATATATTTATCTTTCCTGAAGACAACTGAAGTATCGCCTCTCAACTGGAAATAGTGATGCTAAATTCAAGCAATTTAATATCCAAATATCCGCCAAGACTCTGCTGGCGTTGGTGTTGCTAAGCAATATAACCTCCCACAAGTAATACCCGTATAATAATTACTATTACTGTCCCCCACGAAGACACCGACATTTTATAAACCAAAGAAATTGCGTACCTTATTCAAGTTTCGGTAGAAAAAATTACTGTCTACGTTTGTGTTTTGAATAAAAATGGCTGTGTTGACTTTGTACCTCTCCGCCCCCAAGACAATGACAGTGCAATTATTCTAAAACTATTTTTGACATTTCAAGATTCAATTCAAGACACAATTCCAAGTAAAAAAAATAATAGAATAGAATTGAAAACAAGTCTTTAATTCGGACTCTTCAATGGTGGATGTATGTAGGTACGTACAGGCCCAATTTTCGCTTGAAATGGCTTTAGCCGTGTTTGGTGAGTTTTTCTGAATACCAAGATACTTCCCATCATTCGTCCTCCCCATCTGCTTCCCCATCACACTACTTTCAACCTCACAAATACCCGAATTGAGGATGCCATAGTCTTACTGGCTCCGACTTGTGAAGCTTGTGGGACGGCCGTTGGGACTCTTGTGCGGTATTTACATTAAAAATAAGAATAGTTGTAAAATTTAACTAGGTACAAAATAAGAAATATTCAATGTTTACGCGGTAAAAAATGAGAATTGCTAATTTATTAAACATCTCTTCAAAAGTATGGTAATCCGGTTAAAAACAGGATTGCAGGCCGTATCCTGATAAACAGAGGTGAAGATTTCCAAGTTATCCAACCTCTGAGTGGCGAATCCAGAAGAAAAAGTGGGCTATCAAAGTTTTCTGATGAACAGAAAATAGCTGTAACCTATTTTAAAGTTTTTAAACATCCTCTGCTTGATCAACTCTCATGAACCGCTACTACTGTACAGAATTTTTATTTTATAGATATGCATACTGATTGATTTGATATGCTTATTTTTTTTCAAAGATTGTCAAAGCTCGGGGACACCACGTGGATCCTCTATTAACTATATTTTTTTATAAATCTTACCCATACATTTACTTAACCTTTATTATAAGTTATAAGCATAATTATCGGGTAAATAATTTAATATATTTTTAAATTAAATTATTTTTTGACAGGAAATATGAAATGTTATTTGACAGGATAACGGCGCGACATCCTGACTGTCGGCGGGGGCATTTCCGTGTAAATTTATCTCTCCAACCATTCTGTCTCCAGACTTCAAACAAATATTCCCGATCGTTATGTAACTCTTAATATTAAACGATTTTCCGTTGCTGGTACTAACTAGGTACATAATATAGATACAATGCGACTGTAACATTGTACATATACCTAATACCAGTAATAAAACATATACAAATTAAACAGTTCAGAGATTTGCTTTGACCAGTGGTTCTCAATTAGTTGTACGCTTACTCCCAGGCCAGGGGCACAGAAGATTGCTTGGAGGGGTACGCGAATGCAAACATTAAAATCGCCAAAATATATTTTGAGTCAATCAATCTGCGAACTGAAAAAGCAACTGGATTTTGCACATTATTTGTCCCATTCCTTAAATAAAAATTTGAGATTTTCAGTACTTTTAGAATTGTTATGCCATAAAAAGGGATAGAAGATATTTAAAGTAAATCATTTTTTTAATGTTATTTCAACCGCCATGCTAGGGATGCCCCTGTTTATGGCGGGTGAAGTTTGCAGATTGAAGATTTTCATTGATTTTGTACATAAAACCGGCATGATGCCCATAAATTTACATACATGGATGTTTTAATACGAAGTAATAGCAAAAATAACAAAAATAACTAGCTAATTAAAAAATGAGATAAAATAAACGATAAACAAGAATGGTTAAATATAGAATGAAAAAATGTGTTTATAAAATTTATTAATGTCACCTGCAACCTGCATTGTTTTTTTTTTTTTTTTTTAATAACTTTCAAAAATACAGTTTTTTTTCTATTAAGTTCCGTTAAACTGATTGATATCAGTTTGTCAACGGGTTCTTTTACATAAAATATACACATAATTACATTAGTACATAAAAATTCTTTCACATAACCATTTTTTTAAGAAAACACTATTGGCTACAAGAAGTACGCAAGTTTGGGCTCTTTCTCTTACGGTACATACACATTTGCGAACCGAAACGCGAGTTTATCCACGAATTACAGGAAAGGAACAAAGCAACTGCAAGCAGCTTTCGCGCCATTTGCGGTTATTTCCTTCCTTTCCCATAAGTTGAGGTTCAGCTCGGCAGTTCGGATTGCGTATGTATACGTAGCATAAGGGTTACTCAGGAAAAACTAATTGAATACCACTGCTTTAGGCTATTGCCAGCTTCAATCATAGGCAATTTATTTTTTTCCAGGTTTTGGAAATAATGAAGATATTTAATCAAGCGGCTAGTGGCTGAGTTAATATATGCGTCGAGTGCCGTAAGTTCATTCCGCGGATGGATAAGTCTTCATCATCGCACAAGCAACATATTCCGCATTTTTAAAGAGATTTTCAAATATTGTCGGGTTATTCGTAACCCGGGAATGTTTGTCTTTCAGAATACAATTCAGTCCTCTCATATTGAGCAATTGCCATTTGGAAACATTTGGAACACACTATATTTGGTTGCATTTATATTACATACTTAGGTAGTGCAAAACAATCATACTCCAGAGTGATAGACTTGGATGATTCAAGAGAGGCAGGCCACGCTTGTTTACCACTCTGACAATGGTTTTAACTCTTTTTAAGTTATTAATTGTATTTTATGTTTAATTCTAAGAACAGAAAAATAATGTCAATCGAATTTAATAACGTTATTATTAAGTTATGCTATATTTTAGTTTTTATTATTGTGACAGCTGTTGTGACGTTCAAAGCCGTTTTAAAACTGTGACTATACCACTTTGAGACGCATTATTTATATGATCTGTTTAAATTTTAAAAAATATGATGCCTAAAATGATTTATTATTATTATTGTGGTGATTTTGCACAACAACGGCGATATACAAATCATCCATATATTATTAAACCAATTTATTGAGAAAGTATTTGTAACAATAGATTTTCTATTTTGTTGGGTATTTTGAAGTCTGTTAAATTAAATGGCAATGTTTTCTTAATTTTTTAATAATGACTTGACTGATATTTATTTAAAAACGTTATATTGTTTAGGTCCTGTGAATATACTGAGAAGTGGGGAATAAATAATTGTCCTTACTTTAGTAATTAATGTTATATTAGGCCCATTCCTTCGTATATTCATTTCGAATCGTTCAAGTAAATTTGATCTTAGACCCTTTCATTATATACCTAACGGTTTAGGCTCGTTGTTGTAAAGCGGAAAATGATTATTCACTAAGAGATGTTCTGCGAATTTGTGCTTTTATTATTGTAACATCGTTTATGTTTTTTGAATCTAGTTGATTTAGCTTTTCTCGTCTTTCCGATATAAGTAGCGTTACAGTCGGCGAGGTCACATTTTAATTCAAGTATGCCACTGTTGTTATGTTTAGGATTTCTAATTTTTTGAATTTTTAAGGCTTGTTCCTGTATTGTTATTGGTTCTGAAAGCTATATTTAAACCACATTTTTTAAATTACTTTTTCTATTTTTGCTACTGCTATTAGGTACTTGTTTTTAAGTTGATTGCGGATAATATCTACCCTGTAGCCTGTTTTGTTGGTATGACAGAGAAGACGGGCCGCGGGAGATTCCAATGGCATAATTTTTGTAGTATATTTTTTTAAACGGTGTTTATTCTTTCGAGGTTATGTGTAACATTCTGATAAGTTTTTGAATCTCAATTTATTACCATTCTTCTGATACCCTCTACTTCCAACCAAGTTTCTTGAGAAATGCGTTATTTTTGTCAATTTTTCGGAATTTTACATACTTAAAATGAGATTTTGTTTGAAATTTATATAGGAACAGAAAAAAGTCAGTGTATGGTATGGCTAGAGAGAGACGTATGTAGTAGTGTCATTAGGCCAAACTAAAAGTTAAGAATTCGAAGGTCAATCTCGTGTATTTGATGCCAATGGTACGCTTTTAATGAATGAGTTTGGTACTTGAGCTGATTAGTACAGCTTGCTAGAGTAGTGAGTATAGTATAGTAGAGTAGAGTGAGTAGGGTGTCATTGGTCGCACCGCTTTTGACAATAATACCGATAAAATGCCAACGTTCAGTCAGTCAGTCGTCAGTCGGTTCAGTCAGCGTAGTTGGCATTCAGCATTCAATGATTCGACCCACATACCCGATACATAACGCAGCACATACCACATAGCACATAGCACATAGCGTCATGTAATATTGTCTATCTGAGCTACAGTGCTGAGTGTATCTGTATCTCATGTGACACCGGAAGTGACGATAGCCTGCTCCGGCCACCGGTCACGTGGTGCCGACACTACTTCCTGCCAGTTTCCCGCCCACCAACCGGCCCAACACACTCGCACACATCAGATGAATCTATCTATATCTATAATGATCTTGTATAGACTCTACTGTACAGCTCTGCTACTGCTCGGGCTCTGGCGAATGGACCACGAGTCTGGAGAATGTAATGTTAAACCTCGCCTGTGGTCGATAAATTTAATATGAAATGGGAGGAAGAAATATAATAGAACATGCTACCTAATTTACATCACTAGATTATGGGCGAACAAACGTTCGTCTATTGATACTAAATGAGCAATTAATGAGAAGCTGTGATCATCGGGTTCAATTTGGGTCCAGCATAGACTGGACTTGGTCGTCTCCTAAATTGATTCGTTGCTTCTTCGTGTCAACA
Organism: Hesperophylax magnus; assembly: GCA_026573805.1. NCBI lineage: Eukaryota > Metazoa > Arthropoda > Insecta > Trichoptera > Limnephilidae > Hesperophylax > Hesperophylax magnus. The sequence continues at coordinate 11,227,623 of JAIUSX010000072.1, forward strand.
GAAGTTACTTGGTACCGGCAACATACAAAATAAAGTCAATTTTTTCTTCATAGATATAACTGCTTATCCTTTTTTTAGTTCTTTAAATTCAACAAAATGATAATTTCAAAAATGCCAGTGACAACCATTCATTTTCCACCCCTAGAAAAACGTCCTACATCCTTTTGGCCTGCCACTTCTCATTTCATGGCGAATATTGGTACTGAGGACAAAAACACGATGGGGTACAAACTGAGGGCCGGTTTTTGGGTATCTTTACTACAAGGAGATGGAGCTCCTAAAAGGTACAAAATAAAGAAAAAATACCACTGCGTGGATTTAATTATAGCATAATATAACACTATTGTGTTATTACATACATACTAACTGTGGCAAGCAATCCATTGATACCAGGGGGCAACACATATAATTTCCTTCTAGACAACATTCCAAATTAATAAAAGTGTAGGTAAGTAGCAAGACACTGAAAGTGAATAATATTGTTATGTTATGTATCTATATGTAATGTAGTTTTCTTTTATATGGAATAAAAACTTAAAAAAAATAAAAGTAGTTGCCAATTAATACAAATAAATTAAATAAATTTTACTTGTGCACGCCGGAATTTGCCGGCGATTCGTTGCTACGGATCGTAATCACTGGTGCAGTATTCCAGTAATTCGATGGTAAATATTGAAGGAATAAATTATTAAATTTCTTTGATGACGTTGAAACAACGATCCACATTTGTAAATAATGTGAAATTAATGGAGTGTAATAATAATTTGTATAATTGATGTCCGGAATGACGACCCTAATTTTGGAAATCGTCGCCATGACCCCAACCAGGATATCCTATTCGGTGTAGGTACGGCGTACACCTGTACTGTACCTGTGGCTCGTATATTTATTTGGAAAGTGTATTTGGAATTCTTTTGGGTGACGCGCGTGACGCTATCTCCAACTTCTACTTCCTTAAAGGTGCGAAATATGTGGCCACGCGTTTTACTCATATATTCTGCATTATTCATCCAAGCGTGTTCACAAATACGTACACCACGATACACTACATACTTACTTTACTACTTTAGAACTGTGCAGTTAGTTACAGAGTCACGTGTTACGATTGCAAGAAAGGTAAACGGAAGCCAAGTATTATGTAGTTTATTTTTTAGGGTGTTGAACTTTGTTGCGTATCCTTTTTTTCCGCTAGCCAAACAAATTTAGTTTAATTATCGAAGAAAGCAAACACTTTGTGGCTTGACATTATACAAAATGAAAACAAACACTTAGTTTTAAACCACTTTATTTTGATGTATATTCGTCTATGACGATCTCTCTTCGTTTCGTCTATGACGATCTCTCTGATGTATATTCGTCTATGTCTGGACGAATATACATCAAAATAAAGTGGTTTAAAACTAAGTGTTTGTTTTCATTTTGTAAATTTAGTTTAGTTCAAAATGTATCAGAAACTCAAAAAATAACATGATATAATGTAACTTTTTTTTTTTTTAAGTAAGACAAACATTCCCGGGTTACGAATAACCTGACAATATTTGAAAATCTCCTAGTACCACCACAGTAAGCTGAAAAATGTTGCTTGTGTTGTAATGGAGGACTTAGCTAGCCGAGGAATTGAACACATTGTGCCTGGGTGGGACCCAAACGCGATGTCAACTCGGACACCGACCGGTCATAAATGATAATAATCGATCAGTAATGACTGATCGTGAAAAAACTTTTTGAACATGATTATTTCTATCGACCTTCTACTGACTTGCATAGAAAAAAGAAGAAAACTACAAATACCTTCTGTACAAATTTACATGGAAACAAATGCGCCACTGACTCAGTACCTTTTGGTTCTAGACCATTTAGCACGAAGTCTGTCTCTTTTACACTGAAATTGTATAACGCCATCCAATTTGAATATCGTAATCACGGTGAAACACATTATTGTATGGAAATATATGACCAAATTGAGCTTATATTTGGATCACGAAAACTCCCACAAGGCACTTCTTGTGTTATTATTTATTCTATGCTGGTTTTTATAACTTGAATGAACTTTCATTAAAAAAAAATTTGTACTTTTTTGACATTTAAAATAATATTTAAAAATTATCATTACGAGCTAAAAATAATGCGTTGATCTAAAATTTGCACAATGAAAAATAAAGTCCACATTTCATGACGCCAGAGCTCATAGTTTGAGAGTTCTTACTGATTGAGATGTAAACTGTCAACAACTACTTCCTCAGTAATTGTAAAATCACGTTAATTTAAATAAAATAAATAACACACTGCAAACACCACTATTTATTCAGAAAGGATCGATGTGTTTCACAACCAATGGTTTATCCTGACGAATTGGGTTTGAAACCTCTCGATCCTTATTGAATAATTAGTGGTGTTTACAAGGTTTATTTAATTTAAATGTCAATAATTCATTTAACTTCAAATCGAAAAGCCTCTATCAGAATAAGCCAGACATACTGCAACCGTTTTTCCTCTTTTCATTTCCCGTTCCCTTTCCTTATAACCTTTCGCGACGTGATTCCCGCAAATGGGACGCATGTGTAGCTTAAAAATAAAAATAAAGCTGAAAATCGTCAGAAAAAGACGTCCGAAACACAGTCAAACTCCTCCAAAACGAAATAGCGCTGCATATTCCAAATTATTCCAAATCACCATGCCTGTGGCAAAATATTTGAGAGCATAATTTAGTGGTTCAGAAATTCAAATGATTTCACTTGTGCATGTCAAGTATGAATTTGCATCTGGGCAACTGTCAGTGTGTTGATTTGATAAAAGTGGTTTATTCAAGAATCTGACAGCAAACATTAAATTCATTTGTCCATTCATGAAACAAAGTAACTGTTCAACGCTGAATTATCTAAGTCAGACCTCCAGTGTCGGAAATGGATGCAAAGGCTTATTTTCAAGACCGCTAATATTTAAAAAAAAAACACAATTTAATTTTTAGAAAACATCATGGTGGCAGAAATCGAGGACGCCTGAGGAAAACATGGCACGAGCAAGTGAATCAGATACTTGAGTCTGGCCATGTCAATAGTCAGATTAATAGAAAAGTATGTATGAGACGATGTATGGATGTGAATGAGGCAAAAAGTGTGTGCCAAGACCGAATTGTTTGGCGGTCCGTCCTCTCTGCCTACCCCATGCGGGGAAAAGGCGTGATAGTTAGTTAGGTAGTTAGTTACATCTTAAAATTATTACAATCATTTTGACTTTTCACGCCCAGCTGGTCTTTTGTATGTTTTTTTATAAAGACAAAGAAGATCTAAATGAGCACAACAATATAAAAACTAGGTCTAGCACACTGAAATCGATACCTTTCCAATATCGGATCGATAAGCGTAACTACCGATGATTTTATATCGATTTCCCTGGCATGGTCGCGATAATTGATATCCAGACCGATGTTGGTAACGCAATAAATCAGAATCAATATATACTGGCAACACTGGCGCATCTCTCTATAGATAGACATTATATTTAGCAAGATGTTAAATGATCTATAAAATAAAATACATTGAGTACCATGAGCGATCCATTGAGACATGCCTAAGCTGAAGGTAAGGTCTCTAATGAAGGGAAACTGGTGTCTGATCAGAAATTGCGTTGCGTACTTAGGGCAATACGGCATGGAAACTTAACATCGCATACGTGGGACCAGTGTATACCAAAATACAACTTTTCTTAAATATGAGAAACGATCTCTGATACGAACACTTACATTACAAATAAGTCCTAGTTAATAGATATCGTAATTTATTTATATAAAACCGTTTCCATTTGAAGCCATGGCAGGATGTAAACGGTGGTGACGTCACATCCTCTGGCCTGGCCCCTTGACTCTCGAGTTATCAGCTGAATCTATCTACCTATATATCCTCTCCGTCTATGCATACCCACTTACGCATACACACACACACACACAAACACACACAAAAACAGACAACACAGACAACACACATTCACCTATCCCTACTCGCCCACTGGCAAACCAAACAGTCAAAGACATTCAGACAAAAAATAGCAGCATAAATCTTTGTAACAAAACAAGTCAAGTGTTTGGTTAGATCCTTTTGATAAGAACCTTATCATGTTCTTCATTTGATTGCGTAGCTTGATTTCAGTGGGAGTTTGTAAAAAGTGGGAGCGCGTAGTAATCGAATGCGTGTGTTTGCCATGTACCTACCCATACATGGGTTTATATACCTAAGGATGTGTGGATGTAGTTTGTATAATACAAGCACTGTCAAATATTATATATTATTCTGTTTGTACCATTTAACTAAGTGTGTGTACTTATTTATACGCACATTGAGTAATATTGTAGGTAGGTATAGTAGATTTGGGATCGGAAACAATGAGACTTCGTAGCCAAGTTCAAAAACAGTTTACGTAAAAAAAAATTCTGAAAATAAGTTGTAGGAATCAACAATTTAACCAACCAGTAAAATAAGTCATTTTATTAATTAAAAATTTTTATAAATTCATACGAACTCTTTCAGGAAAGACAGGAAATTATCACAGCGGGAACAATATAAGGTTTCACATTTTATAAAACACAAAAGGAATGAAAATGTCGTTTGAGATCAAACAAGTTTTCTAATATTTCACTAACAGGAAGATCCTTACATCTCGTCAGTGCTGAGTATATATATTTTTTAATAATGTGCCCTCACTTTTGACATGATGTGGATGAAGAAAATAGTGTTTGCCGAAGAGTTAAGTGGTGTTCTAACATCTCTGCCTATCCCTACAGAAGGGCATGGTGGAAAGACAGTTAGATAGCTGCATTCACAATTCAAACCGGAAAACTTTCAAAACTAAAAAACGATATATAAAGATATTTGTAAATGAATCTGTCTTCTTTCTTACATGCACACTTTATCTTTATATAAATGTTCCATAAAACACCCAATCGGGCGAAATAAATGTTTGTTGATTGAAAATTTGCTTCCTATACTAGTGTTAATGCAAAGTTCTGTTACTATAATTTAATACATTAATCGTATAAGTGCTAACATGCTCAACAATAAACATTTCATATTTGTTTTATTAACAATGACATTGTTATTGAATATTGTTCCGCTACTACTTTCGTAGTACCTTATCTTGAACTATTATTATTATTATTTGAACAACTGTTTTTTTGAACGACAGCGACATATTGTCTGTCTGGGCCTATTATGTTATGTAATATACACTCATTATTGTACTCCTGATCAGCTTGCCTTAAACATTCTATACATGTAAAAGCCTTCATGGCGTGAATAATTAAAATAAATAAAATTAATAAAATAAATAAAATCAATAAACTAAACAAAATAAATAAACTAAATTTATAAGAATAAGGTAGGTATTCCTTTTAAATCAGGTTGCCGACTGTTAACTAGATTAATTATTTCATTCATTCATAGCCATCAGAAAATAATTCAAACCAAATATTTTATTAAAAAATAAAATAAATGGATAATACACGCATTACACACTCTTGATTCTATGATCAGACCTAATCATTTTTAAAAATGCACCACTAAATAACTACCGGATATGAATAGTTTTCCCATAAAGTGCCGTTTTAATAGTCTTACACGTTTACTCTATGATTTTTACGAAAACTGTTTTTAAAGCGTGTCGGTAGGCAAATTGCATACGTGAAAACTGTTCATTTTTGTGAAAACTGTTTTTAAAGCGTGTCGGTAGGCAAATTGCATACGTGAAAACTGTTTATTTTTACGAAAACTGTTTTTAAAGCGTGTCGGTAGGCAAATTGGATACTTGAAAACTTTTTATTTGTAAGAAAACTGTTTTTTAAGCGTGTCGGTAGGCAAATTGCATACGTGAAAACTGTTTATTTTTACGAAAACTGTTTTTAAAGCGTGTCGGTAGGCAAATTGGATACTTGAAAACTTTTTATTTGTAAGAAAACTGTTTTTTAAGCGTGTCGGTAGGCAAATTGGATACGTGAAAACTGTTTATTTTTACGAAAACTGTTTTTTAAGCGTGTCGGTAGGCAAATTGGATACGTGAAAACTGTTTATTTTTACGAAAACTGTTTTTTAAGCGTGTCGGTAGGCAAATTGGATACGTGAAAACTGTTTATTTTTACGAAAACTGTTTTTTAAGCGTGTCGGTAGGCAAATTGGATACGTGAAAACTGTTTATTTTTACGAAAACTGTTTTTTAAGCGTGTCGGTAGGCAAATTGGATACGTGAAAACTGTTTATTTTTACGAAAACTGTTTTTTAAGCGTGTCGGTAGGCAAATTGGATACGTGAAAACTGTTTATTTTTACGAAAACTGTTTTTTAAGCGTGTCAGTAGGCAAATTGGATACGTGAAAACTGTTTTTTTTTTTATCTTCGTGTCACATGAAACTTCTGCTACTGAATGGGCTTAAACTAAAAGGTACAAGTAAGTGCTTACATTGGTTGCCAATTTATTAAGGATCTCTTAAAATTATTCGGAATCTAGTTAAAAAGGGATTGCAGGCCCTTAACGAATGAATTGATAGGTTTCCGATGTAGGAACACGTGTCCATTAAAATCATAATATTTTCGGATTTCGTCATTATATCTTATCAAGACAAATGCAGGTGCATGAAAACGTGTTATGATATATTAGGATTTTACTAAAAGTTTATTAGGAACGGCACGCAATAATGATTTTAACAGGATTTTTTAATAAATCAGCAATACTCGTTTTTCTCCGTGCACGGGCAGAAGAAGGACGATAAACAAATTGAAACATATTGTTTTGAATAACGAAAAATAATCGATTAACAAAACGAGCTTAAAAAGATATAGCAACTTTTATAATCATATCCATTCAAAATGGCGGCGCATAACAATAACGGGAGGAAGTCCTTTCCCGAACAAACCGAAGCGGCGGCGGCGGTGATCACGTCACATCCGTTTCCTGTTATTAGAATTACTTTATTATTCCTCTTTCCGAGAAGTGGGTCTGTGTCTGTACTCTGTAGGTACTCTGTAGTGCGATCTACACGGTACGCTCTACCGTTACACGGGGAACGGATACTTGTGGTATACACTCCACTCAAATATCTAGAAACAATAACTTGTTGGATGTCTTTAAACAAGCTGTGGCTGAATCCATCTAACTAAGACTGAGTTTCTCTGGGCGGTAACAAACAAACATAAATATTTCATACACCTATTTCTATTTTCGGCTGCGATATCATACCAAAAACAACAATCACACTTTTCGGTGTCAATCTAGATTCGAACATTTCGATTAAAAGTCAATTAAATGGACTGTAAGCATAGGTTTTTCACCTAATAAAACTCAAGTCTGTCCGAAGAAACCTTCCTACAGAGGCAAAAAACTGCTAATCACGTATTCTCACGTCTCGGCTACTGAACGGCATTTATGCTAGCCTTTCAACATCAAATTGACAAACTTCAATTAGTGTTTAATGTAGTAGCTCGGCACATAACCGGAGTCTCTAAATATTCGCACATTTCAGAACATCTTCGTAACCTTCACTGGCTCAAGTGCCCTGAAAGAATCCAGTACAAATTGTGCTGGATGGTGTATAAATGCATCAATGAAATGGCCCCACCTTACAGCTCTGAACTATGCGTCCCGGAAAACACTGATCTGTTCTTGAGGTCTAAGCCTTGTACTGTTGTACTGCCCAACATAAAAATTGCTTTTCACCCAACATAAGTACATATTATTAAAATAAATACCTTCATTAATAATGGCATTTCCAATTAAATGTGCTCCCATTGGTGACCGGGTGTGTCATCAAAATGACAATTCAACACACCTCCAAAAAGTGACAAAAAGTTATATAATAAATAGGTTACATAGGTAACTATTAAACCTAGTTTTAGTTTCATCATTCTTATTGACTCTATATCATTTTTTAAATGTGTGTTGAATTTTCATTTTGATGAAATATCATGGAACCGTTCCAATTATGTCCTCTGCGTGCGAACCGTATCTAAATTTCTCTAATAAACGATAAATAGTGTATTATTTTTTGAATGATAAACTAATGTTTATAAGACAAGGTTTTATATACATAGCGCTAAGGATAACAAATTATTATAAGCAATAATTATTCGCTTGAAATATCCATTCAAATTAAAAATATCTCCCGAGTAAAAATAAATTCCGCCGATGGGAATTGAACCCGCCTTATGATGTCCGATCTGGTGCTCTGAGACCACTGAGCTACGTCGGCTTATTTCCAACACGCCAAATAATTCAATATGTATTAGTGATCGACGAACCGGTGGATGCACCCTGTTAGCCATAAATTGATAATAGTTTGACTACTCTACAGTTAGTAATAAGATAGATCATTGTAGTTTTCTATAAATATATTTGTACGGTGCCCTTGAGGTGATTTTGCACAAAAACGGCGCTATATGAATCATCTAAATAATATTATTATTATACATTGACTTTCTTAGCAAGCGGAGTTGGAAACCAAAAATATCCTCCGATGTAGGTACGGAAGCCCTCTCAAATGCCACTTTAAAGGCAAAATAATTTTAAAAAAAGTTGTTTCTATTGACACCATCAATGTTTTTTTTCCACCCGCTAACAATCCCTTCCTCCCCCTTCTCCATCACTTGAATGATAATGATTTAAGAGATAGTACCGTTTCTTGTCCCTCGCTACATTTTTCTCGTAACCCCTTATTTCGTTTCATCACCTTCTTGTCACTTCTATTCACCCGGTCTGTAGTTTCTATTAACCCTGAAAATATGCATAACTCAGAGCATTATAAAAAAACAGTTGCTAACTTTTACAACACAGATTGTTATTTTTTTCACAAATAGAAAACAATTTATTTATACAGTTCTGAACCACTTTACAATTTAGTGTTTTTATAAAATTTACCGAGAGCACAAATACTAGGTCAGCATGTTACTGTTTGTTGGCGGACTTTTTGATGCTTCTGTGTAGTTTCATCATTCTTCGGTATTGCCAACAGATAAAAAATGTAAGCAAACATAAAAAAGTGAACTCCACTCCAATTGAAATACTTGGATTGAAACTTATTGCCTAGATTTGTTTCTATTCACCCATCAGAGTCTAATCACCCATGTTCACGGAACCAGTTCTTTTCATTCAAAATTCAAATTAACCGTATATTTAGTATTGTTAGTGCATCTTAGGACTTTCTATTTATCTACAATGTAAAAACTTGTTCCACTCTTTTCTAAAAATAATATCCAATTGTAATATTTGTATCTTTTATGAATCTACATAACATTATAATTTTATTTTACCCTTAATAGCCACAATTTAAAAACTTTTTTAGGATTTTTATTTCTTTTTTTTCATATAATACGATATTATATAGTATTCATTTAAATGTACCTTTACAACTACTTTCTTAATTTTGAATGCACTTTTAAAACGTTTTTGTTCTCTGCATCATCCACTAAATCTTGTAAAATTCCATCAGGGCATTAACAAGTAATAAATAAATAAATAAAATAAAATGAGAAGTGCATATTTGAAATTTAATATGCACAGTTCGCCATGTTGATAATGCGTATTATAATCAGATTTATAGTTATTAGTTTATTAGCCACACACCGGAAAAGAGTATAATAATTTGAAAAAATTGCCATTTAGTGTTTTAATGTTTGAATATCTTATTCTTGTCCAAGCAGTTTCCGAGCACCATGTATTTGTTTACTATTTGTGCATACTATATCTAACTAGGACAACTTCTCATCATGGTTGTCGCCGTTAGCTGCCCGCTTGCCCATTTCCCATTGCCATTGCCTGCCATCTGCGATTATAATTCTAATAATAATCAATTTGTACATATTATTATTAACATTACGCTGTTTATGGCCACTGCGATTAGATTAATCTGATGTGAAATGAATTAAACAGCCTACATTCAAATAATACTACCGCCTTCTTCTTATTGGCATTCTATATTTAATCGCATCGCTGCTTTATTGACTTTTAAACGATGCTATTCAAACAATACATCAATAAAGAAACATAATACCTTGCTCGCGGAGTGAATGATTATTTAATTTAAGTGATTTTATAAAGAAGGAGACTCGTGTTCGCTTTAGGCCAACATCCCGAAGGCCTACTTCCCGTAAGCCGATATCCTGAATGACTAACTTACTAACTCCCCAGAAACCAGAAAACTAGTATGCTCAATTTTTATACATTAACTTACAATTTGTGTACTTCTGTTGTTTAGTGTTTTTTTTATACTCGAGCGATTAGTGCCACATATAATATACATTTAACATATTATTTAACTAATACCATTCCTCAAAATATTAATATATAATGTCAAATGAATCCACCAAGATTTCACTGTTTATACTACATTTTTAAGTTTTATAAATAAAATTTGGCACACTGTAGCAAGCGATGAGCTCAAAACATTTTCGCAAACTTGGCATGATATGCCAAAAATCGCCATACAATGAATAAAGTTTCGAGCGGTCGGTTGCCATAGTGTGCCAAGTTTGCGAAAAATTTTTGAACGATTGCTTGCCATAGTGTGGCAAGCGTTAGCTCAAAACTTTATTTGGCACACTATGGCAAGCGATCTCTCTAAACTTTATTTGGCACACTATGGCAAGCGATCTCTCAAAACTTTATTTGGCACACAATGGCAAGCGATCGCTCAAAACTTTATTTGGCACACCATGGAAAACGATCGCTCAAAACTTTTTCGCAAACTTGGCATAATATGCCAAAAATCGCCATTCAATGAATGAATAATAAAGAAGGTATAATATTTTCTCGGGTTAACCTTAACTGATAGCCATTCCGTATTATGATTGGTGTTTGGGAAGCTCGATAAATTAAAAATCTAATGGCGATGTTTCTGGAGTGATCATTTTCACATAAAAGTGCTATAATTTTATTTTCCAGGAAGATTATTCCTTTATGTTTGAATGCTTTAATTACTTTTATACGAGGTCTAAACAAAAGCAAAATAAAAAAAGTATGATTAAGAAAGGGATGCTTAGCTGGTATGCTTAGCATGTATAGCGAATGAAGATGAAAGGAGTTTAAGGAGAATATATGACGAGAATGTGAAAAGTAGAAGTCGGGGACGTCTGAGAAAGACATGCCACAACCAAGTTAACCAGATACTTGAGTCGGGCGGTGTCAAAAGTTGGATAAACATAAGAGTATGTATGAGACAATGTATGAATGTGAATGAAACAATTAGTGTGTGCCAAGACCGATTTGTTTGGCGGTCCGTCCCATCTACCCCTGCTGGGAAACGGCGTGATGGTTCCTTAGTTTAGTTAGTTAATAAGAATACAGCGTTAGACGGGGCAATTTACGCACCTGCGGTTTGCTTTACCCCACTATAGAGTCTCATCTAAATTAATGGAATATAACAATTATTTGAATTTCAGTTCAACGCGAATATTATGGTGTGTATAAAGTGGCGCATAAATAACAGGATCCGTGTGTACAGAGAAATTGTACATAAACTGTGTACATTCTCTCTTTATCAACGTTGAAAACATGTGGTTTCACGATTTTCTGTTTTCAATTTTCTCAACCTTCCTGTGAAGACGCGAGTTAGTGGAAAATAGAAAACTCAACACGTAGAATATTTTCGACAGCCTAATGCTTTTGAATTTTTTCCAAGCGACCCAATGGGATTCTGCACAGTGATTTATTTAGTAAATCATTAATTTATTAAAATGACTATTTCCTCCTTGAGACAGTTAAAGGGTAAAGCAATGCAGTTTGTCGAGAGGTTTGCTAACGGTCCACAGAGATGTTGTCCAGTTCGAAGTCGTCTCTAGCCTCAAGGTCGTCTGATTCTGGGTCACAAGTCACAACCGTAGCCAACACACCTCACCTCGTCTTATCTTCCTGACAACTCCGCATCACGTCTTGTCTCGCAGCATCCTAGCGGGACAGGGACCGTTGGTTGACTCGAGATTGAATTTCCTATATAGGAATGCAATGATGGTGATATCTGCTATTTTCCCATCAGGTACGTGCGGTCTAAGAAGTGTTCCGAGAATTACTAACATCTAACATCAACTCACTGCCTGTTTGTATGGTTTTTCTATAATAACACGAGGACGCTATTATTTAATAACTAGCGCAGATCTATGAAAAATCACGGAATATTATAATTGTAGGATTTGTGAAACTTTACCTAAATAATACATCAAAACAAGGACAATTCCTGCAGAATGTTAAAAAACATATTTTTATTTAACGATTTTTTTCTTGATTTCGGTTATGTAATTTATTAAATTATGTCTGAATTCTTAACATATCAGTTCTAATTTTGAAACGAAAATTAAAACAATTTTCTGTCAAAATATTATACTATAAGTAGGTACTTTATCGTTTGTGTGGATTCTTGGCAGAATCAGTTCTAATTTTGAAAATGACACCTATATTCAAAACGAATACGAATTCATTGAACCAGAGTTATACGTTACAGATTTTTAGACATAGAAACCGAAATTAATATTTTTGATTAAATTTGTAACCAAAGTTACAAGCATGAGTGATATTGCTTTCTTGTAATTTCTTGTAAAAATGGCAGCAGTCCTTATTGTGAAACTACAATTTAGTGGGTCTATAACATTTCCTTTTAGAGGGTTTTATGCGCGATAAGTCTTAATGGCTTACCTACCTGTAAAATTATCTTTCAATAATTATTCAACAATTTTTTAACCTGTTAGTCTTTACTCTTCACTTTTGTCAACATTGTTACAACAAGAATATAGTTATTGATATGTCGATTATGGCCTGAAATGTAGCCACCTCAATAAATAAAATATGAGCTGTGGTGTTAGAAAATCATAGAAAAAAATTGAGTAAAAATAACACTCCATCTGCAGGTAAAATTAAAAAAAAAAAACATTTGTATTAATAATATGTACCTTGCATGTACTACTTACAAGTGTAATGAATTTTCAATATATTTTTATTCTTAATTTATTCATAAAATTGTTAGCTATTACTTATTAGATATAGCCAAATAAAGCCAACAGCCTTTTGGATGAATAAATATAAAGGTGTACGGAGAAAAGTGTAATAACTCCCGGAAGTGATTCTTCATGATAGTACAAGTAAAAGTGCAATTAACTTCGGGAGGTGATTCTTCGTGATAATACAAATAAACATGCAATAACTTCGGGGGGTGATTCTTCATGATAATAAAAATAAACGTTCAATAACTTCGGGATGTGAATCTTCATGAAAGTACAAGTAAGAGATATTGTTTACATCAAGAATTTTTTTTTTTTTTTTTACTAGGTGCTTTACTTTCCGAAGGTATTGTACTTTACTCCTGTATTTCTCAACAAAATGTATTTAATAAAAAAATGTTCATTCGCTTAATTCGTTTTTGTTTTTAACCACTGGGTTTACAAAAAAGGCTTTACGTAATAAATAACTTCTACTGGTAACTTTATATGGATGGCCATCATCACAGCAATTCATAATACAATAACATATTTTTATTAATTTAATGTGACCTCAGTTACAGTAACTTAATTTATGATGTCAAGCATTGCAAAAACAGTTAAATGAATTCATCGAAATAATTTACGCGTTTTTTAAGAGAAAGGACAAGGAAACCTCAAAGTTTTCAATTAAATTTAACGTCTGTGTTGTGAATCCATTAACGTACATTTTTGATTCACGGGCACTAAGTTGCTACACACAATTCCCACCATATTTACGATGGATGTTTTAAAGCCAAACTCTGCACCCCTTGATTTTTTAAAGCAATCTCTTCGGCCAACGCGAACGGATCAACCGAACCTTCCAGAGCATGAAAGGCGAACATCAACAAGAGGAGAAAGATTGCTCTCGACTCCTAACGATGTAGGTATGTTCGCAGTGTTCGCGATCCGTTCGCCTTGTCCGAGACTTGTTCGGCCGGTATGTTCGTTTATCTCTGGCAGCGCTAATGATTTGAGCAGACCGGATATTGATACCGGCTGGTGTTCAACAGGCCCGTTAATAGTCGGGAAGCCGTGCGAGCAGGACGCAAGCACGGGTTAGAGCGAGATCCTTAGTGAATTATTGCACCAATCACGGACCGGAAGGGACTCACCCTGATTGGGATGTTACCAACGTTAAAAAGTTTAAAAAAGAAAATTAATTCTTACACGAATCGAAAGAGAACGATGTGATTTTATTCTAAGTCATTAACTAACTTTAATGAAATCGTCTTCGTATGTAGGTTGTAAATAATCCTTAATTATCTGGATTAGGGTTCATAAAAATAATGGAGCATTCAATGCAGGTATACCACTTACTTACTCGGGCAGTTTGTTCAACGTAGCTGTATTTTAAATTTATGGTGACAGGCGTACGCGAAAGTAATAAATTAGAATTATTATCTCTATACTAGACGAAAGTCATTTTCATCTGTACGGACATTAGTAGGTGGAGCCTCAGTGGCGTGGCGAAAAGCTTCAGTACCCCGGGGCAACGCGTTCATATCATGCAGTCGGAAATAAAGTTTTCCTATCGTTCAAATATCCGTCAGTGTGTTATTCGAGATTAGAATAAAGGGCTTTATCAAGAATGAGTACCTACCGAGAAGATTGAATGAATATATATATATTTATTTTTTATTTTTTTATGTAAAAGCGCACAAGAGTCCCAACTGCTCCTAACCTTCTGGCGCCGGTGAGACTATGGAATTCCCAATTGAGGAATGTAGTTGAGTTGTTGCAGTTGAGTTGGGTTACGTTATTGAGTACGTTACTGAGTTTCTCTGGGCGGCCACAAACAAACTTTAACATTTCATAGATTCACTTATTTCTATTTCCGGCAGCGATATCATCACAAAAATAACAGTCAAACTTCTCGGTGTCACTTTAGATTCGGTCTTTTCTTTTTCTTGTACCTAAGACAACTCAAGTCTGTCCGAAGAAACTTTCCCACAGAGGTAACAAAACAACTTATCAACTCTTTCGTAGTCTCACTTCTCGATTACTGCAACGGCATTTATGCCAGCCTTCCAAAATATCAAATTGACAAACTTCAATCAGTAGCACGACTCATAACCGGGGTCTCTAAATATTGGCACATTTCAGAACACCTTCGTAACCTTCACTGGCTCAAGTGCCCTGAAAGAATTCACTACAAATTGTGCTGGATGGTGTTTAAATTCATCCATGAAATATCCTCACCCTACAACTCTGAACTATGCGTCCCCGAAAACACTGGTCTGAGGTGGTCAACTCTTAGATCAGCAACATCATCAGCAGGCAGACTGACGGAACTTAATCGCAAGCCAAATACTAAGTTTGAGGATTGGTGGCTTGGAATAAACTCTTTCGGAACCAAGATGCATAACAAGTCCAACAGAATTCAGGTCTAAACTAAAAACTTAACTTTTTAAGCTCTATATCCTTAAATTATATATGGTATTCCTGATGGTGGCATCCTTGTACTGCCTATAAAACATCCTAATCACACTTTTATTATAGGATTTACATTATTCGAAATCTGTCTTTTACCGAAGAATGAATCACAATTAGGAAGTTCTAAAATGGAGTTCTACAAATTAAACTTAATAACAATAAATACACATTTAGGAAGATGAATTCTGATCAAAACCTTGTACTGTAGTACCGCCTAGCATAAAATTTGCTTTTCCTTTCTTAAAAACGCTTATTAAATAACATAAATAGATATTATTAAAATAAATACCGGAATGTCCAATCATGTCCTGTGCGTGCGAACCGTATCTAAATTTTTAATAACAATAAACCGCCCGCATAGGGCCGGCCCTGCATTATAGTAATTTTACACAAAAATTAGAAAACAAAAATAATAATATTATGTAGAATAAAATGTTATTCAAATACGTAATGCGCAATATATGCAAATTACACTTGCAGTATGCTTTGTACATGTTATCACTACTTCATCGTACTGAGATACTATTATCTTCTCGATTAATTAAATACTTTCGATAGATAAGATATTCTCTAATAAGATACCATTATCTTCTCGAAACATGTCTCACTTATACAATATGAATTGATAAAATTATGTGAGTTTAAAATTATTAATGACGCATTAATAATTTTATTATGTGTCATAAATTTTCTATTGTTGTCTGATGGGTTCATAGTCGCAATGCGCTAGTAATAAAATAAGTCATTAGTTATACGATGTCGGTTTTTAATAGAAGGTTCGAGGCAGTTAAAGTAAGACTTGTTGTGCTAAATTTATAAAATATGCTTCTAATTTATTCGTGTTATTTGTTGAAAACGTAATTTTTATTAAATAGGTAAATTAAATTTAATTATATATATTTGAAGTTAATAGTGCATTATGGTAACTTGGTATTATGGTAAATTGGCATTATGGTAACATGGCATTATGGTAACTTGGCATTATGGTAACATGGCATTATGGTAACTTGGCATTATGGTAACATGGCATTATGGTAACTTGGCATTATGGTAACATGGCATTATGGAAACATTGCATTATGGTAACATGGCATTATGGTAACTTGGCATTATGGTAACTTGGCATCATGGTAACATGGCATTATGGTAACATGGCATTATGGTAACTTGGCATTATGGTAACTTGTCATTATGGTAATATGGCATTATGGTAACCAAGGCGGCAACCCAAGCTGTCTACGTGATCGCTACGCCACCGCGGAGGTTTAGAAGCTTGTAGGTTTTACGATTTCCCATTTCCTAAAAACATTCGTTACCTCGGGAACTTCCCTACGGCTTTTAAATTCTTAATAGTGAATGAAGTCGAGTTAATTTTAATGAATTCCTAATTAAAACAGAGTTTTAATTTTATTACTATGATATCGAACTTATTAGTTTCAATCGACTCAAAGTTGCTTTAAATTTTAGAGTAATTTTCAAAATTGGAACTGAATGTGAAGAATTTAGACAAGCGATAAAACAGGTACTAAGGTCAGCAGCATTTGGCTAGTTTTAATGTCATTTTCAAAATTCGAACTAATTTGTGTGAATAATTCAGACTCTCCCTGATTGATCACTAATTCATAATAATGTATGATATCGAGTTAATTTTAAATAGTTCATGCAACGCACGCTACTGATTGATTAGTAATTAATTACTGGTTACTGAAGCTCAAAATTATTTAGAATTTTTTTAAAATATTTAACAGAAGGCGGTAGGTACAAGTTCCATCCTTCCTGTCAATATTCATATTATCAATCAAATGAAAACTTATCCTGTTAAATATAAATAATTTTACCTGAATAAGGGTAACTGTCGGAATATAAATTCCACGGAAAGCATTACATTTGATTCTGGATAATTTCGCAGTTTTTGAACTATTTCAAAATAAAATACTGTTTTTGAAAGCAGATAAAATACTCTTTTAGACTTTAATATTACACATCGACATATTCAATTAAAATTATTAAAATTTAAGATAAGTTTTTAAAATCACTTGCCGATGGTTTTTATCGTATGAACCATGATTGTTTCTTTACACGAAACTAAAAAAACATATTTAATTAGACAAAGGTATTATAAAAGTTAATTTTACATAACTTTTTTCGATTAAAATATTTTTTTGTTAATTTGGGAACCTTGCAAAATATTGTTCAAATGCTAAACGTTGTTTCATAAAATTATTTTAATTTATCGGAAGCGTTTGTTGCTGTCTATACTGTTCAACCCTTTCAATACCAGAATTCCTCCCGAGAAATATAAACCAAGATATTAATATCTCTTGATTTTGTCAAAGAAATCGCCCCTTTTTTGCGTATCGCTTGTGAAGGTTATTGAGTTGTCTATTTTTTATACTATGTTGCAAGATTTATTTCAGCAACAAATACTGTAAATAAAATGATAGATCCCGTTTCGGCTTTTTTGCTTGGACTGGGATTCAATATTATTTTATGCTATCTTTATATTTAATATTAATACTATTTTTTAAATTAAACTTAGTAATTAAAAATAACCCGTTGAGACCTAAAAATAATACAAAAAACCAAATTAGAAAAAAATCTAAGTTAGTGAGCAAAAAAAAATTGCATCAAAAATTTTCAAATAATTGTTTAAAGTTTTTTCAAGCTTATAATATGATCTATATGTGGAAATAAAAGTGCTGTGCTGAAAGGGTTAAATCATATCTAATCTTAATACAAAATGAGATTGCACGGCTTTTATGAGACCTTGTCAGGCTGGGATTATATCTCATAAAAAGATTCTACGCTTGTTTGTGATATATGAAGAATATCTCCCAAAATTGTCCAAGAGGTTAAAAGTTTTCCTGTTATTTTTCTCCGGTAAGAACAACTTCGAAAATTCAAACATCCGTGAATACATATTTTATATTTATAAATCAAAAGTTCAGTTCGTACATTCTCCATAAATCTTGAACACTTTATGGAATTCTTTAAAATATTTAAACGATTATTATTTCCGCGTACTACGTCCGACATTACCATATTTCATGTTGAATGTGAATCTTGTGATATCAATAAATTATTTAGAATTTGAAATGTGCACATTTTTTTTAATTTCTTGGTCCGGAGGCGGGATGGGTAAACGGTTGTTATATGTTTATGATGTACGTAGTGTGTATTCCGAACTGAATACACGAAACCTATAGAAGTGTCCGTTTACCCGAAGTAGGCTCAATTTGTCCTAACTTCTGCTTTATTTATCGTGAAAACCTCACAAGAATCTCAATTGCTCCCAAATGTACCTACCGAACCAGTGGTACTCCATTATCCCCAATTGGGATATGTTGTGAAGCTGAAAGGAATTGGAAGGGAACTGCCTGACTATGCAAATCTGGTCATCAAATAGTCAAATCACGGCTAAAGCTATTTCAAGCAACGTTTACATTCTGAATGGTATGGTCTTTGACCAGATCTACACTTAAAGATTAATTATACCAATTATTTAAATAGCATGTAAAATAGTAAAAAAAACATTACAAATAATTCAAAATAGAGGTATGCGAGCAGTATGGAATTGTAGTAGGTATTCTAAGATAATTATTATTCAGAAAAAACTAGGAATGTTAAGTGTGAGAAATCGAATAATTTACCTATGTCCTAATATTTATATTTAAGCTAAAAAATAAGATGCTCCCGAAATACATGTTTAAGAATGTTATATTTAATTTCGGAATACATGGCTAATGGCTACCCTACGAGAAACTGTGGAGATTTTAGACTTCCAAAAACAAATTTGTCGGAAGCCAAAAATAATCTCTATTTTAAAGGATTTAAGATTTTTAATGAATTACCGACAGATGAGAAGCTAAAAGCTTTGCTGTTTTTCGTGGGTTATGCCTAAATACGATAACGAATAAGTTTTAGATGTATTATAAAGTGTCCTTAATGTAATAGAAATAAGTTTAAAAGGCTTATACTAGATATAAAAATGTAATATTATAACTAAACAAAATACATACAAAAAAATTAATTTAATTTATTTGCCTCGAACCTGCGGCCTCTGGATTAGTAGCCGAAGTTTTTTTATTTTTTTTTTTATTTTCTTGATTCTTATATTCCATGAAGTTTTTTTTTTTTTTTTTTTTTTACAGTAATACCGCACAAGAGTCCCAACTGCTCCCGTCTGGAGCCAGTGAGACTATGGCATCCCCAATTGGGGTATGTTGTGAGGCTGAGGGTATTGGGGAGGGGAGGGAGATGGGGAAGAGGAAGGTGGGGAAGTACCTGGCTATTCAGATCTGGTCACCAAACACGGCTAAAGCCATTTCAAGCAACGTTTCAATTCTGAATGGTCTTACACCAGGGCGATACTGAGAGTATCTTCCACTCTGGAACGTGCCGCAAATATACTATATATTATTTTAAATTAATTAATTTTAAATTAATTAATTGTCAAATAACACAAATTAATCAAATAAAATTTATTTGCGCACGCCGGGTTCGAACCCGCGACCTTCGGATCTGTAGTCAAAAGCGTATACCACTAGACCACGCCGGCCGTCAGTGGTGAATCATTTAAATTTACTGAATTTAAAGTTAATGTTCTTTATACAAATAGAACGGCGTCATATGCGCCTCACAATTTTTACCTCATATGGGTTTATTCAAATATTACCTGGCTTTTATAGACTTAGAGGCCTTGTATTTTCTCGGTAGGGAAAAAATTTGTTACCTAAAAACCCTACTAAAATTGCATGTTTTCATCCAGCATCAGCACCACCAGCGACCGACAGCGGCCATATACTACATACGTGTCTGTTTGTGTTGTGTTGGGAATGGGGGGAGGAAATTTCGGCTGCGCCCTATTGTTGGGGTCCTTCCGCATTTGCCGTTGGGAGTAAGGAAAATCGCAGAAAACCTTACCCGGAAGGAGCGGCCGAACGTCAACTTGAAACGTATGCGGCCTTCAGTAACATCGGTATATGATGTCCTGCATTTTTGAGATGTGTGTGTGTGTGTCTGTTTTTATGTTAATATATACTTATGGGAGGATAGAAAATAAACATACATATACATACAAATTATAAAATATTATATAAATATATAAATAGATATATAAACATTATATATTTAGGAAGAAAGTCGGGAGTTTAGGAAATACCTACTGCTCGCTATTCGTCCGCGTCTGATTCTGGTATGTACCATATGTGGTCATGGTCCATGAGGATGTGTTTAGGTAGTCTGTGTGTGTATTTGAATGTCAGGTCGCTCGGAGCGTAGTAGCCGAAGTCGTCAAGGAGGTTTTTTGAACAGATAATCAATTTCATTGACTTGTCTAGGGCCTGGGAGCCGAAAGATGTTATGAAGATTGGCGACATCAGACTTCCTTAAAATCAGTTTTAATCACACTTCTAAGAATAATTATTTCAGTGATTTTCATTTTAGTAGACATTTCGTTTTTCTTCTTCCGAATGAGACACAAAGTTCTCATCGGTCAACTAAATTGTATTTTTCATTTTAACAATAAATTATTTTTGGTACAAACATATTTATAGGTTATCCAAAGGGATAATAAATCTTGACAGAGATTCTATGAAAGTACGTGCGAAAAGAAACGAAAGTTTCCTAGAGGGTGTGTTTTAAAAAAAACAGGTAATGACTAAGGACTGAAAATTAAACCTAGTTACAAAAGATACCTACTGAGCATGTACTGAAAAACAGTATTCTGTTGAAGTGCCTCACCAGAAGTCGTCGTGGTCCATCGCCCACGCAAAAGCAAGGAGTTAACGAATTTTGCGTAAATTTATAAAGCAGACAGAAATAGCATTCTCTTTGCTCTCGAAATAGAACACGCGTATAAAGCAGAATTATTAGCAAGAACCTGTAGGCAGCCTGGAATATATAGAAGGGGAGATTTTATGTAGTTACTGGAAAGGTGGTGGGTAGGTAATGGCCTTCGGCACACTGAGAAAACTTACTGATATAAGTTCTGCTAATTTATTTTTAAAAAATCGGTCAAATTATTCGTATTTCTGTTCTAAACGGGAATGCAGGCCTTTAACGAATGATTTGACAGGTGTCCTAACAAACTGTCGGTAAAACAAGAAAATATGTTTTTAGAATATAACACGTGTTCATAAAATTTCGAATATTGTCGGATTTCGTCATTATATTTATCAGGAAAAGCGCAGCTGCGTGAACACGTGTTCCAATACATTCTGAATGGAATAATATTTTGTTAGGGAATGGATTGCAATCACGTTTGAAACATTATTTTAATTCATCCGCCATACTCATTTTTCTCCGTGTACCGACTCGGTAAGCACTGTTTAGGTAGGTACTGGGTAGGAACTGGGTAGGTACTGCGTATACATTGGGTAGGTAAACACTGGGTAGGCACTGGGTACTGAGTAGGTACTGGTTAGGTACTGGGTGGGCACTGGGTTGGTACTGGGTAGGCACTGGGTAGGTACTTAGTAAGTAGCGGTTGGTAGTAGCTACCTCCAAATGCCACTTTACAAACGTTGTATAATGAAAATAATCGAATTTAGAATGGGTACGGGCAAGGTTCATAGAAAATATGTATGTTAAATATATTTTCTACGAACCTTTAGGTACGGGGAGGTTCCTGTCATTGGCGAAGTAGCCGACGTGCCCGGGATTTGAGAGATTTTTAATAAGAGGCATTATATTGAAATACACTGAAAGAAATGTTTAGGTACGATTTACCAAATTTTCAGTAATTATCTACTAAACAGTTTAGTTGCTGTGGTGACTGCCGAACTTTTAGCTACTGTTTGCTAAACAGCAGTTTATTTATGACAGCTTAACGATTCAGATATTCTAGCTAAACTAATCGGTTGAGACAGCTTTCTGTGTTTAGTTGTGTTACCTAAACTGTATTTATGACAACTTAACGATTCAGATATTCTAGCTAAACTAATCGGTTGAGACAGCTTTCTGTGTTTAGTTGTGTTACCTAAACTGTATTTATGACAGCTTAACGATTCAGATATTCTAGCTAAACTAATCGGTTGAGACAGCTCTCTAACTTTCTGTGTTTAGTTGTGTTACCTAAACTGTATTTATGACAGCTTAACGATTCAGGTATTCTAGCTAAACTAATCGGTTGAGACAGCTTTGTGTTTAGTTGTGTTACCTAAACTAAAAATTATATACCTAAACCATTTTGTAGTGTTCGATTAGAAAAACTTAACTGTTTAGATGTAGTAACCTTATTATTTAGTTAATATTACAAAATGGTTAGGTTGATTAACTAAACTTCGGTTGGAATAGCCCTACCGATATAGGTGTTTTAGCTCTATACTGCTAGCTTTAGGTACCTTAGCTTAGCTTTTTGGTTAGATTATCTATATTAAATAGGAAGTGCAGCTTTGCAGTTTAGCTGAAAACAATACAGGGTGTAAATGTAACCACCATTAACTCGAAGGATTTTTTTATTTTTTATTTCTATATAATATTTACAGTGTTCACATAATTATTTATATTTTTACATGATATATTTCAAACTTATAACTATAATATGTTGTGTGTAAGGTAGGTTTGAGAAGGTGAAACTGTGGTGGGTAATGTTATATGTTTCGTGAACACCTCACTAGGAGAACCTGTGCTGAGGTGTTTACGTGGTTATGATTAAATGGTACATGTATTTATGTGTATTGGTTAAATTTTCTTTTATAAATTGTGAATTGTGATTTTAAATTTTTTTTTTTTTTTTTTAATGGTTATTGTACATTGTTATTTAAAGAAAAAGGAAAAATATTTATTTATGGGCACATATATACATACACCCATGTATATACATACATACATAAATAAACCCAT
Organism: Hesperophylax magnus; assembly: GCA_026573805.1. Classification (NCBI taxonomy): domain Eukaryota; kingdom Metazoa; phylum Arthropoda; class Insecta; order Trichoptera; family Limnephilidae; genus Hesperophylax; species Hesperophylax magnus. The sequence continues at coordinate 11,250,883 of JAIUSX010000072.1, forward strand.
AATTCTTATTATATCATAAGATTAATTATTATATCATAATATTATACCCATAATTCAGAATCATGGGTTAAATACTTTAAGTTGCAGGTAGTTTATTACAACCCTTTTGAGAGATGAAACCTAAATAAATAAATATTATGTTTTGTAAGACATAAGATTATTATATCATAAGATTATACCCATAATTCAGAATCATGGGTTAAATACTTTAAGTTGCAGGTAGTTTATTACAACCCTTTTGAGAGATGAAACCTAAATAAATAAATATTATGTTTTGTAAGACTAGAAAGTACTTATTAAAAACCTCATTCATATAAAAGTTATTTTGTTAAGAATCGTCTCTCAAAATATTGTTTCCAGCTACCAGCAAAGCCTCAAAAAAGAAAACACCTTTGATCATACACACATTTATATTATCATTTTTTATTATATATTTTTTTTAAATATAGTAAAAGATGTTTGTGTCCTGATTTGGCAAATTCTTTTCGGCGCTGCCTGTATGTGTCTAGTAATTTACCTTTAGCAGCAACTTTTTGGGTAGGCCCAAAACATACATATGGGGTGAAATATACAGCTGCGCTTTCTTTATTAAAGACTTTGGTGATTTGAAAAGCAAATTCATAAAATCTCTTGCTTGTAATGGATCTATCTGGATTACCCTGCAATTCCTTACTTATAATAGTACTGCACAGTCTGGCAGAATTGTCCAACAGACCCATTGACTCAAACTGCATTAAAAGTGCTTGCCCTTCATTGATTGATAGGAGATGATTGCGTAAGTCCTGGAAAACAAAATTAAATTGCATATTGATTACATAACTAATAACCACTTCTATAATCATCATAATATCAATCACAGGATGGCTATTCTACGCTGCCACTACTAAAATACATATATCGGAATGTATAAAACAATTAACCTAAGTTACTTAGGTATCTGAAACTTACTAAAATTATTTAACTTACATTCGAAATTTGCTCTTCAAAAGCTTCTTGCGTTATTCTTTGTGATTTGTTTTTATTTTCCAACAAGGAAATGTCATTTACAAGGAAGTCATCGTGTTGATAATATATGGGCGTTGTTTGTTTGGAAGTTGAAGGTATATCTTCAATCTGAAACAAAAAGCGGGTATGTACACAAAGGGGAAAGAAAGGGTGAAGGGGTCAAGCTTTGTTTTTATCCCTTTGGAATTGCTTGCCCCCCCCGGCAGTCGATTTATTCATTAATTACAGGAATTATTATTTTAAATACTATTATTTTTGTATCAAAATCGCGTCCGGTACAACTATTTCCAAATGGTTAGCCAAAAAAGGCCTAGGTATACAATATGTCATCATTACTGCTTTTAAAAACTTACACTTATGACAGGTGGATTAATAACATCCTTGAGCGCATTAATGTATGCTGTAGGCAGTGCCCGGTGCCCTACAGTCGGAATCAATTCTTTAATATCATCTTGAGATATTATCAGGAGTGTTTTCGAGTCTATGGCTTGAGTCTGAAATAAAGAAAAAAAACGACGAGAAAATACAAAAATTTTCAAAACAAGAAAATAAAAATTAATTTTTCAAAGGAATGAAAATTATTCATTAAAAAAAATGTATATTTATACAACAGCAGATACCGAACACCCTGTATCATGAATCAAGCGGAGATAAAATAGTTTTAATAATGAAATTATTTCATTTATATGAAAATTTCAAATGTAAACATTAACAATGGGTGGTCACCCTGTATTTAAAAAAACATATCCCTCCCAAAAAAAACAACAGAAAAACAATGTTCAAAATGTTATGTCCGAATTAATAATTTGCAATACACATTTATTAAAATTAAATATAACCTGCTATGATTGACCATCCATCGGTACGATTTCAAAGCTAGTTTGGTTGGTTCTAGTTTCTGGCTAGGGTAAAACTGTAACTTAGAAAATACTACAGTTTCAAACAACATTCGTTCAATACAAAATAATACTGGCGGAAACAAACAAAGAAATAAAGGCGCCCTTGAGGTGATTTTGCACAAAAACGGCGCTATACAAGTGATCCAATTATTATTTTTTTTTTTATATACCACTCTCTGTAACTTGTGTCATAACTCCTGACACAATCTTGGTTGTAGCGTCAACACGCACTCTTCAAACTAGGTACATAATAAATACAAATCTTCTAAATCTATTGCGTAGGTACTTGAGTCATGGAATAATGAAGGTGCCAGTTTCTAAATCAAATAGAATGGATATTATCATAATATATAATATCATAGTTCCATGATCTAAATTCTAAATCAATAAAAAAATGAAAAAAGAAAACTCACCTTTAAATGTTTCTATGTAAGCCTTCAGATTCCAAGAAATTAAATAATCCTCCACGGTTTTGTCTGCCATTATCACTAGGAACTAAGAACAGCGGTTAACATAAATTCAATTCAATTCAAAAATAAATTCGCAACGCGCGCAACGAACGTCAATTCGCGAACTGTGGCGATCTGAGAACTGCGTCGTAAATGAACACCTGCGTCGACCGCTAGCGACGACAAAAAAATCTACCAAAGTTCGGGAGATTTAACTAAAGTTTTGTTGAACTTTGCCTAAGTTTGTGCAAAGCAACTAATTGTTATGTAAAAATACCAAATTTAGATATTCCAACCTCAGTTTTGCTATATGAACAAAACATTTAACCAAACTAGATGTTTAGTTAAATTTAGCTAAATACTTTGGGAAGTAACACATAAACTTAAGTTACTAAAGTGAAATAGGTTTAGTAAATTACTTTAGCTTGATTAACCAAACCGATTATTTTGTTTAGGTAAGTATGCTTTTAGTGTGCTATTATTAAAGTTTAGTTGTAATAGCTCAAGCACATTTTACTAAACAACGACGGTATCTGCACATAAAGTATTTTAGGTAAAGTAGCTGAAGTTTAGGAGATGGTTACACAACTTCAATTAGCTTAACACTTTAGCAAAAATGTTCATGCAGTGTTGCTATTACACTGCATGAACATTTTTTTAAATATGCTAATTCATTGAAAATGTAACATAGTAAGTTATTTAAGAGGACCTGTCTTATCAATCATCTTGGTACTATTAAATTTATAGAAATGTATTGAAAAGGTAATAAAATAAGTATTTTAAGGTGATTTCGATTAAAAAAATATGTAAAAACATTACTGTCACTTACAGTACTCTCCGAGGTCTGAATTAATGTGAGATAATCACTTTGAATTAATTTGATCATCTTTGGTACTAGTAATATTATTAAAAAAATATGGAAAAAGTAAAGAAATAAGTATTTTAAAAATACTTTGATAACAAAATAAGATAGTAAAAAACCTATACTGTGGAGAGTCTGTAAAGCGCAACAGCAAAAACCGCTCTGTCTGCACACTGTCATCAAAAAGGTGTGTACTAACTGAAGGTATCTCACTCTGATCCCTCTGTTCCCAAAAAGGGACAATGTATCTAAAATACTGTGTATAAACATATCGTCGGTATACTGGTAAAACCAGCTAAATGACAAAACTTGCCGAAATGAGTTAAAAATGCCGTTTTGTTCAGTTTTATGAGCTCTATCGATAGATGAAACCCACAACATCCTTCGATGGTTCGTTTTAAAGTTAGAATTTTCTAAAAACATCTAACCCTCTTGTTACCTCAAAATGTATTCCGTTGAAAACAACTAAATCGCTTTAGTGGAAACTTTTTTCAAATATCTTCTATGAAAACAATTTATAACACTTTAATTTTTTTATGGGTATGTTTCACTTTGCCGAACGAATAATATTATATCACGTAAAACCATTTAAATGACTTTAGCGTTATTTATTTATTCACGTTCACAGAAAATAATTTCAATTAAAAAACCCTAAATTACTATAACCGGTATGATATGTTAACACGAATGAACGAAATGATTTTTGTTAACAGTTGAAACCAGTTAAAGTCTTATAGGTGTTTTGAACGGACCATGTTGGTGATATTAAAATGAAGAGTGCTGACAGTTAAAATACGTTAAATGCAAGTAAGTGATTTCAACAGACTGTTATAGCGACGTGTAGATAGTTAAGCATTGACTATTGAAATAAGCTAAATGTCATTATGTGCTTTGATTAGTAGTATTCACGCGAAACTATCTGGGTTTGTGATTTAACAGAATATCAGTAATGACGGTAAAGTTCTAAATTTGTCACGTTTACTTAGGTTTCGTACCGTTTTGTTCACTTTTATGGAATATCTATCGTGCGTGAACGAGACATAACGCGTACAGACCGCACCGCCGTAAATTAACACACCAGAGCTAAGATGCTCCCAGTGAGTGTCAGTCCACTGTGGCTTGCGTGTGCATCTGTTTGTTTCTCCGACTTGATAGTGAGTGCAATTAGTTACACTTATGGATAATCTGGAGCACATTCAGCCATTATTAAAACGAAGGCAGGAGCTTATTAAGCGGCAGGGCAACATATTAACAAGGTCAGTGAACTTACTATGTTTTGATTTACTATTAGGTTTCTCTCTAACCAACTTATGTGAAACAGAGTTATTTTTTAAATTATTCAGCAATAATTGTTGCAATATTATTGTAGCAAGAAATGTTGATATGTTATTAAGTATATATTATCTTTTAACGACAAATTGATTCTCAGCGGCTTTGTTTACATTCATTGTACACAGTCATTAACATTATTTTGGACACAAATATTAACTTTAAGTGTGAGTGAGGGCAGTCAATAGTTTTTAAATGTACTAATTTTTATTTCCAGGATGCAAATGGCAGCAACTGCAGATGGCTCACGGCAAAGCCATGCCAGTCCATTACACTCCGTAAAATCGGCACAGCATACTTTTGAAGAAGCACCTGCGACTGAAGGAGATGGAAAACCTTCAATTGCCTTAGTTTAAATTATGGAAATTGCCATGTTTAAAGCTTTTTCTTTTCGTAATTAAAATTAAAACAGGGCATTTATTTATGCAGCTTAATATTAATTTTCAGGTGGAGATCAGACAATTCCAAATCACAGCTATTCATACGACAGCAACTCTTTAGAACTTAATGACGAACAACAATTGATTGCTGAAGAACTTGAATCACTCTTTGGAGACGATTTTTCAGATGACGACCCATCCTTCCAACATCATGACTCCTCCACAATTGCTGATAGTTTTAAAGACAGTTTAATTACTTTGGGGGACTTTGGAGTACTACCGGAACGTGAAAAACAACCGCTCATGGATGAAGTTAATATACTGGATACTCTGAATGCTAAACAAATAATTGGTGATGTTTTAAAATACCTCCTGGATCGAGTATTAACGGATGTTGGGCCATTAAAGAGGTGGCGTGATGCGGACCCTCGTGAATGGGCTGTGAATTGAGCTAAAATGAGAAGGGATGAACGTTTAACATATGTGACACAACAAAAAAATTACGACCTTCTAAGGTGCCCAAGCCAGCTAATTGTGATAAATGCCAGTACAGATGCAACAAGAACTTTACTTCGGATGAACTTAATATACTTTGTAGACACTACTGGCAGCTTGACTTCAAAGGCAAGAAAATTTTCTTGTCAACAAATTTGCACATTCAAGAACCAAAGCGCATTCTGGCTATCAGACCCAAAAAACAAAGATTGTATGCAAAAAAATGTTTTTTTCCCAAAGGGAATGACAAGATAGCAGTTTGCCAAAATTTCACGACCAAAACTCTCTGCATATCACCAGACGTTATAAAACTTGCAATCAAGAATAAAAATGCACAGGGATTTTTCACTCAAGATGACAAGAGAGGTCAAAAAGAGCCTCCACATAAAACTAAGGTGGACATCTTTAATCATGTGAAATCACACATTGAATCATTTCCAAGCATGGAGTCTCACTACGTGAGAAAATCGTCAAATCGTAAGTATTTGGACAGATCTGTCCATAAGAAAAATGCATGCTTTATACGTGGAGCATTGCAAAGAAACGGATATTACCGAACCTGTTACAGAAATAACATATCAACGAATATTTTCAAAGAATTACAATCTAAGTTTCTTCGTACCAAAGAAGGATCAGTGCCTAAATTGTTCAAACTATGTAAAGGCTAGTGATAAAAGCAAATTAAAAAGAAAACTAAAAGAAGATATGGAAAGAAAAGATGTTTGCAATACGGAGAAGGAAAAAGATAATGAGAGGTCTAACAATGAAAACAACTTCATGTCGCTAACATTCGATCTACAGGCAGTTTTACAAATCCCAAGTGGAAAAGTCGGCCTTCTCTACTATGTAAGAAAATTATGTATGTATAATCTTACATTATATGAGGCACCTGCCCCCAACAATGCGTACTGTTTTCCATGGTCCGAAATAAATGGAAAGCGTGGGAGTTGGGAAATAGGCTCTATCCTGTACTACCACCTCAAAAATTACTTACCGGACAATATTAATGAAATAAGCTTGTTCTCTGACACATGCAGAGGGCAGAATCGAAACCAATATGTAGCAGTAATACTACTTTGGGCCGTTCAACACATTGATCACATCAACATAATTGAGCAGAAATTTCTAGAACCTGGTCACATACATATGGAAGCAGATTCAATGCATAGTAGCATAGAACATGTTAAGAAAAACTCTTCTGTGTATACTATGCATGATTGGGTTGATATCTTCGAACGAGCTAGATCACAAAAAAGCGCAAAATTGACCAAAAAATAGTTACCGTCAAGCCATGCAAAGTTAAAGAGTTCAAACATGATGAATTCATCGACTTGAAAGACCTCGCTGACAAGGTTATGATAAACAGAACGAAGAATGACCAAGGCAACCAAGTTAGATGGTTAAAAATAAAAAGATTGGGGTATGTGAAAGGAGAAACGGAAAAAATCTTCTTCAATTATGACATGTCTGACACATTTCTTCACATAAATATTGCATAAATTTTTAAAGCACCTAAGAGAAAATTAATTAAGATCTTCTCTTAATTCACCGGGCCCACAAATAAAAAAATAATGTTTCCAAAGTTAATCTCCGAGACTTAAAACCACTCTATGCTGAACCACTGGCGATAAGTCAGGCCAAGAAAAATGACCTACTGAAACTGTGTCAAAAGGGAATCCTGAAGTGTCCTGAAGAATTACATGGATGGTACAATGGACTCCGCACTAATATCGATCTGAAGGATCGAGTTCCGGAGCCCGCTAATGATGAATGTGAGCTTGAAGATAATGGTACTCAAGAATAATTCATTCTTGCCTTAATTAATGTTACCTTTAAATATCGAAATAGTTTCATTATTTTATTTTTTCTTTGAAAGCTTTTTATGATTTACATAATTAAAAATGTCATTTTGTATTTATTTTAACATTTTGTTTTAATACACAATAAAATTCTCTGAAAAATGGTTTAATTCCTCTACAAATTAAATCCTCTGAAGCTATTTAACGTTTTCTTGAGCATTAAATTCAAAGTACTGGCTTATATCGTGTACTGATAAAACCAGTTAAAATCCCACCATTTTATCTTAAAAATTTTTTTTTTGGGGTTAAACAATTTATTAAGTTGAAATGATTTATGAAAATTATAAGTTAATTAAATTCTTAAAATAACAGCATTTTACAGAATTGAAAATTTAGAATGCGAATATGACTTTTACACAGTCAAACTTTCAAATTGATTTTTCTCAAAATCGTCAATCATGCACTTAGTGGGTTTTATCAGTATACCGACGATATATGTTTACGTTATATATGTTTTGTAAATGGACAGTCTGTAATATTCATTTAGACTTTTAGACTTTTTAGGATAGCAGCCAAATATATGGGAAAAATTGGTTGAAGATAATATTGGTAATTCTGAATTTGAATTATAAGAACGGAAAAAATGACTTAAAATAATTAGGTCTCAATGGTCGAGTTGGTAAAGGCGTTGTCCAGGTAAGACAGAGAATCTGAGTTCGATAGCCAGTTGAGATCGTTACCTTTTTATTTTTCTGTGTCTTGTTCTGTTTCATGTTTCGTTCGGATTCATTAGTTTAATCCTCTTCTTCAATGATAACTCATTATTATTTATTACCCACCAGTTCAGTGAGGATTTTAATGAAAATGAATAATAAGAATGATTGATTTATTTTGGCAAGCCCGGAGTGTGCTGGTTCGAGGAGTGTGAAGTATGGAATATAATATTGACTTTTATTTCTTCGGTTTTCGACTTTCCGTCGGTTCTAATAATAATTGTGAATTTCTGCCGAATGTTTGCGTTGGCGCCACCATTGTCCACCTTTTTATATTGAGGTGATTTTTACGAAATCGTCAAAATATAAATTAGCCAAATATTATTATTATTGTACATTCTCACCACTAGCCACTCGCCACTCGCCACTCGCCACTCGCCACTCGCCACTCGCCATTCGCCACTTCCACTCGACACTCACCACTCGCCGCTAGCCGCTCGCCGCTCGCCAGTCTCGCCAATCGCCTAGCGGTGCTCCAGCTTTTTGATTATACCAGCACTGGTCAGTTATCATACGAGGGAGACTTTTCGCAGTATTTCAAGATTACAATCACTTAATAGACAAGAAGTGTCATTTAGATGACACTGGTGCGAAAGTAAACTGATGTCGCCCATTTACATATAATAAGAGTACCGTGAGACTTAGAGGCCTAGTATTTTCTCGGTAGGGAATTTTTTTTTCCTGAAAAACCCTACTAAAATGCATGTTTTTGCATCATCATCAGCCCTAAAGGTATTATTATCCACTCGGTTATAAATATGTATAGTTTTAAGTCACTAGTTAAAAGTCTTATAAGCAGTTATAAGAATTAGCTGTAAGTGATAGTCTTAGATGTGAGTCACTGGTTTTAAGTCGCAGTAGAAAGACACTTGCCATGAGTTTTAGTTGTCACTAGTTATTAAGCTTTGTTTTGAGCCACAAGTATAAATTTTTTAGAATTTTTCTTATTCAGATGGTTGAGGTGGTTATTAGTTATAAGTAAGTGATAGGGTACATGTTATGTATACCTGTAAATGATATAGAAAAGCGCCATTAAGGTGATTTTCTCACGAAAATGGCGCTATAAAAATGATCATTATTATAATTATTTATACCCCCCCCCCCTTCACTCCCATCAAGCCCCACAACTCAAAAAATATTAAAATTAGTGACGTCATAATCCAATGGGTTCCTGAAAGTTGGGAATGAAAAAAATATACCGCTAAAAGCTCCAATCTCTCCCCTTAAACTCTTCCAATAAACGACACATGCAACAGAGAGGCATGTTACAACCGAATAATTAGAGGTACACCTTTAGAAAGGTCTCCTGCAACAGACTACATAATATATTGTTTTCAAGTACAAAAAAATACAGGTCTCCAATTAATCGAATCTCGACCGGCGAATTTCCGCTGCGGGGGCACGTTCCCACGGATGACCGGAAGAGAACCTGGGCCTTGGGGGAGGGCCTGGCACTCCGGGCACGCGGGGAGAAGTTTTTCAAACAACACTTTCAGCTCCATTGTTGATTAGCTCTTGCGTTACAGGCTGAACACGATAATCACAAGTGATTTGTGTGCTAATTTTTCATCACGCTACGATAATATCATATTATATAATGTGATAAGACAATGGTGTATTGAAAGTGTTTTTTTTTTTTAAATGCGGCTTGTTAAAATGTTTTATTTTATTCCGTTTGCTAAAGATGTCTCCATTTTGTAAAGTTTTCCCTTATGGTAGCCAACCTTTAGCCTTTAAAAATTGCCCAAAAGGTATTCTCTTATGATTTCGTTCGCCTAAAAATGTGACTAGAGAGAAAGGTTACAAGTAACTAGTTTTCTCCCTTTTCTTTCCGTGTATGTTTATTTTGTCAGTATTAAAAAAAGTGGCACGGAGACCTTCTCTCTGGGTAGAGTTGATTACGAAACCAGCCGTTCGTTAGTATATATTATGTAAAACAATCCTAACCGACATTATGACGTTTGTGATCGTTATAATTACTTCAAATTAAAATAAGTAAGGTGTCTACAACCGAGTGAGAACCTAAAACAATGTTAAATGTAAAAGTGCACCAAATACCTACATAGTATAGCTTTACACTAAACAAAACAAGGTTGACATATTATTTATGTGAATGTAAAACCGTGCTAAATGCTTAGCACAGTTTTACACTTTTATTCATTTAATTTTTATGTGAGACTTCCCAAGTGCGCCCTTTCCTGTACAGTGTAGATACATACTATATTTTCTGCTTTATTTCTCTACCTGGTAAGGTAGAGGCCCGGATTGTATGAAGCAGGAAAACAGATGCCATTAGCTCGTTCCACAAACGAGTCGACTTACGCAAAAACGAGTCAAAGAAACGACCCGTTCTCATATCAACGTAAAGCTAATATCAACTGTGAACGGGTGTTCCGCTCATATCCGTCGAGTTTCGCATAAGTGCACCGGTGCACAGGGAGGGAAATGCTGCTAGCTCCTTACCTTCTGGAAAACCGTTCGTGCACCAGTGACAAGATTTTTTTCCTGCCGACAAACCGTTCATGCGCTGCTAGCATTGGAATTTCGCCCTAGCTGGAATTTCTTGATATGCGATTTAAACCTGTATGCCATAAGAAAGTCCATGAAATTTTTTAACAGAGTCGCTCGCACTTAAAACACATTCATTTTTGATTTCCCCCAAGGTCAAAGCAGGCTTCATTGATATAAATGAACAGACTCATGGCAACAGGCAATTGGTATGCTAACAACGGATTGCCAATTAGACGGACTACCCCCCTTTGCACAGAATCAACATTAAACAATATTTTGAACATTGTTTATTTAACCAGAAAACATTTATTTATAAATATTAAGAGTAAAGATTGTTACGATCCTACGAATATGAAAAAAGTCATTTAGTACAGTTTTACACTAGATAAACATCAGGAAGAAGGGAGTTATCCCCATACGAGATTAAGGACGGGTTGTTTCGGAGAATTTGAACAATTCATCAAATTTCAACGTTCATTTACGGGTTCTGTGAAAGTCCTATTCAAATTCTGTTATTATATCATTATAGGCTAGTTGCTTGACAGAACTGAAATAAAAACAGAACTTAAAAATATCTTTCACAGAACTTGAAAATTAACTTTGAAATTTGAAGAATTGTTCAAGTTCTCCGAAACAACCCGTCCTAACTATAGCGAAAATGTTCAGCAAGTTCACAGGAATCATGGTTTTTACGGGGCTTTGATTTGCCAAGAAAAAGAAAACAGTTCTCCACACTGAAAAAGGAATAAGAATCAGTAGACTTTAAACAACACTTCTTGTCATTTCCTCGTCCCCTCTGCATCTCCTCGCTTCTCCTACACTCCACACTCCTACCTCTTACTTCTGTTCCTTCCCGAGCCCATGGCAGAGTTCAGAGCAGCTGACGGATTGAAACATAAAACCATAATGCCCCATTGTTTGCGACCTTACGTCGTCAGAAGCGGATCAGAGAATCAAAAACAGGCTTTTAAATAATAAAATCATCGAATGCTGTCCTATTTTACTTTTGATTTAAATTTTTTAATGTTATTATGGACAGCCCCGATTTACTCCAACCCATAGACATATGAATATTAGTAGACCTGCCCTAAGTGATTAAAAGCGTATTATCCCCACTCCCCATACCGGTTCCATTGGAGCCGGCTGTGCTCGCGTATGGCCTCAAGTGAAATTTGAAAACGTGACGTCATCATTCTTGTGCGAACTATGGTCGAGGCATCATCGATTCATTTTACGAAATAACACGGCAAAATGTTGACTTGTACTATGAAAACTTGTAAAAAATAGATGTGAAAAAGAGAATAAACCCAATTGTCGTATTACATTCCATATATAAGCATTATTTTACTTTATTTTAATCAGTTGTAGAAACTGTCACATCGTTGTAGAATACTATCACATCGAGAAACGTCTGGACGCGAAACACAAAGCTGGTTGGTTGCTGGGAAGTAAATTATGAACATTTATAAAAGTGTCTTAACTAAATACTTAAACGAAATATTCGACTCTGAAAATGGAACCGAATTTTTTTGCCGAATTTGGACTTCGCAAATTTGTTCATAACGTGGCGAGTAATTTGCGCTCCCATGTAAAAATGTCTATTCATTCAAAAGCAGATTTTACTTTTAAGAAGTAAATGGTGATATTATAATGCGAGATGCCTATTTACTGTCAGATTGATTTATTGACGAATCACAGTCAGCCTTACGCCCTTCGTTCTTCAACAGTTGATTTTACCCCTCGCCATTATCTTCTCGTCTATTAATTCCTATGTCTGTGCTCCAACCATATAATATACCAACTAGAACTGCTCGATCTAAAATTCTTTTTAATTGCAACAACAATATCAGGACTGAGTAATTTAGATACTCGCTTGTACCTAAATTGCATGCAGTTGGCAATACTTTCGCAGAAATAGTAGATATGTTCAACTGCACGGAGTATACTTACAAGTTACAAGAAGACTATAATAACATACCTAGACAATAATGATTAATGCTGGCATAATACTATTCTGCTGCCTGGGTTCAATTTTAATTTAAAAAACATTTCAATATGTGACAATAGTCAGTTTGATTCCAGTTGAGGCAGTTACCTTTTTATGTTCTGTGTCTTGTTCTGTTTCATGTTTCGTTTAAATTTATTAGTATTATTATCTCCTCCAATGAGGATAGTAATAGTAATAATTCTCAGTATCGACCTGATGAAATAACATACTATTCAGATTCGAAACATGTATTGTACCAAATCTGAACAGCCAGGTACGTACTTTCTGACCTTCCTCTATCGTATCTCCTTCCTCTCTCCACTAACTTCAGTCTCACAACATACCTACCCTGATTGGGGATTCCATAATTTCACTGCTCCGGGCACTTAGTTGGGGCTAGGCAGTGTTACAAAAAATATTTGAAAATGTAGAGTAGAATAGGTTTACACCTAAAAATGACAGATAGATTAATTAAAATGAATTAAAAGCTACAGTGAAAATATTGAACTTAGAAATTATGTTAACAATATTGTAAAGTTAACGGTGAATTACGAATATGATGCATGTGTCCTGAAAGTTGGAAAGATCTCTTAAAACAGGCATATTTTTATGAGAATAGCCTCAAAATAATCTTTTGACGCGTATCACATTACTCGCATCATTCACAATCACACATCCTCTCATGCCTACATACCCTTCTGTTAATCTGTCTTTTAACATGGCCTGACTTAGTATTTGGTTCACTTGATCGTGCCATGTCTTTCTCGAGCTTCCCCGACTTCTTGTACCATTCTCATTCGCGTCATATATTCTCCTTTCTTAATGCATTCGCTCTACATGCCCAAACCATCTAAGCGTCTCTTAATTTTTTCTCAACAGTATTTCGCTTACCTTGCCTTTCCCAACATTCTTTGCAAATATCCAGATTTCTCGTACAGTCATACATTACTTTACCACGCGTACATCTCAGAGATCAAATTTCTTGGATTTAAATTCATATTAAGACATCATATTATTTTTTGGAGATACTCACCAAAAACAAATCAAATTACTCGATTTTGCTCTAATGCGTCACGATTTATTTGTTTGTAGCATCCATGGACGATAAAATAATGTTTTGCTTTTAGGGGCTAACCAGTAAAATCACTCGAACTAAAATTGCACGAATGTCAGAGACATAATGTTCAATTTTAATGCCCAATTATAGAAAAGTCACAAGGCATAAAATATCTCGGGATAGTAATTGATGAAAATCTTAGATGGGACCTACATATAAAAGGTATCACGGAAAAACTGACAAAATATTTATATATATATTTCTTTAAAAATCTAAGAAATATGGTAACAGCGCTCTTGAGGTGATTTTGCACAAAAACGGCGCTATACAAGTCATCCAATTATTATTATTATTAAATAAAAAGGACATGAAAAAATCTACGACGCCTTATGTCATTCTCGTATTGAATATAGAATTATAGGATGGGGATCTGCTGTATCTATGTGGGTATATACATAACCTGAACATAATTCAAAAAGGAATCATTAATACCATACTAAAAGTACCCATAAGAACGCCTTCGATTGTAATTATCAATAGTTTTGATATACCAAATGTGCAACAAATATATGCTAAAAATCTACTATTGAAACTATTCAAAAATACTGAATCCTCCACAATACCGCGTATTCATCAAACAAGGTCAAATCACAATGACATAAAAAATATTCCCGAACGAACCTCCACAACATCCTCCCCCCCTGATATGAAGCGAGTAGAAAATTTGAATGATTACAAATCAAGAATAAAAATCTGACTGAAAGAGATTAATGAAAAAACTCTAAAACAGAAATTAATAACTTTAGTCCGCCTCAGCACAGATCACCCAAGTGAGAAGTACCTACTAAGCAATACAATTTACTATACCTACATATATTTAACATCATATTTTGTATGTACAATGTTTAAATTTATTTATTGCATCTCACTATAAACAAAACACGTATTTTTAACATAAAAATCAACCTCACTAGGACTAAGCCTGTATCGAGGTTAACAATTTACATTTGAGAGAAAGCAAACATAAGAGTAATCACAAACATAAAGTAATTTTCCATACAAACACAAAATATTTCAAAATCAAAGAAAAAATATGTATTAGATGTGTTACAAGATGGGTAATTTGACAGTATATTGTAACAATATTTGAACCATAACTAATCATCAATCATTATTCAGAAGAAGAAACAAAGTAGATAATAAAGACAGCTAGGGTGACATTCAGTTTTTAGGAAATGGGACATATATAAAATATTATTTTTTAAGTAAGGAAATAGTCGCTATAATAAAAAAATAGTAAAAAAGTGTATAAATCAAAAACCCTGATCATTAAAATTTACATCCGAGTGAATTTATGAATAACGTTGTGGGTATAGGTATAATTAGAAATGGCAATAATTTCCTAATCCGGTCCATTGGTATTGTTATTGGTTCGTTCCAGTTGGCCGGAAGTGTAAATGGCCTTGTATGCCCTTGCTTGGCCCTGTTCTATATTGGCGTGTATGTTGTGCCGTACTTATTACATGCTATAGTTTAGTGCTCCGTGTATGTACCACGGTCCATGCTGCAAGTTTCTTTAGCACCTTCCAACGACCATAACGTTACAACCAATGTGAAGGAAATCTCACTCTTTAATTGCATCAAATAGCTGCATATTGATTAAAGGCAAGTGGCTGGGGAAGATTGTGAAATTATTAAGATCTGGTCACTAAACTGTTTTTCACAATAAACCGCCAACCATCTGGGCCCAGTGAGACTATGTACTGAGAAAAATTACTAATATTGAATATTGATAATTTATTAAGAATCTCTTCAAATTATTCGTAAACTGGTTAAAAACGACATAAGAGGACCTTAACGAATGAATTGATAGGTTTATTGTTAAAATTTTAGTAAAAAGTTAATGCATTATCACGATGTCGAAACACGTGTTCATAAAGATCATAATATTTTCGCATTTCGTCATTATATATATTATCAAGGAAAATGCAGATGCATGAACACGTGTTCCGCTATGTTAGGAATTTACTAAAAGTTTATCAGGAAACGGCCTGCAATCCCGTTTTTAACCGGAATACCATTAATTTGAAGAAATTTTTGATAAATTAGCAATACACATTTTTCTCCGTGTTGCACCCCCTGTTATGTACGTTGTAGGCCTGAAAGTAGGGAAGAGGAAGGAGATGGAGAAGATGGTGGGTAAGTACCTAGATATCCAGATCTGGTCAACAAACACGGCTAATGCCATTTCAAGCAACGTTTCAACTCCGAATGGTGCTCTGTTTCCAGAGCGAATTGAGAATATCTTCAACTCTGCAATGTGCCGCAAATACACAACTGGGACGACGGACGCCGTTAAAACCATTTCTATCAATGCAAAGCTTCGACTCTGCATTGTAGTGTTTCTCACCAGTATCTTCCACCATGAATTTTTACAAATAAACTTTATTTTTTATTTACTTAGATTTAATGTTTGAAAAAATTCATCCATTTTTGATGTGAAATTTAGGGGGATAAAACCAATTATTACATAGCAAGCGTGGCACTGCACGGAAAGACGCTTCATTCGGCCAGCCTTGTCGGCTTTTTCCTCGCGGCCGCCAAAACTCTGTGCGGGAAAGGCTCATGGAAAAGTCAACTTTGGGGGATATTTTTTTATCATGGAGCTAATCTCATTTTTTTTTTCATTCCAAAGTAAAGTTTATTGTTGTTCAATAAGGGGTTTTCAATATCAATATTTTTAATGTGGTATTTCTTTATTTTATTAAAAATGGCTATTGAAAATGGTGGAAAATTCTTTTTTAATAATGATGATATTCCTAACCGCAATAAATAAATACATGTATTTTTTGTTTGTAATGTATTTCTCTGTATATTATAAAAAAATAAAAGAATCGACCACAAGTCGTAAAAATAAATAATGTTAATAGCGATAAAGAACATTCTGACTTTGGAATCCCGGAAGGTACAGTGCTTGGACCAATTCTTTTCACCATATATGTTAACGACATTTTCTTTCAACCACTAAATGGCCAAATTACTTCATATGCCGACGATACAGTTCTAATAATAAGCGAAAAAACTTGGCAAAACGTAATACTTAAAGCCACTGAAGACATAAATACTCTAAGAATTTCTTCGACATTAATTTACTATCACTAAATAATGATAAAACATATGTAATTCCATTTGCAATACACACAAAAGACATCCCTAAAAATTTTGACATTATCATTCATGACAATTCCAAAATACATAATAAAAATTACTGTCTCCAAAACTGCACAATACTAAAAACACAAACACAATCAAATATCTAGGAGTAATTATCGATAAAAATTTGAATTGGAAGGAACAAATATGTCAAATTGTAAAAAAATCAGAAAACTGATATATGTATTTTTAAGAATCAGAAATTTTTTGTCTTTAAAAAACCTATATTTAATATATTATGCCTTGGTCCAATCAACTCTACAATATGGTATCATTAGTTGGGGATCCACATACAAAACTAACCTTACTCCAATAGAAGTGGTACAAAGGTTAATAATTAAAATAATATTAAGAAAACCTTCCGATTACCCAACGGATCGATTATTCGAAGAATTACAAGTGCCTTTATTTAAAGATCTTTATACTAAAAATGCATTAATTCAAATCATAAAAGAAAAAGACAAGTACCAATATCTAACTGAAAACCGCACTCGACTTAAATATATTTTTCCATGCCCAAAATTAAACACTTCCTTTGCACAAAATCATTACACTTACCGGGCGAGAATTTTTTTCAATCGACTCCCTGAAGAAATTAAAAACATTAATGATAACATTCAAATAATAAACACAGTGAAAAAATATTTTAAAGACAAACTTACAAAAAATAAAAATGTTTCCAATTGAATTAATCTTAATAATAACTCATCTCAATTAGTTTTCTTAAGTAACATTCCATTCTTCAAATAAGTTTAAAATCATTTTATTTTTAATTACTTACATACTGTAATAAAACAATGTAAACTCTTCTTCCAGCCACAAGCTAATGCTTCTATGGAAGAGGGGTCTTGAAATATTGATCATATATTGTAACAAATAACAAATAAATAGTTTTATTATCAAAAATATAATTCATTTTAACTTCCTTCAATAAAAATCAATATCGACGTTTCACGTCTGACATCCATTCTTCCAAGAGGAAAACTCAATCTCCAGTCTTCAGAATGTCACGGACTAATAGATTTACATAAATCTTGGTTTATCCTTATTGCCAAACACTAAAATTGCCAATTGCCAAAGCAGTTCCCCGCAGAGGGAAGCATTAAAACTCTCAATATTATTCGACATCCAAACGGTATGCAAAAATAAGCTTTCGCAATATCCGGCCATTAGCATCCTTCGTCTCCCACTTCTCTTGCAGCGCTGCAAATTAGTAACAGTGGGGTCCATTCGTGATCGGAATAATAAATCCATCAAAAGGATGCTAAAAGTTCGCGAACTCGATTGATTTTTTAAAGTTTTTTAGCCAAGGTTTTAATTGTGGAAATTCCCCATTTTAAATTGTTTTGGACAGCATTCAGCAGTGCCAATATTTAGAAACAGTGGGATATGCAAAATTAAACTAACCCTTTAGTAACGCCCCAGTGCACCGTGACCAGCTTTTTATTACTGTAGTAAATCCTTTTTTATGTGAACACCAACTGGAGCCAGTGGGACTACGGGATCCTCAATAAAGTGAGGTATGTTGTCAGACTGACGGTAGTGGTGATGAGGGAGGAACAGGGAAGCAGGGATCGAGTCAGCAAACACGCTTTCAATTATGAATGGTTGTCTTTCACCGAGGCTCTACCGCAAATATTCTACAATTGTGAAATGACAGAAATTAATCAAATAAAATTTACTTGCGCACGCCGGGATTTGAATCCGTGACCTCCGGATCACAATCAAGATTTTAAAGTTGAAAGACATTGGAAATTGGAAAGGGGAAGCTGAAAGGAAGAATGTGAAGTTACTAAACAAAACATGAACTTCGATCCTGAATCTCTCTCCACAGCGTTACTGGGAGATTAATATCCTGATCATCCAGCCTTATCAATTTACGACCAGATTAAGGTATCATTTCAGTAACTATACAAATACACGAATAATAACTTATTTTTTCATGGAACCTGAAATGGTTCCCGTGCGATGCCGGGTGCTTCCAGCTAGTTCATTCATATGTCATAAGTCGTGCTTTATTTTTTTTCTATTGTTAATACAATATCACTGCATAAAGTGCATACGGGTAGTATAGGTCATATACACAGTCAGGTATTGAGAAATGTATTACCATATGGGGCAGGGAGAACACAGGGGTGACCATCATTCCGTTTCATGAAAATAATTAAATATTTTGAATGAGTTTGATGTTAAGCCATTGATGATGGAAAACTGCTAGGTAGGTACTTAATTTTTAATATTGTTCAAATATTACGGTACATAAATACCTATATTATAAAATTTTGGACTCGAACTTAACTTTTTTACATTGAAGTAATTTTTACCGAATATCTTTTATCATTTTGAAAGTAAAAAATCTGTTAAATTTTATATCCTAGGTAGGTACTTAATCGCTTGTCTGAATTCGACAAACAATTTGTTCCAATATTGAAAATGACACCTAAATTCAAAGCAAATTTGAGTACAATGAACCAGACTTGCACGGACGAACACAACCGAAATTTTTTTTTTTTTAAAGCTTGGGAAAGTTAACAGCAAATCTTGTAATCAACACATTATATATTATAATTATAAAAATTGTAAATTGACATGGCATGATTAAGTGAACTAAATACTCAAGTCGGGCTACGTCAAGATTCAGAAAGAATTACAGAAAGGTATGAATGAGATGACTTATAAATGTGACTGATGCAAGGTGTATGTGTCAAGGGGGAGTTGTTTGGCAGTCAACCCTCTCTGCCGCATCATCGTTACCACCGTTTATTTAGGTAGTTATACCTGTTTCGTCTTGTGAAGGCATTCTTAATCTACTATGGAGTTAAAATGAGTATTGGTCAGAGCCTGCCTAGTGGTCCCCTCACTTCCAGATTTACAAAGGGCCCGGGGTGGGGGCTAGGGGCCAGGGGCCAGGTGCCAGGTGTTATCTCGGGCTTCCTCGCTTACCTGTTCCCAAACACTTAAACTGGACACCATAAACATCACCCATCGAGCCACACGGCCATTCGCCCATACACAAGAACCCCATCAAATGTGGAACATCGGGGCATCACTTATACTCTAGGGTCCAATCGTAAAACGAACGTAGCTATTATAACCACTTGTTATACTGATTTTTCTCAAACAGGTTATTTATTAAAAAACAGGTATAACTTTACTTTATTCGACAATAATTTATTTTCATAGTTGGTATTGAAGACGCTTATTGAAAGAATGATAATGTATTGTTTTCGTGAATCGAAAATAAATATAAATCATTATATAAAATGGAAAATATGAACAATCAGTTCGAGTTGTAATAATTGCTGGTTAGCAAGTATTATGACAAAAGAAGAAGACATTAATTTTAATTCAAATATCCTTTGGTGAAAACCAACAATCACAAAATCAAGTTACTAAAATTTTAATTTTTGATTTATTTATTACAAAATAATCTAACATTTAAAATTATAATAGTATGCAATATAATTTTTTTTTTCATAACTATTCTACTACTCCATAAGGTGAGCTAGTAACTCTTGTTTATGGGAGGAATATTTACATACAAAAAGAAAATAATGCTTAAAAGGCGATATGTAAACAAAATTCACAGACTTATTAAATAACTACAAACATAACTAAACATACAAGTTAAAATAATTCAATATTCAAATATACAAGAACTATATACAAAATTTTGGAGAATTAGTTTTAGAAAAAAATATAACACCAGCCAAAGTTTTTTTTAATGCTAGATAGTATAGATTAAGGCGATGCACTACGTAGTAATGCAAAATCATGTGTTTTTGGTTTGAAAATTTGGTCGCCTAGAAATGTTTCAGATGCTTTAATTAAATACTGCGAGTAGAATACATCTAGGCCTTTAAAATAATCGAGTATTTTTTAGATAAGTCTTTTTATAAGCCCAGAAAAAATAATGTATAAGGCCTATGAAAACTGCTTTAAAGTTCAAAATCTCCTACTTACGAACCCATTTTCGTTTATGGTTTTATTTTATAATGTTGCAAATTAAGTTATTTATAAAATGATCGGGAAAAAATTAAATATTTATGCCTGAACCTCCACAAAATAAAATAAAAGGCACTTTTTGGCCATGTTTTTTTCTTGCATAAAACAGGCGGATGGTGTTAAACGGGAATTTAAACCTTATCGCCATCTACGTAAGGGGTGTTATTGATAGCGGCTCGACTTAAAATATTACACGACGTAGTGCATCGTCTTAAGTAAACATATATTGAGG
Source organism: Hesperophylax magnus (assembly GCA_026573805.1). Taxonomy (NCBI): domain Eukaryota; kingdom Metazoa; phylum Arthropoda; class Insecta; order Trichoptera; family Limnephilidae; genus Hesperophylax; species Hesperophylax magnus. The sequence continues at coordinate 11,271,879 of JAIUSX010000072.1, forward strand.
GATTGATTTATGATTATATAATTTCAGGGAGTTAATTTCCTTTTTGAATTGTTCATATTTCAAAGATTCGGTTACATACATGTTTTTCCACATGTAGCAAATACTTTGTGGATGTACGTAATTATAATAACATAGCTTTGTTTTTAATACCACTTTACTGTATATATTTTTAATATATAAAAGGATTTATATATTATACATATTTTCATATCATTTCGATGAGTTGGAGGTAAACCACGTGACCATATTCTTAGCACCAGAAGGGTTCGAGAATGCTTTGAATAAACTACGACATCACTCGTACATTGCCCACCGAAGAGCGCACATCGAAATAACCAGACCCTCGGCAGACAATTAATGTTAAGTAAGTAAGTTAAAAGTAAGGCAAAGGTTTGCATCGCAGTTCATTGTGGAAATTTTCTGGAGAGTATCTGAATGTTCGTTTTTAAACGATAGCGCAGCGACGCTAAAAATTACTGTGGTGGGTAAATTTTAACACATATGTAAAAGTGTCTAATAGTATTAACAAAATATTCAATTTTGGAAATAAGCCCGGACTTTCGTTTACCCGATTTGGGATTTGTAGTTAAGTTATAACACATCCAGCAATTTGCGGACCATTGGACTAGTAATTCGTAAGCAGATATTATTTTCCAAGACTTAATAGTGATGTGACAATACGAGTTGCCTGTATACTGTCGGATTAATTTTCTGGCAAATCACAGAAAAGGTAACGCTACCTCCCGCGCTGATCGCAACTTGGATTTTTCCCCGTTCAATTTGAATGTCTATGATGCCGACGGAAATGTGCCCAATAAGTACATCATCCATAGATTAGTTTCGTCCTCAAAAAGGAGACAGTCGATAATTTGCATGAATATGGTATATCATTTTCCCCAATATGCAATCAATTTGAATCTGACTGGCAATATCAAAATTATGGTGGGGGGTTATCTTGTAGGTATAATAAAATAATGTTTGTCCTGTTGTGCCTTAAAAAAATTATTGAAATTGAAAAAGAAAACACAATCTTTGAATTGACGTTCATATTTATAAGAAACACGAGCATTTCAACAAAAATCTTACTCAAATCATATGAAAAGTATGTTTTTACCGTTGTAGCTTTATTTAAAATTACTGAGATTGAATGATTCTTTCAAAAGCTCTATATGGTTCCTTGAAAAAGGCTGCGACAGATGTTGGGGCGGGGCTTAAGGAGGGGAAGGGATAGGGGAGAGGGGCTTCCTTTTTACTTTTTACCTGCTACACTCAAAAGGATAGTCTGGTAAAACAACAAAACTACATACACACCCACATATTGCATTAGGTATTTGTATTTAGTTTCAAATGCATAGTAGGCAATTGTAAGGATCAAAGGAATGAGGTTAGTAGTTATTATAAATATAATATTATGATTGAATAAGGAGGCCGTGTTTGGGGACCAAATCTGAGTAGCCAAGTAATTCTTGACCTTCCTCTACCACATCTCCTTCCCTTCTATTCAGTCTTATAACATACCCCAATTGGGGGTTGGTTGAACCCTCATCTGAAAGGAAAGTAAAAAAAACCTTGTGAATAAAGATTGCTATACAGGTGATGAAAAAAAAAATTTTTTTAAACTACCAAAAAAATATTGTTTCTACCGCTATTTCAAAAGGAGACACCTTGGAAGTGAGCAAATTTCTAGAAACTAGATGTTAAGACGTTGTCGAAACACTCTAACCAAAAATATGTTTCTTCAAGCCATTCCAACCTGAATTAAACTGGCGGTGATAAAACAAATTTGATGCTTGATTACAATTGGTAGAGATATTCGAAAATGTTTGATGATGTTTTTTTCAATAGTTTAGAAATTAATGCTCTGTTAAAGGAATATTATATCTCAGAAGCCGTCTTATATAAAATGACAAATCGTGAAATGTATACCAAAAAACAATTAACAAACAAAATATTTTTCTTAAAAATTAAAAATAAACTTTTAAATTGAACATTGAAAAAATACATTTAAAACTCACATTAAAAGAAACTGGAGAAAAAATCGGTTCAGATTTTACAAAAAATGATTTTTCAAAATATAATAATGGCTACCGCCCGAATTAGCTAAAAACCAGTAAAACGAAAAAAAAATGTGCCCAAAACCAGTTTACAAGCAAATGCAATTTTTTAAGGGTTAAAAGATGACTGAACCAATATGTTGATCTTGTTGGTAGGTATAGGAAACTGCATTGGTTTTCAATCAAATAACGATAACCTCTGAATTAATACCTCGTTAATTTCCATCACTAATCAATGATTTTATGTTAGGTTAGGTTATCTGCAAACTTAAAATATAAGTAAAATACCATAGAGTAGACGAAATTGGAGAGTAATGAGTCGATCTCTATGAGTCTAGTAGTTCAAATAATCTGAGGCCAGAGGCGTGCGCAGAGTTTTTATAAATCTGGTTGGCAGTACGAAAAACAGCGTATTCATTGGTATTCAATAAAAAATTGCCACCGACAACCCCCCTCGTGCAGTTTATCGCTAAGAATGGCTAAGGTACCAGTTGTAGCCTATGTTGGTTGAGATTTAATAATTCTAAATTACGACAAATATCCAAATAAGCTTCATTTATGCATATTACAAGCCAATTATTGGGTACGTAAATTTTCTTAGATGTTAGTTATAGAAAATTAACAGAGGTACCGAGAGGTGGCACTGATTACTGCATTTGGCAGTGGCGATATATTTTTATTTGTACTTAAGACATTTTCTTTTTCGGCACTAACACAGACGAATCGTCCTTGAATACGCATTGCACACGTATGTACATCTGTCGTATAGAATACAGAGAACACTTGAATATGATGTATGGTTATTTACGTCATTTTTCATACTTAGTTCCTGCCATAATATCTGAAGGCAGTGCTTATGTGCCTGTATGGAATGTACGCCACTGTCTAAGCCAATATAAAAGGAATTACGCTATCATTCATCTCTATTATAACGTAGAGATACAGGCAGACTGGGCGGTGCAGGAAATTGCTTCATTCATCTTACCGCAGGAGAGAGAAGTAGTGACTTTCTTTCCTTTCTAACGAGTTCGATATTGCAGAACCGTAAGCGTGAGTTGTAACGAACACAAACATAAATATATTATTACAAGCGCAACCACGTGTAAATCACGGGATATTATAACTGTTCAATTTTTGAAGATGAATAATAATAATAATACATTCTAAGAAATTATAATAGACAGTCATAACCTCAGGTGGACACATCATATCAAACACATCACAAATATATTTTTGGTTTTTGTGTTTAATTCGTAGAAATCTTTATTTTTTTTAATTTAATAATATTATTATTAAGTTCAGCAAGTATTTTTTTGTTTTTTGTTATTGTTACAGCTGTTTCGGCTTTCAATGCCATTAACAATAACAAAAACCAAAAAATACTTGCAGAACTTAATAATAATATTATTAAATTTAAAAAAAATAAAAAATAAATTTAAAAAAATCAAAATTTAACTCCTCAAAACAATACACATTTTCCCGCATATAAATCCGCGCCTCCGGTGACAATATTACCAAAAACATTGAACCAAATGTGTGTGCAAAGATGAAACCTTACGGCAGGGCCAAAATGAACAAGGCCACAAGGCCACAAGGCCAAGTGAACCAAATTCGTACTTGAGTGGGGCCATGTGATGAGTCAGAGTAATAGAAGGGAATGTATGAGATGATGTATGAATGTGATTGAAGCGGCAGTGTGTGCCGAGACCGAGTTGTGTGGCGGTCCATCCTATCTGCCTACCGCTGCGGAGAAACGTTGGTTGGTTAGTTAAATTAAAACTATTTAATCTGTAATACTTTTTTTCTGGTATTGAATATTATATAATTTTCCCAAGAATTTATTTGTTTATTAATTTTCGGGAAATCGACAGTTCACTTTTTCAGTTTGTACGTGTGTAGTACATAACCAAAGAAAAACCATTTATGGATTTACTCCTTGTGACTTTACCTCTAATAAGACAACATATAAAAAAATAAAATTCATAATAAACTAGTGGGGCCGGGCAGACGTTGTCCTGCCACAGACCGCTTTCTATGTAAGGATGTTAAAATTTGAAAAAAAAAAAAAAAAAATTTTTTCAAATTTGAACAGCGCCACCTATCGGGTCCAAAACTATCCCATATTTCAAGCTAGAACCAATTATACACATTCACAAATTTTCATCAAAATCGGTTGAGCGGTGTCGGAGATTAGCGTGTACAGTGACACATGATTTTTATACATTAAGATTTATATAAAACAAAAAATTGCTCAAGAAATTTTTATATTTTACTAAGTTTATTCTGGGAGTAATTGAAGATGTCATATTAAGACAATATATCATATGATAAAAAATAAGACAGGATATTAATAACAAAAACTCACTCATGACAAAATAATTCAGAAAAACTCTTTTTTTCATTACATACCTGAAGTCACGGTTGTCATTTATTGATAACCATAAGAAGATAGGATGTACATTTATTCGTATACCATTCGTATTTCGTGACACAAAAAAAAATCATAAAGTCTGCTCACCATAGTTCTATGTATATAAGTCGTGTGTAAGTGTTAAGCACGCAATTGAAAATTTTAATTAAAAGGGAAAGCGTTAGACGGAAATCTGTTTTTTCAGAACGAAATGTGAGTAGGTAATATCACTATTCACTTTCATTTCACATTTTATAGAAAATCAACACTTTAATAGTTTCCGTTTTCTTATTTTTCTATTAGGAAAGGTATACAACGATATGTTAAAGTGACACCAAACTGGGCTATTTGACGTGTACCTACCGTGGTTCATTACAAAAGTTTTATGATCGACGAAAAACAATTATTTTTCAGAATGCAATACGAGATATCAAGCTGTGCTATCTATCTGCATTAACCCAAACAATTTGGGAGTTATTCGAAGAAATATCGGTAAATAAAAAATTCATACGATTCTTTCGAAGAATGCTGAACAATACGCGTATCATGTTAATAATACAACACTTAATTTGAACACCACATTTTTTTTTGGATTGTAAGTATTAAATGATTACACACTATAATGCACTACTTGAGTTGAATTTAATATGCAGACGGGCGACTGGGTTTCGCTTAACTCAAGTTTCGTTAGGGCTTATATATTAACTAGATTTATTAATTGAAATTTATAGTTCCACTTTATGTGGTCTAATATATTTACACAGTAAAAAATATATCTTTTTAAAATGGCAAACAATCCCGGGTACGAATAACCTGACAATATTTGAAAATCTCCTGCTACCACCACAGAAAATGTTACTTGTGTCGTGTGGAGGACTTAGCCAGCCGAGGAATCGAACTCACGACGCCTGGATGGGGGATACCAACTCAGCCACTGACAATTTAGACTTTACTTCTAATACATTATTTTTACATTTTTCTAAAAATAGGCTTACTCTAGGTACATTTTAAATGTCACTGGGAACCAAGCCATACATTTGGATGCTTCATACAGTAAACAATTTTGTGTTTTTGATTTGTTGAATCTTTTTAATGTCTTTTATGGTATGTGTGGAAGTCTGTATTGTAATGCAGTTTGTCTTTTATGACATGTGGTGAAATCTGTATTGTAATGCAGTTTGTCTTTTATGGTGTGTGTGGAAGTCTGTATTGTAATGCAGTTTGTCTCGGTAGTAAACTGTCAGTTTATAAGTCTCTAGTAAATTATTGAAAACTTTGCAGATAAAAACTAAAAGGTTATAGAAAATTATTTGTTAAGCATTTTCAAATATAATATACAGGAAAATATACAGTTTCTCTCTGTCATTGTTAGTATTAGATGCTAAGCTCAACCCAGTCGGCTATCGAAGTGGTTTATTAAAAAGTGTGCTTATCATTTAATGTAAATATAATGTCACACCCACAAGTTTTGGATTCTTTTGAAAAAGTGATTGCGTATAGTGATAGTTAAGCTATCAGACTAAAACTAAAAATAGCGAATAAATTGCGCGATATTAATTATGTGTTAATAGGCGTTGTACCTGAACTAAAATAAAACATCTGTAATGCATGCCATGTAAACACATATTGATTGCTTTCTACGAAAACATTATAATTTATCACTTTTCCAATCCTTTTTAAGGCAAGACTTACTACCGGCGTATTCAAATATTCCCAAATTTCAAAGCATCTCAAAAATCTTCTGTGGCTCTAATGTTCTGAAAGAATCCAGTTAAAGCTCTGCTGTTCACAACAGTCAACCCTTAGGCCAGCTGCGTCATCAGCTATCCTGGTTCCTGGGTCGATTGTGAAAGAATATATAAAGAAAGAAAAAATATATATCGTTACTAATCCGTCAGAATAAATGAAATTGTGAGCCTCGAGAAAATCCACGTTATTAGAGTCTTGATCATAGACTGGACAGAGTTTAGAGCTAAACTTAAAACTCACCTTTTGAGACAGTCATATCTATAAAGTCAGAAACCTTTCACTTTCACAGTCCACGACATTGAAAATAAATAAATGTGCAAAAAGTATAAACAACTATGAAATTATTTTAAATTTATTTATTTCATACAATTCTCCTGTCCCAAAGAGTCCTAAAATCTCCAGTCTTTTAAAATAAATATGAACTCTACTTTTGTCACTAATCTTCTAATAAATAGTAATGGAGGGTAAAATATCACGTGTAAAATCATCTAACGTCAAGTGTTTTATATATAGTGTCCTCTGCGTGCAATGTGGTATCTCCTCCAAACTTAAATATTCTAATAGAAGTGTGTTTATCTAAAGTGATCTGCCAGCCAAGTATTTTCTCTGTATCTGTTGTAAATAATTAAATTGATTGTTCCTATGAACTCGTAATACATTGATTTTTCACAAATTATCTTATAATATATAATTATATTATTATTACTCCGAATATAACGGAAGATTTTCTTAATGATTTGAATATTGCATTTATCACCAAATTCAATCACCTGTTGCAGGAAGTATGTAGGCTGTAGCAGTAGGGTGGTTACAAAAAATCAATGTTGTAATTTTTTGTGCTGACCCCCCTAAAAGCTGCCAATTGGCTAAAAAATGAGATTGGTGAAGTTTCAGCTCAATTGGATAAAGTTAATCTGTGCCTCATCAAGGCTGAAGTTTAACTTTCTATAAATAAAATTATTTTTTATAAAATACCGGACAATATTGCAAGATTTAATTACATGTGCTGTCCAGATTTTACTTTATTTATTTTCTCAATTGGTACATAAAAAAGGGTGTAGTTAAAACTGTTTTCAAAGTAAATACAGCACAATCCAAATTGAAAATGATAGATTTACGAGAAAAGAAATGCAAAAAGGTATAAAAAACAAGAAGAAATAATGTTCAAAGTTTTATTATTTAAAATATAAAAAAGAAAGCATTATGAAAGAAAGAAGTTATTATTATTATTATTTACATTTACAAATAATTATCAAATTAAGGTGGTAATGGCTTAGATAACGTGGCTTTTGAAGAGTCGGGAAAAAAATTTCGACATTCCGATACAACTTGTAACAGAAACTGTCGTAGTTCTTCGTCTTTTGTCAAACAGGAATTGAAGTCTTGGATTAATTTTACCCCTCTTTCAACTGTGTCATTGACAACCTTGAAACCGTTCACTATTTTTTTTGCTTTTAAATAATGTGCATTTTCACACCATATATCAGGATCCGTATTTAAAAATTCTGTATCAATTTCAAATCTTTTGAAAAAATTTAGAGTTTGATGAGAAACAAAAAAATCGATATCTTTGTCCAATAAATTATCCACTTGATGGAGACTGAGTTTTGCTTTCACATCCTTTTGACATGTTTGTTCTTCAATTGGAATTAATTGTAGACTTTTTACAGCCATGCTTGTTTTGACACTTTTTTCTAAATTTTCATCGAAGAAAGAAAATGCGACTTGCTCAGAATTGAGGTACCACAGATGATTTATCATTTAAGACAGTGCCTTGTCTGCAAGTTCTTTTTCGATTTCTCTATATTTTACAAGAGATTTAAAAAAATGTAGGTCTTGGTTGGGGGGCAAAGTAGGTTTGGGGGCATTAAACCACGCTTTTACATAAATTTTTATTAAAAATAAACAAATGTCAGTGATAACTTTTTTTTTTTAAATTTGTTAATGTAAATTGATCCCCGAAAAGACATATTTTGATACAATAAATGGCCTTTACCATCCATCTAGCGTGATGAATGGCACCAGGAACTTTGAAAAAAGTATCTGTTGGGGGAGTACGTCCTAACACAACTAACGAAAGTTGAATTAATTCTTTGTAATCATCCCTTGGCTGTTGGTTTTTTAATTGTTCTATAATATTGTTATAGAATACTACATTTTAAAATTGATTGTCCCGAATTACTTCAATGTATCAATATCCATGTTCCCAAAAAATCATGCCGACATTTCTTACCTTTTTACTTCAATAACACCAAGACACTAGCTTACCAAAATTCCCCGATTCCGAGGCTTCACAATCTCGGAAACAAATATTCTGATCTGGGTGATATATTTCATTTGAAAACTAATCAGTATAAATGTTTTATATTCTATCACTTTTATTCTTCTAGACACAAATAGACACTTCTGCTGTTTTGTTTTGTTGAATCTCTTAAATTCAATTATGTGCGTAAGGATTCATTTTTGCCATTATTAATTTTTAAGTGTTTACTCTAATACAAAATGATATTTTTTGTATTTTTTTTAAAGAAAAGCCCACTAGGGCGTGTTATATATAAATAAATAAATAATGTTCAAAGGAAACAAAATTTGATCAAAAGTGATTAAATTAAGTAATTTTTTTTTGGCAAAAAATCGTTTTTTCATATTTAATCTTGATGAGGCACGGGTTAACATTATCCAATTGAGCTAAAACTTTCCACATCTTATTTTCTAGACAAATGGCAAATATTAGGGGGGGTCAGGCCGGCATTAGGACGAAAATATTTTTTCACCTTATACCTTGTAACCACCCTACTGTAGCAGTCTATGTATAGATAATAAATAAGAGAAGCTAAAGTATACATGTATTGTAGGAGTGTAGTGTGTTACCTAAGTTACCTTGTCCAATCCACAAAAGAGCACATTAAGAATAAGAGACAGGTTACATTAGACCCAGACAGGAAACTGGGGGAAGAACAACACGAGACGGAATAACACGGCTGAGGGGTTCAAAAAGGACAGGAAGCGGATATGTGGGAACCCACAGAAACGCTTATGGCCCACACCCACACTGTGCATAGTTTGTACCAGTCCAGTAGGCTATCCAATCCCATACCCCAAAAAGCCAAATCTAGGATGAGGGGAAATTGCCTGCCAGCCATCTTGTATGACTAACCTTGGAACTGATTTGTATGCAAAGTGGTGCGCAACAAACTTTTATAATTTTAGTGTTGTGTTGTTAATACAGTTACAACTGCTTATGATTTTTTGGGGTATTTGATGATACAAGGAATGGCATACGTTATTAAAACAATTAACTAGGTTTTGGCATTTTCCATACATCTTCCTCCTAGTTAGGTATAGTTAAAAATTTAATATTGTCTTTGTCAATATTATTTTTTAACTACTTTGGGCTTTAACATGTACACGTTGTTTTATATGTGAGTTGTTCAGGAGTATAATAATAAGTAATTTAGTTATATGTAATAAGTTATAAGTTATGCGTTCATTTGGGAAATTTATTTTTAGTGTTTTAATTTTTATTAGTTACTGCACGGTTTCGCCCGATTCTTCACATTTTTTAAACTCAACATCTGATATGTTTGAACAAAAATAAAAAAAAAAACAAGAAAAGAGTAGCTGAAAAAATTGCGCTAACCAGGAAATTCCACATAGAAAAAGCTGTGCTAATTACATGATGTTAGAACAGTTTGAGAATTATTTTTGCTCTTTTAGTAATCAATTTTAATAATTATTATATATGGATGATTTGATTAGGGCCATTTTTGTGAACTAGGACTAGGACTAAAACAGATTGACCCACCGGTTCATCCATCACTAATATAAAACCATATGTACCAGTACAATGCATTTAACCAATGAACGTGATGCTGCGTTAGAATGTACGTATTATATTATTATTTATGTATACGAGTATTCTGTACAAGTAGTTAATATATAAGACCATACTTACCTGGGAAGTCAAATGAGATTAACAATGTTTATTGTTCATTAGAGAAATATAGATTCAGTTCACACGCAGAGGACATAATCGGGAAAACGTGTAATTGAAAATAACATAAATTTTTGTAGTATCTGTTTTAATAACATATATTTAAGTTTTAATGAGGTTGTTCATGGAAAAGGAAAAACGAAAATTTTGATGGGCGGTAGATACTTCGCCTATCTAATTTTTTAAACTACAAATCGTTGTATATAATATGTCTAGTATCCCGGGATAGTGCAACAAGAGCATTTTCTGTATGAATTACGTACAACTACGTATTTATTTAAATTTATATGATAATGTAATATCTAGTATAGCTAAACATCATTATTTTTTAACAACAATCTATTAAACCACATCCAAATCAAAAATACGTATTTTTTTAAAGATGAAGTTGTTCGTTATTATTTGTCAGTGTTATGGCTGAATTCGCCTCTTCCACAGTCTTCCATTCTAGATGCACACATCAAAACACCGCAAATATACCTACATAGTTGTATAGCAGACGGGCAAAACAATATTGCGATTTCTGCTCCCTGTAGAACTGAGGAGTAATTCTCGGAAGGGTTCGGAACGCGGAATATTTTGAAAGTTGAAAACTTTCAGACTTGTACACATATTGTATAATTCAATATACAAGGATTTATTTATTTCTATTTAAAAGATATTTCGGCTCAAAGATAGAATATACATAATATGAAGTTAATTGAAGTGAAGCCAAAAATGTTCTAATGCTAAAGTTGCCTAGAGATATGAGTTTTATCGTGTCTTAAAACTAATTTTAGGTAAGGGGCGAGAAAGAGGAATATAGAATAAGGATAGGACTGGACATGCTCCCTATACATTCCAAACTGACGTGAATATGCGTTACTTCTCTTCGATGTGTTATGTTGGAATTGAGGATTTTTTCTAATGTTGGTTTTGGGCAAGCGAAATAAATTGGTTTGTCATCAATGTTAATTTTTATCAAATTAGGATACGGGGTGTGTAAGTAGGTAGTAGGTATGAATTTTATTATTTGTAGTTTTTAAATAGTTACATAATTACCAATGTCATAATACAAACCTTATACATGTTTTATTAAAAAAAAAAAACCTTTTTAGTATTAATCATAACAATTACGAAATTTAAGGTTAAATTTCTTTATATTTTCTTTTAATTTTATTTCCTCTGGTAATTCGCCTAATATCTTAATTCTCCGTACATCAACAACTTTTGACTTTATTTTTTTGGGTTTTTTTCATTTCTTTTCTTCGTCTCGTGGGTGTTTTGCTGGTTTTCATTCTTTCTTAAAAATTCAATTGATATGGACAATTAATTGGCCGTTAACACAGACATAGGAATTAATAGACGAGAAGATAAGGGCGAGGGGTAAAATCAACTGTTGAAGAACGAGGGGAGTAAGGCTGACTGTGATTCGTCAATAAATCAATCTGACAGTAAATAGGCATCTCGCATTATAATATCACCATTTACTTCTTAAAAGTAAAATCTGCGTTTGAATGAATAGACATTTTTACATGGGAGCGCAAATTACTCGCCACGTTATGAACTAATTTGCGAAGTCCAAATTCGGCAAAGTAAGGCAGCTTCTATTTCAGAGTCGTAGTTAGTTTCAGAGTATTTAGTTAAGACACTTTTACAAATGTCTCATAATTTACTTACCCCAGTAAACAACGATGAGCACACTTGAGAATCGCTACATTATGATGTGATAGTATATGTTTCTAAAACTGATCCATATAATACGGTGTGAATAAGCTCAAAATAAAGTAAAATAATGCTTACTTATGGAATGTAATACGACAATTGGGTTTATTCTCTTTTTCACATCTATTTTTACAAGTTTTCATATCAAAAGTCAACATTTTGCCGTGTTATTTCGTAAAATGAACCGATGATGCCTCGACCATAGTTCGCACAAGAATGATGACGTCACGTTTTCAAATTTCACTTGAAGCCATATGCGAGCCCAGCCGGCTCAATGGAACCGGTATGGGGAGTGGGGATAATACGCTTTTAATCACTTAGGGCAGGTCTACTAATATTCATATGTCTATGGCCGTTAATCATTTTGTAGATTAAACATATAGTATTGAATTAAGAAAATTGTTTTAATGACAAGATATTTAACTACTATTCAGTTCAGTTGGATTGCAAACACTTCTATCAATATAATTTTTGTTACTCGTTTTTAAATGTTGTTTTATTTTTATTTAATTTTAGTTTATTTTTCTTCAGGCATATTGATATTTATTGGACAATTTATTTTATAGGTTTCATTTAATTTATTCTTTATGAGTTCATAATCTTCTACTGTTACGTAAAAAAAAGCGAAGTCAGCAAACAATCGTATTTTAGAATATTTCAATACTTTTACCATATCATTAATGTGCATTATAAAAATTATTAAATTAAAACATTATTATTAAAAACATTATATTAAAACATTATAAAATGATCTTGCTAAAACACACACTGTCGTAGATATTTTTTCAAATAATATAACTTGTTTCAAGAAATATCTCCACGATTTCTGTACTTAATAAAAAAAAATAACAAAATAAAAAGAAAAATAAATAAATAAAAAAAATTGTTTAGTGCTTTAGAATTTTTTTTAATATGTACTCTTTAAATTTTTCTCCTTATTATGTGTATTCAATCTTTGTAATTAAGTTTTAAGTTTTGTATATAAATACTGTCATTGTTTTACATGTTTGCTTATGTGAATGTGCAAATGTGATTGCTGCAGACACATTAGTCTAGGGATATTTATAATTGTATTTTCTTTATTTTGTAATCCATAATTAATGTTTTTATAAATATCCTGTTTGTGTCTCGAATAAATAAATAAAATAAAATAAAAAGAATAGGTCCGAGAACAGACTCTTGTGGTCTCCCAAGGTAATATTCATTGGTTCGGAGATTCGCTCCCCCACTTTTGTGGTTTGGTATATATTAGTTAGATAATTTTTTAACCTTTTCAATGCTTTTAATTTTATTTCATTTTTGGATAGTTTTTTAATAACTAAATCTCCATAGTTTCGGAAGCTCTCCAGGAAAACCGCGATCACATATTTATTTTGACCTGATTCTTGTTTCCAGTCCTTCAGAACTAGATTGAGATTCGTTTCACATAATTGGTTATTTATAAACCTACACTGTTCTTCACATAATAAGTCCCATTTTTTAAATTGCATGTACAAGTATTTGTTCAAATACAATTAGGTTGTAGATGCTTCGCATATTATAAGCTACAAATCGCTGTATATATATATTTATTAATGTGTAGGTAGGTACGAGGTACTCAAGAATCCCGGGATAGTGGAACAAGGGCAGCACCATCTGAAAAATGTTGCGTGACTGAAAAAAAAAGGGTTTTTATCTTCGATGAATTAATTTTGCCACTACTTTATGTGAAATTTGTACCCATGATATATGATTCGAATTTTCAAGAAGAAAGAAGAAGAGGCAAAAAGAAACAAAAAGATACAAAAAAATTAAAAAAAACAGCCAAGATGCAACGAAAAGTAAGAATAAGCAAGGAAAAGCAGAAAAAAGCTAGAAGATGCTGGGATAAACGAGAAATGTAAAAAAAGTCAAGACGAAGCAAGAAGATGCCTTGCCATGTCTACCGGTAGATTAAACTCCAACTTTCTTCCAATCCTCTTAGCACGTATTCCAAGTCCTAACAAATCAGTGCCCCCTGGTGTACCAGTCTCACCGGGATAGTAGTGCTCCTGACTAGAGTGGTACAATCGTATCGTATCATTAATATGTAAAAAAAAAATATTTGTTAACCTTTATTTATGGACACTGTTCACTTTTTCTCATTGTTGTATGTTATTTCTATTCTTATTTTATCAGTAAGTTTTTGTCATATTACCAACACACAGGCAGTGCCTTAGTGGGTTCCCTTTACTTACCTTTGCTTAGTATTTTTCTTAAATATATGTACTTATGTAATTAATAATTATATTTTAAAATAAAATTTTATCCATTATTAGCCCCTTGAAATTCATGTAAAAAAAATTTAACGGTTTATTTATATTAGGCGAATTCTCCAGTTAATGTTTTATACTAATAATAAGTAAATTAAAAAGTGTGCTCTTGCTGAAATATTTTTTACTGAGTAAAGAATAAATACATAAAAATAGAGAAACATAAAAAAGTTTAAAATATTTTGTTGTTGGATAAGTATAAATATCCTGTAGGTATAGTAAAACCGCATATGACCAAAATTCAAATGAGGATAAGCATTTTTTTAAATGCAAGGCAGATGAAAGCGTTAATAATAACGTTTTGAAAGGATTCTTGGAAAAAGAGGTTGGGGAAGTCCCAGGAAGATAGATAGTGAGTAGCGTTATGTAATAATTCGGAATTACATAGAAGAATGTATTAATGCATTTTTTTATGTGTTATGTATTTTTTACTGTTATTTAAAGTATTATCCCGTTAAAGTATAATTAAGCAGTTTTTCAACAGGATGTACATAAATAATATTATTACTAATAATAAATATACATAATATTGTTACTACTTATAAGATATTCAAATTCTTATTATTGACACACATCAAAAATAACAATAAATCTACGTGATAATAAAAAAAACAACAATTGATTGATAGTTATGACTAGTATAAAGTATTTCTACTTATGAGCAATGTTTTCAGCATACATCTGAATCGAAATGGGAATTTACAATTTTAAGCTTTTTGGGCACGTTATATTCTAGGGTTCGCTGTCCGTATTTATTGCTATATTTTGGGCAGGTTATATTCTAGGGTTCGCTGTCCGTATTTATTGCTATATTTTGGGCAGGTTATATTCTAGGGTTCGCTGTCCGTATTTATTGCTATATTTTGGGCAGGTTATATTCTAGGGTTCGCTGTCCGTATTTATTGCTATATTTTGGGCAGGTTATATTCTAGGGTTCGCTGTCCGTATTTATTGCTATATTTTGGGCAGGTTATATTCTAGGGTTCGCTGTCTGTATTTATTGCTATATTTTGGGCAGGTTATATTCTAGGGTTCGCTGTCCGTATTTATTGCTATATTTTGGGCAGGTTATATTCTAGGGTTCGCTGTCCGTATTTATTGCTATATTTTGGGCAGGTTATATTTTAGGGTTCGCTGTCCGTATTTATTGCTATATTTTGGAACAAACATGGGCTAATTGTGTGTGAACCTTGTTCATACATAACATGAACGTGTGTTCATGTCTTATTTATTTGACATTCAGAGTCAGATATATGCTGAATCAATATTTTGTCCCACAGCCATTTTGGCCTGCACAGACAAGATATTTAAGTTTCGATACAGCAATGAAATGTTACGTCTCTGTTAGAAAAAGAACAACCGCCTAATTTAGCATACATAAGTATTTGTTTCACTTGATCGTGCTATGTCTTTCTGACGTTCTTCGGACGTCTGATCCTTTCTACCTTTAACTACTATGTCCATATTGTTACTGTTAAAAAAACTACATTAAATCGTTTTAAATTCGACTAGAATATCATTCCAGTATAATGCGTCTTCTGATTAGCCTTCCTCGGGCGTCACCGACTTTTTCTACTATTCACTACCGTTACCACATCTTCACTATTGAACAACAACATTTTATCGACTTTAATTCGACTCATGTGTACAAAGATAAGAGCGAGGAAAATAACTAATGAATTATTATTTACCTAGTGAAAAGTGAAAGAGATCTTTCTTTCGGACACCATCTGGACTTCAAGCTACGTCATCTTGGGCAGAGACCGGAGAAAATCGCCAAAGCTTGCGATGATGCGAATTTTTTATGCGAAATTCCTCATTTTTCGCGAAGTTTTCCCTTTTCTGATCTAAAAATTAGAAGGTACCTACATAATATTACACATCCTTAATATTTATTTGTTTATTGTTTTGATAAGCTTGAATATACATGGAATGCAGCTAATTTATCGCGCACTGACATTCATTTCTAGATTTGAAAAAATAAAAAAAATAAAAACCGCGATCGCGACTTAAAAAAAAAAAAAAAAAAAATTATGTAACATCACTTTTGTTGCATTATACCATCAATTTCTCTGAGAAATAATACCGCTCTTCTCGAAAGTATAATTAGAATTTCACCAAAAATAACCCGAATTTTGTAAAAAATTAAGCTAATTACGTCGAAAAATAAAGTGAAATTTTCAGGACCCTACAAATTGGGGTATGTTTTGAGGGTGAAGGGGATAGGGAGGGAAATATATGGATAAGAGGAAGATTTGTAAGTACCTGACTATTATGATCTGGTCACTAAACACGGCTATAGCCATTTATATTCAATATCAAAATATCATCATTGGGCCCTGCGAAAATTTTTAACTCAAAACTAAGATAATTTAGAATATAATACAAAATAGCATATTTTAATAGTTACACGAGTTATATTGATTTTTTAATATACCGAACTATGTATATTGAAAGGACATACACGAGGATCGCGAGGAATGGTAATCCTTACGGAGCGTCCGGTCTTCTAGGAACAGCACACTATTAGCGGGAGTCACCAGCATAGTAATGCTGTCGTGAGTCGTGACACGTGGTATCTACCCATCGATGGTGGTAACTTCTTCCTTCTGCTCGCATGGCCAGAAGGAAGGCTGGTCACATACAACTGGTACCGAGAAATCTTCCCACAAGTGTCAATGATTTATGATCCCAAATGAAAATAATGAATTTGATAAGTATCTACCTAATTATGTATAAATACTTCGTGATTTACTTATTAACGATGTGATGAATATATTTTACCACTTTTCCATATTATTATATACTCATATTTTCATAGAAACTTTACAGGAAAACGAAACTAAAACAGTGATGAACAATGAAGCTCTAATATGCGAAATAACCATGTGATGTTTATTTCGTTATGACTAAAAGATATTTGTCCTTCTCCGAGCGATTAATTCAAAGCCTATTTCGATAACTATATCATCATTGCCACGCATATAAACATTTTTCTACCCTCTATCTGATGGTGATGGACACTATAAAGCCGTTCTAAACATTAGCTCGAGAAGGTTGGAGATGCGCAAATTTAATGACAAACAACTCTAGACCTCTACTAGAAACATTTGAGATTTTAGTAACACGTTCATCAGAAGTAATTAAAATATTCCCCACGGAAACGATAGATTTTCTAAGCCTGCTAGGGTAAAGTCGACCGTAGGTCCGTCCATTCCGCAGGGTCGCGCGCAATATTGTTTTCACACGACTTTATCACTTATGTCGTTAAGATTCCCACATTATTTTAGAGATTTGATAGGCAAAATCCAACCGCATGTCTGTCCAATGCACCAGCGCGCGTCGCATATTTTTGTGCACGGCTTTATTTTAGGGTTTTGTCTCGTCTTAAATGAATTGGATAAAAAATAACCACAAATATCAAGAACAATTCAGTCGAGAAATAATTTGAGAGATTTTTTTATAGTAGAAACTGCTTGTGCAGATCGAAAACTTATCTGTACCGAATGCACTGTAGATATTGGGGCTATACGAGTGCAAAGGAAATTAGTTCGTTGTAAAACCTCTTGACTCTTGTGCAGAAAAGAACGATCCCTTTGATAGATTCATCTATTTCCCTATTATAATAATCTTTATAGCACCGGCATCATTTGGTCAAAACCCTAAATGATGTCCTTGTTCTATCAGTATTTCAATAGAAGATGCTCCGTGGAACGATGTGTTTGAGGGAAAACACCCGAGATCACAGCATCCCTGGAGATGAAATAGGCCCTTAAGAAAATTATTTTCTTAAGGCCTCATGCGTGTAGTTAATGTAAAAAAGTTTCTCATTTTGTCGCTGCATAAATAACTTTTAGTAGCCTAGTCCTGTAACATGAATTCAGCCGTTATAAAACTATAGTTTTTGCCGTCCTAGATGATATAAATATTATTGGCGTCAATCATAGACAATCGGGGTGGTGCTGGGTGGGATGTAGAGGGGGGGGAATGAGAAGGTGGAGGGAGACCTCGACACTTTACACGACCGACATCCGCCCACCAAACAATGCGTGCATATTAATCACCCGCCATTAGTATGCAGATCCTATTTCGTCATTTACAAAGTGGGCAAGTACCACCTAGTCGATGTGAAACTCGCTGGTGCACTGGAAGTTGGGTGTCGGTGTCACCTTGGATTTCTATGAAGTTATTGGTGTGATTTTATCAGACCGGTGTACGCATCATCGCCATGATCAAGTCATTATATGCTCGTAATTACTCACGCATGTTATCTTGTTGAATTCCAGAGAAATTAAACAAGCATGGTAGAATATTCTATTATAAATATTTGATTAATTCATCATTGCATTAATTAGACCACAAGCAGAAAGTATGTAGGTACATGATAGGTATTCAGACCTTCAAGGCGATGCACCACGTCGTGTGACATTCGGAATCGGGCCGCTAACAATAACACTCCTTATGTAAATGGTGATAAACAGGGTAATTATGTATCTTTTGCGTTAGCCTAACGTAGTAGATTGAATGCTGTCGAAATGAGATCACTGAGGCGTATGTGTGGTAATCCTCAAAGAGTGCAAGGCTGATGTAAGCATAATGATTAAGATTAGGAAAGGGACGCTTAGACGGTTTGGGCATGTAGAGCGAATGAGCGAAGATAGGAGTGTAAGGAGGATATATAATGCAAATGCGAATGGTAGCAGAAGTCGGGGACGCCCGAGGAAGACATGGCACGATCAAGTGAATCAGATACTTGAGTCGGGCCATGTAAAGAGTCAGAATAATAGAAGAGTATGTATGAGACGATGTATGAATGTGAATGAGGCAAGAGGTGTGTGCCAAGACCGAGATGTTTGGCGGTCCGTCCTCTCTGCCTACCCCTGCGGGGAAACGGCGTGATGGTTAGTTAGTTAGTAAGGTTAATGTAACATACATAACCAGGAATTCCGATGAAGACGGATCGGACGAGGATCGAGATATTAAAGAAGTTCTGATGATGTAATTACACGCGACTGATTCAACGCCGATTTAGATAACGCAAAAGATACAGAATAACCCACCAGGTTTAAATTCCCGTTGTACACCAACCGCTTGTTTTGATTTATGCGAACATCGCCAAACAGTGAATTTTATTATTTAAGAAAAAAGTAAAATTATATTTAAAAAAAAACTGAACACGCGTAACATCATTAACAAAATGCCGTAACTTCATTTCTAAACAAAATATATATATTTCATAATCTTATCATCCTGTACTATCATTATACACTCTTTGATATTACTTTTACTCCTACACCAAACTCAAGAGCTAGTTCACTTCATTGGTGTAGAAATACTAAAAAACATATTTTTTCACTATTTTGTTCATATGCCATTAACTATGCATTTTGGTAACAATATTAATTTTTTTTATATGTTATGTATTTTAAATGAATAAATTGCGAAAATACAAAAAAAATGTATATTTGTACCTCATTTTAGTTTAATTCACTTAATACAAATAACGATGATAAAACAGTATCTTAAACACCCACCGTGTAGTATAGTTTGAAATAACTTTCCGGGAAAATATGTTCCCCTATTTTTAAAAGGGTCTTGAAATTGTCAAAGGATTTTCACACATTAAAAAATGAAGTTCGTAGAGCGAAATCATTTCTAAGAAATTTTTCTCATTGATGAAAGTAAAAACATGTTTTTTCCTGTCATTGAATGTTCTCATAAAAAATGTTCAAAGAAACCGATTCCTTGCTTGTTGAAAATGCGGTCTCGTTTCTACGAACATAAACAACACATAACAACATGTCTAAGTATTTATGTATATAAATAATTATTTTAGATTTCCCTGTGTCTTCTGCGTACATAGTGACAGGAAATAGCTTAATGGTATCAAAATAAATTATTTTTTCATCTGACCCTACCAAGTCCATCGCTAAGATTTTCCAAGGTATTGTACCAAACCATAGACATATGAATATTAGTAGACCTGCCCTAAGTGATTAAAAGCGTATTATCCCCACTCCCCATACCGGTTCAATTGAGCCGGCTGGGCTCGCATGTGGCCTCAAGTGAAATTTGAAAACGTGACGTCATCATTCTTGTGCGAACTATGGTCGAGGCATCATCGGTTCATTTTACGAAATAACACGGCAAAATGTTGACTTGTACTATGAAAACTTGTAAAAATAGATGTGAAAAAGAGAATAAACCCAATTGTCGTATTACATTCCATAAGTAAGCATTATTTTACTTTATTTTAAGCTTATTCACACCGTATTATATGGATCAGTTTTAGAAACATATACTATCACATCACAATGTAGCGATTCTCAAGTGTGCTCATCGTTGTTTACTGGGGTAAGTAAATTATGAGACATTTGTAAAAGTGTCTTAACTAAATACTCTGAAACTAACTACGACTCTGAAAATAGAAGCTGCCTTACTTTGCCGAATTTGGACTTCGCAAATTAGTTCATAACGTGGCGACTAATTTGCGCTCCCATGTAGAAATGTCTATTCATTCAAAAGCAGATTTTACTTTTAAGAACTAAATGGTGATATTATAATGCGAGATGCCTATTTACTGTCAGATTGATTTATTGACGAATCACAGTCAGCCTTACTCCCTTCGTTCTTCAACAGTTGATTTTACCCCTCGCCATTATCTTCTCGTCTATTAATTCCTATGTCTGTGTACCAAACCGTTTTTTCAGTTTTCGTTTTTAAGTAAGCACCCAAACCTTGTCCAATTTTGTCACAAAATTTCAAAATTCATCCAAATAGGCTTGGATATTTTAGCTGATAAATGCCATTATTTCATATTTGAGATATTACCACAAAAATTCCGGGTAAATGATAAATGAATGAAGAAATCAGAAGCATTGCTGATAAAAATAGAAAATGAGAGGCATCCTTGCAAAACTTACTTATTCCAATTTTCATCAAATTCGACCTGTGAACGCAATAAATTTCCAAATATATTTCTAGACAATATTTTTGCAATAACATGTTGCAAAAGCTACTTATTGCAATAGAAAAATAATTCTGAAAATGACCGTTTTTTGTAAACTTGGCTTATCCATCCAGTGTTACTATTAAAGTTTTATTCCATTTCAGCCAATAGAAACAAAGCATTTGGTCACGTGACGAAATGGCTGCCTAGTTGATTAGGGTGAAAGTTGTGCTTTATGGCTTTCAAAATTTAACTTATTCCGAGACATTTGGTTGCGAAACAGGATTTTTCCAGGATTGTCCCGCATAACAAACTTATTCCTATCAAAAATTGAAAAAATATTTTTGCCTTTCAATATTAGTTTATAATTTATGATTTTAATCGAACATTATAAATGTAATCTCTTAATACATATAATATAAGGTACTATAATAGATATAAAATCACATATTTGACACCTGTATCAGTTTTTTGCGATTTCCCAACAAAATGTTCAAGTGGAGTAAGTCAGTTTTGCAATAATACCCCTCAAAAATATTTTTAAAAAATGATTACAACGTTATCATATTAACTACTTTAAAAAAATCCAATTCGAACAGATGTATTTACTACTTCACCAAATTATTCATGTACCATTTGTATTGATTGAAACTGTTATTTTTTTGCAAATCTACACTCCTTTTCCATCCACAAGCAAATGCTTCAAATGGAAGAGAAACACAAATCTTGAAATATGATTTTTTTAAATTTCAAAAGAGTAACATTTACTAATAATTATATTTTTTACATTGGCTCCACACAGGAGGCGGCCTTGAGAGAAATTGTTTCTTATGTCATGGGGATGTTGTATATAAGGTCTTTTGGGGGACAGGGAGGAGTGAACCTGAATTTACTTATTATTTGCATAATGTAAACATTGTCTCTATAACATTCTCCATAAGCAAATTTGATAACAGGTAAAGAGAAAAGCGATGTGTCAGTCTCCCTTAAATTCTGTACCAACGATTGAACTCTAAATTGTGTTCAGATTAAACAGTTTACAGCAAATTTCAATACACCGAGCTTACTGATTTTGTTTGACACGACATACAAGCTTTGTTCTATTACAAATGTCATCAGAAGATATTCTACTTGTAAAATTCACAATATTTTCAAATACGTTATAAGTAGGTACTTCATAGGTATTAAGTAGCTTGTACCTACCTCCCAAGGAAATAAATAATATTAAAGTTTTACGAGATGCGAAATGGCGCTGCTTAGCTCTTGGATTGCTCCCAAAAGATAACATATTGTCCGTTGGGCGATGGCAGCCATGTTTACGATGATCGCCATCTTACTATCGTTTTTTTATTATTATTATTTTAGAACAGGAAGCCGGAAGATCAACGTCAAACAGAATTTCCACCGAGAACGGGTGTTTGTGCCAAAAAATATTTTCTATGGAAAACAGCTGCCGGAGTGCGAACTTTATTTGTTTATTTAGTGTAATGGCTACCATTTATAATTAGAGAGCCCTGACAGGAGATATTATTTTTATAGAATTAATTCATTATAAAATTATCGAAACAATAACTATAATTAATTGCATATATTAAAGAAAGTCCAGCTCTCCCCAACTCTTAAATGCGTCCAAAGTTCCAACTTTCACCAAATCTGTTTGTCTTATAAAAAGATGTCAAACATTTCTAGATTAATAAAAGTATGCTTTAAAATTGGGCATGCGTATTTGACTAGTGACTTATTACAATAAATACAAAAACACACTGAAATATTAAGTCTGTAAAGTAAAGTTATTGTCAATGTGTTTAAAACCATCGTGTGTAATTTTTTTGTGTAAATTTAGTTATTGTGGCGAGATTTAAAAGATATTAAAAAAATCAAAATACAGGGTTTTGGCATTGTCAAGAAAAATTATGCTAAATAGTGAAAAGATGCAGGTAGGCACTCAAATATTTTAAAAAGTGTCACTTGCCCATCCAATCTACTCAATATAACGTGAAAGCTCTCAAAAGTTCAGAGCTTCAAAGCTCTGACAAGTCCAGGACAACTCTGAGTAATGGCGGGTGACCTGAAGGTATGAGGGCACTGACCGCGTCACAACAAACTCATAATAATAACGTTACGACGTTTGTGTCCTACGCGGCTGAATGGCCTTACGCACCGTGCTTGCTGTAGGCCGTGTGTTGCCATTACCAGTAATGTTGCCAGTTGCCATGGAATGAAAATAAATAAGCATTACGTTATTATTCCATTTGGCATTTACTGTAGGTAGCTGCCTAATATAATATGTTTATGCTATGGTGTAAGAAGGAAGGCAGGGACCTCGTTATGATGTTGCTTGGTGGTTGTGATTTATAATTATTGTACCAAAGTAATAAAGTATCATATCTGCACAATTCACAGATATACCGAGAGCGATAGAAGCGTCTGGTGTCCCCAGCATCGAAATTTCTACTGCTTCGGTTGGAATGAACTCCGAAACTTTCCATATTCCTTCCCAAGGAACCAATTTAACCTTATTCCAATCTCTTGTGCGAACGTGTCGACTTTATATAACATCGACTGTAGTGGCAAGATTTCGGACATATTTAGCGACAGCCCCCAGAATTTTAAAAATTTGCCGTATCTCTCGTTTTCACTTGACTTCATTGTCTCTTGTATTTTGTTATTGTTGTTATTTTACATTTTTTTTTCCTTACTTTATTACATATTGTTGTACACCGTTATTGGACGGTTGGTATCTATTTATTATTAGTATATAACATAGATTCTATGTTGTATTTAGGTTCTGTACATAAACTTAAGCTAGGTGTTTTATTAATATTACTATTTCATATACTCGTAATGTGTTGCTACAAATGTCTTGAGTTGTCAACGGTTTGGCAAATAAGAGAATAGCAAAAATTACAATAACAAAACGTAATTTTAGAAAGGTTTAATGTTATGAGTTATGACTTATGAACTTATGACTAATGGCGGTGACAAAACCAAGGCTTTTATTGTTTTCTGACCGCCGCGTGAAGTACCGTACTGCAGGGTGCGTCTGGCGACCTCGCAAGGTCAGCCCGTCTTCTCCCTCGCACCCGCTAGCTGGCCGTACCACAACAATACCCTCTGTTCCAGTATTGTGTCTCGCTTCCTCCCCATAGTTTTTTTGTTGTTGCTTTTATTGCACGCATTGTTCTTGTTATTGCTCTGCAGAGGAAAAGCTGCCTAGAAAGCTTGCAGTTGGTGTGACCTTTGTTGAAATAGGCAGCTTGTGCGCATAGCTAAACATCTCTCTATTGCATGGTAGGGAGGTACCTACTATTCTCGCCAGGCAAATCAAGCAATTTGTGGGAAATTACCGATTAAATTGCTGTTAGGCCGGGTTGTGTCACAGAATTTAAGCAATTATTCATCAATTTCAAAGTGTTAAATTCAAGTTCTGTTATTATTTCCTTATGAACCGGTTGTTTCACAGTATTTGGATAGTAACAGAACTTTCACTTTCAATAGGACTTTCACAGAGCTTGAATATTAACTTGATGTTCAAATTCTATAAAACAACCCATCCTTAGTATCCTACCTGAAGATATTAGAAGTACTGTATATTATCTCCCTATATAGTAGATCATTGTAGAAGTGTATTATATATTTGTACAGCGCCCTTGAGGTTATTTTGCACAAAAAACGGCGCTATATAAATCATCCAAATATTATTATTATTATTATTACAAACTAATTTGTATAAAATTCTTAACGATTTTAATTTATTTATTTATTTCACTCCTATTAAGGCTTTTACATACATATATATAAAAAATATTTACGAAATTGTACACGCAAATAGTGCAGGAAACGACAATTTAAAACAATTACACAAAAAAAAATATAAAGTCAAAATATCACTGAACTTTATCCACACAGCATGCAGGCACAAAACATGAAAAATCCAAAATAATTTTTTTTCTTTCAGTCGACAAAATTATTATGTGTTACTCAGATTAAATACCTTTATTAAAATATTCCACTACTTGATGAAAAAAACTTCAATAAGGTATGCTTAAATATTGAAATTGATATTCTAAATATATCAACAACATCGTAGTATTTGTTTCCTAGCTGTTGAATCCGTCTTATAAGAGTGTAGTATTGGGACATTGATGTAGAATTGCAACAATAATACGGTAGGTACTGTCTTGTAAGTGACCTGCTTATCTTAATATAATATATCTTATCTTAATCATTCCATATTCATATGTTGTTTGGACCATTAACTGGATTAACTAAATAAACCAGCAAATATACATCAAATGTATATTGCACTGGTAACTACTAGAAAACAATATTCCGTCAAGCGAAACTCTTCTTTAAACCAGCAAAAGCATTGAGTTATATAAAAGCAAAAGTATCTATTAGTAAAACCATCTGAATTATGAAACTAGTTTAAAGGCCCCGTAGTACGCATTCAAATGTGGTTTGAATGGGAGATATGTAAATTCGAATGTTAGAGTGAGCGCGCTAATATCAAAAAAACGATAATAATTAAGCGAAAATGGTGAAAATATTTAATAAAACACAATTCGTTTGAAATAGAGCAAAAATCTTTCTTAAAATGATTAAGTTGCATTTAAAGATACACTGTGAATTTTCTCATGCCTATAACATATAACCGAACAAAACGTGTTTTTAATAATTTATGGAGCATAATTTGCGATTTTTTTCTTTGAAGGGAATTTCATGTAATTAACGTTTCGGTATAACAAATGTAGGTATAGATGTTATCTTAGAATATATATATTTTAAACTTAAAAACGAGAAACTTGTTATAAATCGGTAGAAATTAGGTATCCGGCACTTGATGCAGGTGACAAAAGCTTTGCACGAACACAACGTTGGAGTAAACAAAAGCTCAGTTCTATGCCTCAGATCTTAGATAGAGACAGGGGCGGACTGAAAAGAATTAAGGCCCTAGTTAATATTTTCATTGCGGACCACCATACTAATAAAACTAAAACTAAAATGAATATTAAAATAAAAAATAAATTAACGGAGATGTTAATTTATTTTCGTTTTTATTTATTTTTTCGTTCATTTGTAAAATCATATATGAACACGTGCAATGTTTACATGTTACTAAATAATATATAGATATTGCACAGGTTCATATACCTATATAATATAGAACAATGTACATGTGTACAATGAACATAATAATATGAACAAATGCAACGTTTACACATTTAAATTTAATTTACTTGCGTAATAAACAGTCTTTATCCTCGTACATTCATATTATACAGTGTTAGGAATTGTTTACATCATTGACCAATAAAATAACGACATTTTTTTTTTTTTACTGTAATACCGCACAAGAGTCCCAACTGCTCCCGTCTGGAGCCAGTGAGACTATGGCGTCCCCAATTGGGGTATGTTGTGAGGCTGAGGGTATTGGGGAGGGGAGGGAGATGGGGGAGAGGAAGGTGGGGAAGTACCTGGATATTCAGATCTGGTCACCAAACACGGCTAAAGCCATTTCAAGCAACGTTTCAATTCTGAATGGTGGTCTTACACCAGGGCGATACTGAGAGTATCTTCCACTCTGGAACGTGCCGCAAATATACTATATATTATTTTAAATTAATTAATTGTGAAATAACACAAATTAATCAAATAAAATTTATTTGTGCACGCCGGGTTCGAACCCGCGACCGTCGGATCTGTAGTCAAAAGCGTATACCACTAGACCACGCCGGCCGTCAGACCACGCCGGCCGTCATAAAAAAAAATTAAGACAAAATTTAAAAAAGAAAAATGATCAACAATATACTAAGCAGTTCCGATAAAATGCAACTACTTAAATAAACAATAAGGACGGGTTGTTTCGGAGAATTTGAACAATTCATCAAATTTCAACGTTCATTTTCGGGTTCTGTGAAAGACTTATTGAAGTTCTGTTATTATATCATTGTAGGCTAGTTGCTTGACAAAACTGAAATAAATACAGAACTTGAAAAAATCTTTCACAGAACTTGAAAATGAACGTTGAAATTTGATGAATTGTTCAAATTCTCCGAAACAACCCGTCCTAAGTGTTTTATTTTATCTTTATTTAAATATTATCTAGGTTTACATTTAAACATGGAGTGTGTATCAATAATGACAATGGATGTCATCCAATTAAAACTGCTCTTATTCTGCTATTCACACTTATTTTTTTTTCAATTCAAACTGAAAGCAGAATAGGAAAATAAGAAGGAATTGTGATGAAAAAAAATCAATAAATTATAAGTTTTCTGACATATTCGATCGAATGTTATTTTTTTAAGAATTTTATGAATTTAGCAAGTTTCGTGTTAAACAAATCGATGTGTGAGCATAATCTATCAAACGTTCTATAGTTAAGAAGAAGTTCTTAAGAATAGATTTTCAATTAGTTAGTTTTGTTCTTAGGAATATATGTAGGTATGTATGAGATGATGTATAAATGCGAATGAAGCAAAGAGTGTATGCCTAGAGCGATATGTTTTGCGGTTTATGTTCTCTTGCAACACCTGCGGAGAAACGGCGTGATGGTAAGTTACGATTTCTTGAAATGGCTTTGGCCGTGTTTGGTGACCAGATCTAAATAACCAAGTACTATTTCACCTTGCTCTTCCCCATCACCTACCCCTCCTCACTACCTTCACTCAAAACATTCCCCAATTGGAGATGCCATAGTTTCAATGGCTCCAGACGGTTGGGAGCAGTTGGGACTGTCAACTACAGCACTTTAATAGGTATATATACTCAACAATCCGTTTCAAGCCACATAGTACCGAAGTTTTGCGAAGATAAAACATTTTGAAAGTTGAAGTTCGACCAAGAATTGCGAAATTTGACTAGGTATTAAAAAGAAAACTCCACAATTTTGGTCCCATCATAAGAAACGACAAATTCAAGACTGCCAAACTGAAAAACCGGCGGAAAACTGGTCACATCATAAGAAACGACAAATTCAAGACTACCCAACTTGAATCACATCATAAAAACGTAAAATTCAAGACTACCAAACTGAAAAACCATGGGAAGATTGGTCACATGATAAGAAACGACCAATTCAAGACTACCAAACTGAAAAACCAGGGAAAGATTTGTCACATCATAAGAAACGACCAATTCAAGACTACCAAACTGAAAAACCAGGGAAAGATTGGTCACATCATAAGAAACGACCAATTCAAGACTACCAAACTGAAAAACTAGGGGAAGTTTGGTGGAAAATGTAGTAGAGAAAATCGTTACAACTCACGACTGGTAAGAATTCAATTCCATTACCTCATTGAGGTTGTCATTTAGTTTTTACTTTGATAAAAATGTTTTATATGTAGTATTATGAGTTTAAAACGACAGTAAAATTATTTTCACGATGTTTCCAAAAGTTATGAACTTTCAAAGTGAACATTGTAAAAACCACTGTAAAACGTATGCAATGCTCGTGACGTCACACGCAGTACAATTCATAATTCGAATGATAGTGCTGCAGTACTGCCCCGCATTTACCGTTATGCTTTTTGGCCAGCCACAAATATCAACATTTTGACGGCTTATATCTTCGGTAGTTACTATTCGGTATTTCCAAACATTCAACAAATTCTGTCCTCGGCGTGCTCTAGTTCACATGTTCACAAAAAAAATCGTTGTAGGAACTCAGAGAAGCATCCTGATGGATGAAGATTGTCCCTGTAGAAGTCTTTTCCCTTTAGTTATATCATTTCGAAGGGCAATCATGACTACTCTTTCTCAATGGGCTTGAATAATTAATTTATCCCTTTTCCAATACGGCTAGATTTCGCAAGCAGATCGTGTGGGCGTCATTTTGCTAACAGAAAACAACGTTATTGGCGTTTCGCCTTCGCTGCAGATAAATGTGTAACTTTCTCGGAAAATACGGCGCCTGTCACCGAGCTGTCTGGGGAATCATATTCATTGCACAATCATACCTGCATCCAGGGCCGGCCCTGCTCCAAACTGCACTGGCGCAAGTAACATTTTGTTTCGCGCCCCTTATCAAAACCAGTAGACTCTTAGGTGGGAGATCACTGTAGTCAATAATATATGGTATCATAGCGTGAAAGGCACAGAAAACTATTATAAAAATAATTCTTAGGCTTCCTCTAATTACTGACTCGAACTTAATCTTTAATATTATGAATGTGCTTGATGTTCGGCAGACATGCGCAAAAACAATAATCACTCACCTATACACAAATATAGGTACATACATACTACGAAAAAAGATCTAATACTCGCTGTACTCGAAGCAATAACAAAGACTTACTTCAAATTCCCGTAACGCACGCTACTTTTGGTCAACGAAACTTTAGATATCTTGCGACAAGTCTTCCTGATAAAATAAAAACATGTCATTCACAAAAAAATTTCAAAGATAGCGTAAAAATTTGGATCAAAAGTAATGATAGGGTCTTTACCGGTGCACTCATCCAAATTCGCAGTTATTGATGCAACCTAATGTATGTATTGTATGTATTTTCATATAATTGTAGGTATATTATTAGGACTATAAA
Source organism: Hesperophylax magnus (assembly GCA_026573805.1). NCBI lineage: Eukaryota > Metazoa > Arthropoda > Insecta > Trichoptera > Limnephilidae > Hesperophylax > Hesperophylax magnus. The sequence goes on from JAIUSX010000072.1 coordinate 11,301,579, forward strand.
CGAACTTGGTAAATGATGTATTGATGTTGATGCTACCTAACTATTGAGTGTTCGTATTTTTATATAATTGTAGGTACGTTATAGTACTATAAATAAACTTGGTAGATAGCTGCCTCAACACAGGCTATGCCTAGTGAGGCGGGCTATGATAAACCTTAACATATAACTACATTAACATTTCTATTATTTACATTTATTTTACCTACTGTTTATATATTCTTTTCCGTTGATAAAATTATATACTCATCTAATCTATAAACCAATGTACACAAAACAGTCTTTCATGTAATAGTTTGAAAATTTGTCACAATAAAGATATTATATTATTATTAATGATTTGTTTATTCGTGTAGCGCGATTTTTATGAAAAAAAATTCTTATGTGTTAGGTGATATATTATCAGCGGCTTGGCGCCTTGCCAATTCGGCGCCCGTTCATATTCAGCCGCGTAGAGCCGGCCCTGCCTGCATCATCTATTGTAGATACATTGCGACATTATCTACTAGTCTATCACGGTCCCTAAAGAAATAACGTTGTCATCAACATGCACGGAGGAAATTGAGTATGGCTGATTAATTAAAATCCTTTTAAAAACGTGATAGCAAGCCATTTCCTAATAAAATATTAGTATATTTAGAATATATCAGAATACGTATCCATGACAAATATAATGACGAAATGCGATAAAAAAAGAATTTTTATGAATACGTGTTCCAACGTACTCATAACGCATTCGTGTTTTACTGACAGTTTGTTAGGAAAACTGTCAATTTATTCGCTAAAGGCTTGCAGTCCCGTTTTTAACAGGAATACAAATAATAACACAGATATTTAATTTTATAATATTTGCAATATTTTATATCAGAAGTTTTCTCCGTGTTTCCATAAACCTCTGCGTAATAATATTTTTCCAAAATCAGTTGACTTTCACTGCAAGCTGTATTTACGAATTTCTTTCCTATCCATTTTTCAAAATTAATTACATATTAAGAACGTCATTTTCTTTTTCACGCCAAAAGTTCAATAAAGGCAATGGATTTTTCTAGTCCTTAATACCAAACATAAAAAAAAACTGTCAAAATTCTGATGGATCATATATTTTGAATAGGAAAGAACCTACCTACTACGGTTAATTTACGAGGCCGGTAAATGCTTTATTTGTCAAGGTACGGACAGTTTTTCCTTATAGTTTTCACTATAGTCCAGTGAAATTAAGGTTGGTAGGTAGGTTTGATACTTTTGTGATTTTTATCAATCCTTTATGAGTACTGAAAGAGACAGTACTTATCAACCAATTAAATGCTAACGTCTATATAAATAAAAATGTTCGTTTGTTCAAAATCTTAAATCTACGAAAGTTCTTCACCGATTGCTTTAAAATTTTGACAACGGTGCATTCGAATACGCGTGTGTTTTTATTATATAGATGTCACCTGTGACAGGTAAAGGCCGTTATTATTTTAAACAGCGCCATCTGTTGGATATAAAAGCAAGACGCGTTTTTGTTTCTCTATCTACTCAGACAGACTGGACCACAGCAGCGCGTGGCGGGGTACAGCTAGTTGATTAATAAATCGACTTATAAAAAGATTATAAAAAGTTTTATAAAAAGATTAAGAACAATCTATTTTTACCCATCATCAACGGCTAACGAGTCTCGAATCGCTAGAGAGCGTCATTTTGCAGAATATAAATCTAAATAGTAACTAGTAACGTTGCCCACGTGACTTGATCGCGGCCATGATTCTTACCGGAAGTCGGGCGAGCTTTATGTCTTATTCTAACTCGTCACTTCCGGCAGTCATAGAAAAAATATAATTTTTATGAATGGATCGAATCGTTCTAACGTCGTGCCACCCCATCAACATAACTCTGCGAGGAATGTCGGGATTCTAAAATTCATCTCGTTTCCGCTGTTAACCATTTTTTGTCGTTTATTTTTGCGGTTAAAAAATCTTTCCTGTCGTTTAGGGACAAAAAAGAGGTGCCTCCCATGTGAAATGTAATACTTACCTCTGCCGCGAATCGAATCATTTTTTGCGCTAATTTCAAATACCATACCACAGTCCAGGGTTCTGATAATTTATCATTTCTTATTACCTGTAGAAAACAAAAAAAAATAATAATAAAAAAACAACCCGTAAAACAAAAATATTTTTACTACGATATATTTTAAAATGTCTTAACTCCAAAAATAATAATGTTCATAAAATATTTAAATGGTTTCACCGAGTATTGAACTGGAGTCGACAACTCTAAGAACCTCGCCAAATGCCGATCGGGTAGACAATTATTTATTTCGTATAATAACTACTGTAAACTCACCCGATTTCAGAGAAACGTGTAAACCACTCACTAGATCGATATCTTCGGGCTTTTTGTATGAAACCATAGATATGCAAATATATAGACAGTAAAATTCTTATTTGGAGCCTACTTATTATAATATACACCAATGAAAAACTCGGAAATCATTCCATCGAGTTTTTCATTGGTGGATATAGCTAGGCGATCATATGACGTCTAAAATTTTTGTTTTAATTTTCGATTGGAGTTATACCCCCTGATTGCCACCATTGTAGGAATGTTCAGAAAAAAAATTCTTTCCTTTATTCGTAAAATATATTTGTATACAGTTTTTTACATGCTTTTCAACTACCACACTAAAACTGCAATCACCATTTATAACTCCTACTACTTTTCCTGTGTAACGACCGAGAACAAAATAAATTTCAAATACTCCAAAATAGGGCAATGAGAACAATACCTACATAGGCGAAATAGATATTCAAAATTAAATAAAATGTTAAAGGAAGTAAATTGGCTAACGGTGAAACAGATGCTGACCTGGATCACGATGATATTTGCACACAAAGTAGTAAACAACCTATTACCTAAATATTTCTCAAATAAAATTGTATACAACAAAGACATACACAAACATAAAACAAGGGCGTGCAATCAAATCAGGCTACCAAAAAAGGACAAGGCGAATACAAAGAATAGTATACTATATAAAGGGATGAAGTATTATGATGCGCTGCCGGAAAACTTCAACCAAGTCTTCACCAACTGGAAGGTTCAAGATGTTGTGTAGGAGTAGGGCTGCCACCTCTCCGGGTTTGACCCGGAGTCTACGGGATTGCATGGTGCATGTCCGGGCTACGGGTTTAACATCGATATCTCCGGGTCAGACCGGGCGGTGGCAGCGAAGCGACAGACGACCATCACGGCGCGGAGCGCGTGACTGTTTGACGAGTGGATGCATGATGAATTTTACGGTGCCAAAATAATGAGACAAGTTTTTTAGGCCTTTTGATGATTTATATTATGATTTTAAGGATTATGTATTCAAAATCTTTTCCAAATTCGATCTAACAAGTGCAGTAAGTTACGAAGATACTGTGGAAGCTGTCTAATCACTTGGTTTGAAAAATGTCGACGAAGATAAACTTTATGACGAGACCCGAAAATTAAACCAAGTATTTCCTCAGTTTGTAAATTCAACATGGCTTGTTATTTACGATGGGTTCAGTTATTCAAAGTCACCTCAACCTTCACCGAACTGCCAAAAATAATTGGATTTTTTTTTTCAATCCCTATAAGCAATGCTTTTGTTGAACGCGTCTTTTCTTTAATGGGAAAATTGTGGACAGACGAGCGGAAACAGCTTGTCAATGGACATGGTGAAGCCAGAGTAAATTGTGAAGATTAATTACAATATGAACTGCCAAGAATTTTTGAAGTTTTTGATGAAACCTGAACAAGAAAAGGTGCTTAAACAATCCCTTCAGAATGAAAAATATAGTTTTAAGTATCATTTATATTTAAAAAAAAAACCTTATCAATGGTAATTTACCATGACATTTTGCCTTAATTAAATAATTCATACTAAAAAAAAATTATTTTAACAAAAAAAATATATTTCTAAAATCTCCGGGTCTACTGTTTTTGAAAGGTGGTAGCCCTAGTTGTCATCGAATTTGAACTCGATGACGGGAAGGGGGTTAATTCTACTTCCAAGATTTGCATTCATTCTATTACCGAAAACAAAGGTGAAATTCAAATAAATGTATTTTAAAATGACATTGAATCATTATATGATTATGAGTTTTACAAGTTTGCAAATAGAGGCTGCCCCATAGAATAAAGAAGAACACAAGGATTGCCATGTGGGCGTGAAATATTCAGAAAAAAATGCCAAAATATACACTAACCATGTCATTCGACGCATTTTAAAAGACATATTGATCCCCTTGTGACCGATTTTTTTCTAAGAAGTTCTTAGGAAGGTTGTAGGAAAAATACATAACATTGGATTGGCAACTGGCAACATTCATTCAACAATGGAAGAGTGTGTTTTACTAATTTTGTGGTAGAGTCACGATATGTAATTCTTTGAATTTGCCGCTGGGCCGTACAGTAAACTAAACAAAACGCGGTACACACGGCTCTTCGTAATAATTAAAATTATGCATCTACTCGTATACATATAGGTACCTACATAGCTCGCAATGCGTGCCGCTATTGTTTTCAGGCATAGCGGAAACCCTACGCGCGTGTTTCCGCCAGTTGTCACTGGGGGCATGACCAACCTAACAATAATATTGTATAATATATTTTTATTATGATCTAGCAACACTGTATTGTAATATAATATACGTAGGTACTTTTAAAATGCCCTGCCGCTGAAATCTCCCTTGGTGAGTGGTTTATTTGTGCTCTCTTGCCACACCCTTTTCGTATATGCATGTGTCTTTAATGATTTTTAAAAAGGTGTGTTTACAACAAAGCTAATAACTAATATAAATATTGTAATGAATACCTGAAGAACCTACCTAATCACACTGTAGTTAACTCACAGTTAAATGGCGTGCACTCACAAAAGTCTGTTGTAAGATCTCGTAGATACTAGCAGTATCATCACCCTGAAGTCGAAACGTTGCATAAATGGCTAATCCCAACTATTTCCCAACATTCTTCTTTCATTTCCTTACCCTCTCCACTCCCTTCAACTTCACAACATACTCCAATAAGGAACTCCAGCGAAAAATATTAAGCCGTATCTCTTTGGGGACAATACATTTTCTACATGTTTCGTTAGTTTGGTCGTAATATTTTTCCACAACCTTAAATTATTACACGTTTACTTAGACATTTGCTGTAATTTCTTTTTGGTCACCGTGTAGGTCACTAAGCTTTTGGGGTGACCACGTTATTATTTTTTTTAAATAAATGGACGGCGCGGCTCTCGTACGACGGGCGCAGTATCTACATACAAGGTGTCCGGGGTTAAGTTCGCGAACTTCGGGAGGTGAATCTACATTTTTATACAATAGTTATTTTTTCTTTTTCACTTCTAACATCATGTAGCATCACCTCCCGAAATTAATGCACTTTGCCCCCGGATGCATGTATATTAAAATAAAATGTGTTTTTCTGCAATCAATATACATGTGGTATCCTCCTGGTATTTTTGCCACCAAGTTGTCATATAGTTGCAATCACAGACATAGGAATTAATAGACGAGAAGATAAGGGCGAGGGGTAACATCAACTGTTGAAGAACGAGGGGAGTAAGGCTGACTGTGATTCGTCAATAAATCAATCTGACAGTAAATAGGCATCTCGCATTATAATATCACCATTTACTTCTTAAAAGTAAAATCTGCGTTTGAATGAATAGACATTTTTACATGGGAGCGCAAATTACTCGCCACGTTATGAACTAATTTGCGAAGTCCAAATTCGGCAAAGTAAGGCAGCTTCTATTTCAGAGTCGTAGTTAGTTTCAGAGTATTTAGTTAAGACACTTTTACAAATGTCTCATAATTTACTTACCCCAGTAAACAACGATGAGCACACTTGAGAATCGCTACATTGTGATGTGATAGTATATGTTTCTAAAACTGATCCATATAATACGGTGTGAATAAGCTTAAAATAAAGTAAAATAATGCTTACTTATGGAATGTAATACGACAATTGGGTTTATTCTCTTTTTCACATCTATTTTTACAAGTTTTCATATCAAAAGTCAACATTTTGCCGTGTTATTTCGTAAAATGAACCGATGATGCCTCGACCATAGTTCGCACAAGAATGATGACGTCACGTTTTCAAATTTCACTTGAAGCCAAATGCGAGCCCAGCCGGCTCAATGGAACCGGTATGGGGAGTGGGGATAATACGCTTTTAATCACTTAGGGCAGGTCTACTAATATTCATATGTCTATGGTTGCAATACAATCTTGGACAAAGCGTCGGATATTAATTTTCCGTAATAATGAATAAAAACTTGTCAATATTTGTTCAATATTTGTCTCAATATTTATGCAGGACGGTCACCGTATACTGATAATCCCTCGAGCAGATATATTAACGTAACGGGTCTAACGCTAAGTACAGAATGATTAATAACTCTCTTACGATAATAACAGACAAAATATGAAATTGAAATAATTTATAAAAATACTATTTTCGAATAATGTGTCCATAAAAATGTGTGATTTGCATTTCCGAAGGATTTTACACACCTGGTATAATCATAATTAAGGGAGAATTTCCTCCCGATTTTTCAGAAAATGTATTCAAACATGCCGGATACTGTCCCGCGCAGTCCGCGGGATTCGTCGGGTGTGCGCTAAATATCCGGGAGTAAGTTTGGAGGATTGTGGGATGGGAAGGTTTGGCATCATCAATTCTCCGTCTTATGATTTTAACTCAAAAACTATTGCTAAGGATAATATTCAAATGTCACCCGTCACATCCACTTTTCAAAAAATAACTATTAAAATAAACAATATATACTGGTATTTAAGTTAGAATGTCATTATTGATAATTAACAAAATGGACTGGAGTTCCTTATTGAAGACGCCTTAGTCCAACTGGCTCCGACCAGCAGAAACTCTTTTGCAGCATGAGTAGGTACACATTATTCACAAAAAAATATGGATAAGAGGGCAACATCGTGCGCACTAAATTTAAAAAAATAAAACATTATTAGGTATTCAAGGACGATGATATTATTATTATATTTTGATTTGGTACAGGAGTAGTAGGTTCTTACTTATCTATTTTTTTTACCTAACATGCAAAAATTGAACTAGAGACTAGATAAATTTTTATTATTATTTATGGTTTATAATTAGTTATTAGAGAGTATTACAGAGCCCACGCCACGTTCCCAAAACTGTTAAAATAACCAAATATTACAGCCGTTAGCAAGTTAGATAAGTTCCATTTTTTCTTCAGTTGGCTCTCCAGCCGCTTCGTAATTTTTCACTCAAATGTTCAACAACGCCTATTAATTCCTTACGATCTGATAAGTTCATATTTTCATCTTCGTCGATAAGGTGGTCGTAAAGTTCCCTGGCATGAACGATATTCCAATTGGCTTCAAACGTAGTATAGTTAAAATCTACCCATTCCGTGTATCGATGGCGTTCTGTTCTGACGGTGTATCCCATGATTCTAATTTGATTCAGCCGAGGTTTATCGCTGTTTTTCTTTGGAATTAATCCAGGGCGCGGGTATTGACTAAAAGCAGCATGATTCCAAACAAATCCATCTTTTCCAGCTGCTGCATCATAAATGAGAGGAACAAGGCTAAATCCTTCAGAACAAAGCACTGTCTTTCCGTTTTCAGGACATTGTGGAAACTTTTCCGTAGCTCCCGAAAGCTCTGCCAAAGTAGGAAAAAGGTCAATTAACTCAACAATCTTTTCTGTCATTTTAGATTGAGTTTTTATAGCTTGTTTATGATCTGTCAGCCCTGGCACATGGATGATTAATGGGACCTTTAATGCTACGTCAAAATTGCTGTATTTCGCCCACTCTCCGTGTTCGCCAAGAGACCAGCCTGAAAAAAGAGCGAGAAATGAATAAAATAAATTGTTTGAAATATATATATATATATTTTGAATAAATATCATTGAGCCAGCCCTGACAAAACGGTACAACTAGTGCCATCTGCCTGTCGTAGTTCATAATTTTACATCAAAAAAGCTAGACAAAGGGTATCGAATTGTTTTATAGCTATCACATAGGTGGCAGTAATGCACGCAGTTTTAATGTACAAAACACAAATCATAATTTTTTTAAATTTCGTCAATAAAACATAAATGGAACCGTTTTTATGGATATCATTCAAAATATTTATGATAACTTATTTAAAAACCGTCAGTAAATTAATATGTTCATAATAATTACGGCAGCAATAAAATGGTGTCTGCAGTCGGCCAGCATAAATATTTCATTACAAAAAACCTTACCGTGATCACTAGTAAACACAACTATGGTGTTGTTGAAGTCTATTTCATTTAAAATGGTTCCAATAAGATCATCAATGTATGTGAGAGCTGAATAATAGCTCTGTTTGACTTTCAAGGTCCATTTTGCAGGCAGTGTCCCAAATGGAAAGGGAATATTTAATTTATGAATGTCATGTCGCTTTCTGACATCAGTCCATGGATTCCAAGCAACTGCGGGCATTCCGTACGGAAAAAAAGGATCGCAGGGTAAGGTCATGTTGCTCAATGGATAGAAATCTACAAAATAAAGGGGAATTTTTTATATAATTACACTCACACAAATATTTGTTAAATGTGTTCTTCAAATCAAATCAAATCAAATCAAAAATTATTTATTGTAAAATAAAAATTACAAAAAGTGTAGCTTATGGGTAGACCCCATTTCTTCCAGCTAACCACATTTATTTAATTACAATGTTTATATAATATTATTTGTTTTATTATAATAATTACAATGTTTATACAGATAAAATAACAATATACCAATGAAAAAATAAAAAAATACAAATATATATACCAATAAAAATAGGCGTTTCATTTACGTGAGGTATTCACTCAAAGTGTAGTGACATTTATTAACAAGGAAAGTGTTTAGTAACGATTTGAATTTGTGTGTATCTTGTATTTGTTTAATGTTATGTGGAAGGTTGTTATATACTTTAATGGCCATGTAGTATGGTCCTTTGTGGAGTATTGTTTTATTTGCTTTTGGTATTAGTAAGTTTTCTGTGAGCCTTGTAGCGTATTTATGTGTTGAGTTTTTTAGTGTTTTTTTTTAGTTTTTTTTTCTTCATTTACAAAATGATTCATTTGAAAAGACGTGTTTTATGGTAACCCTAATTGGGGTATGTTATATGAGCTTATAGTAACAATACTCTAGTAACAGTACTCTAAAGTTATGAGGCTGAAGGGAGCGGGGAAGAGGAGGAGAGCAGGAATACGAACGGTTAGAAAGTAATTGATTATCAAACACTGCTAAAGCCAGTTCACACCTTTCGATTCTGAATGGTGATCTTTTACCAGCGCGAGACTGGGGGTACCTACCACTCTGGAGTGGTGTTTATTTCAGATAGTATTAAAGATAATTTAATATTATCAAGAGTTGTCGTATTTAAAGTCAACTTTAAAAAAGGAGATATAAAAACACTGCTGGTTAGTTAATAGCTGATTTTAAAATTCTATTCTCTGTACAAAGTGATTAATAGTTTATTGAAAGGGGTAAGACTTACCCAAGTACTGCTTTGGAAATCTCAAAGGAATGTGTGGCTTGTGAAAGCCAACAGCCATAAAATATGGTTGTTTGTGCAATGCTTGTTTATGTTGTTTTAATATCTCTACTGCACTTTCTGCAATTTGAATGTCTGGGAGAGTTCCTTCTGGTTGGAGTTCTGTCACAACTGGGCAGATTAGATTGTCTTCCAAAAAACCAGTGGTTTCATCAATACAAGTTTTAGAATCCTTGTAAATCTGTGTTGAGGGGTGATAAGGTTCATCTGACCAGCTGTAGGGAAAATCATCTGTAAAATTCGAACTCTTTCCAGGATGGAACACTTTTCCAATGCTGTAGGATTTATATCCTAGCTCCTTAAAATATTGTGGCAAAGTTGTATAATTTCCCACAGTGTCACGCCAGTAGCTGTAAAAGTCGTATAAATGCAACGAGTCTGGCCGTCTTCCTGTTAAGAATGAATTTCTACTCGGGCCACAAAGCGATTGCTAAAAAGAGAAAATAGTTTCACAGTAATCAAACAATCCAAAAGTTATAAGTTAGTTATTATAAATAGGAACTAGGTTGGGTAAGTATTCAAATTATCATAAAAATGTCATGTGAATGTTGCTCACTTGCGCGAATGCGTTTTTGAATAGGACGCTGTTTGCCGCCAGAGCGCCGATGTTTGGAGTCTGCGCAATGGCGTCTCCCCAATCCGCCAACAGAGGTCTCAGGTCATCAACAACCAGAATCAAAATATTTTCTTTGTTATATACGCTGCTCCCCTTTTTCACAGCGAGAGCTGTGAAAAATATTATATTTATTAGTTTATATAATTTTAAGTTTTTCATTGTTGTGCAATAATTCTGGCGATGATTCAGTTATGTATTTTTGCGTTCATCAGCTGATCTTTGTTTTCGATAGTGATAGGTATTTTAGATTTTGTCTGGACTGACAACAGTATTTGCTCGCGTATTACGTCTTGTTAAGTTAAAACCACTTCGTACGCGACTCGGGCTAAGTGAAATTATATCGAAACATACGTATTTTATAATCAAATCGTTTAAATTCAATGATTACGGCGTGAGAGACTATTTTACCACAACAAAATTACATTTTATGTCAAGAGTGACGTCATTTTTGTATCTGTCAGTAAAAATGACGCAGTTGCGTTTGAGCTGAAAAAAATGTTTTCATCATGAAAGTGTTCAAAAAGTTGAAGGTAAAGTGTATGTTTTAGCTTTAGAACCTAATTTATGTGTCTCATCACGTTTTTCCAACAATAATTCGTCACTCGAAACCAAATAATGGATTCTGGCGTTTGTTTTTAGTAGCAGTTCTTTGTCCTTCATGGTAGCTATTTCTGTTGACTAATGTATGCACACAGAATGTGTCTATGTAGATATATTACGTCAATAGTCGTAACATAAATACCTGCAGTTTATACCCATTTTCATATTATAACCTTGCATTTTATGGATAAGATTTACGTTTTGCTTTTGTTTTGCTAATTGCTCAAATGTGTGTCAATGTGCAGATACCAGTAAAGCATAATGTCTGCGGAGTCGCCCCGTCGGTCGCGGGTAGGAGGGCCCCTGGTGGTGCTCCCCCAGCCTCCAAGCGACCGCAGCCTCATGGAGGCCGTGTCGGGCTTCATCAGTGACGTGACCCTCGCCACCACGCCGGGCCTCGAGGCAAAGGACGTCATCCAGTGGGCTAGGTTCGAGAGCGCCGACATCGACGAGCCGCGGTCAGAGTCCGATGGGGACGGAGACATCCTGCCGCTGCTGCTGGTGGTGGGTTACGGCTCCGGGGTGCAGGTGTGGGTAATCCAGCCCGGCGGGGAGGCGCAGGAGGTGCTCTCCTGGCGACAGGGGGCCGTGCGGGTCCTGCGCATCCTGCCCAACCCGGGACCCGGAGACCTATATGCCACCAAGCGACCTCTGGTTGCCCTCTGCGACTCCGCTGGCCCCGGGGTACCCTACTGTTCCCTCAGTTTCATCTCCTTGGCTACTGGAGATCAGGTAAATCGCAATTATTTTATATAGTGAAAACATTAACTTACAATTTTTTATGTACAATTATTCAAGTATTTTGTGTTGTGGAATTTTTCAGACATAGGTCGACATTTATATAGTAATACATTAAAAAAAAACAACCCTTAGCAGATATAAGATAAAATACTGCGACATTTTTTGATTGGCAATGTGTTTTATCAATGCAATTTGTTTCCATAAAAATGTTTGTTTATGAATAATATTATTGTATGTAAAACATAAACATTGTTATCTCCGTCTGTGAAGTTTATCTCACAATAAACTTCACGTCAGCTCACGTCACTGTGAGGAACGTGTCCCAACAAAAGGCATAAGAGAGAAAGACATTGTGTCTAATTATATTATCTCTCCTAGTTTTATTATATCTCCTAGACTCTTTGACTTTCCCCACACGATAATACAAGTTTATACAAGCATGTATAGATAGACAAGGTTCAAATAGGTTTTTTAATATAATTTTTTTAAATTATATTTTTTAATAAATATTAATAACTTAGAAGAGTCTCAACAATCTGGAGCCAGTATTTAATAAAATTATTATCAGTGTTGACATCTGTAAATCTATATATTTAATATTCAAACGAACATTACCCAGACTGCAAGCATCATAAATGAAATGATAAATATCCATGCTAATATATGTTTCCATTTCTATTGCGATGGGAGTCTAACCCTCGAACTTGACAGTTTTTTTATGGAGGCCATATTTTGTAAAACCCTAAAGGCACAGAAACAGCGATTTATCACGGCGGGCAGAGAATTGCACAGAGATTGCTACCTGCTACAAGAGTTCGCATTCTGTGTTACCGAGCCTCTATGCAAATCAAGTACTTAATTTTAACCCTTTTGACATCAGCCATTTTTCATTAAAAAAAAAATGCATTATAACTTTTCACAACGAATTTTTTTGATGACAAAGATTATTCGTGTACTTCTTGTCTTACAATGATTCCTGTGTCATTGCCTTTTATAAATAAGATACTACAGTATCATATTATGAACTAGAATAGAGTGCAAATGTGGATCTACTGCGTTTTCTAATTCTTATTTTTATCGTAATCTCACGAGTCCAAACCATTTCATAGCCTCTGAGATTTGTAAATTCAAATACCGATTATCATTTATTACATCTGAAGTCTGAAGTAGAGTGACTGACCTGATTGTTAAATCTGTAGAAAATTATATTTTGAACAAGAATCCCTTCAAATTTAGAAAAGTATATTAAACTGATAATTTTAAATTGTATTAAAAAGGCCTTAAAAACATGAAGTTTTCGCTAAATATAAATTTGGCTACACCTTGGCTATATCCTTGGAAGAAACAACCATGACATAGTATTTATTAGTTATTTTTAACTACACTTTTAGCAGGGCTCTTAATATTTCACAAAAATTGCTTTACAAAGATTAGGTAAGTATTGTCATTATTGTTAAAGAGTTAACAGACAGAGTTGTGTGGCAGTCCATTCTCTGTCAGCCCATGCATAGATTTTTGTTTTGCTCCACACAGGAGGCCCTGAGGAAAATAATTTCCCTCAGGAAAACGGTACGAAGTAGGTAGGAATCTGAGGGTCAGTGTGTCTAGGAGTGACAGGCGTATGAATCCAGTGTGTGATGTGTCCATCATCATAAGGTTGTCAATAATTAATACATTACTTCTAACGTAATTTCAAGGTGAAAAGCATAAAGTTCAAGACCCCCATCCTGGACGTGCTGGCCAACAAGCGCTCCATCGTGGTGTCGTTTGCGGAACGCCTGGCCGTGTTTGACGCCTGCGCGCTGGAAGACCGGCTCACTGTGACCACCTGCTACCCGGCACCCTGTCCCTTCGGGAGCGCCGTGCCCACCCCCTGCAACCCTGTAGCGCTCGGGGACCGCTGGCTGGCCTACGCAGAGAGGAGACTGTCACCCACCAAGAGGAGCAATGGGGGTTGCGAAGGTAGACACTAAAACACATATATATAGTTTGACATCGATAATTTTACAGTCGGTAGTGTTGTTATAGTTCGATCAAATACAAAACAACTTTCCCTGGTGTTGTACGAAGAAGCGCTGTTAAAAACAAAAGCTAGGGAACTATTAATAAATCCTGCCCTTTTTGCACACGTGACAAGAGATATGCTTACATATGCATAGCCTAGACCGCTGGACAAGTAGATAAATCAAATATCTAGATCTTTATGCGAGTTAACAATATTTGTATTGACCTAGAAATCCTAAAAAGAAAAAGTAGATGACGCCACAGCTAACACAAATAGGTATGCAAATTTCGTCAAGCTCGAATTATGAGAGTTATTGTTTGTTCATACAAACAGATCTCTGTTTTATAGTAAAGACAATCTCACACAATATAATCATCATCATTACGTGGCATACTATACTAATGACATCTGCGATTTATACTTTGCCAGCTCTGAGTTCATATTTTGTTCTGTGAAGTCAACAAAGTAGATTTCTTTAATCTACTTTGTTATTACATTATTATTACAGTATTCAAGGCCCTAATTATATATTACTAAACAATTCAGTACTCAATAGGCTAATGATACAAATTGCGTTTGCGACAATCTATTGCATTTTCCTCTCAGCAGTCCTTCCCTCATAGCCAAATAAATCATTAACAAGTCCTCTAATTGCTATAAAAGTTGCTAATTAATTATTTTATTAGAAAAAAATTGCTTTAACAAAGGTTAGAATGAATGGAATTCTTTGGATGAAGATATTCAAGATTTAAATTTATTTTACTATTATGTGGGTGCTATAATACTATTAATAACTTTGCAATGACATCTCATTCAGCTTAGTTTTAATTGGGAACTGATTTATTTGAATATTGAAGACAATATTAGTGATTTCTAAACGAAAATCAAAAATCAAATATGTACTCAAATGATTTATTTGAGTACATATTTCCATTAACTTGGCAGTAGTGCTTTAGTTTGTTTTTATATCCCACTAACCCCTTGGGCAATTTTGGGAGATATTCTCTTCACAGACAAGAAACAATCGTAGAGTCTTTTTGGGAGATATTCTCTTCACAGACAAGAAACAATCGTAGAGTCTTTTTGGGAGATATATATCCCAGCCTGACACGGTCTCTCATTTTGTATTTTGTATTTTTTTTCTGTGAAAACGCGCAAGAGTCCAAATACTCCTAACCGTCTGGGGCCAGTGAGACTGTGACATCCCTAATTGGGGTATGTTATGAGGCTGAAGGTAGTGAGAAGACGAAGGTGGGGAAGTACCTGGCTATTCAAATCTGCTCACCAAACACGGCCAAAACCGTTTTAAACAATGTTTCAATTCTTACACCAGGGCGATACTGAGAAATAAAATCCATTCCCAAAAAAATTGGAAATATTTCAGCAAAAACATTTAGCATTTGAAAAATATTTGTCAAGGTTTGCAAATTTTTAAATACAGATTTTTTTTTTCAAAAGAAGCAAACAAATGTGACTTGAAATTTTAAATAAATTAAATAAAAATACTTGGTTTTAAGCACAGACATAGGAATTAATAGACGAGAAGATAATGGCGAGGGGTAAAATCAACTGTTGAAGAACGAAGGGCGTAAGGCTGACTGTGATTCGTCAATAAATCAATCTGACAGTAAATAGGCATCTCGCATTATAATATCACCATTTAGTTCTTAAAAGTAAAATCTGCTTTTGAATGAATAGACATTTTTACATGGGAGCGCAAATTACTCGCCACGTTATGAACAAATTTGCGAAGTCCAAATTCGGCAAAAAAATTCGGTTCTATTTTCAGAGTCGAATATTTCGTTTAAGTATTTAGTTAAGACACTTTTATAAATGTTCATAATTTACTTCCCAGCAACCAACCAGCTTTGTGTTTCGCGTCCAGACGTTTCTCGATGTGATAGTATATGTTTCTAAAACTGATCTATGTTATACGATGTGAATATGCTTAAAATAAAGTAAAATAATGCTTATATATGGAATGTAATAAGACAATTGGGTTTATTCTCTTTTTCACATCTATTTTTACAAGTTTTCATAGTACAAGTCAACATTTTGCCGTGTTATTTCGTAAAATGAACCGATGATGCCTCGACCATAGTTCGCACAAGAATGATGATGTCACGTTTTCAAATTTCACTTGAGGCCATAAGCGAGCACACCCGGTTCCAATGGAACCGGTATGGGGAGTGGGGATAATACGCTTTTAATCACTTAGGGCAGGTCTACTAATATTCATATGTCTATGGTTTTAAGTCACTTTATTGATAAATTTTACTGTCTACCGGTTTCGGTACCTCCGTACCATCATCAGGACAGTTATAAAAATTATTCTATTAAATACAGAAGTACACATATATGTATACACATATTATTAAAAAAGAAAGAGACAGTATACTAGAGTGCGACAGTGCGTCAGTTGTGGGAGAGAGGTTGGGGAAGGGAATGTGGGATAAGTGAAGTAATGGGGAACATACTTCGAAACGGGCTGACAGTTAAATTTAATTGGTTATTAATGATTTCAATGCAATGAAAATCATTAATAACCAAGACACTAGATGTCCAGTACATTGCAAAATGTTGGAGGTTTTAGGAGTAAACAAAAAATTAATTATTACTAGACGTCATATCACACCATGTAGTCTGGACATGTAGACTTTATATCATTGCAAGTTCTCCAATGATAATGATGTGAATTTAATTGAAATTTCAAAGTGAGTCAGAAGGCATTAACAGTTTATTACACTCTCTGTGTGTTCTTTAATAGAATATTAAGCTGGTAGGAAAATAGTAAACTTTATTAGACCTTTACTAGACTGATAAGCAATTGTGCAAGCGATAAACACTAATTAAACATTTAATGAAATCACTTGGTTAATTTACTCTCAGATTAATTAATAGAGTATTAAATCGTTTCTACTGGGTTTCTGTTGGATTAAAAGAGAACTGGTACTTTATTTTATGACATTAATTAAACATTATTTATGAAAGCTTTGAATCAAGTTTTAGTTTGCCAGCACTCTCTAGGAATAATCTGGATAGATTTTAGGAATACATAATACACACCTTCACTGTTTTTTTATGCTGTCTATAATAAGTATATGATAAGAGAAGGAAGAAATAGTACCTAATTATATATTTATTTGGAATGCACATAGGCAGGTTACTTTGTAGGCTTCATTTTTTCCTACCCCATTTATTACCTTCCATATACCTATAAGAAGTAGTCGATCCAAAATTCTTTATTGAAACAAAAATATCAGGACTGAGTCATTTAGATACTCGCTTATACCTAGATTGCATGCAGTTGGCAATGTTTTCTCAGAAGTAGTAGATGTGTTAAACTGCACGGAATATGGAGTATGTTATTATAGTCGTAAGAAGGATATAATAACATACCTCAATCACAATAATCAATGTCAGGAATAATGATATTCTTCTGCATGGCTCCTATATCATATCTTACTACATCTAAACTATTTACTTCAGATATCTTATAGTGTTAGCTAACATATGTATTATTTTATTAAAAATTATTATTTCTTATCCATAAGTATCATTGAATCGCTGACAGCCCTGAATTGTTAATTCCAAGTTGCGATGCCTACTCAGCTATTCCAAGTACAATTAATTTTGTGGGTAACAATAAACTCTCTACTGACTATTATCATAGACACCTCATACTTCGACTTATGACAGGTCTTATATAAGCCTAGTATAAATTAGTTGAACTATTGTTACACTGGTATATATTTCTTTTGAATTATGCATTGTCTTACTGCACTTATATTATTAACTGCATCACTTGTAATAGTGTTTTTGTGCACACATTAATTGTTCTTTAATTTATTGCTATTATTATCCTGTTTACCACTGTACGCCTTTAATTCGATTATCACTGTATTGTAAAAGCCATTTTATGGCGTTTGAATAAATACATAAATTTCATATATTTTTTGACATTAGGTTTTTGAATCTGTTTAATTTGACACTGTGTTGCATGGAAAAATTAAAAGCTTTCTAATATATGATATTTGCCTGTTGAACGTCGGAGTAGGACAAAGTCAAAATACCCCTAACTCTTTGCGAGAAAAAATATCTTCCATACTGTCAAAAAAATATATTTATACTAATATATGAACTCGTTTCATTATTTGTACTTAAACCTAAATAATGTATTCATGTCAGGGGGTCCGTGTTTCCAGGAGTGACAGACGTATGAATCCATTCCTCCCACTGCGGTTGACCTCTCCGGCACGACTCTCTCGACTCATCACCTTGCACCGCAGTGGGAGGAATGGATTCATACGTCTGTCACTCTTGGACACACTGACCCCCAGACAGGGTACGCCGTCTACACGAAAAACAACAATCAAAAGGTGCTTTCAAAGAAATAATTACCTTTATACTACTTTGAAAACACAAAAATTTTAAAATTTTGTGACGCCATTTTACATCAATGGATTTTGACATTTACAGTCAAATTATTTCGTAAGCTGTCATAGAGGCAATACACTACAATAAAATATTTTAGAATGTAATAATAATTTTATATATAAGTTGTACCATAATGTTTTTTTCATAATGTAATTCTAAAACCATTTATGAATTTTGACAACCTAAGTATCAAAAATATTGTTTCCCAAGTTAGAAGGGAAAAGCGTACATTACAGTTACTTTATATTATTTCAGCAATTTATTTCTTTACTTCCCATTTGAACAACAATAAAACAAACATTATTTTCTGCTTCAAATCATTTATGAATAATCCAATCAATTTTCAGATCAGTGCATTTCTATAATAAATGTAGAATGCATAGTATTCAAGGTCACCTTGCGAACTCGTATAATATTAATTATTCAAGTATGTAAATATATTATATATTGCGTCTACTCTATAAGTCCCTGTGAACTTGGACTTGGTAACATTAACGCACTTTTACTGTTCCATTATTAATCAGAATAATCAATCCATGAAATGTTATTATAGAAATGTTATTATAGAAAGAAGTCAATTAAATATTGAAAGTATTTACAATATAAACAGGATGATGAAAAGATCTATAAAAATTTCATCATATTTTTTAAAATTAAAATGTGTCACTATTTTAACAGGTGAATAAAGGATGTTTTTGTTTACTTTGGTAATTAAATATTATTGTGATAAGAATGATACACATTTTAAAACAGCAACTACCTGATTGAATAGTTTCTCAAAATTTTTTGTTTGTTATGATAAGCCTTGCTTATCTAAAAAAAATATTGATAAGGTTGGGTTGTTTTAACGATTTGAACAATTCATCAAATTTAAAAATGAATATTCAAGTTCTTTTAATGTGATATAGATTTATCAGTTTCCCGCTTGTACCATGAGTTTCCAGATACCGTGTATTATCATTTACGTGTCGACTCATATTTTTAGGGGCTATTTCTCTGTTTTATTAGGATTCCAACTCTGAACAGGAAATCCTGTGAAGTATGATGATTTTCACGTCAATGAAATTGATTATCTGCTCAGAAACGCCTACAAGTCAATTTCTGTCAGTTTATCTTGGTTCCAATTAGGATTTATCCTCTATTAATATTAATTTTGTGTTTAATCAAATAATTTTCAATGATATTGTAGAGATGTTATGATAATATTCTCTAAATTCGTTATTAAAAAGAGACAAATTATTGTTTCAGGCGAGGGTGTTGCTAGCTACACAGCCACAGTGCTACATGCGGCCAAGTCTCTGGGCAAGGGTCTCCGGGGCCTGGGGGAGAGCGTGGCCAGCAGTCTAGGGGGCGGGCGGGGAGCCGGGGGTCTCTCGCAGTCCCCCTCCCCACCCAACTCGGAGCAGCTTCAGCCTGGGATCATCACCATCATTGATATCGAGGTAGATAACACTGCTAAATAATCCAAACATTTTATGTCCTTTATTTTATTAAATCATTGTAATTGAATTCTTGAGAGTATATTAGTGTAAAGAACTCATTTTGGTTCTACAACCCTGTAGTTCTAGAACTAGTATAGAGAGGTCCATGTCAGCAATCATTGGCAACTAGTGATATTTATCATGCTGGAAGGCTAAGATTGAACATTTGAAATTGGTTTTTAGTGTTAATTTGCTGAAGATTTTGGGGGTCTTTTTGAGAGATTCATGAATTCGTTATGCAATATAATTTTAATAATATTATTAATACTCTGTCATCATAATAATATGCCTGTCTACTTAAAATCGAACCCAAGCAAAAAAGGATGCATATTTTGTGGTTTGTATTTGTAAATAGCAGAAAAAATATACTTTTATCCTTTCGACAAGAAGGAACTTGAGTGAAAAATATTAAGGTTTAACCTGTCAAAAGTGGGGCAGATTTCGGAAACAGCGCGAAAATTACCTTGATGAGTTTTTTCTCAAATTTCGGAAAAAAAACTAAGTATTTGCTTTTTTTTCGATTGTTTTCTGTTTACCAGATAATGTAGCTAATTATTCATATATAGTTCATGATTATATCGTAAGACGTTTTCCCAGAATAGCTAACTTTATCTGAAAAATTAATAAAAAATTCCCCCGTTCGGGAAACAATTGTCAAAAAAATTATGTATATGAATATAAACGGATTTTATTATTTTCACACAAACCTGAATAAATAGCCTATATGAAAAAAAACAAATCCAAGGTGTTTTCAAAGAAATAATGACATTTACGTTGTTTTGAAAATGTAAAATATTTTAGGCTTTTCAAAAAAAAATGTCAAGCCAAGCGTGCACTTTAGAATTTTTTTGTGTCGTATTGTATAAAGTTATGAAAGCAATTCTTTCAGTTTTTGGTAGTTCATACTATTATTGTTACTAATAATATTTTTTTATACTAGAAACCTGTAAATAAATAATGCTAAAAATATATTTATGCACTAAGAGGAACGGCTGCGGTGCCTGTTTCATACAAAATTTAAATTTGGATTTACGGCTAAAATACTAGAGTAAACTGTTTTTTTTTTTTTTTAGTTAAAAGACATGGTATATATAAAGTACGCATATGGATCAGATTTTCGATTTTTGCCTTAAATTATAGAATATAGGCCCCAGAAGATGACGATTTTACATGATTTTACGAGGCATCTTTGGCAATTTTTTGTGACCAAATGAAAGATATTTTTTGAAAAAATCTCACATATCCCGTCTCAGGCATATAATGAACTATACAATAAAATTTGAATCTTCACTGAAAAAAGTTTTATTTGCTTCAAAAGCCGAATTTGGTGGCCACAAATTCAACGTATATTTAACTAGCTTTTTTGTTATTGTCTCATTCGCACTTTCTTGAGTCGGGCTGGCTAGGGTAGGTGGAGCACGGGCCGGGGGGCAGGGGCTCGGGAGAGATCGCCCGCCTAACAAATACATGCATACGTCAATCGTCCTTCATTTTTTATTATTATTGCTAGTGTATGTATATGTGTTAGTCGGACATTCGCTCGCAGTCAGCCCGCGCGGACATATAATTGACGAATTTGTTACTTTGTTTACGAATAATATTATTTTTAAACTCCACAGTTTTTAACCGAAGCATCCCCAAATAATTTATTTCATTCAACATGGATAAGTAATCATTATTTGAGCATTTTTAACAATGATAATTAGGTTATGAATTAGGGTACTTACGTTATTGATTTTTATAAAATGTTATTTGTGTTTTAGGTCGAAAGTGGATACGTGGTAAGCCACCCAGTATGCACCGGAAAAAGAGTTTTTATTTATTTATGTAATTATTTATTTGCTTATTTATATTGGAGTCTGTTCTTACTATACAGCTACTACCTGTCCGACTTTATTTTATTTTTACCTTGTGCACATGTATTGTGTAGATTATAAAATAGGATTTTTTTCAGTATAAAAAATCTGGGACTAACTACCATAAATGTATTTCTCACTGCCTAGAATGGACGGAAATAATTATACCGATTCATTGAACATTTTTAATAAAATATGCTTGATGCTATTATTCTTGCTGTTATTGTTTTATTACTGTGCTGCTATTTTTATGGTTATTTTTATTTATAGTTGTATTACTTAATTTTTTTGTTCACATAATATTCTTCTTACACAACACTTAAAAATAATCTCGACCAAAATCCCAGTGATAAAGTCAGTGCGTGTTCGGAATTATATACACAGCGACACGACTTTATAACTTTCTTCCAGATAAAATAAAGAAAAAATGTGATTCACAAAAAAATTTCAAAGGTAATGTAAAAATTAAAAAATAAAAGATTATGTCAACAGTAACGGTAAGGCCTTTACCGGTGCACTTACACAAATTTTAAGTAAGTGTAAATTTCTATTCTCTACAATTATATTACTTACTATTCATATAATATTATTTACTGCTGTTAATTCTATGTACTTATCTAATTTATAAACTTATACACCTATTATTACTATTATTATAATTTCGTCTGTGGCCAGCTGCCACAGTAGCACGTGTACAATTTCCGTATCTCCTACAATAATACACGTATCGGCTAATTTAAATGAACTAAACAAAAGGGTGATTCCCCGTTTTGATGCAAATATATTCACGCACAAAAGAAAAAAAGCATTTTCTCTTTTACTGGCCTTCAATGCGTGATATTGTCAGTGCCTAACGTGTACATGCGCATATACCAATACTATTAAAGAATAGGTCGGAAGCCCTTGTGTGGCTGTGTCTGCTAATGGAATGAACTAAACGAAAGGGACATTTCACCGACTTCGTGCAAATATTCAAGCATTGAACTTAATTTCTTTTTTATTTAATCTCATATTATCTAACTTTTTTTGATCGCTTGCAACGTCAGCCGTACTAAAAGCCAGGTACTCCCTCTCCGTTCCCCGCTGCACGCTCCGTTAGAGAGGGACACAGGACAATAATTATTTTTGCGGGAGTCGAAATTTCGTCCGCGAAAACAACGCTCCTAAGATGTAAATTTTCTAACATTTTTCCTGTCACTTTACCAACCTGATTTTTGACACAATTATATTGCGAAATATTGTAAAAATTACATCAAAATAAACTAGATAGAATTACCTTTCTAATGGTACCTCACACCTATTATTTCGATAATGAATTTATATCCAAAACAATGCTAATATGTAGAATATTTACCTCAGACAGTTGATCAACTCGAAGTATATTTCAATCTATAGAATTCCAAAATGGCCGCCATTCTTGTGTACGTATTCTAATCGAAATACAGAGTGGTTCAAAGAATCATGATTCAATGAGAATAAAAATAAATTTTAGTGATATTTTTTTTCATAATATTTATTTCAATTTTATATAACATAAAATGCATTTTTTCAATTTCAAGTACTGGGTGGTTCAATAAAAATAAAAGTCGGAGATTTATGTTTCATCATATTTATTTCATTTTATATTATATGAAACACATGTTTTTCAAACTTTGGTCCAGAGGCCAGGCTCTCGACTACGAAAAATATTATTTTACATATACATATTTATTATGATAATATGTCAATTTTTAGACATTGTTTCTCAATGAATGGACATGAAATATCAACCAATGCACTTGCGACCAATGCACTTCAGACCAGGTGAAGGACTGCTCCTCGGGGTTTTCCTCCTCCTCCCCCAACATCTCCAACTCTTCCTCAGGCACATCCGTTTCAATCCCCAGGTGCGGGATGTAGTCGGGATCACCACCGCAATCAGGATTTATGTCGACATCATCTTCGTCATCATCTTCGCTATCGAAGCCGATAAATTCGAAGATGATATTGTCGACTACCTATATATAGAAAGAAAAAAATATATATTCAGCTATGTTTAACGAAATTATTTTATTTTCATTGAAAAGCGCCCTTGAGGAAGTAAAATACAAAAATTGCACTGTAAAAGTTAGCCTAGTCTTATTATAATTACCTGAGTCGTTGGAGCTGTAGAGGTTGAAGGGGTTGGATAATCCGAGGGCTCCTCCAAGTCTAGCCTCCTCCTTTTTTTTGGCTGACCAGGAACCTGAAACAATAAACATTTATTGTTACACTAATGTCTTTCAATTCTGGAAAAGATGAAGCACACAATCAACCTAATATAACTACTACTAATACACAACATACCGTGATTGCGATAGGCGCTGCCTCTTCGGTGCTTCTGCCGCCTCTTCTGCCGGCTCCAGGAACCTGAAACAATAAACATTTATTGTTACACTAATGTCTTTCAAATCTGGAAAAAATTAAGCAAATAACCAACCTAATATAACTACTACTAATACACAAATAATAACAATAATAAAAATAAAAAAAACATACCATCGTTCCGACCGGCGCTGCCTCACCGTCCTTCTACCGCGTATCTCTCCAGAATTAGTAGTCTCCATTCTATAATAATAGGAACAATCAGACATATACTAGTATTTATAAATTTTGTATATACAGGGTGTATCGGCACTAACCCGACAAACTTTAACCAGCTATTCCTTAGCACATTTGGAGTAAAAAATGTTATGTGCACTTTGCTGTCCGGTAACGTTTTTTTTTAATAAAAAATTAATTAAACATATTTTCACCACATGTCACCACTGTTTTATCCTTTGTCAAAATTTGAAAGCAATATTGCAACTTAACTCGCGTGAACGTAAACGAAGCCCGTATTACATAATCCAGTACCAGAAAATAAATATTTTATTTAACAATAATGATTATTCACATTTTTCGTATGCGAATCACTGATTGTCTTCTTGTATTGTACACATCAGTTTTATTTTTGTATCTAAATTGTTTCACCTCTGGAATGATCTGGTTTCACCTCTTACGCGTTTCACGTATTAAATAGTCTAATTTTGAAACTAAGAAACTAATTAGAAGATTTCCTGAATTTATAATCGAAGTCCAATAATTCTGAGCACTTTTAAAAACAATTTTCCTCACTTAGGTACTTATCAATAATAATAATTGGATTATTTGAACAGCGCCGTTGTTTTTTAAATCACCGTAAGTGCTCTGTCAAAATGTTACTTGCTAGGCTATCCTACAACGTATATTTTTTAATAAATTTAGTTATTTACAACTTCGCGGAATGTGATTTATGAATATTATTGCTTATGTTAAAAGCCTTCCAGAATTACCGGAATATAACGAGCAGCTTGACACACTTAAGTTTATTTCCACTAATTTGAAGGTACAAAGAATGTATAGTTTTAAAAACAATCCCGATGAATCAAAAAACGGTTCATATAAAACTGCTGCGCAACACACTCACACAAAGGAAAGCACTCACACAAAGGTCATGACTGCATTGGATTGACCACCTGCAAATGAATGCTGCCAGATTGCTAATTACATAATAATTATTAAATTTTATTTAAAATATCGCAATTTTTTTAAAAAATCGACAATAAATTACAACTATAATTTAAAAAAATATTCTTAACCCCACGCTTTTTCGTAATTGATTAATTAATTCAGAATTTAAACGTTGCTTGAAATAACTAGCCGTATTTGGTGACCAAATCTGAATATCCAGGTTTAGAATTTAAACAATGCTTGAAATAACTAGCCGTATTTGGTGACCAGATCTGAATATCCAGGTTCAGAATTTAAACAATGCTTGAAATAACTAGCCGTATTTGGTGACCAGATCTGAATATCCAGGTTCAGAATTTAAACAATGCTTGAAATAACTAGCCGTATTTGGTGACCAGAACTGAATATCCAGGTTCAGAATTTAAACAATGCTTGAAATAACTAGCCGTATTTGATGACCAGATCTGAATATCCAGGTTCAGAATTTAAACAATGCTTGAAATAACTAGCCGTATTTGGTGACCAGATCTGAATATCCAGGTTCAGAATTTAAACAATGCTTGAAATAACTAGCCGTATTTGGTGACCAGATCTGAATATCCAGGTTCAGAATTTAAACGTTGCTTGAAATGACTAGCCGTATTTGGTGACCAGATCTCAATATCCAGGTACTTCCTCACCTTCCACTCCTTCCCTTAGCCATAAAACTTTCCCCAATTCAACATA
This sequence comes from Hesperophylax magnus, assembly GCA_026573805.1. Classification (NCBI taxonomy): domain Eukaryota; kingdom Metazoa; phylum Arthropoda; class Insecta; order Trichoptera; family Limnephilidae; genus Hesperophylax; species Hesperophylax magnus. Next base: position 11,327,150 of record JAIUSX010000072.1, read on the forward strand.
AAAATTGTGTAGATATATCGGATGTTATGAAATGCATGATAATTAGACCCCAAAATACTTAATTATTCAGGGAAATAAACCCCTGAGTCATCAGTTGGAAATTCCAACGACATTAAGTGAAATTTTAAACAATGCGATAATAGGAATTAGCAAATAATAATTTACGACATTTTACTCGGAAATCAATAAAGCCAGGATAATAAAAATAGAAAGTTATCACTTACGTCGTCTGTAAGTGGCTTAACCACAGTTTGATAATGCCGTCAGAAGGTGAAACAGCTGTCACGCGTAATAATAATTACAACTAGCAGAACTTGTTTATAAACACACTGTTTTTATAAATTTAATAATAAGACTGTTAAAAATTAAAAAAATCTCTAAATTGAAATGGAGTTCTACAAACTAAACTTAAAATCAAATAAATTTATTGCGAAGTTTCAAAGTACTGTACTGTAATATTATATTAAATAATTTTTACGTGTTTAATTATTGTTTGAAGTCAGATTAAAGCGATTAAAAAACCCACCTGGCAATTCTCATTCGAGTTTCGTTGTATACTTACGTATTGGCGCGCTTTACAATCACAATGGTATGGCATCATTCGTCTCATTTTTAACTATTATTATTTAGTGTGTAGGAAAGAGCGAAGATGGTTTTCGACACACTTGCTTATAAAAGCCCACACGGGACTTGAGACAGAATACGTGTGAAAGAGATGACAGTAGCGCGGCGTTGCCAAGTACTTTACCCCTATACTGGGGCAGTAACGGAGTGTGGAAATTTTATTTATTTTTTGTTTTTAAAAGAAAAAAAATGTTACCGGACAGCAAAGTGCCCATAACATTTTTTACTCCAAATGTGCTAAGGAATAGCTGGTTAAAGTTTGTCGGGTACGTGCCGATACACCCTGTATAATAATAAACAAAAAATATTTTTTCTTATTATTTTTTGGGACACCCTATACAACTGCTCTAATTTTGTGATATTTATTACTATTTTTCATAATAAATAATAAATACCAATAAAAATATTTCCGTAAACAATAGTTTACGTTTTCTTGGACCCCCTTGTACAATTTACGCGAATTCCTTGATAAAACACAACTTTTAAAATCTGCCGCTCAAGTGGCGCTACCGGCGCCCGCCGGTTGAAACACTAACACATGGAAAATGTTGTCGATGTATTTGTGCGATCGGTGGAGATGCATAACTTATTTTTTTATAATATTTTCACTAAATATCGACTATATAACGGCTTTGTTACATAATCTCAATTGTTTTCCCTGCATAATGACATTCGAATAACTCAAAATAACATAATGATCACGTAAATATTCAAAGCTAAACATGAAATATTTACGCGCAGCTATTTTTTTGACACATGATATGACATTTCATTTTTTTTTTAAATAAACACGAAGTATTGACAAAACAAAGGCTTCGATATATAATAACAATTGTTTTTTCCACACAATGATACACGAATAACTCCAAATAATGTAATATATGATGTACATAACTTCATCTGAAAAGTAAAAAAATTTTCCGCAAAATTTTTGCGAACTTTTACGTCATCTTTTACAAATTTACAATTATCAAAAATGATTTATATTTTACAAAACACATTACTTGCACAATGAACTATGTATAAAAACACAATTACTTACGTTTATTTGTTGAATTAATTGATTAATCCGGTTTTCAGCTAACGCTCACTCAGAAACCGACCGTTAGAAACAAGCTCATAAAAAAAGCGACGCCAATTTACCATAGATAATTTATATTTTCACGTACAGGACTCCTAGCCTCATGAAACAAAAAGCAAATGCTAGTCCGTACTTGGCGCAAGCGATTCTGACCTTTTACTTTATACAAATTCTTTATACATAAGGGTTAAAATCGCATTTAAAAAAAAAAAAACCGCCGGATTTCAAAAAAGGCCGCCGGCGGTCGAGCCACAGTTGACTGGTTAAAAAACATATCAATCAACAAACACTGATTTTGAAAAATAAGTTTTATTATGTAAATAATAATATTTGACTGATTTATTTAGCATTTTCATGAGTTGATGTATAATTATAATAAATTGACATTTAAAAACAATTAAAACCGTAAGAGACATACGCCCTGTGATTGGTCTACCTCATGGGTCGGTCGTCCATGCTTTAGAATGTGGACAATTTTGTGCAAAGTTGCGCTACATGGGCACACGAGTTGCCACCGTGATATACAAATTATATCAAAGGAATTCTCGTTTTTTGAAAATCATGTTAAATATTTAAATTGGGATTTATTGATTTCATATCGACCCGAGTGGGATTGACCTTACTGTTAACTCACAAAACTGAGGTACGTATGACGTCACGCACACCCTGTCAGATTTCGGTAATTTTGGTGGGCTTTGAAAAAAGCAAACTTAGAAAATTATTCTAACTATGAAATCGACATTTGTAAAAAAATAAAACAAAAAACTGCTATATAAGTTAGAAGGTGAACTTACATAAAAAATAAATTTACTGGAGTTCCTTATTACAACATTTATAATTTTTAAATGTTTTCTATTCCAGGCCCTCAATTCTGGTGAAGATGAGGACCAGGAATCCATGGAAGACAGCTCCTCGAGCGCCATAACAGAAGCCGTGGTGGCGCACTTTGTGGCGCACTCTGAGCCTATCATGGCGCTGAAGTTTGACGCCAGTGGCATGATTCTCGTCACTGCCGACAAGCGGGGCCACGACTTCCACGTGTTCCGCATTCACCCGCACCCCAGCGGGCCCACGCTGGCCTCCGTGCATCACCTCTACATTCTGCATAGAGGTGATACTACGGCTAAAGTACAGGTAAGAATAATGATTTTAACTTTTGTGTTAAATATTTTTTTCATGATAAAAATTGTAACGCACAAGGAAAATTGCATTTTCATTTTAATTTCCACCCAGCTTAGAAATTTTATCAACAGAAAGAATGGGGGATGGGAAGGTGTAAGGATAAAATAACACTGAGATATCCTGAATATTCAGACCTGGTCACTAAATATTAAAATATTTAATTTCTAATGATAATAATAATTAATTGGATAATTTGTAGCGCCGTTTTTGTGGAAAATCACCTCAAGGCTGCATTTATTTATTTATTAACGGACTACTGTCTAATTATACAATTACACTATATGTAATCATGTTTCTTCTACTTTACTTTTTAAACAAAACTTTTGAAAAAATTTAGCTAAATTTTCAGTCAGTGCTCAAGTTCAGCATTTTAATTATTGTTGTTACCATAATAATAATATATAAAGTTTTACATGACAAAATTTTAAAAAATAACTTTTATCATTGATGTTCCAAATTCCTGTAATATTAAAAAATCTGTTTCTGAAAAAATAAGAAAATACACTGAATTTAGGAAATGAGATAAAAAGAATTTGGCATTCTCAGACTATAAAAATATTACCATTTGTTATTTCGGCTACTGGCATATACCTAGCTCTCTCATTCAAAATTCAGACGTATTAGATCTGTCAAAGAATTTATATATAAAAATGCAAAAATCAGTCATTTTAAATACATCTAGGATTACGAAAGATTTTTTAAATATTTATATTGAGGGATCAGTAAGATTTACGGGTCCAGTTAGGAGTTCTACCGAGCCGAACCCTTTGATATGAAAATATCTGGAGTCGGTGAATTATTTTCCCATTTGATCTCTGGTGATTTGATGCGTTGTTCTTGTATTATTTTGTATTTATTATGCTTATATAGTGCACTTGCATAATGTGGATTGACTAGATGATCATTTGTGGAAAAGTGTGTGGAAGGGTTTAGTTTTTCCTGTGGGGAAGATTTAACCCAGACATAAATTCACAAAAAATATATATATATAATAATAATAATATTTGGATGATTTGTATAGCGCCGTTTTTGTGCATATACATATATATGATTATTTTTATTTTTATTTATTTTATTTTATTTATTAAAAGTATACAATACAGAATATAGTATATTATATAAAGCATTGTACTCCCAGGAGTTAATAAACTCATTGCGGGAATGATACGCATTACATTTATTACGTATATATACCTATTATTATGGTAACAACAATAATAATTATTATTTTGAATTAATATTTCTATTTTTGATACTGACAATTTGTGGTCGAATTTCGTAATAATGATGTATTAAAACAATTTATAACTTTTTTCCACTTATTTTATTTTTTGACCTTTACCTAATGGCCAAAAAATAAAATAAGTGGAAAAAAGTCTTCTAAATTGTTTTAATACATCATTACTATGGAATTCGACCACAAATTGTCAGTATTTTATGAAAAAACACATCTGCCCTGATGATGGACACTGTAATGCTGTCCGAAATGTTGGCTAAAGAGAGAGGTAGCGCAACACAGGATAATATCCCAAAAATAAACCACTATAAGTGAAAAAAGTTTTAAATTGTTTCAAAATTTTTATTTAGTTGATTATTATAATTTGGATGCACTCACCAAAGTTATACATACTGTCTTAGTAATAAATTGACAGTAAAATCTTTTTATTACTGTGATTTTATGATATTATGAAAGTTGTTAGATTGAAAAAAAAAACACTGTTGTAATTTGAATTACAGCATAGATGTTTAACATTGTGGTTTGTGTTTCCAGGACATATCCATCTCCCTGGACTGCCGCTGGGCTGCCGTGAGCACACTACGCGGCACCACGCATGTGTTTCCCATCACGCCCTACGGCGGCACGGCAGGCTTGCGCACGCACGCCACGCCACACGTGGTCAACCGACTATCGCGTTTCCACCGCTCCGCAGGTCTGGCAGCCGACGGCAGGTCCAGCAGTCCGGTGGGTTTATTGTCAATCTTGCAATTTGCCATGTATACCCTACCTCTACCTAACTATGTGTACAAAACTATTTCCGATTCATTTTCACCGGGGGTCCCCGACTTATTCTACCATTAACTTCCGTACCTTAAACTTTCTTTATACTCCTTTCTTCGTTCACCCGCTCCACATGCCCAAACCATCTACCCGTCCCTTTCTTAATCTTAAAAATTAGTATTTATTTTTTGGAATAACTTTATTGAGTTAAACCTCAAATTGTAATATTTAATTGTTGAAGACAATATTAGCGATTTCTAAACGAAAATCTGAAACAGAAAAACCAGAAAAGGATTATGGTCACATCTAGGACTCGAACCCAGGACCCTTACCCGTGCCCCGGCAAGGCAAGGGTCCTGGGTTCGAGTCCTAGATGTGACCGTATCCTTTTCTGATTTTTCTGTTTCAGATTTTCATTTAGAAATCGCTAATATTGTCTTCAATAATTAAATACTTAAACATTAGGTTTATTTAGGGTGAATTGCCTAATACAAAAAAAAAACATTAGGTTTATTACCATTCTTCTATGAAAAATATTTTTATGTAGGTATCCCCTCACGTAGCGGTAGCAAAGGAAAGGTTCCCTTCGACCTTGTCATTTAGTCCCCTGGGTTCTTCAGAAGCCTCATCTTCACTATTCCACTGTCTTTATATATATTTTCTACATTCTTCTTTATAAATGTTGTTATGTTAGCAAGAACCAACTGCGTTGGATGGGAATACTTGTTTTTGGTATGTATAAATGTATGTTGTGTCATGTAGGGACAGTCGGGGGCTTTTATAATTTTATTTATTTTTATAAATGCCCTGTTGGGTTTTTACATATATGTGTACTTAACATGATATACTGCATAATACAGAGACACGGGAGTTTTTTAAAGTTTAGATAATTAAATTTAAATACAAATCTTTAACAAATTAACACATCACATGGCTATGACATTGTGAATAACAAAGAACTTAACCACTCGGGCTTTTGCTGTTTACGTAGTTTGTGTGCCTTAGGAATTTGTCACTTTGAAAAAAAATTGGTTTTATTTCCGCTTTGCAATGAAATGCCCATGTATTATCTGTTTCTATGAACAACTTAAGATAGGGATGTACACTATGTACAGTGTGTTGTGTTCTTTATAATATGCTTTTTATTTTAGGGTTGTCAGTTGCAGAAATGCGGAGTTATAACGAAATTTGTTAGAACCCACCGGTTGCTTGAAAACAAGCTAATGAAGCCCGACGGCTATTGTTTTATTTCATTATAAACATGCTTATGTAGCCCGAGTGGTTAAATGTATAAAATATATAAGATAAAAAGAGAAAGATAAAAATTGCAGACGGCATACATATAATATAAAATAACAATATAGGTTTACAACATATTATAATCTACAAGAAAATAAAAAAAAATATGCAATCGCTCTATATGCTACGTAAAAATGTCATTCAGGTATCTCTTGCACACAGGCAAACTTATGTCGATATTTGAGGTGAATTTGTTTCCAAGTATGTGGTAGTTGGTACTGAAGTGATTGTTGCAGAATATGTAATATATTTTGCCTAGTTGCTCTGTAGCTAGTAGGTACTCTGAAATCTATAAGTTGCAGGAGTTAACAACAGTCTAGTTTAGAGGGAATAATTTTAAATAAAAAAGTTATGTAATTTATTTTTCTTCTATTTTCTAGAGAATGTTTTTAAGTGTATTTAGTAAGAATGTATAGTTTATGTGTTGAATAGGTATGTGTAATTTGAGTTTATTTATTTATTTTATTTGAGACACAAACAGGACATTTAAAGTACATTCTTGTATAGTATAAAATAAATTTATATTCAAATATTAATGTCCCTAGACTAATGTGTCTGCAGCAATCACATTTGCACATTCACTATCAAAACAATACATTGATGTATTATACTAGATTAGCCCTGTCTAGTTAAATTCATTTTAAAAATAACACCACTTAGCGTACGTCACAAATATGGAGATGAATTTAACAACCCAACTATGTTTAAACTCCTTGTACAAGCGTTCAAACTCGTAAGCGAAACCACGGAGAATTTGTTGTCAGAGGTGTTGTAATATGGACATAATTCAAATTTACATATCGTCGCTTAAGTTCTAACACCGCGGAAGTCAAAAATAACAACTTTTCAGGAAAGCAAAAAAACCGTGCCTTTTTATATATCGCGATCATAGTGCATATATTTTTTTATGAAAATTTATAAAAGAAAGATTTATATAAGATTTTTGTAACGGTTGTTATAAAAAATCATTATTTGGATTATTTTTTTGACATACGCGGTGTTGCCACATTATAATAAAAAAATAGGGGACTTACGCGGAGTTATTATAAATACTCTGGAACTGTCTTGAAATATTTATTTCAAATAAAATAAAAATAACGGGTAGACTTATACCTCATAAAAAAATACAAAACATAAAACGTACTTCTACAACTATCTTGACAGATCTTCTTAACTTTTCTTTATAAATAATTAACAAATTAACTTTATTACACTGTTTTTCAACCTTGATACTTATTTGGTATAAAATCACATCAAAAAGGAACGTTAGTATTAAAAATGTGAAATCAGTTCTACCTTACAAACATAATCAAAAATAACAAAAATACAATAGAAATTAGTAATTATTAAATCTTAATGAAGTAAAGCATCGTAAAAATGGTGACAGTCAGGAGGAATAACTGACTTGAGTTCTTGAAGATGTTTCCATTTAGATTCATTTATTTTTTTATGGTTATTATAAAGCTTTGACCTTGGGCCTGGTCTTGTCCTTTTATTTTTGGCTCTTCTGGGCAAATTCTTATAGTCATCCTGAAAGCTCAACTTGTAGTTAATAAGGCCATTAGGGTTATACTCCAAAACCCTCAAATCTGGGACTGTAGGATCGTTTGCGACTCGGCCAGGCCGGATTGACTCAAACAAGAAATCATTTTTGTTTGAGTAGTCATAAGATAAAAACTGAACGATAAAAGGTTGTTTTCGTCGGGCTCCCTTAGAAATCGAGGCATACTGGGAGGGTAAGTATATCTCCTTATTTTTAAGCCTACATTCAATTGCACTGTTGCTAGAGTCACACTCCATTTGGGTATGACCCTTTTCATGGAATTTTTTCGTTATTACGACGTTATATTCCATGGCTAAATCTAAAAGAGCATTAGCTAAAACAACGTTTCTGTTTTGGGATGTACATCCATCAGAAAATAGGATAATTGGCATAGGTTTTTCAGAAAGTGATTTTCTCAGGCAATCTATGACACATGATGTAAAAACAGAAGCCACTAATCCTGCATTGTGCTCGTCAAACCAGTGACAATGGACATCTTTTGTAGCTAGATTAAACATTGTGAAATTGATTATAATAGTTTTGTTTTGTAATACAAAGCACTAGCCTGTAACATCGGACATAATTTTACTGATTGGAGATCGTGCGCAAATACGTGTGCTTCTCCTGCTAATGCTCGGTCCTTGTCTTTATTTTTCTCCTCTCTAGCTGCTTCTTTTCGAATGACGTGATTGCGATAGATATCTTCACTTATATTACCTGCTTTGAACGCACAGCATGTGTCACATTGATCTTTTTTTGGCTGGAATAAGCTTAAATTCTTTTCCTTAAAAATTTTGTCAAAGGACCATCGGCTGACGGGTTCTTTATTTATTGAATTACACTTATCACAATAAATTTTGAAAAGATGTTTCTTGTTTTCGATGATAGGCTCTAAATATTCTCTAGAAGAGGTAGCTCTACAGTAGTGCGAAGGTATTTTTGGCAAACTATTTAGA